>CM042960.1:15404302-17904302 GCA_023678885.1 Pogostemon cablin
TTAAAGTGTATACCCTTAAAAACAAATGTTATATATATATATATATAAAAGGATCAATACATAAATGAAAATTATTAGGGTGTTTAACAAATACTTTCAGTTTCAAATCGTTACATTACATGTAACATAACAATTTAATTGATCAATTATTGCAAAGCTTAGGCAGAATCTCCATAAATCCATAAATAATGAGCTAATTGTATGATTTCTGTAACACCCATTATTTCTTTATACATATTATCGAAAGTTTTACAAATAAATGAAATTATTTTAAATATATTTTATATTAATTGTTAAATATGGAGTATATATTTTTTAATATATTTTATAATATTAAATTATTTTATTAAATTGTTCACACCCCATTAAAGGTTAATATTATATAAAAATTACGAATAAATCTCCCTATATATTTATTGAAAATTGGGGCGTGACAATTTCTAATAATAATTAGACAATAACATGAAAATGGAAAACAAAATGATGAAATATACACACAAAACCATAACGATAATTAATTATTAGGGCGTTATAATAAATTCTAGCGTTTCAAATCTCTACTAAGTAACATAACAATATAATTAATCCATTATTAATTATAAAGCTTAGACAGAATCTCAAATACATAAATAGTGAGCTTATTTTATGATTTTTAATAACAATCAGACAATTAAATAACATAAAAATGGAAAACAAGATGATGAAATATGCCATAATTTTGTTATGATTATGGGTTTAATCTTATTTGGTAATGTACAAGGAAGACATTTAGGTTTTGGTGATTTTGACAGCGGTAGTGAAGCGTGTTTAGCAGATTGTTCTGATCGGTATAACATTGGCACTGATGATTTTGATAATTGTTATATTACTTGCAACAACACACGGTTTATTGAACCGTCAGCGCTGTTTGGTGAACCGTTGGTGCCGTCTGTTTCCATAATATTACCATAATTGCGTGACAAATAATACATTACGTATGAATTATAATTAATTACAATAATTATATGTATGCTTTGCCAATAAATTGATTGTATTTTAATTAAATGCAACTTTTAATGGTGTGTTTGATGTAGTTATTTGAAATGTAAGAGATTTAAAAGTGAAAGGAATGCAATTTTCGTATAATGAAAGTTTTGTATACCAAAATTTTTGATAATAGAAAGTATGATTTTTTCTAATATTGATATTTTCATTAAGGACGTGTGTATGTATATCATGATCTTAAATTTTTTTTTCTACCAGCCAGCTCCTGATTAGATTAATTCCCATGTTCATAGGGGAGTTTCACAACAATGTGATATTTTCTTTGGTTAATTTTCCCAATTATTAAAATTATAATCATGACCAACTTTAAAATATATATGATAGCACAACACATAAATAGTAGGGACCAAAAAAAAAAGTTTTTTTTACCAACGCAATATTCCGTTGGTAAAAACTTTATTTTATTGTTAAATTAGATTACTAACGGAATAACAATGAAATTTGTTAGTAAAGTGGTGATTGGTAAATTTTTAACAACGAATTTTCAATTCTATTGATAATTTATATAATGATTCCGTTGGTAAAAATATAAGAAAATTTGTTTGTATTCAGTTGTTAAAAGAAAAAATGTAATTTTTTTTGGCAATCCGTAAGTAATTACGAACATATTAAATTTCGATAGTAAAACATTCCATTAATAAAAAAGAGTTTTTTTTTTTTAAAGGGAAAGGCTTGCTGGCCATATGTTTGATCAATAACTCTACCCAAAGAATGTCAAATAGAGAGAGCTTTATTTATGTTTGATCAACAACCCTAGATGGAATGAAAGTGTTTTTCCAATAAAAGTTGTGATCGTGACGATGTCATTGAATTGAATGGGGCCAAATTTCGATAGCCCCCTTTATTTTTTTAAAAGACTTACCATTAGAGCTAGTTTGTTAGTGAAGATAGAATATAAAGGAATAAAATATAATGAGATTTATTTGACTTAAAAGATGATTGGGGGATGAGAATATGTTAGAGAATCATATTGTTTCAATCTCTTGAATACAAAGAGATAAGGAATCAATATTCAAGTGGTAAGGGAGACTTTCAACTCGATGGATTTGTTAGAGAATATTGTAAATATTTCAATGTGGATAAGCTAAAAAATTATTGTTTATTGACGTCTCTATGTGATCATTTTAATTTTGAATATATCACATAAAGATGTATTATTCATATGATCCTATGGTTGAAATTGGAGTGTTTGAGGCTAGCCGACTCTTTGAGTTACTTGTACTTGACTCGTAAAAAACTCAAAATTAATTCAAATTTAATAATTGAGTTGAGTTTTGCTCGACTTCGCTTGAGTACTTATGGAGTTCTAAGATTGTGAGATTAATCATTATGTATAAAAAATTATATAATACTCCATCCGTCCCGTTTTAATGTTTACGTTTGTTTTTTGCACGTTGATTAAAAAGTATAATATTTTAATAGATAGTAGGTGGAAAAATATAATATTTAATGTAAAGTTGGTAGGTGTATTAGTGTTGGATGATATATTAATTATTTTAGGTGGGTCCTATATTCAAAAAGAGAAAAATTAAACATTGAAATGGGAAGCGCAAAATAAAATCGTAAATATTGAATCGAAATGGAGGGAGATATTTCTAAATTAAGTATTCTTATCTATGTATTAAATTAAAAATTAAAAAATATTTTTTTTTTCATTTAAGATCTCCACTCCACATACCTTACCATCCCAATTTTTTTTACTTTACAATTAAATAAATATTTAACGAATTGAATTATCAATTTATATAAATTATCGAGTCGAGCATGAGTTTTGAAAATTGAACTCAATCAAATTCGAGTTAAATTTCAAGCTTCAAGATTTTTAAGATCGTGTCGAGATTACTCATTTCTACTGGGCTCAATAGCGCCGTGTTGGTTGGATGTCAACCAAAGTCCCACATCGGTTAGAAGTGAGGATGACGATGAGTTTTTAAATGAGGGATGAACTCTCCCAGAGTGGTAAAACCGTACACCCCAGTGAGCGGCCCAAAGCGGACAATATCATGCTAGTGGATTGAGTGGGCCCAGCTCCCTGGGCGGATAAACCCAACAAGTGGTATCAGAGCCAGGCCCCAAACTTAACCGACTCAACCCGGGGTTGGTGGGATGTTCGGACCTCAAACTGGATTATCTAGCTGCGGGACTTTGTTTGAAGGGGGAAATGTTGGTTTGGTGTCAACCAAAGTCCCACATTGAACCGACTCAGCCCGGGGTTGGTGGGATGTTCGGACCTCAAACTGGATGATCTAGCTGCGGGACTTTGTTTGAAGGGGGAAATGTTGGTTTGGTGTCAACCAAAGTCCCACATTGGTTAGAAGTGGGGATGACGATGAGTTTATAAATAAGGGATGGACTCTCCCTAGGCTCGGCCCGGCTCCCTGGGCGGATAAACCCAACACCCTGCTTGTTAGTTGCCTTGAAAAAAAACTCTCCTATTATTATTATTATTATTATTATTATTATTATTATTATTATTATTATTATTATTATTATTATTATCGGTAAATATTAGTTGTTGAGAAACTCTCTTGTGAGACGGGTTAACCCATCATTAAAGTATGTTTATTGTAGAGATAAAGTTTGTTTATTTGTAGTTAAAGTATTGACCAAACATACTTTATCTAAAAAAATAGACATACTTTAACACGTCTCACAAACCGTCTCACATAAATAGTTTCCAATGAGAATCGAACTCGGGTCTCTCACTTAAGTGAAGAGCCCAGTGGTCAGGTGGGCTAGCCCACCGGGTTAACTCTTCCATTATTAAAATATAAACTTTCTTGTAAAATGATTATATGTTAGATGAGTCGACTAATTATTAAAATATAATTATTATATATGTAGAATACAAAATGGTTAAAATATAAAGAATAATGCATTATGATATAATTTAAAGTTGTTATAGCATGATTCACTACCAATAACTATACTTTAGTAAATCATACCATAACACCCTAAAATTAATGTTTTTATAATTGGATTGGAAATCGAACCGATAGCCCCAATGATAAACCAATAGCCCTAACGGTTCGATGTTCAACTGGTCTAATGACGGTACAATGAAAAAAACAAAAATCACATATTTTTAATATATATCATTAATTTATAAATAATTTATATTAACGTACTTAATTAATATATATCATTATTTTATAAATAATTTATATTAACGCACTTAATTTACATTTATTAC
This sequence comes from Pogostemon cablin, assembly GCA_023678885.1. Classification (NCBI taxonomy): domain Eukaryota; kingdom Viridiplantae; phylum Streptophyta; class Magnoliopsida; order Lamiales; family Lamiaceae; genus Pogostemon; species Pogostemon cablin. The sequence goes on from CM042960.1 coordinate 15,408,540, forward strand.
TCCGTAGCTGACTATACTATAAGGTATTTATTTATTTATTTTAATTTTTTAGGAATCATTTATTTATAGTTTCTTTGGAAAATCAAATATATGAAATATATGTTTGGTGCAAATTACATGCATGCTAGGAATAAAATTTATTAGAAATTAATTAAGATGGAGTTGAATCGATAAATTATAATATTATGGTGTACCTACCATTTGAGTTGAGAAGATGAAAATGAATGTAAACAAAAATAGGGAAATATAAAAATCTATATATAGTAATATAATAGAAAATAGAAAAGTAAAAAAGTCAAAATTAGCAAACTTTTAATTTACATAATTGGATTTGATTATTAAACCATTTTGAATCTCAACCACTCATTACATGATTTAATCTCATCTATTCATTACAATTATGAAATAAGATCTTGACTATTTAATTAAATTACCTTATTTAATTTAATTCCTATAATAGCAAAGTGAAAAAGTGAGCCAACTTTTAATTTACACTCTTGGATTTGATTACTAAACCATTTTGAATCTCAACCACTCATTACATAATTTAATCTCATCAATTTATCACAATTATGAGATAAGATCTTGATCGATTTAATTATATTATTTATGGTTTATGATTTATGATTTCTCTTTCTGTCTTACATTAAGCCACTTATCAAGAACACCACTTATTTCTCTTTCTATAATTCATCATGAAGAAAATTTTATTTCATTTATCAATCAACTAAATATAATAATATATTTGAATCAGGTAATTATCATATATATATATATATATATATACTTCATGTACATATATCTTTCAAATTCTAATAAGAAGATAAATTTCTTTTTAATTCTCTACTACACTAATTCCTCTTTCTATCAAACATGAAGAAAATTTTGGCTCAATTATCAATCAATTAAATATAATATCTTCGTGTCTGTGAATTAAACAATTATCAATCACTACTTAATATAATCAACTCAATTGAGATCAATAATAATGAATAATTAATAAAAAGGCAATATAAAGAAATATATTACTATCATATTTAAGCCAAAAATTCAGCCACAAACAAAATTAATAATATTCACTCATCTTTCACAAGAGCACTTTGTGCCATTAATTAATAATTAAAAATAAATAATAAATAATAATAAAATTCATAAATTAATTGAGAACATCGTGTAAAAATACACCATTAATAAATAATTGAGAAGATTTTGTTGATTTCAATAAATATTAATTAAGTAAGTAAACATGTTGCATTCAATTGAATGTTAATATATCAATCAATAAATTAATTTAGTAGTTCTTTATTTCCGATAAAATTTAAGTTATGAAAAAAACTAATTATATAATATTTTAAGTGTAATATTTGTTTAAATTATAGATTATACATACAATCAACCATTAATAAAAAATAATAATAATAAAATTGAGAAGATTGTGCTCATTTCCATAAATAATAAATTAGTAAGCACAATAATATGCAATAAATATATATATATATATATATATATATATATATATATATATATATATATATATATATATATATATATATATATATATATATAAATATATATAATCGAAAGCACAGTGAATACACTGCTATCACATTTATTACAAAGAATTCAGATTTCCTTTTTTTTATTGCTCTCAGTCATGGCTTCGAGAATGATCTTAATCAAGGATTTGGAAAAGAATACAAAAAATCTGCAAATGAGACTTCGATGTGTTCGAATTCATGAAGCGTATAATTACAACCCAAAGGCAGAAAAGAAAAGCATTGAGTGTGTCTTCACTGATTCAGAGGCTTGTAATTACCTATGTATATAAATATGTTAAACGTTAGGGATTAAGGTAGTTCCGCTATAAACACTTTAATTTCATGAACTGGTAAATCAGATATTTGAATTGTTTAGTGGAACAATGCAATTAGACATTCAAGTAGGAAGTGAATAAAACTTTGTAGTAATTACATAAAATATCTTGTTAGTTGAACTTACCATTCGAATGTATTATTATTTGTTTTGATTAGTATCTAGAAACAAGGCTTGATAATATTCACGCACCTAAGAAAATAAATCAGAATATACTGCACTATAAGAAAAAGGGGCAATAATGACAGAAATTTAATGAGAGGAACAAAAATTTGTCATTAGAGAGGATGAAAAAAAGTGATGTATTTAATGAGAGATCCTATTTCCCTCATTATTGTTAGTAATCCTCTCATTAAAACTACCTATTTGATGTGCCTGTCATTATTGATAGAAGAGTAGAGAGGTAATATTTTTCCACTAAAATTTTAATTCGTTAAAAATTACTAATAATCAAATATCCCCTCCATTATTTTTAATTATTATAAATTAAAAAACAAATTGAAAATGAATTAGGTTTCTTCATTTACCCCCAATTGACATTAACGCAATTGTATTAGAACCTTCAAACCAAAGAGCGATTTTAGGGTAAGAGCGATTCGAGGGAATTACAGTGAAGGCATACTCGGAGGGTTCAGAGCCTCCGCCGCCGTCGCCGGAGGAACCAGCACAAACCACGATTAGGAGAGCGACAGCCACAACAACACTACCTCCGAAATAAATTCGGAGAGCTGGTTTCTATTCCGGAACAAGGAAATCGCGTACAAGGGTTTCGAGCTATGGCAGCCCCACCCGCATCAGCATCACCACCAACACCAGCAGGCGGTGGCGTGAACCCGCTGCAGGATCTGTACGCATCGGCAGGAGGGCTGGCGGTGGGGCCGGGCCGTGGCAGGGGGTTCAACATCTCGGGCGATCAGTCGTCGAGATCGGGGTTTCTTAGGATGAAGAGCAATGGGGGAGGGGAATCAGCTGCCAAGACTGTGGGAATTGGGCAAAGAAGGATTGTTCATACATGAGATGTAGAACTTGCTGCAAGAGGGTTTAGCAAGCAGTCGAAGGGTCACGGGTCGAATTCAAACGGGCATCCTCGTGAGGTCGAATTCAACAGGTTTCTCTTAATTTTAATATCTTAAACTTCTGTCTCTCTCTTTGTATATGAGTTTCGTTTTCTTTGGGTGTATACAAAAGGTTTAGGTAGGAGAAGAAGATGTCACATGCTGTAATTTCTCCACATCAAGGTAAATTTCATCCTTGTTTTATTTTCTCAAATTCTGCAAGTGGCTTGCCCTTTTCTCTATTACTCTACTCCAAGGTATACATGGATTGATTTTGTGCTTCAATTTGTTCTAATAATACAGATTTTGGATACTAGAGTGTGGTGCTACCTATTTCTTAATGTACTTAAAACCGAATAATTTATTATGCTTTTGTGCAAAATGTCTTACTAAAGGCCTAATTCATTTCTGCTTCCCTTCCTATATTTGGAATTTGTAGTTATTAATAAGTACAGGTGGTGTTAGAAGTTGGACTCCGTCATGATATTTTCTTTACCTGTAGGTGTTAAGCTTGTGGTTTGATTTGAGTTTTATATAAAGTTTTGTTTTACATGATGTCTAAGTTTAGAAGAATCTTCATAGCATGCCTTTGGACTTCTCAAGGCATGTCCTCTTGAAGTACTTGATCTTGTAAAGCAGAGTATTTATAGGGTGGTCATTCCCTTAAAGTTCTTACAACTTTTTTTCTTATAATTAATCCAATATTCTATACCAAACATGTTAAGTGCATAGGTCCTTCACTTTAGATCAAATATTACTGTGTATAAGTGCCTTTGAATCCATTGTCTAAGCAAATGACAAAAAATTATGTTCTAACTAGTGTTGTCTCTGCTTTGTTTAGAAAAAATGAAACATGTAGCCCTGCAACAATTACTTCTTCCCAAAAGCAATTGTCTTTCCAGCCTTCCATTTCTCTAATGTATATGACCGTTAAACAATAGTACTCATCTTTCATTTAAGTTTCCATAATAGATTAAAATGACTAGAACATAATCTATTATGAATCTATTTTTGTGACAGATACTTTTAATTTTTTAGTTTGTTCTCCAAATAGAGATACCACTTATATTTTATTCCCTGTTTTCTCCATCTTCCCATATTTTTAGTAAGATTTCTCTTTTATGTTTTTTAAAGCATGACCAATGCCTAGATTCTAGAAATTGGGTAGATCTCCCCACTTGTACCATCTTATTGAATTTGGTTGTGCTTACAAAAAATGAAGCCAGAGGAACACTTGAGCAAGTTATAAATAAAGCTCCTTCAAGTGTTGGTGTGGGTGCTTCAGCAACTCAGGCTATTTCTTTTTGGGTTTTAGGTATCATTTACTTTTCCTTTTTTAGGAAGATTAACTCCTAATGTCCCTAGTTCTCTTTTCTGCGTATACTTCAGTTTTTCATTGTCTTGTTGGCCCTTGTGTTTGTACCTGTACTGAATTTTCATAAATTAAATATAAATAAAAATCAGCAACCGCCTCAGTGAAAATCCTTCTTTAAGATTTTTTTTCAACAACATAAAGGTAATTTCTATGTTCTTTTTAAGGTAATTAATAATTTATTTGAGTTCCCAGATTAATTTGAGGATATTGTGCTTCAATATATTTTTCTGATGGAAACAGGACAACTGGAGCTGTTATTTACATGTAGCATAGCAGTCTAAAAATGTGCCTCAGCACTATTGACAGCAGTGATACTTCTGAAATAGCTAAAGGTATGCTTAATCTACCATTTTTTCTCAAAGAAATCAAAAAAATTTCCATAAATGATACTAGAGGAATAACTTGGGTGAACTCCACACTTGTTTGGTAAATCTGAACCTGAAGCATATGGTGGTAAATCCACACTTGTTTTATAGTTAGTATGCAGTTCTTGTAGCATTCTTATAGATGGATCCTATACTTTGGTGTAGACACTAGTTTTTGTTCCTTGTTTTGACCAAATGGTGTATTGTTCTATGCAGTCTTTTGCTTCTTCTAATCAAGTGCCTAGTTGGTTACCTGGAAGTATTTTAGCACTTGGTATAAGTTGGTCTTAGTCTGATCGTGGGTAGTTGCTGTCTTTATCATACTTATAGCTTTATAATTTTCTGTTGTGTGGTTATAAGAAACGGTTAGTAACCTGCGATCAACTAAGGGCTGCTGCTGTGGTTTTCGTACTGCTTGGATTTTATGTTTCTTATTAGTTCTTAGCATGCTGGTTTTCTGCTATTGAAGAAGATTTGTGTCATGTTTTCTGTTTACTTGTTGTGTGGTTGTTGTCTACCGTTCTGTTTGGGTACTTCACTGTAAGGTTGTAAGCAGCAGGTTTATTTTGTTGTTGTGCTATTTTGCAATCTGCTGATTTTCCTGTAATCTTGCTACTGAATTCTCATGCATTTAATGGCCAACTGTGTTAGCTGCTTTTGGGTTATATATAAACATAAAGTACTTAGCTCATTTAATTGTTCTGCTGGTTTTCTTTAATTGTGCTTCTCGTTTTCTGCAGTTGGGCTTGTTATTCTGCAATTTTGCTGCACGTTTTTTTAGCCGTTGCACTCGTCAATTCTGCGTTCTGGCTTCTTTTTTACATTATGGCAGCTGGTTTTCTTTGCTATTGGGCTCATCTTGATTCTAGCATCTTGATTCTAGTTTTCACTTGGTGGAGGGTTGGAGTAGTAGCACTTTGTCTTGTTTAGATTTAGAAGGTTTTGATGTTGGTTTCCACTACTTCTCATGTGTAGAATGAGAAGGCAACATCAAAAGGCACAAGAGTTCTACAGCTCCTAGCTGCAATTATTGAATTATTTTGCTTGATTGTAGTTTGATCGGACTTAGATAGCAATCTGTTGTAAATTCTTGCACTGTGATGCTTTGGATGTATTGAATATTGTAAAGATATTTACTTTTTAATATATTTACCTTTTTTAGAATTTTAATTTTCAGCTATATTTAATGATATATAAAATAATTAATGAGGAAGGTTTTAATGACATGTATATAATAATGTAATGACAGGAATTCTTATTACTTTGTAAGAATTTTAATGAGAGGGAAATCCCCTCATTATATGATATTGAAAATAATGACAAGACTCATTTTCTGTCATTAAAGACTTTTATCTAGAGGCGCTATAATGACAGGTCAATGACAGGGAATTTTCTGTCATTATAAGTTTTCAATGATAGGATTCTTACTTTTAATGACAAGATTTCCAGTCATTATAGGACTGTTTTCTTGTAGTGTTGTTAGCTTAAAATCGGATCATATCTGGTGGGTTTAACAGGATTAAGTGGTGTATTTTCATTGACGCTGCATGAAGGAACAATTGAAAGTCTAGGAACCCAAATTAATTGGTCTATACCTGATACCTTAGAACTGTTGTTTATCTCTTGATTAAAACTTGTTTATTTTTATTGCTTTTAATAATTCTGTTATTTAATATTTCAGTAACTAGATAATTAAATTCAAAACTATGGAAATTGGTTACGTAATTCTTTTTAGTTAGTAATTTATAGTGAATAAATAATTAACTGTCTTAGTAGAATCGATAATTTAGCTTGGGTGCTTGTCACTACAATTGACATCCTTACACTTGAGGATTTTAGTTGAAGTGCATAAAAAACGTCTAGCTATCAGTCACCCATTTATGAGAAAATTAAAAATTTTACATGCAAGGCTTGAGGCAAAAAATTAATCATGTATGAGGGGGTGTGTTAGAGTGATTTGATTAAGTATCAAATGACTCTTCTCCTTATCAGTTTAAGTGTTTAGATGAGACGGTCAATTAATATATAATATATTTTTATTAAAATATAATATTTTAAAAAATAGCTCTTAAATTCTTGTACACTTGAGGTTAGTTTAGGTATGATTGTTATATATCACAAACAATCTTTCAAACGGTAGTTTAATTGTTACATATCACAAGCATCTAATATTTCAAATAGGTGATCATGAAATAGAAAAATTAAATTATAAGTATCAAAAAATGAATGGCATGGAAGCTAAAGAGTTGGCAGCCATTGATAAGAAAATTTTGATAATGAATACAAAGCGCCAAGTACGCATTTATAAAGGCAATGATGACTTGAGTGAGACCGTTAAACGTAAGCCCTTACGTGAGAGAGATAAAAAGTAATTCATCTCAGATAAGGACTTACATAAAACGATTTCAACCTTTTTATAAAAACAAGCCTTTTCAAATTAATAAATTAATAATATTAACATTTATATTAATTAAATATGTATAAACTACTATATACAGCTAGGTGTAATTCAATATTATTGCCACATGCCAATATTATAGTAATCATATATCCTCCATAGCCATACTATAACAACCTTGTGAATACTCTTTGAACACTCCAAAATCAACTATAGGATCAAAGGAATGATCCATCTCCATATCCATATGATCAATCCATTCAAAATTAAAATTAATGATCACACGGAGACGTTGATAAACAACAAGTACTTATCCACGTTGGAATATTTGCAATCTTCTAACGGCTCGATCGAGTTGAAAGCCTCCCAACTTGAATCTTGATTCTTTATGATCTCTTCATATTCAAGAGATTAAATCATGATTCTCAACAAATTCTCATCCCCTCATCATCAAATGGTATGTTCTCAATTAAAGACTTCCGATATTTGAATTGAAATTCCTTATTCCAGAACATGCTCTGTATTCCAAGTGAGGCTAAGGTGTGATGTCACCCCTCACTCCACTTGAAATACGAATTGGAGCATGTTGTGGAATAGGGAATCTCCTCTCTCGATATTTGGCCGTTCGATGCCATCGATATTGAAATCATGATCACAACTTTAATAGAAAAAGCAACTTTCTCAGCCTCTAGGTATGTTGGCTATATTGCAGAAATGAAATGAACCTTATAATTTTGAAAATGTCAAGAAATGCAATGAGAGAGAAGGCCGTAAGAGAGAGAGAAGGAGATGGATGATATGGCCCTTTATTTATAATAGACTAGTCATGATCATGTGCACACAAATAACTCACCTTTTGGAGATTTAAATCAAATTTTAACGAAACTCCTTCGTATACATATATTATTCTAATATTAAGGGGGAAAAAAAAGGAGGAGAGAATTGAACATTATTTGAGTTGAAGCATGGATCGTCCCATGTGGCCAGCAAGCCTTTGCATGCCCTACCATTCATGTATTATGCTACCATATATTTTAAAGTTGGTCATGGATTGATTATCATTGAAAATTTTAATAATTGGGTCCAAAATTAATTAAAGAAAATGACAGATTGTTGTGAAACTCCCCTACATGTTGATTATTCTAATATGGTGCTGGCTGTGTCGGCAGAATAATATATATATATATATATATATATATATATATATATATATATATATATATATATATATATATATATATATATAATATATATATATATATATTATATATATATATATATATATATATATTTTTTTTTTTTTTTGAAATCATAAATTACGATTAATTACTAATTTTTAAATATAAATAAATAAATTAGTATCAAATAAACTATTATCTCTCTCCATTTAATTTTCATCTAATTTGGTCATTCATTCTAAACACACATGCATGTTCAACTCCCAAGGAATATAATGGAGCTTTCTTCAAGTCTTAGAATGGATTAATTCAAGCCAATATGAAATTTATTTTTGATGTAGCAATTCAAATAGAGAATTGATTCACGTCAAGAGAAACAATTAAATTATTTGAGTGTTTATATTTTTTCAATGATATTCATGCCATGAGACTGTCACATACGAAAGTTTGTGGAAAGATTGAGTAATTTGTGTGTTTTTGTTTCAACTTGTTTACTCTGTACAAATTTCTATTCTAATATAAACTAGTGTTGCACGTAATGTCCACAACACTTCGGGTAACATCTCTGTCAAAAACGCACTTAGACTCAAAGGGCACTTGACAATATTGAATGCTCAAGATGAAATAAAAAAGTTTGTGCTAATAACATGCGATAAAAATTTTAATTTTTGTTGCTAAATATTTTTAACTAAATAAATCAATTTGCGACAGAAGTTAACGAGAAAAAATTTTAATTCGTCGCTAAATGGATTTACAATAGGTAATTTCTCACCAAATTTAGCGATAAAAATATTCATTGCTAAAATAAATTGACGATGAAATATTTCGCAGCTAAATTGTTATTTTCTTATGGTAAAGGCATAGTCGCAAGAGTTGCATGAAATAGTTATGTATGAGAGCACAGACTTAGTTGTAGAAGGGGTCACTTAGGAATAATTATATCCAAATTTTTTTTTAAAAAAAATTCTAATAACTGAAAAAATTATAGTAAGTGACATTTTTCAAAATAAAGTATTAAAAATGACATTTTGCATGGTTTTTTTTTTTTAAATCGATTCCTACCAACTGAATTTGACTATTAATTTTCATGACAAACTGATTTGGCTTTAAACTTAGAATAAAATCACGAGGATTCACTAGTATTATTGCTTCATGATTATATACTATAAAATAAGGAGATTACTAGACATGCATGATAATATTTCACATGGGGCAGATTCTCAATTGTATTGATCTATTAACTTTAATTATATCATGATTCATTCAAACTAATAACGTACTTAACGTTCAAAGTAATTGGAATTTCATTAATAAATTAATGGCCTCATCATTAAACGTTAATTAATCTATCTGGGCTACCGACACAGCGAGCCACTCCTCGTTTACGGACCAGCATCATGTTGGGGTATTTGAAGACAATTATTATCAAGTAAATACTATCTCACGAAGAGAAAGTTTTATTTTTTATTTACTAAGCATATTATAATTTTTCATTAACTGTGGTACTTTCATTTGTTCTACCAATTATTTATAAAATATAGTATTATCACTTTTCATTGATTAAATATTTCCTCCATTCTACAAACTTTAATCTACACTTTTTTATTTGTTTATCCCACAAAATCATTTATGCTCAAAAAAATAGAAATTTTATTTTATCCTACAATCTAAAAAATTTATTTTAATTTATTCTTCGGGAGAGAAGGAGTATATTATACACTTGCTCAGAAACCCGTTTCATGAGATGATCCTACATAAGTATAATTTCCATCCGGTGTATTAAGCCAAAGCAGTGTATTATAAAACAAATCCGTACGTGCATGAATGGTGGTAGGTTCATAGAGGGTTAGCTGTCCACATGGCCACACTTCTAAAACTTAATTAATAGTTGATGTAAATTCATAATCAATTAATGCACCTAAACCTTGTTTACCTCAAACAATTGCACATGCAACTATGCCACTTGCACTTCATCATCAATCAACCTATAAATACATCCACCATAATTCATCAATTCACACAATACATTGCAATCTCTCTCATCTCTAGCTACCTGTTATTCATCTCTCTGAAGAATAATTTTTACGTTGAATCCGTTATATATGGCCAACGCTGATCAGATTTGCTTTCTTGATCATGAGTTGAGCTTGGATGAGTTCTCCGACATCGACATCAAATTGCTCATGTCCTTAATCCAAGATTCTCAACTGGAAGACGTTAATGGCGATGAGGAGATGTTCATGATACAATCACTTGATCAGCCCCAAGTGAGTATGGATCCGGATTCGTGTTCAGATGACCCGGAGTGCTCTTCGGATGATCAGGACCTTTGGTTATGCGATGTGGATCGGACGGACAGCTGCTCCTCTGCATCTTCTCATCATTGTCTAGATCATTTTGAAAGGTTAGAGTTGGAAACAATGGCTTATGATTATGAGTATTCTAGTGATGGCTATTTCATCGGTCATGATTTCACGGAAAAGATGGAATCTATGGTTGAAGGTTTAGAGGGGTATTCTCATGTCTCTTATGGAATGGTGATGGAGGAAGATGATGATCACTACATTGGTTTGTGGCAGTAGAAATAGTATATAAATTTGTAAATTTAATTTTTTCTTTGTTAAGATCACTTGGAATATATAATGAAGATGAATCTTTTAACCACTTGGAGCATTTCTATCAAATTCTTTAAAAAATTAAAGAGTATTTGTAAGAAATAGAGGGATTAAATCATTTTAGGGTGATTTTGGTTTCTGTAGAAAATAGTTACATCTTTTATAACAGGAGGTATAAAATTTGTTATTTAATAATATATTACATATGAATAAGTGTTGCATATATAGTATATATTAAAGTGTTAACTTAAAAATATTAGTGTTATTTAAGTATTACTCCCTAGCTCCGTACAGTTGATAGATGATGTTTTACTTTGAATATTATTATTTAATGCATATTTCCTCCATCCGTTTTCAATGGTATCATTTGTTTTTGGGCTCGAACATTAAGGAGTATTGTTATTTAATGTGTAATGGGTAGGTAATATATAAGTTTTACCTTTTTATCCCTCCACCTTATTAATATGAGGAGGGGCAAATGAGTAATTTGCAAATAATTTAGGGGAAAATATCACATTTGGTCCCATAAGAATTCATTCACTTCAATTATAGTTCGGGATAACTTCAGATTTAGTCCCGTGAGAATTGTTCAATGCCAAAAAGGTCCCAAAACTAGCAAATTTAGTCCCATAGAAAATTTTTATCAAAATCTGTTAATAGTTGACGAAATATTCTGAACCATTAACAAGACCAAAATGGGCTACGTCTATTTTGAAAGACAGAAAATAATATAAATATGGTAGTTTATAATAATATAAGGTAATTTGGGATGAAAATTTTCGAAAATTATGATTATAATATTCTTATAAAATTGATATTTTCCCTATATGTCACCTAAAAATATCACTTTTATAAAAGTGCTATATTATAGTATTATATATTTAAAAAGTGTTACAAAAGTGCTATATATTACTCCCCTAGTTCCTTTAATACGTATCAATTTTATTATCTTGCTCCATTCCCTTAAAAACTATTCTCTTCGTTCGATTCTAAGGTATTCATTTACTTTTTGTACTTAAATTAAGGAGTATTATTATATGTAAAGTAGGTAATTGTATTAAAGGGAAGTGATAGGTCATATTGTGTACCTTTTTACTAAATAGGGATACCTTTGAAGCGGAAGCCAAAAATAATAAAATGAATACCTTATAAGCGGATGTAGAGAAGTACATATTTATTTTCCTTTTAGATTGATGTACCATAAAATAGAACTATTATACTCAACATTGCTAATTAGATCAAATAAAGTCGGATCTAAGATTTGGGTTCCACTCTATTCTTTCTTAGGTGGGGTTAGTTTAGTAATATGTAGTGTGTGACCTAAATTTGCGGGTGAGGGAATAGTGTTTTCACAACTTTTTTTTTAAGGATTCACGTGTCCATAAAAACGATTCAGGTGGCTTTTGAATAGAGCCTCAATTATCAAAATTTATTTAAAAAAGTTATTTTTATTTAAAAATATCTAATTTTGCTAAACCATGATCGCAATTTTCTTTATGCGAAATAAAGAGCAAGTGTACTCTTGTCGTGTAGGAACAGGTGACCAAGTTAAATTATCGAACCATAAAAATTTAGGATTCGTGGTCTTTAGGTATAGCATCGTTATTAGTTAGGGATAATCGAATTGGAGATTTAAAAGCAAAAGAAAATAAAATACATGGAAAAATAAATTTAATTACAATATTTTTGGATTTTCAATGTCATGGTAACTTTCATGATGCAATCAAATAATCAATCATCCAACATCTTTAATTGTTTTTCATTTTTAAGCTAATCATGGTAAGGACGATCACGATTTTCTCCTACCCTCAGTGGACATGGTGAATAGAATGTAGAATGTTTTCCAATCCCTAAAAGGTTCCTAAGATCGACTCCAAAGCTTACCATTCCCATTAGGTACTAGGTTTACTTTGGCTTGGGTCCCCTCTCTAACTTGATTATCGGGCTTGATTAATCTCATCAATGTTCATTTATATAGTTCTCAACATAGGAAGATTTTGACCAAATCCCCCCATATTAATCCTCATGCAATAAATGAAAAAAAAACTCACATATGATAATCATGAAAAATAACTAAGGTGAAAGCAACAACAAGACATGTTGATACACAATGCACACAATAATCACAATGCACTAATATCAAAGACATTGATCCCAAATTAAAGCATGCATACAAATTTCATAAATGAAACCAATCAAAGCCAGAAATTCAATCAAGACATTATCACACGTTAATTCATAATCATGTCATCAATCAACCACCAAAGAAAAGAAAATAGAAAGATAATAAATAAGATTAGATTTCACCTAATGAAATTTTTACATCCATGAGGATCATCCTTTTCTTGGTGTCCTCACCTTCTTGAAAAACATTTAAATCCTAATTTAGAAAAACATTTAAAGAAATTGATCCTTCCTCCAAAAGGGAAGGAATCTCAACTAGTGAATATCTCTCTTTCAAGAGCTCCCCAGATTCTAATTTAAAATATGACAAGAATTAACTTGAATGGAGAATTGTTGTTGATGGCCTTCATATGAGAGGTATTTATAGTAGTGGGGTGTGAAGAGTGTTGGTATGATTATTCAATGTGGGATACTTTAGTTCAAAGGCCAAAGTAGGAAAATTAGACTTTAAAAATTCTTTTGCAGAAACTGTCACAAAAATTTGCTCGAATTTTTGTGCGTATGGTCGAATTTTTGTGACATCACACGCGCAGCTTCACTGTTTTGGCTCGTTCTTACACGTTTTAACTCCAAATTGAGTTTCGTTTTCTCACACAACTTCCTCTTTACTTGTAGAATCCATTTCTACCTCAAAATCACCAATTTTATGTAAAAAACACAAAAATACCTTTTTCCAAGTAATTAAACAATTAATTGTATCTTCCATAAAAATCATACTTAATTATTGAATTAAAACCATGTAAATTCAAGTAAATTCATGTAATTAAACCCATAATTCTATGTGAATTTCTCGCCGATCAACCCACTACAAAGAATTTCATAACATTCCCTCAACAACATATCTTTTACAACTGAATATTTATACAACATTTGCCTCATGTGAAGTGGCTAGTGTTGGGAGCGTGATTCTGAAACTCACTTTCGGAAAAAATTACCAAAGACAAAAATGATTTTTTTGATATTATGGATGACTCCCAAACATCCGCAAGAATTTGATCTCTGATTTTCTACTTAATAGTCATCAGTTCAAACTTATCTTTGAGTTTAATAAATGTACTTAGCAAGTTTGGCCAATTCTTGGGTCGTGGTTATTTTTTTGATAATGGATTGTTAATTAAACTGAAGACTATGTTGTAACTGATAAAGGCGAAAAAGTTATCAACAAAAATGTTTTTATTTCGGCTTATGTTGTTTTAGTGCTCCTTGTTGTAACATTTAGAATTGGGACATGTGAATCTTAAATCAATTAAAAAATTAAATAATCTTGATTGGTTTAAAGTGGCAAATGTTGACATAACTAACAAATGTGAAGCGTGTATAAAAGCTAAAATGAAAAAGCAATCATTCCAAACAATTGAAAGAAGGACTTAACCACTCTATTATAGAGTTGTTAGTATTGTATTTGCTAAAATACAATTTTTTTTTGTCGATAATTCATTTGGAAAAAATTATATTTTTCCAGTGCAATACTTTTCCATTTGATTGATTACAACCTTTTGATTTAAAAAAAAAATTATTACTTTTTATTTGTATCACAGAACTTGTTACGTAGAATGTTACAAGCCGGACTTTGTTAATACTAAATTATTATATTTGAGCTTGCATTCACAATTAATGAATGGAATTCAAAACAGATGTTTTCATAAATATAGAATGGAGAAGCTAATGATTATTTATTACTAATTTCCACTCAACATATGGGGGTCGAATTTATTATGTCACTAATATTAATCCTTGCAAGTAACTATAATGTACATTTAAAAATTGAACTAGTCAATCATAGTTATTATGTCACTAATATTAATCCTTGCAAGTAACTATAATGTACATTTAAAAATTGAACTAGTCAATCATAGAGGCATTTGTTTCATGCCACAATGAACTATAATCTTGCTCAACTTGATCAATAGAGGAATAGTTCTTCACCCAACCAAATTCATTCCCTTGGCCATGATGAGGATGATCCATGTACCAACTACTGCCCATGTCATGACAATTTGGTGAATTAGGAGCAATTTCTATATCCATCCAATGAAGATCAAGATCATTCATTGAAAAATCTTGACCGTACGATTCATCGACCGATGATTCGCAATCCACAAGATAATTCTCGGCCCTCGCGCTAGAATCGATTTCAGCTTCCAAAGATCGAATCACATCTCTTAAACTCTCATCATCGCATTCATCGACTTGAGTCTCGTCGAGCAACGACATGAGAAGATTGTGGTTTCTTGGAGAGAGTTCAAAGTGGTCGGAACAATCATGGCCGTCCATTTGCTCCCAATTTTCAGACATCATAGAAGCCATATGGATTCAAGACTTAATTAAGAGTGTGATATTGTGTAGTTTATGGAAAATTAAACCCTATCTTGTGATTCTTTCCTCAGCTAAATGAGACCCTTTATATAGGCAAATTGAATTAGAAGAGGGGGGGGGGGGGGGGGGGGGTTGTTTGTGGGGAGAAAGAATGAGTTGTATCGTGTGGCACATGTGCTCATCTTTTCCATCATCAAATATCTACCCACCAATTAATCAATTAAAATAATGTACGTTTAATTGATAATTGCTAAGCAACCAAACATGTGAGGTTGTATTAAAAATAAGGGACCACTTGCACAAAGATAGGGTTAGAAATTTAGATAAAATGTCTTTGTCTACCACCAAGTGTCTCCAAAGGACACTAATTAAGAAAGATTATATTCATGTATATATGGTCTAATTGTGAGTAAAGGGGACACAATATTTTTGAGATCATGCAACATCGAATAGCTGCAAAGTTAAGTGACCAAGGAACTTATCCCATTATAAAATAATAAATTCAAAGTATATCTGCAAAAGGGGTTGATAAGAGTTTATTCATTACTTTTTTATTTTAATTTTAACTGATGTGACACCTACATTGTATTTATAATTTAATGGATATATGAGCAAGACCTAATTGTTGGCCGATTTCGAAAATTGGGATTTATGTGATGGAGCATTAGGATTAATTATTATCATTAGATACATATTTTATAGTGTTATTATACATTAAAAAATAATATCTTAAAATTTAATTCTTTAATCTTAATAAATGTCAAAGCATCCATACATTTAGAGTTGATATCATGTGCACTCAAATGCACATGTGCATTCATATATGTGTATAAATTTTTATTCAATAATATATACTCCCTCAATCCCGTCACAAGAGTTTGTTGGGTATATTTGAATTTCGGTATAATATGTTGACTAGAAAATATATGACAAAAAAATAGAATAGAATTTGAGTCGAGTCAAGAGTTACACTCTTTCTCCTTAAGACAAAATTGCCCAGCTCTAGTGCTTACGGTTCGTTGGCAATCATCTCCAAGATACAACGACTCGCATCTTGTGATAGTAGCACTACAAATCACAAGATACAGCAAACCAACCGATATTATGAACTCACCTTAGGAGTATGATGACTTAAGAATACACCACGAATTATTTTGAAAACTCGACTTTATGAATATCCACGACATGGGTGTGTGAGTGTGTATTCGAAATAATTTTCAAGTTAAATTCGAGTGCTGGATTATGGAATGAGATTGACTATTTATAGATTTCAAGGCGTCTTTCATGAATCGATGCAACCATTAGATTTGATTTTGAATTCAAATTTAAATATCTTTTTTTGAAAAAACACAATTATTCAACAATTACAACCTCAGATCACACTTTTTTATAGACACGCTTTAATATAATAGACATCATTTTAAGGATACTTTTCCATTCATCTTAATTTTCCAATAGAGTTACATTTTACTAATGATGGTGTCATGCTATAAGAGTTACATTTCATTTTTTGTTAAATAAGATCCACACAAAACAATCAATTTATCTTTATGGGGATCACAAACAACACTAATACACCTACTCACTATATATATTGAAATATTATATCTCTCAACTCACTACACATTAAAATACAATATTCCTTAATTTCCATGCAAATAGTAAATGTAACCCTTTTCATGGGACGGGGGAGTATATGTTTCTTAATAATTGTATTATTTTTTATATTCATTAACAAAACTAACAGAAAATTTACTAGCAAAGTGTATATATTTTATTTCATTAGTATACATATTTTTATTCATAAGTGTATAAGTTTTTTAAAGTAGGTGCATGGTGCACCTGAGTTCACAGGATAATTTGCCTTAATAAAAATATACGAATAAAAGAAACACATTACTATATATATCTAATACAGATTGGGTTCATGAAATTAATTTCTTACATCCAAGTGGGCAAAATATCAACTCTTTTTATTAATAAGCATAATATGAATTCAATGTTGTTGAGAGGTAGACGCATGTAAGGTCTAAGGTGGAGTATTATTGAGAGGTAGCAGTGGCGGATCCAGAAAAAATTTCTGGGGGTACGATATTTAATTATGAAAATATTGCTCCCTTCGTCCTGATAAGTAATAAACGTATTTTTTATATATATGGATTAAGAAAAATTAATTTTTATGTTTAAAAATATGTAAAGGTGCTAGAATGTGTATAAAAAATGAATATTTTAGATAATTTTTATGAAAATTATGTATAAAGTTGTTGAGATGTGTAAAAAGTTGAGATGCATTTCTACCATTTTAAAAAACGTATATAAGTGTTGAGATGAATAAAAAGAAAAATGTGAAATAATTAAAGGGACAGAGGGATTAATTAAAAAGCAATTTAACACATTATTATCATAAATTTGTAGTATAAATTTATAAAAAATAGTAATGAATTGAGTATAAATATGTGTTTATAATAAAATGGGGTACAATATATAAATATTTACATCTATATGCATATAATTTTTTTCAAAAAAAATATTTTTAATTGGGGGTAGGGGTTGGGTTTATCCGCCCAAGGAGCCAGGCCCATTCAATCCAATAGCATGATATTGTCCGCTTTGGGTCACCCACTGGCCCACACGGTTTTGCTCTTTGGCTCACACTCAAAATGTCTCATGCTAGGGATAGTTCATCCCTCATTTATAAACCATCGCCATCCCCACTTCTAACCAATTTGGGACTTTGGTTGACACCCAACCAACATTTCCCCCTCAAACAAAGTCTCACAGTTAGACCATCCAGTTTGAGGTCCGAACATCTCACCATCTGCCCTGTTAAGTATGGGGCCTAGCTCTTATATCACTTGATGGGTTTATACGCCCAGGGAGCCGGACTCACTCAATCCAATAGCATGATATTGTACACTTTGGGTCGCCCACTGGCCCACACGGTGTTGCTCTCTGGGCTCACACCCAAAAGACCTTATGCTAGGGAGAGTCCATCCCTCATTGATAAACCCATCGTCATCCCTGCTTCTAGTCGATGTGGGACTTTGGTTGACACTCAACCAACATATCTTCCACGTGTTGTATTGCTGACTCATCTTATAAAACGTGTGCAAAAATTAAAAACGTGACAAGAACTTATCGTATGAAATCATACGCACACACACTTATGCTGATTGTTTGAAGAATAAAAAAAGACTTAGAACACCAACAATTAGTGGATGAGTTTTGCTGCTATGTAAAGGCAGTGTGATGAGTTTGTTCCACTCATTAAAAACATATTGTTGAGGTAGACGCATGCAACGTCTAAGGTGGAGTATTGTTAAGAGGTAGACGCTTGCGGGAAGCGCAGATTGATCAAGAAAGGAAGAAGAAACGGGATGGTGGGAGAAGAAGCAGAATCAGCAGGCTCTGATTGTCCTGATCTTCGTTGTTAAGGCGATGAGAATGACGGTGACTTACAACGGAGTGCAGCAAATCGAAGTCCCAAGGTGGCGGAGGGAAGGCGACAGTCAGAGTAGAAGATGGACTTTTTCTATGGTGATTCTCGGTGAAGAGAGCATCATACGACTGTTTCCTCCGACATTCAGGAAGAGATATTCGATGGCGGCTGATGACGGTAATTGCTCAAGAAGAAGAAATTGTAAAAGGTTGCTACTTAAGGTGGAGTAATGATGTAGAAGAGGGTTTATGTTCCCTTTAAAACAGTGGATGAGTTTGTTGCACTCATTAAAAATAGTGGAATTGAATAAGGATAAGAGGTGGTGTACCTTAAAGCAGCAGGTGGGAGAAGTAAGAATGTTGGTGTGATAATGCAAGGTCTAAGATAGAGTATTGTTGAGAGGTAGATACTTGCGCATGTTGAGTCAGCAATACAACAAGTGAAAGACAGAAGTTGGATGATCAACATACAAGATTAAGGGCTATGATTGAGTATTGATGTAAGAGTGGGCCGCTGATGGACTTGGATATTGAGGATAGCTTGTTATGCAAGTTAAAGAACTTATATAAGATAAGATACGACAGTTCATATATCATACATATATCCCATAAGATTAAGGTTTATATGAGATCTAAGTTTATTCTTTATCATCATTGTAATACTCATCAATAAGATATTCTTCTCCCTTAAGAGTGTACGTAGACAATTTTGCAAACCACTATAATTAATTGTGTTTATCGTTTTTTTTCTTTAATAAATTCACAATAAATGTAAACGTACATACTAAAGACGCTAAAACGACTCTCCTAAAGTATGTTTCGCAAATAATCTTTATTTATGACTATCTCAATTATTTTCTTTCATAAATTTCATTATTGCTCTAGTATAATCATACACTCAAAATTTATTTTGGAATTGTTCAATTGTGCATCAACGTGTATATTTTGTTTCGAATAGTATATATTTTAATTAATAAAAGTATTATTATTTTTTTAAATAAAAAGAGTTGTCTAAATATGAAGAATATTAAAATTTAATAAAAAATATTTTTTTTTAAGAAAATCAAGAGTATAAATTTGTATACTGAAAGGCGAATAAAATTGTATGGTCGCGTCCATGTGCGCGCAACGATACACAAGATTTAAGTTCCTTTAACGTGTTTTATTCAATTTTTTTTTTATGTTTGATTTTATTACTATGATGTGAGAAATTTACTTATATAAAGTAATAAAGTGTGGAGTTTTTTCACATGAACAGTACTAATTATGGTGAAGAATTCACAAAAACTCAAATATGTGTGCAGAAATCACATAGTGAAATTATAATAGAATACTATCATCCCTAAACATACTTCCACTTTGTGTATCTGAAGTCTAAAAACAATCATGATGTGAAGAGTAAAATATGATTCCTCTCTCTCTTTTTTAATTGACTTAAAATAAAATAATACTCCTGAAGTCAACTTTTTATTCAAAACCTGGTTGAATATATGTACGCTATTTCTTTTAAATTAAAATTCTAAAGAATATACACATATATAATTGAGTGTTGTAATGTTTTGATATGGAATCTCCTTTAAATTATTTTTTTTTTAAAATAACATTACATATAATTGTTATACTCATATATTACGGTCATTGTAATATTTTTTTATAACCTAAAAATACTACAATATCATATAAAGTCAATAAAGTTGGTCAAAAAGTACAGTTTTTCTTAAACAACGTGGAACAGTAAATGTAAAAGTATTATGGAACGGAGGAAGTACTTTTTATTAAAGACATTATAACTTTTTTGCTAAAAATATTATCACTTTTTATTTATACTACGAATTGTTCATGAAATAATCAACCACAATTATCACTTTTTATTAAAATGATATCACTTATCCATCTCACAAAAATCTTTCCGTGAGACGGTCTCACACAAGTCTTTGCCAAGAATAAAATAGGTCATAAAAACAATGATAAAATATTACATAAATATAAGATAAAATTATAATTAAACCCAACGTTGGTATCACTAAATTTTAAATAGATCAAATCTCAGTGATAAAATAATTCTCCCTTCTTTCCATCACAAAGTATCATGCGTTATGGTTTCACTCAGGTTTTTGCCTATGTATAATGTGCATGATTCTTTTTGTTGAGTCTCCCATGTAAACCTATTATAATATGAATTATTTATATAAATTTAACTAATATATATATATATATATATATATATATATATTGTAATGTTTTGTCAATACCTTATAATGGATGTACTGTATAAAAATAATATGAGAAAGCATGCAAAAATTAAATTAGAGGTAGACACACATAATTATATACAAGTGGGGAGTGGAAGTTGAATTGATTATTGGTTATGCATAAGATTGGCCATTGATGTTGGCAATGGATGGACTACAAATTAAGTTAGGTCAGGAGGAAAAGTTATATTTGCACCTTCAACAGCAAACATTTGTCAGCTGATCATAAATCTGGAATCCCACACAACAAATTTAGTTGGCCCCATTATGTACTATATAGTTGATAAAGTTTTATTGAATAAATAATTAATGAAAACTATAAATTCTCGAGTACATTACAGCAAGATTTGGTGTATTATTATTAATCATGTGGTCATCCCACCAAGAATTGTTGTTCATAAGGAGCTTTAATAATTAAGTGGCTATTACACACATATATGAAATGGATGGTGAAGGAAACCCAATAACCATGTGATATGATCCCTCTTTATACCAAATCTTGATACTATCAGAATCCCACCTCTACCATTAAAAGCGATTATTATTCAACTTGTCTGTAAATATAGAGTTAAAAGTTTTTTTTTTCCATTACTTTTTAAAACTTTAGATTTTGTCTAAAAAAAAATATTTGTATCGATTTTGTTTCATTACTATTAGTTTTATTTTAACTTTGCCAAATTTTCACCAGAAACCTAGATTTTCTCCGGAAAACGATCACGTGCAACGCACATGGCTGTTGAATTTGGGAAAAACTGGTGATCATGCTAAGGTTTCCCTGAGGTGTCATTCTAATTAAATTTGGGTCTAATGATTCTGTCACATCACACTTTAATTAAAAATAAAAATAAAATATCAATTGGACATCTATTTTTTTAAACAATTTAGAATTTTTATTTATCTGAAAATCGAAAATAACATAAAAAGTTAAAAGAAAATAAAAACCCTTAATTTAAATTTAAAATATTTTACTATTTTTATTAACATGAAAATGTTTAATAATTTTAAAAAAAAAAAAATCAAAATGATCGTGTTCGTGTTCATCGTCAGATTCAAGAAGGCACCCACAAATCCATATTCAAGAGAATGATTCTTAAAACCATTTAGACAAATCTGTCTTCCCACTAATCAAAATCTAAAATCAAAATCCAAAAGTAAGAAACCATATCAAAATCCAAAATCACAAATTTAGAAAAGAAATTGAAGAGGATTGAAAATCCTAAAATTTTCAAACTAATCCCCAAATTGAAGTGGATTGAAAATCTGGATTGAAGGGGTTCCTCCATGGCATCCTTCTTCCTCGTCTTCGACTTCTGCTTCGGCGACGAGGAATTGAAATCGAAACCAAAATTGAAACCCTCCTGATTAATCTCTCTCGAGCAGGTAGTTGAAACGCAGCATTTTGTCGTACGCAATCATCGCCAACTTTTAAATTTCCCGATGACGTTCTTCATCAGACCTTCAATGAGATTCGTTGGATTTGGGTTCTCTTCAATATGACGATTTAGTTGAAAATTTGGGAATTAGGCTTTTCTTCAATTTGTGGATTTGGTTGGATTAGTGTTCTTCCTGTTAGTTTGTTTATTTATTTATTTTTTATGTTATTTTAAATTTTCAGTTAAATTTATGTTTAAAATTTTATTTTAATTTATAAAACATTTTTATTTTTTCTTTTTATTGTTTGTATTACATATTTATATAATTTTTAATTCAAATTATACTCTCTCCGTCCGGTTCTAAGGTGTCCATTTGTTTTTTGCACGTGGATTAAGGAGTATTATTATTATATGTAAAGTGGGTAGTTGTATTAGAAGGAAGTAGTGTGCCATATAGGGAAAATTGATACCTTTGAACCGGACAACAAAAATAGTAAAAATAGACATATCAGAAGCGGACGGAGGGAGTATATTACATGTCAATTTCATTGGCTCAAATTTAATTGGAGTGACACCTCAGCATGGTCTCCAGTTTTCCCAAATTGAATCGTCATGTGCGTTGCACATAATCGTTTTCCGGCGAAAATCTAAGTTTTCGAAGAAAATTGTGCAAAATTGAAATAAAACTAATAATTATGAAACAAAATTGATACAAATATCTTTTTTGACGGACACAATCTAAAGTTTTAAAAAGTTATGGGACAAAAAAAAAATTAACTCTATAAATATATATTCTTTTAAGAGTTGGTTTCTTGTATCCCGAATGCACAAATTATAGTAATATTTTATTTTAAAGGGCGCACGCTTTAATTAATAAGGATATAATTTTTTCATTGAAAAAAAATCAACTGATATATAAAGAGTATAAATATTTTATTTAAAAAATTAAAAAAATTCTTAGAAAATTAAGAGTACAAGTTTTAAACTAAAAGATCTAACATTTAATATTAAAAATTAAAACTTTTGGAAATCATCGAATATGGGGACACAATGTCCCAGGGAACACGGGTAGACTTAAAGTCATATTCTCACTCCATTTATATTAATGTGCTAATTCATAAGACAGACTGCTGCTAACCATCACAACAATTAACGCTAGCAGGATCTAAAAAATTAAGGGTAAAAGTCAGTAATATTTTTTTTTTTTTAAATTTAGGATATCTATACTAAGTTTCTATACTAAACAGTACAAAGCTTGACTTGGGTTCATAGACCTAAATCTGTGCGTCATGTTGCACCTAAATATGAAGTAGTTCTCAATCTTATATTTTGTTATATTCAAATAATTATATTTTGAAAATAAAAAATAAAAAATTTTCAAGATCCTAAAAAATATAAATTTAAGAATTAAAAATCATAAGAACATTTAAATAAATATAATTAAAACTATATTAAACTTCGTATATTTTAAAAATTATATGTTTTGTAATATATATATATTTTAATTTATTAATATTAAAATAACATTTGAAAATTTATATGATTTTTTTAATAAGGATCTTGGGAGATGATCAACAAGTTGTAGACTAAATACATATGGAATAAAGTGGTTACACCTAAAACGCAATTTCTAGCTTGGAGGATGATAAAAAATTGATTGTCGACCAAAGAAGAGCTCAAGAAGAGTAATGTTCTACCTGATAATGTTGACATTCTATGTCCGGTATGTAAAAACTCTTCTGAATCCATTTTACATTTATTTGTGTAGAGTAAAAAGGTGGCAAACTTGTGGGATGGAGTGATGGAATGGATGGATGTGGTTGGACCACGCCAAAGATGTTTAGAAAAAATTTCTTGGAGTTTAGAAGTTTTTTAAATGGGAGATTGTGTAACATGGAGGTTTCTTTTAATTGGATTTGTACGGCATGAGTTATTTGGACGGAATAACATTGTATTTAAAGAGGAATTGGAGCTCGGAGATTTTATTTGGGGAGATTAAAACACAAATTTAGGGATGAATTACTCTTAAGAAGAATGAGTTGTTGAAAAGAGCAGATATTTCAGAAGTGGAATAAATATATTTATTATATAGGAGTCTAGTGCGAAAGAGTTAGAGAATCTGATTAAGAGATGATGTTGCCATTGGGTTAAGATTTTGTAAGTCTTCTATTTTAATATATTTCTTTTTGCTCCTATTTGATGTTCTACTGATGTAATATGTGGGTAAATCTCTTGCTCTTTGGATTAATAAAATTATTTTTTATTTAACAAATGAAATAAATGATTATCATTAAATTATAAGTTGATCTATTGTACAACAATTGTACACTAATAAACCTAATCCATATTAAGAAACGGGTCAGATATATAATCTCAAAATGCCAAATGGGTCATTTATTCTCACTGTGTTGGACCCTTCCGCTCCCCCTCCAATCTGAACCTTTGTGTACTTAGTCGCATTTCTTGTAAAAATGTGTAAGAGTAAGAGAATCTATCGTCGAGTAAACGCGTGACCAATTACAAAATTTATAATAATGTCGTCCAAAGGGAAAGTAAACTCATGCTTGTATCCGAATTTTCTATTGATTTATGTTTTGTAAGGATGATAGTTTGAAGGTTTTGAATATAAAACTACTACTTAATTCTCTACTTAATCAACTAGAATTTAAACTAACAAAGTAATGGATCAAACAACAACAAGTGATGAATGGAATGTAGATAGAATTCACTTGAGAAGAGAGCAAGACTAATCATAATCATGGTTAAGACTTGAGCTAGATATGCAAAACTCTTGATGGTGAATTTCATTAATTTGTGGACTAAAAGCAATCACGATTTTACCCCTACAAATCCCTATGGCCAAGACAATTAGGTTCTCGACTCTTTTACAAGTCTAAGTCTTTTAGGATTTGTCTTAATCTCAATTCCCTTAAGGTACTATGATCATAAGTTGGTTCTTTTCACTCAATTTCTTAAGTGTCCCTCTATGAATGTTCTAAGCCTAAGGAGGGTATGAATTATATCCCCTTATACTAACATGCATGCACATTTCAATATATGATTCAATTAAACATCCACTCACAACATTGGAATGACCATCCTAACAATATGAATAGAGAATTTAATCACACAAGTATTGAAATGAAACATGATTGATATATCATAAAAGGAAATCCACAATTTAATTCAAATCACTACTCAAGTTCTACACATCTAACTCTTCATCTCAACCATTCATAGGATTAGCCCTACTATAGGACTAGCCACTAAACATTGTGTTTATACCATTACAAATCAAGGTTTGCTCCATTTGAGCCAAAATAAGAAGAAAATCAACAATTGAAAAGTAGATTAGCTTCTCTTTCACGGAGAAACATTCATTCTCTTCAATATGCTAACTCCTTCAATCCTTGATGCATTCCTCTTCTCAAATGGTGGATGGATGGATTGGATGATGGATTTATGGATTGATTGTGGAGATTAAATGGAAAGTGGATGGATCTAATGGATAGAGATGAATTATGGATCTAGTGTGTGAGAAAATGTGGTGTGGTGTGTGTGTAACTACTCTTAAAATTCTCTCTCTTCTAAATTTCGCACAAGTCTCCCTTTTATATCACTAATGGATCTTCTAGAAGCTTCCGGAACATTCTGAAAATTGCACAGGTTTTTGCACCTACACGGCCCGTGTAGCAGGCGCACGGCCCGTGTAGGGCACACATACTTCGGCGTGTTGTGCGTGCTTCCGGACACCGCTCGAGCTACGCTACACGGCCTCAGTCATGGGCGTGTAGCTTTTTCTAACGATAATACACCGCTTCTTCTTACAAGGTCGTGTTCCGCACACGGGGCGTGCAGCAACGCATGTCCCGTGCACCAGTACACTGCCTTCCTCCTGGGCGAGCAGCGATTTCTGATGACAATACACGACCACTTGTTATAGGGCCGTGTTCCGCACACTTGTGACTCCATTGTTCCTCCGTCTCTGTTTCGCTCCTGAGTCCATTTTTATCCATTTCTTTACCTGTTTTACACATATTTAAGCTCATTTACACAATTCTATCAATTCATACCACATTTTACAAAATAACAATAACTCCACCAAAAGTCACACAAATACGGATAAAAATATCCTAAAATCCACAAATAAAGACACTAAAATCTAGGTGAAAATGACTACGATCAATCCCCCAAACTTAAAGTATTGTTCGTCCTCGAACAATAAAAAATGATAAACAAGAGGAGTAATTTTCACCTAGGAAAACACCTAACAAACATAAACCACAACACTTCACAAGTAATAAGGACTACAAAATCACATTAAGTATCCCTACATCATCAAACTTTTAACATGAAACATTAACAAGTTCAATCTTAAGAATGACAAAAGAGTAATCAAACCCCTTTCAATCCAAGCCTCTCATAGGATATCAAATTCACTCAACACTCTATAGAGTTGGGTTTTTAACATCACTCATCAACCGGTTAGAACCGACTCACCATAGGCTTGCTCAAGGACTATGTTCACAAGTCACCCTAGTTTCAATAAGTGATCAAAAAGGTCTTTATCTTGGGATATAATGTTTAGGCTCTTTGGTAGGGTAGGAAACTTTGGATAATAGTGACTATTCAAGTATGGATAATCGAAGAGATGATTCTTTTCTCCATCTCCCTCACTTTAAAGCTTCCTTTTTTTTCTCCTTTAATCACAAGCACTAATCATTATCATTCCTTGGATTTCTTGAACTTCTTTTAATTTGCATGCTTTCTTTCTTTCTACTTTTGAATTTTCTTGAGCATATTTTTGTTGATTTTGCCTCTTTTTCTCGATTTGAGGTTGCATGTTCATTTTGCGTGAGCCCTTTTAATCCTTCTTTTTCTTGTTTACCATTTCCTTTCTTCTCTAGCACAATTCTCACATCAAACCTTGCAAACCATCATCTCCTCAATTACCCATACATATATAAGGTTCAAGTGGGTTTTAAAGGCTTGTATTTGCTCAAATTACAAAGAAAAAGACTCATAGGCTCAAAGTGGCTTACTAGGGATCATGCTTTTGGTAAGGAATTTTATGGCTATGACTTCATTTAACAAGGATGACCTAAGATCATTTCACAAATCTCAACCATTCGGACTTCGTTCCTATAGTCCATGAGCAAGTTCTAGTTTGTCTAAGTACAACCGGTCATCTCATTAAGAATTAACCATAGAGGCACGGTTGAGGCTCAATTCTCACAAGCTTTTACTTGGACAAAAAAAAACCTAATTATCCTTCATACTTCTCAAAATTGAACAAATTAAATAGTTCATGTCACAATTTCAACAAGTAGAAACCATTAACATACTTGTCATCACTCATCACAAACAATGCATCATAGCTCACATTCAAAACACTCAACACCTTCCCAAGAACAATACCACCAAACCATCCCTACAAGAATAAAAATTCACAAACAAAACACAATAATCAAAGACTCACCAAACAACATAAAAAGCACATAACATGCATGAACAAAATCATCCATCTCAAAATATCAAACACATCAATTCACATCCATAACAATTAAGATCAAATTTCCATCACATCCAAATAATGAAAATCAAATCAAAATACCAAAAATAACAAAAAGTAAATCGCATAAAACTAAAACTAAAATCTCAAAGTAAAGAAAACCTCCCAAAAACAAACAATTTAAGTACAATCCAATCTACCAAATCAAATCAAATTCAAGAATCCTTCAAAAAGTCTAATCATAGCTAAGATGAATGAATGGAAGTGCCTAGCACTCAAAGTACTCCCTTCATGGCTCTTGAGGTGGAGGTGGATGATAAGCATTCCAAGGAATGTATGCACGAGGAGATCCGGGGAATTGAAAGTTGAACATCATCGTTATTATCCCCTCCATGTTGTTGGCGTGTACCCGTGACCGTTCCTCATAATACTCCCTCCGACGCTGTCCAGCACTAAGCTCCTAAATATGCGCTTCATGCTCCTATTGGATCTCCCTGATCTGTGCTCCGTAAGTCTGCTGTACGTGCCTCATATCTCGCACCTCATCCATCATGTAATTCCATCTATCATTACCCTGGCCAGGTCCCATTAGTGGCTGCTGCTTTTCTTCCTCGAACTATGGCGGATCAGGGGCTTGCTCATCAAACTCCACTTGCTCCAGTGGTGCATCCTGATCATCTCCTTCCATAGGCACTGGCTCCGCTCTTAAATTAGCTAACTCAAGGTTCTCTTCAACTCTCATCTGTCTGAGAACCTCTTCCACTTCATCTCTATTCTTTCTGTAAAAATCTCTCACTACCCTTGAGTAGTTAGCACTAGCCATCGCCAAATTGGCATACTTCCTTTAAGTGTAAATTGTAGTGAGCTCTGGAGCCGGTAAAGGAAACGGTGCTCCCTTCTCTTGCCTCAAACAGTATTGATTCCCAGCCACAGACAAGAACTCCATCCTCATCAACTGTTGATAATTCAAGCCATCACTAACCATCCTATTCTCCATTCCAGCAAGGTTAATTCCCAACCCTTGAGCGATCGTGGTGATCATGCCTCCTAGCATCAAACCCTGAGATGATTGTCTCTTGGCGACTCGCTCTGCATGTTGCACAAAATATTCTACAACGTTCAACGGTCGCTCATTGTAGATACAGAACATGATATACAACTGTTTTTCTCCTACTGCTCCACCCTCGAATCTTCCTAAGATGGTGTTAGAAATAATCTTCTCTAGGTATCTCATCACTGGGTTTCGGATTGCAGTTCCCTTTGAAGCACTGGGAACATAACCTGCTTGTTCCGTCCCATCATTCACTAAGCTCTTCCACCATTCTTGTTGATTGAAACCACCT
Organism: Pogostemon cablin; assembly: GCA_023678885.1. Taxonomy (NCBI): domain Eukaryota; kingdom Viridiplantae; phylum Streptophyta; class Magnoliopsida; order Lamiales; family Lamiaceae; genus Pogostemon; species Pogostemon cablin. The sequence goes on from CM042960.1 coordinate 15,437,816, forward strand.
CCTTCATAGAAACTCTGATGGTTTTCACATGGTGGGAATCTAAAGCACTCGTTCAACATAGGTAGTGGAATCTTTTCTCTCAACACATTATCCATCTGAAATGTCACCCAAAGAGGAAAACCATTCCGATCTTTCTTCACATGAAACGTGCTCATGAACTCAGCAGTTAAATGGTAATAGGTATGTGGCCTTTTGTCAAAGAAAGCTTCAATTTGTGCAAATCTGAATAGCTTCCTCAAATCCTCCTCAATTCCTAACCCTCTCATCATTTCTGTCTTGGAATCGAGTTGGTTTGATATTCAGAGCCAACGTTTGCCAACGGAGCACAAATTTACCCCAATAATCTTCAAACTCCACTCTAAAATAATCCGGATGGATCCCATCTTCCATCATTTTTGCATCAAGATTAGCCAACTCCCCTGGATCGGTAATGACTATGAAGTCCTCATTTCTTGGTCTAACTCTCCTCTCAGCCATCTACAATACAACAATGCTCAAGTTATATTAAACTTCATCAATAAGAATGTTAATGCATTAAGTTAAATTCCACTCTAGTCATTCAACTTAAGTGTGAAATATATTATGCATCAACATCACTTATTCACATCATTAAAACTTCAAACTTAATCACAATATGCACTTCATCATCATTCATCTCAACTAACCATGATTCATATCTCAATTTTTAAGCATTCTTACAAACATGAATTCCAAATTACACCATCACCAAGCATCATTCACATGTGATCTTCAAATTCAAACAAAATTCTCTCTTAGACAATTCATCGAACACTTGGCATGCACAATGTTTCACCATAATTTCAAAATATAATTCACATAGCCTCATGCCCAAATTCTCAATATCTAAGTCTAATGATTCACAATTAAGCATTACACTCATGTGATAATTCAATTAGCACAACACATATAATCAATTTCATCATTCTCACACAATCCCCTAATACACTTCTCATGAACCCTAACTTCAACCTTTATTCAAAAATTAAATTGAAACATGTATGATAATAAATCAATAATTAATGTAAAATTCACACTATCGCAAAGCCCATGTACCAATTCAATCAATTTCTATCAAAATTTGAAGATTATAGTTCAAAGAAGTCATACCTTTCAAACTTGGATGTGAAAAGTGCTTTTGATGTGCAAAATTGAAGAACCTTACTCTCAATCCCTCAACACTCACCTTCGTTGTCGATTAATGCACTAGGGAGAGGAATTTGGTGTGAATGGAGTGTGTACGGAATGATGGAAGTGTGTGGAATGAGTACAGATCGGCCCTTTTAAAAAACTGGAATTAAACCATGCACGGCCCGTGTAGCGTGTTCTGATGTTTCTACACGGCTACACGTTACAGGGCCGTGCTCTGCTCACGGCCCGTGTACCTGCTCTACTGCATGGCTCGAGCTCGGAGCTCGGGCTTCCTCCTGACCGAGTAGCGTGTTCTGATGACAGTACACGGCCTGTCCTTACAGAGCCGTGTATTGAGCTCGGCCCGTGTAGCATTTTTACTCTATTTTCTAACTTTCACACTTCACCTCATTTTCCCTGTTTTTACACTTCGCATACACACTATTCATGCTCAAAACACTTCAAAACATCATTCTCACCACGATTAAGGTCAAATGATGGATTGTCATGTACTTAAACACCACCAAACATGCCAAAACTATTCTAACTCATGAGAAAATTTTCAAAATTGACCCATTTTTACCACAAGACAATATAACAACACACATGATTCATCATACACCAAAGCATACACAAGATATAAGTCACACCACGCACTCTCTCCCCAAACTTAAATCGGAACAAGTTGCGAATTAAGTTTGCAAAAAGTGGTGAGACGTACCCTTGTCGTTTCCACAAATGCTCTTCATGCACTTACCTCATGATGACTCTTTATGTATCTTCGATAATCTACATATGATCAAGTATGTCCACCATGCAACCTCCCTCCAAACTTAAATGAACACAAGTGTTAAAATTTAAGTTTGTAAAGAGTGGTGTGGCATACATCATCATTTCACCTTTAGCATCATTGTCTTCCATCATATGCATTTTTCTCACGAGCTTAACCACCTACATACCAAATCTACAAATTAACTATCAAACAAGAACAAAATGAAAATAAAATCTACACTACTCCACAATCAAAGAAGTTCAAGAAGATAGAGTATCCACATGCACTATCTCCTTTTGAGAAGGAGATAGGTAATGCTTCACTCGATGACCATTTACCACAAACTCATTAATCGGACCCTTAAGCTTCAATGTATGTCCACTCAACACTTCAAGCACTTCATATGGCCCCATCCATTTAGACTTAAGCTTTCCGGGAAACAACCTAAGCCTCGAATTGAATACAAGAACTTTGTCCCCCAGAGCAAACGTCTTCTCCTTTACCTTAGCATCATGCCATCTCTTCATATTCTCCTTGTAGATGATTGAGTTATCAAATGCTCTTCCTTTAAACTCCTCCAACTTAACTAACTTCAACAACCTTGCTTGACCACTCTCCCTTTCATCCATATTGAGGCGTTTGATAGCCCACAATGCACGGTGTTCCAACTCCACGGGGAGATGAAAAGCTTTATCATAGACTAATTGATACGGTGACATACCAAGAATGGTTTTAAAAGCCGTCCGATAAGCCCATAAGGCATCATCAAGCTTGTCCGACCAATCCTTCCTCCCTCCATTGATGGTCATCTCCAAAACTAACTTGATTTGGTGGTTTGAGACCTCCGCCAAACCATTTGCTTGAGGGGTGGTAAGGTGTAGCCACTCGATGCTTCACTCCATATCTCTTCAACAAACTCTCCATCAACTTGTTTACAAAGTGTGATCCTCCATCACTCACTAAAGCCCGTGGAACTCCAAACCTAGTAAAAATATATTTTTCAAGAACCTTTATACAATCAAAGCATCATTTGTCCTAGTGGAGATTGCCTCCACCTACTTTGACACATAATCTACGGTTAGCAAGATGTACACATATCCTTAGACAAGGGAAATGATCCCATAAAATCAATGTCCCATACATCAAATATTTCCACTTCAATCCTCAAGCTCATGGGCATCTCATCTCGCTTACTTATTCCCCATATTCTTTGGCATTTATCACACTTAGCCATAAACTTCTTTGCATCCTTAAACAATGTTGGCCAATAAAAACCCGATTGTAAGATCTTAGCCCCCGTCTTTTGATGAGCGAAGTGATATCCACACAAAGACGAATGACATAACTCAAGAATCCCCATAACTTCTTCCTCGGCCACACATCTCCTTATTACTCCATCATTGCAAATTTTGAACAAATATAATTCATCCCACAAGTACTTCTTCACTTCAACTTGAAACCTCTTTTCCTTGTACTCATTAAGTAATGTGGGCTTGATTCCACACACAATGAAGTTGACATAGTCGGCATACCAAGGCTGCACATTCACCATGAGAGTACACACTTGCTCAACTTCTAATAGCAAAATCTCCTCATCCGGGAACTCATCTCCAATCGGCTTCATGTCTTCATTCTCACCTTCATTTTCCAACCTAGACAAATGATCCGCGATCACATTCTCCACGCCTTTCTTATCCTTGATAATCACATCAAATTCCTGCAAAAACAACACCCAACGGATTAAACGAGATTTAGCATCTTTCTTACTCATTAGGTATTTTATAGCCGCGTGATCCGTGTAGATAATCATTTGTGTTCCAACCAAGTATGGTCGAAACTTCTCAAAAGCATACATTACGGCTAAAATTCCTTCTCCATTGTGGTGTAATTGACTTGGCACGAATTCAATGTCTTCGAGGCATAATAGATTGCTCTAAACTTCTTCTCCCTTGTTTGGCCCAACACCACTCCGATGGATTGATCGCTAGCATCACAATGTAGTTCAAATTGCAAACTTCAATCCGGAGTAACGAGTATTGGCGATGAAGTGAGAGCATCCTTAAGCACCTGGAATGATACACAACATTCATCATCGAAGTTAAATGGACAATCTTTTTCAAGCAATTTACAAAGAGGTTTAGCAATTTTGGAAAAATCCTTAATGAAGCGTAAGCCCGCATGACCTAAGAACAATCTCACCCCCTTCTCACTAGTAGGAGGGGGAAGATGTTCTATGACTATCACTTTAACTCTATCCACTTTTAACCCATGATTTGAAATATGATGCCCCAATGTTATCCCATCGGTCACCATAAAATGATAATTTTCCCAATTTAGCACAAGATTCGATTCTTCACACCTCTGCAACACAATAGTGAGATTAGTCAAGCAAATATCATAAGAGGAACCATACACGAAAAAGTCATCCATAAACACCTCCATAATATTTTCAACTAAACCATCGAAGATAGCCATCATACATTAAACCATTGAAAATAGCCATCATACAACGCTGAAAAGTGGCAGGGGCATTGCATAGACCAAACGGCATCATTCTAAATGCAAACGTACCATAGGGACATGTGAAAGTTGTCTTCTCTTGGTCTTCCGGTGCAATCAATATTTGATTGTACCCTGAATAACCATCAAGAAAATAATAGTACTCCCGCAAAACGATCCAACATTTGGTCTATGAATGGCAATGAGAAATGATCTTTACGAGTATTTTCATTCAATTTACGATAATCAACACACACTCTCCAACCAGTGACAGTTCTAGTGGCAATGATTTTATTTGTATCGGATCTAACAATTGTCATACCACTCTTTTTTGCCACTACATGTAAGGGACTTACATATTGACTATCACTTATTGGAAAGATTATTCCTGCATCAAGCCATTATAATAGCTCCTTTCTTACCACTTCTTGATTATATGATTTAATCTACGTTGGTTTTGCACACAAGACTTCTCATCATCAATCAAATGAATCTTATGAATGCACATAGATGGACTAATACCTTTCAAGTCTTTTATGCTCCAACCAATAGATGATCTATGCCCTCTTAAAACTCTTAACAATTTTTCTAATTCTAAATCATTAAGGGAAGAGGATACAATTACCGGATACGTTTCATTCTCTTCTAATTAAGCATACTTCAAATGCTCCGACAATGGTTTCAACTCTATCTTCTTCTTCTCTTGCACTTCCTCTTTTGGTTCTTCATCAAGTTTCTCCACCTTTGCTTCCTTTGTTTCTTCATTCGTGAGTTCCCTACAAGCATTTAAATTATGCAATTCATCAATCATTTCATCATTTTTTAAACAAAAAGAAGACTTAGATTTAATAGATTCAATAGAGTAAGAATGATTTATGATAAGTTCCAACGGATCCTTGGAGTGAAGGTGATACATATGCTCTTTAACAATGTTGTCCACAACCTCCAATCTTCTATATTCCTCCTTGTTCTTAGGATACCTCATAGCCTCTCTCAATGAAAATATCACCTTTATTTCATTCACTCTCAAAGTGAGCTCCCCTTTCTCCACGTCTATCAATGTCTTTCCCGTGGCAAGAAATGGACGACCAAGTATTAATGGAACATTCGAATCCTCATCCATGTCTAATACCATAAAATCAATAGGAAATACAAACTTGCCAACTTTGATAAAAACATCTTCCACAATTCCCTTCGGATATGTCAACTATCGGTCGGCTAATTGAAATGTAACCGATGTCGGTTTGACCTCACCAATGCCCAACTTCTTGAAAATTGACAAGGGCATCAAGTTAATACTAGCCCCCAAATCACATAAGGCTTTGTAGTTTTCATGCTCTCCCATCTCACATGGAATCGTAAAACTCCCCGGATCTTTCAATTTAGTGGGAAGTTTCTTTTGTAAGATAGCACTACATTCCTCCATTAAGGTCACCGTTTCAAACTCTCCCAAGCTTTTTTTCTTAGACAAGATATCTTTCAAAAACTTGGAGTAGTTGGGCATTTGAAGTAAAGCCTCCGCAAAAGGAATGTTCACATGAATCTTCTTCAACATTTCAACAAACTTGGAAAATTTCTCCTCTAATCCCTTTTTCAAGCATCTTTGTAGAAACATAATTGCAACAGGCAACTTCGGAATTCTTCATTCATCCGTTTCAAAATTTTCTTCTCTCTCTTTACATTTTGCTTCTCTACATCTTTCTCACTTCTTTGGAGACTTCACCTTTTCTTCTTCAAGTATAGGAGTACTTTAATCTTTTTCATCAATTTCAACTTCTTTCTCTTTCCCTTCTTCATCCACTCTTTCCATAGGCTCAACTTCACATTCTACCTCATCTACTTCCGTTGGCATAGAAGGCCCTTCGTATTTTATTCCACTACGAAGTTCAATAGCCTTACATTGCTCTTTTGGATTAGTAATGGTTGTAGATGGAAATTTTCCTTGATGATGAACATCACCCCTTTCACTTGCCATTTGACTCATTTGTGTCTCCAAGGCTTTGAATCTTTATCAATCACTTCATCTTTTTGCTTCATAGAATCAAACCTTTTTTCATTCACCTCTTTCTCTTGCCTCATAAAATCAAATATTTTGGCTATTTGATCCTCCATTGTAGGCTTCCCTTCACCATTTGGAGCTTTCTTCCCCGGATTGATTCCCGGTGGAAGAGTAAGGGCATTCCCTTGATTCTCATATGACAAATTTTCATACCTACGAGGTTGGTTAAAATTTTCTTGAAAATTACATTGCCCCCATCCTCCTTGCCTTTGTGGATATCCTCCTCCATAATTCCCAAAGTTACCACCATAATTTCCTTGGAAGTTCCTTCCTTGCATGAAGGCAACTTCCTCAAGCGTCATCTCCGGTAGATACCATGTATCTTGAATTCTAAAATTAGAGGACATACCTTGTTGAGGCATGGATGTAGACATTTGACAACTTTGAAAAGATTGACCCATATTAGGCATAGTCATGACTTGTTGAGGATTTGGAAATACTTGTTGATTCATCAAAGGCAGTGACATACCTTGTCGAGGACTTGCAAGCACTTGTTGATTCACCACCGGTGTAGAATTTGGAGAAACTTGCATTTTAGTATTCATCCTCTTTAATATCTCTGTAATCGCCTTATCGGTCATATCTTCCTTAGGCACTTCCACCTTTTTCACTTGTTGCAAGCACACTTCTTCCATCTTAGCAATTCTCTTCCTTTCATACATCCCCGATACACGATCCATAGGCCATTGACCCGTATTCAAAGCTATTTCCTCACATATAGAAATTGCTCTTTTCGGAGTTTGCTCCAAAATTGAACCTCCCGCCGAAGCATCAATAAGCATCCTCTCACTTCCATGTAAACCGGCATAGAAAAATCATATTTGTTGCTCTTCGGGGAATCCATGTTGTGGACACTTCCTTAGCTTCTCTTTGAATCAGTCCCATGCTTCACTAAATGTCTCAAGTGGCAATTGCTTGAATTGAAAGATTCGCTCTTTTAGATGCAATATCTTTGAAGGCGAAAAATATTTGCTCAAGAACCTTTGTGCCAACTCTCTCTATGTGGTGTAAGATCCCGGTGGTATAGTATGATACCAAGCCTTAGCTCTATCTCTTAATGAAAATGAGAAAAGCTTCATTTTAACAACATCCTCACTTACCCCATTTATCTTTATCGTGTTGGTTAACTCCGTAAATTGGCTAAGTGAGCATTTGGATCCTTCATAGCACCACCACCAAATTAATTTGCTTGCACCATGTTGATCAATTCTGTCTTTATCACATAATTATTCACATTTAATGGCGGGTCCATTCCATAATTCTCATATTGCGATTGGAAATGATTACGGACATTCATTCCCGCTCCATTGTTTCCATTTCCATGAGGTTGATTTTGCACCACCGGATGATTATTCCTTGCTTCTTGTTGTGCCATCAAGTTTTGAATAATAGCTTGCATTTGTTGGTTTTGGAAGTGCTTTTGTTGAGCATAAGCTTGTGGCACAAACTCCGGATTATTATAACCTCCTCTAACATTATCAACTCCATGAAAATTCCTCATATTGCCTTCTTCATTAACCATGTTTGCATTATCCCTTACTTCTTCCATACTCTCTTCCGTAGGCTCTAACACTCCTCGTCTTTATCTTCTTAAGGTAGCTTCCAATTTCAAGTTCAAAGGTTCAATATATTGAGACCTTGAACGAGTTCGCATGTACCTACAAGAATTTTTAAATTAGCTCTCCAAGTAACCAAGACAAGTAAACAAGTACCAAATAAAAGAAATATCCTTATCAAAACTAATCAACCTCAAACTCGTTATAACCAAAAGTTTAACATTTCCCCGGAAGCGGCGCCATGTTCTTAGTCGCATTATTTGAAAAAATTTGTAAGAGTAAGAGACTCTATCGTCGAGTAAATGCGTGACCAAGTACAAAATTTATAATAATGTAGTCCCAAGTGAAAGTAAACTCATGCTTGTATCCGGATTTTTCATTGATTTATGCTTTGTAAGGATGATAGTTCGAAGGTTTTGAATATAAAACTACTACTTAATTCTCTACTTAATCAACTAGAATTTAAACTAACAAAGTAATGGATCAAACAACAAACAAGTGATGAATGGAATGGAGATAGAATTCACTTGAGAAGAGAGCAAGGCTAATCATAATCATGGTTAAGACTTGAGCTAGATATGCAAAACTCTTGATGGTGAATTTCATTAATTTGTGGACTAAAAGCAATCACGATTTTACCCCTAATCCCTATGACCAAGGCAATTAGGTTCTCAACTCTTTTACAAGTCTAAATCTTTTAGGATTGGTCTTAATCTCAATTCCCTTAAGGTACTATGATCATAAGTTGGTTCTTTTCACTCAATTTCTTAAGTGTCCCTCTATGAATGTTCTAAGCCTAAGGAGAGTATGACTTATCTCCCCTTATACTAACATGCATGCACATTTCAATATATGATTCAATTAAACCTCCACTCACAATATTGGAATGGTCATCCTAACACTATGAATAGAGAATTTAATCAAACAAGTATTGAAATGAAACATGATTGATATATCATAAAAGGAAATCCACAATTTAATTCAAATCACTACTCAAGTTCTACACATCTAACTCTTCATCTCAACCATTTATATGATTAGCCCTACTATAGGACTAGCCACTAAACATTGTGTTTATACCATTACAAATCAAACTTTGCTCCATTTGAGCCAAAATAAGAAGAAAATCAACAATTGAAAAGTAGATTAGCCTCCCTTTCATGGAGAAACCTTCATTCTCTTCAATATGCTAACTCCTTCAATCCTTGATGTTTTCCTCTTCTCAAATGGTGGATGGATGGATTGGATGATGGATTTATGGATTGATTGTGGAGATCAAATGGAAATTGGATGGATCTAATGGATAGAGACGGATTATGGACCTAGTGTGTGAGAAAATGTGGTGTGGAGTGTGTGTAACTGCTCTGAAAATGATCTCTCTTCTAAATTTCGCACAAGTCGCCCTTTTATATCACTAATGGACCTTTTAGAAGCTTCCAAAATATTCTGAAAATTGCACAGGTTTTTGCATATACACGGCCCATGTAGCAGGCGCACGGCCCGTGTAGGGCACACATACTTCGGCGTGTTGTGCGTGCTTCCAGACATGGCTCGAGCTACTCTACACGGCCTCAGTCATGGGCGTATAGCATTTTTTTATGACAATACACGACTTCTTCTTACAGGGCCGTATTCCGCACATGAGGCGTGCAGCAACGCACGGTCCATGCACCAGCACACGGCCTTCCTCCTGGGCGAGCAGCGATTTCTGATGACAATACACGGCCAATTATTACAGGGCCGTGTTCCGCACACGGCCCTTGCATAATTATGTCTTGTTCCTCCGTCTTCGTTTCGCTTCCGACTCCATTTTTATTCATTTCTTAACCTGTTTTACATATATTTAAGCTTATTTGCACAATTCTATCAATTCATAACACATTTCACAAAATAACAATAATTCCACCAAAAGTCACACAAATACGGATAAAAACATCCGAAAATCCATAAATAAAGACACTAAAATCTAGGTGAAAATGATTATGATCACTTTGACGCCCTCTGTCTCATCAAATTTTTCGTACCGCCTCTGTCCCCACCTATCTGAACCTCCACACCACCACCTCCGTCGCTCTATCTCCGCGCCACAAATCTGAGTTTAGAACGGTGTTTCTAGGTGAATCATCTTTTCTAGTCAAAGTAGGAGCCACATACTTTATTACTGTTCTCTTTTTTCTAATTGATGATGAAGATTCTCTCTCCTCTTAACCCTTGTTAAGCTATGATGCGATCATGGATGGAGTATAGACAGGCACAGTGCTAGGATTTCTCGACAGGGGGCCCAATTTGTCTTTATCCTATAAAAATTATCACCTTTATTTTTCCACATAAATTTAGGAAAGTGTTACTTTTTGATAATTTAATACTCACTATTTTTCAATAAGAACAATGGAGTAAAATTTATTTTGCACATAAAAATAATTAAAAGAAACAAATGATAATATATATTATTTTTTATTAAAAAAATGTTCTATTTATTTAAAAAAATTTAAATTTATTTTTATAGAAATATTAAAAGAAAACAACTTATAAGTATATAAAAATTAGAAGAAGAAAAGAATTCTAAGTAAGAAAAATTGAAAAAAAAAATAAAGCATAAGAAATTAGGGGGAGAAATTTTTTAGATAATTTGGTAAAAAAAAATCTCTTCCCCAAGAAAACAGTAAAAAGGAAAAAAGAAATAAATTAAAAAAGAATAAAAATAACATGAGAGAAAATTGTTAGATAAAGAGAACATGAAAAAGAAAAGGAATTAGATAATATATATAAGATAATAATAAAAAAGAAGGAGCACTAGATAAAAAGATAAGAGTAACTCTCTTGTGAGACGGGTCATAGAGAAAGACAGGCCATGAGACGGGTAAACCCATTATATTATTTATAATTTAATAATATAATATAAAATAATTATGACTAGTCAACCCCTTATCTTTAATAGTTCCTAAATTTATGGGATGAGTTATGATTAATCGATGCCCATTATTTTTAGTAGTTCCTAAATTTATGGAATAAAATCAAACCTCCCCATTTAATGACTCGATATTTCTGGTAACCAATTTTTTCACTCCTGTGAATCATCGTTGCGAATCATAATTCGTCCTCACCAGTGCTCGTGTACATTACATGTGTTATAGTACGTCCGTGGATGGATTATAGTATGTAATTTTCGTGTTATTATGTTTTAGCTGGAAGAATATTTCAGTGGTGTTATAGTATATCGTTTTCATGTTATTGTGTACAATGTATGTGCTATAGTATGTCAGTAAAAGCATATTATGTTTTTTATAGTATGCAAATCCACATAATAGTATGTAATTTTTGTGTTATTGTATGCTAGCTAAAATAATATCTCATTGATTTCACAGTACTTCATTCCCATGTTAAAATATTTTACGTTTGTGTTATGATATCTTATGTATAAGTGTATTTCATATGTCTTACAGTATGCCGTTTCAGTATTATAGTATGTCGTGGATGGGTTATAGTATGTAATTTATGCTTTATTGTGTTTTAGCTGAAAAAATATTTCCCCAATCCCTCAAGGATGTTATAGTATTTCGTTTTCATAATATTGTGTATAATGTATGTGATATAATATGTTAGCTTAAAGTATATTCTGTTTCATTTATAGTATGTCAAATCCATGTTATAGTATGTAATTTATGTGTTATTGTATGTTAGATGAAACTATATTTCATTAATGTTGTAGTACGTCGTTCCCGTATTATAGTATCTTATATAAAATGTCATACATTATATCATTTCCTTGTTATAGTATGTCGCTAATTGGCTATAATATGTAATTTTTGCGATATTGTATGTTGGGATTTTGTAAACCCTCCTATTATGTCTAGGCAGGCATGTTGTAAGAATCTTAGGCAAACTTTCAGATTATTATTTCTCCTTAGGTTTGAAGTGTTATTTTCAAATATTGCAAGTCTTATCTTCAAAATTCAATAGGAGAAATAAGAGAAAAATAGGAACAAAGAAGATAAAAAGGGAGAAATATAAATCAAAATAAACATGAATCGAATATAAATATATAAAAAAAGATAGATAAATAAGAGAGAAGATGAACATGAATCGAAATCAAACCCCCACTGTAGCCGCAAGGATTTGGTCCTTCATGAAGTTGTAAAATCAAAACTGTTGGATTGTATACTAAAATTCTAACTTTTTGTATGAACAATGTTTTAAAAATTAATTTGAAATGAGAATCATAAGATTAAATGTTTTGCATATTATAATTTATTTATATGTTAATGCAAAAATCCACTTACTTTATACTGTAGATAATATGGTGTGCGGCGTCATACGGAAGATCATATTGTCGGATCCTTATAAAGTATAAACATATGCTCACAACCAAGATAGACGGGGACAATCTATCGGGATGGTTGTACTATGATTTGGTATTAATTTGTCTTGGCTATAAAATCATATTAGTGCACTTTGTGTGTATTGAGCAGGACAGCTTGATATCTTTCGACTTATACTGACTATATAGGAGAACTAGATCTCAATTATTACGAATGTTCGTGATCTTAATCCCTATACAATAAACTCAACACGTAAGTCAATATTTGTTTCTTTGATTCATTAATGGGTGAGATTTATTTATTAAATCAACAAACTCGGTGAGTTGGAAGATGGTGTTGTCTCTATGGTGTGCTGTTGATTATAGAAGGAATTTGTGTCCTATTAAATAGGCTGATGATGTCCCCTTGAGGAGCTCATAAGGATTATCATGTAAACCCTGTAGGTGGATTTATTACAGCATGATAACAAATTTGAGTGGTACTACTCTCGGATGAGATATTAATAAATGGAGTTTTCAGTAACTTAATTAATTAATAGGCATTGTATATCTTAAACACGGGAAGACTAACGGGCTCATAATAAGAAGGAGCCCATAACGTAATTTGGGATTAGAGTGGCAGTGCAGTAATAATACTTTAGTGGACTGTATTATTATTATTTGACTTAAGTATAAGTTTTGGGCTAAACTTGGATATTTAAGCTCAATGGAGGCCCAACTCTAATTTCTCCTCCTGGTCCCTGTTATAGCCCAAGATATAAGCCACCTCATTAATCCGGAATCCCTAATTATTCATTCCTGCATCTAAAACGTCAGATTTAGAGGGAGGATTAAAGATTGAGAGGGTCTAGAATATCGTCGCGCATACTACGTCAAGACTAGGCTTGGGAAAATAGCAGAAGATCAGAAGGTCGTTAGTTGTTGATGTTCGATCTCTTCTCCAATAAACCACGGTGAAAGATAATTTATTCTATTCGTTTCCGCTGTAATAGAATTACATAGAACCCGAACAAATCATGTGGACCATGAGATCCGAACGCCAACAATTGGTATCAGAGTTGACGATTTCTTGGTCGCACATGAAACGTTTCGGCTAGGGTTTATATGAATATATGATTTAATTTTGAATTAGAATCACATGAGAATTAGGGTTTTGGTTTTATTGCATAATCCATGAATATCCCTATATGAAACCTGTTCGTGAAACGTCGAAACTCATTCGTGAATCATCACTCATGTAGGAGACGACGACGAGCAGCTTGGCGGGCAAAGCACCCGAAGACATGCTTGCGGCGCAAGAAGACATGTTTGCGGCGCACGAAGACGTGCACTAGTCTTGTATAGTGCCAAGCGTGCTGGCACGATGGCGGGCACATTGGCATGTGGAGCGCTCGCCAGATGTGTGATAGTGATCGGAAGCTTGCATAGTGATGAGTGACAAGGGCACGATGCGGGCATTAGTTAAGACGTGCCAGGAAAGGCACACGATGCCAGACAGGCTGGCAGACTTTCGGGCCAGGTGCCGGGTGTGCCAAGAAACGTGTCGAGTGATAGATCTCGGTGGCGAGCAAGTTGCCGGGTGAGGCGCACGGTCAGCATATGAAATAATGTGTGTTGCAAGGTGTGGGCATATGAAAACGAGCGTGTTGTCGAGCAGGATCGTTTGTGCACGAGCAGATCGCCGTATGTGTCACATGATTGCAGGTGGACTACCAAGCTTGGCGTCGGGTGAAGTAAAAGCTGGGCGTACAGGGCGACGAGTGTGCTGGCGGGCTGACCAGGCTTGGTATCAGGCGTGGCGCTCGTTAGTCGAGCATGAAGCCTGATGGGAAACTGTAGTCGCACGGTGTGCTGCACGGTGACAAGTGTGGCCAGACATATTGGAGCAGGAAATGGGCGGCCTGGCAGGCAGGTAGCTGTGTGGTGCGCTCGATATTATGCACAACAGATATCAGACGGGTAGGTCGATCCCTGCAACCTCACTAGAGAGGTCGATCCCCGTCTGCGTTGCTAATATTTGTGCTTGGTGGCGAACAATCAAATTCGCTAATATATAATTGATTAATTATCTGATTATTGTTATATATGTATGCATGATTCTTCGTGATTTACTGCATTATTTGCTGTAATAGGAGCATGTTAGGTTGCGTATTTTATTACTGAATATTATATACATGTAAAAACCCTCTGTATTAAATAACTAAGTGGGAGAGATAATTGGCTAATAATTTCTGCGGCCTTCATTATGGTTTGTAGTGATGTGAATAAACTTGCACGTTGGCTATAGTGTCTTCCTCCCCATCGGATGAGTTTATTCAGGGATCACTAGTACAAACTTCTTTTATAATGATTGTAGAAAGTTATCTGAGCGAGTGTGATCTTCTCCATCTGAAGGGACACAAGCTTGGCCAATGGACTTGGAATCAAATAATGGTGAACACTTAGGTGCAAATAATAAGTATCCTCCCCATCGGAGTCACTGCTGTTATTTGTGTGGCTAAAGAAGAACCGACTATTAATTATTTTGTAATAAAGTTAGGTTGACAAATGAAATTAATGGGTAAAACCTTCTCTTATAAATGTTCGGGTTTGTATACGTTCACACTATCATGGCATGCAGACTCACGGTGCTTGAGATGTCGATGACTTTTATTTTATACTATTTTGAGGGAATCAATATAAATGGTTAAATTCAAAGCATTTGATCAGTGTATTTATTTACGTGATTTTCTGTATTTTCAAATAATTTTATTTCACTTTTTATTAACTAAAAGAAAACATATTTATTGGTCCATAATTAGATGATTGATAAGAATCTTGGTTTTAATTCTTACTGCTTAAGAAATAAAAATGTGTTCTCACTAAGAATGCCCTCTAATGCCTAATATTAAAGTCTGTAGTGGAGATGTGAGAGGTTCATAGAGATATGATGATCAATCTCATGTGACTCTTTGGATACTTGAATAACTTATAAAGGCAAGAAGTCATAGTTGACTTGATGAATGAATTAGAGGTCCTTGAAGTAGAAATTGAAGGGGAAACCCAAGTTAATTTTATTTTTCATTATTTGTCTAGATGTTTTGAGCAAGTTCCACCTGAACTAAAAGAGATTGTATACGGTGGAAAACTTTTGATAAAACATGTGGTGAAGAAAAGACAATTTCATCAAGATATGAACAAGGTTAGTATTTTATTCACTAGTCGTTGAAGCATAAATAGTGATGACGTCTACTGACACGTTGTGTGTAGATATCGAAAACACTAAATGTCTGCAACTAAGTGAGGATGAGATTACTATATACATGGGAAAAACTATGGAAGTGGTGGCTGTTGCAGTGGGAGTTATTTATTTATCTTATGATAGAAATAAACGTTTGATTATGAGAAATTGCCTTTACGTACGTTTTCATAGAAATAATTTGATTTCAGTTTCTATGCATTTACGGATGGATGTTCTATTGTATTTAAATTACATGGTCATTATAATGAAGGATGTAGCTATAATCTGTAATGGTACGTTGGTGGATAATTTGTACACTCTTAAATTATATTTATCCCACGGATGCAACAAATAGTAATTAATAATGCATTTTCTAATCTTAGTAAGAGAGAGGAACCTTCGGAGATGAACTAAATATACCTATGGTATCTAAGACTAGATCATTTTACTTGAGTACAATTCGAAAGTTGATAGTCAGTGGGCCATTAGGTCTATTGGAAGTGAAAACTATCTGACTTGCGAGTCTTGCTTGAAAGTTAAAATGATTAAAGGCCTTTTAGGCAAGGGGGTGTAGAGCCAATGATATATTGGAAATAGTTCATACTGATTTAAGCAGTCCTAAGATTATCCCGGCGTGAGGTGGTTATGAATATTCGTCACTTAGTTGATGATTATTCTAGATACCAATATATTTATTTGATGCACCGCATATCTAAGTACATTGATTAATTCAAATAGTACATGGCTGATGCGATGAAGCGTCATGAAAAATATATCAAGTCATTACGATTTAATCGTGGTGGCGAGTACCTTTTAGGATAGTCTAGGAGCTTTTTATCGGAGGTTAGGAATGAATCCTAAGTTGTCTACATTGGGCAAACCCCAACAGAATGGTGTGACAGAAAGAAGGAATAAGACTCTTATGGAAATGATTCGATAGATGATGAATTATTTTGAATTACTAAATTCATGGGTGTATGTCCTAGAAACAGCATATCGTATAATGTTTGTCTGTTTGTGGAATATCCTAGAAAAATGAAGGGTGATTTATTTATTAGTAAAAAAGATCGAAGGGTGATTGTTAACGTAAACACTAGATTTTTGGAAATGACAATGAAAATAAATCACAAACCTATGTATAAGTTGTTTTAAAGGAAGTGAAAGGGAAAACACAAAGTATAGTTCCAATGTACAAGATGATATACCACAAGTAAATTACATCGCGTGTCACATCTGACACACAATTGCCTGTAGTGCCTTATCGTAGTGGGAGGGTTGTTCGACAACCCGATAATATATATTTTGGGAGAGTCGTGAGACTTGGTCCCTAGTAAACATGATATTGACCCACGGATACGAAGAAGCACTACAAGATAAAATGCGATATCCTAGCAAGTTGTAATGATTTCTAAAATAGAATCTATGAATTCTAAATTAGATCTGGGTGCATGTAGAACCGCAAAATGGTGTAAAAGTCATTGGAAGTGGCTCTACAAAATAAAAGAGGATCGGACGGTAAGGTGGAAACTTTTGAAACAACTCTTGTTGCGTAAAGGTACACTCAGAAAGAAGGGTTCGATTATGAGGAAATCTTTTCGCCTATAGCTATGTTTAAGTCGATCCGAATTCCTTTATTGCTGCTCATATTGATTATGAGGTATAGCAAATAGATGTCAGGATAGCTTTTCTGATTGGAAGTCTTGAATAAAACATCTATGTGAAGCAACCAGAGTGATTCATTGTAAAGGAGTAAGAGCATTTTGAGTGTAAGCTTAAAATTGTCCATCGATGGACTAAAGCAAGCTTCAAGATCATTGAGCATCCTTTTTAATGAGAAAATCCAGCCATATGGATTTAATCAATGTTCGGATGGGCCTTGTGTATTGAAAAAAGTGACAGAAATGTGGTGGTATTTCTTGTACGTACGTAGATGGTATCTTGCTCATTGGAAACAATGAAAGAGTATTGTCGAGCGTATCATGGTGATAAAGATCATAAGAAAGGATGTTGCACTTATCTCAAGCTTCATATATTGATACAATCCTTGCTCGTTTTAGCATGCAACTCCTATAAAGTTTTTCAACTTTTCGGAAACTGAGTGACTTTGTCTAAGGTTATGTGTCTTAAGACATAAAAAGAAGATAAAGAAGATGAAGGCGGTTCCTTATACTTCGGCGAATAAAGAATCTTAATCTAAGGAATGTTATGCACGATAATGGATATCTGTTTTGTTGAAGGCATGGACAGTGGGTATCAACATAACCCAAAATAAGAATATTGAACTGTGGTAAGACGTATATTTATGTACCTGAAAAGGACTAGAAATAATATGTGGGCTTACCGGACATATTCATTGCTTCTTGTGAGTTACATAGATTCGGATTTTATAATCCGATAGGGACGACAGTAAATCCTCCTCAAGTTTATGTGTTTAATTTGGGAAGTAGATCCATAATGTGGAAGAGTGTTATATAGAAATATATTTCGAACTCCACCATGGAAAAATGATAATATTGGAGCCTTGTGGCAGCTAAAGTATCTGTATGGTTCAAGAAACTTCGTAATGGACTTAAATGTGATTCTAAGTTTGCCCAAGGTTATCACAATTTATTGTGATAATAATGGTGCAATTGCAAACTTGAAGGAATCATGAGCCCATAAGACATTAAACACATTAAGAGCAAGTATAACTTGATACGAGAAATCGTAGTATGAGAGGAAGGTTGTTATCGCCAAGATTGAATCAGATGATAACTTAGTAAATCCTTTTACAAGGACCTTAAGGTGAAAGCTTTTGATGGTCATGTACTGGGAGTGAGAATCAGATGTATGGTAGTTGACATGGCAGCATAGTCTTTTAATATAAGTGGGAGATTATTAGATTGTATACTAAAAGTATAGCTTTTAGTATGAACAATATTTTAACAATTAATTTGAAATGAGAATCATATGATCAAATATTTTACATATTATAATTTATTCATATGTCAATACAAAAGTCCACTTACTTTATACTTTAAATAATATGGTTTGCAGCATCGCACGGAAGATTATATTGTCGGCTCCTTATAAAGTATAAACAGATGCTCACAACAGAGATAGACGGGGACAATCTATCGGGATGGTTGTAGTGTGATTTGGTATTAGTTTGTCTTGGCTATAAAATCACATTAGTGCACTTTGTGTGTATTGAGCAGGACCGCTTGAGATCTTTCGACTTATACTAACTATATAGAAGAACTAAGTCTCAGTTATTATGGATGTTCGTGCTCTTAATCCCTTTACAATAAACTCGATACGTAAATGAGCATTTGTTTCTTTGATTCATCATTGGGTGAGATTTATTTATTAAATCAACAAACTCAGTGAGTTGGGAGATGGTGTTGTCTCTATGGTGTGTTGTTGATTGTAGAAGGAATCTGTATCCTATTAAAGAGACTGATGATGTCCCCTTGAGGAGCTCATAAGGATTATCATGTAAACCCTGTATGTGAATTTATTACGGCATGATAACAAGGTTGAGTGGTACTACTCTCGGATTTGATATTAATTAATGGATTTGTCAGTAACTAAATTAATTAATGGGCATTGTATATTTTAAACACGGGGAGACTAACGGACTCATAATAAGAAGGAGCCCATAACGTAATTTTAGATTAGAGTGGCAGTACAGTAATAATACTTTAGTGGACTGTATTATTATTATTTGACTTAAGTATAAGTTTTGAGCTAAACTTGAATATTTAAGCCCAATGGAGGCCCAACTCTAATTTCTCCTCCTGGTCCCTATTGTAGCCCAAGATATAAGCCACTTTATTAATCCGAAAACCCTAATTATTCATTCATGTGCCTAAAACATTAGATTGAGAGGGAGAATTACAAATTGAGAGGGTCTTGAAGATCGTCGCCCACACAAAGTCAGGACTAGGCTTGGGAATACAGCAGAAGATTGGAAGGTCGTTAGTTGCTGTTGTTCGATCTCTTCTCTAGCACACCACGGTAAAAGGTAATTTATTCTATTCGTTTTTACTGCAATAGAATTACATGGAACTTGAACTAATCATGTGGACCATAAGATCCGAACGCCAGTAAAAATAAGAATATCGAATGAATAGTCGGATCGTTTATCTTCTTTGATGAAGAGATCGTAACTAAGGTCAAGTGGGTCTTCCACCTTCTAGGTTTTTGAAATCTGAGAGTTCCTTCAATCTCTCTTCCAATGGTGGGTTTTTTTATGTTAGACGATGGAGATGGTGAGTATTTGGTTTAGACAATAATAAAAACAAGAGTTCCTTCGAGGAAGAAATCAATGGTACATACGGGACTTTTGAATATTACTAGTGTCCCTGATCAGATGGATTCTGCCATGGAAGATTTCTATGGATTCTGTCGTGGAGGATTTCTTGTAGATGGTGAATCTTTATCTATTCTTTTCCAATTCTGTGGATGTTGAAAATGAAAAGATTTCTCTCTCTCTCTCTCATGAATTTATATTTGATGGGAGATTTTTATGGGATATGATAACAAATTAATTCAAATGTCAAAAATAAAAAACTCTTCTTTTCCAATTCTCTGGATGTTGAAAATTGAAAGATTTCTCTCTCTCTCTCTCTCTCTCTCTCTCTCATAAATTTATATTTGATGGGATATTTTTATAGAATATGATAACAATAAAATTCAAATGTCAAAAATAAAAAACAGGTTAAATAATAATGTGTACCCGTCTCACATAAGTGAGGTCTCACAAGAGAGTTTGTCAAAAGGTAAAAGTAATACCCTCCTTAACATTCGAACTCGCGACCTACAAGGATGAGAGAAGAGTGCCAACCGTTTAGCTACGTCAATATATAGTAAAACTTATCACATATATAGTAATTATGTTGAAAATTTCAGGGGGGCACAGTGCCCCTCTAAACCCAAATTTGGCACCGTCCCTGAACATAGATATGTTGTTTCCATATCTTCTTCTTCCTATGCTGGTGTTGCTGGTGAAGAGAGGTTGTCCAACTGATTAATTGTTATGTACAACTCAATTTGTTGCAGTTGTTGGTTGGGTCCGCTCAATTTGTTGCAGTTGTTGGTTTGTTAAATTCCGCCATCTTCATTTTTCAAAGCTCGCACCCTTTCTCTCTCTCTACGGTGGCTTTTGAATTTTGACCTCGTTGCTACAAATTTTTGTATATCAGAAATTGTATTTTTTGTAATCCAATAATGCATATATTTTTTTAATAATTGCATGACGTTTTTTTTTATTTTTTGTAATAATTGTAGTTTTACACATTATTTAAAAAAACTAATACAATTATACATACAATCATATACACTAATACTATGATTCTAAAAACTTCTTCAAATCTTTGCTTATCAGAAATTGTATTTTTTGTAATTTAATAATGTATAAATTTTTTAATAAGTGTATTGCTTTTTTTTGTAATATTTTTAGTTGTATACATTACTTAAAAAAAAGTAATACGTTATACCTACAATCATATACATTAATACCTTGATGAGAGAAAATTAGTGGGGAAAAAAGAGAAAAGAGAAAATTAGGTGAGAGAAAATTAGTGCGGTAAAATAGAGGAAATATAAAATTAGCTGAGAGAAATTAAGAGACAGGGCTGAGAGATGAAAGAAGAAAAAAGAGAAAGAGATAACTGGTGCACACTAGTATTTGCCTTAAATTATTTATAGATAATTTTATTATTTCAGTCTTTTAGATCCTAAACTAGCATGTAACCCGCGTAATACGCAGACTCATTAAATTTTAATTATAAAAATAATAATATTATTTTAAAATAAAAAAGTTTATTATAAATTAATTATTGATTAATTTATACTATTATTTTTATATATAATAATAATATAGAATAAAATTTTATTGATAATTTTATAGTAATAAAAAAAGTGTATAAACCTTAAATCGAACATAATACTATTTTATATATATACAACGTTATTGTAAACTTCATAAAACCAATTGTGTGACATTTTCGATACAATACTATCTCCACCAACATATAAAATGTTCAAACCACTGCAATTCTTTAATCTTAATATGATAAATTCTCTTGTGAGACAGATTATTTGTAAGATGGATGTGAGATGGGTCGACCCATCACTAAAGTATGTTTTTTGTATAAAAAAAATATGTCTAATGGTTGTTAATGTATGTTTTCTAAAATATGATGGATTATGCATTAAAGTATGATTTTAGTGTGTTATAATTATATAATATGATTTATTATTAACATACTTTAACTACAAATAAACATATTTTATGTATACATTAAGCATATTTTAGTGATGGATCGACCCGTCTCACACCGTTTCACAAATAACCCGTCAAACGAGAGAGTCTCTCATGACTATATGTAATAATAGATTTTTAAAGATATATCATTTAACATTTTTTAGAGATTGACCATAACTTTTAGTATTTATTAATACAATATCACCTTAAATTGTCTTTAATTAAATTTAACCATAACACTACTATTCGAAAAAGTAAATAGGCTATGATATGGTATAAAGTACTCTTTACTACATGAACGACAGATTTTTTATTAACATTAAATGAAGTATATTCCAATTAAAATTCAAAAGAACAATAAAAGTTATTATTATTTTCTTAAACTTATCTTAAAGATTATGAATATAATATGTATTTGCAAATTTCTTTTGTCATATTTTAAACCTTAATGAAAAGAAACTAAATTTAATAATTGCAACTAAATTTAAATCTATGTATTTGCAAATTAATTTGTCATATTTTATGACCCAATAAACAAATTGTAACTATATATAATAATCATATTTTAATAATTAGTTGACCCATCTAACAACACATTTTATATAAACATCATCTCACAAGATATTTATATAGAAATGTATTAATATAAAAATTATAGCTGTAAGATTAGAAAAAACAATAGAAATTAATAGCAAAATATATAATCAAATTAGAAAAGAAAAATGTCAAGACTCAAGAATCACACATTTCAACAAAATCAATGCACATTTCAATAAATTAATCACACATAAATATAGAATCATGAAACACATCATGTAACAAAATGTGACAATGCAAGATGTAAAGGTATTAGTATCAATTTTTTTAAAATATACATATAAAAAAGGCACCTTTAAATAATAATACGACATTAAAATAATTTTAATTAAATAAAATAAGATAAATAAATTTTAATTTATTATTTAAAAATTATAGCTGTAATTTTAACCAAAACCAATTACTATACGATGAACCAATCTCTAATTTGTATTATATAATTAAAAATTTTATAAATTTTTTCATTAAAAATTAATTAAGTAATGAAAAGAGTTTTATCATTATCACTGATCAACTTCTCAACTTGAACTTCTTTCCGTTACTCATTGGTTAAAGACTTAAAGTGATAAGTGAGTCAATGCAAACAACATACTTTTAGCCTAGGTATATGGTATTAATCGAATTAGAAGAAAAATAAATAATTAATAAATACTTTTATTGAATAAAATTAATAACACATTTTAATAACACTACTAAAAAAATGTATTTTAGCATCAGAAATTTTCGTATCAATTAAACAAAGGATACTAAAAATTGCAATTTGCATCAACAAAATTCGCTCGGATAACGATTTCATGAGACGAGTATAATTACTATCAAAATAATGTTTACTTGGTACGTAATTTATTTTTAGTATAGATTCTTTTTGATATAATTTTATTTTTACATCGTATGTTTTTAATTGGTACCAATTTAGTTTTTAGTTTCCCCATACTTTTGATATTAATTAATGTGTATATAAATATAATTTTTGTTTTTGTATCAAATATTTTGATGCGTTTAGTCGTATCAAAACTTTTACATGCTATTGATTTTTTAAATGTAATATAGACATATAAGTAGTTGAAATTTTGTATTAAAATATTTCTGATGCCATTGTTTGTATCTATGGTTTTAGATGCCATTGAATTATTTTTCTATTGTTAACCGGTATTAAAGGTTCAATTCCGTATAAAGTATTACCGATGCTAATACTAGTAGCGTTCGTTTTTAGATTCCATAGAATTGTTTAATTATCAGTATAAATGTTAAACGATACTAATTGTTCATTAGATATTTTGGGGCACAAGCTGGGAATTTGCCTCGGGGTACGCTCTTCGTATTTCTATCTTAATTATCGATACTAAAATTTTTATGAAATTAATAACGAAAAGAAATAATATAAGTAAATCACTGTGTTCAAATGGCCAAAATCAGGGCAAGCCTACCATTTCCGGCGAAGAAGTCATGGGAAACCTACCATTTCCAGCAAAGAGATGGTTGCTAATATCGTGAATCGCAATTCTCTCCTAATGCGCCTGTTCCTCTCTTTCTCTATTAAGGTCTCTCTTCTCTTCCCCTCTTTTTTTTTATTAGCGTTTCTCTTATCTCTGCTATTTCATTAGGATTTGGGCTAATTGTTGGTTTGTTTTATCTCAAGGTAACACCGCATGTTTCATTTGATTATCCAGGAGAATTTTTTATATCGAACTGTATAAAGGCGGCGCAGATCGATGAAATTTGTTGTTCATCTTTCCTGGCCGAACTCTCTCTTCCTAGGGCCGCCGCCGCCGCCGCCTACAACTACTTGGCCTCAAGCTCTACTATTGATCATCTTGTTGCCCTCTTTTCTGACATGAATAGACAGGTTATTTCTCTTTTTCCTTCCAAATGTGCTATGATGTGTATTTGTGTGTTTGAATTTAGGTGGATGAATAAATTTTCTTCGCACTGTTTGTTTTGTTTTGGTGGATGGTAACTTATTCGTTTGATTCTACTGGACATTTAGTGATTCAATGTGCAATATTTCCAGTAAGAAAGAAGTTGTGACTATGGAGTGATAAAAAGAAGCAGAATCCAGCTTTAAGTTCTCATAGCCACCCCCTTTGGCCTTCAATCCTTTCTTTCTTCTGTGTGTTTGTTTATTTATAGGCTTAGCTTTCAGATTCAAAGTAGTAGTACATGGAGGGTATGTTCTAAGATTCCCCTGCAAGCTGAGTTTATCAATTTATATTGTAATTTTGTATTCCGATGCCTCCGTTATTTACAGTAAGTTATCAATTCTATGCTGGTGTTCTACAAACATTCTAAAAAATGAAATTTGAGGGTTAAAGGATTAGCAAAGGACAGATAAAAGTCAGTGTTAGTTCTAAGTGGTCCACAGGGTCTTGCAGTGGAAAAAGATGAGTTGTTGAGAGGGGTATCTTCAACTACATTATTTGATTCAAGTCCCCGAGTTGTTTCTATCGATTTCAGGTGTGCATGACATCAAAGTTACAATATTGAGTCCATTTATGCCGTGCCTGTTAGATATAAAAATGCTGGATATATCTCTTTTAAACAAGTTTTATGGAGTTTTAATGAGTCAGATGTCCTTTAATGACTACAGACATTCTAATATAACCTTAATCAGTATGTGCTTCATGGAACAACCATGCTTATTTAAAATTGATCTAAAGTATGGTATACATTAGTGGAGAAGTTCATTGGGAAGTTACATGAGCATGATATATGTGATCTCCTTTACCAAACTAAATCAAGTAGTAATATTTTTGCTAGACCTAAAATATTGTGGCCATGTATGGCCTAATGTCTTCTCTTGGGTTTTAATTCTGCTGCATTTATTTAGTTTCCTATGCTGATACTTTAAATTATGACCTTATTCTAATAGAGTAAATAATTTGGTTCTCCAATTAGTTTACAGATGATGCTTCCAGATGCTAAGAGATGGACCTATCCGGCGTATTATATGGATATTTTATGACCATCAACAAGTAAGTTATTGCAATGAAAGAATTTTGCTATTATATATTTCTCTTTTGTTGGCCTCATGAGATGCCCATTGCTTATGCCATTATCAAATATTTCACCAGTATATTTAATGACTTAATTTAAATTCTTTGTTTAGTTTTGAAAATTTGGCTCTAAAATAGAGAGTGCAACACATGTTCTACTTTCTGTAATGTCTTATTTTGCTACTGCAGCCAATAAATGACTTGGATTTCCATCCTCAAAACACAATTCTGATTTCTGGGCCAAAGACCGTACAATTAAGTATTGTCCTATACCTTTGTCTATTGTTTTATGCTTATCACTCGCTGAACAAATTTGCTGGTCTTAAAATACCATTATTGGACTTCCTGCAAATTACTCAAACACACACACACACACACACACAAAGTAGAGGGAAATGAAGCTTTTTTCTTAAATTATATCTATCATTTACTTTAAAGTATCAAATGTCAAAAGTTATGCGCATGATTTTTTATGAATTGCAGGTTCTTTGATTTTTCAAACCGTTGGAAGAAAAGCGCTTAAAATTATTCAGGTTCTCAATCATCTCCCTTAATTTAAATTATTCTTTGTTTTGTTTTGCTTTGCTTGTGTCAAGCAATTCATTGTGCTGTTATCTAAACTCTGGACTAATCAAGTTGAACTTCAACAGGATACTCAAAATATGAGGTCGGTATCATTTCATCCCTCTGGAGAATTCCTTTTAGTTTTAGCATCTGCATTTGACTTTATCAACTTAGATCATGTAAGATATATTTCTCTGGTTCATTTGGAAAATTCTTGTTAATCTTTGGAAGAGGCAAACTTGGGTTGAAATTTAACAGCAGGATATGTACAGGGGAAGTGCCTTCGGAGCCCTGTAGTCATCGTGGTGAAGATTATTTTATTTTTTATTGTTTACTTATTTCATTCTATTCAAACTTGATAGTATATTTATTTTCTGAAACCTGTGGGGCTTGATACTTGTATTAGTATGTTAATAAGATATAATGTCATGCAACATGCATTAAATTGCAGACTCGCTTGAGGAATTTATATTTGCAACTTATATTTAAAGATGAAATAAAAAAAATAACCTCTGCATCATCAACTTACCACTACTAAACATAATATTCTAGTGAAAGAAAGTGAGTTTACAGATGACCTGATAAATGACAATTATATCTGAAAATTGTGTGTATATTTGTCTATGTTTTATAACCTGTAGAATCCTAGTGTCCATGGAATTCTGATAGTCTGATTATTGATGGTCTCACTTAATTACAGGAACTGACCATCCTATTGCACATTTGTATGATGTTAATACTTTTCAGTGCTATCTATCAGCAAACATTTTCAAGAGATTAGTAATGGTGCTATAAATCAGGTATCGCCTATGCTGGTTGTACTGGGGAACCACCACCACAACTAATTTTCCAGTGAGTATTTAATTATCATCTGCGACAACATTATTTTACTCCAATTTTATGAGCTAGTTAGTATCCCATGTATGTGTTTTCTTAATGTTATCAGATAAGCAACCATGAGAAAGAAATAGAGAAAATGAAGCACATGACAAGACAGGAGTATGTAGCATCACTGAGAAGGTAAAGGAGTAAATGAAATATTGCAATGGATTCTCGTGGTGCCTCCATTTACAAAGGAGTTACTAGGTATGTATGTAATTACATTCTTGTTTTTAGTCCAAGAAACGAACAAACATTTAATGTTTTTATGCCTTTTTTCCCTTTCTAGGGACATGTAGATATTGTAGAAGGGGGGATAAATACCAATTTGGTCCCGTAACTTTTTTCATGGTCCTTTTTAGTCCCAAAAAAGATAAGTTTGTCAAATTAGTCCCACCGGTGAAGAAATAGGGCCAAATACGTCCTATTTTTGCCAGATTTCCTGCAATGTCACCGTTTTCCAGTGAAAATATGACGTATTTGGCCCTATTTCTTCACTTGTGGGACTAATTTGGCAAACTTATCTTTTTTGGGATTAAAAAGGACCATGAGAAAAGGTATGTGACCAAATCGGTATTTATCCCCATATTCCAACTTTGGTCCTTTTTCATTTGCAATTCTCAATTTATGTCATTTTTTGTCCAATTTTAGTCCTTGTGGTCCAAATTTAGTCATTTTCAAAAAATTTAGTTTTTTTTGTTCAAATTTAGTCCTTTATGTTCAAAAATATACAAAATTGATCCGAAAGTGTATAAATTCTAGACCAAAAGTAGACAAAATAAGACCAATTTTTTTAAAAAATGACCAAAATTGGACAAAAATGACTAATAATGGGCAAAAAAACCAAAACTGAGAATTACAAGAAAAAAAAGGACTAAAGTTGGAATCTGCCATACTTACAAGATTAATTTTGATATTTATCCAATTAGAAAATTTGAATATATTTATGTAAAAAGATCATTTTGGTAAGAATTTAAAAGTTATAGTTTTTTGAGAAATTAAGTTTCTTTTTACTATTTTGAATAAAAAAATTTGTATGAAAAGGGATAAATACCGATTTGGTCCATAACTTTCCTCATGATCTTTTTTAGTCCCAAAAAAGATAAGTTTGCCAAAATAGTCCCACCAGTGAAGAAATAGGGTCAAATACATCCTATTTTCGCCGGAAAACAGTGACATCGTCGGAAATCCGGCGAAAATAGGACGTATTTCGCCTATTTCTTCACCGATGGGACTAATTTTCTTTTTTTAATTTAGAAAATTGAAAAATTAATTTTGGAAAGAAATTAATTAAGCCTTACATTTATGTAAATATAATATTTTTATGGCAAAAAATCCTGTACACCCGGGTGCACGGACCACATTCTGTGCGCCTTTAGAATTTTGTGTTAAATTGTATACTCTTTAGTATACAGATGCGTACCCTTTATTTTCTAAAGAAAATTATTGTGTGTATCTGGGCGCATGAACAACACTCCATGCGCCTTTAGAATTTTGTGTTAAATTGTATATCCTTTAGTATAAAAATGTGTACCCTTTATTTTCTAAAGAAAAAAAAATATTAATGAAAAGTGTATACCCTTTAGAATAAAATGGTGCACCTTTTATTAATTAAAGTGTATACACTTTAGACCAAAGCAATGTACCCACACCCATAATACTAAATTTCTAAAGGCGCACAAAATGTGTTCCCGTGCGCCCGGGCGCACGCAAGCCTCACTCTATTTTTATTTAATTTATATATTTTTATTATTTTAAAATGTAATAATTTAAATTTTTATTTAATTAATTTTTTAATTTAAATATTTTAAATGTATAAGATGTGATAACGAAAATTGATATTGAATTAATAAAAAATGATAACGATATTTTGAACTATTTCATAAACGATTTATAAGTATAAATAAAAAGTGATAATATTTTAAATAGAAAGTGATAACATCTTTAATAAAAAGTGATAACTAATTATCAAAGTATATTTCACGAATATTATAAAACAAATAAAACATGATAATATTTTTAATATAAAGTGATTTTTAAATAAAGAAAAGTGATATCCTTATAATTGATTTTATTCGCTGACAACGAAAGTGACATCATATTTTATAAAAGTGATAAATAGATAAA
The DNA here is from genome assembly GCA_023678885.1 of Pogostemon cablin. Lineage (NCBI taxonomy): Eukaryota > Viridiplantae > Streptophyta > Magnoliopsida > Lamiales > Lamiaceae > Pogostemon > Pogostemon cablin. The sequence continues at coordinate 15,466,799 of CM042960.1, forward strand.
GAAAGTAATAACCGTTTAATTAAACTATTTTGTAAATAATATTTACGATTAATAAAAAGTGATATCATTTTTTAATATAAAGTACTCCCTCTGTCCTGGCTATAGGTCCGCATGTGGATTAATGTGTATTATTATTTTATATGTAATGGGTAGTTGTATTAGTAGTGAGTGGTGGACCATATGTGGGGCCTTTTACTAAAAGAGAAAAATGGATACCTTTGAATGAGACGCACAATATAGTAAAATTAGGACATTTTGGTGAGACGAAGGGAGTAATACCCAATTAATATAAAGTGATAACAAAATTATTGAATTATGTAATGCTCCCTCCGTCTCAGGAATACATTCATGCATTTGATGACACAGAGTTTAAGAAAAATAACTTTTGTTGTAGTGATGTAAGAAAGAGATTAGGTATCTTAGGTAATTGAATATAATAAAGTGTAGATATAGTTTAATTTGACTAGATTGTGTGTAGAATGAAGGTGATATTTTTGTAATATTGTAGTATTGTAAGGTTATTGGTATTGTGTATTTTTTTAATTTTAAAGCTGTGAAAGTATTCTTAGAACGGAGTAGAATGGAGAGTGTGAATGTATTCTTGGGACGAAGTGAGTAATATAATAATAATAATAATAATAATAATAATAATAATATATTTTTATTAAAATTGAAAATAAAAATTGATTTAACACTGAATAGTGCAGACGTTTAACGAATTGGGTAGTTGCCAGCGCATCAAGTCGGCCGAATTATAGATTGGAAAGGGTTTAATTAGTGGGTAGGTATTGGGTGAGACCGTCTCACGGATTCCCTTATGTGAGACGGACCATCTAGGGAGAAAAACATGTATATTTTAAATTTAATTTTAAAAAAAATTAAATAAAAATAGGGTATGTTTTGGGTGAAAACGTCTCACGAATCTTCTTATGTCTCTTATGTGAGACAGATCCAACCATATCCACTAATACAAAATAAAAATAAAAAAGAATTAAAGAAAAATAAGGACCTTGTTTGGTTAATTAGTTTGTTTAATTAAAATTACAAATTCTATTTAACAAAATTAGCGGCGCTGCGCTTCATCTTAATTCTATTTAACAAAATTAGCGGCGCTCATCCTGCTGCTTTAAATTAATAATTTTTCACTTTAATGTAATAAAAAATATTTATCATTTTTTAATTATTATTATTATTATTAGTTATTCAATAAAATAATATTATTAATAATTATTCTTTACATAGTCTAACTATTCTATTATCACTTTATTTTGATTGAGTATCACTTTATATTAAAAATATTATAACTTTTTATTTATTTTACAAATTGTTCATAAAATTATTTAATTAAACAGTTATCACTTTTCATTTATCATATATTCCTATCACTTTTTATTAAAAATACTATCACTTTTTATTATTTCATTGATTTGTTCGTGAAATAGTTCAATTATATGGATATCACTTTTCTTTGATTAAAAATCACTTTTTATTAAAAATATTATCACATTTTATCCATTTTATAAATTATTTGTAAAATACACTTTCATAATTAGTTATAACTTTTTATTAAAAATGTTATCACTTTTTATTTGAGATGTTATCACTTTTTCGTTTAAAATGTTATCACTTTTCATTTATATTATAAATTGTTTATGTAATATTTCACAGCACTATTATCACTTTTCAGCAATTGAGTATCACATTTTATAAATTTATAATATTTAATTAAAAAAATAAATTAAATGAATAACAAATTTTAATTAATAAAAATTTTAATAATAAAAATATAATTAAAAAATATAACATTATATGTATACAAAAAATATATATATAAAAGACCTATTTAATTTAATTTTATAATTAAAATTTCAATTTCCTAATTAAACTACAATCAAACAGGGCCCTTAAAAATATAATGAATGGGTTAATGGGTAATTCATCTCACATAAGGAGATCCGTGAGACAATCTCACCAAAGTCTTTTCCATAAAAATATAGGTCATATTTGTTAGATTAGTTAATGGCAAAGACTTGTGTGGGATCGTCTCATACGTAAGACAATCAGAAAGTGATAACTTTTATGAAGGAAAATAATAATAAATTAATAAAAAGTAATAACGCTCTTTCATGAACAATTTATAGTGTAAATAAAAAGTGATAACATTTTATAGCGAAAGTAATAACGATATATAGCGAAAGTGATAATTATTTAAAAAAGTAAAAAATGGTCTAACACAAGACCTATTCTTAGTTAATTACGTCTCACGCAAGACATACCCTTAGTTAATTACAATTAACATAAAATTAGACCTACCCTTAGTTAATTACAATTAACATAAAATAATTTAAGCGAGTATGCGGCGCTCTGTTGATGACGTTACGTTAATTAAACCTGAGAACAAAACTCTTTTTTTTTAATAAATAATTTTATTAATTATTAAAAAGCTTTATATTTTATATCTAAAAAATTCATAATAACACATCACTTTTTATTTGTCTTACAAATTAATCATAATAAAATAATTTATTTAATACCTTTTATAAATTAGATATTATTCTTATTAAAATTGTTATTACTTTTTATTCATCTTATTTGTTTATAAAATAATGTAATTGGACGGTTATCACTTTTTATGTTTAAAATATCACTTTCTGTGAAAAATATTATCACTTTTTATGTGTCCTAAATATTCATGAAATATTGAATTGATTAGTTATTACATTTCCTTAGTATCACTTTTATTGAAAATATTATCAAAATATATCAATTTTATAAATTGTTCGTAAAATTCACTTTTGAAATTATTTATCATTGTTTATTAAAGATGTTATCACTTTTATCACCTTTTATTTATAAAATAAATTGTTCACGAAATAGTTCACATCACCGTTATCACTTTTCATCAATTAAGGGATTACTTTTTCTTATAAAGGTTATCACTTCTTATTCTTTTCACAAAAGTTATTCGTAAGACGGACTCACATAGATTTTTAACATTATGAATTATTCATAACATAATTCAAATAAAAAGTTATCACTTTTATTTTTTTTTTATAATAAAAAAAATTGTTACTACATTTTAAAAATAATATAACATTTTATAAATTATAATATTTAAATTAAAAATAAATTCAATAAATAATAAATTTTAAATCATTACATTTTTAAATAATAAAAAATATAAATAAATAAAAAAATAGAAAAAATATATATGCATGTAACACCTAATTAATGTCCCCTTTTTATAATTAATTTTTTTAATTTGATATAAACCAAACGAGGCCCTTTAAATTTTACTCTAGGACTAATTTTTTAATATTTTTATTTTATAACATCCAAACAGGGCCCTTAAAAATTATCTAATTGATTTAATGGGTGATCCGTCTCACATAAGAGGATATGTAAGACGGACTCACTCAAGTCTTTGCCCTAATTAAATAGCCAAATAAGGCCCTTCTTTTCTTTAAATTCTTTTATAAATTAATACAAAATATATTTATTTGGGTTAATGGATGATTTGTCTCACGTAAGGCGATCCGTAAGACGGTCTCACCCACGACTTACCCTTTTAATTTTCAAATTTTCAAATTAATTTTTTTAAGGAGATTAATTTTTTTAAGGATAAGTCTTTGCGTGAGACCATTTTACATTTTTAAATTGGTTATCACTTTAGTTATAAAATGTTACTTCCTCTGTCCCGTTTCAATGTTTACGTTTCTATTTTGCGCGTCCCATTTTAATGTTTACATTTTCCTTTTTGGAATATGGGACCCACCTAAAATAATTAATATATCATCAAACACTAATACACCTACCCACTTTACATTAAATATTATATTTTCCCACCCACTATCTATTAAATATTATACTTCTTAATCAACGTGCAAAAAGCAAACGTAAACATTGAAACGGGATGGAGGGAGTATCACTTTTCATTTATACTATAAATTGTTCATGAAAGAGCTTTATCACTTTTCATTTATTGAGTATCACTTTTCATTATAAAAGTTATCACTTTTTATCTATCTCACATAAACTTTTATTAAAGACTATAAATAGCCATATATATTTATTATTAATTACTGTAATATTTGATTGGAGTAAATATCAAAATTGGTCGTGTAAGTATGTCATTTTTCAACTTTAGTCCTTTATCATTTGCAATTCTCAATTTTGGTCATTTTTTGTCCAGTTTTAGTCCTTTTTATCCAGTTTTAGTCTTTTTGGTCCAAATTTAGTCCTTTATGTTAAAAAAACTCCAAAAATGGTCTGAATGTGTATATATTTAGGACTAATAGTGGACAAAAAAAGACTAAATTTTGAAAAAAAAATGACCAAAACTGGATCAAAAGGACTAAAATTGGACCAAAATGACTAAAACTGGACAGAAAATGACCAAAATTGAGAATTGCAAATGATAAATGACTAATATTGGAAAATGTCATACTCACAAGACTAATTTTGATATTTACCCTATTTGATTGTGTTTTCTGGAATGTCCCATATTATGTTTCCTAACTTGTATATAAAAGCCAATTGGCATGTAATACAATCAATCAATTCCTACGATTTCATAACTCTTACGTGAGATTGTCTCACACAAGTCTTTTTAACTAAAAGTAGGGTTCCTTTTGGATAAATTGGGTGCGTAATTTGCAACAATACTTAAAGGTGGTGTTCTTTTATGCAATTACTCAAATGTGATGATTAATTTGCATTAAGTTTAAAGTTTATATGTTTTTTTTCAATTAATCCTTTAAAATTTTATAAAAGATATTCATTTAACATGATATTCAACAAATGTAATAATAAAAAAAAAATTCCACAACCTGCACTTGAGTGTTAGATTGACTATTGATTAAATAATAATGTGATGGAGATGAAACTGCAGTGATTTATTGATAAGCATGCTCATGCTCGCTGAAGTTTGAGCCAATGGCTTTATTTATTTTCTTTGAGTTGAGGTTGTTAATTTTCTAGTTTGGACTTTAATTTTATGGGCCACGTGTTTAGGACTTTAAGGACGGTTTTTGAAGAATTATTATTATAGGGATTCTCAAATCAACGTGGATAGCGTTTAGGGCACACGCTCATTGCATTATAATGATAGTTCTCTTTACTAGTTTAAACATTCAGACGAGGTAATCCTTTAATAAACTTCTTATACATTTCACAAAACTTATGCAGTAGTACGCTTTCACCCAAAATTTTTCCAAGATTTTATAATTGAAAAGAAATTAAAACAAACTTTATTTACGTAACTAAAAAGAAACATATACAAGGAGACACAAAAAATCAATAATAACATAGAGAGGAGATGTCAAGTCACTAGTGATCCATTGTAGTAACAAACTAAATCACTAGCATGTTCTGCCTCAACCACCGCACCCTCCTCCGCCACATCCGCCACCACCACACCCTCCGCCACATCCACCACCTCCGCCATCACCTCCACCGCCACCACCACCGTCACTGAAGCCTCCACCGATAACAGCAGCCGTGGCAACGGTGGCAGCGACAGCTGCCCCCGCACCTAAAACAACCATACCGCCATCCCTTGCTCCACTTCTTTCTCCTTTCTCGACATCTCGGTATGCGGGTCGAGAAGGAGGAGGAGGAGCGGCAACGGTGGTGGTGGTGACCGGAGGCCGTTTCTTCTTGCAAAGACAGCACAAGATCAGAAGTACTGCTGCGACAGAACCACACACAATAAGCACGATTGCGTAAGCTTTCATGATCGATCTTTCTTCGACGATGACCTAGTTGTGAGTTGTAAGTTGTGATGATGATGATCCTTATATATATAGTTATTGTTAATTATGTGAAGTGCTTGAGAATTAATATTAATGAACTTGGTTGTAACTTGCATAAGAATTTAATTTTTTTTTTTTATTCTTTTGTAGGAAATAATGCGGAAATTTTCTAGGTAAACGGTGACTTTTTGCAATATTCGTTTTTCGTATCTGGCTAGGGTGTATTATGCACTCCGATGACTTTTGTTACGAAATATTAAAGAAGCTCTAATTCCCTATTTCATGATTTATAGATATCTCATAATCAAAGAAAAATTATACATTATAAATATGACTCTTAACCCTTAGATATGCAAGAAGCAATAATAAAACGAGTCATTAATATATAAAAGAGTGAATTACAATTTACAAGATAAAACACTCGAATTAGTTTTCATACCGAAATAATATTTGCTTACACACCATAATAATATATAGCATATTGCTTGTATAAATCCAATCCGGTGTCTGCATATTTTCGGATTTTTACATTATTTTACTTTTATAATTTAAAGTATATTACTTATCCTTTGAATATGTTTATTTTAGGTCTATGTGTGTTAATTTGAAAATTATAAATAGTCGACGACTCTTTTGAGTTTAATTTGGTATGATGGGTTGAAATTTTATGTGAAATTATTGTGTAAGGAATCAGTGACGACAAATGTAAAATTATATTATCTCCCAAATTAATGGATGTAGATATAAGAGAGAGAGATTAATAATAGATTAGATGTATAATAGAAAGTGAGTGAGTTGAAAATTAATATAGATATGGCAAAGACTCCTGTGCATCTGGGCGCACGGACCACATTCCGTGCGCCTTTAGAATTTTGTGTTAGATTGTATACCCTTTAGTATATAGATGTGTACCCTTTATTTTCTAAAGAAAATTATTGTGTGTATTTGGGCGCATGGACAATACTCTGTGCGCCTTCAGAATTTTGTGTTAAATTGTATACTTATTATTATAAAAATGTGTACCCTTTATTTTCTAAAGAAAAAATATATTAATGAAAAATGTATATCCTTTAAAACAAAATGGTGTACATTTTATTAATTAAAGTGCATACCCTTTAGAACAAAGCAACGTACCCTTACTCATAATACTAAATTTCTAAAGGCGCACGAAATATGTTCCCGTGCGTCCGGGCGCACGCAAGCTTCACTCTATAAATATATAAAAATAATTTTTAAAACTTAAATTTTGAAAACCAAAATATGACTTTTAAACCACAAAACAAATACTTATAATGTTTATTATATATATTTCTTAGTATATTTTTATTTTCAAATAAATTTAAATTACTATTTTATTCATGTTGTTAGGTAGAAACCGCGCCATATATATGAAGTGCAAAAGAGTCGCTCGGCAAATATAAATAAATAAATAAATAAATAAATATATATATATATATATATATATATATATATATATATATATATATATATATATATATATATATATATATATATATATATATATATATATATATATATATATATATATATATATTAAAGCAACACTTGCAAGAGAGAGTGTAACGGTGAGACCGTTTTATAATTTTTTAATTAATTATCAATTTTGTTTATATTACGAATTGTTCATGAAATTAATCACAAGACCATTATCATTTTTCATCAATTCAATGTCACTTTTTATTATAAAATTAAAAATTACTTATTGCTTATAACATAATAATTTAAGGGTAGGTCGTGAGACTATTTTACACTTTTTAAATTAATTAATTCATCACTTTTGCTATAAAACATAATTACTTTCGCTATAAAATGTTATCACTTTTCATTTATATTATAAATTGTTCATAAAATAACATTATTATTTTTCATTGATTGAGTATCACTTTTTATTATAAAATTTTTAACTTTATCCGTTTCACGTAAGCCCTCACGTGAATCAGTTTCACATAAGACTTTGTCATAACTTAATAAAAGCAATAATTTGGGTGGGGTTAGTTTTTTTTTTTCAATTACATACAATCGGCCCCACCACCATCCCTATTTTTTTTAGTTTTTTTTATAAATTTAATTTTAGGGTTATAATTATAATTTCAACTTATATTTTAGAATATATATTTTATATTAGTTGTTTAGAGTATGTTTTACTTATAAAGTTTACTTATTATTTATTCTTAGGATTTAGAAATAATTCAAATACTATAATTATAATTTTAATTTTATCCATGGTTTACAATATATTTCACCCCTAAAGTTTAGGGTATATTTCAACCCTAGGGATTAGAGTATAATTGTAACTTCACCCTTAGGGTTTTAAGTATAACTATATTTTCACCATTATGATTTATGGTATGTTTCACCAAGAATTTAAGGTTTAGGGTATAATTGTGATTTTACCCTGGTGGTTTAGGGTATAATTGTCTTTTAAGTATAGTAAATTTAAAAAAAAAAGTGATTCAATTTTAACCAAGTGGGCTAGTCCACTTGGCTCCTCACTTAAGTGAGTGACCCAGGTTCAATTGTATGAGTGTTTGGTGAATTAACTACTAACTATACTAATAATTAATTTTGTCCGACAAAAATAATATTAATAAAGGAAGGAAAATTAATTAAGAATAGTGGAGATCACGGGTTCCACCCAGTGTTTTCATAACCGAACCGGAGGTCAAACCGGAGAGCCCAACGGTTCACGGTCGGACCGGTTGGACTAGCGGTTTAACTGGAAAAAGCGGAAATTCACTATTTTTAATAATATTTAATTATTTTGTATATAATTTTACTATTTATATTAAGCTGTAAAGCTAATTAGGTGGAGCAGATTGTTGCTGTTGCCCAAAAAAGATAATAAATGAAAAACTAAACTTTTAATACTTCTTAGTTCTTACTTTCTTAGTTCTTAAATTCTTATCTTGATTGGCTTTTCCAAATAGCCTATCCAAAGGATTAAGACATATAATCGAATATACAGTGGAAGCACAAAACTTGAGGGTTGAAATTTGAAAATACTAAATAAAATTACATAAATAATAAGTATAACTAATACAAAAATTTTGGTAGAAACATTTCATCAAACACATTGTAGGCATGAAAAACTATAAAGTGTAAAGTGTAAACAATCAATCCAATTTCATCCAATAACCCATAAACTCACACTCACCACTCCAAGTTAAGACTCAAGTAACATATTAACTCAAATATGTGGAAGAAACAACTACAAAATTTACAAAATATAAACCATCTAAATATACATTTAAAACACAAAATCTTTAAATTTCAAATACCTATTTGGAAATGAAGAGTTTAATTTTATCACATACCTCCCACTGCTTCACCGTAGAGAGGCGCAAAAGGAATGATGTTTGGTCGGAGGAGTCGGAGCTCGGCGGCTGAAATGGAAGAGAGGAAAGGAATTGGCAGCCCTAATCTCCTTTTCTCACTTCAACTCATGCTGGTAGAGTGAGAAGTGCAAGTGATATTTTAATAAATTAGAAATTTAGAATTTTTAAATTAAGTCAAAGTTTTAAAATTGGTCAACTTTAAACAACAGGCTGTAATTAAATAAAAAAAAAGCAAGAACCGGTGGTTACCGGTTCGTCCGGTTTTACCGGTTCTGATCGGTTCTTCCTGGTTTTAACCCATTTTGACCGAAAAGCGGTTTCTGGGGTGTAGTTGGACCGGACTCCGGACCGGTCCGGTTCCGACAACACTAGTTCCACCAATTTATTTGGTGTGATCGGTTCCACCCAAATTATACTCTAACTTAAGATACTAAAGAAAAAAAAAATTGAATATGCAGTTGCTCCTTTAAAATAAATCGCTATCTCACGCAAGTTTCCTCAAAATTGTTAAATCATTTAAAAGAAAAAAAAATCATCTCTCCTTTTCTATAAATTAATAAAAATAAAATTTGAAGAGAGACTTATAAATTATTATTCATATTATAAATTAACAGTGTGTGTAAGGAGACGCAAATTTTGCTTATCGACATTTGACTTGGTATATTAATATTCCTTGCTTAATGAATTTTTTATTAGTTGCAACTTCATTACGCTCCATCGCTTGTATGACTTTTTTTTTTTTTGTGGGTGGATGGATGACTTAACCAAAAAATTCTTTTACAATTCAATTGAAACGAAGAAGTTGAGTTAAAGAGAAAATTGAGCCGAGAGAAAATAGATTAAACAATAAAATATAGCATAATTTTATGTGAGATCGCATTATGAAATTTACTTTAATACTCTCTTCGTTTTACTGTACTTCTCAACAATCAAAGTCAATAATCAAAGGATAAAAAGTACAGTGGAACCGAGGAATTATGACATGGAGTATAATTAAAATAATAATAATATATGCACTATTATTTAGAAATTACATTTTTTTTATTTTAAAGTTAATAATTTGGGTGAAACCATCTTCCCAATCCTTCTTAATTTACAAATGAATCATGATCTCTAGGGCTTAGAAAATATATCGATCCACTTATAATACCAAAATTTTAGGTTTATCAAATTTTTTACGAAGGTATGGTACTATGTTGAAAATTATGTTATAATAACAATATATAAATTGTCAATATAGCAATATTTCAATATATATCAAAAAATCATAAAATATTCTATTTGTTCAGGAACACGGATATTTTGTGTGCCATTAAAATTAGGGCTCGGCTATTAACACTCCCGCTTCCACTATACACACCCCGATAGCTAAATACACCCCAAATTAATTATTTTAATTCTAATTTTTCACTTTATACACCCCATAAAATACAATTTTACACTTCTTACTAAATATCCCTTTTTGAGCCCTAATCTCCAATCCTCACTTCATAAAATACATTCTATTTCTCACTTCTTAAATATTTCAAGAGAAGAATTATATATATATATATATGTGTGTGTGTGTGTATTTTAATTTTTAATTTAGAATTAATTGTATTAAAATACATGATATTTTTCTTAATTTTTAATTTAATTACGAACTTATTTTTTTATTAAAAAATACTTGATCTTTCTATCATTTCTTAATTTAACCAATTAAAAACACATTTTTTTATATTTTCTCAATTTAATAATTAATATGATTTTTAAAAATATATATAATTTAAAAAATTTGGAATATAATCACAAATTATTTATTAAAAAAGTATAACTATCTTACTTAATAAAAATCAAGATACATTAAATATTTAAAATATAATATATAAATCTATATAATATAAATATTAAAAAATTATACAACAATTCATAAAAAATTCATTGTGCTTTAAAATTAAAGCAACTCTATTATAATAATTATTTTAATTTTAAAATTATTAATTATGCATCGCAACACAGTGTAGTTTAAATAAATTCATAATAATTAAAATAATAATAAATTCTGAAAAAATAAAAAAATTGAATGTAAGTTTAACCTTTAATTTATTTCATGTAATTGAATTGCATAATGCCTTGATAAAATAATTTTAATGAATTTTTTTTTTAATATTTATGTTGTAGTATTTTAAATATTCTTTATTTAATGAGTCTTAATTTTTATTAATTAAAATAATTATATATTTTATTCATAAAAAATTGTGATTAATTAAAGAATATAAGTTAATTCTTTAATTTACTTTTATATGGAGTATAATATATATGTAAGGTTAAACTTGTCTTTTTGTATAGAGATAACTTATTTCATATTAATATTGGGATGTGTACAGTGAAATCGAGAGTGTTAATAGCCGGGCCTTAAAATTATTATTTAAATCGAAAAAAATGATCTTTTAGTCCCATTTCAATTTTGGTTCTTTTCACTGCATTATTGGTCCCATTAATTTTTTTCTGAATTTCCCTCCATTAAATTAACAGAAAAGTGACGTGGCTGTTAGAATATAATTTTTTTAAATAAACCTATCTTAAATTTGTTTAAATTTCTGATTAAAAAAATTATTTTAAATCCTAATTTCATCCCCACCCTTTGTCACCAACCCAAATCTCCACGATGGCGGCGCTGTGAAAATTAGTAGACCCTTGCCGCCCTCCTCCACCTTCCGCCGCCACCATGGCCTTCGCCACGTCAGCAGCTGTTGCCATGCTCACCACCGGATCCTCCTCCAACATTCTATTGCTAAATTTATTCAATAACATCACCATCTCCTCATAACAATCACACCCCATTGACCATACTACACCAAAGCACACCACCTCCTCCTCTTTTATCTCTCAACTTTTCATCGCCCAACCACATCCCAACAACTCTGTTTTATAATTATAATAAAAATGGTCTTTTACCCTTTCTCCTCTCTCTCTTGATAATTTCGTTTTAAACCCTTATTCCGTTTGTGATATCGACGCCACCGGCCGTTACCGACGGCGGAAAGAGAGTTATTAGTGGGCATTAATGTAAGGAAATTAGGGAGGATTTGTGGCGTTCTATAGAAGCTTGAAGGGGGGAATTGACATTTGAAGGACATCTTGAGAGATCTGCTGCCTCTCCGCCATCACATCACCCCGTTCGCTGTTGCCGCCTCTCCACCATCGCGTCGCGCCGTTCGTCTCCACCACAGATCTGCCGTTCATCTTCACCACTACCACAAATCTGCCTTTAATTTTTTGTTTGATGGTTTTTTTTTCTTCTCTTTGGAGATGAAACAGAGTGAATTAAGAGGTGAAATGGGAGAAATTTTATCATTCACGTGAGGGAAATGAGAGGGAGTCGATTTGCCATGGTCCATGGATGAGATTGAGAAGGTGAACAGAATTGTAGCGTGGGAGAAGACGCAGAGATTGAATTTAATTATTTTTCAATTTTATTTGATTTTTTTTAGTTAATAGTATTTTCTTTTTTAGTTTTATTTGTTTTTTTTAAGTTAACGTTTTCCATTAAAAAACTAACGATCGGGACTGAAAGTGCAACTTTTGGGACCAAAAATAAAGTTAGGGACCAAAAATGAAATGAGATCATTCGTATGGGACCAAAAGTACATTTTTTCCTATTTAAATATTATGATTTTTTAATTATATTACTCTCTCCATTCAACACTTATTTGCACAGGAATCGTAGATATGTAGCTTAAAAAAATTTATTTTTTGACAAATTTTATTGATTTTTTAGGGATATTGTTGTATTTTTAGGCCATAAATAAAATATAAAATAAATGTTATGCGTGTTATATGAGAATGATATTTTTGAAATTAAAGTGATGATTATGAATTTCTAATAGTAAAAATAAGTGTGAGACGAATGAAAACAAGAAAGTATAAAGTTAAGTGTATAACAAAGGGACTTAAAGGGAAGTTCTTCTAATGATAGAAGTTTCAAAATATAGTAATAATTAATTAAAATGGCTAAAGAAGCAGTGAATTATATAAGGTGTTCTTAGTCGCATTTTTAGTAAAATGTTTAAGAACAAGAGACTCTATAGTTATTATAAACGTATGACCAAGTATAAAATTTATAATAATGTCGTCCCAAGGGAAAGTAAACTGAGGCTTGTATCCGGATTTTCATTGATTTATGCTTTGTAAGGATGATATTTTGAAGGTTTGTTATTTAAAACTATTACTTAAGATTCTACTCAATTAATTAGAATTAAGACTAACAAAATAAATGATCAAACAACAAGCAAATGATGAATGGAATGGATATATAATTCACTTGATAAGAGAGCAAGACTAATCATACTCATAGTTAAGACTTGAGCTAGATATGCAATATTCTTGATGGTAATTTTCATTAACTTGTGGATTAAAAACAATAACAATTTTACCCTTAATCCCTATGGTCAAGACAATTAGGTTCTCGACCCTTTTACAAGTCTAATTCTCCTAAAATTGATCTTAATCTCAATTCCCTTAAGGTATTATGATCATAAGTTGGTTCTTTTCACTCAATTTCTTAAGTGTCCTTCTATGAATGTTCCAAGCCTAAGGAGGGTATGACTTACCTCCCCTTATACTAACATGCATGCACATTTCAATATATGATTCAATTAAACATCCACTCACATCATTGAAATGATCATCATAATACTATGAATAAAGAATTTAATCACACAAATATTGAAATGAAACATGATTGATATATCATAAAAGAAAATCCACAAATCAATTCAAATCACTACTCAAGTTTTACATATCTAACTCTTCACCTCAACCATTCATATGATTAGCCCTACTATAGGACTAGCCACTAAACATGATGTTTAATTCAATACAAATCAAGCTTTGCTCCACTTGAGCCAAAATAAGAAGAAAATCAACAAATGAAAAGTAGATTGACTTCCCTTGCATGGAGAAACCTTCCTCCTCTTCAATTTATCAACTCCTCCACTCATTGATGCTTCACTTTTCTCAAATGATGGATGGATGAATTAGATGATGGATTTATGGATTGAATGTGGAGATTAAATGAAAATTGGATGGATCTAATGGATAAAGATGGAATATAGATCTAGTGTGTGAGGAAATCTGGTGTGGAGTGTGTGTAACTGCTATGAATCTGATCTCTCCTCATAATTTCGCACAAGTCATCCTTTTATATCACTAATGGACCTTCTAGAAGCTTCCGAAACTTTCTCAAAACTACACAGGTTTTTGCACCTACACAGCCTGTGTAGCAGCACACGGCCTGTGTAGTGCACACTGATGACATCTTATCAGAAAGGTTTTCCAATGAAAAAATCCTTTTAGGTTTGTCTATATTGTTATCATACTATAATTTTAATATGTTTATTTTTTCGTTCATTTTTTTAGTGTGTTAATCATATATTCTAATCAACGAAACAATTTCTGTAGATGTGATTGGAAGTTTGGGGATTGGTATCGATCTTTGATGCTGCAGGTTGTGACAAAACACGCAACACAACTTTGCTGCCTGTGAAGACTTTTAGGCCAGCGACAACAGGATGGTTTACCTTAAACTGCAGCAGCTCGGCCAAATGTCATTGTTCTTCCTTTAGTTATTTTAGTTTGATAATGAGACATTTTCTGAATGAATACTCTATGAAGCTTTTATTAAATTAAGTTACATTGTCATAGTTATTTGGTTTTATCATTTCATTCCTACTCTTCCTATATGTGCATTGACTGACATTGAACATGCTGGGTTAATCTTTGGACCTTTGGTTGCAGGCTGATCCAAATGCCGATGTTCATGGGATAATAGTTGATGTTGATATTATTATTATTGACCAGCATGGAAGAGATAACCTGCTTATGTAATTGTGTGAATTTGATAAACTTTAATTGTAAGGTTGATGTTTGAAATTTGTTATTTTTACAATTGCTTATTTAAAATAATACTTCATATTTTTGTGATTGTGAGTTGATTATTATGTCTTGATGGTTTTCTTATCTTATTTATTATTTATATTTATTTCTCACTAAATTATGGGTATTTCTTCCTAAATCTTTATTTTGCAGAAGGTAATTTGTTTTAATTTGTAGTATGTATTATAATTTATGTTGAATACCACTATTTCTCCTTCAAACTTTGATTGTCTAAACTCATGTTACTAAAGCCCTCACATTTGGTAATGTTGTAAGAATTTGAAGAGGATTTAATTACTCAATTTGTGAATTTAGAGATGTTTATGTGTTAACATTTGATTTTAGTTTGTTGTTTGGAAGAGGTATTGCATTAATTAGAATTACGAGATTTTTTGGAAGCGATTTGCTATTATGGGATTTTCATGAATTGATTTTTGAGGGTATTTATTGTATTTTCCTATAGGGTGAAAGTAATGCCTTGAAATCTTTTGAACATATAAAGACCTTTTTCTGTCTTGCTCAGATTCGATTAATACCGATCATGAGGAATGTTTATCCCATCAGTGGCATCGATTCTAGAGGAAGAGCCGACGGGTATCGAGACCAAGCTAAAGAAGATATTGTTGAACTCTTTATAGGGTGAAAGTAATGCCTTGAAATTTTGCAATGTGATTTCTTTCTAAGCAGGTTTTTAATCTATACAATAGTTTTATTTTTCCATTGTGAACACGTCACATGATTGATCGGCGTGAAATTCACTTAGAATTTGGGCTTAAATTCCATGAATTTATGTGGATTTATTTGGCTTTAATTCAATAATTAAGTATGATTTTAATGAAAATATTATTAATTGTTTAATAAGCTTGAGAAAGATATTTTTGTTTATTTTTGCAGAAAAAGGGGTGTTTTTTAGCTTAAAAGAGTGAAGAAGAAATGGGATTGAAAATGGGACGAAGATGAGAAAAATATAAAAAAAGAAAGAAAGACATCGGAGCTAGCACACTTGTCCCCAAAGTGTTGTTTATTTGAACCTAAGAAGTGATGTTGTCTATTGAAGAATGATGGCCATGGGCTGGAGCTGCATGTGGGCTTTAATTAATGGATTGGGCAACCACCAAATGCACCTGGGCCGCTGCTGACTTGGGCTTGCATGGCCCATGGGGCTGCTGAGCCTAAATTAAAAAGAAGAAGGAAGTGCGGAGGCTGGGTTTTCGAACCCATGACCTCCGCCTCACTCATGCGCAACATGACCGCTGGGCCAGAATAACAAATTTGGCAAGATTCGTCGACATTGCATAAGACACTCAAAAGCGCGCTGATTTAAAATGAGGAAAAAGAAGGGCTGAAGCAGATTCGAACCTCAGATCCTTCTCTCCAGTGCTGAACCGCTCCGGCCAGACGCTCCTTGTGTCTGGTTTTTCTCTGGTTCACCTTTTAAACCCATTTCCTGGACCGGTTCACCTCCTAAAATTCACTTAAAAATTCATAAATTTCATCCTTGTCCCATATCCTTAAGTATCCCGCATTGGAAACTCTCCTAAAATTCTTCTCACCCTACAACTATAAATACCCTCATTTGGAAGCCTCATAGACCAATTCTCCATCAATTAAATTCAATTAAATTGAATCATTAGATTCAATAGTTGAAGAGAGTTTTTTAACTAAAGATCTCCATAGTTGAGATCCCTCCCCCTTTCGGGGTGAGGGATTCGTTCGTAGTTTAAATATTTTTTCTAGATTAGGATTTTATTATTTTCCAAGAAGGTGGGGATACCAAGGAAATGATGATCCTCATGGATGTAAAACTTCATTAGGTGAAATCTAATCCTACTTATTATCTTAATTTGTTTTGGTGGGTGATTGATACATGATTATGTTTCTTAATTGAATTTCCGACTATGATTAGGTTTTGTTTATAGAATATGTAGGCATGCTTTAATTTGGGATTAATGCCTTTGATATTAGTATATAGTGATTACGTTGTGTATTGTGTATTAACATGTCTTATTGTTGCTTTCACCTTAGTTGCTTTACTTGATTATCATATGTGAGTTTTTTTCATTTATTGCATGAGGATTAATATGGGGGGAGTTTGGCCAAAACCTTCCTATGTTTAGAACTACATAAACGAACACTAGCGAGATTACTTGTGATTGAGTTAGTGAAGGGGACCAAGCCAATGTGAGCATAGTATCTAGAAAGGGAACACTAGAAAAACGTTCCTGCCTACTAGAGAAAATTCTTCATGATAATATCTCTATATTGGTATATTAATATCCGTAAGTACCTATGGGAATTGTGACCATTGGAGATGATCTAATGAGCCATTTTTACTTGCATCCTATTTATCTTGATCAAGAGCTTAGGTGTAGGTATGATTTAGTGATCGCCCTTACCATGATTAGTTTAAAAATGAAATTAATTAATGATTATTTGAGTGCATCGAGAAACTACCATTGCGTACAAAAATATTGTAATTAGATATATTCCTTTGCATTTATTTCCTTTTATTTTTCTTATCCCTCCTTTCCGATCGTCCCTAACTAATCACGATATTATACTTAAAGGCCATAAATCTTAAATTCCCCCGGTTCGATAATTCAACTTGTTTGCCCGTGCCTACACGACAAGAGTACGCTTGCTCTTTTACATTAAAAATGCGATCAAGTTCATGGCGCCGTTGCCGGGAAATTTAGTCGTATTTGTGACTTTGGCTTCGTTGAGTGGTTAGGATGGGGACATTTTTTTGCTTTGATTTGTTTTTTGTTTTATGGTTGTGTTTGTAGGGATGAAAGCGTGGTGTCATGGTATTGGCCTTGAAGAGAAAAGGAGTGGTGCAAATTGAGGTAACGAACACTTCTCAACTTAAAATCGACTTTGTCTAATTTAAGTTTGGGGGGATGTTGCTTTCGTTACTTGATTTTTCTATGGTTTGAATTATAAAAATTTCATCCATGAACTCCTACTTGATCATATTGCACCGGCGCACGTTTAAGTACTTACTCTTTTCTTTGGCACATATTTTCTCCTTGATTTGTTGTTCTTGTTTTTCGTGCTTTTCTTGCTTTCAATAAGGAGAAAATTTTTCTTGGCTCTCTTGTGCTTCATTGTGAGAAATTTTGAGATTATAATTTTTGGTTGAAACTTGTGACTTGATGGATTTTTAGTTGTGTATTTGTTGAGCTATGGTTTATGCTTGTTTTGTGTTGTCTTTCACTACTATAAGCCCATGAGCTTTTGAGCCTTAAAATCATGAAATTAAATGATTTTTCATTTCTTGTGTGTGCATCATTCTTTGTGTGCATTCTAGAACTTGCCATTGTGTCTTCTTGAAACTACACGTGTGTGAAGATTGTTGGAAATAATTTAAGGTCATCTTTATTTTGATAAGTCACTTAGCCAAAATTAATCCTACCAAATGAAATCATATTGTAGTTTGCCCCTTTGAGCTTATTATCCTTATTTCTTTGGCAACTTTCAAATTTAGCCATTTTTATCCATATTTTATATCCTAATTACCTTTGTCGATTAGTAGAGGATTAACGGGGATGAAGTGGTTGAATTGAGCTTACAAGAGAGTTTGGAAAGAGAGAAATGGTGAAAGAGTGAGAAAAGAGGGGGAAAAGATGAAAAAAAATAATGGAGGTTGAGAAATTTTTTTTTTTGAGTAAAACTTATAAAAGAAGCATAAAGGAGCTCTACTAAAAAAATGGAAAGAGAGCCCTTGGGGGTAAAAAGAGAAAATAAACTCAATAGTGGAAGAAGAGAAGAAAAAGTTATTTAGTTTGTTGGATGAATAAATTCTATTTTTGATTAAGGTAGAAAAATAAAAAAAAGTGTGGATGAGAGTTGAGGCTACCAACCAACTTGAATTCTTCACTAATTTGAGGAAAGAGAGAGTGAGAGTTGATAATGGCCGTCAACTTAAATTCTCTACTAATCTTGAGCTTACTTTTCCTAAATATTTTTCCTACCCAATACCAAAGAGCCTACATTACAACCCCATATAAAGACCTTATTGATTCAATAATTAACACACATACAAGTGGTGGAGAGCGTAGACTTTTGGAAATCATATGATAATGTCATGCATTTGAATCGATTTTTTAGAGTATACACTTCTCCCATACACTTCTTTTGAGTGTGAGAGTAATGCAAAATCTAGGGAGGAGTAGTGAAGGTCTCACTTACTTGCATATTTCCTATGATTAACTTGTATGCATTTGAATTGATGTCTTGTCATTTGTTTTGATTGAATTGAAATGATTTTGAAATGACTCAATTCTCATTGATATCTTGATTCAATTATAGGTGAATTCCCCTCCTCGTTCTTTTTTTTCTTTCGTTGCTCGAGGACGAGCAACACTTTAAGTTTGAGGATTTGATCGGAGTGAAATTCACCTAGAATTTGGGTTTAAATTGCATGAATTTATGTGGATTTATTTGGCTTTAATTCAATAATTAAGTATGATTTTAATGAAAATATTATTAATTGTTTAATTAGCTTGAAAAATATATTTTTGTTTATTTTTGCAGAAAAAGGGGTGTTTTGAGCTTAAAAGAGTGAAGGAAGAAACGGGATTGAAAATGAGACGAAGATGAGAAAAATATAAAAAAAAAAAAAAGGAAGAAAGACATCGGAGATACAACAGCACACTGCCATGGGCTGGAGCTGCATGTGGGCTTTAATTAATGGATTGGGCCACCACCAAATGCACCTGGTCCGCTGCTGACTTGGGCTTGCATGGTCCATGGGGCTGCTGAGCCTAAACTAAAAAAGAAGGAAGTGCGGAGACCGGGTTTCCCCAAAGTCTATTTGAACCAAGAAGTGATGTTATCTATTGAAGAATGATGGCCATGGGCTGGAGCTGCATGTGGGCTTTAATTAATGGATTGGGCCACCACCAAATGCACCTGGTCAGCTGCTGACTTGGGCTTGCATGGCCCATGGGGCTGCTGAGCCTAAACTAAAAAAGAAGAAGGAAGTGCGGAGACTGTGTTTCGAAACCATGACCTCCGCCTCACTCATAAGCAACATGACCGTAGGGCTAGCATAAAATATTTGTCAAGATTCCCCCACATTGCCTAATATACTCAACAAGTGCGCTAATTTAAAATGAGAAAAAAGAAGGGCTGATTGGAACCTTAGACCACTCACACCACCCGATTCTTCTCTACAAAAGCTGAACCACTTCAGCCAGACGCTCCTTGTGTCAGGTTTTCTGACGGTTTATCTTTTAAACTCATTTCCTGAACCGGTTCCCCTCCTAATATTCACTTAAAAATCCATAAATTTCATCCTTGTCCCATATCCTTAAGTATCACACATTGGAAACTCTCCTAAAATTCTTCTCACCTACAACTATAAATACCCTCATTTGGAAGCATCATAGACCAATTCTCCATCAATTAAATTGAATCATAAGATTCAATAATTGAAGAGAGCTTTTTAACTACTAAAGGCCATAAATCCTAAATTCCCCCGATTCGATAATTCAACTTGGTTGCCCGTGCCTACACGACAAGAGTACGCTTGCTCTTTTACATTGAAAAATGCGATCAAGTTCAACGATCGCCATACTCTTTTTCCCCTCTCTTCAAATTGAAGATTTGAGATTTTATTATTATTATTATTATTATTATTATTATTATTATTATTATTATTATTTGTTATAGGAGAAGTGTATGCCCATTATTGTTTCTTTTGAGGAAATATAAATTGTTGGAATAGTTGAGGTAGTAAATTGTGAACATGAGCTATGAGTTGCAGTTATTTGTTATACGAAATTATTATTGCACATTGATATTCAATATATACAATAATGTATTTCTCAAATAAGTTTGGGATGTGTATGAGTGTAATTTTGAACAGGTATATATGTTAAATAGATTAATTATATTATAAAGTTCTTTATGTCCAGTGCATCATTGTGAGACTAAATTTCTCTCATATGTTTAGTTTGGTCCTCTATTTTTGGAAGAAGTTATTAAACTTTTTTATATGATTGCATTAAACTAGTTTTGAGATGAATGTGTATCATAAAGAATATTTTTTAAATTGGACGTATACAAATAGCACATGTTTGAATTAATATGGGTGTAGGAATGTAAATGATCCCTAGCTATCTTTTAAATAAATAATATATACGAATAAGACATATATAAGAGACGGGTGAATCCATTATTAAAGTATATTTTTTATAAAGTTATACTCCCTATGTCCCAATAAATCGTTCACCTTTATTGTATCACTAACATTAAGAAAAAAAATGTTTTTTACTAACTTTATTGACTTTTAGGGGTAATATAATATTTTTAGATAATAAATAAAGTATAAAGTAAGTTATGTGTAGAAAGAATGGATAGTATTTTTGAACTTAATGTATACTTTTTAGGTGTTGAATTAGGAGGATATTTCTTTTTTTGAGGGGTGAATGATTATGTGAGACGAACAAATGAGGAAAGAGTGAACAATCTGAACGGAGTTTAATAACATACTAGAATTATACTTTAATGCATCATTTATAATACTTTAAAAAATATATTTTAACTGTCAATAAGTATACACTGATGGAGGGACTATAAATAATTATTACTAAAAAATATAAGTATAGATTTTCAAAATATTTTCGAAGTTTATCATATTTCTTCAAAGATTCCTTATAATAAAGAAAAAACTCATACATTCATGGTTGGCTGCACAATTGAACAAGGAGAAGAAGAGTATATTTACTGCAAAAATTTCCTAAGGTATGCTCCAATTGATTCAAATTTCATGTTTTTAATTAGCTTATACATTCTTTCTGATGCATAACTTTGTGTTCCCTCTATTATTTATACAATGTATGTGATAGAATAATTGATTACAAATCATTCATACAATGTGTTCGATGAAAAACCTGAAAAACATGTTTTGTTGTACAATTACTTAAGTTCTGATTAATAAAGATATAATACTCATATGATCTTCTTCAATGCTTATAATAATAATAATTGAGTACTCTAAGGTTAGACTACATTCCTGCAACATTAAGTTGACAACGAATTATTTTTACACTTATACATGTAAACTGTTTGATTAAGTTGAAAAACATGTAAACTGTTTCATTAAGTTGAAAATATTTTTTATGTGAACATTATTTTTCAAAGTCCATCAATTATTTTTCAAAGATTAAAAGATTTATATATATATATATATATATATATATATATATGTGTGTGTGTGTGTGTGTGTGTGTGTGGAAACTTTAAACATTAAGTTTTAATTGATCACATTACTATTGATTTGTTTGGTAAATTCCATAAATTAAGACGTAAATTAAATTATGACGAATCAAACACATTTATTACATAATAATATTATCAATATATAGCAGGATCATATACGTATTTTGAATATCATTTTGTCCTCAGAATTCTATATTTTCTTCTTGATCAAGAACTGCATTCTTTTAGATGAGAAAGCTTACAAATTCAACTACGATAAACAAAAAAAAGAGAAAACATCTCAATGAGGATAAGGGTAAACTGTAGTGATAAAAAAGATAATCACTACAACATTGATTCGTACCTTCATTATACCTATAGTTTTTTATACAGAATGTTTGAATTTCATCTTTGAATTATGATGATCTGATTTTATTTCATTCATGTAGAAAATAGTATTCAATGTGCATTGGATATTGAATTTCAATCTGAAAATGGAAATCAAGATTTGGGATCTGGAAGCAACATTTGCAAATCTAATCAGGAAATGCATTATCAGATATTACAAATGGTTTGATGTGTTTTATTATTTGATTTTATGTTGAATTTGAAAAAATATTATGCTTTCATATTTTTTCTTGAGGAAAATAGCAGTGTAAATTTTTAATTAAAAGATTATAATATGTTTGATTTTTATTTCTCAAGTCAACAAAACAAGACATCAGTCCAATAGTGAAATGCAGAAAAAAGGTCGACTTTTAAATATGTATTTGGAGATGTACTATCTTTCAACAATGCTGGACTATCACCTGCCACTACAATCTCTGAAATTTCACTCGGTTAGTTTTGCTTTTGTTACTTGATTTGATTTGTGACCATTTATTATGTCCATCATAAAATTGAAAGTATTGTTAATGTACAATTAGTACAAAACAATATAGAGGAAATTTGCTTCATGAACTGTTATGTTTTCTATTTAGATTTTACTTAATGATAAATTCACCATTGTTAATTAATTTTGAATGTAAGAGAATCTAATTCTATTATACAGATCTCAATAATAGAGTAGACTTAGATAACATAAAAGATCACGGGTGGACAGTTTTCAGAAGCATACAGTTGATCATTGCTCACGTTGATAAAGGAAAATCACCCATTACTGAATTCTATGACATTTCAACAGCTTAAATCACCAGTTGATCATTGCTCACGTTTGCTTGAGGAGACCAGTATTTAGTCATGGCCAACTGTACGTTGTTGTGTCAAGATCAACCATGAAAGCAGGTTTGAAGATTTTATTGGAAAAGGACAGCGGCGGTAAAATAAATATTTGCAAGAATTATGTTTTTAGAGAAGTTTTTAGAAATGTTTGGTTATCATCTTTATAGTTGGGCATCATCAAGTTTGTTGATTCAGACATTGGAACGAATTAAATTTATTTATTTAATTAACGCATAAATAATGTTTCGGATTTCATTCTTTATTTCTAATGAGTTTTGCTAAAATTGATGATTTTGAGTTCGATTTTTTTATATAATTATTAGGTATTATATAGGAATATAAATTTGCAAATAATACATTTCAATGTGATTGAATAATAAATTGTGAAGTGTTAGTAGTTGAGGATTAAATTCAAATACTCCAACATTAAATATTTTTATATATATATTCCTTCATTGACAGGTCATACATAATTTTTCTTAATTATTTATTTATGTACTGAAATTACATAATATTTAATGTTGCTTTAAATTTATTACTAAGCTGTTTAATATTGTTGATGCCCTTATAGCATTACAAGCATCAAAATTATCTCAACTGATATATCTTTCAATGGGAGTTGTTATACTTTTTTTAAAATTTATTATTTATTTTTATAGAAGTTTAATTAGTTAAGTTTTTAAAGCTTTGTTGGTTTAATTTCTTTGTTAAGCACAAAATTATATTATGTGTTAATTATATTATTTGTAAATATTTATATTTAACCTATTAATTTTTATAAAAATTATGTCAATGTTATATTAAAGCTTCCACTTTGAATTGACTAACCAAGCCTTTTTTAAGATCTTCACTGTCATTTTTCATAATATAAAAAAATTCAATTTCAAATTTTATTATTGTAGAACTAAACATATTTTGTATACATGCTATTATATTATATTAATAAGGGATTCATCATATTAGTCTTAATACATTAAAAATTAAATAAAAAATAATATATGGGATTACACTTACAATATCTTACCTTAAATGCAATTAAATAACTTTAATATAATTCCCAATAACCAAAGCTTATTATTTTAAACTTTTTATAAATTACAAATAAATACATTATTTTTGTCATAACGGCTCCCCGTTCATCGCACTGGTTAAAACGCTAATTTTTCTAAAACAACATAAATGGAGCAATCCAAATGTGGAAATAAGTATAAATTTAAATCTTTTCATGTGTTTCAAATCATATAAGTACAACTTTCTCAATGGTTATACGTCCTTTTCAAATCATGAGTTTAAATGTCAACATAATTGGCATACATAATGACATCGACATGTTAATCCATTAGTATAAAAAATATTTTTTTATTGTATAACCTTACAAAGAAGTACCTGAACAGAGTAAACAATTATAAGAAATAAATATCCAATCGCAGATTTTTGATAAAATCTTACACCAATCATACCCACAATTTAAAGTATGAGATTATTCTCATGAGCCATTCCAAGCCCTTTTTAAAAAAAAAATGGTCAGGTTCACTGATTCAATCATGAAGGGTCGGAATGAAAATTTTAAAAGAGAACTCCTGAAGCTATTCATGTAATATTGAGGGTTTAATTTGAATAAAATTTTATTAGGGGAAAAAACAACTATGTAGATATTTCTAAATGTGCACAGCAAGGGGCTAACATGTTAAGAGAACATAACTTTTTTAGATAATAAAAAACACAATAGCAGATAATAACAATGAATCCAAACTATCCCTTACACCAACTAACAACTGGGTAGGTGAAGTCCTTGATTCTGAAGTTCATCCTTATGACCTGAGGGTGTTATGAATAAAAAGCTAGTATGGATAAAGAGGAGACAGAGCTAATATGAATAAAGAGGAGATGATAAACCAACATAAAATGAAGAAAATGCAATCGACCTTCTGATAGTTTGCTTGAATTAAGAGAGAATCTTTGATATAGTCTACTTACTAATGGACATAACTGAGAACTTTCTAATTAAAAGAAAAATATTTTATATTATGAAATAAATTAGCCCTAGCCAGTCAATAGTAAAAATTTCAAAACTTGAGGAAAAAAATCTACTGCTGAATTACAGAACATCTACGCAGCATGCATCATTTGTCAAGTGAAAAACATCATCTAAAAGAATTAAGAGGTTAAAAACTAATAATTAAGAAATAGAAAATTTATAGGAACGGCAAATCCAAATCATTCAGACAAATAATAAATACTTCGTTGCAATTCTATAATCAATATTCAGTCATTAAATATTCACATAAATATAACTCATTCAAAACACCAAAATAAATTAAATGCAAAAGTCCAACTGTAGGCTGTATTATAAATTCTGATTCAAGACAAAGTATTATATGTTTGACCAATTAAGGAGTTGATACTTTATTAGTAGCATTACTTATCCATTTCTTGAGCCTTGGCGGGTTTTGATTGCAAAATAATGCAGTAAATCAGCAGGGAACAATGATGCAAAGCTATAAATGTTTTACTCTTCATTTTTTATCTCTCTCTCCGTCTTTCTCATTTTCCTGATGATGAACAACATGACAACAATGATGAAGAAAAATGGCAACAAATATATATATATATATATATATATATATATATATATATATATATATATATATATATATACAATCAACTTTAAAACAATCTAAATAAATCAAAGAAACTTTCAGGCATAATGTTTATTTAATAGATGAGTGAGATGTGCTATTGAATCTAATATGAGCTATTCAACTTAAAAATTGTTTGAAAATTGTTCCTGTATCAAATCCAGAAATTTTGCATTTAACAATATATATCAAATCCAAGTAATTACAGAATCAAATGAAAACCAAAATTTCCGAATTATAACACTTTTGCAATAATAAATACAAAAATGCAAATAAAAAATTTTGAATTATTCAAACAATTCATAGCTTTGCTCTTTAACAGCAGATACTATATAAAATACTACGAGCAAAATGAAAAATACTAATAAACCCATAAAATTATTTAAATATCACATTCACCAAAATTCAAATACTAAATCCAGAAAAATGCTCTGCCCATAAAAGTCCTGAACAAACCACTTAAATCAATCCAAGATAATGACTCCAACAATGTTGTGGAAAATAAAAGAGAATACATAACATTGTATCACAAATTTAATCTTCTTCCACTCGCTTGACACAAATGCTAATAAGATTAAGTTATTAGGTGTGACAACATTATCAGGTATCCAAGTAGATGTATTTAAGAGTTTTCCATGATTTTGCTTGATAGGCATAACTTTGTCTTTCTCAAATTTCCATTCATTAGTCACCTGCAATAACATTATTATAGAATGGATGATAACTTAGGTACACAATGCAAGAAAATAAAAATTATTTTGCTTTAGGGAGATATCAACTTTCAACCGAAAGATAGAATTATATTTTATTAGAAAAATCGACACACAGAAAAAGGATATCAAAATAATTTATTAACATAAATCACTCATGTCCCAATGATTTAACCTTATATCTAAAACAAATAATCAAGTAATTAACCCAATCCTTCTAATCATTCAGCCGACCCCACTAATCAAATAATGCTGATAGTTTTCAAGTAGAAGGCTTGAATATGCGTGGAGGAGCACAATAATCCACACCAACAATTAATTATATACAAATTTTAAGTGATACCAATCGTATGAACATTGACATCATAAAAAAAACTTGGAAATCACTAATTATACAAAATATGAACATAAATTATCACTCAATTTGTAGTAAGTTGCACAAATTTGTAGTATAATATGGTCTAAACATGAACAAATTTGCAATACAATATGGTCTATATCTTATAAACAAACAAACAATACATCTATACTATAGGAAAGAGAATAACTTTCATAACTGCATTATACACCTTTACAATAATGCAATAAGGTCCTACTGTTATGACTTAATTTCACTCCATTAAATGATGGTTCTTTTTTATCCCATGTTGGAGATCATATTACAATAATTCCCCTCCCTAACAAAAAATTATTTCTTGTGCAGAAATTTACAAAGCAAACTTTTTCAGAGTTGACTTGTGACATACAAAAAATTATATCTTGTATAGAAATATAAATATTATAATTAATCACCTCTGATTAGTCAACAATCTATTTCAATGCTAACTTGTAAGTCGCGTTTTTTGTCCACCTTTATATGTCCTAACCATAAACTCTCCACTCATTTATGCACAGACAATAAATTTTCAGACATATTGTATTTTAAAAGTTTATATCCTATAAATCATAAATAATAATTATCATACAACTTGAAACTGTAAAAGCTGCAAAATTCAATGGGATTCTTTGGGTTGGTTCTTTTATGACAGGAAATGGAACCAAGTTACAATGTGCGGGCTAATTATTCAAATTGATATTTCTTAATACAGACAGTACAATGTGATGAAATATTGGCGATTCAAAAATGAAAAAAAAAACCACTTTTTGTAAGATTTGAACCAATTATATACAATAAGCAATAAAAGTTAGAGAAAAAATGCAAGTCTTTCAAAGACACAATATAACATGGAACTGTAGATTTCCTTCAGAAGTGCGGAAGCAAAAGAAAATGGCAAAATATATGTTACTGATACATCACTAAACTAATCACATTTGTGGCAATGAGTAAAGATTTCAAATTCTAAATTGAGGTGGGATTATGATACAAATTGGGTATCTAATTGTTGCTTGTCCCTAATAAATAAAATGTGCAAGTTCTAACAAAACTTTGCTTTTCCTTCATAATAACAATAACGTAATGTAGAAATTCACTAATGCATCACTTTCAGTCCATAAAAGAGACATGTTTGCATCAGATGACGATGTTCGCTTTATGCCTTATTCCCATATGAGACTGTAACTTTCCTCTCACCCTCTCGTCAAGTTCATAGACAATGATAACTATTCAAAGACAGTGTAATTTCAATTTATAAAAGCTGCAAATCAAACACTTCATAAAAAAGTAAAATAAAATAATTAGAATAAAAAATTATAGATGACATAAATATAATTGAGTGAAGAATAAAAAAAATGATACTGCTTTAAAACAAATTTATAGGCAATCTTATTGGCTAATGTATCAACAACCTTAGCTAATTATTTCAAATATAATATAAATAAACTTCAAATTAACCACACATGCATAACCCAATAGATTGTAACTTCATATTACATTGATAAAAATAAATTTTAGATTACTCACATCACAACAACTTAAATACATAAATGTATACCATGTATAATATTTCAATTAGAGCTCATACGAATGTATGGTAACAACTAAGAGAAACATAGAAACTATATTTAGTATAAAAGTAATATGTAAACTTTATGATAGGAAAATCAATAGGTACACAAAATTAACTAATTGCAACTGTACTCACATTCACACATGAATGTATATAAACAGATCAAAGAAGAATAATATTGTGGAAGTACCTCCATGCTCATAATCTACCCTGGTGAATTAGCACCATAAATTCCACAGCGTCCTCCCTAATATCATAACCAGGTGAGAGATTAGATGATTATATTACCAAATATATAAAAAGCAAGTTGACATGTACGCAGGGCAAAACAATTAACAAAATATGGGGTAACTTAGATAATACCATAGAATGTATTTTTTCAAATTTTCGTAGATGTTCAGAAAGGATTCACATTATAATCTAAAAGTCTTTATCAACCAATAAATTACAATCATTCATCATACATGCACAAATTATTTAAATTAAAAAAAATGAAGGTGACAGAACATGAGAATATGTATTATTTGTGGTTACCCATTCGTAAAACAAAAAAAAAATGTCGTTGGAATAAGCAATATCAGTTTAAGGTAATAAGCAAAAAAATAAAATAAAAAATAAATTCTACAATTCGAGACTAAAACCATAAAATTTGTCATAACCATAAAAATAAATTGACATTAATAAATATAAATATTTGCAATAAATTTGCGCAAACTCTTTTAATTTTAGTCAAAGTAGGACCTCTTTTGACCCAAAGATATAATATTCATCATATCCTAGATCTACAAAATTTATCTTATTACCTGACATACAAAAACAATATTCTAGAGATAATCAAATTGTAGCTTCTATTCTTACCCTTGTGTTTTTCCTTTCCTGCCATGACCACCAAGTTCACCTGCAAAAATTAAACACTTAAAGCACACCAGAAAAAAATCAAACCAGAAAGATGATGAAGTGATATGTCGAAGATAGTCCTTAGTATATACAACACCACCCAATAGTCACAACCTAAATGTTAATTCTCACAGTAATATGACAAACTTCGACAAGGAATATACATTAGAAGATTCAGTAGTAGAATTAAGATTATGAAAAAGGTAAAGCTTAGATTCACATACTATTTCACCTTTATTGAGAAATAGTTTATCAAGAATTACAAAGCAATGAAATATGCAGAATTACAAAACAATAAAATATGCAGAATTACAAAGCAACTATTTCACCTAAGTGAAGATGCAACAAAATATGTAGATTTAAAAATTAGAACAACATTAGTGCTTTAAAAAATGAGAGAATAAACCTTTTTTTTATCAGGCGACATGTAAAAGAATAAAAAAATTATGAGTACAAAATCATAGAGTGCGATACAAACCGAATGTGATAGTGTTAAAAATATGAATTCTTATCAAAACACAAATTCAACAAATGTGCTGTAAATAGAAATCATTATTGATAGCACCTAAAGATTAGTGTTAAAAATTTCAGCCCTCCTTATCACCTCTGCTGGGAAATGCAAGAACAGTATACCCTCGTTATCAAAGATATCATGAAATATTAGCTCCATCAAATCAAATTGAAAGTGCCACAACTTATAAAATAAAATTCTCATGGGATTTGTATCATATCTGAAACTTAAAGTGTTGTGGAGATGATTTCGAAAATAAAGCTCATAAGTAACAGCGTGCGTTTCTAAGCAAAAGAAGTTATTAGAACTAAGAAATACATAGTTAGAAAAATATCATTTTGAAATCAAGAAGAATAAGAATCCAAAACACAACACTACAAATGGAACAACAGAAGAAAAATTAAACAAATAAAAAGATAAAACAAAAAGAGGATTTAGGAGAGCAGAAATGAAGAGCATACCTGCGAGAAAGAAAGAGTGGAGAAGAAAATGTATAAAAGCCAAGACCAAGGATTCATGCTTCTTATTGGTTCTACATTTTTCTAGCTAGTGATCATGCATCAAGGAATCACATCTTCTCCCATGAACAACAACTTCTCAATTTATACATAACATATAAAGTATAACATTCTCTCTTAGGCATTTCATCAATCATCTTGCATGCATTATCAAAATATTAAAATATGATAAATATTTGCAACGTAATTTATGACAATTTTCAATCAAGCAAAACCAACAACAAAATTCTCCCCTCAATTCAATCACTTATTCAAAATTGAAATGGGCATGAATTACACATACAGTAATAGTGTTCTATCATAGATGATAGGTAAGCTCAACATTATCTAATGTATGATATTGAGCTTTTAGATCATACAGTTTATTCGAACATACAGATCACCATCTTCATAAGGAGTAAGAACAACATAAGGGCCACGATTATTATATGTTATAGATCCAAAAGGCATAAATAAATTTTACATTTGGAATGAAAACCATAAATTTAACATGTTACAGCATTCCATTCTGTAATTTAAAATTTAAACCAATGCACTTAAATAAAAATAAAAATGGAAGAATGCTATGAAGTTTAGATAAAGCAGCATTAACTGTTTCAAAAATTAGCATCATTATAGAAGACACATGAACCATGAACTTAATATGATTTAGATAAAGCAGCTTTTTAAGTATCTTAGATGCTAAAACCACACATGAAAAATGTACTAACTAAAATATAGGTGGAAAATATTACGTGAATTCAAAAATAATTCAATCATTGTCCCACTTACTTGAAAAATTCAAACAAATAAAACTCTCATCTAGTTAGCTTCATTTTCCCAACTCCTCAAATAAAAATTGACTCAAATACCTCCTCATCTACAATTACAATTCATTCTCACAAATTCACTTTAATCTATACAATACACATTTCATCCATAAGAAAATCACCATTCTCATTTATTTTGGGTATTCATTTCCCCAACTCCTCAGGAACTACTCCAATTTCAGAAGCAAGTTTAAGAACTCTCTCTAGAACCCTGGATATTCAACAAAATCTATAATGAAAAAAATATTTGCAAAAGGATTAATTTAATAGCCATTACCCATTGATGTCCCGCGAAAATTGACACCGATCAATTGACCTTCACAGGAATCTGCAATGACCCATCGAAGACGAAAATCCATCATTCCTTAATGCAATAGCAATGATGATGAAATGAATAAGGAAGAACAAATGTATTCGTCATTCGTGACATAAAAGTTTCATCACCTAGCTTGCATAAGGAAGAACAAATGTATGAAAAATCTAAGGTGTTGAATTATGAATTATATTTGGAAAAAAGAAAATATTTGGGGCTTTTTTCAATTCTCTAAATTCTTTACCCTCAATAAATTTAATCATAACATCAAATCATCTAATCTCCTGATTAGGTACATAGGTAATATGAACAATGATAAATGGATTATAATCAAGACTATATTTAATAGATTCTAAATACTGCATACACTCAAAGAACCACTCACATTTGCATCACAAACACATTTAAAGTGATATATAACTAATACCAACGCAACTAGAAGAGCTCATGCACTTTTAAAATAAGTAATAGACCATTAACCAATAGTAAAAAAGTAAGTTGTGAGAAGGTATTACATCAATTATGTAATCATGATACCACTGCCATGTTGTGAGAAGGTATTACATCAATTATTTATCCAATGCAACCTTCACACAAAAAATGAAATCATTAATGCACTATAATCTTGAATAATATGCATCTAATAAAATATATAACACTTGAGATTAAACTTCTAAATAACTTCATTATAGAAGTCCTAAATGCCCGTCTTTTTCTCTTACTAATCTAAAAAAATATTACAAAATAAAAAAAAATCAAATCCACTTACTGGTGGCAAAGAACTTATATTACATTAATTATGACAGCTTTCAAACCCCAGCCAACTTTCAAATCATAATACATACAAAATAATATAAGCTAGATAATCGAGTCATTAGATGCTTAAAATTGGCAGCATTAGAAATTCATGTGGATACATTGTTAGTTAATGGTCGGATATAACATTAGTAACTTTAAATTAGAAAAGAACAAAAATTTAATTTAGATACTTTGTGGAGATTTGGTATTAGATAATTTAGATATACTAATGCATGTACAATTCTCTTCATTAGTATCATAATTTAGGCATTTCATTCAGCGGAAATGATGTGTTAATGCTCAGGTCGATAGTATAATGCAATCGAGATAATTTTTGTTCCGAAATGCTCCATAAGAAAATCTGTTTACTATCAATACCTTTCATTAAACGACTATTAAGTGAAACAATGCGTCTAATATTTGATTTTTCAGGTTCTAAAATATTTAAGATCATTAAATTTCTATTGCAGATAAGTTCCTCACAAAAAGTCACATATGGAACACTCGACCAACTTCACCATATTTTATATAATAATATAGGAGGTTCACATATGTAATATAATCTAGACCTCAAATAATTATTCGTTAGCAAAGACATAT
The DNA here is from genome assembly GCA_023678885.1 of Pogostemon cablin. NCBI lineage: Eukaryota > Viridiplantae > Streptophyta > Magnoliopsida > Lamiales > Lamiaceae > Pogostemon > Pogostemon cablin. Next base: position 15,499,992 of record CM042960.1, read on the forward strand.
ATCTCAAGAGCTCACAAATACTATCCATATTGTATGTATCCTACAAAAATATTATACTCCTATAGTTGTTGCAAGAAAAAAATCGATACCAGTGGCAAATTCAAAAGCTTCTTCTCTAAATCTCTAACAGCATCATGTCGCTCTTGAATTTCAGTATGGATAATCATCATCGTCTTTAACTTTTATTTTAAATCAATAAATGTAAAAAAAAACTCAAAGTAAGTATCATGGATAACACATTTGAAAAGAATAAAGCAACAATTATATAACCAAAAATTAAAAGGCACATCAGAAGTAAAAAAAATACAGATGAAAAACTTGGAAGGTCGGAGAGCACCTGGCCCTGGCCTTGTTGTCGGATCGCATTTTGAAATATCTACTAGTTGTCCCCAGTCTCCATTAGTCGATCTAGTATCTGCGGGCAAATGGTTTAATTAAATAGATAATATTTGAAAATATTATGATCAACATATTTTAGGATATATTATGCTTTACCTCTTCATGAGCTAGAGTGCCCTCCACTGATAACCACATGAAATTGAAAACGTTAAGCTACTTCATAGTGCATAGAAAGATAACCATAAAATAGCAAAAGACCTTTTCCTAAATCAGGTATCAACACCAGTGAACACACACCTTTCAACGACTTCATGATATTCTTGATGTACATTCTCTCCTAGAGTCTGCAAATTACTTATAATAGAAATTGAGAATAAGAAAATACGTGAAAATTTACACCACACAAAAGAAACATGCAGCAAGTTTACCTGAAATTCAGACATTTTTTATCTTTAATTTTCTTTTTCAAAGCCCTGCATTCAAAATAAAGAAAATTAAGAAAACTTTCCATGCTTTACATTATAATAAATATTAAAATTAATGAAATTAGACAAAAGAATAGAAAAATGAAATGTATATAGTAGACAATTTAATAATAGATATTGCAGTAAATCTTTTGAAAATTGACATTTATAGAAAGAAAAATACTTAGTAGCTAATTAAGTACTCATGAGAAAATGCAATGATCAATACATCTATAACAAAAAAGTATGATGGTCATACTCCAATAGTATACTTAAGAAGAAAACATACTGCACTTATACCCCACCGCATCAAGTTGGACACCCAAGTTACCTTTACAATCAGACACCAAATAATAATTGGCTTCCATTAAATGGTATAGGCCGGTTTACTCTTTATAATACAAAATTGAATTGCATTTCAAGGCTGTCATTCATCAGATTGATATATAACTATTGAGAAACAAAGTAGGCATACATAATGACATTGAAGTGTTAAACCATTAGTTTAAATCACACTCTGAAGCCTACTGGATTCTTTTCTTTGTTTCTCTCTACGTTAGCATTATCCACAAAATATACTTCTACTTTCAACAGTTACATTATAATTTGTAAGTCAAATATAAACCCTCCAAAAAAATTGCAACAAAAGTCAAATATAAACCCTCCCAAGATTCTCAAAATCTATCAATACTCAAGAGTCAAGACCCAAACACGAAAAATTACTCACCGGTAAAATTGAAATATAATTGGACTTGTGCATGGAGAATATACACAAATAAAGTTGCAACGTGTAAATGTGAAGATAAATGATTGTTTCACTGAATTCTCGCAACACTGAAAAATGTTAAAATAATTGAACAGTCATTCTTAAAATCATTTAAGGAGTACACTTGATAGTACTTCTTTTATACATGGCAATAGAAGGAGGAATCTGTATTTAGTTTCCAAATGTAAATCACACAAAAAGCAACTAAAATAACCACTAACCCAATTTATCTACACCAATAACACAAGTATTCCATATAAAAGACGTAAAGAAAAGTTCCCAATTAACCATGCAACAATTCTTATAGTTGGAATCTTCATTTCCCAAACTTTAAGTAGAAAGTATCACAATTAAAGATTAAATCAAATCAATTAAATATCATTTACAATAATACGGTATGGACCAATTTCAATCTGAATCGCAAGACACAATTGACATTTTTTCGTTCCAATTTAGGCGGTAGTAAATTCCAAGAAATATGAAATTAGATCAAAGAAGAAAGTAAATAAATAAATAAAGTTGAAATTATTTTACTTCTTGCAAAGATTTAGCAGAAAAACTCATAAAAAAAAGTGAAATGACAATCATCAGACTGAAACTCTTGGAAATGTTATTAGAGTTTCAGAAAGGAGAATTGTATTACATTCAACGGCATTGTTTTAATAAGTAGAAAACCTCAGCAATCAAGATTCCACTTAATTAAAAAAATAAAAATAAATCAACAAAAATGAATACAAATCCAATGTTTCAACACCTTGACTCAAGATCTCCACCGGCGCAATTGGTGGTCGTCGTCAATAGCCAGATCGAGGCGGCAAGTTTCCTAGCAAAAACTGTCGATCTTCCGCCGACAGTGGTGCTACTTCATCTATTATAAGAATCCAGCTTCATCGTCCAAACAATTCAAGATCGCGGCGTACCTTCAAATAGTATAGAGAAATAAATAAAATCAAGGATTGAGATGTTAATTAGGTACAAACAGATTGATTGAGTGGAGTAATCGAGTGAGGGAATTGAAGATTCAAAGCTTCCATAGATGAAGATGAGAGAAGAAACTATGGTTTTCTCTTTTCTTTTCTCTCTTCATCCATATTTCTTTCTTTCTTCTTCGATTGGTAACAGATGCAAATAAAATGAAATGAAAATTTAGGGTTTTACTTTGGGAAGATTTAATTGAATGGTGTTGATTTAATTGAAACAAATCAATGGTAGAGATTAGTGTTCATAAGTTACCATATGTGAATATTATTTAATCTAAAATGGTAAAATTGGTTTTGGAGGGAAACATTTTATCTTGCACCCATGGTAAAATAGGTGTTATTATATATATAAAGATAATAGAATTATATTAGTAACTATTTTTTACCCATTTATTAAAAAAATCTTGATACTTTTTGATTGGACCGATCAAACTAGTAAATTAGATAGAGAGTTTTGCACTTTTGGTCTCACATGACACATAACCTCTTCAAAATAGTCTCAATACATTCACTTTTATTCCCAAATGATTATTTCTTTGCAAACTTAGTCCCATGAGATTTCAACATAGCATATTTAGTCTCATTCAATTACATTATTGGTCCCAAAAAATTAATATTTTATGTTTATTTACTTATTTAATACTTATTATTATTATTATTATTATTTTGAACATATTTTAAAAAAGTAATAAAAATATAACATTAAATAAAATAATGAGTAAATAAATAAATAAAATAGAATGTGAATCTAAGCTCTTATAACCAATAGTATAACTTTATATTATATTTATTATTATTATTATGTCTTTTTTGAAAACAATAAAATTTTGGTAACATTAAAAATAAAATAAAAATAAAAAAGTAAGTAAATAAATAAAATAAAATATGAATCTAAATTTTTTGGATCAATAATACATCTGTACAAGGTTTTATCGGACCAAGTTTGCAAAGATTTAATTGTCAAATAAAAAATAAAAATAATAAGAAATAAGTAAATAAAATAAAATAACCAATAGTGTAATTATATATTCGTATTTTATTTTATTTTATTTATTATTATTATTTTTTTTTTCAGCATGTCTTTTTTTAATTTAATAATAATTTGGTAACATTATAAATAAAAAATAAAAAAAATAAAAAAGTAAATAAATAAATAAATAAAATAAAATACGAATCTAAATTTTTAGGATTAATAGTGGAGTTGTATGAGACTAAATATGCAAGGAAGAAGTTTTATGAGACTAAGTCTGCAAAGAAATAATCATTTGGGACTAAAAGTGAAAGTATTTGGAATATTTTGAAGAGATTATGTGTTCTGCGGACCAAAAGTACAAAATTCTCAAATTAGATACATTAAACAAAAATAGAATTGATCAAAAGATAAATCATTTTGCATCATGGTGTACATAAATCCAAATTTTACATTTAAAAGTAAATATCATATTAAAATATAAAAATAAATATATTAACTTTAAATTATTTTTTAAAAATTATAACTTTGTATTTCGCGTAATACGCAGAATTTGTACTAGTGTATATATATAAATAGAGGGGTGATCGGTGCACCCTATCACTTGTATAGTATAGGTTTAAAGTGGGAGTAGTGGATAGTTTTCTATTTTTATTTTTTAACTATTTAATTTAATTAAAGAGAGATTATATTAAAATTTGATCCAACGGTTGAAATCATTCAGGTGCATCGCAGTTAAACCCATAAATAGAAGGCAAATTCAAAATTGTATCATACCTTTTTATTTTTAAAAATTATCCCTAAACACTTAATTTCTTCAAAATAGTCCCACAATATTTTAAAACTCATCAAAATGGTCATTTTATAAATAAAAAAAATTGTCTAAATTATGCTAATGCCAAACCAAGCTTTAACAACACATTTTCAGCAACACATCTTTTACAATACAGAACTTATACCTTATATTTAATTCGTTTTAAACTCAATTTTCATCATATTTTTGCGCTTCAAAATGATATTAGAGTCCTAAATTTATTTATTTACGAATGAAAAAATTATTATTATAAACTCATACTTTGTCAAATTTTGATTAGAGAATAAAAAAAAATTCAATATTCACATTGACATGGCCAACCCCAATATTGCACCTTCCGTGTAAGATTAGTTAAAACTTGGAAATTTGCGTATTGATAAAAGTTTAAATCCATCATCAATATGGCAATAGCAATACTCTACTACTACTCATGCATGCATACATAATTGATGATATATAGAAACGTGATGAGTGAATTTTAATTCAATCAACTACACCCTACGTAGCATACATTTCAAGTTACACGAACCTTAGAAGACTAACCATAAACAGAACCCTATTTCCACTACTACAAATATTACTCACAATTCCACATTAGAGTTCACTAACATTTATTATCCGATGGCCCAACTCCAAAACTTCATAAATTTTCCCTACTTCCCTCCATCACCACCTCATTATTTTCCACCCCTCCCAAATGTGCCACCGCCCCACGGCCATCCCTACCCTCCGGCACCGCCTCATTCACATACCCCTCCATCTCCGGCAGTGAAACCGCCAAGTCTCCCACCTCCACCAAGTGTTAAGCCGCCGCCACCATCACCTCATCCAATCACCCCACCACCATTTCATCCGGTGGCTCCACCACCGCCTCATGTTGTTCCCACTCCATCACCACCTCATCCAATCACCCCACCACCATTTCATCCGGTGGCTCCACCGCCACCTCATGTTGTTCCAACTCCACCCCCTCCACCTCCTCATCATTCTGTTTCTTGCTTTTCTTGCAGCTGCCCTTTTCTGCTGCATTAAAAAGAAAAGGAAGAGAGTTATAAAGGAAACCGACGAAATTAAAGGGATGAACATGTGACAGTTCAAGAAGAGATAGAAGTTGGTCCACATGGAACAAAAATGGTGGTGTTGACAATTGATGAAAATGTGCATACTGAGGAGGAAATCACCAAGAGTGAGGTGGAAGCTGCAACAACCTCCTCTCATCATCTGAAATCACATCATAAAATGGATTCTCAAGCTTTGGCAATGGCAGACCATCATCACAATCTTGAAGGAAAAGAATGCTAAGTATGAACAGTACTACTGATCATGAGGAGAAACAGGGCCATTACATTCCTTTTGAATATTAAATTGTAATTAAGAATAAAATGTATACAATTCTTTGGATCATATGTCAATGAAATAAGATGATAAATTGCATTTATGCAAGTGTTTACTGAATCTAAGACGTTAACCTCTTTTCATACTATCACAATTCATTTACTCATAGAAAGTTGACTGGAGTGATATATATATATATATATATATATATATATATATATATATATATATATATATATATATATATATATATATATATATATATATATTGGTAAAGCAAAGGTTTCAAAGCACTTCAAAGAAGGAATATTATATTAAGCCCTTGGATGACTGAGATTTCTCATGCTTGTTCTTGATGTTCAAAACCTCATAAATATTTAAAAAAACTACCCTATAAACACATATTATATAACTTATTAATCGTCATGAGTTTACCCACTTTCAAACATTCTCTTTCCATTTAAATTCCATATGCTATTTTGATGTAATATTTCATGTGTCACACTGTTACTGTTGGTAGATGACACGTAGAAAAGAGCTTAAAATTATACTCCCTCCGTCCCGTTTCAATGTTTACGTTTCTATTTTGCGCGTCTCATTTCAACGTTTACGTTTTCTTTTTTGGAATATGGGATCCACCTAAAACAATTAATATACCATCCAACACTAATACACCTACTTATTTTACATTAAATATTATATTTTTCCACCCAATATCTATTAAAATATTATACTTCTTAATCAACGTACAAAAAACAAACGTGTGCTCTATACGAAAAAGTATGAACCTAGTCAATATTTGGATTTCTTCCCCTCATGTCAATTTTGTAATTAATGACACAAAAAATTATTTTACAGACATTTGATCTCCACAGATTCTTTTTTATCTTTCGCATGAAAAAATATTCCATATATCACCATAAACTACTTAATTCCATATATTGATTAAAAGTAAAAATGTAAAATTAATGTTTGTCATGATACATAGAATATGGATCATCTCCATACGAGAGGGACTACACCCCTCACTCCTGTACGGGAGATATGGTCCTCATCGTGATACAAATGATCAATATTTATGATTTTGGTTTACCCATAATAAAAATAACCTAAGTTATCTAATTGAAGCCGTACGAACTCTTATTTTGGCGGGAAATATAATTTTTGTTTATTCTGGAATACATTAAAACGCTAGGGTTTCAAATTGGGGAGAACTGAATTCTCTGTGGAGTCAGAGAGCGAATTATGGAGAAGCGAAGGAGAATACGCGTGGAGGGCGGCAACCGGGGAGTTGAAGAGAACACCATGGCTATTCTTGACACCTCTGGTTTCAACAATTCCAAAATCTCCCACCACCTCAACGTCGATCGTATGGCTTTTACACCTTATTTCGTTTGATTAACTTTTAAATACATTTGCGTTTTATGTTTGATTCAATTTATGTTTATATTTTAGGACTTGGTTATCTTGAAGCTGTACGAACTGCTTCTCTTCTTCCTGATAATGGAACCGCTCCTACAGGGTATGCTATCGTACTGATATGTGTGTGAATTGGGGCATGACAGCTGTTATCATTTTGCTTGAATTCATATGCTCCTGTTTCAAAAGTTTTGCATCATATGAAAACTCTGCTCGTCAACGAAGAGGGAATGTCTCAGAAGGGCAATAATTGATGAGAAATTTTCATTAGTCACACACTCACTCTGCAAAATTAAAGATTAAAAGGGAAAAGGCTAGTGGTCATAGGTTATGAGTTTTTCATTATTATATTCTAACATTGTTGGTGATTGTTATGTTGTGTGACTAAAATAGGAGTACTTTTGAGTTTAAATAATTTATTTAGTTTTGACTTCTCCTCAGAGACTCTTATCTGCAATTTGATTGACAGGAAAATGTTTGAGGCCATTTTTCATACCCTGAAGGATGCAGATTCAATTGATTTGATTACTGAAAGTTTCCAGCTTCTGACTGAATTAGATAAGGTATGAAATTTATACTTTTTATGCATAGATTTCACATTCACTATATTATTATGAACTCGTGATGTGGTTTTGAATAATATTTCGTTGATATACAGCGGTTTCCTCGAGGGTACCTAGTCAAAGGAGAACTATCAGATTCAACTTCACCATCAACAGATCTATCACAATTTATTATGGTGGAAGAGGTTACTCAGTTTTCTCCTTTTTGATGACCGTACTATATCTGGTGTAGTCTTTAAATTGTTTATCATATCTGTGATGGTTGACTTCTGCTGCTGCATACCAGGCTTGGATACCATTCTATTTTGGGTTGGATGCTCAGAATGAGAATAATCGTTCAAGAAGTTCAGTGGATTCCTTGGTCTGTTAATTGGTTCTTTGTTGTTCTTCTTGTTTCTTGTCTTGTGATTAGAATAGTGTAGAACTTCATCTTCAGTTTGATTTATTGTTGCCTGCTGACTGTAGCATTGTAACATTATCATTTTTGCTGTTTCTTCAATTAACTGAGAGTACTCATCAATTTCAGGGATTCCATGCTCTTGTACAAGATATAGCTAATTTTGACAATGCAACGAAGTCTGGAGCAGCAAAAATTCTGGTAATTACTGTCGGTGCAACTAATTTTTCTTTGGCCATAATATTAATCACTGAGGTTTTTGATAATTCAACTTGATATTGCACGGTTACAAATTATTGGTATGATTGAGTTGCTGAGAATCAAGTTGGTTTCTCTTGCAAAATTTTCATTGTTCTAATGGGTCTCTAAGAAGCATTTTTATAAATTCAATTTCTTAGAAGTGCTGGCAACCTTATTTTAAGTGTCTCATGAACAAACCACGAGTTCATGCAACTTTTTATTTGAATGGAAACTATTACAACCCCTTTTTTCTATTGTTGATAATAATCTGCTCTTCAGTTCGTTCCTCCACATGTCCAGGTTCAGTAAAGGATAACCAGTATATCTGCATTCTCATTAAAAATTTCTTCTATCTTGAGAAGTTCACTGCATGGCTTTTTTTAATCTTTTCTTTAACTTGATATCTTTTAATATTTAAATTTGTTTATGGTCCTGACATTACAATAAACAAGTAGAGTGATGCCAATTGAATGGCAGGAATTTTAAGAAAGCTTTATGTGCTTGTGCAGATTATTTTTTCTGTTTTTTCCTTTGCTTTATTGATTGTTAATTCTTCACAATCCTCATGTCTCAGTTAAGTAATATCAATGCGTGTGAATGAATTTTATTACCATTTGACTAAATATTATCATCACATGTAGTGTTTAACATTTTGCCCTTGTTGCAGTTTTTGAAAAACATGTTGCTGCTTCAATATCTCATCTCTGTTCTTGAAGGAGATCTTTTGCCTCGTACTTGTGCTTATCAAGGTAAAATATCACTGTTCTATTGTGTGAATTTATAGAATCTTTGGTCTAGTCTAAAGCTCATGCTGTTGCAGAAAATAAAAATTGGACACTTTTGAGGGAGTCTCTGTTAAATTTGCTTCTGGTATGCTTCGTTAATATGTTCACATTATATTTTTATACTATTATTTTTACATTTTCATTGGTTTTGCAATTCTCTTATCAATGCTATAATATCTGAGGAGATTTTTACAGGGATCAAGAAAAATTATCTACAAAGGATTAATGAAGGACTGTCTGTCTATCATGTGCAACATGTCTCAATCTACTTTACTCTCTGAAGAAACTAGCTGTAGTGAAAAATCTGTTGAGGACCAATTGCTTGACATCAATAATGATGTGGAATTAGCTTTACCTGAAGTAAAAAAGTCTATGTGCACTGCCCTAAGTAAACTCTTCGTAATGGTAATTCCATTAACTATTTGTTCCAGAGGATATTATAGAAACGATGCTTTCTTGACTACAACTTTACTCATCATATATCTTATCAATTAAAGCTTCATGAATCCTGTAGATCATTGAGCTAGATTCTTCACGGGTGATAGCTGATCAGCAAGGCTTACAACCAGGGCTGATGGCATTAGGTACTTCCTAATCATGTTTCTTTGAAACATTTGTTGCCCGTAGCTCGATTTCATCTGGGATTTATTGCAGGACCCCAGCGGTGGAGATAATTTTGGATGAACTCATTTATGATTATGATATCCTTTGTTCGTTTCTTAAGGTGCTCTTCCTCTTCTTCTTGGGTTTATTAAGGTACTCTCTTTTCTTTTCTGAATCTAATAAACATACTTTCAAATTTGATTTCAGGTCTTTGACCCTAAATGGAAGCTTGAAATTGTTGTACAATATTTCCAGAAGTACATTGGAAAGGTATGCTGCCTCATTCCTTTTGCATTCATCTCTAATCTTTTATTATTCATTATTGCGTACCTTTCTCATATTTTTGGTTGAAAAATTTCACCAACTTGAAGTACCCCTAAAGTAGGTTTCTGTGGATTACTGATCTCGAAAATCACTAGATTTTGGCACCTTCAGAAAGCCATTTTCGTTTTCAGTTTAATGAGATGTGAAGTAATAATATTTGAGTTTGAGTATTTCTTTGAGCGTTCACTATCCAGATACATTTTGATATTCTTTAATTTTCAGCTTGAAATTGTTGTACAATAGCTGAGAATATCATTGAAATCCCAAATGAAATAACAGCTGAAAAAGAAATTACAATAATAAGGCTCCAGCAGGATATCTCTGCATCCTTGTGACACTCGTATGTAACAACTAGTCCAACTCTCATAGTAATAATAAGTCTCAAAACGAAATAACAGCTGCAAAAGTAATTAACTATAATAAGATCCCTCATGATTACTTTTAGCCCTACGATGATCGTGCCCATGTATGCTGCAATTTATAAACTTTAATTTATCTATGGGGCACATGTTGCAGTCCTCTATTCAAACTAGGAGGTCTGGTGGTGGTTCAATAAACACTAAGAACTTTGATGGAGTTTTAAAATGTTTCGCCAACAGCAAGAGCACTAAAAGTATTGTTAAAAAGCTCAGAACAGAGGTTATTCAATTGTTATTGGCCCACGATTTCCAGGTGAGACTCTTCCCTCTTTCTGAGTAGTCATCACAGACAACTAGAGTTGAACTGAAAAGTAGGATTCTAGGTGCACATGGCTCATCTTCCACACACCCTCAACACCCAACTTCATTGTCGAAAAGTAGTTTTGATGAAAATCAATAATGTGAGCCAAATGCTCTGCTCTATTTCTGATATTGTTCTCTTTTTTAGGCATATGTGGCACTATCGTTTGATATAGCTGAAGGCTTCTCTGATATGGTGGAGAAAGCCAACAGCAACTCTGGTTTGGAAGTTTGCAAAGGCATTATATCTGCTTTTACTTGTCTCAAAGAAGGAGATCCGTAAGATTTGCTTCTCATTTTTAATGCTATTTTACTATGTCTGTTTTTGGAGAATGTCTCCTAGGTCTCATAGAGTGGTATTTCGTGTAAATAATGAAAGGTGCTGTGTATCAGAAACAAATTATATATTTTCTGTCATGGGTTTAATTGGATATGTGCGTATAGAACCAACCAACCCCTATTTCATTATGAAGCGAAGGATGGAAATGTCTGTCAGTGCATTTCAAAATGTTTGTCCATCCCTCTTGACTTTCCAAATGCTAAGACAAACTAAATTTACCTCAATTGTTCTTTCAGCAATAAATTTACCTCAAACTAAATGTTGTTACATTGTGCAGGGGAACTGAGATTTCGTGCTTGGGCAAAGAAGCACTAATCACTGCTGTTGCCATCCTCTCGACCAAATCATAAAGAAACGCGGTGCACTACCTGGTGCGGTGAAGTAGAGAGGAGACATCTAAAGTATGTACATGTAAGGATATCCTTTTACTCTATATAGAAGTAGTATGTACTTTGCATGATATTATTTATGTTAAGAGAAACATGCACAAAGTTGTACTGGTCACATGTTTGTTGGCGGATGGTAATGCCAGAAATATTGTGATCTGCAACGGGTAGTGCTCATGCGGCCGCCCCATGTAGTGACTCTAACAGAGCCGATTTGCTCTCCGTCATCACTGGAAGCCAGTTGCATCAAATGGATTAAATTGTGTTTGCTGTCTTTATGAACAAAACCATAGTTAGGAAGCAGTAATCCGCAACCTGTTTTTGCGTATCTTTTCGTGGGTTGTGATGGTTCTGAATATCAACAATTTAGTTGGTCAAATTTTAGTTGGAGGTGATATATTAGTTCCCTGGTTTATCAGAAAGGATGAATTAACACCAAAAGTTGCAATCACAGTGACCTAGTGCTGCCTAATTGATGGTAGTTGGTTAGTTATGATTACTCTTCACCATTTATCGTTTTGGACATTACTCAACATTTATATGCAAAAAAAAAGATCACCCAAAATTTTTTTTTTCTATAACTTTTAACGAAAAAATAAAAAATGTCAATACTGACAAAAAAAAAAAATTAATCGATACTGACATGATATTAACTTTTGAAAAAATTATTATCTAGTCAACTCTTTTACTTGGCTCGATTGTGACTAACGATTCTTAAAGACGGAGGGAGTACAAAGTTTCTTATTTTTTGGGTATTTCGGATCGATTCCAACTCTAATTTCCGGTTTAACCAATTGAACCGGTTGATTTGGTTCTATTTTGACATCATTGTTATATGTTACTCCCTCCGTTTCAACTTCAACTTTGCATTTTTCGTTTTGATTGATTCCAAATTCAACTTTGTATTTTCCATTTTGGTCGGTTCCAAATTCAACTTCAAACTTGCATAAAAGGAAAAAATAAGTAAGCTAATATCTCTCTAACATACTTTAATTTCAAATTTGTTATCACTTTTTTAAAACATACAACATATTCCCTCCGTCCTCTTGAAAGATATTCGTTTACTTTTTGTACGTGGATTAAGGAGTATAATAATTTATTGTATAGTAAGGTGAGAGAAATAATATTTTAATGTGTAGTGGATAGTTGTATTAGTGTTGAGTGTGAGGCCATGTATAGTGGTTGTGGGTCACATCAATCCAAAAAGGGAAATGAATACTTTGTAATGGAACGGATCAAAATGGAAAAATGGATACGTATCAAGGGGACGGAGGGAGTACTTTGTTATTTATTTATTACTCAAAAATATCATTTTACCCCCAAAAGTAAGTCAAAAAATATATTTTTTTTAAAACTTCGTATCTATCGTTAACATAAAGATGAATTTGAGACGGAGAAACTATTACTATTCATAATTTTTAAAATCCACCTAAACCTTAAAGAGACCCACAGCTCAATTAAATGATACTAGTATTTAGAGTTTTAATTTTGATTCGATTTCATTTTAAAACAATTATTTTTTTACTAATTTTATTTTATAATCTTAAAAAGTACCGATTCGTTAATTGAAAATAATTAAAAAAAAAAAAAGAACGTTTTTAAGTAATTAAATTTATTTTTGTGAGAATTTTAAATTATGGAATTATTTCACAAAAATTAAGTTTCTTAAAACGGTTTTGATTAAAATAAATTTGCTTCGTACGATTTTAATTTAAAATAATCGCGTGCACATGTTAAATTATTGGATTTGCATAGGGATAATTTACTAGTTATGTGGCTGCATTTGTGCCATGCAACCTCTCGAATCATCTCAAAGTGTTTCACTTATTCTAGACTTCACTAGATTATAAACACATATCGAAGATATCTTCCTCCACACACACACACACACACACACACACACACAATTTACAAAACCCTGTTCAAGATGGGTGTATTCTGGCTCACTTTTCTGATGACCACTGCTCTTCTTCAACTCTGCAGCGGCGGCGGAGGTGTTGGCGTTCTGCCGCCGGCACCGACGTGCGGCCGCATCGAGTGCCCTAGCTACGATGTAATTGAGAGTGGGAAGGGGTTCGAAATTCGTCGTTATAATTCATCGCTGTGGGTTTCAACTCAACCTATTGATGATATGTCCATCGTTCATGCCGGCAATATTGCCTTCTACCAGTTAAATTCTTTCTCTCTCATCTCTCTTACACTCCTCTCTCATTTCATTTACCCTCCAAACTTAATTGGGAAATTTTATTATCCCTTTTCTCAATTTATTTAAATTACGATTGAATTTTTGGGTTAATCAACTCAGGGTCGTTAACTGAAAATTCTTCATATTTCACAAAGTCATGATCGGCTGTTAATTGAACGATTCATGTTTACTAGTTCGGTTCTCACGTTATTATATTTTGATGTTACATTTATTGTTATGAATTAGTGGATGATTGTCACATATGATATAATAAAATATATACCTAAAAGGAAAATATCAATCTAACACATGTATCACTGCATGCAATAAGAGATATAACACTAAATATAATTTAACATTCAAAATCCATGTCTACTCTTATTGGTTGTCTGATAAAACTTGTATTTTTATCAATTTTACATTTACATATTTTGGATGTACTCTTATTGGTTGTCTAATAAAACTTGTATTTTAATCAATTTTACATATTTTAGATGTAATTTGGTAATGTTATTTCAAATTAATTGAAAAGTATTATGTGAATTAAATTAAAATGTATTTTAAGATTATATAAGATTGATAGGCCATATCCTTTTATTTGGCAAACACATGAATCAAATTCACGTTAAATTATGTGAGCCTCGTCATATCTAATTATATCTATATCTAGTAATGGGGTTTAAATTAAACATACCGTAGAGCTAGTTTACGGAGAATAACCCATTTAATTATATGGGGACATAATATAAAAAGTTTCAAAATGATTTATGTACAAATTAAGAAACAATATTTGTTAGAAGCATTATCTTGGTGAATGATGGTATTTATAGAAACCGGGATTGATTGATGTCGTGTTTACTTTATAAACACTATGATTTCTCGGATGTTGGATATCCCGTTACATTTTAGTGTTACATTTTCCATTATACGCGTTAGATGAGTGACACGTATGTGGAGAAGAAAATCTCAACCTTTTTCCCTTAGAGTTGATTGTTAGGGTGTAGAATAGTTCATCTTACATGTCAATCATCCAACAGTTTGTAATAGAAGATGTAACAATCAAAATGTAACAGGAGATCCGAACTGGACATATCATTCACTGGATTATATGAATAGATCCGGGAAAGAAAATTTAACCATATATTTTAGCTTTTCCTATAGGATTTATTAATTAATATATGAAACATCACTTTCACTTGCCACATGAATCTAAACCTAATTACAGACTACTGTTCGGTTATCATATGAAACCCTTTTCTTGTCAGACTATTCGATTATATCCAAGGGAAGAACGATAATCATCAAACGATAGAAATGACAGCCCCTGTGATCATCCAAGTGAAGCCCAGCGATGGCCCCTTCTGTGCTTCATCTTTTGTTGTTAGCTTCTACATTCCCAAGGAGAACCAAGCCACTGCCCCATCGGCAGAGATCGTTCGTCTCCAAAGCTGGGGACGGACGTATGTAGCCGTGAGGCGGTTCAGTGGGTTCGTGATGGACGATGAAGTCGGCCAAGAAGCTGCTGCGCTATACGAGTCGATTAGTGGGAGTGCGTGGTGGGATGCAATTGAAAAGAAGCATTCAGGGAGCAGTGGCTCAGAGTACATAGTTGCACAGTATAATTCACCCTTCGAGTTTAGGAACAGAGTAAATGAGATTTGGTTGACATTCGATATGGATGAGGATTCTCAATCGGTTGTCTGAAAACTGATAACATCTTTCGTTAGTATCACACCTATATGTGTTTCAAAGTATGTCGTATAGTTGATATTTAGTGATTCTCTGTGCCATTTTGATACGATCGAGATGAAAAGAGAAATTATATTTTAAAAAGGAAAGTTTAAATCCAGTGATTTGATTTCTTTTTTTGTATCAATCATGTAAAATAGTGACACATAATATGATGTAATAAATAGTGCAGAATTTGGTGTGCTTTAGCGTATATGTTTGATTTCTCTATTAATTTCACTATTTATGTTCTATGATATAATCTTTCTGTTCCATTCTAATGATTATATTCTCCTTTTTGGTATATTATTTTTCTAACTTCAATACACATTAAAATACTATATTTTTTAATTTCGTGTAAAAAGCAAATATAACTATTAAGACCTCGAGGGAGTATTCATAAGATTTTTAACTTGTACTAGAAGGCCTATTTGTTGGGTTTTCTACGTGGACATTGGTTCCAGCCTGATGCTACCCAACCCACATGTACCCGGTCCACATGATTTGGGCCGACCCATACCCGTCTCGAATTGAAAATGAGATGGGCCATCTTGGACATGTTTTGAAAGAGGCTGGGTCTAGTATTACTTCAGACCCGCAGGTACCCGATCCACTCCAGACCTCCTCCGTACTAAATATAAATATTATATTATTTTTTATTTTTATAATTATTTAAAATTTTATGCTTTACTACTAATTTTATAATAATTATTATTATTTTAATTTTTTTTACATAATTATTATTTGAAACTATAGAGAATAAGGAAGTGAGAGAGTTAGTGATTTATGAGTGCCAATCCACTTTAGAATTTACATGCTTAAAATATGAAATAATGGATACTTTTCATTTTATAATTTTTACTTTAATTATTTAATTGGATTAATGATAGAAATTAAATTAAAATTCAATCTAAAGACGTACAGGTGCACTGTGTCATAGATGCAATGTAGGAACTCTTTATTTATATATTGTGAAACTTGAAAATAAGAAAGAGAATATTTGAGTAATACTCCCTCCATCTCAAGTTTATATGCACCGTGAAATATACAATTTAAAATAAGTTGGTTTTCGATCAATTTTATTGACTTTTGGAGAGTAATGAATCTTTTTAAATAGTCAATAAAATATAAAATCAATTATGTATAGTAGGTGTGAGTAGTAAATTTGTAATTAAAGAATATTAGAGAAATAAAAATATTTTTAAAACTTTCTGTAGAGTATTAATTAAATAATATTTTGTGCATGTTTTTATTGCTTTAATTACAAATCCCATATGTATGTAGTCTATAAATAGATAACACAAACACCATTTGCATAAATTTTAAAATAAAATAATATAACAACATAAAATTTTATTTAATGTTCAATCTTAAACATTTTTGAAGAATTTTAGAAAAATAAATAATTGATCATGTATAAAGAATGATATACTACAAATCATATGATATATACATATAAATTAGAAACATATATATTATACGTGTGCTTTTAAAAACTCTAAATATAATTTTAAAAAAAATGTTTTTTAAGTTATTCCACTACATTTTAATGTAATATAATTTCACGTTATCCAAATTTAATTTCTTTTAACATCCCACCATAAATCCTGTTAAATTATTAAACCTCCTAAATCAAGCCTAACAATTCAAATTCCTCAACTTTCTGTTCTTGATTGTTTTCCTTCCCTAAACATGAAGCAAAATGCGTGATTAATTTGTTAAGAGAGTAATAGTTGTCTCTGAGAAATTTATAATTTTACAAAAATAAAATGCACTTTTGAATGGGTTGTCAATATATTTATTGATAATAATAATAACAATTTACATCATCTATTTAAATAATAATAAAATAAAAGATAAATGTCCAAGCTAATTAGGGCAAATGTAAGATGTCTGCATGTCATCAGATATGAGGATTCCCATTCAACCACTCTATTTTCCTATTTTCATTTCACTTTGATTTCTATTTAAGTAAAAAAAGAAGAAAATGATTTCTATGTTGTTATCAACTTTCTCTATCCTCATCATCATCTACCTTCAAAACAAAAACTCTCACACCAGATCCTCCGAGAATACCCCTCATGGTACCTGCATCGCCAAACCCCGATCTTCATACATATGTATGAAACTTTCATGCAAATATAGTCCTGTATTATCAATTAATTATTTCGAGAAAATAATTATTTAAATATTATAATATATTGAATAAAAAATGAGATCCATCACTCTTGTAATTTGTAATTTTAAAAATTTAATTGCACTCCTTTCATTACATTTAAAATTTAATTACCCTAAATTTTTTATATTTAATTATCATAAAGCTTCAACTAAAATAATAATAATATTTATAAAATATTTATTTAACATAAATAATATAATATTTATAATTATATATATAACATTGTTTAGTTTAAAAATCTAAAATAAAGAATAATGAATACTCCATGTAACGCATGGGGCAAAAAGAAAAGGACACTTCTTGCGTGAGACACGTTAGACTATTTTACAATTTTAAAATAGTTATCACTCGCACTATAAAATATTACTTTTGTTATAGAATGTTATCATTTTTCATTTAATTTAGTATAATCACTCCTCATTATAAAAGTTATCACCGTCTCACGTAAGTCCTTACGTGAGATGGTCTCATAAAGAAAAATACAAATAATGGTATAAATTAATAATTTAATTGTGTTCATAGTAATAATAATCAAATATATTTAAAATAACATATTTTATTAATTTAAGATAAAAAAAAATATATATATATATGGGCACACGTTGCCCGGGGCACTGGCCCCCTGTACTTTTTAAAATAATACTACAAACTTCCTCCGTTCCACAATTAGATATACATTTTTCTATTCTAATCCGTCTCAAAACAAAGTATATATTTTCCTTTTTGGTTTATGTGATCATTTTTAGTAAATGAGACCCACACAAAACAATCACTTTATCTTTATGGAGCCCACACACAACACTAATAAATCTACTCACTATACATTAAAATATTATATCTCTCAATCCACTACATATTAAAACACAATATTTCTTAATCTTCGTGCAAATAATAAATGTAACTCTTTTTATGGGACGAGAAGAGTATTATATTAACATGGGACTAACTACATATTAAAATATTATTTCTCTAATTTCATTACACATTAAAATATTAAACTCCTTAATAAAAAGCAAATGTATACATTGTTTCGGAATAGAAGTATATAGTAGTATATGTAATATATATACCAGTGGCCCAGTGGTTTGGCTCACGGACGAGGAAATGAGAGGTTGGGAGTTCGACTCTCCAAAGCTCATTAATTATGTCCCTTCTTTTATTTCTAATTAATTATGTCATATACGACTCCTTTTATCAAAGAGAAAAATGAGGATATAAGCCCTTTTATCAAAAGAGAAAAATGAGGACCTTTAAATAAGACGTTCAATATTGTAAAATAGAAACCTTTCGAGTATTTTATCCAATGTTTAAAAGATTAAAATTTTAAAATTATCAATCTCATCTAATACACACAATAACACACTAGTATTTTGAGATAAAAATACTAAAACATCCTAAAAAATGTAGTAAAATTAGTAAATAGATAATTTTATCTAAAAATACTAAAATATCATAGAAAATGTTAGTAAATATATATTTTTTAAAACAATATGGAACTATAAATATGAACGTTTTTTAAGATTAAAGAACTTAGGCCTCCATGGAACTATAAATGTATACTCCCTCCATTTCATGAAAAGAGTTACATTTACTATTTGCACATAGATTAATATAGTATTTTAATGTGTAGTGGGTTGAGAGATAATAATTTAATATATAGTGGGTAGTTGTATTAGTGTTATGTATGAGTCCCATAAAAATAAAGTGATTAATTTATGTGGGTCTCATCTACTAAAAATAGAAATGTAACTCTTATAGCGGGACGTCTTAATTAGTAAAATATAACTTTTGTTGCGGGACAGAGAGTATATATATATATATATATATATATATATATATATAAATATTGTTGATTTTTAAAGTGTAGAATAAATAATGCAATGGGATGAAATGAATCATTATTCCTTTTGACTAGAAATTGATTAGAAATGGAAGGATATAAACGTGCATGTCTGGTGCATTGAAAAGACTTGTGTGAGACTGTTTTACGATCCTCTTATATGAGGATCCTTTTATGTGAGACGGACTATCCATAAACTCAATTAAAATAATTTTAATAGCTCTATTTGGTTATAATGAAATTAGAAAATTGAAAAGTTAATTTTAGAGTAAAATTAATTGGGTCTTGTTTGATTGATATCAATTAAAAAATTTAAACATGTACATATAATTTTTCTATGTTTTTTTTATTCAATTTATATTTTTTATTATATAAAAATGTAATAATTTAAAATTTATCATTCATTTAATTTATTTTTTAATTTAAATATTATAAATTTATAAAATAGGATAATATTTTTAAAAAGTAGTAACATTTTATTTAATATAAAAAATATTGATTAATTAAAAATGATAACTTTTTCATTTGAATTATGTTATGAATCATAATGTTAAAGAATTATATGAGTCTGTTTTACGAATGACTTTCGTAAGAAGGATGCGAAGTGATAACTATTATGGCAAATACTAGTGTGCACCAGTATTTAAGGTGCACCAAATAGCCCAAATTCAATTGACCCATCATATATAAATAATTTTGATTCATATTTCATTCTCTTCCTTTTCTTCTGATCCTTCTCCTGAATTCCTCCATTCCCTTATTTCTCTCTCCTAAATTTCTCTCTTCCATTATTTTCCTCTCTCTCCTAATTTTTTCATACACTCTTTCCTAATATTCAAATATTTTTAGAATTAATTTAATTTTTTTATTCTATTCAAATTAATATGTATTGAGTTTTTAGAATGTCAGGCATCAAAGAATATAATTGTATTTATAATTGTATTACTTTTTTTAAAGTAGTGTATAAAACTAAAAATATTAAAAAGACAAAAGAACATAATACAGTTATTAAGAAAAAATTATACACTATATAAATTATCTGATAATGAAGATTTGAGACAATATATGGATCACATAATGAAGTATAGTAAACAAATACACCAGAGATATTTTTTCAACATTAATTTCACAGCAAACATTTTATTTTTATTATTCTTTCTCTCATCTCCACCACTTTAACACATGTACATTAACTAATAACAAGTAATACAGTATTATGAAAAAATAATACAGTTTAACATTACATTTGTACTTAACGACGAGATTGAAAATCTGTGTCGGCTTGCCCCAACACTATAAAAATCTGCTAAAAATAGCTCCTACCCTTCGCCATCTACCACCAACTACCATGACCGTCGGAATCGCTGACCGAGGCCAACAACGAACCACCAGCCCTGTTGACCGTGATGCTGACCATCAGCCTAGTCGACCGCGACACCTACCACCAGATCTGACTCCGTTGTCACTTCTAGCCGGAAAACTTGGAGAGATAAGAAAGGAAATGCATATTTAGAGAGAGAGAGAGAGAGAAGTAAATAGCGTTGAAACGTTGGAGAGAAAAGGCAAATCTATTTGGAAAGAAGAAGAGGAACGTTGGAGAGAAGAAGAGAAAAGGCAGATCTAACAGATCTATTTGGAGAGAAGAAGAAGAGACGCAGGTTGGGAGAGAGAGGAGTGAATGAGCATGAAATGAGTTGATTAGATATTTTTTCCTTTTATATCTGACCCGTTTCAAATATGGGTTATGTTTTTAAGGTGCAATTGTTGCACCGTAGATCAACTCAACCATTATAAGAAAAAGTGGTACCTAATTAATAAAAAATAATCACTATTTTATGAATAATTTAACTATAAATAAAAAGTGATAACATTTATAAAAAAAATTAATAACATTTTTAGAAAAAATTTTAGAGTTGATAAAACGTGATAATATTTTTCAATAAAAGTGATACTAACAAAAAGTAAAAACTAACTAATTAAACTATTTATGAATAATTAGTAAATCGAATAAAAAGTGATAATATTTTAAATATAAAGTGATATTTTAGTAATAAAAAGTGATAACCGCTCTATTGCACTATTTTCTAAACCATGTGTGAAATAAATAAAAATTTATAACAATTTTAATAAAAATGACATGATTAATAAAAAGTAGCAATAAATCAAATAAATAATTCTATGATCAATTCGTAAGATGAGTAAAATTTGTAAAATGAGTAAAAAGTGATAACATTTATAATAAAAAGTAATATCTAATTTTAAAATTTTTAAAAATAAAAAATAAAATAAATAAACTTTCAAGGGTAGGTCATGCATGAGACCGTCTCACGTGAAGCTATTTTACATTTTTTAAAATAGTTATCACTTTCGCTTTAAAATGTTATCACTTTTGCTATAAAAGGTTAGACAAATACTAATGTACACCAGTTTTTAAGGTGCACCAAATAATCCAAATTCAATTGACTCATCATATATAAAAAATTTTAACCCATATTTCATTCTCTTTCCTTTCTCCTGCTCCTTTCTTCTAAATTTCTCTCTCCCCTTGTTTTGCTCTCCTATAATTTTTCTCTCCCCTTATTTTTATCACACTCTCTCTCTTAATTTTTTCACTTTCTCTCTCCCAATATTAATTTTTTTATATTTTTAGAATTAATTTATTTTTTTTATTTGATTCAAATTGATATTAATTGACTTTTAGACGGACGGTATTAAATATATATGATTGTATTTATAATTGTATTACTTTTTAAAGTAGTGTACAAAACTAAAAATATTAAAAAAATAAAAAACGTAATACAATTATTAAGAAAAACTTATACACTATTGAATTGCAAAAAATACAATATTCGATAACAAATATTTGAAGCAATTAAAGGATCGCAGATTTGAACATAGTAAACAAATTCAACAATTGTACATTTTGAACATTAGTTTCACAACAAAATT
This sequence comes from Pogostemon cablin, assembly GCA_023678885.1. Lineage (NCBI taxonomy): Eukaryota > Viridiplantae > Streptophyta > Magnoliopsida > Lamiales > Lamiaceae > Pogostemon > Pogostemon cablin. Next base: position 15,522,317 of record CM042960.1, read on the forward strand.
TTTTCCTTGATTATTCTTTCTCTCATCTCCACTAATTTAACACATATACATTAATTAATAAAAAGTAATACAATATCATAAAAAATATAATACAGTTTAACATAATGTACTTAACAGCGAGATTGACAGTTTCCTTCTCAATAGGACTACACCACGTCGGATCTACCACCTCTTCGTTGCCTTGGTCACTATCAGTTCGCCGTCGTTTTCCGCTGCCACACCACGTTGTCGACACCTTGTTGGAAGGCGAATCGGTGCCATCGCCGCTCATCAGATCTGTTCAAACTATTGCCGGATCTACTTTCTTTCAGATCTGTTCGAACTACCGTTGGAAGATAAATCGCCGAAAATTATTAAGAGAAAGAGAAAAAGAGAGCAGATTGGAGAGAAGAGAAGGCATATTAGAGAAAAGAGGGTGAAGGCAGATTAGAGAGAAGAGAGAGGAGTGGATGAGAAATAAGCGTGAGAAGTGAGTGATGCAGATCTAAAGAAGAGAGAGAGGATAAGAGGGAGATGGGCACATCGTGATGAGAGGAGTGGAAGGAATGACCCTAATCGGACTTTTTTTACCTTTTATATCTGACCCATTTTCAAATACGGGTAATGTTTTTAAGGTGCACTTGTTGCACAGTAGATCAACTCAAAAGGTTATTACTATTCATTACATTATAATTTATTCATGAAATTGCATTATCACTTTTCATTAATTCTTGGCAAAGACTTGTGTACAACCTTCAATTGGTACAACCCCGGTACAACCTCCTTCCTTCATCTTCAGGGTGTGTTTTTCTTTTTCTTTTTTTATTTTAGGGGTATAATTATAATTTTACCCTTGTGGTTTAAGGTAAAATTTATCCCTAGAGTTTAGGGTATAATTGTAATTTTACCCTTGTAGTTTAGGGTATAATTATCCCCTAGGGTTTAGGGTATGATTGTAATTTTACCCTTATGGTTTAGAGTTAATTATCCCCTAAGGTTTAGGATATAATTGTAATTTTACCCTTTGGTTTAGGGTATAATTATCTCTTAAGGTTTAGGGTATAATTGTAATTTACCTTTGTGGTTTAGGGTATAATTTATCGCTAGAGTTTAGAGTATAATTGTAATTTTACCCTTGTAGTTTAGGGTATAATTTATCCCTAGGGTTTAGGGTATAATTATAATTTTACCCTTGTGGTTTAAGGTATAATTTATCCCTAGGATTTAGGGTTTAAGATATAATTGTAATTTTACCCTTATGGTTTAGGGTATAATTTACCCATAGGGTTTAGGGTATAATAATCATTTAAATAAAATAAATTAAAAAATAAAATAAAAAATAACATTAATGAATGAGCATGATTTAATTAAGAAGGGTAGGGACCAAGGTTGCAACAATTCAATTGGTACAACTGGTTGCACCATAATCCCTCTCTTAATTCTTTATCACTTTTTGTTATAGAAGTTATCATTTTTTGTCTGTCTCACGTAAACCTTTAGGTGAAACGGTCTCACACAAGTCTTTTCCTTCAATAATTAACTAAATAATTTTTAAAAAAAGACGAAATAAAATAAAAAGAAAAAAGAAAAGCTTTTTTCAGTATTAAACAGCACGGCCGCTGTACTAATTCTCAATTGTCGTTCCTTAGTTATAATTAACTATCCTAATAGGGCCTTCTTTATGATTAAGTATTTTTTAATTTAATTTAAAAAGACCCTTGATTCTGACACTATTAAAATTAGGAATATATATTGATAAATTATTGCTTATAATCAAATTTCTTTTTATTCATGAATGAACCTATCTTAATTCGGACGCTATTAAAATTAGGATTAATTGAGTTAAAATACACTACCTTTTACCATTTTTCAGTTTAATCCCAAACTATTTTTTTTAGCAAAAAAATACATGACTTTCTCTTATTTTTTTTAATTTAATCACGAATTTTTATTTTTATCAATTAAATACACAACCTTTTGTGTTATGTCAATTTAATCACGAATTTTAATTTTTATTCATTTTAAACTAAATACATATTCTTTTGTATTTTATAATTTAATTACCATCTTTTATTAATAAAATATACGACAATCTTGATTAGTTAATAATAATATACAATATTAAATATTTAAAATAAAATGTATAAATTAAATATTAAATATTATAATTTTATAAACAATTTGTTTTTCCGTGACAAGAAAATGGGGTGATTATCACATATGTTTTTGAAGAAAAATAATGGCACGATTGACAAAAATTACATAAGATTTTTTTTATAAAAAAATTAACCAATTTTTTTTTCCAAAAAAAATGGGATAGAATAATTTATTACGCATATATAAATCTTTTATATTTTATATATGACAATTTATAGTGTGCACCCGGGTGCACCTAAAGATAGGGTGCACCCACATACAAATATAAACAAAAACATATACAATTAAGAGTAAAAATATATACAATTTAATTGTTAATTTTTTAATGAAAAATTATATATAATATTCAATAAAATGTTATACATATATGGATGTTAATTTTTTAATGAAAAATTAATGTGAAAAAAGTATACAATTATTACAAAATACGTATACAAAATAGAATAATATTTTACAAAATAGAATAAAAATGTATACTCATATAGGTGCACCCTTGCACCCGGGTGCACTCAATATACACTCTTTATATAAGTATAATTTAAACATTTTTTTTATATTTAAAAATTTTTGAATATATTTAATGTGTATTGATTTTTATTCATTATGTTAATAGTAATTTATTTAACTAATAGAAGACGTGATTAAATTATGGAAAAAAATTAATTGGAAAAAAAATCGTGATTAAATTAAGAAAATATATTAAGGTCATGTATTTAATTGATAAAACAAAAGTTTGTGATTAAATTAACAAAAAATGAAAAGATCGTGTATTTTTCCGATAAAAAAATAGTTCATGATTAAATTGAAAAAATAAGTAAAATTCATGTATTTTATTGCAATTAACCCTTAAAATTATGAATATATATTGATAAATTCTTATTTATAATCAAATTTTAGGGTTATTCTGTAGTGTACCGGGTACACCGGTGCACTAGGTTTTATAGGCTATTTTTAGGGTATACTAGTTTTTTAATTTTTTAATTTTTTAATTATTTTACTTTGATCAAAAGAGATCAATTACTCCATTTGATCTAATAGTTTATAGTAACTAGGTGCACATATGACTCTAAATTTTATTATAGTGTGAAATTCAATAAGTTATATTTTTAAAAGAGTAATATTTTTGGACAAAATAAACTTTCTGTATACATATTTTATAAATTAAAGTATTATTCTTTAAAATACAATGAATATACCGTTTATGTGTCTGGATACATAAAACACAAGAGATTAATTACTTTATGTATAAATATTTTATAAATTAAAGTATTATTTTTAGAATACAATGAATATACCGTTTTATAGGTCTGGATACATAAAACACAAGAGACCAATTAACAATGTGTTCTTCCTAATTGATTCCAATAATAAATGGCAGGTGAAAAATTGCATCTTAAGTGATCATTGCAATACATAATAAAAATTAAAATTTGAATCATATCATAAGTGATTTCTGCCAAACTAGGCCATCCACGTAATAATCCTAAATTATTAATCATATTACAATCACCACATGTTACACGTTGTTGTTAATCTATCAAATTTCAAATCTTACACCAAAAATAAGACGTAGATTTTAAATTTCTTTTAAGATATTGAAAAAGTGCCACTCCATTTCAATTCTCAACAGTCAACCCCGATTCTTGCTTCCAAATCTCCTCCCCTTCAATCCTCCAATCCAATTTCATCTCTCTCTCTCTTTCCATTAATATCTCAATTCCATTCTCAATAATGGGATTTCCTAATCAATATAAATCTGAATCCGATCTCACTTCCCCTCTCACCCTTCCACCACCCATGGATTCTCCCTCCGCCGCCGCCGGCAAATCCTACTGGCGTTTTAGCAAACATGATTTCTACCCCGAACCCACCTTCCAAAACGCCTCCACTTACTTCGCCGCCCTCTCCAAAACCCCCCACCGCCTCAAGGACCGCCTCCTCGGCCGCTCCTCCGAAGCCACTGAATTGGTGATGGGGAAGAAGCAATCAGAGAACGAGATGAAGAAGTGCCTCACTTGGTGGGACCTAATCTGGCTCGGCTTCGGCTCCGTCGTCGGCTCCGGCATATTCGGAATTACCGGACAAGAGACCCACGACCACGCCGGACCGGCGATTGTCCTATCCTACGCCGTCTCCGGTCTATCTGCCCTGCTGTCGGTCTTCTGTTACACTGAATTCGCCGTGGAGATTCCGGTCGCCGGTGGGTCTTTCTCTTACCTTCGAATTGAATTGGGAGATTTTTTTGCTTTCATTGCTGCTGGTAATATTCTGTTAGAAGCCCTTGTTGGGGCTGCAGGATTAGGCCGTTCTTGGTCTTCTTATTTTGCTAACACCATTAAAAACGATCCAGATGCTTTGAGATTTAAGGTTGATTCTTTTGCTGAAGGGTTTAATTTGTTGGATCCATTGGCTGTGTTGGTTTTGTTGGTGGTGAATGGATTTGCAATGTCTGGTACTAAAAGAACATCCATTGTGAATTGGGTTAGCTCTGTTTTCACTTCTGGTGTGATTGTGTTCATCATCATATTTGGGTTTATTCATGGGAAGAGTGAGAATTTGGTCCCTTTTTTCCCTTATGGAGCTGAAGGGGTGTTCTCTGCAGCTGCCATTGTTTACTGGTCCTACACTGGTTTTGACATGGTTGCAAACATGGCTGAAGAGGTTAAGAAGCCCTCTAGGGATATACCAATAGGGTTGGTAGGTTCAATGTCTTTGATCACTGTGGTCTATTGCTTGATGTCTTTGGTGCTAGTCATGATGGTGAAGTACACTCAAGTCGATCCGAATGCGGCTTATTCGGCCGTGTTTGACCAAATTGGGGTGAAGTGGGCTAAGTATCTTGTGAGCATTGTTGCTATAAAGGGTATGACTACGAGTATGCTCATCGGGTCGATGGGGCAAGCTCGATACACTACTCAAATAGCTAGAGCACATATGATCCCACCGTATTTCGCCTTAGTTCATCCTAAGACTGGAACTCCAATATATGCAACCCTGTTGGTCACCTCCGGTAGCTGCATTCTCGCCTTGTTTACGAGCTTGGATGTGTTGTCGTCCGCGTTGTCTTTCACCACGCTGTTTATTTTCATGCTCATGGCTGTTGCATTGCTCATGAGGAGATACTATGTTAAGGATGTGACTCCAAAACAGGATGTGATTAAATTCATGGTGTCATTGTTCGTTGTCATTGGTTCTTCGATCGTGCTAACGGTTCTCTGGAGCACGAACAAACGGGGGTGGGTAGGGTTTGGAGTGTCGGGTTTGTTATGGGGTTTGGGAACTTTAGGAATGGCCTTGACGTCGAAGCATAGGGTGCCGAAAGTATGGGGGGTTCCGCTCGTTCCGTGGCTGCCGTCGCTGTCGATTGCTATGAATATTTTCCTCATCGGATCTCTGGGTAAGGTGGCGGTATTTAGGTTCTTGATATGCAGTGCTGTGATGCTGATTTACTATGTGTTAGCTGGTGTTCATGCCACTTATGATGCTGCTCACATGGATATAAAAGAAGGGGATGAAAGCTTAGATCAGGGGACTTTGTAGCTTGATTTATTTGCATTCTTGTCTCTAATTTTATTTGTTCAATGTTTTTGGTTACTAATTTAGTGTAAAGCTCTACTAGATAAGTTTTATATTTGTTTTGAATGGTTATATATTTGTCTAACTTCATTTCTTGATTTAATCAAGAATCATTTGATGGGTGCATTTTAATTCTATCATCCATCTTTACTTAACAGGATGGCACAACGTCAGACAAAAACTAAATCTATCAGTCACTCGTTTGTTTTTTTGGTTTGCTTTTTTTTTTTCTTTTTAATAATGTAAATGAATGCACTTGTATATCATGAAAATAAATCAATTTGAGATTCACCATTGAAATTTAGATAATACTTTCTTCATCTCATAATAATTTTTATTATGTAAATGAATGCACTTGTATATCCCTCATTGTTGGATCGATTCAACTAGTTTTTCTGGTCCAACCCGGTTAAACCTTAATTTTTTTTATTCCGAGCTTAATCCGGCTCCGATTTATGGTATAACCGGCCGTTCCGATCCGACTTCAAAAATATTGTTTTAAATATAATATTTTAAACACTTTTTTATGATGTTGTAATAATTTTAATATAATGTGAGAAATTATAATTTTTTCTGATCAAGTTCTCACATTTGGTTCTTTAAGTCTTTTGTCAAATTATCAAAAATCCGCATTTGGTCCTTTAACTATTGCAGTTTTCGATTTTAATCTTTCTTTGTCCAATTTTAATTCCTCATGATCAAATTTAGAAAAAAATCAAATCAAACAAAAAAATGACTTAAATTGAAATTTTCAAAAAATACAAACTATTTATGAATTTAATAATATTTAGTGGACTATTTACGATAATTTCTCATATACATACCGAGGTACAATACATTTGCCAACTTTTAATTGATACTCCCGACCCTAAAATACATGTGCGTTGCTAAAATACATGCATGTATTTGATGCATGCAAATTAAGTAAAAAAAAAGATATATTTTCAATTTAATACATGTATTTTGGTATATCTTAAATAATTTAGCCAATTAAGTTGAATTATAATTCACACCATAAATTCATTTGCTTCAAATTTAATACTCCATCCATCCCACGTTAATGTTTACGTTTGGATGTAAATTAAAAGATATAATATTTAAATGTATAGTGTGGTGAGAGAAATAATACTTAAGATAATTAAAGGGGTAGTTGTATTAATATTGTGTGTGGACTCTATATGGAATAATTAAAATTTTTGTGTAGACCTAAATTGACAAAAAAATGTAAATCTTAACTGTGACATACTAAAATGGAAAACGGTAATATGGACTGAGGGAGTATATAAGATTAAGATTGGGCTTAGAAATTAAATAAAGCCCTAGTATTTTCTGCACATGCCACTTGTTATTGGGCTTGGCATTGCAAATTAGTCTATCCTAGGCTCCTAGCCATTATTTATCCAAGTAGATAAGAGAGCCTTTTATTTTCTCTCTAAAATTGGACCAAATTCTAATGGATTTTTACTTGGATAATTAGGTTACTTGTGGGTGAGATTACTTCTTCTGAGCCTTAGGCCCTGAGATACAACTTAGGGCCTTAGGCTACGCGCCAGTTTTATGTCCATATTTTAAAGTTTGTTATTGGTATGTAAAAGATGTTGGATAATTATACGTGCACCCAGGTGCATCCTAAGAAAAGGTGTACTCACTAAAAAATATATATAAATATAAATAAAAATATATATAATTATGAACATTAATGTATGCAATTTAGTTGTTAGTTTTTTAATGAAAAATTTAGTGTAAAAAAAAATATAATTATTAAAAAATATGTATACACTATTGAATAAAAAGTTATACACATATGGATGCTAGTTCTTTTTAATGAAAAACTTAGTGCGAAAAAAGTATACAATTATTAAGAAACACGTATACAAAATAGAATAACATATATACAAAATAAAATAAAAATAATACACATATGGGTACATCTGAGTGTACCTAATATCAACTCAAAACTCAAAACGTTACTTTATCCCTTCTATTTATGTAGACTTATAGATTTGGACATATAAGTTCCTCTGTTATTTACCAGTTCACAGGTGCATAATGCGTTAGTAGGTATTATATTTTATTTATTTTAAAGGCTAAGGACTTGGATGGAAATATTAAAGGTATTAATACTTAACCTTTTATTTTTTAAAAAATCCTAGGGTATAAATTTGTATATTAAATTATATACGATATTCATTCCATAAGATATTAATTTTGGATCGGATGGGCCCGATAGGGGGAGAGGGTGCAATCTTAAATGGATGGAGAAAGTATATATTAAAATGTGTCAATAGGCATTTTTACCACTTTTGAATAGATAAAGATCTTTGCCATCCATCAACCAAACAGTGTTCATTTTTTTTTACCAAAATTCATTCTATGAACGAAAATGCCACCCTTTTAAAATTAAAAATTGACCAACACCCTACCCACATGAAGCTATAGCCATCGACATCCCCCACTGACGCATGTTGGTTGGGGACCGACAACCACTAACATCCAAATTGACATAGCATGTCGGTTGATTGGCCAGTGGGGGACTGACAACCACCGATACACGGACCGATACATGTCGGTCGGCTTGTCGGTGAACCGACATCCGGACTGACTTGTCGATGGACCGACACATGTCGGTCGGCTCATCAGTGAGGGATAAACTCGTGTCGGTCGGCTTATCGATGGATCGACGCACGTCGGTCGGCTCATCAATGGGGGACCGAATCATGTCAGTCGTATTGTCGGTGAACCGACACCCGGACTGACTCATGTAGTTGGGCTCGTCGGTGGAGGACTTACGGCCACCGACACCCGGACCAATGTATGGCGGTAGGGGACCAACTGAAATCGACACTTAGCCGGACGGGATCGACGGATGTCGATTAGATTGTCGGTGAACCGACATCTAGACCGACATGCCAACTCTATTTGATTAGAGGGCATTTATGTCCAAATATATTAAATTGGTTAAAATTGAATAAAAGTTTAAGATGGCAAAGATATAGTGATTAAAGAAAGTGGATAATTATGATTTTTTTCCCTATTAAATTTGACTAGGAGTAATGTTTTTCATTTAAAAAAGTAATAATTCGTCACTAATAAATACTTTATCCTCGGGGTAGGTCTTGCGTGAGACTATCTCACGTAAGACTATCTTACATTTTTTAAAATATTTATCACTTTCGCTATAAAATATTATCATTTTCGTTATAAAATATTATAACTTTTCATTTATTTTTACTATAAATTGTTTATATATGAAATATAATTATCACTTTTTATTAGTGTAGTATCATTTTTCATTACAAAAGTTTTCACTTGTTGTTCGTCTTAAGTAAACCTTACGTGAGACGGTCTCCACAAGTCTTTGCATTCTCCCCGAACAAAGATTTATGTTTGATTTTTGTACTTAGATTAGAAGATATAATATTTTTAATGGTAGTTGATAGTTGTATTAGTGTTGTGAGGGATCATGTAGGAATTTAATTGTTTGGGTAGGTGATGAGACCGTCTCACGAATCTTCTTATGTGAGACGAATCTTATCCTATCCATTAGTATAAAATAAAAATAAAAAATAATAAAAAAATTAATTAAAAGTAAGGCCTTGTTTGACTTAATTAATTAAGATTAGTAAATAAGAAAATTGCCAATCGCGGCTGCCATCCAGTTCCACTCATCACGCATTCGATTAGGGTTTACATCAATTACATTTTCACTTTTTATAAAAATTAATCTTAATAATTTATTATTATTATTATTATTTATTCAACAATAATAATATTATTTGTAATTATTCTTTAAGCAGTTATTCATTAGTATAAAATAAGAATAAAAAATAAAAAAATTAATTAAAAGTAAGGGCCTTGTTTGACTTAATTAATCATTAAGATTAATAAATAAGAAAATTGCCAATCGCTGCTGCCATCCAGTTCCAATCATCACGCATTCGATTAGGGTTTACATCAATTATATTTTCACTTTTTAAAAAATTTATCTTAATAATTTATTATTATTATTTATTATTCAATAATAATATTATTATTTGTAATTACTCTTTAAGCAGTTTTACTATTCTATTATCACTTTATATTAAAAACGTTTACATTTTATTTATCCTATAAATTATTCATAAAACAATTTAATTAATGGGTTATCACTTTTTGTCTATGATATATCACTTTTTATTAAAAATACTATCACTTTTTATTATTCAATTGATTTGTTTGTGAAATAATTCAATTATAGGAATATCACTTTTATTTGATTAGGAATCACTTTTTATTATAAATATAAATTATTTGTAAAATAAACTTTGATAATTAGTTATCATTTTTTATTAAAGATGTTATCATTTTTTATTTATATTATAAATTGTTCATGTAATAGTTCACCGCACTTTTATCACTTTTCATCAACTAAATATCACATTTTATAAATTTATTATATGTAAATAAAAAAATAAATTAAATAAATAACAAATTTAAATTAATAAAAAATTTCATGATAAAAATATAATTAAAAATAACATTATATATATACAAAATATATATATATATAAAGGACCTAATTAATTTAATTTTATAATTAAATTTTTAATTTTTTAATTTGACTATAACCAAACAGAGCCCTTAAAAATATAATTAATGGGTTAATGGATGATCCGTCTCACATAAGGGGATTTGTAAGACGGTCTCACCCAAATTTTTTCCTAATTATTTTGTGTGAGTCTCATTTTTAAAGATATATATATATATATATATATATATATATATATATATATATATATATATATATATATAGAAGTAATTATGTAATTTTTTATTGTGTCAAATCAAAATAGTAAAATATAATTCTTTGTTCGGAAAAAATAAAGTACTTGTTCATATAATTTGAATTTCTCAAAAATTTAACTTTAAATGGATTAAAAATAAATATTTAAAAGAATAATTAATTCTAAAAATAAAAATTAAATTTCTAATCCCTCGTTGTTGTTGTTTTTTTTCTCGATGGAAATTTAAATACAATTTTAATAAGTTTAACTTTATTTTATAGTTAAACAATATTAATTATGAATTTATAATTTTTTTTAGAACATAACTTATTGGAGTTAGTCCACAAATTGAAAAGTTTACAACTGCCTATTTTCTCTGATTTTTTTTTTCGTTTTGTTTCGTTCTTTTTGTTTGGTTATGTTTGTTATGTTATGTTATGTTATGGTGTATTTTTTTTCGCTCATTTCGGTTTTTTTTAAATTTAATTTTAGGACTATAATTATAAATATACATTTGTAGTTTAGATTATATTTCACTTTAAGTGGTTTAGGGCATATTTTACCCATAGAATTTATTGTTTAATTTTAATGTTTAGGATAATTATAAGGGTATAATTGTAATTTTACTCTTGTAATTTGGGGTATATTTCACTCTTAGGGTTTAGGATTTAGGGTATAATTGTAATTTCACTCTTATATTTTAGGGTATATTTTACTCCTAGTGGTTCAGAGTACTACCTCCGTCCATAAACAAATTCACACTTTCTATTTTTATACGTCCCTTAAACAAGTTTACACCCCCAAATAAGAAAATATACACAAATCAATAACTCCACAACACACTTTAATTTCAAAATTGTCACCCCTTTACAACTCACATAACTTACTTTATAATTTATTTATTACCTAAAAATAACAAACTACCCCTAAAATTAAATAAAAAGGCAACATTTTATTAAACTTCGTATTTACAGTAACCGAGAACTTCCCTTTGGGACGGGGGAGTATATTTTACTCTTAGGATTTAAGGTATAATTATAATTTCACCCATATAGTTTATGATATAATTTATCCATAGAGTTTAGGATATAATTCAATCACAGGGTTTAGAGTTTAGTGTTAGGGTACAATTGTAATTTCACTCATATAGTTTAGGGTATATTTTGCTCCTAAGGTTTAAGTTTAGGGTATAATTGTAATTTCTCCCTTTTGGTTTAGGATATATATCCCCACTAAGGTTTAGGATTTAAAGTATAATTGTAATTTTTTCGTTGTAATTTTGGGTATATTTCACCTTTAGAGTTTAAGGTATACTAATCTTATAAATATAATAAAATTAAAAAGAAATTAAAAGAAAAAAAAATTACCTAAGAAAGGAGACAACATGTTAATTAATTAAAGGGGCGACTATTTACATCCCCGATTTACTTAACATATCCTAAAATTAATATAATTAAATTTTATTTTAAGTAATTTGACTTAAATATCCTTAATGAATATATTAATACTAATACCAAAAATTACTACACATACCCCATAATGAATTTTAAATATAAAACACTCCATTCTCTCTCCTCGCAATTCTCCCATCTGCCTTCTCTCTTCGAAGTTCGAAACACTCCGCGCTCCAAAATTCATATTTAAGAAAGAATAAAGTCTAGTAAGCCAAGTTCATACAATCATACTTAAACATAAAACAAGTCCAAATTATACAGCATACATGAAAAATAACCTAAAGAAAACTACAGTTCAATCCAAAAACGAACCAACAAAAACATTCAAATTAGACATAACTCATGAGATACATTAGTAGATGATACAAGTAACAAACCTTGAATTAGTGCAGTACGAGGAGCAGCACCACGGAGGTTGGGGAGAGAAAATAGCGCTCAGAATCTCTCTGAGATGGCTGATTTTGATCCAGCAGTCTCTAGCACAAAAATCTCTCCGTTTCGGGAGATACTTGGAACGAACGTTCCGCATCGGAATCATTCATTACCAACTTAAGCATAATTCCCTCCAGCTTCCTAAAAAAATGCTAGGTTAGTGTGATTATATTTCTAAAGAGTTAAATTTTAAGAGAAACTAGGTACTGGCAGAGGAACCCAAATTATCAGCGTGAAATTCACTTTGAATTATGAGTTTAGTTGTATGAATTTATTTGGATTTATGTGACTTTAATTTAATAATTAAGCATGATTTTTTAATAAAAATACTATTAATTGTTTAATCAGTTTGAGAAATGTATTTTTGTTTATTTTGCAGAAAAAGGGTGTTTTTATGCTTAAAAGAAAAAAGGAGGAAACGGGAATTAAATCGGGACAAAAAGGAGAAAAAAAGGATTGCAGTTGAAAAGACAACAGATTTTAAAGGGAGCTACGACAACACCTTTTCTGGGCATTGTGAAAGAACCGCATAGACAATGGCTAGAAAGTGATGTCTTTTTGTATCTCAGAAGTGTTGTCGTATGAACAGAACATGGCATAATTCTCTGTATGAGAAACTCGATCCAAAATTTTACCCTTATTCAAATTATACACAATTTATTTATTTTTTAAATTTACATTTAAAATATAATTATTACTTCACCCACCCAAAATATAATAACCACACCTACTCCGAATGCCAAACAGTAATCTTTTTCACCAACTCACCCCGGTCACCACCCAACCCCCACCCACATCTTCCCAGCCTCTGGTCATCTTCTTCTCCAACCCACACCCGTCCCCATCCCACCCTATGGCGATTCCTAGCACGGCGTCATCACCACCGCGCTTTTGATCTTTAGGTTGGCCGCCGTCTTGCCGAAAGCTCAAGTTAAGGATTGTAAATTGAATTTTTCATTAGATGTGTAGTTCTGCAATGTACAGCTTCTTCCCCGACACTATTTCCACCCTAATAATAATTGCGCTGGTCAAGGCTTGAACCCGAGACCTAACCATCACATGGGCGCGCACTAATCCATTTGGACACTGTCGGCTTGTAGTCATGAATCGTACGGAATTATACTTAAACCGGTCTGCTGGATCCAATTTTTAACCCCAAAAAGCTCATTTCTTCGCTTAAACCCAATTTTCTCCACCTAAGCCCATGACTCAATTGTACCCTAATTTCCTTTGACCCTCCACACATATAAATACCTTCATTTCATAATTTGAAGCTCTCAATTCCATTTTCTCATTTTTGGAGGCTAAACCCATTTCACTTAAACAACATTTTCTTCATTCATTAAATCCTCCATTAAATAGTTGAGAGCTTTTTAACTTAAGATCTAAATAGTTGAGATCCCTCCCCTCGAAATTCATAGTTTTAAATATTTTTCTAGATTAGAAATGTATTATTTTCTAAGAAGGTGGGGACACCAAGGAAAGGATGATCCTCATGGATGTAAAAACTTTATTAAGGTGCAATCTAATCCTACTTATTATATTTCTATTTTCTATGTTTTGGTAGTTGATCGAAGACATGATTATTGATTAAGTTATGAAAATATCTTGATTGAATTTCCGACTTTGATTATGTTTTATTTATGAAATTCGCATGCTTGAAATAACATGAGATTTATATCTTTGGTATTAGTGTATAGTGATTAGGTCGTGTATTGTGTATCGACATGTCTTGTCGTTGCTTTACCCTTAGTTGCTTTGCATGATTATCATATGTGAGTTTCTTCCATTTATTACATGAGAGTTTAATATAAGGGGAGCCTACCCAAGGAGTCCTTATGTTTAAAACAATGTAAATGAACATTAGGAAGATCACTTAAGCCCGAGAATTAAACTAGTGAAGGGAACCTCATCCATATGAACATAGTACCTTGAAGGGAATTGTAAGTAATATCGATCTTAGGAACTTTTTAGGGGTTGTGAAAACAATCTACATCCTATTCATTATGGTCATTGGGGATATGTGGAAATCGTGATCGCCCTTACCATGATTTGCTTAAAAATGGAAAACAATCAAAGATGTTGGATGATTGATTATATGAGTGCATCATGAAAACTACCACGTCATTGAAAATCCAAAAAAAAAAATTGTAATTAGATTTATATTTCAATGCATTTTATTTTCTTTTATTTTTAAACCTCCTTTTCGATCATCCCTAACTAATCATGATGCTATACCTAATTAAGGCCATGAATCCTAAATTTTCTTGGGTTCGATATTTTGTTGCTTGGTCATCCCAACTATTAACGACCAATCACCAAATCCTGGCTCAAATAATCCGAATCACTGAGATTACCAGAGAAAATTTCGTGTATTGCTTGCGCGTTTTGGTACATCAGAATTGTGTCCAAGCCTTTAACATTCAGCAAGAGGGTTAGTTATCAAGCGTGAATTTGATTAAAATTTCATATTATTTAATGGAATCACTTTGGTTTGATAAATTAGATGGTTTGCTCGTGTTCAGTAATTGATGAGACAAGGTATGTGACAATGTCAGTGGAAGATGTTCGAAGAGAGAAGGGAGAACGGGGAGAGTTGCGAGGGGAGAGAATAGGGTGTTTCACATTTAAGATTCAATATGGGGTATATTTAGTATTAATATTCATTAAGAATATTTAAGTTATATTACTTAAAATAAAATTTAATTATATTAATTTTGGGGTATGTTTAGTAAATTTGGGGTGTAAATAGCGGCTCTTAATTAAATTAAGAGTGTTGTTAAATACACACTCCTTTTTATTAAGTACACAGCCCTTTTTAATTTTTTAAATTTTAATTTTATTATATAGACACTCCTAAAATTCAAATTTACCCTTTTTAATTTTAAAATTATGCACACAATCAATAATCCATCAACCTTTCTTCTTGCTCGGTAAACTGCACCACATCCTCCTATACTGCAAATTGATAAGAGAATTGAACGAGTAAGCTTATTAGGAACCGAGCTTGACTCACTTGGGATTCACTATGAATGGCCACTGTTGGCTACGTGGCTCAACCATGTTTTGGGATAATTACAGTCCCAAAAAATTACGCACAAGTTGATCATACCTTTGTCTTCTTTTAAGTCATTCAGTTAGGAACTAAATATACTTAGAGAAATTAAATGCAACAAACTTAGAACGCAAAAGGTGTAGGCATCTCAATTTCAGTAATTAGGGATTTGATTGATGGTTTACACATGTGAATAAATATAGTAAAGATATTTAGCATATCTTTTTATTTCTTGCAAATTATCTTTGATTGCGTATTTCTTGCTCTCTTTGTATATTTATAATAATCTCAATAATACAGTCGACGCTCAATTGAGGTAGAATATTTCCTCTCTCATGGTATCATCCTTTTTTTTGGCTAAACCTTTGCGACGCTGCTCTTGATTGCTGTCTTCTTTCTCTTCTTCTTTGATGGCTACTACAACACACTCCCACCCTTCCTCTCTCAACCATGATACACATGGTCACCATCAAACTTACGTCCTCCAATTATCTGTTATGGCATGCGCAAGTCGATCCTCTTCGCTCGTCGATGGATCCAGTTCTGCCCCATCTGCCACCATTACTTCCGCTTCTGGTCAGACTATTGAGAATCCAGCCTATACCAGATCCACCGGGTCCTGGTCTTGTTGACTCACCTCCGCCGAGTCCTTCTCTTGCACAGCTGCCTCCGCCGCCCCCAGTTCAGCCCTTGGCTCAGCGCACTCACTCCATGCACACACGAGCCCAGGACGACATATTTAAGTCGCGCTATCCTTCTAATTTTGCTTTGCTGCAATCTAACTCTCTATATTTGGCCTTCACAGCTGCTTCTGAACCTAGGGGTATAAAGTCTGCGTTAAAATCTCTTCAGTGGGTTTCTGTTATGAATGAAGAGTTGGAGGCTCTTCGTTCAAATGCTACTTGGGATCTTGTTCCTCGACATTCAAACACCAATATAGTTGGCTCCAAATCGGTGTATCGCATCAAGTACCTTGCTGATGGCAGCATTGACCGGTACAAAGGCCGTTTGGTCACGCAGGATTTTAGCCAGCTTCCTGGGTTTGACTTTACTCACACATTCAGCCCTGTTGTCAAAGTCTCTACAATTCGTATCGTCCTATCTCTTGCTGTCATGAGCTCCTGGCCTTTGCATTAGCTTGACGTCAAGAATGCATTCTTGAACGGTCAGTTAACTCAGCCAGTTTATATGGAGCAACCTCTGGATTATGTTGATGTTGTTCATCTGAATTATGTGTGTCAACTCAAAAAGGCTCTGTACGGTCTTCGCCAGGCTCCCTTAGCCTGGTACCAACGTTTTCGTGACTTTCTTCTCAATTTGGGCTTCCGCTGCAGCAATGCCAACACTTCTTTGTTTGTTTTCAAGGATAGTTCCACTCTAATCTATCTACATGTCTATGTGGATGACATCGTGGTCACGGAAAATAATGGTGATGCGCTTCGCTTGCTTATTTCTCGCATTCGAAACTAGGGATGTAAACGGGTAGGGTAGGGTACGGGTTGGACAAATTCACATACTACCCGCTACCCTATTTACCCTATACTATTGCCCTAAAATTGAACATCGGGTAGGATACGGGTATACCCGCCGGTATGCGGATAATCCACGGGTAAATGGGTACCCGCCATTATTATAAAATATTATATGAATATCCACCGTTTCTCAAACTTGTTCAATCATACCTGTATTTGAAATTAAAAAGTTTTTTTAAGTATAAATATAAATTTGGAATTAAATAATGTACTTAATTATTATTAATTAAAAACAAAATAAATGATGTAAATACGTAATTTAAAAATTAAATAATATAATATATATAATTTTTGAAAGTAGGAATATAAATATATACATACATAATTAGAAATATATAATACTCCATTATAATATAAATAAAAATAAATATAGTACTTGGACATAATTAATTAAAAATTAAATAATGTAAATATGAATATATAAATATGTAATGTAATTAAAAATGTATAACATAATATATATATATATATATATATATATATATATATATATATATATATAGTATTATATAAATATAATATGTATAATATATAGTATCGAGTAAACTGGTAAGGTATCGGGTCGGATAAAGGGGTATAAAAGAAGAACCCATACCCTACCCTTACCCGCAAAATTTTTATCAAGTTCGGGTATTACCCTACCTGTTACCCGATAAAGTCTACCTACCCGTACCCACCACCTCGGGTACCCGCGGATAACCCGACCATGCTGATAAAATTGAAACGAGTTTGCCATTAAGGATCTCGATAAGCTGGGATACTTCCTAGGACTTGAAGTGACTTATCCTTCATCTGGTCTCTTCCTTAGCCAATCCAAGTATGCTCGCGATATACTGATTCGTGCAGAGTTACTTGATTCGAAGCCCGTGGCTACTCCTCTATCTCTTGACGCTTCTTCCACAGCTTCGAGTGATTCTTTTTCTGATCATACTCTTTATAAGTCTCTTGTTGGGGCACTACAGTACTTAACGATCACTCGCCCAGACATTGCCTACTCTGTCAATACCGTGAGTCAATTCCAGTAAAATCCTACGGTGGATCATTATCAGGATGTCAAGCGAATACTTCGCTATGTCAAAGGAACCATATCGCATGGTTTAATTTTCTCACCTGGTGAATGTACATTGCTTGGCTATTCGGATGCGGATTGGGCTAGGTGTATTGATACTCGACGTTCTACTTATGGTTATTCCATCTTTCTCGGTCCAAATCTCATCTCTTGGAGTGCCAAGAAACAACCTACCGTTTCCTGCTCAAGTTGTGAGTCTGAGTATCGTGCTATGGCTAGTACTGCTGCAGAGTTAGTATGAGTTTCACATCTTCTCCGTGATCTCCACTCTCTACCATCATCGCCGCCAGTTCTATTGAGTGACAACAAGAGTGCTCTCTTTCTGTCCCAGAATCTGGTATCTCACAAACTAGCTAAACATATTGACATTGATTGTCATTTCATTCGAGAGCTAGTTGAGAGTGGTCGACTACAAACTCAGTTCGTCTCGTCACATCTTTAGCTTGCAGATGTATTCACTAAGAGTTTGGCTCGCCCGCAATTCGAATTCTTCCGGTTCAAGCTTCGCGTGCTCTCAAATCCCACGCTTTGCTTGCGGGGGGGGGGGGGGGGGGGGGGGGGGTGTGAATAAATATAGTAAAGATATTTAGCATATCTTTTTATTTCTTGCAAATTATCTTTGATTGCGTATTTCTTGCTCTCTTTGTATTTTTATAATAATCTCAATAAATTGAGGTAGAATATTTCCTCTCTCAACACATCTCTGATGCAAAATACGAGGTGTTTGATGATGTCAGGGCCAACGTAGGCGGAGAAATTGCTGAAACAGCTCAACAGGTTCTGGGAGATCAGCTGCATAGCAACGGGATTGGAGGGGTCAGCGCTGGGACTGGTCCGGTTGGGATCCTCCTCCCCCTCTGCGGCTGATTTCTCCTCTCCTCACACAGAGTCTTGAGGATTCACGGAGTGCTATTACCTGCATATTATTATTTATTTATTACACCAGAAATTAAAAGTTCAGTTTTTAAACGAAAAAATGGGCAGATAACCTCTGTACTTCATAAAGATTGTCTATACATGTAAATATTGAACATATTATACAGTTTACCATTCTCTAATTAATCCTTGGACTAGGCTATTAACAACAAAATCTGGATGCTAAAAATAATAGCAAATTAATTGGCTGATGGGAAAACATCCTGTCCACTGGCTTAAATTAAATAATGAGAAACTGCATGTAATTACAGTGGGCATTGTTATGATCACAAACTCTATCGTCTGAGTCATGGAAAAGATCCTGCACTTTTTTCGTTTCTGGTGTGATTATATACAGGTGATGGCACTCCCTGAATTCTCAAGACTCCGTGGTTCCACTTCTTGGTATGTTGTTCATCTTATTCTTTTTTAATAGGGTTAATTGCAAATAAAATTACGAACTTTACACCTATTGTAAATTAATCTCTACTTTTAAGAAATTACCAAAAAAATCCATAATTTTAGTCATAAATTGGGTGTATTTTGCAATAATAATTAAAGATGGTGGTTTTTTTTACAATTTCTTAAAAGTTGAGATTAATTTGCAATAAAAGTAAAGTTCGTGTTTTTTTTTTCAATTAACCCTTTATAATATCTTTCTTCATTTCAAGAGGTATATAATTCACAAAAGTGTATGCCATATTAATCAAGTTAAGACTTAGATTAGTATAAAATATATAGGGGGTGTGTATTTAATAGATTAAGGTAATTTAAACATTTTAAAAATATATATATTAATTATATATTAATAGAGTGTATTTAATAAAGAGGGTGTGTATTTAAAGACACTTAAATTAGTTAGGAAGATAAGGGACACATTCCAACAACAATGTATTTGGTGGAACTGTAACCAAGTTTCACTCAAAATTTTTATATTAGAATTTGAATTGTATTTTATGCCTTCATCACTAAAATACCAACAACTCAGTGGTTAAGAAGCTTTCTGAAACTTTAAATAGATTTCTTATTCTATAATGCATTAATAAAATAACTTCTCCAACTTGTAGATTAATGGTCAAAAATAGTAAAAATATTCAACAAAAATAAATGCTCAATACATTTTTTTTAAATCATCATCTAACCCACATAAAAACTATACATACCATTATTACACAAGAAGATTATAATATACTCTCTCCATCCAGGGCAAATAACATCATTTGTTTTTTGCGCGTAAATTAAGAAGTATTATTATTTTATATAAAATTGGTAGGTGTATTAGAGAGATGTGAAAGTTAGTGAAGGGCCATTGGTGGGCCATTTTCACTAAAAGAGGAAAATAGTGTAATTTGGATGGAACGCCCAATATAGTAAAATGATGTTATTTGGGTGGGACGGATGGAGTATATCTTATGAAATTAATAAAATAAGTTAATAAATAGACATTTTTTAAAACAATAGATTATAAAATACAAATGAAAGGAACATTAAAATCGACGCAATTATTTCATTTAATATAAAAATAAAATTAATATTCATATATATAAAAAAAAAATTAATATTTAGTTGGTTGTAAAGTTAGTAGTTAGTTCACTCAAGCACCCAATACATCCTCTTTCGATTTTCTCCAAACCTCCTTATAACTCCCCTAATTCGTTCTCAATAGAAATCGAATTCGTGTCATTTATTTTAGTGAGGTGCCATGGTTTAGTAGAACAGTAACCAAGTTTCACTCAAAATTTTTATATTAGAATTTGAATTGTATTTTATGACTTCATCACTAAAATATCAACAACTCAATGGTTAAGAAGCTTTCTGAAGTTTGAGGATATTGTCAACATACTTTAAATAGATTTCTTATTCTATAATGCATTCATAAAATAACTTCTCCAACTTTTTGTAGATTAAT
Source organism: Pogostemon cablin (assembly GCA_023678885.1). Lineage (NCBI taxonomy): Eukaryota > Viridiplantae > Streptophyta > Magnoliopsida > Lamiales > Lamiaceae > Pogostemon > Pogostemon cablin. Next base: position 15,543,158 of record CM042960.1, read on the forward strand.
GGTCAAAAATAGTAAAAATATTCAACACAAATAAATGCTCAATACAATTTTTTTTTAAATCATCATCTAACCCACATAAGAACTATACATACCATTATTACACAAAAAGATTATAATATATTATCACCGTCTCGTGCAAATAGCATCATTGAATATTACTCCCTCTGTCCCGGGAAACATTTCACATTTACTGTTCCACGTTGTTTAATAAAAGTTGTTTTTTGACTTTTTCAACTCATTTTTTTAGGGATATTTTGGTCCATGCAGCTGGGTTTAGAGGTTTGGATTAACTTTATCATTAAAGTTAATCCAACCCCTAATCACCGGAAAAATTTTAAAAAAATTGAAATAATAATTTTTTTTAAATCCAGAAAAAAATCTAAAAAAATATTGTATCTTAAAATAAACTACAAAAAATAAAAAAACTTACAAAAACATTATATAAATATGCTAAAATTACATAAATTTGCTATACTTCTTCTAGAAATTACAGAAATTTATTACACTCCAATTTAAAATTAAGTAATAGGGCATGACTTACAAAAATTTAAAAGAAAAAAGTAGAAATGAAATTACAGATTCTTCTCCATAACATAAGTTAGAAAAACTTATGCTTTCCTGTTCATAGATTTTTGAAAATACAACAATGTAGTGAAATCATAACAAAAGTTAGAGAATATGAGGCATAAATAAAATGTTAAGAGCAATATTTATTAAAAAAAAAGTACCCTCGGATTATAAAATCATCATTGGAATTTGTTTCCCTCCTAAAACATCTTAACAAAGATGTCTTCCCTCCAAAACTGTCCTTTTTCTGTAAGTTCCCACCAAAAATTTCAGTAATTCTCCTTTTTTTCCTCTAGCTCTGAAAATTTCCCTCCAATATCTTCACAATAAATATGGTGGGACATGTTATCAAACATTAATGCACTTAGTTAACATTTAATGACAACTTCAAAGCCAAACCTCTCTCAACATACCAAAAATCTGATTGGTCAATTTCTGCTAAGGCATAACACTGATGGAAAGATCAACTTTAGGAAGGTAATGAAGGCAGCACAGATTTTTGGAGTTACTAGAAGAACTATATTCAACATAGGGGCTGATGCAAGAAGACAGATTGAAGCAGGAGAGCCAATCACCTTCATTTCCAACAAAAAAGGTTTTTCAAAGACCAAGAGAGTTATACTAGACCCTGAGCAAATGAAAGAGATAGCTTTAGAAAACAGAGGGTGGTTTAGGGATCATAGTCAATTCAGTGGGAAACAGCAAGCTACAATGTGTATGAACTAATCAGGAATGTGAGGATCTCCTATGAAAATCTAACTCCAGGTACACTCAACAATGTGTTTCTTAGTCTACAAGCTTGCCTAATTAAAATAATGAAGGTGGAAGGGGGTAACAATTACAAAGTGCCACACATGGGAAAAGCTAAGATGATAAGAGAGGGAACTTTGCCAATCAATCTTGAGATTGATGGAGAATTGGTAATGGGCTGCATAATGAAACTACTAGAAGAGGAATCCACTTACAAGCTGGTTTATGATATTGCAGAACTTGTGCAATATTTAGGTGTTTGATCATCAAGTTTGGATGATCTATGTTTAGGTTGTTTAGGCTCTAAGAAAGGCCCTTTTTGTTGTTTACAGCATAAACAATGGACTGTACAACGTCCTTTTGATGTTTATGTATTGTTTAAGCTGTAAACAAACTTCTTACAGTTATTGTATGGCCTGCTTTTTTGTTTACAATGTAAACAATGGACTGTATGAAGTCCTTTTGATGTTTATGTTTTGTTTAAGTTGTAAACAAGCATTCTATAGTAATGGTATGACTTTTTTGTTCAACATGCTCTCAGAAAAATTTTCATCACCGAGCACGGCCTCCTAAAAGGTCTCCAGTACCTATTGGTGACTATTATGATATTAAAAAAAATATCAATAGTCTCCAAAATAGGTAAGAAACCTAATGGTGACTCTGAACACCTAATATGAGGGACATGAACAAGCTTATATAAGCATTTAGTATCAATAGAGGTACTACTAGGCTTCAATGGGAACTTAACCCTCTGAATAACATCGTCATTGGGTTCATGGTCTCCTAAATAGGCAAAAATACCTATTGGTGACTCAATGTACAGAAATTACAGGAACAGTTTCACCAAACATGATCATTACTGGAAAACAGCCTCAACCCGCGGAATAGATTCGTCACAAGGCTATTTTAATCCTACATTTAACCCCACATTGGTTTAACATCATCAATATAGTTATATAACTAAACATGAAAGCCTCACAGAGCTAAGTAAAGACCAAATCTACCATAATCAGCCACGAAATGCCTCACAGGGCCACATAGACGCCTCACAGAGCCCAGTAAAAAACAAAGTGAGCATCATTACCCAACAATGCCTCAAATTATAACAGAAACAATCCAAATTATGCATCATCAGGCACCAAATATCTCACAACAGCCACAGACATGCCTCATAGGGCAAAGTAAAGTGCCAAATATGCATAATCAGGCATCAAATATCTCACACAGCCACACACATGCCTCAGAGGGCAAAGTTAAGTACATATGATCCATTATCAGACACCAATTGTCTCACACATCAATACACATGCCTCACAAGGCAAAGTAAAGTCAAAATTATGCATAATCAGGCACCAAATATCTCACACAACCACAAACATGTCTCACAGGGCAACGTACAATACAAATTAATCACCAGCCGACACTAAATATCCAATATAGCCACAAAAATGCCTCACAGGACAAAGTAAAAAACAAAGAATAGGAATGTACCAATAAGCAGGAAGGAAGAGACAAGCCATCTCGTAGATGAATTTTTTATATTCATCTAACCGTTCATTCTGGATAATAGGAGAACGAACAGTTCCAGCAAAATCCCTGTTGGACTCCTTAACCTTTTTTACACGGCCGGAATCACAAAGGGTGGGGTATCTTCGAAAAAGAGATGGACAGGGGCTAAACCCTAAAACCTCATCTTCAACCTCGGAGTCCTTAGCCACTTCGTCGGATTCCTCAGACTCGGGAAAGAGGGAGTCGGGAATAGATCCATTGCAAAGGAGTCGGGAACCACCACGTTGGAGGTGGTTCCGGCAATATTTCTTGCGAAGTCGTGGCTGTTTCCAACTGATGGCATACACTTAACCCCAACCTCCAACTCGCTCCGCCTCTTCTCAGATTCCGACCACACATCTTTGATTTCAGGCGACAGAACGTTATTTGGTGGAGAAAAGTTTAGATCGAACAGAAAAGAGTTTGGATTCGAATTCAACATCGTATTTTCAAGAGTAGGTAAGATTTACAGAAGAGAGGGGTAGATCAAAGGAAGGTGGAAGTAAAAGAGGGGGTTAGGGTTTAGGGCTGAGTCGATGAGGTTTAGATCGGCGTGAGAAATCACTAGGATTTGTTCACGGGAAGAAGACAAGAGAGAGAGGAATGGATATTTGTTCATGGGTATGTTTAATATTAATATTTATTAAGAATGTTTAAGTTATATTACTTAAAATAAAATTTAATTATTATATTAATTTTGAAGTGTATTTAAGTAAATTTGGGATATAAATGATCGCTTAATTAAATTAATTAGGGAGATAAGGGACACATATTCCAACAACAATGCATTTGGTGGAACTGTACCCAAGTTTCACTCAAAATTTTTATATTAGAATTTGAATTGTATTTTATGACTTCATCATTAAAATATCAACAACTCAGTGGTTAAGAAGCTTTCTGAAGTTTGAGTATATTGACAACATAAATAGATTTCTTATTCTTTAATGCATTCGTAAAATAACTTCTCCAACTTATTGTAGATTAATGGTCAAAATATTCAACACAAATAAATGCTCAATACACTTTTTTTTTTTTAAATCATCATCTAACCCACATAAAAAAGAACTATACATACTATTATTAGAAGATTATAATATATACCTTATGAAATTAATAAAATAAGTTAATAAATAGACATTTTTTTAAACAATAGATTATAAAATACAAATGAAAGGAACATTAAAATCGACGCAATTATTTCATTTAATATAAAAATAAAGATAATATTCATATACCAATAAATTTTTTTAATTGGTAAATGTTAGTTGTTAGTAATATTAGTAATTACTTCACCCAAGCACTCAATACATCCCCTTTCGGCTTTCTCCAAGGCTCCTTATAACTCTCCTAATTCGTTCTTAATAGGAATCAAACCTTATAACACCTCCTAATTCGTTCTCAATAGAAATCAAACCTGGACAACTCATTTTAGTGAGGAGCCTGTAGCAGGTGAATTTATATATCAATCATAACAAATATTTAAAAAATAACGATATGTTTGCATCTTGTGCATTCTATAAACCTAAAAAAATTTGTTTATAATATAAAAAAAAAATAATAAATTTTAATTAAAAGTTGATAATTAATTAAAAAAAATAAAAATATCTCACCGTGAGATAAGATATTGGACTTAAAAAAGAAACAATGTATGCCCCAACATCTGAAGAGTTTGGATGGTAGGGTTAGATAAGCTTGAAGTGTGGGATAAAAATCTCTCCCACCTATGCTGGGATATTAACAGACTAGAGATGTGACATACTCCCTTATCCTCTAATCTTTTCAGCTTCTTCAAATGTGGAAATGAAACAGAATCATTATTATCATGAATAAGGCCTTACATTTGCTGTACCACAATCCAACTTGGATATATGTTTTTGCACTAGTTGGATAACTTTTCCAGTTTAATACTATGGACCTATTGGATTGGTTAATTAACCTTGGTCTTGCCCATTTAATCTAATAAATATATAGATCCATCCTCATCCTCATCCTCATCTGGCGAGTATAATATTTTGTGAGACGTTATTTTTTTAATTAGTTATATTTTTTATTAAAATTATTATCAATTTTTTTAAGAAAAAATGTTTCACTTTTTTATTATCAATTAAGTACTATCATTTTTCTCTTAAAATGTTATCTCTTTTTATTCGTCTTACAAAAACATTCGGTGAGACGATCCTACACAATTATCCACCTTTGGGTTAAAGAAGTTCATGAAACACTTCTAATTAGTTGTAGATTGAAAAAATAATTTTATTCAAAATATATCATATATGAATATAAGAGAAGCTAGAATATTATATGAACAATATGATGATATTACAATAAAACGTTAAACCCAAAGTTTTAAATTTAAACTCACGAGTAAAATAAAACCTAAACCACACGTATTCACGTTATACAAGGAAGTTTGGCAAAAAGGTGTCTGAGACGAATAATTAATAATATCTTAATAGAAAAATTACTTAATTGATGAAAAGTAATAATATTATAGTATACTATTTGATTAATAATTTATAGTATAAATGAAAAGTTATAACATTATAAATAAAAAAGAAAAACACTTTTAATTAACTAAATCCAAAAACTCTTAAAATGAACTTACATCTCACACAGAATTCCATACAAGAATTTCATACTTCCCTAGTGTAATCAATAATTGGCAAGTTGAGACTAGTGAACAAAACATCAATATAATCCTAATTAATTAAAATGTGAATGTTTTTTGGCCAATTATTTCTGAAAACGAGTTAATCAATAATATTATATGATCCTTAAGAAATTTATTAAAAATAAAAAAGTTTGCACACTAATTACACTTAAACAAATTAATTTCATTCTAAAAAATGTTAGTTAAGGCAAAAGGATCAGTTGATGTATTGCAAGTTAAGTAGAAAGTGGATAACCATATAATAAATCTAATAAAATTTTGAGATAATTTTAATACTCCCTCGAACTCATATTTTTGTTCTGTTCACATCTTCTATTTTCGTCCGTTACACATTTATTTTCACCCCTTAAAAAAATTCACATCAATTAATAATCTCAAAATTATCTTAATTTCAAAAATATTACTCACACCTAACACATAACATACTTTATAATTTATTTTTTACCTAAAAATATCATAATACTCATAAAAGATTAATAAAATTGATCACAAAATATTTCTTCTTAAACTCTATATCTACAATACTAGTGAACATAAATTCAGAATGAAAGTGAATATCTATTTTTTATTTATGAATAAGCATTCTTTAGTAGTTTTAACTTTGGAAAGTATAAAAGTGAAGAAAAGTTTACCACGTACTCTTTCGACTTTTGGTTATTCAAGATTTGACTTGCCTCTGCATCATCGCGCTTTGCGTGGATGATATCTATTCGTTGAAATGTCCCATTTGGGTTGTAATTTTTTGAATAATATATGGTAATAATTATTGACAATTAGAAATTCTTTACTCTATTGTTTTCCAAAGATTATATAAAAGTCATGATTTTATTAATCCATATGTAGAAGATGGGAAAGTATTGCATTCTCACATTGATTGATCATTTTAAATTTTTAGTATTGCATTCTCACATTGATTGATCATTTTAAATTTTTATAATTAGTTATTATTTTTTTATTGGAAATGTTAAGTAGTGCAAAAATATAGTGTAAATTGTTGAAACTGTATTGTAATTCTAAGTGAGATTAGCGCAGTAAAACGGTTGGAGATGTCATCAAAGTGCCATTGCTGCCTTGAAATTTGGGGAATAGGAAAAGAAAAAAAATTGGGTTTCTTTCTCAAAACCAGCTAATACCAATACCATGTGAAAATATGACAATTATTGAAATTAAATTCTCAGTTGAGGAGTATGTTGTATTTCCTAAATATATGTAGAACGAGTATATATTCCCACATAATATGCGAATATATTATATTTTATAAGAAAATTGATTAGATAATTGAATATTAAATGCATATTGTAATTTAATAATGAAGATATACTCAAAATTTTTGAAGATATATTTTTATTAATTGATTTATTTATCTAATTTTAAGGTTTACTTTTTATCTCCAAAAAATATAAAGGTATACATTAGTAATATAATAATAATAATAATAATAAATAGAAAGATTATATGTAACATTAATAAAAATATATATTCCTAACTAATCAAAAAAATATGATTAAAGTTGGTGTTTAATTTGAAGATATACATGAAAAATAATAAATTGAATATATTTTTATTGATTGGTTTAATTATTTTATTCCTAATCAATTAAAAAAAGTAAAGGTTTATTTAATTTATAGATATACATGAATAATATAATACTCCCTCCGTCCGCTTTTAAGGTATTCATTTACTATTTTGGCGCCCGCTTCAAAAGTATACATTTTCCCTATTTAGTAAAAAAGTACACAATATGGTCCACCACTTTTCTCTAATACAACTACCCTCTTTACATAATAATACTCCCTCCGTCCCGGAGAAGTTGGTATAATTTTTTTGGGAATGGAGATTAAGAAGTATAATAATTTAATGTAAAGTGAAGTAAATTGAAGTGAGAGAAATAATATTTAATGTGTAATGAGTAATTGTATTATATGTGATATGTGGGGCCATGCGAATAGATTAATTATTTTTGTGTGGGTCTTATATATTAAAAAGGAAATGTGTCAACTTTAGTGGGACAAACCAAAAAAGAAAGTGTGTCAACTTTTATGGGACGGAGGGAGTAATAATCTTTAATTCACGGGCAAAAAGTAAATGGATACCTTAGAATCGGACGGAGGGAGTAATAAATAATAAATAAATAAAAGTAGAAAAATTATATATATGAAATTAAAATAAAAAATACGACAGTTAACCATATCGTGATATCTCATATCTTTAAAAAGTTATTTATATAAGAGTATTCGCAATTAATATATATAAGATGATAATATATATATATATATATATATATATATATATATATATATATATATATATATATATATATATATATATATATATATATATATATATATATAAATCTCTACAAATATAGAAAGTCAAACCTACTCAAAATGCAAAGATACATACGTGTTACACACCGAATAAATGGCCATAAAGAAATAACCACATTTCAATAAAATCGCAATACATTTTTATTTTAAAAAAGTCATCTATTTACAATTCACATGAGAGACTCTATTGTGAAACGAATTTTTTTTTGTGAGATGATTGTTAGACGGGTTGATTCATTATTAAAATATGTTTATCATATAGGTAAAATATATTTATTTATAATTAGGGCTGTCAATTTTACCCACGGGTTCGAATACCCGACGAGTAATACCCTATCGAGTAAAAATATGGTAGAGCATAATCGAGTATAGGGTAGGATAATACTCATATCTGTTTAAAATGTTAAGAGTAGGTGTAGGTATGGTTTTTATAAAATACACATCTACCCTACCCGGTTACCCTACCCATTTACTAGTTTACTTTATATATATATATATATATATATATCTTTATATTAATTGACAATACAGTATGTTATTTTATTATTTGCTTTATTATATAAATTGACATCTTAATATCCGCTTTAAAAAAAATATTTTAATATCCAATATTCGTGTTTTAGATATTGTATCATCATCTAGAGTTGCAAAATAAGTCACAGCCTTTTCAAGTGATGAAGAAAATGTAAGTGAGATTATGGTTCAAGAAAAGTATTATAATGATAGTTATTAAAATATATATCCTTTAATATTTATATATGTGTGTTTCTTTTAGGATGAATCTGTTGCCAATTTAATTTGAGATTATGGAACTATGAAGAACTTTGTTACATTTTAAGTTATCAAGTCTGTATAAACTTGAAGTCATGCAGCAGTTGAAGTTGATTTATTAAACATTGTTAGATTAGTTTGATGAGTTTTAATTGTGCTAATTGGGTTTTTTAATGCTATTAGTATAACTTGAAGTCTTATTTTGTAATCTGATTCATGATTTTTGTATGGTTGAGAGTGATGATTTATTTATATATGTTGGACATTTGTATTTATTTGAGACGAATAAGATAAAGAGAGGTGTCGTCATAAATGGGAAGAGTGAAGACAACTAGGGTGACCATTTTAAAATATGTGGATAGCCGTTTATCCGCGGATTATCCATTATCCGATGAATCTTACATGTATCCTATCCGATGATACATTTGAGGTTAATAGGGTAGGATATGGGTGAAGGCAATAAGATATAGGGTAGGGTATAGATTTGACGTACCTGTATCATACTCTATCCTTTTACACACCTATTTATAATTAAAATATGTCAATAATGAATCATATTACAACATCCTAAAATCATACTTTAATTCATCATCTATCATATTTTACAAAACATACTCTAACAACTATTAAACATACTTTATCTATATAATAGACATACTTTAACAGTTCTCACAAATTGTCTCATATAAGTAGCGTCTCATAAGAAACTTTGTCAATTCAAATAACTTATTTATTTTTATTTAAGAATATCAAACTACTTTTAAAATATAATAAAAAACAAATTTTTTAGAATTCCATATCTACAGCAGCTCTGAATTTTTTTAAGAGACAATTAGAGTACAATATTATTCTATTTTTTTCTATTCTAATATTATTATTTTTAATACTAATATTATAAAAACCGTTCATGAAACGGTTTAATTGAAGGCTATAACTTTTCATCATCATGAATATGATCGATCAATTTCATCCTGTCTTGTAAAATTTATTTCATTAAGCGATTTCACATTTTTTTGTGAGTTAATATTTTTTTCTAGTACAATTTTGCGATGATAATCATAAACAAGTAAACTCATGATCACATCATGTGCAGTTATTCAAATGTATTTAAAAAATTAATAATGTTTTAAGAAAAAAATATAATCCCCCTGTGACATAGAAGTTGACACACTTTTTTTTGTTTATCCCACTAAAGTTGACACATTTTCTTTTTAATACATGAGACCCACACAAAAACAATTAATCTATTATCATGGACTCCAAATATCACCTCTAATACAATTACCCACTACACATTAAATATTATTTCTCTCACTTCACTTTACTTCACTTTATATTAAATTATTATACTACTTAATCTTCGTGCCAAAAAAAATTATACTACTTCTACGAGATACAGAGAGTTTTATTTATCCTTTGACTATAGCACTATCAAAGACTCTATTATTTGATGGTGACCCCTATATCTATTTTTCGTATTTCATTATTCTAAAATAAATAAAAAAAAAATTCGGTTCAAGTCTTTTCATACACGTTGTTATTGGATGCATAGTATGAAGATGTTCTTGTTTCTTGGGATTTCTCAGCATGTGCACTACTACTAATTATATACGTGGCAATTATGGAATCAGTCAAATATTGGTCCTAATTAATCATATATATTAATCATGGCCTTGTTAATAGTGTTGATTTACAAAACACCAAACACTACATACAATTTTGGGAAATTGAAATTGTCAAAACAATTTAAAGATTACAACTCAAATTCCATTAATGGAAACTTCTAGAAATAACGGCTAGATCTCCAAAGCAACCTTACTAGATGAATTTGAGTGATAATATTTCAGTACTAAATCAAACAATTGCATGAGATCGTATTAATGAGAAACTATTACTCCATTGATTTTCATTAAGGTTTTCATTTTTTTCATTAATAAGTGTTATTATTTAATATGTAAATGACAATTGTATTAGTGAAAATATAAACCTATATTTTAATTGTGTTAATTAGTGTGTGTGGATCATATATATATATATATATATATATATATATATATATATATATATAGTGTACCCCACCATTAAGGGTCCCACCGTCCCTGCCCTGGGGATTGGTGGAGGAGGTAAATTGCAGGATGTGCCTCAAGTGACTTATAGAGAGGGCTAACTTTAAATTTGTGCCCTGGGGATTGGTGGAGGAGGTAAATTGCAGGATGTGCCTCAAGTGACTTATAGAGAGAGCTAACTTTAAATTTGTGCTTGCAAGGGGCCAAATTCATACCAAAGACATGATTCGAACCCCCACCCTGGGGCAACCAAGCTCAGTTGGAAGGTCTTTCCACCATCTCCTCTACCACTTGAGCTATGCCCTGTGGGCTATATATATAAATGAACTTTTTGAAGCGGACAACGCTCTCTTACCACATACAGAGAGAGTATCTATTAGCGTTCCTACCCAACATGTTACTACTAATATAATTACTCACTACACATGATATAATAATAATCCTTAATTTATTTACAAAAAGTAAAAGGGACCTTTACCCAGAGAGTACATTTTTTTATCACTTTCTTTTATATTTTTCTATTTTTATTTATATTATAAATTGTTCCTGAAGGTGTACTATTATCAATTTTTTAATTATAATACTGCGATAGTGAAATACTAAAATACTCCCTCCATCCCGCGTTAACGTTGACGTTTACTTTTTGCACGAAGATTAAGAATTATAATATTTTAATGTGTAGTGAGGTGAGAGAAATAATATTTAATGTAAAATTGGTAGTTGTATTAGTATTGTGTGTGGGTGTTTTATGGAATAATTAATTGATTTGTGTTGGTCCAAGTTGACAAAAAATAAAATGTACTTTAATTTAGGACAACTCAAAATGAAAAATGTAAACCTTCACGCGGGACGGAGAGAGTATAGAGGAAGAGATATAATCCTCCGTCCCATAAAAGTTGACACACTTTCCTTTTTGGTTTGTCCCACTAAAGTTGACACATTTCCTTTTTAGTAAATGAGACCCACACAAAAATAATTAATCTATTCTCATGGGCCTCACATATCACCTCTAATACAACTACCAACTGCACATTAAATATTACTATTTCTCTCAGTTCACTTTACTTTACTTTACAATAAATTATTATACTCCTTAATCTCTATGCCAAAAAAAAATTATACCAACTTTTACAGGACGGATGGAGTACAAAATATTGTTGATAATTATTTTTTTTAAACAGAAATATTGTTGATAACTTGACACAGTAGAAAAAAGGGATCTTAGTGGGCCCTTCGACGACAAATTATTGTATGCGCGAAGTGGGTCAATCACACGTTAATACGCCTACACATGTTCATTGGAGGGAGAAGGGGCCGGCGGGAGCGTCCGACCTGCAATTTCCTAAATAATTTAGCTCTGTATTAATATTATTTATTTATTTTTTATTCCATTAAATTTAAGATTAATTACTTTTTCTAATTTTACAGAGTATAAATTTGTAATTTGTTTGGCTTTATGCATATAATGTTGGAAATTAATCCATGAGACTTTAACCCTATTATGATTAACGAGATTTAAACCGTAAAGCGGAAGCGTACCTGATCCAATGAGTCTCTAGGCGGAACACGAACTCAGGATCAGTAGTTATATGACCTTCCTCAACTAAGCCTCCTTATTCCTTATGGGGACCGTAGTAATCCCTCCCGATGGGGAGAAGGGAAGACGATGTGCGGCTTATATAACCACTGATCCTGAGTTCGTGTTCCGCCTAGAGACTCATTGGATCAGGTACGCTTCCGCTTTACGGTTTAAATCTCGTTAATCATAATAGGGTTAAAGTCTCATGGATTAATTTCCAACAAGTGGTATCAGAGCCACCCTATTAATGATTATTTGAGATCGGTAAAATATTATATTTTAATAATTGAGATCTTGGATTATTATTTGGTTCAATTGTTCCGAAATTATTCGGATTCTTAAGAAAAATTAGTGCGATTATTTCCCTTTTTTGACTGTTTGTATATCTCTGCATTATGGTATATGGTCAATTTATTGAAATTTGATACATATGCGTTGACCTGTAGCAGAGTGTTAAGAAATAATCTATATAATTTTATAATTTATTTATTGGGTATATTCGTGAATAACCAAATTTTTTATTGATGGTGTGCGTGTTGACAATTCAATTTAGAATTGCTATGCATATATCTGTGAATTGTTTTGAGAATGTCTAATATGTGATTATATATATGTACATATTTGCAGAGACATGTGCCAACATTCTCATTTTGGCTTAATATTCTAAATTAATTTTCTATTTATTAGTTTATATTCAAACTAATGTTGTGTATGGCATGGATTTGGTTATCTATGGTAATTTAATATCTTCATGAACATTAAAAATTTGCCAAATTCAGTTTAATATTAAATTGGGATTTTGGAATCCCTAATTAAGTAAAGGAGATCTTTCATCATTATAGGTAATGAATCATCTAATATTCTTATTTGGTTAGAGGAATAAAATTAAATTAAATTGGGGAGACAGTTAAATGTCGTTTAATTAAATTAAATATTTTAATATTTATTTAATTAGTCTAGTAAACCTTCAATCTAGTCAATCGAAACACCATGTTGCCACAGCAATATCGTGTGTGGAGAAAAGCTTTATTGAAATTACATAGATGGGTGTGGTATTATTTATGTGTTCTGTGTTCGGCCCACAGGTAGGCACAGTTTGACAGAATAATAACACACATGTGATAATAAGTATGTGATAATTATTTGGATTATTCATGTGAACATGAGTCGGTCCACAGATAGACTCTTGTTTGACAGAACTTATTGTCAATACTTGATTGTTACACCAAGATTACCCCTGCAGTTAATTTTTGTCCACAGACAAGGTTAATGTTGCACAAGGTGTCTTGTGATGGGTCCCTAATTAATAATGTTGTGCGAGTGTATTTTCATGCGGGTATTGATCGACCCACAGGTAGATTAATATTTGGCAGAAATACACAAGCACCTGTGGTGGTAAATATGTGACGATTATTTGTTTAACATGTGAGTAATAAGTCGGCCCACAGGAAGGCTATTGCTTGACAGTTTTATTGTCAGTATTTGACTACTACAAAGAGGTGTCACTTACAAGTTAGTATTGTTGTCATTGGACTTGATACTAATGTTGTGCTCGATTCCTTGAGATGATTCTAAACTATTTAAAATTTGAAAGATTATAAAGTTTAGTGCAAGCATGATAATCATTTTGGATTAATTCTCTGTACAATTAAGAAGTCTGTTAATTAAGTTTAGCCTATGCCAACAACAAAATTATACATGATGAGAACTTCAACAATAAGAATGAACTAATAAGTTTCTAACAAACTCTTTCTCAATAAAGTACAAGGGCAACAAAGAAAAACCCGTTTGGAAAGCTGTTAAAAAGAAACTAAAGTATAACCTTTCGTTTCTCCTAAAGGCTTGTGGAATTGTTTTATAATACACCACATTAAGATTACTTAGTATGAATTGTGTTGTGGTGTAGTTAAAAGACAAAAATAGTACCCCACAATATATGGTTACTAATTGGAGAAATACTAAAGATTGCAGCTTATGGTCTCAATAAAGTTCCAACCAAAGTAGTTGTGAGAACTCTTTGAGTTTCACATATGGTGATATCCAACTAAGGCTAGATCATTGGGATCTACTAAAGAATATTGGATTCAAATAGATACAAGCTACTTTATTGGTATTAAATAAAGATAATAAGTTTATGATCCAATTGATCGGATCATATTTGAGACGGGTAATACGGTATTATGTGAGGATGTTAATTTTGGGGGAAGAATAATATTAGAGACATTGTCCTTAAGGGGGAGTCGATTCGATCCCCACTTATGCTTTAAAGAATTGGTGCAAATTCAGAATAACGATATGACAATGTCAATAATATTAAAGGAATAACAAATTCAACAACCTCAAGAATTAATGTCACTAAGAAAACCACTAGAGTTGGGTGAAAGATAATTCAGAAGATTATGTAGTTTTCTCCTAAATAAAGAGGACACTATGGAATTAATGGTAGAATATTCAAACAATGTTCATCAAACCATGAAAGGTCCAATTACTCAAAAGTGTGTTAATGCTATAAGTTATGAGTATAAATCAATACAAGATGATTAGGTTTGCATCTTGATATAGGATTATACTCAAAAGGGAAGGAAGACATTATTATAAGATAATCATGAAATTAGTAGCACATTTTGATCTTGAATCATATTAGATGGATGTAAAGATAAAGTTCCTTGATCACAACACTGATGATACGATCTAAATAGTTTAAGAACTAATAAGAAATTCATCTATGCATTCAAGCAAATTTTTTTTCGTAAAGGAATCACAAGTATCATCATGAAGTAAGTGTCTCTTTTGGTTTTGAGACAAATGTAGATGATTATGTGATTCAGTGGGAGAATGTTTAAGTTAAACTAAGGGAGATAAGTGCAGTCTCAATCAGGTGCCCTAAAGTTAAACTAAAGATTTAAGAAATGTAGAAACATTTCATATTCATTGGTTGTTGGAAGTTGTTGTATGATGAGGTCTCTACAAGACCTAATTTGACTTATGTTGTTGGTATATTAAGTAGACATTTAAGTAACTCTAGTATGGATCTTTATAAAGTATGTATAGAGAACTAAGAATAATATGCTTGTACATCAGAGATCAGATTTGTTAGAGATCATGAGGAATTCTGATTCTGAGTTTGTTGGATGTCAATACAATATAAAATCCACTTCAGGCTATATTTCTGTTGGTTGGAGAGCTATACAAGTAAAAGTATTAAGCAAACACTTTAGCTCATTAACCATGACAACAGAATTAGTAGCATACTAAGGGCATTCAAACATGAAATAAAGGTTGCGAAGATTTGCCACATAAAGTTCATTGTGACAGTTAGTTCGCAGTAAAATATTTATGACAAGAATACTTATAAGTCAAACAAATTGACATAGAATTCTTGGTTGTTAAAGAAAGTGTTTTGTGTAGATAAAATTTTAGAAGAGCATATTATGATAGACTCTAAATTCGGATCCGCTATTTATGTATTCAACGCCCTGTAATTTTTATGAGCTAGCTACTCATATGGGTGTGATATGGTTTTAGAATACATTAGTTCAGTGGGAGTCTATATTTATTGTTCTTTAAAGTTTCAATACACTTTGATTTGGATAATTCAGTTTTCTGCAGAATTAAGTTGATGGTTTTGAATTCATTGTGAATTTACTAAAGTTAATTTTTCATTTTGTAATATTTTATATTATGGATTGGTCTCACTAAAGTTTAAAGTTGGACCAGTTGGAAATAGACATGATGTTGATCACATTTGACATGTAATTTCCATGCTACTCACCATGTTTGATCTATGTCATTGAGTATATTGATATGGTGATTGTCGGGGTTTAATCACGATTTATAATGTGGTGAATGCCGCGGTAGTTCCATATTAGTATATGAGATGGACCAGATTGTTAAGTATAGCCTGAAGAGGAATAGCATAAAGTTGCGCAACTAATGACTCTTGATATAATTGCTAACGGAAAATATATAGCCCAAGTGGGAGATTGTTGGAAATTATTAATTTCCCTTATAATCTAATTATGGGCAATATATTATTATTCAATTATATTAGCTATTCAATTATATTATGGATTTAATTAAGTGATCCAATTAAGGTTAAAGGTCCATGGGCTATAATAATAAATGATATGGGCTTATTGAGTAGATACCCAATACTACATGATTAGGTGATTATGGGTGGTCTAGTCAAGTAGTATATAAAGGTTACCCGGTTATGGTCCCCAATATACTAAGCCGCACATCGTCTTCCCTTCTCCCCATCGGGAGGGATTACTACGGTCCCCATAAGGAATAAGGAGGCTTAGTTGAGGAAGGTCATATAACCACTGATCCTGAGTTCGTGTTCCGCCTAGAGACTCATTGGATCAGGTACGCTTCCGCTTTACGGTTTAAATCTCGTTAATCATAATAGGGTTAAAGTCTCATGGATTAATTTCCAACATATAACTCATAAGTACGTATTCTTTTCTTTTAATTAATTTAACTATAATCTACACTTCTTATATATATATATATATATATATATATATATATATATATATATATATATATATATATATATATAATTTTTAATCAATAAATAAATTAAAATTTCTTATTTATAATATAATTATTAATCACACGTTAAAAAATAGAGTTACCCTCTAGCAGGACAGATTATATAGAAAGATGGGCATGAGCTGTGAGATGGATCAAATCTTTATAAATTAAGTAATAATTAATTTATATTAGTCAACTACTTAATTATAAAAACCAACAATTTTTTTTCAGTTGATGCCAATGAATTATAGCAAATTTAAATGGAGTTGATTACATAAATTAATTTAACATATACAAAACATACTAAAAACACAATACTTTAATACAAACTCCTATATTTTAATATATACATTAGAGAAACATTTCTACAATATTTTATAATAATTTCTCCGTTCCATAATAAACTTTACATTTTTTTATTTTCGTTCGTCCCACATTAAACTTTACTATTCAATAAAGGAAATATCACATCAATTCTCACACCTAAAACTTTATCTTAATTATAAATTTATCACTCCCCCTAACACACAAATATACTTTATGGAGTAATTTATTTATTATATAAAGATACTACATTACCCTCTAAAAGTTAATGAATTTGGTCAAAAAATAACTTTTCTTAAACTCTGGATCTACAGTAACTGTGAAGTTTATTATGGGAAGGAGATATAAAGCCATACTCCCTCCGTCCGGATTCAAGAGTTCCATTTGCTTTTGGGCACGGAGATTAAGGAGTATTGTTATTTAATCTGTAGTGGGTAGTTGTATTAGTGGAGGTGTGAGTTCTATTTTTTAGTTGTATTAGTGGGTGTGTGTTGATAAAAAAGGAAATGAGATCCTTGGGGGCGGTCGCCCAAAATGAAAAAATGATACACTTGAAAGCGAATGGAGGAAGTACTTTCCAGCATCGAATATTATACCCTAGAGCAGAACCGACATACTTTAACATATACTAAACATACTTTACACAATAATAATTTAACACAAAACTTATATATTTCAGCATATACCAAGCATACTTTACATTACAATACTTTAACACAAACAATAATATGAAATAGAGAAACATTTTCTATATCATTGAAATATTACATTGTAGATGTTAACTTTACTATATTCAACAACATATTGTAACACTAAATTGACATATTTTAGCATATCCTGAACATACTTTTACGTATAATAAATATAAACACATTTATCTTTAAAGTCGTCTTCTTCGGCACAATACAGAACCATTCCTATAATTTATGATAGATTTCTAATCACGGTGAATTATAGTAACTTTGAACACAGATCAAACGACTACGTAGACAATGGTAAAAAGAAATTGAATCTGCTTGGTTAATTTCGTTTACATTCGTAAAATAACTATAGAAAATATTTAATTAAATCAAGAAGTTCCTAAAGAGTTGACTAAAAATTAATTATAAATTATTATTTAATTTATGAATAATATGCAGATTTGATCAGTCTCACGATCCGTCGAATGTAAAGACATCTCACAAGAGACTTTATCTTAAATATACTCCCTCCGTCCCACGGTTTATATTTTTCATTTTGGTTTGTCCAAGTTAAGGTTTACATTTATTTTTTTATCACGTTGGACCCACATAAAACAATTCATTATTCTATGTAGAGCCCACACACAACACTAATATAACTATTCACTTCACATTAAATGAATTATTTCTTTCACCTCACTATACATTAAAATATTATATGATATAATTTACGTGCGAAAAATAAATGTAAATGTTAACGTGGGACAGAGGGAATATATCATTACACTATGTTTGTTTCAAATTTAAAAATTGGATTTTAATTTTTAAAATTCATAAATTTTGAAAGTTACTCTTGTATGCACAGATCAATTGCGAAAAAAAATCAAACATTTACTTCATCTGTAATTTTGTCATAACTTTTGAAATAAAAAAAAAACACCAACTTTGAAGTCGGTTGTGAATCTTACCCATTAGTTAGCCAATGTTGAGCGATTGCTAACGTTAATCTTTATCACTTCAGTTTTTATATCATTTTTGATTAATTACATGAAAAATTTCAATTTTTCTATAAATGGCGGTTTAACTTTTGAAATTTGAACAAAAAAATCATCAAATCATATTTTTTTGCAAATTGCACCCATAACAAATTAAATAATTTTATATTTAAATCTAACTATTATTATTATTATTATTATTATTATTTTGGCAATCAACTTTTTTTTTTAAAAAATAAACATCTTCGAACACTTATCTTCTCTCATTTTTATTCCATTATTAATCCTTGGACCCAACACCCAACCCACCCCCCTCTTCTCTGCCTATAAATAGTCGAGCCCCCGTTGCCACATGCTATATTCCTTCCAACAATCTCTTACCTACAACTCTGCAACTCCTTCTCGAATCCCATCATCATCCCCACCCTCCTCTCTCTCCCAGAAACAGTCACCAATGGTTGTTCTTTCAAAGCCAGCAATCCAACAACAACAGTTCTCCACTCCCAAGAACTGCACCACATTCTCTTCACCTGCTATTCCCATCATAGACCTATCCAAACCCGACCCGAAAACCCAGCTCGTGAAGGCCAGCGAGGACTTCGGGTTCTTCAAAATCATCAACCATGGCGTCCCCACTGAATTCATCACCCAGTTGGAAGCAGAAGCTGTCCGATTCTTCTCTCTGCCACACTCTGTCAAACAGAAAGCTGGCCCTCCTAATCCTTTCGGCTATGGCGACAAGAAAATCGGCCCCAATGGCGACGTTGGCTGGCTCGAATACCTCCTTCTTACCACTAATTATCACACCGACTACCACAAGTTCTCCTCCATTTTCGGAGAAGCTGCCGAGACATTCAGGTGAGTCTCGTCTAGTCTAGTCGTTTTTTGCTGTTACATCTCCTGTTACAACCGTTTGTTTTTTTGAACGTTGTTGATTTTTTTTTTTTTTATTGTTGTAGGTGCGCTGTGAATGAATATGTATCAGCAGTGAAGAAAATGGCATGTGAGATTCTTGAAATGTTGGCTGATGGATTGAAGATTGAGCCAAGAAATGCTTTTAGTAAGCTGCTAATGGATGAACAGAGTGACTCTGTTTTCCGACTGAATCACTACCCGCCATGTCCCGAATCCGACACCGGCAATATGATCGGGTTTGGGGAGCACACCGACCCACAAATCCTATCAGTTTTGAGATCCAACAACACTTCGGGTCTTCAAATCTCTCTGAAAGATGGGCGGTGGATATCTGTCCCCCCTGACCAAACTTCTTTCTTCATCAACGTTGGCGACTCATTGCAGGTAAGATAATACTAACAATTACATTATACGAATTTCTCGGTTCATATTTTCCGTGTCATTTTATTACATCATTTCCACTCCAATATCACATCTTTTTATTTTACATACTCCATTTGATGGATAAGAGGAACTAGGAACTATACACTAACAAGACAAGCTTAAACATACAGTTAAATTTTTTTCCATCATCTACTTTATTAATCCATCCTATACACTTTTCGCACCCAAAAAAAAAGCATTACTTTATCGAAAAGTTCAAAAAATTATTTCCATTTTAATTAAATCATTCTTTTTTCACACAAATGTCATTACTTTATATTTTTTTATTATTTAAAAATATTATAATATTTTTTAAAATCATCAAAATTTGTAAAAAAAATATAATTTTTTTTAAATAACGTGGTATAATAAACAAAAAGAATTGTCGAGATGAAGGAATAATACTATATCCAATAATAAATTTTTGGGAGGCCGGCGTTGATAAATAATTGGTGTCATGATCATTTTCAAGACACTCGTGAAGGCTTGACCAAAATAGAAATATCTTATAATATTCCATGCGACAAGTGAATAGTAGAGCACGTGAAACTCTAACTTCCATTCCTAAAAAAAAGTGGTCAACCGACTTAAACCGCCGTCAATTTAATAGAATACGCGTGTGTGCTTCAACTGCCCACACCTTGCCATGATAGTGAACTTTCCTAGGTTTGACCACTTATGTAGTTTCTACGATACATGCACTTGTTTCTTCCATAAGTTTCCATTCTTTAACAACAAATACTTTTGTAAATCGAATTTACGATGTAAATTATGTGATATTCAATACAGTTTTATTATATTCTATGTTTAGATAGAGCGTTTAAATTAATGAGATCATAGAAATTACCAGGGCTTATAAGTTTATACCGTAAACTCGATTCATAAACCCGATTCACTGAATAGTGACTATTCTTTAATTCTTTTTCTTATAATAAGAGTGCATCTTAACTAAACAATATTCCTAGATTCCTTTTTTCGACAACAATGTTTGTTGGTCACCATCATAGAAAGTATTTAATGGTCCCATGTAGCATAATGCAAGTCATGTAGAATAAAATAGTATGATAAAGAGAAACCTATCCGACCAAATTATTTATTTATTTAATTTGCAGGTAATGACTAATGGGAGGTTCAAGAGTGTAAGGCACAGAGTGTTGGCAAATAGTATAAAGTCAAGGGTGTCAATGATTTACTTTGGAGGACCACCTTTGAGTGAAAAGATAGCACCTTTGGCATCCCTAATGGAAGGAGAGGAAGACAGCTTGTACAAGGAGTTCACTTGGTTTGAGTACAAAAACTCTGCTTACAAGTCTAGATTGGCTGACAATAGATTGGGACTCTTTGAGAAAATTAAGATTGCAGCCTCATGATCGCTTTCCAATGGCCTCTCCGATGTCACACCAAATCGGAGATGAAATCGTAACAGAACCAGAATATATATATATATATATATATATATATATATATATATATATATATATATATATATATATATATATATATATATATATATATATATATATATATATTATGTTTATGTTGAGTTGAAATTAAGTTGAATGTGTTAATGCAAGTATATTATGTGTGCATTTTAAAAGAATGTGCATGTGATATACACTGACATAGTGATATTAAGGTGAACTCGTAAAGAATGTGAATTGTAAAACTTATAATTTATTTCATTTGAATATTCATGTGCATCATGTTAACTTATTATACTCCCTTTATATTTCCTTATCTATATCTATATAACCTTTTGTTTTGTGCAAGTGAATTAATTAGTATTAATATAAAGCGGACAAATTTATTACTCCTTCCGTCCAATAAAAGTTGACACATTTTCTTTTTTGACTTGTCCCATTAAAGTTGACACATTTCCTTTTTAATACATGGACTCACACAAAAAACAATTAAACTGTTCTCATGGGTCCCACATATCACATCTAATACAACTACCCACTACACATTAAATATTATTTCTCTCACTTCACTTTACTCCACTTTACATTAAATTATTATACTCCTTAATATTCGTGCCCAAAAAAAATTATATCTAACTTCTATGGGACAGAGGGAGTAGTAGTGATGAATAGAATGTGTGGATTCTTTTCGTTGAAAAGGAAAAATAAATATTTTAGAGTATACAACCTAAATAACAAAATTAATACTCCATCCGTCCCACGTATTTTTACACACTTTTTATTTTGGGGTGTCCCACGTATTTTTACCAATTTCATTTTTTGGCAAAAATACATAATATTTTATTACCTACTTTTTACAATCCCAACAACTTTAATTACTTTTTTACACTTTATTCATCATTTCCAATAACTTTATTCACTTTTTCTTTTTAAATTACTAATTTATCTCTACTTTCTCTTACATTATATATTAAAAAAATAAAACGTCTTAATCTCCGTGCCTGTACAAATGGATAAAAATACTCGGGACGGAGGGAATAGTATTTATTAATGGATGGTGGAGGTTTTTATTTTTTATTTTTTCTTGAGATTATGTGGACTTTATTGTTGAGAAAGCAAGGCTTACATCCTAATGGTGATAATACTACTTTGACCCATGAAAAAGTGGAAAACTCTTGGACAGACAACTGTAGTTTACTGCAATTGGGCTTTTAACCTTATTTATGACTTTGATCAAATCAAATTTGCAATTTTTGTTCCAGAAAGTGGAATTTTCCAATTTTTTAGTATACAGAAAGTGGACTAAATTTAGTAGACATAAGCATACAAAGTCAAATTTGGACATTTTGACCCATTAATGATCCATGATCAAAATCTTAATATAAGTATGCATTTTAGTCAAAGTCTTTTACGCACTAAACTCTTATCTATTCTTTAAAATAGATATAGATTAAAAAAAATGATAAAATTAATGTAAGATCACCTCACGATTTATTATTCATAAAAAGTAATATCATTAATATTAATAATAAAATATTTGATTGATAAAAAAAATAATTAAACTATTTTACGAACTCTTCACATTTTAAAGAATAGAAAAAAAATTGATAGTATTTTTAATGAAAATTTGAGTAATGGATAAAAAATAGAAAAATAAGCTTATATAATACTCCTTCTTTATGATAAAAGTAAGTGGTTAAGTTATGTACGAAGGTTAGTAACTAATAGGAAAAAATAGCAAAATAATCTTTAAAAAAAATTATGCATACAATCAGATTCAATTCATATACATCTATATATATATATATATATATATATATATATATATATATATATATATATATATATATATATATATATATATATATTTACATATATATATAATTAAAAATAACAATTTTTGAGTAAATTAAAACTGCAATTATTCAAAGTTTTCTAAAATAAAAATGTTGTTAGTTTTTAAATACAAATTATATCAAAAAATTAAATTTGAAAAAATTTAATGCATTCTTTAAGATATACATTACTCACTTAATTAAAACTCATGCAATTTGTTATTAAAAAATAGAATAAGGGTTTATTATTATGTACGTGTTTTAATAGCTTAATTATTAGGAGATACAAAATAAAATTGAATTACTAAAAGATATATTCCGATATTTTATTTTTTCAAGTTTACCCTTAATAGTTTCCATTTATCTCTTAACGCTCCCTACTTCATTCTAACGATTCGAGATGTATTGGTCCAGATGGATTCCTCCAATTGCTTACTTCCTTCAGGAAAGTATGCTACTATTCAGAACTTAATAACACGAAATCAGTGTGCATTCAATAGTGATTAGTATAGCTAACAAACCTATTACAATTTTTCGGAAATATGAATCCTATATAACAATATTGTCGAATCTACTAAAGGAAAAAAAGCACCAGAAACACAAATTAAAAGTAATACATTTAAATAAACAAAAAACCTTTTAACACCAATGTACACCAATGCTAAAAAAAACATATTAACAACAATGTTCAAAACAATTTAATGTTCACCAATGCACACCAATGTCAACTATATAACTCAATCTTTATTTGTGCTTAGTCTATGATGATGTGGCTACAGTCATTAATTTTAAAGACGTAGAGCTAAATGTTTGCTATAACAATAACTGCCTCGGTTTTTTGTTTTATATTTGCTGAAAGATCAATATATAGATTTGAGAAGGTGAACCAAATGGGTCTTTAGCCACAAATTAAAGTTTTTTTAGGCAATTCGGCAAACACCTGGTGGGCGACGAGATTGTAAAATCTAGGATGCAGTGATCCCTTACACGAAAACAAAAATTAAAATAACTCTTTTAGGTTAAACAAACAACACAAGTGAAACTTACGATGCCATTGTCCCTAGCGTAAGATTAGATCATGATGTTCTGAAACTCCGTAGAAGTAAGCATCTGCTAAACTATGCAGCACCAATGTTCAAAGAATATATAACATTTGCGAAACATTGGTGTTCAAACAAATCAATGTTCAAAAGTACTATGCACGCTAATGTTTTCCACACCAATTCAAAACAAATCAAAGTTTAGCACTTCCCACAGATTACCCGCCGATAAAGCATTTCAAATACACGAATGCAATCTTCCTGCTTTAATATACACCTATGTACACTGATTTTCAAAAAAATCGAAATGACAACTTCTCCACCAAGAATCAAATTCTTTAACTTTAACACCTAAATCATTACATTTAACAAACAATTATAACCCACTACTTTACAGTGTACGATTACAGCAAAAAAATTGTTCAATCGTTTACTCTTTGACTTAGTGTACACTACCGTACAGTGTTCGATTTTCAAATAGAAAAAAATAGGGAATCACACCCCTCAAATTTTGATGTTTTACAACACAAGCACAATCGTTCAAAATCCTAATTTATCCCAAATTTCGACAAAAGGAGAAGAGAACCGATTGCACAAACAAGTTGAGGAATATTTTGTATATATCATTAGTTCAGAGCTATACTAACCGGCTAAAAATTGTGGATTGCTTATAGGCTTCTCTGCTTGAAGAAAATATAAAGCCAAGAACTGATCTTCCTCCACTGCTTGTACCTCTTCGCGAGCGGAGATCAGAGAAGAAGTAATTGAGAAATTTTGTTACGAAATTTATGGAGAATTACACAGATTTATAATACATTCCTTTAAAATAATTTTTAACACTAGTGTTAAGTGTGTGTAATATGGGAAATACGGCATTAGAGTTTGTATATATGAGTAATTATGTAATGTTAATGTATTACAAAGTAAATAAGAAGATAATTTTGTACCTAATAGTTATTGATCCTATAAAAATTGAATGTATATAATTAAATCATTGCATGTGATAACAACTCCAATATATATCTCATATAGCTTATCAACTCTAATACATATCCCATATAGCTAGACAGATTTGCGTGAGACCATCTTAAGGTGATATTATTTTACACTTTTTTAATTAGTTATCACTTTTTATCACTAAAAAAATTATGTTTTAGCAACGGAATTTACTAACGAAATTCAATTTATTGATAAGGATTTATTCTTTATTTTACCAACGGAATTCAATCCGTTGGTAATTACCAACAAATTACCAACGGAACGATTATATAAATTATCAACGGAATTGAATTTTCGTTGCTAAAAAAATTACTAACCATCACTTTACCAACAGAATGATTATATAAATTACCAACGAAATTAAATTTTCATTGCTAAAAATTTACAAACTATTACTTTACCAACGGATATTTACATTGTTAACCCATTGGTAACCAATTTAACAATGAAATTGAGATTTTTACTCTGTTAGTAAAATAGATTTTTTTTTGTAATGTATTGAAAATGTTATATTTTTTTAAAAAGAAAGATTGTCACTCTTTATTTATAATATAAATTTTTCATAAAATAATTTATTGCATTATTATTATTTTTTAATAAAATAATTATCACTTTTTCATATGAAAGTTATATAACCAACAAATAATAATATAAAATCATCAACTATACTCTATACATATGAACTTGACATTCCATCCCAATCTACGTAAAATATACAAACAAACATAAATTATGTTATTTTAGTCTGAATTTCACACCCTTTATTAGATTTTAAAATTTTGAATTTCTACTATGTCCCGTACTCATAATATAAGTTTTTATACCATATGATTGGTCTCTTATATTCTCGGGTGCACAACGTGTGTAAGTGTATACATTTTATTTAAAAGGTATTGATTGATCGTTAATAGTCGAGGTGATCAAGCAACAAAATATCGAACCCAAGGAAATTTAGGATTCATGGCTTTTAAGTATAGCATCGTGATTAGTTAGGAACGATCGAAAAGGAGGTTTAAAAATAAAAGAAAATAAAATGCATGGAAAATAAATCTAATTACAATATTTTTAGATTTTCAATGACATGGTAGTTTTCATGATGCACTCATATAATCAATCATCTAACATCTTTAATTGTTTTCCATTTTTTAAGAAAATCATGATAAGGGCAATCACGATTTCCACCTATCCCCAATGACCATGGTAAATAAGATGTAAATTATTTTCGCAACCCCTAAAAGTTCCTAAGATTGATCCTACTTACAATTCCCTTCAAGGTACTATATTCGTATGGATGAGGTTCACTTCACTAGTTTAATCCTCGGGCCTAAGTGATCTCCCTAGTGTTCATTTACGTTGTTCTAAACATAAGGACTCCTTGGCTAGACTTCTCTTATATTAAACCCTCATGTAATAAATGGAAGAAACTCACATATGATAATCATACAAAACAACTAAGGGTAAATCAATGACAAGACATGTCGATACACAATACACAACCTAATCACTATATACTAATACCAAAGACATAAATCTCATATTATTACAAGCATGCGAATTTCATAAATGAAACCTAATCAAAGCCGAAAATTCAATCAAGACATTTTCATAATTTAATCAATAATCATGCCTTCAATCAATCACCAAAACATAGAAAATAAAAAGATAATAAATAGGATTAGGTTGCACCTTAATGAAGTTTTTATATCCATGAGGATCATCTTTTCCTTGGTGTCCCCACCTTCTTGGAAAACAATAAATTCCTAATCTAGAAAAATATTTAAAACTATTTTAGAAAAATATTTAAAATTACGAATCCCTCATCCTGAAAGGGGGTGGAATCTCAACTATAGAGATCTTTAATTAAAAAGCTCTCAACTTTTTAATGGAGAATTTAATCGATGAAGAATTGGTAAGTGAGGGCTTCCAAATGTGAGGTATTTATAGTTGTAGGGTGAGAGAAGTGTTGGACTAATTTTCCAATGTGGGACAAAGATGGATATTTTGGAATTTTTAGTGATTTTTGGGAGAAAATTCGGTTCCAGCAATAGGGTTCAAGATTAAATTGGGCATGAACCGATTCGAAGAGCTGGTCTAGCCGGGTGGTTGAGCGCTTCCCATAAGAATCGGCTGAAAGGTGGTGGGTTTGGGTTCGAATCCGCCCAAACTTACTTTTTTTCTTCATTTAATTCTAGTGTTAGCAAACGGATCACATTAATTTCGGGAGCAATCTTGGTACAAGCACGTGTATAGCAATCTTGGTCCATGCGAGAGGTCTTGTGCTCGAATCTCATCGATCGAAGATCTCGTACAGTCAATATTGTCTATGCTCACTTTTCTCAACACCCAGATAAAGTGTTGTTGTAGATCCTTTTAAAATATGTTGTCTTTTTACTTGCTATCAATTTTTCTCGTTTTCTTCCAGATTTAATTCTCGTTTCTTCCATCGTTCTGTCAAGCTCAAAAACACCAATTTTTCTGCAAAAATAAACAAAAATAACTCTTTCCAATTAATCAAGCAATTAATAGTATTTTTATTAAAATCATGCTTAATTATTGAATTAAAGCCAAATAAATCTACATAAATTCATGCAATTTAAGCCCAAAATTCTAGATAAATTTCACGCTGATCAGGTATACACGTTGATTAATAAGAGCATTTTTTTTCATTGAAATAGCTTGACTGAAATATGAATAGTGTAAATATTTAATTAGAAAAATTATATTTTTTTCAGAAAATAAAGGGTATACATTCTTATATTAAGGGATATAACTTTTGAAAAATGTAGAATTTGAAGACACGGTGTCTTCGGGAACACGCAAGTTTTTACCTATACCATAATATATAATAAATGTATACTTTAGCCCAAAATTATCTTCATATTTTTACAAAAGAGATAAAACACTCCAGTAAATATTCTCTCAGTATATTTTACTTTTAAAATTCCGGAACATTCCACTTGACTCGTGTTATGTGGCTCGATTGGTCCAGTGGTCCAACTCGACCTGAGCAGATCTCTGCGAGATCTAGTTGTGAAAATCTAAAATGAATCTATTTGACACCTCCCACTCGACCCAAGCCAGATGGCTTGACCAATTGAGTGGCTCCATACTTAGTCATTTTCGACTTTTATTAACGATTTTGTTAATTTATATTTGATTTTCACCTAAAACAAGACAAAATAATTTAAATGCATCGAATTTTGTAATTTATGAAGCGTAACTAGAGTACTTGTGCTAAAATATGACAAAATTACTTTAAAAAAAGTGTTAAATTCAATTGTAAAACACATGAATTTTTACTCTCAATATTAAACATGTTATTAATAATTTTATTTTTTAAGTTATTTGTCATCAAAATAACATGTTAATTAACGTCAATGTTATACGGTGCGGTTATAATTTTTAGCTATTATATTACTTTAAACATGTTATTAATAATTTTATTTTTTAAGTTATTTATCATTAAAATAACATGTTAATTAACATCAATGTTATACGGTGCGGTTATAATTTTTAGCTATTATATTACTTTAGGTCTTAACTTGACAATTTCTTATCTTTCAGGTTTTAAATTTATAAAAAAATTATATATCTTTCGTACTCTAATTAATAAGAGAGGGACTAGGGTGCAACCGGTTGTACCAATTGAATTGGTACAACCTTGGTCCCCACCCTTCTTAATTAATCATGCTCCTTCATTAATGTTGTTTTTATTTTATTTTTAATTTTTTTTATTTAAATGACTATTATACCCTAAACCCTAAACCCTAAGGGATAATTATACCCTAAACCACAAGGGTAAAATTACAATTATACCCTAAACCCTAAATCCTAGGGGATAATTATACCCTAAACCACAAGGGTAAAATTACAATTATGCCCTAAACCCTAAACCCTAGGGGATAATTATACTCTAAACCCTAGGGGATAATTATACCCTAAACCACAAGGGTAAAATTACAATTATACCCTAAATCACAAGGATAAAATTACAATTATATCCCTAAAATTAAAAAAAAAACTGTAATGTACAACAACAATAAAAGAAAAGAGGAAAACACACACTGAAGGTGAAGGAAGGAGGTTGTACAGGAGGTACCAATTGGAGGTTGTATATTAGTCTTTGCCAATTAATAATTAACTTATATTTCCAATCATAACTTGAAAAAAAACTTTTTATTTTTGTCACGACCCAATTTTTCTCATCAATAATAAACAATATTAAATATTTCTTTCATCTCATTTTATTTTTTTCAATACATTTTCGAGACTGATCACGAAGCAGCTCATTACACCGGCCCGGTCAACAGGTCGTCATCTATGTATACAACTCTCAGGATCTGACGGGACCCAGCCACCAGCTTCATATGAAATTTACCTACAATGCATAAACTAGTGAGATAAAATCTAAATAAGTAGAAATCATGCATGACAATGAATGGAAATGCATTTCTCAAGGCCATCGACCTTTACTTAATTTTTTTAGTTGGTCTCTTTTATTTTGAAAGTCGTTCACGTTGTGGTATCCCCACTACACACTTATGATATGCACCGAAAATGAGTTCATCACTCTATTTATCAATTTCACAATATAAATATGAAACTGCTGTGAGGACTATCATCTAGTGGCCCAACAAGTTTTCTGCCGCTTGTCACTTGTCCCACCACCAAGAATCATCTCCCTCCACAGAGTCCCACATGGTGCAGTCCGAGGATCCACCTTTCCTTACAGCCTGTTAGGGTCCATCACCAACTGACCCCCTACTGCTAGGAAGTCCGCTCACTGAACACCATTCTCTCTCACACAATAATTCAAAACGGTGGCCCACTCTAGGTAGCCTACTCTGGGTTTCCCCAGGTCGCCCCTTCCGCCACTCAGTGCATATATAATGGCCGCACACACCATTAATATCTTATTAATTTTTGGGAAAATACTTTTCATGATTATGCATGGTATGCAAGTAGGAGAAATTAAATATGCATCACATATTAATTAAGACATTAATATCAACATTTAACTAAAATAGAATAATTATTTCATCAAGATCTCACGGATCCACATATAGAACAACCTTTGATCACATAAACCAACAAATATAAAACAATGATAATATCTCAAAACACTTAAGTCTTCAACTTGTATCACATATTATTCATAAATAATTCATAACGTAATTAAACTAATCACAAATAACCCATAACATAATTGTCACACATTAATCATAAATAATTTACACACAATATGTTTATGCATTGTAGTTGGACCTCTACTTACCTGTACTCCAACAGTATTATCACCACAGACCTCGTGCAGAACTGTAACTACTTATTTCACGTCCCGGCACACACCTCTTTCCCCTTTCTCTCTTCCTCTCTTTCTCTCTCTCTTTTCTTATCTCTCTTTTTTTTATTCTCTTTTTTCTTTCTTGTTAAACTCCTATTCTACTATTAACTCCAAATGGGTTAGGAAATATATATAGGTATGTAACCGACTTAATCCTATTTCAAATATATATATATATATATATATTATTAAATTACATGGTCGAAGATGTTTGTGCGTGTAAAATGAGGAAATAAGACATGTACTTGTTATGTCATTCCAATATTGTAAATATCAATTTGGCCATTTGGCCAGTATGACTTCCTATTGAATTATTATTATTATTATTATCCATTACAAATATACGTAAAATACCTAATAACTAAGATATAATATATTTATAAATTAAAATGCATACGTGTACATTTTCTTTTTCTTATTATTATTACAATAACACGTGTGATACTTAATAATTACGAAATAATATATTTATACAAATAAAATAATTTAATTAATGCACGTAAATATTTATGCACACATATATTCACATATTATCGTCATTTTTATCACAGATGTCTCAAATAAAATGTAATGATAAATAAAATGTAGAAATAATTACCACAGAATTATCACATAATTATAAAAATGCGTAAAATACAAATTATATAATAGGAAAAATTCTCGGGTATTAAATTTTTACTATAACAAAATAATTTATAAATAATTTATTATATATACCTATTATAATTATTTTATAATGAGCCCTATAAATCAAAGAACTAAGGTGCTTTAAGTTAAGTCAATTACCACGTTGACTCACTAAAGAGCGGCTGTGTGTATCTCGTGTCTACATCCTTTAATTATTTGGGTATTTTATTATGTAGACGACTTGTGTCGAAGATATGTCAGCGTCAATGTATCTAATTGTTTGCTTTCGGAATATTTTTAATTAAAAACACACGGATCGTCTCACGTAAAATGAATATAAGAAATGATAATATTTCAGAAAAAAATTATATCTTTTTAATGAAAGTTGATAATTATTTAGTAAAAATTCATATTAATTTAAATAAATGAGTGGGAATCATGTTTAATAAAAAATAATACTCCCCCAGTCCGCTTCTAAGGTGTCCATTTTACTATTTTTAGTGTCTGACCGTCGTTATTTTCACCTAGATTTTAGTGTCGTTATTTGTGGATTTTCGAATTTTTTATTCGTATTTGTGTAACTTTTGATTGAGTTTCATGTTAATTAGGAGAAGTGTGTACATATTAATAAATGAGTGGGAATGAGCTTAAATGTATATAAAACATGTCAAAAACGGAGTAACATGGTGTCAGGAGCTGAAATGAAGAAGCTGGACAGGACTCGACCACGCTCGAGTCGAGCTCTGAAGCTTGAATTGAGCTGCGTGATCGAGCTCGTGTCGTGCACCGCACACGGGCTTGTAATAGGAGGCCATGTGCGAGCATTAGAACCATCTACATGCCCATACCGAGGCCATGCGCAGCACACGGGTCGAGCTTCGTCAACATGAAGTTTTACGCCGAGAAAAGTGCACCTACTCGAGTCGAGCTCTGCAGCTCGAGTTGAGTCGTGTATAAAATGATCACAGGTTTAGCACGTGTTCTAGAAGGTTCCAAGGGGTATAAAGGCCCAAAATGAGCGTGATTTACGGGAGAGAGTCCCATTTGAGCAATTATTGGATCAAAACACACACTACCACACCATCTCTTCACACAAACTCTCTCCTACATCCATAATCCACCAAATTCATCCATTTTCACCACTTTGAATCCATAATTCACTCCATACATATTTCATCCACACCATCCTTAAAGAGATTTGAGGCTTATTTGCTTGGAAAGCTTATGAATGAAGGAGATCAACTCTTAATCGCAAGGGAAGAACTTCTACTTTCATTTTGTATTTCCTTTAATTTGAAGTTAGAAATGGCATTTTATGAACTTTGTTAGGTTTGTAAGATGATTATTGGTGGCTAGACCTCTTGTGAAGCTAACCACATAATGAGTTGAGGTTAAACTAGATTTGTGAGATTTTTAATAGTAAATTGAATTGATGATTGATTTCTTCTTATAAATTGTGATTCATGTTTCATTTTGTTAATTGTGTGATTGATTTCTACACACATAATGTTAGGATGTCCATTCCAATGTTATATGTTATGGGTGAATTGAATCAATTAGTGAAATGAACATGCATGTTAGTATGAGGAGAGGTAAGCCATACCCTTTGAATGCTTAGAACACTTATAAGAGGACATTTGAGAAATTGAATAAGAAGAACCAAACTTAGAGTCATAGTACCTTCATGAGAATTGATAATAAGACCAATCTAAGGGGATTTAATCTTGTAAAAGGGATGAAAATCTAGTCACCTTGGCCATAGGGATTAGGGGTACAATTGCGATTGCTTCTAATTCATTGTTGATAATTTTTGCTACTAGAGTCTTGCATATCTAGATTGCTTCCTTGACTTTGATTGTGGTTAGCCTTGCATTCTTTCTAAGATCTATTTCGATCCTTCCATTTTATCCTTATTCTTTGATAATCATAGTTATTACTTGTTTTATTAGTTAATTGCTTAGAATAATTGTTAGTCTAAAATCAAACCAAAATTCTATCACTCTTACAAAACATGATTAAAGGCAAATTCGGATACACCTTGATTTTACTTTTTCCTTGGGACGATATTCTATAAATTTTGTTACTTGGTCACTACATTTACGACAACGATATAGTTTTCTTACTTACATCATTTTAACCAAAAATGGGACTAAGAATAGCACCCGGTTCAAAGGTATTCATTTATCATATTTAGTAAAAAAATACACAATGTGGCTCACTACTTCCCTATAATACAACTATCCACTTTACATATAATAATAATACTCCTTAATTCACGTGCAAAAATCAAACATACACCTTAGAACTGGACGAAGGGTGTAATATTTAATTATATCAAAACATAATAACTATTTAAAAAAATTAAAAACTCCTTGCACAAGTTTGCTTTATTACTTGTCCTCATGGTTGATAGAAATTAGATTTAGAGAGATTATACGTAGAGAAAGAGTTGTGTGAGATCATTGCACGTAAGAATTTATATGAGATGAATAAAAAGTGATAATATTTATAATGAAAATTAAAGTGATAATGTTATTTCATAAATAATTTATAATATTAATAAAAAATAATATTATTTTATTGCGTAAGTGATAAATAATTTAAAAAGTATAAAATTATGTCATAAGACGATGTCACGCAACATCTACTACAGTAGAAAAATTACTTGATTAAAGTTGAGCTAATATAAATTAATTCCCGTGGTTGGCACTCAGATTCTTCTTGTTGGTTGGAGAAAGTGATAGCACATTGTTTCATGCTCTTTATCTTGCTGATAAACTAATACTTTCAATAAGCTATTCCACATGCAGCGTCACTCAATATTCTATGGATTATAAGCTACTCGTTCCGTGATCATTATTACATTTCTTTTAGGGACAGCACTTAAAATGCCCTATTTGTACAATGCTACATTTATTTTGCTCTAATATTGTAAAACCATCTTTTGGTCTATTTTTCATTCAATTTCCTGAACTACCCCCATCTACTTACACATATCAGAATTTATTTCCCGACTTTTTGGAAAAGTGGTGTTGCTTTTCAGTTACACTCTGAAGACATGGATAATTATAATTTTTTTAATGAATAAAAATAATCATTATAAAAAGGCATGTGATATATATACATGTATTTTACCGCGGACGGAGTTAATTTGTAGGCGGCAAACAAAGTGAATTTATCGGAGGACACGCAAAAAAAACCTTTTATTTACCGTATTTATTATAAATTTTACAATATATAAAAAATTGTATATATGGATTGAAGAAAATAAATATATATTCACATAAATTATAAACTAAAAAATATATATGATAAACTTTAAATAGATATAAAGTATAGATATAAATACGTAATATGTGATTATAAATATCATGAATCATTATGTATGTATAATTAAATTTATTGACATGTAGTATTAGAAAAAGAAAAAAATTCATTATGTATTAATTATTCCCCGCGGACAACGGATGCTAAAATTTTATCAGTATTTGAATATGATCGGTGATTGTGATATTGATATAATTATTTGATTCAAAATTTGAGTCATATTTGTGTCCACACTTAATTGTATCCGTCGATAAATTAATCGTATCCGCTAATAAATATGGTGTAAATTTGTATGTCCACTTAATGAATTGTGTGATTTACCATGTCCGCCAACAAATCCCGTTTATCACCTTGTCCGCGGACACCCAGCTAATAAGTTTTAGTAAAACTTATCTAAAATCTTATCTAATTAAGTGATATCCAATAAAATTTATCTACAATTAAATATATAACATGTTCACTGGCGATTTTCTTGAAAATCATTGGCGGACATGCAATTAAAATAAGCTACATGTCATTTATTATATTAATAATAAACAACAAATTAAAAAAGATATTTTTTCTCAAATATATAGCATGTCCGCTGATTTTTTTTCTCAAATATATAGCATGTCCACTGATGATTTCCTTGAAAATCATCGACGGACATGCACCAAAATAAGCTGACATGGCATATATTATATTAATAATAAACTACAAATTAAAAAAAAAATTTTTCTCAAATATATAACATGTCCGCTGGTGATTCGGTGGACATCCAACAAAATAAGCTAACATGGCATATATTATATTTATAATAAACTACAAATTAAAAAAAGATATTTTTTTCCTCAAATATATAGCATGTCCGCTGGTGATTTCCTTAAAAATCATCGGCAGACATGCATTGAAAATAAGTTGGCATGTCATATATTATATTAATAATAAACTACAAATTAAAAAAAGATATTTTTTTCTCAAATATATAGCATGTCCACCGATGATTTTCAAGAAAAATCATCGGCGGACATGCACCAAAATAAGCTGACATGACATATATTATATTAATAATAAACTACAAATTAAAAAAGATAATTTTTTTCAACTATATAGCATGTCCGATGGTGATTTCCTTGAAAATCATCGGCGGACATGCAAAAAAATAAGCTAACATGACATATATTATATTTATAATAAACTACAAATTAAAAAAGATATTTTTTTCTCAAATATATAGCATATCCGCTGGTGATTTCCTTAAAAATCATCGGTGGACATGCACCAAAATAAACTGACATTGCATATATTATATTAATAATAAACTACAAATTAAAAAAGATATATTTTTTCTCAAATATATAGCATGCACGTTGGTGATTTCCTTGAAAATCATCGGCGGACATGCAATGAAAATAAGTTGGCATGACATATATTATATTAATAATAAATTACAAATTTAAAAAGATATTTTTTCTCAAATATATAGCATGTCTGCTGGTGATTTCCTTGAAAATCATTGGCGGACATGCAACAAAATAAGCTGACATGACATATATTATATTAATAATAAACTACGAATTGAAAAAGATATTTTTTTGTCAAATATATAGCATGTCCGCTGGTGATTTTCTTTAAAATTATCGACATGCAATGAAAATAAGTTGACATGACATATATTATATTAATAATAAACTACAAATTTAAAAAGATATTTTTTTCTCAAATATATAGCATGTCCGTCGATAGGAAATATTAAAAAAAGTGTTTTGCGCATGTCCGCGACTTCTATTAGTGTTCGATGATAAAAAAATAAAAAAAATTATATTTGGCGCATGGAGATAGAAAAAAATAATCTGTGGTGTGTTCATATTTTATAGCAATAAATATATATAAATCCATATCTTAAAAATATACACACAATCCATATCTTAAAAATATGTATTCACGCAATCCTATATACTTTATTTCCTTTAATTCATTATTAAGAAAATTTGTATATTTTTAAAAAATCTGAATTTTTAAGATTAGTGGATTTTTTTAAGTTTACTAATTATTATTATTATTATTATTATTATTATTATTATTATTATTATTATTATTATTATTATTATTATTATTATTATTATTATTATTATTTGGGTTGGAAATGACATGTTTGCTAATAAAATTTGATAGAACTTGCTTGTCCGCTGAAAATATTTATTAGAATTACCATGTCCGTTGAAAAATTTTATTAGAATTTACATGTTCGCCGATAAATGATGGCATAACTTGCATGTCCGCTTAGAAATGAAGCCTTAATTTTATTGTCTGCAGGTTAAATAGTATTTACGACGATGAAAGATGACATGTTTTTCATGTTCACCGAAGAACTTTAGTATTTAAAGCTTGTCCGATTATTAAATAGATGAATATCATAAATTAAGGAATATCATATCATAATTTATATGTTTGGAAAATATTTCTTTATTTAAAATTCTTTGGACATGAAATTCATGTAATATGTGGTCAATTTAATTGCGAAATGCTATTTCTTAGCAAATATTTTTGGCAGACATGCTCTTTATATCAAATTAAATGGAAAATAAGCTAATTAAAAGATAGTATATAATTAGTGGACATGCTCTTTCCTGACAATATCATTGGGTGACAGGGTATTTGATTAAGCATATGTGTGTCCACTATGGATTTAAATTGAAAACTCTCATTTAATGTGTTATTTGATTAAACATATGCGTATCCGATGTGAATTTAAATTTAAAATCTCATTTAATATTACTCTATGTGATTTTTGATTAAACAAAAGTACGTTCTGACACAAGATTGTACTTCATCTGCAGTACTTCTCATTCCCATTACCAATATGTGGGTCATCTTTCAGGGTATTTATGGAATTATATGTAAAAACTGGGCAAATTAGATGTAATATAAAAGGTAGGGTAATTTAGATGTAGAACAATCAAAAGTGGGCAAAATATTGACATTTTCCTTTCTTTTATAAACATAACAATAATATACAAACGAAACATAATAATAATCACGGGACAGAGGAAGTGCTTATTTCAAGTTTAAAGTTCCTTATAGGAATAATTACTAATATATATACACTTTTACCCTATAATTATTGTGAGATACATTGATTTAAAAAAATTACTTTCACATACAAAATATTAAAGTAAAATACCAAATGTAACCTTAATTCATTATAATTCCATACACTTTTAAACCACAAACCCTAAGCCCCTCACTCATCCACTGCTGCCGCTAGACAACCGCCGAACCGCCGCTGCTGCTGGCTGCCGCGACCAGTGACCGGTGGCCGCCGCCCCTGCCGCTGCCGGAGCTGCATCGATGCATATAATTTTTACTGCACACACTTTTTTTACTGCACATAACTTTTGCTGCACAAGAATTTTTATACTGCACACAAATATTATGTGCAGCACATTGTAAGGGTAATATTGAAATATCACTATATATTTATATAGTTAGTAGTAATATTTTTTATATTTGTATCTTATAGTAATAAAAGAGTTGTTAATGTATCTAGTAGTAATTATCCCCTCTTTATATTACTACAAATAAAACTCATTTTATGCAACAGAATTACCAACAAATTTAATACGTTGATAATTATTAACATATTGTTAATATAAATTATATTTTTCTTTTACCAATGGAATATCAACGGATTTTCTTATGTTTACCAAGAAATAAAATTTGTTGGTACGGAATACCAACAAATTTTCTTATATTTTTACCACGAAATAAAATATGTTGGTTACCAATGGAATCATTATGTAAATTGCTAACGGATTTATTAGCAACGAATTACCAAAATGATTATTTACTAACAAAATTGAATTTTTATTGCTATAATTTACCAATAAAAAAATTATCAACGAATTCAGTTGGTAAATCAATTTATCGATGAAATTAAGGTTTTGCCATACTGGTAAAAACAATTATTTTTAGTGTATATTAAGAATATATGGTCCTATAATGGCTTAATACTTTTATAATAATTAAGTATAAATTTTATTATAGAGAGTACTGTACATGGTGTGAAATTGGACATGAGATTTCTTTAAGGGTTGGTCTTTTGTGTTCTTAAGTGCACATCGTGCGCTCATACTCTTTAGTACTACAATTTAATATTAACATGTATAGGTGCACAGTGTGCCCCGGGACACACAAGTTTTTGTAGAAAAAATGAGTGGGCTATTGTAATGCGAAATATTATTAAAAACATTGAAACCATAAAAAAGCAAATATATAAACATATTTTTAAATTTTAACCCTCATACCCAAATATAATAGCTAGATTGGTATAACTGAATGAAAGAATAGAATGAACTGAGGAATTGAATAGAAATGGGAAAGGAATGTTTAGGAATAACTCAAGTAATAGACAAAGATTTGTGTGTGACCGTCTCACGTAATTATGTGAGACGAGTGTGATCGTTGTCATTTTCACCTAAATTTTAGTGTTGTTATTTGTGTATTTTCGGATGTTTTTATCTGTATTTGTATTACTTTTGGTGGAGTTATTGTTATTTTGAGGAATGTTGTATGATTTGATAGAATTGTGTAAATGAGCTTAAATATGTGTAAAACAGGTCAAGAAATGGACAAAAATGGAGTCGAGAGCGAGACAAAGTCGGAAGGACACAGCCTGCTTGTACACGGGCCGTGTGCGAAACACAGCCCTGTAACAAGTGGTCCTGTATTGTCATAAAAAATCGTTGCTAGCCAAGAGGATGGCCGTACACAGGTGCACGGGCCGTGCGTTGCTGCACGCCCCGTGTGCAAAGCACGGCCATGTAAGAAGAAGCCGTGTACTTACATCAGAAAATGCTGCACGGCTACGACTAAGGCCGTGTACTGCAGCTCGAACCGTGTCCGAAAGCACGCACAATACGCTGAAATAGGTGTGCCCTACACGGGCCGTGTAGGTGAAAAAATCTGTGAAATTTTCAGAATGTTCCGGAAGCTTCTAGAAGGTTCATAAGTGATATAAAATGATGACTTGTGTGAATTTTTGAAGGGGAGATCAGATTCATAGCAGTTATACACACTCCACACCACATTTCCTCACACACTAGATCCATAATCCATCTCTACCATCTAGATCTATCCAATTTCCATTTGATCTTCACTTTCAATCCATAAATTCATCAATCCATCCATCATACCACCATTTGAGAAGATTGAAGCATCAAGGAGTGAAGAATTTGATACATTGAAGAGGAGGAGAGGTCTTTCCATGCAAGGGAAGCCAATCTACTTTTCAATTGTTGAGTTTCTTCTTATTATGGCTCAAATAGAGCAAAGCCTGATTTGTATTGAATTAATCACCATGTTTAGTGGCTAGTACTATAGTAGGGCTAATCATATGAATGACTGAGGTGAAGAGTTAGATATGTAAAACTTGAGTAATGATTTGAATTGATTTGTGTATTTCCTTTTATGATATATAAATCATGTTTCATTTTAATGTTTGTGTGATTGAATTTTCTATTCATAGTATTAGGATGATCATTCCAATGTTGTGAGTGGATGTTTAATTGAATCATACATGAATTGTACATGCATGTTAGTATAAGGGGAGGTAAGCCATACCCTCCTTAGGCTTAGAACATTCATAGAGGGACACTTAAGAAATTGAGTGAAAAGAACCAACTTATGATCATAGTACCTTAAGAGAATTGAGATTAAGACCAATCTTAGGAGATTTAGGCTTGTAAAGGAGTCGAGAACCTAGTTGCCTTAGTCATAGGGACTAGGGGTACAATTGTGATTGCTTTTAATCCACAAGTTAATGAAAATTACTATCAAGGTTTTGCATATCTAGCTCAAGTCTTAACCATGAGTATGATTAGCCTTGCTCTCTTCTCAAGTGAAATCTACATCCATTCCATTCATCATTTGCTTGTTCTTTGATCATTTACTTTGTTAGTCTTAATTCTAGTTAATTGAGTAGAATCGTAAGCAATAGTTTTAAATAAAAAAATCTTCAAACTATCATCCTTACAAAGCACAAATCAATGGAAAATCCGGATACAAGCCTCAGTTTGCTTTCCCTTGGGACGACATTATTATAAATTTTGTACTTGGTCAAGCATTTACAACAACGATAGAGTTTCTTACTCTTAAAATTTTACTAAAAATGCGACTAGGAACAGAGTGAAAAGTGATAACTTGATCATTTATAAGGAAAAAAGTGATACTAAATTAATAAAGAGTAATAATACTATTTCATGAGCAATTTATAATATAAATGAAAAGTGATAACATTTTATAGCGAAAGTGATAATTATTTTAAAAAGTATAAAATAGTCTCACGTGAGGAGAAAAGAGAAATTAAACAGTATACATATAAGAATAATTGGGAATTGGAAGAAGAGAAGAACAAGAAACCAACCCATCCAAAACAAAATTACACTTCGAAATTATATAACCCTTTTCAATAGACACTCTGGCGACATCAGCTTCCACTCCCTTTGTGTGGTTGAGAACTTTGTGTGGTTGAGAAAAATACGTTCTCAAGAAGCAGAATAGTGAAACTACAATTTTCTGCCTACAATTTTCTGTGATAACATATCTGCAATTGCAATGACGAATAAAATTCCAGTTTCTAATGCAAGATCGAAGCATATTGAAATTCGTCATCACTATATTAGAGAGCTTGTCGGCAAAGAAAAAATTCAGCTTAGGTTTGTTGGAACAAAGGAGCAACTTCCAGAGAGCTTTACAAAAATAGTAAGTTTTGAGTAGCTAGCAATTGCCGAGATCACTTTCACATTACAAATTAAGAAGGGGTATTGAAATGGATAAGTTGTATTCAAAAGTGATGTTCAATTAAGAAGGGGTATTGAAATTGCCGAGGTTCAAGAACTTGGATGGTCAAATAATTCACTCATTAATTAAGATTCATATATTGCAATTTATTTTTAGTCTAAGTATCTCTTTAATCATCAAGAATGTATAGTGTCATGTATTACCATCTCATGTATGAGAGTGGATTTGAATAACATAAGAGAGTTTCTAAATTCCTCCAAATTATTTAGTTAATTTTATCATCATAAAAAACCCCAGCAATTTCTACTGTGAAGTTCGAATTAACTCAGTAGTGCTAAAAAGTATTGGTGTTTCATTTTGGGCTATTAAAAGTTTTTTTTAAAAACTATTTAAGGTCTATTAATTTCCTCTGCAAAAATAAATGTTGTATTTGGTAGACATGCGATTTTTCTTTTACAAGTATCAAATACTGAAAGAAGTAATCAATTGAGATAAAGGGAGAAAAATTTAAGGTATGAATATAGAGTCAAGATCAGTAGTTTTAAATATAGAACTCTTTTGATCATACTTTCATATTCTTTGTCATGGCGTTATAATTTTAGAAAATACAAACCTTCATCTCAAGCTTTGTCCTGTGAGCAATTCGCCTTAGCAAAGAAGAGCTTCTGATGACCGAAGTAGAACACGAACCTAACATTTTGTTGTTGATATGCATCCAATATTGTCATGTTATCTCTCCCCAACATTGCCAGACAAAACTTGTCTTTCGTAACGTGGAACAAGTTTCGTGGCCCTATCTCGAAACGGGCTCCTTGGAAATGAAATGTCATGTTCGGGTAGGTGTAGAACCCCCACCCAACGCGATAGCACAACTCTGTTTCTCCAACCACTTCATTATACGCGCGCCTCTCGATATAACTTATTCCACATCCCATGTCTAGCATGCAACCTCTTGGAAAAGTGCCCGTTGGAAGGTTTAGACGACGCCCTCCGATGCTTATGTCTACTAAAGGCACTCTGTAGTTGTAGTCTATGTTGTTCAAGAAGCTAGTTTTGAGTAGTTTTTTACCCTTAACGTTGTGGCCAAATCTTAGCCTTTTCGTTTTGATGTGGGAATCGATAGGTGGCAAACAGTATGAGAATCGTCGCATTGATTTCAAGTCCATTTGGCATATTAGAGACAGAGGTGATCTGCTCATTCCCATGATACCTGTGATTGATCTTTTGAATTGGCCTATTTGGTTGTTTGCACAACCAAAAACAA
Source organism: Pogostemon cablin (assembly GCA_023678885.1). Classification (NCBI taxonomy): domain Eukaryota; kingdom Viridiplantae; phylum Streptophyta; class Magnoliopsida; order Lamiales; family Lamiaceae; genus Pogostemon; species Pogostemon cablin. The sequence continues at coordinate 15,585,950 of CM042960.1, forward strand.
CCCTCTTGATGCTTTCGTTCGCCCTTTTCTCCATTGGGAAGCTGAATTTTTCAACTGATGCAATTCCTGATGATGATTCTCCATTCGCATATAGTAAGGAGTACACGAGCTGACCGTTGCTAGAGCGCTTGAAATACTTGGATAATGAATGATTTGGTGAAAGTTTTCCATAGGATGTGGATTTTCTTGGATCAAAGAGAGGTTGTTTTGGTTGAAACAGTGAATGCAGGGTGAGCATTGTGTCCATGTTAACTCACTCCCCGTGTCGAAAATTAAGGTTTTTGTGCTGCTGGGCGTGCCGATGTTTGCATCTATAGTGAATATGTAGCCTGAACGGGTGATCCGGGGCTGTATGCTTTTAAGACGGAGGAGGTGGGAGCCGGGAAGATCTCTTCGAGTAAGTATTAGGGTGAAGCCTGTTGATTCTAAGCCCAGAGATTGGCCTACAAGATGAAGCAAAATAATGTACAGAAGAATGTTACCTTTTGTAGCCATTTTATTGTGCTAATAATCATGCATGTATGATTGATATGGTTTTTATGAGTTAAAATTCTTGCACCTTTTTAGTGATAAGGAGATTGAATTTGATTTAAGGAATTTTGTTTTTAGTCATGATATCTTTTGTGTAAAATTTTATATTTTTCTTTGCTTAATTAATGGCTGTAGTATCCACATATGTCTCTCATAAATATGTGGATGTGGTTGTGCAAATCCAACAAGAAAATGAAGAATATTTGCAGTTTTACTTTGAGAAAATCTGAGAAATCATGTAGCATGCACGAATCATAATTAGTACTTCCTCCTATTTTTATTTTGGATTTCCCATATAGGTTTACATTTTATTATAATAATAAATAAGATCCACACAAAATATTTAAATATCTTTGTGGAGCCCATAACACTACATATTAAAATACTATTTCTCTCACTTCAATACCCATTAATATATTAATTTTTTAATCCCATGCAAAAAAAAAAAATAAAAAAAACGTAAACGTTTCTAAAGGATGAGGGGAGTATTGGGCAATGGACTAGCCATTGTTTTGGATTTTATAAATCTGAATCTGCTTATAAAACCCTCATTTATGTTTTTAAAATTATCCTTATATATCATACTTCCCGTCCTAAAGATATTGACAAACTTTTCTTTTTGGGTTGTTTCACAGAAATTAGCATATTTTCTTTTTAAAAACATGGGACCACACAAAAACAGTTTATTTATTTACATGTCCCACACACACATCACACTCACCACTAATACAACTATCAACTATAAATTAAATATTATTTCTCCCACTTCACTTTACATTAAATTATTACTCCCTCCGTCCCATAATACTTTTCACGTTTACTGTTCCATGTTGTTTAAGAAAATGTGTACTTTTTGACTAACTTTATTGACTTTGGAGGGTATTGTGGTATTTTTAGAGAATAAAAAAGAATAAAGTAATGATATGTGTGTGAAAAAGGAGTGACAAATTTGAAATTAAAGGAACTTTTGAGGTTGTTAGATAAATTGATATTTCCTTTTTTGGGGTGTGAAAGGTTTTGTGGGACAAACAAATGAGGAAAGTGTGAAAGGTTTTATGGGACGAAGGGAGTATACACCTTAATCTCCGTGCCAAAAAAATATGTTAAGATCTCCAGGGCGGAGGGAGTACTCTTTCTTCGATTCATTTTTTTCTCTTTCATCTATTCTCTTACGTCAATTAATACTATTTTATTATATTATCGCGATCTTACACATTGATTTGACAATAATATTAAAATCTAGCCTACCAAAAATCCAAAACAAATATATATTATTATTCAATGTGGTTTTCAAACCTCACAATAATGCATGCACAAGGTCTAGGCAATGTTATTATTTTAAGCAATACTTATGTGAGACCGTTTAACATTTTGTAGTAGTTATTTTTTTTATTAAAGATATTATCATTTTCCATTAAAAGTATTATTCCCTCCGTTCGGGTTTAAAGAGTCTCATTTGTTTTTTGCACGTGAATTAAATAGTAATAATACTATTATTTAATGTGTAATGAATAGTTGTATTAGTGTGTGTGTGAGTCTTATATTTTAATCGTATTAGCGTGTGTAGTAATTAAAAAAGTAAATGTGACACTTTAGAATGGACCCCTAAAATGGAAAAAATGAATTTGGGAAAAAATAAACACTTTAAATACAGTTCAGTTCTTCTGTTACATTTTGGTATTACATCTCTTGTTGCGCACCGTTGGATAATTGACATGTATAATATAATAAAACATACTCCCTCCGTCCCATCATGGTTAAATATTTTTTTGGCCTTCACATCCTAATTGTTACATTTCCGTTTTGGGCATATGAGACCACACAAATTAATCACATCTCTTTCTATGGGCTCATACATCATACTAATTATACACTTATCCATTTTACATTAAAATATTATTTCTCTTATCTCTATACACATTAAAATACTATATTCATCAATTTCTGTGTAATAAAACAAACGTAACTATTAGGACGGGATGGAGGGGTATACCCTTAAAAAAAAGCTTAAATGATGCAACACCAGTGGTAACAAATCATACAAGATGCTTTAAATATATGGTATCACAAGGGGTTTCGATCTAGATCTCCCAATTCATACCCTCCTCCATCTTCTACTATCTTTTTAGCTATTCTCAACCATGACAACTAACACAACACTTGACATAGTAACATAAGCCACTTCCAATGTTGCAGTATCATCGCCGACGATCATACCGATCACGGTTCATCATCATCTGCCAATTAAATTGTCACACAATAATTATCCTTCTTAGCGTGCTCATCTTCTCGCCCTTCTTCGGTGTCATAACTTGTTGGGCTACGTTGATGGGACTTTACCATGCCAAAATTAGTTGACAATGGCTCTAATGCTATTGAAATTACCACTTGGACACGCCAAGATCAACTTCTCTTGGCTGCAATTTTTGGATCTCTCTCTCCTGAGGTCCTTCATTTGGTTTCTTCTGCTGAAAACTCCACAGCAGCGTGGGGAATTCTTTCCCGTCTATTTGCAAGTCGCTTGCGTTCTCATATTAATCAACTCAAGAGTGAATTATTTTGCCTTTCTATCGCAAATCGATCAATTATTGATTATATGCACTATGCTAAGTCTAAGGCGGATGAGCTTGCCTTGATTGATCAACCAGTAAGTTTGGATGATCTCACGCTATTTGTGATCAATGGTCTGGGACCTGAATACACTAATATAGTTGGGTCAGTTCGCACCCGTGAAACACCACTTCGCTTTGAAGAACTTTATGACTTTCTTTTTTAGCATGAATTATCAATCAAGGCTCAAGAGAAAAATCAGAAACAACTTATGGTAACTGCTAATGTGGCACAAACAGGTGGTAATCGGGGGAGTCCTACCACTAATAGAAAACCTCAAAATAATCGTGGAGGCAATCACTCTGGAAACAAGCGACACATGAACTTTCGTTCATCTGGTGGGAATTATGAAAACTCTTCATCTACTTGTGGTTCGTCTTATGTCCACAAATATGGTGGTGGTTCTTCTAATACTTCTTTTTGGACTTGGCCGCTCGTCGTCTGTCAATTGTGTGGTGGTAATGGTCACACTAACATTACTTGTCGGAGACCACCATATTTGGCAAATTATGCCACATCACCTTCACACCCACCTCAAAATTCTTGGCTAGTTGATTTAGGTGCCTCTCATAATCTCACCAATGATTTGAGGAATCTCTCAATTCACTCAGAATACGATGGAACTGATGAGGTGCACATCGCTAATGGAACTGGACTTCTTATAACTCATACTGGTAAAACTACTTTAAAGTTTCCCTCTAGTTTTTTAAATTTTCTGATGTGCTTAGTGTTCCCACTGCTAAACATAATCTCATATCGGTTAGTGAACTTAGTTTCAATTTTGGTTAAATTGATTTAGAGCAAGTGTACTCTATCGTGTGTAGCATGTAAGCGACCAAGTGCAAAATTTATAAGATATCGAACCCAAGGGCAAAAGTGGGTAGCCGTGTTCAAAAGATGTTTTACTCTAAAAGGACGAATCGGTAAGGAGGGTTGATTAAACTACTAACTAACAACTAGGAAAGCAATTAAAGATAGAACATGTACAAATGTGATGGAAAATGGATGAAGGTGAAAAATCTAAGAAGTATGCTAGGCAAGCAACATTCATGGTAAGGTATATATAGACTCACACACAAACATGCATTGATGATTTTCATGTTATGATATTAAGGGCAATCACGTTTGTATCCTAATCCCTATGGCCAAGGTGACTAGGTTCTCAACTCTTTTACAAGTTTAATCTCCTAGGATTGTTCTTACTCTCTATTCCCATGAAGGTACTATGATCATAAGTTGGGTTCCCCTCATTAGTTCATCACTAATGTCCTATCATGAGGTTCTAAGTACTTGAAGGGTATGTCTTACCTATCCTCATACTAACTAAGTCATATCATGCAATCAATGATTCAATTAAACTACTAAGCATAATATTGGAATGACCATCCTAACACTATGAATAGAGAATTTAACCACACAAATCATACATAAAATGAAAATAAGCATTCATGATAGAAAATATTCATAACAATTAGTTCATCAAACATGTAGTGTGCAAAATCTACATAATACCTAATCAATCATATTGCTAGCCTCACATGAGGACTAGCCACTACAAATCATAATAGAATCAATACATTCCATAGCTTGCTCTAATTGAGCCAAATAATGAAGAAAATAACAAAATAAAGGTAAGTTGGCTCCCCTTTGATGGTGAACTTCCTCCCCTTTGATCATGCTAAAATCTTCAATCAATGATGAATTCCTCTTCTTAGATTGGTGGATGGATGGATTTAAGGTGAAAATTTTCGCACTCTGCGAAAATTTTCCCCAATTTTTGCTTCAAAAAATTTCTTCCTTCTTAATCCTCAATCCAAGTGTGAAAAGTGTTTAAAGTGTGTGGAAAGTATACTGGGTGGAGTGGAATGGTGATTTTCGGACGAAAATGGCAAAAATTCGAAAAGGGACGACCCGTGCACGTGCGGCAGTGTCGAAAATGAACATACTATTCAGAAATTCAAAATTTAAAACTGACCTGGGCCTGGCACGACTGTGGCACGACTCGTGCCGCATATGGCACAAATCGTGTGGCCTTACCTACGGCAGCCTCCGTGCGTTGATGCTCCACACGACACGACAAGTGCCATATTCTCTCGGACGTCGTGCCGCCAGTCCTCGTACTTGGCAGCACTGCCCAACAGCTCCGGCACGACTCGTGCACCTCTAAAATTTACACCTATACATTCTTTCGAGTTTTTTTATCACTTATTTCTTTGAATTTTCATCCAATTTAAGCTCAAATACACTTAGTTCATCAGTAATATCTTCAGGAAAACTTAAAAATTCAATCAAAAATTACTCACACCAAATCTAAGAAAACTAAACATGACAAAACAAAATACTTGGATAATTGCAAAAAAAATTAAAAATCCGGAATAAATTCCAAATGTTCGAAAAAAATCAACCTCCAAGCATCACACACAAGTGAAAGAACACTTACCTCGGTGCTTCAAGACATTGGATGCATGTCCACCCCCAAACTTAGTTTAAACTATGTAAGAAAGTAAGTTTGCAAAAAATGAATACCATAGACGACGAATCATCTAATAAAATTTCCTACAACAAATAAGAACATTAAAGCAATAAAACAGGAGGGTAGGCTCCCAACAAGCGCTCATGTTTAACGTCGGAGAGTCACGACGGAATGCTTATATTTAACATCGTTGAGCTCGACGGAAAGCATAACTACTTGAGGTAATCAACAAAAAGGACTTTCTTATCCCGTGGCGACCTATAATGCTTCATCCGATGCCCATTAGCTATGAAACTATTTCCATCCTTATCCAACAGATCATATGTACCTCCACCAATAGCTCTATGTACCACAAATGGCCCCATCCACTTAGACTTTAACTTTCCAGGAAAAAGTCTAAGTCTAGTATTAAACAACAAGACTTCATCCTTCTCACAGAACTCCTTACAATGAATCTTTTCATCATGCCACTTCTTTACTTTCTCCTTTCTGATCCGTGAGTTCTCATAAGCTATATTTCTTAACTCTTCAAGTCTGTTCATTTAAGTCTCCTTAGGACACCCGCTTCTGGCATATCCAAATTCATCTTCCTCACCGTCCAAAATGCCTTAGGTTCAATCTCCATGGGAAGATGACATAATTTTACTTGTTCAATCCCCAACAATGGCACCATTTGCTTGTTCACAATTTTGTATGTGTCCCCAAGTGTAGGGAATCAATTGTAGTTCTACGTGTGACCAAGTAAAAATAATATCGTACCCAAGGGATAATTATAGATCTACTATTTAATCTAATTATGATTATTCTAATTTAAGACAAATCTGGTTTTTAAAGATAATTACCTAAATTAACTATGCAGAAAATAATTACTAAAAATAATAAAATAGCAAATAATTAAATATGGAAAGTATTCCAGAGAGAAGATAGACAACACTAGGATATCCAGTTAAATTAGTCAAATCAAATCACTAGACAATCAGTTAGAATCCCTGCAGTTCTTATGAAAGCAATCACTTAATTATGTTAAATCCATTTTCTAAAGTAAACTTAACACATAAATCTGGTTTAACCTCTCAAATGCAGAAGAATAATCCCTACTTCCTTTCTAGATACTTCATGTAAAATTCCATTAAAGGTTAGTACACTAGACTTCCCTTTATAGGTACTTAAGAATTAAACCCCAATTCCCACCTAACAATCTAAGAAACCAAATCCTCTAAAATGGTAATTGATAGATATATTAAGTGTCCAATATTAATTATTCTAATGAATAAAGGTTATATGTTTAGATTCTCTTCACCCATAATAGGTTGACAAATATAATTCTTATATAACGCAAGCAATAAGCATAAACATGCAAAAGGTAATGACATACACATGAATAAGGATATATCATATAAGACAAAAATATAAGTCTCAAATCAAAGCATTAATAAAGGAATAAGTATAATGCAGGTATTCAACCTTAAGTCTAGATCATCAATTCAAAACAACTTAACCTTCAAACCTAGCACTATCCAAGGAGTACTAGCCCATGGGGTTACAAACAACACACATGGTTAGGTATGAAAGCATATTATCCAAAATTAAGAAAGAAAGAGTAAGAAAAATCCTAAATATGGTGTGATTCTTCATTCTCTCCTCCGTGATTCTGCACCTCCTCGTTCTTCTTCTCAAGTAAGCAATACTGATGAACTCTCCTGGACGAGTGGATGAGATGGTGAATTGTGAAAAGGTGTGAAGAGTTAGATTTTGGAACACCCCAAGGACTCCTTTTCATATTCTAGTAATGATCCTTCACGAATTCTGACTTAAAAGTGGGCTTTTCCACGTTAAAAACACGAACGGGCCAAAAAAATGATAAAACAACGAAATTAAGCCTGGCAGACAACTGGCACGAATCGTGCCACTTCCCCACGAGTCGTGTGGGCACTTGGCGTGTAGATTCCTCGGCACTTCTTGGTGGCACGATGCGTGCGTCTCGGCAGCTCTCGGCGGACCCCGACAGCACTTGCAGCATGATCAGAGTGAAATTCACCTAGAATTATAGGTTTAATTTCATGAATTTACATGGATTTATGTGGCTTTAATTCAATAGTTAAGCATGTTTTTATGGAAGATACAATTAATTGCATAATTACTTGGAAAAATATATTTTTATAATTTTTTGTAGAAAATTGGTGATTATGAGGTATAAATGGATTCTACAAGTAAAGAGAAAGATGTGGGAGAAAATGGAATTCAATTTGGAGTTGAAACGAGCAAGAACGAGCCAAAACCGTGAAGCTGCGCGCGTGCTGTCACAAAAATTCGACCATCTTCACAAAAATTCGAGCGAATTTTTGTGTCAGTTTATGCCAACGAATTTTTAAAGCCTAATTTTCCTATTTTGGCCCTTGAACTAAAGTATCCCACTTGAATAAACATACCAACACTCCTCACACCCCACTACAATAAATACCATCTCATATGAAGGCCATCGAGAACAATTCTCCATTCAAGTCAATTCACTCCATATTTTAGATTAATATTTGAGGATCTCTTGAAAGAGAGATCTCCACTAGTTGAGATTCCTTCCCCTTTGGGGGAAGGATCAATTTCTTTAAATGTTTTTCTAGATTAGGTTTTTATTGTTTTCCAAGAAGGTGGGGACACCAAGGAAATGATGATCCTCATGAATGTAAAAATTTTATTAAGGTGTAATCTAATCCTACTTATTATCTTTATATTTTCTATGTTTTGGTAGTTAATTGAAGAATGATTATTAATTAAATTATGAAAATGTCTTGATTGAATTTCTGGCTTTGATTAGATTTCATTTATGAAATTCACATGCTTGTAATAATATGAGATTTATGTCTTTGATATTAATGTATAGTGATTAGGTTGTGTATTGTGTATCAGTATGTCTTTTCGTTGCTTTACCCTTAGTTGTTTTGCATGATTATCATATGTGAGTTTCTTCCATTTATTATATGAGGGTTTAATATAAGGGGAACCTGGCAAGGAATCCTTATGTTTAGAACAACATAAATGAACACTAGAAAAATCACTTAGGCCCGAGAATTTAACTAGTGAAGGGAACCCCATCCATACGAGCATAGTACCTTGAAGGGAATTGCAAGTAGGATCGATCCTTGGAGCTTTTTAGGGGTTGTGAAAACAATCTACATCCTATTCACCATGGCCATTGGGGATAGGTGAAATCCTGATCGTCTTACTATGATTAGCTCAAAAATGGAAAACAATTAAAGATGTTGAATGTTTGATTATTTGATTGCATCATGAAAGCTACCATCCCATTGAAAATCTAAAAATATTGTAATTAGATTTATTTTTCCATGCATTTTATTTTCTTTTATTTCTTACCCTCCTTTTTGACCGTCCCTAACTTATCACGATACTATAACTTGAAGGCCACAAATTCTAAATTCCCTTGGGTTCAATATTTTATTGATTGGTCGCCCGAACTATAACGACCAATCAAATGGCGCCATTGCCGGGGAATTTAGTTGTATTTGTGACTTTGGGTTCGTTGAGTGGTTAGGATATGAAAATTTTTTTTGTTTGATTTGTTTTTCGTTTTATGGTTGTGTTTGTAGGGACTAAAGCATGGAGCCATGGTATTGACCTTGAAGAGCAAAGGAGTGGTGCAAATTGAGGTAACAAACATCTTCTCATCTTAAATTAGGCTTTGTCTAATTTAAGTTTGGGGGGTATGTTGTTTTAGTTACTTGACTTTTCTACGGTTTGAATTAGAAAAATTGTATCCATGAACTCCTACTTGAGCATATTGCACCGGCACACGTTTAAGTCCTTACTCTTTTCTTTGGCACGTATTTTCTCCTTTTTTGTTGTTTTTGTTTTTTTGCGCTTTTTTTCTTTTTCTTGCTTTCAATAAGGAGAAAATCTTTCTTGGCTCACTTGTACTTAATTGTGAGAAATTTTGAGACTATGATGTTTGGTTGAAACTTGTGACTTAATGAATTTTTGTTTGTGTACTTGTTGAGCTATGATTTATGCTTGTTTTGTGTTGTCTTTCACTACTACAAGCCCGTGAGCTTTTTGAGCCTTAAAATCATTAAATCAAATGGTTTTTCCTTTCTTGTGTGTGCATCATTCTTTTGTGTGTATTCTAGAACTTGCCATTGTGTCTTCTTGAAACTACATGTGTGTGAAGATTGTTGGAAATGATTTAAGGTCATCTTTGTTTTGACAAGTCACTTAGCCAAATCGATCCTACCAAATGAAATCATATCGTAGTTTGCCCCTTTGGGCTTATTATCCTTATTCTTTGGCAACCTACAAATTTAGTCATTTTAATCCGTATTTTATATCCTAATCACCTTTGTCAATTAGTAGAGGATTAATGGGGATGAAGGGTTAAATTGAGCTTACAAGAGAGTTTTGAAAGACAGAAATGGTGAAAGTGCAAGAAAAGAGGAGAAAAGAAAAAAAATGGAGGTTGTGAAAGAAAAATTGAGTAATGCTTGAATTTGAAGAAGCATAGAAAAAAGAGCTCTACTAGAAAAAATGAAAGAGAGTTCTAGAATAAGAAAGAGAAAAACTCAATAGTGTTAAGAAAAGAAGAAAGGGTTCTCTAGTGAGTCAGATGGAAAATTACGTTTTTTTTAGGTGAAAAGAGAAAAAAGAGAGGATGAGAGTTGAAGTGATCAATCAACGTAAATTCTCTACTAATTTTGAGCTTAATTTTTCCTAAATATTCCTACCCAAGGCCAAAGAGCCTACATTACAACCCTATAAAGACCTTTCTGATTCAACAATTAATACACATACAAGTGGTGGAGAGCGTAGTCTCTTGTCAAGCATATGGTAATGTCATGCATTTGAATAGATTTTTGAGAGTATACACTTCTCCCGTACACTTCTTTTGAGTGTGAGAGTAATGCAAAATCTAGAGAGGAGTAGTGAAGGTCTCACTTTCTTGCATATTTCCTAAGCTTAACTTGTATGCATTTAAATTGATGTCTTGTCACTTGTTTTGATTGAATTGAAATGGTTTTGAAATGACTCAATTCTTATTGATATCTTGATTCAATTCTAGGTGAATTCCCTCCTCGTTCTTTCTTTTCTTTTGTTGCTCGAGGACGAGAAACACTTTAAGTTTGGGTGGGTTTGATCAGCGTAAAATTCACCTAGAATTATGGGTTTAATTGCATGAATTTACTTGGATTTATGTGGCTTTAATTCAATAGTTAAGCATGTTTTTATGGAAGATACAATTAATTGCTTAATTAGTTGAAAAAATGTATTTTTATAATTTTTGTAGGAAATTGGTGATTATGAGGTATAAATGGATTCTAAAAGTAAAGAGAAAGATATGAGAGAAAACGAAACTCAATTCGGAGTTGAAACGGGTAAGAACGAACCAAAACTGTGAAGCTGCGCGCGTGCTGTCACAAAAATTCGACCCTCTTCACAAAAATTCGAGTGAATTTTTGTGTCAGTTTATGCCAACGAATTTTTAAAGCCTAATTTTCCTATTTTGGCCCTTGAACTAAAATATCCCATATTGAATAAACATACCAACACTTCTCACACCCCACTACTATAAATACCATCTTATATGAAGGTCATCGAGAACAATTCTCCATTCAAGTCAATTCACTCCATATTTTAGATTAGTATTTGGGGAGCTCTTGAAAGAGAGACATCCACTAGTTGAGATTCCTCCCCCTTTGGGGGATGGATCCATTTCTTTAAATGTTTTTATAGATTAGGTTTTTATTGTTTTCCAAGAAGGTGGAGACACCAAGAAAATGATGATCCTCATGAATGTAAAAACTTCATTAAGGTGTAATATAATCCTACTTACTATCTTTTTATTTTTTATGTTTTGGTGGTTGATTGAAGCATGATTATTGATTAAATTATGAAAATGTCTTGATTGAATTTCCGGCTTTGATTAGGTTTCATTTATGAAATTCACATGCTTGTAATAATATGAGATTTATGTCTTTGATATTAGTGTATAGTGATTAGGTTGTGTATTGTGTATCGACATGTATTTTCGTTGTTTTACCTTTAGTTGTTTTGCATGATTATCATATGTGAGTTTTTTCCATTTATTACATAAGAGTTTAATATAAGGGGAACCTGGCAGGGAATCCTTATGTTTAAAACAACATAAATGAATACTAGGAAAATCACTTAGGCCCGATGATTTAACTAGTGAAGGGAACCCCATCCATACGAGTATAGTACCTTGAAGGGAATTGCAAGTAGGATCGATCCTAGGAGCTTTTTAGGGGATGTGAAAATAATCTACATCCTATTCACCATGGTCATTGGGGATAGGTGGAAATCTTGATCGCCCTTACCATGATTAGCTTAAAAATGGAAAACAATTAAAGATGCTGAATGTTTGATTATTTGATTGCATCATGAAAGCTACCATCACATTGAAAATCCAAAAAAATTGTAATTAGATTTATTTTTCCATGCATTTTATTTTCTTTTATTTCTTACCCTCCTTTTCGATCGTCCCTAACTAATCACGATACTATAACTTGAAGGCCACAAATCCTAAATTCCCTTAGATTCAATATTTTATTGCTTGGTCGCCCGAACTATAACGACCAATCAAATCACTCAAGTTTTGAAGTGAAAAGAAAGGGAAAGGAAGTTGGAAATAAAGTGAGAATGATGTCAAGAACGATCAAGGATCAACTCTTAGATCACCCTCACAAAAATGAGTAACTTTTATCCAAATTTATCCTACCCTACCAAAAGCCGTACCTTACATCCAAATGAAAGACCTCTTTGATCTTTGTGTTTAGTTTTGGTGGCTTGAGAAGGGTAGTCCATTTGCAAGCTTATGGTGAGTCGAGTATGATTGGTCGATGAGTGCATTATCCCTACATACTTCAAAGAGTGTTGAGTGTTCTTCATACTCCCGTAAGGTTTGACATCGAAGAGTAACATTACTTCGCTTCCTTTGACTTTTGAACTTGTTAACTTTGTATGTGATTAACATTGTTCATGTTGATGCAATTTAATTAAGTTAGTTAAAGAGGATTGATTGGAGTATATTGTTACTTGTGTTTTCATGATTCCTTTTCCTAGGTGAATTCGCCTCCTAGTTCTTTTCTTTCGTTTTGTTGTTCGGGGACGAACAACGCTCTAAGTTTGGGGGTTTGATCGTCGTTGAATTCACCTAATTTTTTAGGTTGCTTTTGAGTTTGTTTTGTGTATTTTCGTGTTGTTATTCACTTTTTATATGGTGGAGAAGGTGGAAAATATGAGTCTAATATTAAAATATGCACATACAGGTGTAACGGAAGAGAAAACGAGCAAATATGGAGAAAATGGTGCAAGAAGAGTGGAGAATAGCAAGCTGACACAAAAATTCGACCAGAATCACAAAAATTCAGTCTAATTTTTGTGCAGAATGAAGGGAAAAATAGGGTAGCGGAGGCTGGACACATTGACAGGAAAATTCAACCCGAGCATAAAAATTCGGTAGATTTTTTCTGCTAAATTATAGAAAAATTCGACGTCCCTCACAAAAATTTGGTCGAATTTTTGTGAAAATATACATCTGTCCAGAAAATCAGTTTTTATTCCCATTTTGACTGCTTTTTCCCCAAGTTTGGATTGGACAATCAGCCCTAGCCTCCATTTTCGTGAAAAACACATACTCCACACCATAATCTTCACACACTACCATCTCCATCCATTTTAACTTCATTTTCCCACTATTTTCACACTTCCACGCATCAAACTTCATCTGTTTCATTCACCCATCACAAATCTAGAGGAGAAAGAGGCATTTGGAAGAAGGATTGCATGTTGAAGGAGAATTTCAAGCCAAACTCAAAATAGGGGAGAAATTACTTTTGATTTGCATTTTCTTTGTTTATTTAGCTACAATGGATGTTGTTAAACATTGTTTTGATGATTTGATGATGTTAGTTAGTGGCTAGACCTCTTGTGAGGCTAGCCACATGATGGATTAGGGATCTATGGATTCATTGAATGTTTAATGGTTTAATTAATGTGATTTTAAAATTTCTTACATGATTTTTGATTTGCTTAATTTGTATTATAATTTGTGTGGTTGAATTCCATATTTATTGTATTAGGTGGGCCAATCCAATATTATGATTAGGGGTTTGATTGAATCATGTTATAATATGGATTTTGTGTGTTAGTGTATGAAGTATGTGGTTGCATCTTTATATGCTTAGAACATTCATGTGAGATCACTTAATTGGTTTATCATATTTGGTCTATTAATTGAGTGAGAAAACCAATTTTGCTATCATAGTACCTTAAGGGAATTGGAAGTGAAATTCAATCTTATGTGCTTAAAACTTGTATTGAGTTTAGAATCTAATTTCCTTTGCCTAGGGATTAGGGGATTAGTTGTGATTGTTTCTATTCCAATGATCATTGATATTAGCCATTTGAGTTTAACAAGCCATGTTGTATCCTTGATCTTGAATGTGGTTAGCCTTACTCTTCTTCAGATTTTTTCTCATCCATCTCATTTGATTTGGTTATTTGATACTTAGTTGATCATCTTATTTGTTAATTGCTTTTATTTTGGTTATTGCTTAGATAATTTATAGTATAATTGCTCTTTTTGATTTTACAACTCAAAATCCGATCGCTCCTCTAAAGCATGGTTGAAAATAAACACGGATACACTCTTGATTTAAATCTCCCTTTGTTCGATATTTAAACTTGGTCACTCACTACAAACTATAAGGTTCGCTTACCGAAATTGAGTCTAAGTTCACAGCATGACCTAGAGTGCCGTGCGGCACGACCTGGCGTGCCGTGCGGCACGACCCACTCCTGCTGGCCGGTACGAGTCGTGCCAGCTCTTTCTTTTCTCGACTTCGTTCCCACTTCGTTTTTTACTTCTGTTTTTGCGCTTTTTACCTCGTTTTCCACCTAAAAACATAAAATAGCACCTCACACTCATCTAAAACACAAATTTATACAATTCAACCACAAGATGCTCAAATATGGATGTAAATCCCACAAAATGGCGCTAAATCGGACCTTAAAATATGCAGATTTTAACACTAATCAGGTATAAGGCTCGACTTGTTGCAAAGGTTTTCATCAACGCCCTGGTATTGACTTTCGTGAGACATTCAGTCCTATTGTCAAGCTTACCACCATTCGAACTGTACTCTCATAAGCTGTTCATTTCGAATGACCTCTTCGCCAAGTTGATGTGAGCAATGCCTTCTTACATGGAAAATTGGATGTTCCAGTGTACATGACCCAACCCCCCGGGTTTAAAGATATGTCATCTCCTTCACATGTATGTCTATTTCGGCGCATGCTTTATGGTCTTCGCCAAGCCTCGCGAGCTTGGTACAATGCCTTAAGTTCATCTTTGATTTCTTTTGGATTTACACAGTCAGGTGCTGACATTTCACTTTACACTTTGCATCAAGGGTCTCTTTGATTATATGTCCTTGTATATGTTGATAACCCTATGATCACGGGGTATTCTAATGAAAAAATTGATGTACTTACTCGACATCTCAAGAATACATTTTCTATAAAAGATCTTGGTCCACTTTCTTATTTTTTGGGCATCGAGGTTGCCCGATGTAAGAAGGGTCTGTTCTTATCCCAGCACAAGTACGCTGTTAATTTACTCAGACGCCACAACATGGATGGTGCAAAGGCGGTGTGCACACCCATGTCTTCAAAACCTGCAGCTTCTGTCAATGGATCTGTTGATCATTCTGAATATCGTAGTGCAATTGGGAGTCTTCAATATTTGACCATCACTCTACCGGATATTGATTTTACGGTTAACAAGCTTGCACGACATATGTCTTGCCCCAATGCCTCACATTGGCTAGCAGTGAAACATTTGCTTCGTTACCTTAAGGGGTTTTACATCATGGTCTTCTTCTTTGTCGAGCCTCATCCATGAATATTACTGCTTACTCGGATTCTGATTTCGGAGGAGACCTTTCTAATGGTAAGTCTACAACTGCTTACATCATCTTTCTTGGAGATAATCCCATATCATGGCGTTCTAGAAAGCAACATCGAGTTGCTCGATCATCAACTGAAGCTGAATACCTTGCACTTGCTGCTGCTGCCTCCGAAGTTTGTTGGCTACGACACCTCTTCAGTGAGTTGCATATTCCACTCCCAACGATTCCTAAACTACTATGTGACAACATGGGTGCTACTCGTCTAGCCTTAAATCCAGTGCAGCACTCGAGAATGAAGCATATTGCCCTTGATTTACACTTTGTTTGTGATCTTGCCACTAAGGGATATTTAACTGTTTCATATATTAATACATTGGACCAGCTAGCTGATCTTCTCACCAAGCCACTTCCTCGAACAAGATTCCAAGGCTTACGCTCCAAAATCTCCGTTGCAGATGGAACGTCGATTTTGCGGGGACATATTAAAGATGATTTGAAAACATCAGTCAAGATTAATCAACCGCAAACTTTACGGCATTAATTTTGGATCTTAACACAATATT
Organism: Pogostemon cablin; assembly: GCA_023678885.1. Lineage (NCBI taxonomy): Eukaryota > Viridiplantae > Streptophyta > Magnoliopsida > Lamiales > Lamiaceae > Pogostemon > Pogostemon cablin. Next base: position 15,602,062 of record CM042960.1, read on the forward strand.
TGTCCTAATATCTAATCTTGCATTAATTGTATATTCTGTACTTATAAATGTACAGCAAGATACATTTGTAATTGATAGTTTTCGAAGAATACAATTCATATTTTTCTTACATTTCTATACGTACACGATCTTCCATGGAAACGGACAAATGATTCTACTGATTTTTGTAGTTAACGTAGACGATCTTGATGCCACCAATTGTGATCTTCTTACCCCCAGCTTTAGGCACCAAAGACACCAGTATTTTTTCATCAGCTTCAACCTCCAATTCTTCTAGAAGCCTAGTAAGTGGCAACCTGATTCATCCTTCCGGCGTTGGCGTGTGGCACCAGAGAGAAGCATCCCGCGTACTCCGCCTTGTCGACCAACTCATCCGGCTTATTCTCTTCGTCGTTGATATAAACCTCGAACCTCACCGCCGCAGACGTATCCACCTCTATACCCTCAATCACAAGCAGCTCCTCTTCCTTGGCCTTCTCCGCTTTGCTTCTCTTCCCCTTTGGTCTACTCACCACCGCCCTCACCACCTTATTCAACCTCACCGGAAAAACAGGGGCCACAATATTCGCCCCTATCTTAGCAGCAACGCCAGCTCTCTTCTTGTAGGCTTTGGCCGGATAGTTGACCCATGGATTGTCCACCTTCTCGAAATCATACCCCAAATTTTTAATGTCCAAACAATCCCTGACGTACACACGCACCAGCTTAGAGTCCTCGTTGTAGAACAAGAAATTAGCATCGCGCCAGTCATGGTCGGCGAACACCCTGTTGTTCGGGTCAACTCCCTTCCAATACTCCCAGAGGCGATCAATGTTGGAGTGGTGGCCAAAGAAGAGAAGCTCCCTACCAGCAGTAGCGAAATTACCCTATGGTGTCCTCTCCGACCCAAAGATGGAGAGCATTGTGGGACCCCCTCTCTACTACCCCCATCCCTGGATCAGGATCACTCCCCACAGAATACTTCTTCCCATAGAAGTCCTCCAGCGTTGTTGTCGTAATAAACTCGAGCTGCATCTCCGTCATGTTGCTGTTCAGTATCTGGTCCGGACGGACGGTAGTGCAGGAGTGCCACTTGAGGTCCGGCATGGCTGTTAAATGGCAGGGGTTGCGGCGGGGGTCGTACAGAGAGGAAGTCACTTTCTTGTAAATAAATATTAAACCACTTTTAGATGAAGTGGTGAGTTAACATTACCCAAGATCCTCTCGTAGAAATAGAGGTACCATCTGTGCCAGGGGAGGAAGAGCCAGCAGTTGGTCGCCCGTTTGTTGATAGGCGAGGTTACAGTAGGCGCAGTGGACGTTTGCTTGTTGGTAGAAGAGCCTTCATCCGAGCCACCGCCAACTCGAATTCCATGGTCACATTATTGGCGGCGGGGCGTGACAAACGAGTATTCACTCTACACGGTCTTGCATGCATGTTACATATACTCAAGGTTAATTTGAAAAATATTAATGTTAAAAAAATAAAATAAAAATTCTTGTTTGGAAATATTAGATTATAGAGAGAAACTCATATCACTGGAAACAGAATATTTCGTTGATAAAAGTCTTAATTTTATTGTTAAATTAGTTTACCAACGGATTAATAACATAATTCGTTGGTAAAGTCATGGTTGATAAATTTTAGCCACGAAAAATCAATTCTGTTAGTAATCTGTTGCTAAAAATTCCGTTGGCAATTTATATAAAAATTTTCTTTGTAATTTTCTTGGCATTCCATTGCTAATAGAAAGATATCATTTTGGTTGCTAATCCATTAGTAATTATCAACGAATTGAATTTCGGTAGTAAATTTCATTACTAAAAATACTTTTTTTTTTGTAGTGTATAAGACCAATTTACACTCTACGATTCTGTAAAAATTGATAAATTTTTCATTTTTAGTCATTGCATATAAGTCGATACATTTCCTAAATATAATACTCCCTCCATAAGGTGAAACACTTTCCTTTTTGGCTTGTCCTATAAAAATCCCGGCATAAGAGCATTTATTTTTTTACACGTAGATTAAGGAGTATTATTATTTAATGTGTAATGAGTAGTTGTATTAGTGAGAGTATGAGTCTTATATTTTAATTGTATTAGAAGGGTGTGTGGGTCCCATGTGTGTAAAAAAAGATATGAGACTTTTTGGGTGGGGCGACCAAAATTAAAAAATGACCCTCTTAGTCTGGGACTCAGGGAGTATAATTCTTTTTTTTTTAAATGTGACATAAAATTCAATATTTAAAAAAACACAAATGGTCAATTCTACCCTTTAAAATAATTTAAAAGGTCTATAAAATGCATTTCATTAATCTTCATGCAAAAACCAAAAAAAATAAAAAAATGTGTCTACAGTTATAGAACGGATGGGGTATTATTTTATTAGTTATCATTTTCATTAAAATGTTATACTCCCTCAGTCAACGTTTACGTTTACCTTTTTGCACGTAGATTAAGAGATATAATACTTTAATAGATAGTGGAATTGAGAAATACTCCCTTTGTCCATTCTAATTGTTACATATTTTTATTTTGGGTGTCTCATTCTAATGATTACATTTTCCTTTTTGGTATATATATGGGTCTACACAAAATAATTAAAATATTTTCATGGGACCCACCTACAACACTAATACAACTGCCCACTAAAATACTCTATTATTTTTCTAACCTAAATACATATTAAAATACTATATTCCTTAATCCTCGTGCAAAAAGAAAAATGTAACTATTAGGACAGGACAAAGGGAGTATGATATTTAATGTGTAGTGGGTGACTATATTAGTATTGTGTGTTGATATATGCAAAATAATTAGTTGTTTTGTGTGGGTCTCACTTGACATAAAGGAAAATGTAAATTTTAACTTGGGACAAACTAAAAGAGGGATAACTTTTTATTGAAGATTTTATTATTTTGGATCAATTACTAGTAGGTACAATTTATATGTCTAAATTACTACTAGATACACAAAGTAAATTAAATTATTTATCAACACAAATTGAATGCATAAAATACCATTTTTATCCATACTTTAATTGTATTCAAATATTAATTTAAATGTGTGATGTAGAAAGATAATGTGTCCCACTAATTTCTCCATGAAAATAGGTGGGAGATAACGCTTATTATATTAATGTGTCAGTTTGCATCAACGTCTGAAAATATCTGAATACATTGCAGACAAATATTTCTGAATACATGATACATTGCCTACAATTTCTCCACAAAAATAGGTGGGAGATAACACATTTTATATTAATGTGTCGATTTGCATCAACGTCTGAAAACATCTGAATACATTGCATACAAATATTTCTTAACACATGATTCATTGCCTACAACTAATTCTGAATACATTGCATACAACTATTTCTGAATTCATTTATCTATTTTGGATTGTGATTATTAATGGTTAATTAGCTACTGTATTAAGAAAATACTCCAAGAACATGTCGCCTCGGTAGCTCGGATTCGCCATCTGATCACATTCACATTATTTATCTATTTAGAAATGTTTATGTTCAAATATATTTTTGTATATTTGTATTCAAATTTTATGTATTCAGAAATTTTATGTATTAATATTTTTTTAAATATATTTGTGTTCAGAAATTATATATTTTGTGTTAGAAGTTTACTTAATTTGTTGATGTTCATAATTTATGAATTTAAAAATATTTATTTTTTATATATTTGTGTTCAGAAATTATATATTTTGTATTCAGAAATTAAGTTACATATAATCTGTGGATGTATGGGATACTGTAAATATATATACGTGATGTATTTAGGGGTAATTGAGACTTTTTATATAATAATTTTGTAGTAGTTAGTAATAAAATATGTATTATGTATCTACTAGTAATATTATAGTATATCTTGTATTAGATAGTAATAAATTCTATTATTTTTTATTTATACTGTGAAAAAGTTCACAACATAGTTCACTGGATGACTATCACTTTTCATCAATCAAGTACTCCCTCCGTCCGCTTTAAAGTGTTTTATTTGTTTTTTGTACATCGATTAAGGAGTATTATTATTTAATGAGTATTAAGTAGTTGTATTAGTCGTTGTGTACCCCATATTTTAATTGTATTAGTGAATGTGTGTGGATCCCGTGTGTGTAAAAAGGAAAATGAGACTCTTAGGATTGGACGCCCAAAATGAAAAAAATGGGTCTCTTTTAAGAGAATGGAGAGAGTAATAATTTTCATTCAAATGTTATCACTCTTATTTCTCTCATAGAACTCATTCCAAGAGACGGTCCCATGCAAATGTTTGCGAAGATCATAAGAAAAGTATTGCTTGTGAACATTTCATATTTTCTTGATTATTTAATACTCCATCTGTCTTACAGAAGTCGATACAGTTAAAAATGTTATAATTCTTTATTCATACTACGAATTGTTCATGAAATAATTTATTGCATCACTCACTTTTTATTAGTTTAAGTACTCCCTCCGTCTCATTTAGAGAGTGTATTTTTTTATTTTGGGCGTCCCACCCAAATAGTCCACTTTCCTATTTTACACAAATGGGACCCACACACCTCCTCTAATACAATTAAAATATGGAGCCCACACTCCCACTAATACAACTATCTACTACAAATTAAATAATAATATTCCTTAGTTTACGTGAAAAAAGCAAAAGGGTCTCTTTTGAAGGGATGAAGGGAGTATTACTTTTTATTAAATTACTATCACTTCTTATCTATCTCATGAAAGTTTTGCTATGAGAAAATCTCACACAAGTATTTGCCCATTAATATGGAGTGGAAGAGGAAACATTAGGTGTAATAATTGATCATAATAAAAAAATAAATAAATAAAAATAAAAATTGTCGAACCAATTTAATAAACTTAAAATATATTTTAATTTAAATTTTGTTATATGTATTTAATACACATAATATACTTTTTTTAATTTAGAATTTATTATTAGAAGGTACGCGCTTTACAGCTTAATTATAATAAAATATAATGACGAAAAGGAAACGTTATCAACTATATAAATTAACAACTAACAGACAAAATTATCCTTAAGGAATCAATCTCGATCAATGAGTGAATTCCGTGCATTTAAAATAAGCTATTTCCTCCATCCTAACAAAACTGATATTTTTGTTTTTTTCTTATCATGTAGAAATTGACAGATTTCCTCTTTTAAGTACATGTACCCACACAAAATAATTAACGTAATCATATAATATAGGACTCATACCAATCAATAATATAACTATTAACTACTCATAAAATATCATATCTTCAATCACAGTAATAATTATACTTTTTTTAATATCCGTGTAAAAAATTGGCAGTCACGGAAGTCGGTTTGCTTCTTTTGTTATATTATAGTGTTACATCTCCTATTTTATACCGCTATATGATTGACATGTATGATATAATGAAAAATATATATCCCTATAAGGAAAGTTTAAACCAGAAGCAATGGCTGAGATTTTGTTCCTCATATACATGTCACTCATCTAACAAATAGAATATATATAAAATCAAGTGTAACGGAACATTCAAAATTCACAAAAGAAGTACATGTAAATGGATAAAACAGTGAATATACAAAGAATTCACATGTGAATACTGTAGTTGTAGAACCAATGAAATCCAAAGAAAATATTGGGTCCACCCGAATTTAAATCAGGCCAAGCCCTAATATTCATGTACCGCTAAATTAAAAAAAAAAACGGATTAAAGGTGAGGGAGTATCTTGTAAAAATCGTGTTTTCAATTGTACTAATTATGATAATGGCAAATCCATATAGAAAGAATAACATAGATATGACAAAGTTAAAAATATGTAGTAAAAGATATTTTTCAAATAACGTATTATGCTTGATATAGACTTGTTTAAAATTAAAATGTGTAAAAGAAAAATTGCAAATATTTATTGTGAAAAGAAAAGAAAAAGTGCAACAATTAACATGAAAAAACATTATACAATAATGCAATGTGCTGTAATATAATGTGCAGAAAAAGAAGAAGAAGCAATTTTAAGAGGGTAATTATGACATATTAAATTATAATTATGTAGTTGTTATAATAATATTTTATGATTATATTTTTTTAGTAATAATGAATTATATTATGTATTTTGATAGTGACTAGTCTGTTAATTTATTTATTATTTAAAATTATTACATTATCTTAAAAATTGTGATTTTAAAAAAATAATAATAACATGAAATGAAATGATAAATATAAAACGATTGATGAGAGTAGAAGAAATATGGTCCCACCACTTAATTAAATTTGTTGGAATGAAGAATTTATGGCTTATTCAATGTTTTTTTTAAAGACAATTTGGACACGTGAAAAAAATGTGGAGATTGAAATAGATACAAGTTGTTACTCTAGCTAATTAATATATTCTGAAACGGCATACTTGTTTAAAGTTTATGTATTGTTGTCCATAAAAAAAAATGTGGAGATTGAAATAGATCATGAATTGTGACTAGCTATTCTGAAACAGCATACTTGTTTAAAGTTTATGTATTTGTTTTGGATTGTTGATAAGATAAATTTTAATTTTATTTTAAATTAATGTGTAAAAAAAGAATGCTGATATTATATAAGAGAGTATAGAAAGAATATAATTGAGGAAAGGAAATGTACAAAAGTTAGGGAGGTTAGTTAATATATTTTGTACGCGAGTATTTAGTTTAAAATTAATTTTTAGAGTGTAATTTTACCATTTTATTTTATAGCATGTATCATCCAAGTGGTTTACATTTTAGCAAACGCTTATGTGAAATAATTTCATAGAAGATTTCCATGATACGGATAAGAGTATTAACATTTTAATAAAAACGATACTTGAATTAATGACAAGAGATTGTAATAAAGTGAATTAGTATGAACAGAATAAATAAAAAGTAATGTAGTATTTTTAATGAAAAATAATATAGTATCATTGATAAAAAGTGATAATTAATTTTTTTTTTAAAAAAAACAATCTCACGTTACATAGTTTGACACAAGTATTGCCCTTATATTATATTTCATCATAAACTTTGGGATTTATCTTATAAAGTTTAGTATTAGTTTTTGGGAAAGTCTTCTGTGTGAGATTAACAAAGCATTTTACGATTTCTTAATTAGTTATCACTTTTATTATAAAATGTTATAACTTTTTATTTATATTATAAATTGTTCATGAAATAATTCACTGCACCATTATCACTTTTTAACGATTTGAGTATTATTTTTCATTAATGATGTTATCACTTTTTATCTGTCTCACGATCTCACACAAGTCTTTACCTTAGTTTTAAGAGTATAATTATTATTAATTAATTTAAAAAAATTGACTAAGTGGTTGCATTTAGGAATAGCAATGAGACGGGTATTTTTGGGTACTGATCTACCCAAGCCCTAATGAAAAGAGTGCAGGTAGTTGTAAACGGGTTTGAGACAGGTACATGTAATTGTAAAAAAATCCCATTAAGTCTAGGGACGGGTATGGATAATGCCTTAATACTCGCGGGTATCTCGTTTGTATATGCTCCCTCCGTCCGGATTCAAGGGTATCACTTGCTTTTGGGAACAGAGATTGAGTATTGTTATTTAATGTGTAGTGGGTAGTTGTATTAGTGGAGGTGTGTGTCTCATTTTTTAGTTGTATTAGTGGGTGTGTGTGGATAAAAAATGAAATGAGACCCTTGGGAGCAGACGCCCAAAATGGAAAGATGATATCCTTAAAAGTGGACGGATGTAGTACATATTTTTATTAAATTTTGATATATACTATTATGGAGTATAATTTACTACTCCATATATTATGAAATATTATATATATTTAATTAATTGTTATAAATTTTATTTAATCATATTTATTTAAAGTAATATAATTTATATTATATTTAATTAAAAATAAATGTAATTTTTATTATTATATTTTTTTAAACAATAAAAAAAATATAAAATAAATGAATATTAAATGGGTATGGGGTACCTGCACGTATTATTAAACGAATATGAGACATGTACGAGTATAATAATAAATTTTTTGAAAGGGACAGGTACAAGTAATTATTTTTAATCGAATACGAGTACGTGTACCTCAAAATAAACGGGTACCCAACCTGTTATCATCCCCAATTGCATTATGCAATCGAGTCACAGTAAGTCTTCGGATCATGAGGTAAAAGTCCTATTACAAGGTTTAAGATCATTCATTAACTATGGCAAACATAGTGGCTTATGTGAAACAAATAAAAGTGATAATATTTATTCTCTTTGTCCCATTTTAAATTTTATGTTTATTTTTTGCACGTAGGTAAAGAAATATAATATTTTATTGTATCGTAAGATAAGAGAAATAATATTAAATGTAAAGTATGTAGGTACATTAAAATAATATTAAACTTTTAAAAAATAATAATTAATCACTACTGCATAAGATGATCTCACATTGAAACCATTTCACATAAATTTTATATAGAAGTTTAATATTTGAAATATAATTTAGAACTAGTATTGACCAGCGTTGACCGCCGCCTGCTGCCGGAATTTAAAATGTGCAAATAAAATGTGAAAAACAAATTGTGCAAAACGAAATTGTGTAAAACGAAATTGTGCAAACGTACATAGGGGTATTTATGGTATCACAATCATAATTGTGTAGTTATGAGTAATAGTACTTTGAGTCATGTAGTTTACAACAATTATGCATTATTTTATATATCCAATAGTAAGTGACTATTTATAATATATATATATATATATATATATATATATATATATATATATATATATATATATAATATTAAAAACGACAAGGAATTATGGACATTTGTCTTCTAATATTTTATCTTTTATTTCATCCCACCAAACATAGGCTTAATGTTTACCTAACATTTGCTTTTACTGGTATATTAAAAAAATATTATTATATTTTATATAAAGTTAATAGTAATATTAATGATGAGTGGTGGGTAATGTGTAAATCTTTTCCTATAAAGGAAAGTTTGATTTCTTTAAAGCGAAACCAACAAAATGACGAAATAAATATATTATCTACGGATGAAAATATATTATTAAATATTGAACTTTTTTAATTGTTTTAATTAACTTTTTAAAATTAATACTTGCGTGAGATCATTTCAAGTGGAATTTTTTTTATGATTTTTTAAATATTTATCACTTTATTTAAGATATTATGACTTTTTATTAAAATATAATCCCTTTTATTTAAACTATAAATAAATTTCTAATGTCAATCACAGTCTTTTTTGTTTTTTGAGAGGAGTGCTTTGACTTATCTTTTTGAAAATTTGACATGCCATTTCAATTTGATTTGGATCAATTACCCAATTTCAATCTCAACTTGGGTCATGCGATCTTGGATTTTAATTCACTATTCGGGCCGTCAATCTTCATCCATGGATTTGGGCCATATTCTATTCCAATTTCTTGTAATATCTCAATATTTTTATGTATTTTTAAATCATGATAAATATTTTTATTTAAAGATATTAAACTTTTAGTTATTCTAAAAGGGCATTACTTTAAATTTTCTTCACTTTACATTAATAAATATATAAATAAGTGTAAGCCCAAATCCAAAAAGAAGCCCAATTTATTTATATTTTCATTTAAAATAAAAGAAAGAGATCTATATATTCTTTTTAAAAATTCATTCTCTCAATCGCCGTAACAGTTATAGTTTATAAAAGAAAGAACGGAGATAAACCTTTTCACTTTCTCTCCATTTCAAAACGCGCACACAAAATCAAAACATTTCAATAATCAAACATCTATGGAAAGATATTTTCAGATTTCAACCCTATTATACATTTAAGGTAACTCATTCTTAAAATTTCAAAACTGTATCTATTTATTTTCAATGAATACGAAATTTTGATATGTTGTGTAACATTGAGTTTTTGATTTGGATTTAAAATTTCATGATATTTGGACTCATATTTTATTTTATACGGATTTTATAGATATACCTGCAGAATCTGAAATTTATGGATACGTGAATAGAAAATTCAAATTATATAATTATACCTTTCCAAACAATTGGAAATTTGGATATGTTATGAGTCATGAAGTTTATGATGTTTTATAAAAATTTCATACCGAAAGGACGATTACATTAATTTATATTAATTTTTCAATGTTTCTGATCATACTGTCAAATATGTTATGTTTTCTATTTAGAAATTATAAAGCATATTTAAAGAGCTCTAAAAATTTTTATTTCGTATATGTTATAATTTGTGGTGTTTTTGGTAATCTATGATAATTTCATGTCATTTGGAGTACTTTATTATATAATACAAATTTTACAATATTAGTACATTTAGTTTAGATCATGAAATTACTATTGATTTGAAATTACAAATAAAATACTTAGAGATCTTCAAATATTATTATATTTTTATATATTTTATATTACAGTGTTTATGAAGCACAATAAAAATCTAATATTGAATAAATGACTAAATTATTTTAAATTAAATGTATATTGATTTCTGTACATGAACTGTTATATATTATGTTTTCATTTTACTATCTCAAAACCCTTTTAATGACCTAAAATTATTTTGATTTTATTATATGTTATATCCTACATAGTTTTAAACTCTCAATAATATTTTTAATAATTTTGAGAAGATGTATGATTTTATATTAGTTTTATATTACAATAATATATGATTCGCATCAACTTCTATTCTTAATTAAAAATATGAAATAAATATTTAATATACTCCAAATATTCTGATTCTTATATATATCATATATTTTAAGATTTTAAATCTACTGTATAATTTTCACGGGTGTTATATAATATTTGTTATAAATATTTCATTACTATTTGAATTGTTTCAAGAATATTTTATCTCAATCTTTTAAAATATGAAAATCATATTTACTGATCCTTAAAAATCATAATTTTCGAATAAGATATATATCATTACATTTATTGTTTTTCATATGATTTTCATATAATTTCATTATTTATAATTAAATATATTAAATTATTATCAGTGCATACGAGAAATTCCAGCTTTTACTACAATCACTTTGAAAATCCAAAACATATAGTTGTACACCGTATTACATTATTAAATTTGGATATGTTATTCCAATCACAAATGATTACGTGTTTATTAAATTGTGGAGTGATCTTATTTTTATTTTATCAGTAATAAATTATCTATGAATTGGTATTTAATAAAATCATTCATAGTAAATTATGTTGATTTCTCTTATTTCAAATATTGAAGTATCACTTCCACTATATTTTAAAGATTTAAACTCATTATCTTATTTCTATTTTAAGTTTGCATATTAATTTGAAATAAATATAGTTTTATGAAAGATGAAAGTTATTACAAGACACGGATTTATCATCTACATTCAATTGCATCCATTCATCATCGACATTCATTCTAGGTGGAAAAATCTAAACTTTGTCTATCGTATTTGCTTATGTGTTTACATTGATAAGTTACTGCTTACGTCACAGTCATAGAATATTACTCGTAATACTGTCACGGACGTAGAATATTCGTAATACTATTCATAAACATGTAGCCAGGGACCGTGACATGGGTCCAGGACTTATAAAAAGGTCCTTGGGAATACTTGGATTCTAAAAGGCCCTTGGAAGACTCGTCGTGCTAGTACATTTATTTAAGTCAGGGCACTTTCAGGTGTCAGGATTTTAAAGTAATCCTCGGGTAACGCCCGCCGTCATTCATGATCGATCATTCACAGACATATTCATAGATAAGATTTACATGTTGGTTGTGATTTATTGATGTTTATATGTGAGTCATATATTATAGACAAATATTTTTTCACTGAGTTGTGGTTGCTCATCCCATCATTTAAACATTTTACAGATTAAAGGAGATGAAGTATGAAGAGAGGCGATGGGTGATAAAGTAATTAATTGGTATTTATTTGGGTTTATCATCCCATTCTTTACATTCGTTAACATGTTTATTATGATGAACTGTTTTATGATTATTCAATAGCCATAACATTATATTTATTATATTACATTGGAAGTAATTTAATTTAGTGAAAATCTTCTCATTGTTTATTTTTACTTAAAATAAAGTTTTTGATATTCAATTGCATGATTGTTTATTTCTCAAATAAAGTCCTCATTTTAACTACGCTAGGAAGTATGATTCATTTTTACTTATTGTTATTTTAATTTAATTCCACTGCAAACAATGTTATATTTAAATAAAATTTATCAGTCACTTTTGATTAAATCTTATTGGATCTAAAATAAATTTCTCTTAAAAGGTTATTTACATTTTTATGATAAAGTGGGTCGTTTCATTTGGTATCAGAGCGGGTTTACTTTTCTGTAGACTTGCTAATTTATGTATCTAATTTTTCATGAATTACTCTTACTCTATTCATTAATGAAGTAAAAAAAAAGCATTATGTGAACTGTTTTCATTCTTGTCGAGGAGCATTGACTTGTGAGGATTTTAGATAGTCTTAGCTCATGTCAAGGAGTGTAATGTAGGCAGTTTTCGTTCTTGTCGAGGAGCATTGACTTGTGGGAATTTTAGATAAATTTTGCCCATATCAAGGTGCTTAATGTGGACAATTTTCGCTCTTGTCGAGGAGCATAATTTGAGAGATTTTAAATAGTTTTAGTTTATATCAAGGAATATCGTATGGACAGTTTTCACTCATTCGAGGAGCATAACTTGACATATTTTAGATAGTTTTAGCACATATCAAGAATCAAAATGTAGACAGTTTTTGCTCATGTCAAGGGGCATAACATGTAGACACTTTAGATAATTTTATCTCATATAAAAGAGCATAATGCAAACTGAAGAGATTCAAATGATAACTTCACTCAAGATTGCATTGAGAAGACCTACTGCCTCAAAGCCTTCAATGTTGCAAACTGAAATGTTGAAATTGTTACAAAAAGTGAAGCCCATTTGGAAACAAGTCCTTCAGTTGGAGTTGCTCTCAATAAGTTATGGCACGACAATAAAGATGGTAGAGATGACTCTGTCTACTCATGTCCTCGCTTTACACAAAGTTCACCATCTGCCTCAATTGCAGCTACAATAATGATGAGTGCTATAAAACCCCGAAGAGCAAATAGCGAGTATGATGAAATCCATTGAAGGACTCGCCAAGTATATGGAAGCTCAAGACTTGTTGATATCCAAATTGATGGAAAATATTGAGATTATAAAGGCAATTCATGCAAATGAGAAACAAGTTGAGGATGAGCAGGAGGAAGAAGATCCGGCGAAACACCATCCTTCTGAAAAGAAGCAAGTTGAAGAAGATATACAAGTTTTAACTGACGGAATGCTTCCTATGAACCAACTGAAGAACATTATGCTAGAGACAATAAAAGACAAGCTTGAAGGGAGCTCCAAATATACTATCACCTACAAGAAGCCATATACAAAGAGAGTTGACAACTTAAAGATGTCACCAGCCTCCTAAGTTTAAACAATTCAATGGCATATACAATCCAAGGCAACATATAGCGCACTTCGTTGAGACATGCAATGATGCTGGGACCTACGGAAATCACATGGTAAGGCAGTTCGTCCGATCTCTAAAAGAAAATACCTTTGATTTGTACATCGACTTGGAAGCTAGCTCCATTGACAGTTTGGGGCAGATGCATCAAGAATTCCTCAATTTCTTCTATAATATTAGAAGGATTGTTAGTATGATCGAATTGACTAACACTTGTCAATGGAAAGAAGAGGTGATTGTCTTGAAATTCACCCAAGTTTGATGCGTGTTTTATGGGGTTTTTTTTTCGTATTTTATGTCTTGTTTCATGTATTATTTCTCGTTATTTTATTATCTTTGATTTTTTATATATTCGTTGCAAGAATAAGTGATTTTGTGTTAAATTATACTTGCTTAGAATGGGGAAGAAGTAAAACCATAGATAAGAATGCGTTAAAGATATGTGAGATGAATACATGACCATGTAAAAGTCATGTTGCTTGAAGAGGCCATGTGAAAGCTAGTTACAACATCCAATTCCACCTTGCCACCTCAGCAACAATTTAAGGCCAAGCTAATTGTTTAAAGCATTAATTAAATTAATGTCATGGCAAACACACCACTCATCTGACAACTCACAATCCAGTCAATAGATTGCTGCCACGTCATCGACATGAGTGTAGAAATCTCGTGAATTTAGGGTATATTTATAACATGGTTCCATAAAATTATGCTTGGTTTGAGTGTTTAAGTGCCCTACATTGCTCGATATTTATAAATATTTAGAGAATTTGTACTTTGGTGGAATTTTTATGATTTTCATGAGGTATAAGTGGATTCTAGTGAAGAGGAAGATGTAAAAAAACAGATCTCAATTCGGAGTTAAAACGAGGGAGAACGAGCTAAAACAGTGTAGTAGCGCGAAGCTATCACAAAAATTCGACCTGCACATAAAAAAATTGGTCAAATTTTTGTGCATTTTTTTTAAAAAGGGGGCGAAACAGAGCATCGGAGGCTAGGCACGATGTAAGGAAAATTCGATCGAAGCACGAAAATTTGATCAAATTTTCGTGCATAATGTCTAGCTGTCAATTGAGAAATCAGGGTTTTTCAAGGGGGTATAAATACCCAAAATTACATTCATCCACCAGAACTGCAAGGGGACTACTGCTTCTCACACATCACACACCATCATCTCCATCCATCCTCCTCTTCATTCATCCATCCTTCAATCCATCCGTCATGTCATCAATCCACCAATCTAAGAAGGGAAGAACATCAAGGAGTGAAGATTTGAGCATGTTGAAGGAAGATAAGGCCAACTCCAAAAGGGAAGCCAATCATTGATTTGTTATTTTCTTCATTATTTGGCTCAATTGGAGCATGTCAAGGATTGTATTGATTTTATTATGATTTGTAGTGGCTAGTCCTCATGTGAGGCTAGCGTTGTGATTAGTTAGGAATTATGTAGATTTTGCACACCACATGTTTGATGAAATGATTTTATGATTATTTTCTATCATTATTGCTTATTCTCATTTCATGTATGATTTGTGTGGTTAAATTTTCTATTCATAGTGTTAGGATAACCATTCTAATATTATGCTTAGTGGTTTAATCGAATCATTGATTGCACGAGATGACTTAGTTAGTATGTGGAGAGTTAAGTCATGACCTTCTTGTGCTTAGAACCTCTTGTGAGGACATTAGTGATAATTGCTTGTAAAATTATCTGAACTAGTGAGGGGAACCAAATTTATGATCATAGTTACTTAAGGAAATTGAGAGTAAGAGACAATCCTAAGGGATTTAAACTTGTAAAAGAGTTGAAAACCTAATTGCCTTGGCCATAGGGATTAGTGGTACATAATTGATTGCCCTTAATATCATAACATGATGACCTTCAATGCATGTGTGTGTGTGAATCTACATGAGCCTTTTTCATGATATTGCTTGTCTTACATACTTCTTAGATTGCTCACCTTCATCTATCTTCCAATACATTTGTACATGTTCTGTCTTTAATTGCTTTCTTAGTTATTTTGTAGTATATCAACTCCACCCCTTTATTGATTAGTCATTTTAGAGTAAAACATCTTTCAAATACGGATACATACACTATCTCCCTTGGGTTCGATATTATAAATTTTGCACTTGGTCAGCACGTTCTACACAACGATAGAGTACGCTTACTCTTATCAATTTGTACCAAAATTGAGACTAAGTTCAACATAACACGGCTTCACTAAGGCCTTCTACAATGCTACATACCCAAAAAACAGGTTTTTTTAGTGTCACGTAAGCGCCAACTCAAAAGCAAAAAACATCTACTTTCAAAATAAAAGTATTCCCCAACAATAAACCTAAAAAGTAGGTTTTTTTAAACTGATGAGAGTAGAAATATGATCCATTTTTTACTAGGTTTTATATAATTAAGGTTGCTTTTAGTGTTTAATTTCTTTAATTCCTTAATTTTTGTGGAGTAGAATCTTTCAATGAAATCTACAGAATTTTGAGCTTAAATGCCTTCTTCATTCAATTATGAAGACGTGGGATAAAGTGGAGCTCAATTCGAAGTTAAAATGAACAAAAATGGGCTAAAACGAAAAGGCGCGCAAGCTGGAAATTTCAGCTAAATAAAGCTTCGGCTCATATGTTTTGCAGCCCAATTACTTCAATTTGGAGCCCACATTTCAATTACTTGACATGGGCTTATTTTAGTCACAAGTTGCATGCCATATTTTGATTGATAAATGGGTACATCAGCCAACATTCTCACACTTTCGCAGGGTGATGAGAGTTAAAATAAACGTGCTTTAGTATCAAATTTAACATATTTTTAATAGAAATTATTGTTATATATTAGCACAAATGTCTTATATTTTATATATGTGAGAAAAAGGTGTATTTGAGATGTTTTATTATATTTTAGGTGGAAAAATGATTAAAAGTGCAAAGTTGGAGAAAAGGTGTAACTTGTGCAAGAATTCTGAAAAACGCACGTCCAACTTGTGTAATATTTCTGTATTTAAGTGGAGCTTAAAAATGGAAGTGTGATACATAGTTGAAAAGCCACCGAAGAGTGGGTCGTTTTGGAGTAAGAAACACCTCAATCGGAGTTCAAACGACTGTTCCACATTATATGACTTGTTACATCTTCAAATGTTAAATTTTTGGTGAGATGTTTTTTGGATAGAAAGCCAAGGAAAAGAGGATCGCGTGAGTGAAAAAATCACTAAAATCTAAGTTTGGACGAGAAAGTTATGCTCAAAATCGTGAAGTCTCGCAGTTGCCAGCGAGAATTTCTAAAAACTCCGAAAATTGCCTATTTTTTAGAGAACAATTAATCTTCTTATCACATAATCCTCTATGATTCACCCATATCTTTTATTTCCTTATTTAATTTCCTTCTCACACCTATATATTTTACATTATTATTCATGTGAGAATGCACCACAACACAATCATCTTACACCCTACAAGGGGGGATCACCCTCAACCATCATCCACATCCTTTCCTCCATCCATCCATCACTTTGAAGATTCATCTGCTGAATCAAGAGGAGAACCAAGAGGAGGATTCAAGATGGAGAAGGACGCGACGATGCCCCAATCTAGGGTTTTTATCATTTTTTAATTTATCTTGTATTTTCCAGACATCCAGGTAAGATCTATCCAACACCCATGATTGTTCTTTGCAACATCATGGGCTAGAGCCTTTTTGGTAGATTTAGGGTTTTGAAGGATCTTATGAATTAAATCTATCCAACACCCATGATTGTTCTTTGCTACCTATTCTCCATTCTTTAGTCACATTCGTATTCTTCTAGTGTTTATTTTATTTAAATTATTATTTAATAATTTTGCTTAGTAGTTTAATAATTAAACCCCAACTTTTATTTCCATTCGTCTTAATTAATTAATTAGTAAATAATTAAATTGATAATACGCCGTCCTTTGGGTTCGATATTTAACTTGTTCGCTTATCTAAGCTACAATAACATCCTTCATACTTGGGGATTGATTGTGTGTTGAGAAAATGCTCATCAAGTTTTTGGCGCCGTTGCCGGGGACGACTGTTATTATTGATTTTATTATTTCTAGTTGATTAAGACTTTTATTTGTGATTATTTATTTCTATCTAACCTTAAATTTTTCTGAGGTACTTGTGCACTAGGAAAAGGAGAGAAATGAAAGGAAGGAATAACACACAGTACTAGACATGGCCGGAGCAAGGCAGAATCTGGATAATGTTGCCATACATGAAATTTTCACGAACTATGTGATTGGCAACATGTGGTTGATAGGAGCAAGGGGGAAGATGATGATTTTGAGATACATCCCGCTCTTATTAACATGGTAGAGAAGAATCCCTTTTCTGGAGGTTGTTTTGAAGATCCATATCAGTATCTCAAAAGACTCATTGACTATGCAATCACTCAAAAGGGTGTTGGAGCTAATGACAATGCTAGGCGGATCGCCCTATTCAAGTTCTCTTTGATTGATAGGGCAGAAAAAATGGTATGAGACTCTTGATGCCACAGATTGCACTATATGGGACCAACTGCAACAGAAGTTCTAAGAGAGATACATGCCACCCTCAAGGATCTTATGTATGAGGCAAGACATCACCCAATTTGTTATGAATCAGGGTGAGAAATTTCATGAGGCGTGGGACAGGTTTAAAGATATGCTCAGGAGGTTTCCACAGCATAGAAAGTCTAAGGCTCAGTACATAAGCATCTTCTACTATGGATTGGATTGTGAGTTGCGTGTTCTTATTGATACATTATCAGGAGGAGTGCTGTTATCAAAGACAGAACTTGAAGTAGAAAAGTTATTTGAAGATATCTCTATGAATTTACGTGACTGGCCTACGGGAAGAGTAAGAGGATCTTATGTACTTGGAAAAGTGGCTCAAGTTGAACATCAAGTGGTGAAGTCAAATACGAATGATGAGATCGTCTCTAGTTTAGCTAATATCAACAAGCTACTAGAGTCCCAGTAGAAGTAGATTACAGAGTTGACACAGAGGGGGGCCTTATAGGCAGCAGCAAGAAGTGAAGAGTGTTGAAGATACCTTTAATCGATACATGGCTGAGAATGATGCAAGGGTTGACTGCATCGAAGCGAAAATGAATGTTGATCATGCAGATTTATCAAAGCAGTTGAAGGACCTTTCCTTGATTATGAGGCAGATGGCCGGGAATGTGAATTAGCTAACGCAGACATTGGAGAAAGGAAAGTTCTCGTCTCAAGGCATAATGAACTCAAAAGAGTGCAAAGCCATCACGTTGAGGTCCGGAATGCAGTATGAGGGACCGATGATGCCAGAAATGGATTCTGGAGCTTCAGAAAGCTGGTTCGACCCCGATTCGACAAAGACCCTTGGTCGAACCATCCAAATAAGTTGAACCAGACACCTGGGAATGTCACGGAGGTCGCTGATGGTCAGTTAGACCTCGGTTCGACCAAGGTCATGGTCGAATCAGCTCCTAAGATAGTCGAATGGGAAGCCACGGAAGAGATGATTGTTTTCGCATGAGAATCACCTCAATCGGAGGTGAGATGCGAAAGTTATGCTTGAAACTATGAGACTGCGCAGTCACTCCCAGGAGGTCCGTTAGATCAGCCGTTCTAGTCCAGCCTTCAAGAAATGAAGAAGCTCATGGAGACTCAATCATGCAAGAGCATAGATGTGATTCCTCACTTATTTAATCTTGATTTTAATAGGACAGATGACTCTGAAATTTAGTGGAAGATTGAGAAGGAAGAGTCTAGACAGTCATGGGAGGAAGGAAATTCTGAGGATCATATTTTTGTGACCATGAAAGGTGAGGTGTTGAGTATAGACAAGAAGAGGGAAATGAAGTATTTGAAAATGAGGATGCGAGAAGACCGTCCTCTAATCCAGTAGTTCAAAAGGTTACATCTGTCGTGACTCTCCGACGTTAAACATGAGCGCCTGTTGGGGGCTTGCCCTTCCATTTTATTGCTTTTGTGTTTCTTTCGTGTGAGTGAGGAGTTAATATATTTGAAGTGCTCACGCTACGGCAATTATATTTCTTTTCAAACTTAGTCAGGGTGTGATGTACTTACCTCGTCTTATGAGCACTAAGGTGATATTTGGTTTAGGATTATGTGGGATTTGAAAACCATGAATAGTGTGTTCTATGTTTGTTTTGGGTTTTGAGTATGGTAGGTTTTAACTTTATGTCAAATCAATGTATTAATTTATTTAGAAAGTTAAATGAGAGGGGAGAGATAAAGAGATAAAGTGTATTAATTGAAGAGAGAGAATGTAGCAGGTATATATAGGGGAGGTTTTTAAAATTTGGATGTGGGTTTTGGAAAACCAAAACCTGGATTTAAAATTCGAAAACGAACATAACCTAAGGGTATAAGTTTTCCTTTCGTTGGTTATCTGTTTGTTAGGAGGTTGATTTTTTGTGGTATATTAACATTTTAACCGTTGTTGATATGTCAATTTTTTATAACTTACCTAATGTTTAGTATGCCGTGTTGGTGTTTCTAGTGTGTGGAGTCAATTAGATAGTCAATTGAGTTTTTCTTATAGTTCTCCAATATTATTATTGATGAATCATGTGATGATGAGGTGTGCTTGAACTTTGATGATAAAAAAAGATAAAGGAGTGGCAAGATGAGTTCTACGCTGAAGCTTGACCTGACCGAGTTGAACAACTCGAAGAGCTCGTGCATACTTTGAAGGAAAAATCAGGTGCCCTTGTTTTCTTATTTTAATTTTTATGTGTGCTTTAAATTCATGGAGAGGAAGAGTTGGTTTACGTTTTTGGTGATCCATATGAGCTTATATTATTTAAATTATGCCTGAAATTCATATGCTTTTGGAATTAATGAAGGAAGTGTACTTGAATTATATTGTGGTATGAAGTTCTACGTGTACTTGTGGAAAATTTCTTACCATGAAAGGTGCTCTATTACTTGTTAAAAACTCATGTGAGATTTTGAGCCTTGTTGATCATGTGCATAGTCACATGATATTCTTTTCTAGTGAGCATCGTTCTCGTGTGTGTATTCTAGAACTTGACTCTTGTCTTACTTGAAACTACATGTGTGTTAGATGATGGGAGATGATTTTAGGCCATCCTTAAATTTATGAGTCACTTAACCAAATAATTCCCTACCAAATGATGTTCATCCGTAGTTAGCCACGTTGAGCTTAAAAACATCATTCTTTGGCAGCCTACGAGAAATAACCACTTTGAGCATCTGAATTTTTTTAGCCTTGATTATCTATCATGACGAGAATTAATGGCTTTTCAAAGTCTGTTGATGGAATTTGATAGCATTTTGGGAAGGAATGAAATTGGTGTTGAAATAACGATTGAGCTTGAAATTGCATCTAATGAAAATCATGGAGTAGTGCTTAAATCTAGTACTCCATAGAATCAAACACCTTAGAGTAGTGCTTAAATCTAGTACCCTGTGGATGATGTGTGAGGTAGTGCCCGAAACTGGTACCTCGAGAGAAAATAAAAAGAGAAGGAAGAAAATTGTTGTGCTTGAAAGAAAAAAAATAAAAGAGTTGAGGAGGATGTTGTGCTTAATTGAAGTGAGTAAGAAGAATGAAAGATCATGATGGAATGCGCACTTGATTGATCCGAGTTTTGAGTAACCTATCCATATATATTTTCTACCTTAACCAAAGAGCCAACATTACATCCAAAAGAAAAGTCCTTTTTGATCCCTGATTTTAATCTTAATTGGGCATTTGTGTTATTTCTATCATTGATGTTAATTGCTTGATGTATATGTATGATTTGTGTGATTAATTATCATGGACATGTGATTATATTGAGAAATCAATTATGTGTTTAGGATAGTTCATTGAATCATTCATTATACACTTCATGTGCATTAATTTAGAATGAGATAGAGATATCCTTCTAGATTTAGAACCCTTTAATAGAACATTTGATTAGCATAATCGAGAGATTAATTGATTAGATGAGGGGACCCAAACCATTAGTGAATTCATAGTACCTTCAAACGGATACTGCCTATGATTTAATACCTCATTTGGGAACTCGTAGAGTAATTAGTATCTAGTGGGAGTTATCGCTATGATCTCGATCCTATGTGCTTTTCGAACCTTATTGAGGGCCTAAATCCTATCCTTCTCGAGATAGAGTTTAGGTGGAATTAGTGATCGCTCCTATGCCATATCCATGAGAGATTAGAATTAATTGCATGATTACTTCATTATCTATGCCATGATTGTTGCTAATCTCATCCTTGCATCATTTGGAACCTATTCATTCTTGCATTTATTTTATTCTTGTTCTTGCATTAATTTACTTGCATTTATTTGCAATCTATCCTCCTTTTCGATAGTCCTTATAAAATCACGATAAACTTTAGATCGCTTAAACTCTAGCACGTTCCTCTCTTGGGTTCAATAAATTCTTTAATTAGTCATCCCAACTATTAACGACCAATTAATGACACATGAAAATATAGTAAGATAACGGTCATAGTATGACAAAAGTATTGCTCTATAAATAACTGTAAAATTTTTACGAGTATCTTGTGAAATTACTGCATTTTACTTTAAAAAGTAATCTTTTTTAATTGATAAGAATATTTTTTTTACTGTACTAATTAGTTGAAATATAAAAATAAAATAATTAAGTTATTAATTTTTATTCTAAAAAATATTACATTTATTCACACATCGGATCTTCTGCTCTATTTTCGTACATTATTTCTTATGTCACACGTTATATGAATGATATGTAAGAGGTAGAAATCCAACCATTTGATCATAGGGTTTAAACTTTTCTTTTAAATGTATAATTTCCCCCTCTTTTTATGTGTTATCCATTCAACGATGTGGTATAGAAAATACACATCAGATCTTCTGAGTTATTTTCGTGCATCATCTTCTGTGCCACGCATTAAGTGATTGATACGTAAGAGGGGAAATAAATCCAACCATTGCCCCCTAGGGTTTAAGGTTTAAGGTATAATTTCCTCTCTTCTACCTGTCGTCCATCTAACGGTTTGTCACAGGAGATGATGTACCAAAATGAAACAAAAAATCCAGATAGCAACTCACAAGTGTATTATACAATTTTCGAATCGAACATGAATGCATAGACCTAAATCCGTGCACTTGGGCGAACATTAATTTTTTCCAAAATTACAATTGTAGTAGAAATGGTACATGAAAATATACACAATAATCGGATTGAATTCCCTATTCCACATTCGGTGTTCCATTGATGTTTTACAATATAAAAAAACTATACTCTACAAATGACCTTAAACTCTCAAATGAGATAACATATTCCATAATGGTGGTGTTTCATCTCATATTCCACAAATTAAATACTTGCCACGTGTCATAATCAATGTCCAAAATTCAACACATGTCCAATGGTTTAATGGTTATTTGTAGGGTATAGTTTTTTTATACTGTGAAAAATCAATGAAACACCGAATGTGAAATAGGGAATTCAACTTGTTAAACTCTTGGAGCATGTGATGAATTTTGAGCATTGATTATGATACAATGACAAGAATGTATTGAATGAAATACTAGATGAAATATGGAAATAGAATAGGTGGTGTGATTTGCAATAAAATATTTTATTATTGGCAAATCCCCGTGGGCACACCAATCAAACAAAGCAAGCACACCAACCATTGAATCAAAGCAAACACACAAGATCTCCAGTCACATTTGTTACATGATTTCCTATTACAATCATTGATAAACGCCAAATGTAAGAGAAATTCGAATATTTTTTTCTATGACACTTTTTTAAGTGTATACATAATTTCTCTTACATCTCATTTAATTATCAACAATTCTTAACAGGACATGCAACACGAAAACATAATAGAAAATACAAACACACACAGTGCATAAGACGCTTTATTCGAACAAATTAAGCAGCAAGCAGCAAGGAAGAGGATTACACATCTTCCATGGAAACAGACATACGATTCTACTGACTTAGGTAATTAACGTACTCGATCTTGATGCCACCAACAGTGATCTTCTTACCACCAGCTCTAGGCACCAAAGACACCAGTATTTTGTCATCACCTTCAACCTCCAATTCTTCTAGAAGCCCAGTAAGTGGCAACCTGATGCTACTCTTCATACTTCCGGTGTTCGCATGTGGCACCAGAGAGAAGCATCCGGCGTACTCTGCCTTGTCGACCAGCTCTCCCGGCTTATCATCTTCGTCGTTTACATAAACTTCGAACCTCACTGCTCCCGACGTATCCACCTCTATACCCTCAATCACAAGCAGCTCCTCTTCCTTCGCCTTCTCCTCTTTGCTTCTCTTCCCCTTAGGTCTATTCACCACCGCCCTCACCACCTTTTTCAACTTCACAGGAAAAACAGGGGCGACAATAGCCTCCCCTGCTTTAGCAGCAGCGTCAGATTTCTTCTTGTTCGCCTTCGGCTTATAGTTAGCCCATGGATTGTGCACCTCCTGGTAGTAATACCCCAAACGACGATGGTCCAAACAATCCTTCACCTTCACACGCACCAGATTAGCGTTCTCATCGTAGAACAAGTAATCAGAGTCGAGCCAGTCAGAGTCGCTGAACTCCTTGGGGTAGGGAGTGTCAGCTTCCTTCCAATATGCCCAGAGGCGATCGAGGTTGGCGTGGTGGGCGAAGAAGATGAGATCACGGCCAGCAGTAGCGAAATTACCCAAGTCGAACCCCTCCATGTCGTCCTGTCCAACCCAAATATGGAGAGCATTGTGGGAGCCCCTTTCCACTGCCCCCATCCCTGGACTAGGATCAGTCCCTACAACATACTTTTTCCCATAGAACTCCTCCAGCGTAGTTGTACTCATCTCGGTCTTCATCTCGGTCAGGTTGCTGTCCAGTATCAAGTCCGGACGGACGGCCGGGTTGGACGGGTCGGAGTGCCACTTGAGATCCGGCATGGAGGTTAAATGGCAGGGGTTGCGGCGGGAGTTGTATAGAGAGGAAGTCTCTTTCTTGTAGTACATCTCCGGGATGTAGAGTGCAGGGGGTCGGTTGTCCCAATTCCAGAATGGGAGGCCGAAGGTGGGGTCGTCGATCAGATTACCTATTGTAATTGCAATGACTTGATTAAGTATTAAACTATTAATAAAAAGTTGTTATTTAACATGTGACTTGATTAATTATTAAATAATTCATATATCACTCTAATATTCTTTAGCTTAAACTTTTAAATGAAGTGGTTATTTAACATTACCTAAGATCCTCTCGTAGAAATAGAGGTACCATCTGTGCCAGGGGAAGAAGTGCCAGCAGTGATGGATCTGGAGCTTCTTACTCGAGTCGCCCGTTTGTTCATAGGCGAGGTTACAGTAGGCGCAGTGGACGTTGGCTTGTTGGTAGTAGTTCCGGGGGTCGTCTTTCGGAAGAGCCTTCATCCGCGCCACCGCTAACTCGAATTTATCTATGTATTCTTGGGTAACCTTATGGCCGGCGGGCCGGAGGCGCTTGACCAACACGCCTGATTCGAGCTTGTGATCGACGATGTCCCCCGGGAGTGGAGGGCAGCAGTTGTCTTGGAATGGCTGCTGCGTGTTGAGATCGGTGGCCTGAGTGCATTTGGTGAAATCAGGGGCTGTGATAGGTGCTGCCATTGCTGGTGAGTCGAGATTTGTTGCACCGTAGAGGCCTCCAATACCCACGAGCAAGTTTCTACGATCAAGTTTTACGTCTGCATTTCTTGAGTCGTTGCAGTAAACCTTATGATCATGGTTTCGTGTTTTGAAGGTGGAGATATGTGGGCGTTTTGCAAACAATTGAAGGGAAGAGGTGGGAGAAAGTAGAGAGGAAGCCATGCCAGGGCTTTGATTGGAGGATAGGGAAATGGTTTGATTAAAGACCACATTATATAGACAAACGAGTATTCACTCAACGCAATGTTGTACTCCTCCTTCCTTGAGAAGTTATCATATTTGTTTTAGTACGGAGATTAATAAGTATAATAATTTAATGTAAAATAAAGTAAAGTAAGGTAAGAGAAATAATATTTAATGTGTAGTATGTAGTTTTATTAGAGGTGGCACACCGAATCTTCTGCGCCATTGTGGTGCATCATCTTCTGTGTCACATGTTATGTGATTGACACGTAAGATGGAGAAACAAATCCAACCATTGCCTCTAGGGTTTAAGGATTAGGGTATATTTTCTATCTCCTACGTGTCGTCAATCTAACAGAGTGACACATGAGATGGTGTACGAAATGACACAGAGAATCCGAGCCGTAGAGGTGGTATGTGGGCTCCATGAGAATAAATTAATTGTTTGGGTGTGGGTCCCATGTATCAAAAAGGAAATGTGTCAACTTTAGTGGGACAAACCAAAAAGAAAAAAATGTCAACTTCTATGGGACGGAGGGAGTATCATGTATTCATATTACATATACTCAACGTTAATTTGAAAATGTGAAAAAAAAAATCTTGTCGGCAAATATTAGAGTATCAGTGCATCACTTTTCATCAATCAAATATTCCCTCTTTTATTTTCTTTTTACGTGGGTTAAGAGTATTATTATTTAATATATACTTGAAAGTTATATTAGTGGGTATATGTGAGTCTCATGCGTAAAAAAATAAAAATGAGATCTATAGAGACGGACGCCAAAATGGAAAAGTTGATCTCTTTTAAGCGAAGGGAAAAATAATCTTTTTCATGCAAATGTTATCATTCTTTTCAGTCTCGCACAACTCATTCTTCCAAGAAACAGTTCCACTCATATGTTTGCCAAGATCATAACTCATAAGCAAATTTTTGTTTGTGAATATTTCATATTTTCTTTATTAATTAACACTCCCCCACCTTATAGAAATAGACACAATTACCTTGTGATATCAAAAGATAAATATGTCGACAACTATGAAACGGAGGGAATAATTTTTATTAAAGAATTTATTGATTTTCATTTATTCTACAATTTTTTATAGACTTCTTTATCAATCAATTATCACTTTTTATTAAAAACGTTATTAATTCTTAGTTATTTCATAACGTTTTTAATAAAAAGTGATAATTAATTGATAAAGAAGTCTATAAAACAATTGTAGAATAGACGAAAATTAATAAATTCTTTAGTATTATATATTCGTTTATGGGCTCGTTAATGGCTCGCAAATGCGTTTGTAAATTTTATAATTATTATTTAGTATTATATATTATTATTTATTTATTTATATTCAATAATTAATGTCTCGATATTTTTTTTCTTGTCGAGTTCGAGCTCGGGCTCGAGTTCGATAATTTCTTAACAAACGATCATCAAACCTAATAGTCTTCAACTCGGCTCGATTCGATTACATCCCTAATCTCATACAAATCTTTAGCATGAATTATTTGGTTAGAATTCACAAGTCCAGTATGGTTTTCACTTTATATTTCAATTTTTTTAATTAAAACACGAAATGTGTTATATTAATATAAATAAGTGGAATACTTAGCGTGAGAATATCTCACGTGAAACTATTTTTATGTTTTTTTAAATAATTATTACTATTTTTTATGAAAGATATTATTATTTTTATTAAAAATGTTATCATTATTTATTTATATTACAAATAGTTCATGAAATAAATTATTGCACCACTATTACTTTTCATTAATCTAAAATATTACTTTTTATTAATATTTTTTATTCATCTCACAAAAATTTTCAACAATCTCACACAAATATCTGCCTATAAATAATGGAATAAAAAATAAAAACATCAATATATAATAATTGATCTAGAATGTAAATTATACTCCCTCCATTTCATAAAACATTTCCTACTTATTTTTTAGTCTCATAATTTCTTCATAATCCAAAAAAAAATAAATTCAAATCAATTTAATAAACTCAAAATATATTTTAATTTAAATTTTGTTTTATGCATTTAATACACATAATAAATTTTAATTTAGGATTTATTACTAGAAGATAAATACTCCCTCCGTCCCCTTGATACGTATTCATTTTGCTATTTTGGTCCGTCCCAATATAAAGTATCAATTTCCTTTTTGAATTGATGTGACACACAAGGAACCCACACTCAACACTAATACAACTACCCACTACACATTAAAATATTATACTCCTTAACCTACATGAATAAAGTAAATGAATACATAGTAAAGGGATGAATGGAGTATTTTAAAACTTAATTATACTTAAATACAATAATAAAAAGAACATTATCAACAACACCAATTCACAACAAAGAGACAAAATTATCATGGCAAAAACTATACTCCCTCCGTCCACCTTTAAGAGTGTCATTTGCTTTTTGCACGTGGATTAAGGAGTATTATTATTTAATGTACAGTGGGTAGTTGTATTAGTGGAGGTATGAGTCCCATTTATTAGTTGTATTAGTGAGTGTGTGTGGGTCCCATATATATAAAAAGGAAATGAGACCCTTGGGGGCGGATGCCCAAAATGAAAAATGATACCCTTGAAAGCGGACGGAGGGAGTATATTGTACCCAATTGTTAAGGTCCAACCTAGTCGATCCAAACCCATGATCCGACATATATAACAAAAATGGTACCCTAATTTCATTTCTCCCTCCCACATTCCATCTCTCCTACTAATTGTTCGCTCACCACCATCTGCACTCCCACACCTCCTCTTCCGCATCCTCTCTCCCCGTCGTCTCTCCTCTAAGATTTGCTGTCTCTACTCCAGTATCGAACTCGCCGTATTATCATCCACCTCTGTTGCTCTTCTCGGCCCCAACTTCACCATCTCTCCCCCTACCACCGGCGCCGACGACCCTATGTCCTATCATATTTCAGATCCATTCTGATATATCGTCCCAATTCAAATCGAACGATCCGACGCTCATCAATCGTTGCAGGCGCAACAATGGCTTGTGTGGGTGGCGATGGGGAGGGTGGTTGCTCAATTTGAGTGATGACCTCGATTGTGAGTTAGAAAAGTTGTTTGATTGTAGTTTTACAATTACAGAGAATTGAGAATTCTAATAGAGGTGCATATGTTTGTTTCACCGTATTCATAATGAGAATTGTGTTGGAGGAATTATTGATTTTAATTTGTATTTATACTTAAAGTATATACTCTCTTCGTCCCCTTCAAAGGGTCCATTTTTTTGGGTGGCAATTCTCGACACGACACGATAGCACGATACGAACACGACACGATAATTGCGGGTTAGTGTTTGGCCTCATTGGGTTCGTGTCGTTATCGTGTCAACCCAATAAGGACAAATTTTGTTTCGTGTTCGTATTGGGGTCGTGTCAACCTGTTAAGCACGATTAATATGAACATTGACCCATTAACCCGTTAACAAACCATTAACCTGTTAACAACCAATATAAATATAAAATTAGATAAATGTATAATAAAAAAAAGAATAATTACTACTAGGTATACACTTAATACATATTATTACTATGAGGTACATCAATTTAAAATAATTACTTCTAAATATAAAATATTAAGATCAATTGCCCAATTTACTTCCAACTTAATGTGATCTAATTTTTATGCTGCACATACATAATATTACTTTTGTTGAACATAACATTTACGACTTTTTTTGCTGCACATAATATTTACGACTTTTTTGCTGCACATTACACTTACGATTTTTTTGCTGCACATAATATTTATTGTTGGACGTATTATTTTTGTTGCACATAAATTTTTTTCTGCACATAAATTTTTTTCATAACATTTGCTGCACATAATTTTTTTGCTGCACATAACGTAAATGATTGTGTGCTGAATATTGTAAGGGTAAAGTTAAAATATCACTATATATTTTTATTGTTAGTTCTAATATTTTTTTAAGTTAGTATCTTACACTCCCTCCGTCCCATAAAAGTTGACACACTTTCCTTTTTGGTTTGTCCCACTGAAGTTGACACATTTCATTTTTAATACATGGACCCACACAAAAAATAATTAATCTATCCTCATGGGCCCCACATATCACCTCTAATACAACTACCCACTACACATTAAATATTATTTTCTCACTTCACTTTACTCTACTTTAAATTAAATTATTATACTCCATAATCTCCGTGCCCAAAAAAATTATACCAACTTCTATGAGACGGATGGAGTAGTAATTAAGGAGATTCCAATGTACCTAACAGTAAGTCCCCCATAAAAATACTTATTAATAATTATAAAATATATTTAATTAAAAAATAATATTCCCTCCATCCTATAAAAAATTGCACCCCCAATTCCGGCACGAAGATTAAGGAAGTGATAACTTTTAGTGGTATAATGATATTATTTTTAAATAAATAAATGATAAAGTATGTTAGGTAGAGATGATTTTTTTATAAATAAAGTTTTTGGGAAAGGGTGGTTGTTTTTTACTTTTTGTTTTTTTATGAAAATGTGTAAACTTTTGTGGGACAGCTCAAAATGAAAAGTGTGTCATCTGAAATGAGAAGGAGGGAGTACTTTTAATTAATATTTTTTTATTTTTAATTTTCTTATCGTGTCATGTCAGCCCATTATTTTTCGTGTTCGTGTCGTGTCGGAACGAATTGTCACTATCGTGTCGATACGAAACCCAATCCGTTAGCACGAATTGCCACCCCTACCATTTTTTTCCATTTTAGGCATCCCACCCAAAGAGTCCCCTTTCATTTTTTACATACATGAGACTCACACACACCCACTAATACAATTAAAATATGAGGCTCACACACCCACTAATACAACTACTCACTACACGCTAAATAATACTCCCTCCATCCCAAGAATACATTCGCGTATTCTTGGGCACAGAGTTTAAGAAAAGTAACTTTTTGGTGGTGTGGTGTAAGAAAGAGAAGGGGTATTTTGGGTAATTGAGTAGAATAAAGTGTATGATATAGTTGACTTTGACTAAATTGTGTGTAAAAAGAAGGTGACATTTTTGTAATATTATAGTATTGTAAGATTATTGATATTGTGTATTGTTTTCATTTTTAGGGGGGCGAATGTATTCTTGGGACGGACCAAAATGGAAATGGCGAATGTATTCTTGTGACGGAGTGAGCAATATTCATTAATCCATGTGCAAAAAGTAAAAGCACCGCTTTGCATTGATCGCTAAAGCTTTTATGTGCGATTAGAGCAAATATACTCAATCGTAGTAGTGGTTGACCAAGTTAAATCATGAGTGTATTCGAATTCGTTATTCATCGTACTTTATAGAAGTGATTGGAATTTGGGTTTTGAGAATTAAACTACCAATTAAACTATCAATTATCTAACCAAGTAGCAGAAACAATTAACAACTAAGATGATAATGTAAAATATCAAGTAACTAAGGACGAAATGGAATGAATGTTGTAATAACAATCTAAAGAGAAGTAAGGTTCACCACAGTCAAGATCAAGGACACAACCTAGACATGTAAGATTCTAATGGCAAACATAAATTATAATGGAATAAAAGCAATCACATAAGTTCCGGTAATCCCTATGGCCAATGCAATTAGATTCTCAACTCATTACAAGTTTCAAGCAAATAAGATTGTAATTCACTCTTAATTCCCTTATAAGGAACTATGATTATGAAATCAGGTCTTTTCACTCAATTAATAACTAATTATAATCAATCAATTAAATGTTAACTTATGAATATTCTAAGCACAAGATGTTATAGCTTAAATCTTCATACAATAACATACATGATCATATCACAACATGATTCAATCAAAATCCTAAGCATATCATTGGAATGGTCATCTTAATAACTTGAATTGAGAATTTAACCACACACATCATAATAGAATCAAGTAAAAATAGATCATAAGAGAAATTCCAAAATCACAATAATTAAACCATTAAAAATCCAACAAATCTAGAAATTTTCAATCCATCATATG
The DNA here is from genome assembly GCA_023678885.1 of Pogostemon cablin. Classification (NCBI taxonomy): domain Eukaryota; kingdom Viridiplantae; phylum Streptophyta; class Magnoliopsida; order Lamiales; family Lamiaceae; genus Pogostemon; species Pogostemon cablin. The sequence continues at coordinate 15,633,430 of CM042960.1, forward strand.
GTTAGCTTCACAAGAGGACTAGCCAACAAACTTCATCATGTTCACAATATTACAATGCTTACATGAATCCATTGTTGCAATCAAAACAAGGAAATTACAAATCAAAGGCAAAATTATTTCCCTAATTGAATTGGGGAAAATCCTTCCTTCATGATGTAAATCCAACTCTTCAAGCCTTAACTGTCCTTAGAAAATGGAATGGGTAGATGAATGATGGAAAGACCTATGAAAATTAGTGAGAAAATGGATGGGAATTAGATGCAAATAGATGAAGAAGATAGTGTGTGTGTGAAAAATAGTGTGAATTGTGTGTTGAAACTACCAGAATGAATATCTCTCGTAATTTTCAAGTTAATGATGTATTTATACCCCTGGAACCTTTTAAAACATGTGCTGAAAAATCCCACGTTCGGCCGAACTATGTTCGAGCTGGTGCAACTCGACTTGAGTAGAGACGCGTTTCTCGACAGGTTTGCGGCGGTTGCGGAACTCGACGAATAGGGGAGGCCGAGCACCTTTTCCGATGTGTTCAGAGGACATCGATACCCTAGTCTGCACAGCTCGACTCGAGCTCTTGGCACTAACTCGACTCGAGCTCGTGGCTCGAGTCGAGGTCTGTCGAGTTCTACCCCTTTCTTCCCGTTTCGGATCCCAACTCTATTTTTCTCCATTTTTCATCTGTTTCGTATATAATTAAACTCATTTCCACATATTTATCAATTTATAGCACACATCTTCATTTGAACTTGAAACACCACTAAAAGACACACAAAACGGAAAAAATAATACGAAAATACACACAAAAAGATACTAAAATTTAGGTTAAAATAGTGACGATCATGTATGGGACGGAGGGACAAAGTTTTATTGAACAAATTTATAATATTTTATTAATAAATGTATACTTATTAATAACTAATTGTATTAGTATGCAATGAGAAGAAACTTGAGGGGAAACAAGAGGAGTGGGTAGAAAAGTAACGTCTACATCCAGATACAACATTTTTAATACTTGATCCATTACACAATATGAATCTGATGGTTAGTGTATAATTATATACACTAAATCAATTCAATTATCATAAGGAATCAATCTCGATCAATGAGTGAGTTCTGTGCATCTAAAATACGCACGAATTGGATTAAACATGTAATCTCCTTTCCAAAGAAAATTGATATACTTTCTTTTTGTATTGCCGCATATAAATTGACACATTTCATTTTTTAAGTAAATGAACCCACATAAAATAATTAATTTACAAGGGACCCACATACACACCATTAATACAACTAATTACCCACTATATTAAAATACTACTTCCTTCGATCCACCGAAAGGTCTCCATTTTACTATATTGAGTTCCCACTCAAATGTCTTCATTTTTTCTTCTTTTAGTAAAAGGGCCCCACATATAGCCCACTACTTATTACTAATACAACTATTCACTACAAATAAAATAATAATATTGTTTAATCCACGTAAAAAAGTAAGAGACACTCTCTTATGAGACGAGTTTTTTGTGAGACGGGTTGACCCATTACTAAGTATGTTTATTATATAGGTAAAGTATGCTTATTTGTAGTTAAAATATGTCAATATTGAATCATATTATAACACCATAAAATCATACTTTAATTCATTATTTATCATACTTTAAAAAACATACTTTAATAATCATTAAACATACTTTATGTATATAATATGCATATTTTAACACGTCTTACAAACGGTTTCACATATATAATATCTCACAAAAAAATTTGTCAAAAAAAAAATGTGATCCTTTACCCGTAGAGAGTATATCTTCCAATCTACTATACTCGTTAATCTCGTGATATAAAAAGAGCGTCAACACCGATTTTTAGGAGGGCAGATATAATTTGATAAAATTATTGATTATGTAACAGTTAACTAATTTATTATCAAAATGAAAAAGAAAAAAAGAAAAGTACAAGTAAAATCAAATAAGCCAAGGGCATTCAAAAGTCCAAACAGGCTGCCTCGAATAAAAACTCAACCTAATCTTCTATTACTTCCATGAAATCCATTAGGCTGGTAAATTATTGATTTTGAAACAGTGAATATACAAAGAATGTACGTGTTAATATTCGATTTGTGGAAATTGGAAACAAAAGAAATCCATAAAAAAATATTGGGGTCCACCCGAATTGAAATCAGGCCAAGCCCTAATTTTCCCAAGAGGGGCAACAACGAGCCAGCCCACTTGTTTGAAAATGGCATACCGGATCTTCTTTGTCATTTTTGTTCGTTCCACGCGTTAAGTGATTGACAAATAAGAGGAAAAATAAATTCAACCATTACCCCTAGGGTTTAAGGTTTAGGGTATAGTTTCATCTCTTCTACGTGTCGTTCATCTAATGGTTTAACACAGTAGATGATATACCAAAATAATATAGAGAATCCGAGACTAAAAATGGGGATCAGACTGCATGTGCAATAAATATGATAGTAATAATTTAAAAAAAAACGATTAAAGCTGAGGGAGTATCTTGTAAAAATCCTTTTTTTTATTAGGAAAGGTAAAAATGTCATTTTTATTGTACTAATTATGAGATTTTTTTTTTAATTTTATCGATGAATGTTATTTGTTAATATATTCGTTTAGTTATCAATTACCCATACTCATTCTTTTTTGAAGCTTCCTTATAACTTCCCTCCTATTCATTCTTAAATAAAATCAAACTTGAATCACTTACTTTAATGAGAGCCCAGTAAACTACTCTACTCATAAGTACTAATTATGAGAATCGTCAGATATGGATAAGGGAATATAAATAAAGTAAACATATGTAAGATATTTGAATAACGTTTTGTACATAAGATAGATTTGTTTAAAATTAAGATGCGAAGAAAAAATATGCTATAATTTATTGTGCGAAAAAAATGTTCTTGCAGAAAAAATCGTGCAATACAGTAAAATACAATGTACTGCAATTAATGTAATGTTTAGAAAAAAATGTGCAACCTTATATTAAGAGAGTAATTATGACATATTACATTATAAATATGTATGATAGTAATAATATTTTATAATTGTAATTTAGAGTAATAATGAATTATATATGAGTGCGGCTTGCGTGTGTCTGGACGCCCGTGTGCCTTTAGAATTTAGTATTATGAATAAATGTACATTATTTTGTTCTAAATGGTATACGCTTTAATTAATAAGAGTATATTATTTTGTTTTAAAAGATATACACTTTTCATTAATATTTTTTATTTTTCTTTAGAAAATAAAGGGCACACATCTTTATACTAAAGGGTATACAATTTAACATAAAATTCTAAAGACACACGGAGTGTGCTTTTGTGCACCCACACTTTTCATTAATATTTTTTTATTTTTCTTCAAAAAATAAAGGGTACACATCTTTATACTAAAGAATATACATTTTAACACAAAATTCTAAAGGCACACGAAAAGTGCTCCAGTGCGCTCGGGCGCACACAAAATTTTGTCATTATATATGTTATGTGTTTATAGTAATTTATTTTAATTAATTTATTATTTAAAATTATTTCTTTATCTTAAAAATTGAATAAATTTGATTTTAAAATAATAATAGGAAAAACTTCTGTGCATCCGGGCGCACGGGCCACATTCCGTGCGCCTTTTGAATTTTGTGTTAAATTGTATACCCTTTAGTATACAGATGTGTACCCTTTATTTTCTAAAGAAAATTATTGTGTGTATCTGGGCGCATGGACAACACTCCGTGCGCCTTTAGAATTTTGTGTTAAATTGTATACCCTTTAGTATAAAAATGTGTACCCTTTATTTTCTAAAGAAAAATAATATTAATGAAAAGTGTATACTCTTTAGAATAAAATGATGTACCTTTTATTAATTAAATTGTATACCCTTTAGACCAAAACAATGTACCCTTACCCATAATATTAAATTTATAAAGGTGCACGGAATGTATTCCCGTACGCCGGGCGCACGAAAACCTCACTCATAATAATAATAATATCATGAAACAATAAATATTAAACGATTGATTAGGCTAGCTAGAAGAAGTATTGTCCCACCCTACTTTAATAAAATTAGTTGGGTTGATGATATTATGGCTGATTCAATTATATTGAAGACAGCTAGTTTGTACACGTGAAAAATGTGGAGATTGAAATAGATCATGAATTGTGACTCTAGCTATTCTGCAAGAGGCATATACTTGTTTAAAGTTTATGTATTTTTTTTAATTTTTTTTATAAGATAAATTCTAATTTTATGTTAATTTAATGTGTAAGAAATAAATGGTGATATATTATAAAAGAGTATAAAAAGAATATATAATTAAGTAAAGGAAATGCTAATTAGTAGGTGAGTATTTAGTTTAATAATTGTAATTTCACCGTATGTTATTCAAGAGGTTTACATTTTGGTAAATACATAAGTGAAATCATCTCATAGTAATTAAGATTTTCATAAGATGGCGTTAACATTTTATTTTAATAAAAGTGATACTTGAATTAATAAAAAGAAATTGTAATGCAATAAATTAGTATTTTATGAACAATATGTAGTATAAATAAAAATTATAATATTTTTAATTTAAAATGACAATTAATAATATAATTGATAAAAAGGATAATTGTTAAAAAAAATAAAAAATCATGTGAGACAATTCCATGTAAATATTGCTCATATATTTTATTTGATCATAAATTTTGGGGTTTATATTTAGAGTTAAGGGTTGGATTTAAAGGTATAATTATCTATGTTTAATTAATTAAAAAAATACAAGTGGTTGCATTATATAACCGGTCCCTGTTTAATTATTATAAGACAAAGTCTCTTGTGAGACATTACTTACATGAGACTCGAGCGAAGACGTGTCGAAGTGAAAGCCCCTGGATAAATTATGTTTAATGGTTGCTAAAATATATCTTTTAAAATATGCTACATTATGCATTAAAATATGATTTTAGCGTGTTATAATTTTAAGAATTTTGTCTCAAACAAATGGAACAACTATAACATATCATGTTGGAGAGGCTATGTGTTGAAACAGAAACTGAAAATGTTAAAGGAAGACTTGAAGAAATAGAACTTGGAGGTATTTGGTCAGGTGCACGAAAACATTGAGAAGCTGAAAAAGGAAATACATGGATTAGATATGATCGACGACGTATATGGGCTAGAAGATGATGAGATTATCCAGAGAAATACAGCAACATCTAATCTCTTCTATCAGATGAAGTATAGAAATAAAATTCCATTGCAAAAAGCTCGAATAAAATGGCTTAAGGAGGGAGATGTTAACTCGATGTTTTACCATCGGATGATCAATAGGAGGAGAAAACTTAATGAAATAAGCGGCCTTATGATTGATAATCAGTGGATTGATGATCCTTCGGAACTAAAGGATGAGGTGAGGAAGTTTTTCTAGAGCAGTTTCAAAAAGTCAGAAAGGAGGTTGTTGTCTTTACCTGTGATTTCGTTTCCAACAGACTGAGTGATGAAGAGAATAGTTGGCTAGTCCGCCCATTTTCAGAAGAAAAGATCAAAGAGGCAGTGTGGAGTTGTGATTGCTAAAAAAACCCAGACCCTGATGGATTCACTTTCGAATTTGTAAGAAATAGTTGGGAGATTATCAAAAGTGATGTCAAAAGAATGGTGGAGGAGTTTCATAAATATGGAAAATTAGTCAAAGGCAGCAATCCCTCGTTTATTGTCTTAATCCCGAAGAAAGAGAGCGCATCTTCTATAAGCGAGTACAGATCGATTTCCTTAATTAGTTGTATTTACAACCAAGTTGCTTGCTAACAGAATCAGAAGAGTTATGGGAGGGATTATTTCCAACAATCAGAGTGCCTTTATGTCGGGGAGATATATTTTAGACAATGTTGTTATCCTGAATGAAGCAGTAGAGGAGGCTAAGAAAAAGAAGTTGGACAGAATCTTCTTCAAGATCGATTTTTCCAAAGCATATGATTATGTGGAATGGGAATTCTTGAACGAAATGATGGAACATATGAACTTTCACCAGACATGGAAGAAATGGATAATGACATGTGTGACGCCGGCTTTTGCTTCTGTTTTTCTGAATGGGAGCCCATCAGGTGAATTCAAGTTAGAAAAGAGGCTCAGACAAGGAGATCCGTTGTCGCCATTTTTATTTCTTATTATGGCTAAAGGGTTGAGAATTTTGGTAAGAAGGGCTGTTCACGAGGGATTGTTTGAACCAGCTCAAATTGGTAATGATAGAATTGAAGTTTCTCACCTTCAATACGCTGATGACACAATCTTCATTGGAAGCGGAAAGCATAGTAATGCATTGGGTATGAAATGTATATTAAAAAATTTAGAGCTTCTTTCAGGTCTCAGGGTCAATTTCGAGAAATGTTGTATTTTGAGTTGTAATGTGGAAGGCAATAGACTCATTGACATGGCTGAACTTCTCAGGTGTTCTGCGGGTGAATTCTATTTCTTATATCTTGGAGTTACGGTTGGCATGGCTGCTCAAAGAGTATCATCTTGGAATCATTTAACAGATAAAATAAAAAAGAGATTGAAGACATGGGAGGTCGGTAAGCTCTCTTTTGGTGGGAGAACTACTTTGGTGAAGTTGGCACTTTCTTCTATTCCCATCTACCATCTATCCTATACAACTATTTGATGAGTGTAGAAATCTCATGAATTTAGGGTCCAATTATAGCATGGTTCCATACAATTATGCTTAGTTTGAGTGTTTAAGTGCCCTAAATTGCAATATTTGTAAATATTTGGAGAATTTGTACTTTGGTGGAATTTTTGTAATTTTCAGGTATAAATGGATTCTAGAAGTGAAGAAGAAAATGTAGAAAAAAGTGGATCTCAATTCAGAGTTAAAATGGGGGAGAACGAGCCAAAACAGTGAAGCAGCACGAAGCTGTCACAAAAATTCGACCGAGGGAAAAAAATTTGGTCCAATTTTTATGCATTTTTGTGAAAAACACGGGCGAAAACAGAGCATCAAAGGCTACGCACAATGTAAGAAAAATTCGACCGAGGCTCGAAAATTCAGTCGAATTTTCGTGCAAAACATCCAATTCTGCAGTGCGAAATTAGGGCTTTTCAAGGGGTATAAATACCCAAAACCTCTAAATCCTCCACTAGAACAGCAGTGGGGCTGCTCTCACACACCATCCATCCTCCTCTCCATTCATCCATCCTCCATTCATCCATCCATCCTCCATTCATTCATTCATCCTCTTCTCCATTCATCCATCCATCTACCACTCATCCATCCAACCTTCATTCCATCCATCCATTCCACTAATCCATTCCACCAATCCACCAATATAAGAAGGGAAGAACATCAAGGAGTGAAGATTGGAGCATGTTGAAGGAAGATAAGACCAACTTCAAAAGGGAAGCTCATCAACCTTTGATTTGTTATTTTCTTTATTATTTGGCTCAATTGGAGCAAGCCATGGATTATATTAATTTTGTAATGATTTGTAGTGGCTAGTCCTCATGTGAGGCTAGTAATATGATTAGTGAAGGATAATGTAGATTTTTCACACCACGTGTTCGAATAAATGATTGTTATGAATATTTTCTATCATGAATGCTTATTCTCATTTTATGTATGGTTTGTGTGGTTAAATTCTCTATTCATAGTGTTAGGATGACCATTCCAACATTATGCTTAGTAGTTTAATCGAATCATTGATTGCATGAGATGACTTAGTTAGTGTGAGGAGAGGTAAGCCATACCCTTCAAGTTCTTAAAACCTCATGATAGGACATTAGTGATGAACTAGTGAGGGGAACAAATCTTATGATCATAGTACCTTCATGGGAATTGAGAGTAAGAGACAATCCTAGGATATTTAAACTTGTAAAAGAGTTGGTAACCTAATTACCTTGGCCATAGGGATTAGGGGTACATAAGTGATTGCCCTTAATATCATAACATGATGACCTTTCAATGCATGTGTGTGTGATTCTACATTAGCCTTTTTCATGATATTAGTTGCCTTACATACTTCTTAGATTGCTTACCATCACCCATCATCCATCTCATTTGTACATGTTCTATCTTTAATTGCATTCTTAGTAAGTTTATAGTGTAATTAAACTCCCCCTTTATTGATTAGTCCTTCTAGAGTGAAACATCTTTCAAATACGGATACATACACTTTCTCCCTTGGGTTCGATATTATAAATTTTGTACTTGGTAACAACGTTCTACCCAATGATAGAGTACGCTTACTCTTATCAATTTGTACCAAAATTGAGACTAAGTTCATGGCGCCGTTGTCGGGGAGAAATGCTTCGGTGTAACGTGTTTGTATTTGTTAGCTCTACTTAGGACATTTTTTTCTTATTTCTGCATCTATTTTTAATTTGAAAAATCTTGCTCTAACTTTTTCTTCTTGATAGGTACACCAATCTTGATAGAAGAGAATAAGGAGCAACCAAAAATAGAAAGTGAAGGAAGTTGTAGCAAACCTTGAAAAGAAGAGTATGAACATGGATGGTTGGAACCAACACTTGGGAGAAAGTTATGGAAATCTATTTGGTTTGGTTCCACCACAACAATCAATTGGCTACATGAATGAGAGCAACTACGGGTATAATTGCCAAATAAGTCAAGAAAGCTCTCATTGCTACAACAATGGGAGTTATGTGGAATGGCAAAGTACTTACAATGGAAATATATTCCAACCTCATCAAGCATACACTTATTCCATACCAAGTTCCTCCGGTTACATCTTTATCCGAAAATAATGCCTTAATGGAGTTGTTTAGAAGATATGCTAGTGGAAGTGATACAAGGCAAAGTTTTCAACCATGTCTTCCTAGTTATGGGACTCAAGATCTTCAAAGTATATCAACTTCTTATACTACTGTGCAACAAGAGTGGATGATGCCAAGTCCTCAATTGGAGGATATATTTTACATGCAAGGGAGTAATTTCCAAATTAATGATCATGGAAATTATCTCCAAGAACAAAGATGGCAACCACCGAGTGAAGAGATAAAGCCACCCTAGAAGATCAAATTGGGCAACTCATGGATATGCTCAATGAGATGATTGAAGAAAGAAGAGTTGAAAGAAAGAGAGAAGATGAGGAAAATGAGAGGAGATTTGAGGCCCTAGAATGTCAAATGAGTCAAATCATAAGTGAACGGAACACTCTTCACGAAATGAAAAATTTCGATGAAGATATTGAAGAAGAATTAGAAGTAGAAGAGTATTCGAGGGATGATGAAAACTCAAGAGATGTTGAGCTTATTGAGGATAAGGAAAATAATGTTGAAGAAAATTTGGGGGAAGAAGAATCAAAAGAGGTGCTTGAAGAGTCAATTGAGGCGAATGATGATGAAGAGGAACAAAGTCTAGAAGCAAGTGATGATGACTTGAAGAGTGAAATGAGCATTTCTAAATCTTTAAACTCTTTAAGTTGCTTTGAATTTCATAATATTATTTTTATAGACTTTGTCTTACCTATTGATTCTTCTCATATTCTTAAGGACAAAAGGGAACTTGAAGACATGCTAGAACTCTATGTGGAGAGAAGGAATAAGTGGTGCTCAAGAATGGAAAGGTTGATGGAATGTAAGCTCAAAAGAGTAGAATTTTTAATGCCAATCTCGAATGATGCAACTGAGGTCGTTACTTGCCACAAATGCCTAATAGAGGAAGAAGCACAAAGATTAAAATTTGATGGCAAGAACGAAAAATATCTTTGGCCATTCTGATGAGTTCTCGAAGTTCAGTCAGGCTTGAAGACGTTAAACATAGTGCTAGATGAGAGGCTACCCATCATTATCTTTATTGCTTTTATTTAATTGCTTTCTTAGTTGTTTTTAGTTTTTATCAAGTTTCTTGTCTTTTATAGGAACATGAAGGAGCTTCCGGTGATAGTCTTGGAGAGAAGAAAGAAGTGCAATAAAATTGGTAACAAAACTCTATTCAAACTAAAATTCAACTCTTAGTTAAATTTAAGTTTGGGGGCCAGGATGGTTCGTTTTGTTACATGCTCGTATTGCTCTTAGTTGTACATTTTGCACCGGTGTACATTTTGTTCCTCTTGTTTTTGTGAGCCTTTCCTTGATTTCTTATTATTGAATCTTCTTTTGTGGAGCTAATTTGGTGATTGTTTGAGACTATAAGATTGAGTTAGATCATGTGGTTGAATAGATATGAGCTTGTGTACTTGTTATGGTTGGGAATTTGCTTGTGTGATGCTTGTTTTTACACTATTGATAAACCATGAGATTTTGAGCCTCGAATGCACAAATATTAAGCGATTCTTTCCTTCATGTGTGCATCATTCATGTGTATGTGTTCTAGAACTTGTCATTCGTCTTACTTGAGGCTACATTTGTGTGGAGATTGTTGAAAATGATCTTAGACCATCCTTGAAAATTGAAGTCACTAGCCAAATGATATCCTTACCATAACATTGTTCCCTTGTAAACCATTTTTAGCCTATGAAGCCTATTCTTTGATTATTAGCTCATTGCAAACCAATAAAACCCACTTAAGTCTTTACATAAAACCTTTTATGTGGATGATTGTTGGAGATGGTTATTAAAGGAGGTTATGAAGAGAAAAGCAAAAAAATTGTGCTTGAAATGCAATGAGAGCTAGTGAATGATGATGTGTAAGCAAGAAAATAAATTGAATGATGCTCCAAAAAAAGACAAAAGAACATAAGAGCTAAAAAGAGAAAAAAAAAAGCTCAAATGTGTATTGCAAAAAGTATGGAGAAAAAGAGCAAAAAAGAAATGCTTAAGTTCAAGAGTTAAGAAAGGAAGAGATAATGAAGTACATGAAAAGTGAATAAGAAAAAAAAAAGAAGAGTGAATTTATGATTAAGGAGTAGTGCTTGACGAGAAGGGAGACGTCTCTTCTAATCATCCACACACATATTTGAATCACTTTTATTCATATATCCCTACCCTTACCAAAGAGCCTTCATTACATCCAAATATAAAGTCCTATTTGATTCAATGATTGACACACTTCAATAGTGGTGTAGAGTTTGAGATTTATGACAAACCTATGGTAATGCATGAATGTGAATCAATTATTAGTGTAAAAACGTTCACAATTTCCACTATGAGTGTAAGTGCATAGACTAACTTGAGAGGATTAGTGAGAATGAGTATTGTACTTGCATTATTCCCACCATGATTTGTGCATAGGTTTATTGATGTTTAAGTCATGTGGTTTGATTTGATTGATTAATTGAAAATGATTATACTCTTTCTTTGATCCATTCTCCAATTCACTCAATTTCTACCCTCACGTTCTTTTTCTTTTCTTCATTGTTCAGGGACGAATAACATTTTAATTTTGGGGGGTTGATGAGTGTAGAAATCTCATGAATTTAGGATCCAATTATAGCATGGTTTCATACAATTATGCTTAGTTTGAGTGTTTATGTGCCATTGATTGCACGATATTTGTAAATATTTGGAGAATTTGTACTTTGATGGAATTTTTATAATTTTCAGGTATAAATAGATTCTAGAAGTGAAGAGGAAGATGTAGGAAAAAACGGATCTCAATTCAGAGTTAAAACGAGGGAGAACGAGCCAAAACAGTGAAGCAGCGCGAAGCTGTCACAAAAATTTGATCGAGGGAAAAAAATTTGGTTGAATTTTTGTGCATTGTTGTGAAAAACACGGGCGAAAACAGAGCATTGAAGGCTACGCACACTGTAAGAAAAATTCGACCGAAGAATGAAAATTCAGTCAAATTTTCGTGCAAAACGTCCAATTCTGCAGTGCGAAATTAAGGCTTTTAAAGGGGGTATAAATAACCAAAACCTCCCAATCCTCCACTAGAACTGCAGGCAGCTGTCACACACCATCCATCCTCCTCTCCATTCATCAATCATCCATTCATCCATCCATCCTCCATTCATTCGTTCATTCATCCTCCTCTCCATTCATCCATCCATCTACCACTCATCCATCCAACCTTCATTCCATCCATCCATTCCACTAATCCATTCCGCCAATCCACCAATATAAGAAGGGAAGAACATCAAGGAGTGAAGATTGGAGCATGTTGAAGGAAGATAAGGCCAACTTCAAAAGGGAAGCCCATCAACCTTTGATTTGTTGTTTTCTTCATTATCTGGCTCAATTGGAGCAAGCCATGGATTATATTAATTTTGTAATGATTTGTAGTGGCTAGTCCTCATGTGAGGCTAGTAATATGATTAGTGAAGGATAATATAGATTTTGCACACCACGTGTTAGAAGAAATGATTGTTATGAATATTTTCTATCATGAATGCTTATTCTCATTTTATGTATGATTTGTGTGGTTAAATTCTCTATTCATAGTGTTAGGATGACCATTCTAATATTATGCTTAGTGGTTTAATTGAATCATTAATTGCATGAGATGACTTAGGTAGTGTGAGGAGAGGTAAGTCATACCCTTTAAGTGCTTAGAACCTCATGATAGGACATTAGTGATGAACTAGTGAGGGGAACCAAACTTATGATCATAGTACCTTCATGGGAATTGAGAGTAAGAAGCAATTCTAGGATATTTAAACTTGTAAAAGAGTTGAGAACCTAATTACCTTGGCCATAGGGATTAAGGGTACATAAGTGATTGCCCTTAATATCATAACATGATGACCTTCAATGCATGTGTATGTGATTCTACATTAGCCTTTTCCATGATATTGCTTGCCTTACATACTTCTTAGATTGCTCACCATCAGCCATCATCCATCTCATTTGTATATGTTCTATCTTTAATTGCTTTCTTAGTTAGTTTGTAGTGTAATTAAACTCCCCCTTTATTGATTAGTCTTTCTAGAGTGAAACATCTTTCAAATACAGATACATACACTTTCTCCCATGGGTTCGATATTATAAGTTTTGCACTTGGTTACTGCATTCTACACAATGATAGAGTACGCTTACTCTTATCAATTGTATCAAAATTGAGATTAAGTTCACTATTCCGAAACAAATTGTGAAAGAGATTTTGGCGTTGCAACACAACTTTCTATGGGGGTGGGGGGTGAGGGGAGTGTCTACAAAATTCCATGGCTTAATTGGGATAATATTTGTAAATAATTGGGAGATGGGGGATTAGGGGTGAGGAGGGTGGATTGGTTCAATAAGGCTCTAATGGAAGAGTGGTTATGGAGGTTCTTGAGAAATGGTGATGAGTTATGCGTGAAAACTATAAAATCACTTCACGGGGGACTTGTGTTAGGGGATGAGGGATTTAGGTTGGCTAATGGGGATAGAGTGTCATCTTGGTGGTGGAAAAAGATAGTAAAGATAGGTAAGGGAAGTGAAGGAAAGTGGTTGTGGGGTAACATTTATCCAGAAGCTGGAGATAGGTCGGAATTAAGCTTTTGGGGGGAGAGGTGGGCTGGGGATGTGTCTCTGAAGTCTCAATTTCCAAGACTTTATCAGATTAGTGTTAATAAGGAAGCTAGGATCAAGGAGTCAGGAGCTTGGGAGGAAGATGTGTGGAAGTGGAACATAGAATGGAGAAGAGTGATGTTTGATAGAGAGTTAGGGTCTTTTAACGAATTTAATTCTATTTTGAACAGGTTCGTTCCTAAAAGAGAATCCAGAGATGTTTGGAGATGGAGCAACTCAAAACCAGGTAGCTTTGTCGCCAGGTGTATCAAGGAAACATACCATCCAGTAGACATGCACAAAAAAAGCAGAACCGGCGGTTCCGAATTTTAATTACACATAAATAAATAATAATTTTAATTATGTACTAAATATTTAAAAAATGTCTAATTTTATTGCTAAATATATATTATAATAATAGTAATAAAATTTAATAGAAATAATAAAATAAGTATAATATAAATTAATTTTAGTTATTACTAATTAATAAATTTATTAAATATTAAAAATTTAAAAGTTATATGTATATCATATATACGCATAACCTTGCGAAAGTTATATGTAGCTCATTGGCTAACCCCTCAATCAAATGCATCGCAAAAATCAATCAAGTGTTGTGCATCGTTAACTGTTATGTAGAGTCTGAATATATATCTTGGTTATTGATTGAGTGGGTTCATTGCTGAGCAGGATTACATGTTATGATTCTAAGTGAGGGGACTCCGAAGTTTCATTAGAACTATCTTATATGAATACTTATTAATTGAATTGAATTCGGGTTAGTAAGTAGGATAAAGAGCATAATTATATAGTACCTATAAAGGGAGATCATATCGGGTTAGAGTACTTAGTGCACGGAAATAATTGATACTGATAGTACCTAGAAAGGGGGGTGTAATTATGTCTCTTGCTCCGAGATAATTCACACGTGTATACGCTTATCTGCTTGTGTCTATAGAGTAGATTTGCATGACTTAGTAATGCGCCCATATTCCACAAGGTAGAGTCGGACATTAACACATAGAAGGGAGATTGATTAGTAAAACTGGATGGCTCGAAAAGCTACCTATCTTCTCACTTTAGCAACTCTCGTTTATCTCTATTGTCTCTCTTTTATTTGCTACTTAATTATTCATTTATTAGTTTAATAATTACTCTCACTTAAATTGTCAATAATAGTTTTTCTTAGATTAGATAATAATAGATTGATAACCAACTGTCCTTTGAGTTCGATAAATATAACTTGGTCGCTTATCTAAGCTACAATCGCATCCTTCATACTTGGAGATTAAAATTATGTGTTGAGGAAACGTCCAACAATCACCACTAAAGGGATTAGGGGAATATATGTAATTGCTTCTATTTCAATGATCATTGATGTTTGCTATTTAAATTTAACAAGTCCATGTTGTGTCCTTAATCTTGAATACGGTTAGTCTTGCTCCTCTTTAGATTGTTATTTCATCCATCTCACATTCATTCACTCATCCATCTTCCATGTCCATTGTACATTTTCTATCTTTATTTGCTTTCTTAGATAGTTTGTAGTGTTAATCAACCTCCCCTTTGTTGATTAGTTCTTCTAAAATGAAACATCTTCCGAATACGGATACATACACTTTCTCCCTTGTGTTTGATATTATAAATTTTTCACTTGATCACCACGTCTACACACAATGATCGAGTACGCTTACTCTTATCAATTTGTACCAAAATTGAGACTAAGTTCAACAACAAACCTAAAAGGGAAAAATATCACATTTGGTCCCATAAGAATTCCTTCAATTCAATTATAGTCCCGTAGGAATACACTGGTCTCATAGCTAGCGGTTTTGGGTCCCATAAGAATATTATAATCATAATTTTTAAAAATTTTCATCCCAAATTAACTTATATTATTATAAACTACAAGATTTATATTATTTTCTATCTTTCAAAATAGATATAGTCCATTTTGATCTTGTTAATGATTCAGAATATTTCGTCAACTATTAACATATTTTGATGAAAAATCCTATGAGACTAAATCTGTCAGTTTTAGGACTTTTTTAGCATTGGGCAATTCTTACGGGACTAAATCTGAAATTATCCCAACCTAAAAGGTGATGAATATTTTTGCCAAATAAAAGGTTGGGACTAATCTGCCATTAGAGCAAAGGCTATTATTTTTTATGCAATTAATTCTATTTTATTTTGTAGTGATAGTTATATTAATGTTGAATGAGTGTGGGCTCCATGTGTAGTCGGTTGAATATAATACTTATTTTTTTGGGTCACATCAATCCAAAAAGAAAATGAATACAATGAAACAGATTAAAATGACAAAATTGATACGTACCAAGAAGACGGGAGGAGCTGTTTGTTGAAATAATTGGTGGAATATGAGATAAAATATGAAAATAAAATAGGTGATCCATTTGAATGACTCTATTTGCTGAGTCCTGATTTAGGTTGAATTAAGTTCTTTATTTTTTAAATGAGTTTAAAATCAAAATTGTAAGTACAAATTTATTTTATTCAAAAAATTTCAATAAACTTAATTTCTCCAAAATAGTTCAATAACTTTTAAATTCTTATTAAAATGGTCATTTTTTTCTTAATAATGTTCAATTTTTCTAATTTTATGAGATTTTAAGATTGAATAAGTGCTTTTACAAAGTTATAAGACAAAATTAATAAATAATTATTCCCTTCATACATCCTTAATCTATCCATTTTACTATTTTGGGCCGTCCACCTCTTTTTTTTTGATCGGACAAAGTTAGTTATTAGTATAGTTAGTAGTTAGTTCACTAAGCATCTATACACCCTTCTATCTCCAATCCTCTTTATTACTCCGTACATCCTTAATCTATCTATTTCTTTTATTAGATTATGGGACTCACACATTCCATTAATACAAATAAAATATGGGACTCACACCCTCCACTAATACAACTACCTATTACTCATAAAATAATAATACTTCTTAATTCACGTGCAAAAAGCAATGGATATATTAACAATGGCCGGAGAGAATACTATTTTCATTTTGGGATGAACTCGAAATAAAACTAAAAAGTTGGGACGAAAATTAACGTCCTAACTATTTTGAACCTTTTAAAAAAAGTTAAAAGATGTGAGACGTTTATATATATTTTTTGAATGCGCTAAAATTAGGATGTGAATTGTGATTAATTAAGAAATTGTCACTAATATATTTTTATGAGCTTACATACAACACTAATACTATTCATATCCAATACAATTAAAATGTTATACTTCTTTTAATCGCTGATAAGGTATCAATTTTGTCATTTTTATCATCTACTCTAAAGGATCCATTATCTCCATTAGCAAAATGGTTCATATGTAGTTCACCAATCACTACTTATACAATTTCTAGTTTCATATAAAATAATAATACTCTAAAGATATGTAATTAAAATTAATGAAAAAGTCAACTTAATCAACTTATTTATAAATGAGTTTTTTACCGAAGATTTATAAATAAGTTGATATCATGTGAATTTGGGTGCACGATAATAATTTCCATACACTAAATATATATGTATAGATTTATTCATTAATATATATGTGTTTCATGTGTAAATATTAATTTATTAATATTTATTAACAAACTGCATAAGTATTATTCATGAGTAAATACTATCTCCTTCTCAATATAAATAAATAAATAAAAAGAGAGTGTCTCAATATTTAAATATTAATTGGGTTAATGATACTCCTGCCATCCAATGGTGTCCATTTGTATTTAGATAGACATCAATTTTATAAGACGACTAACGTGACTCTTTCATTAACTTAATTAATTAAATTTTCAACATTATAGCGGATCAAGTAAGACAAATTTTATAAGGAATAAGATAATTAAGGTATCGTTAAAAGTAGAAGATTAAAAAAATGAAAGAGTGAGTGGATTCTACATAAATAAAGGACTCACTGCTACATGATTGGTAGGAGTATTAATTTAGCCCCATTTTGTATACATCGCTTTCTGCGAATATTAAAGTATAATTATTCATTATTAGGAAAAAAAAAAACATGCTGATTGAGGATTAATTTAATTAGCTGCCATTTTATATACATCTTTTTCTGCGAATATTAATGTACTATATTATTAAAAAAAATGGCTGATATTTGAATATTAATTTAGCCCCATTTTGTATACATCGCTTTCTGCGAATATTAAAGTATAATTATTCATTATTAGGAAAAAAAAACATGCTGATTGAGGATTAATTTAATTAGCTGTCATTTTATATACATCTTTTTCTGCGAATATTAAAGTACTATATTATTAAAAAAATAGTATACCCCACAAAACATATCACGAAAATTGGTAAATTAAATAAATCTCAAGTTATTTTTTAAGTGGCTTATAGAGATACCTCATTATTTAACTATATTTGCAACTGCCTTGTAGAGAGACTTTATTATTTGACTGCATTTATAAGGGACAAATCTTGTAAGCAAATCTCATCTTAGAGAAAGAGTTTATTATTTGACTTTGCTTACAAGAGATCAAATTTTGTAGGTATAGAGAGGGTATCACGACTTATACAAAGGACTTACTATTTGATTTCGCTTGTAAGGGGCCAAATCCTATAGTTATAAAGTAGGCTCACTATTCGACAACGCTTGCATAAGATCAAATCTTGTAGGTAAATTGCAAGATGATGACGGCTCACTGTTTAACTTCACTTGGAAGGAATTAAATTTTATAGGTATAGAGATGACTCACTATTTTACTACACTTTTATAGAGCCAAATTTATAGATAAATCACAAAATGTTGATTGCACTCGTAAAGACCCACTTTATAGTTGTCAACTCAATATAATGACTTTACACCCTCCTACCAAGTGAAATAAGCTATGTGTGCAATATTGTCCATTACTGTCACTACAACAAAAAAAAGAGTTTTAGAGACACAAAAAAGTGTCACAATTACATACATATTGAGACACTTTGGTACAACTATTCCAACATTTGCACTTATCATTTTTTAGACACTTTATATAAGTGTTGCATGTAATGGTGTCCCATTAAATTTTGGGACACTTCATGTGAACACTTATAAATGTCCATAAATGTGTTGATATATGATACTTAAATATGTCTCTAAATAGTTTATACAATACAATTAAATGTCCCAATATGATCTTATATACGTTAAGAGAAAGTAATCTTTTAAGATATTTAAAAATGTCTCCAAATATCTATTGACACATTTAAAAGTACTTATATATGTTATAGTATTTAATCTTTTTAGTTATTTAAAAGTGTCTCCAAATGTCTATTAAGACATTTACTGGTGGTTGCTAAAAATTTTCACAAAACACTAATAAGTGTCTCTAAATAAAACTAGCTAATAGACAACAATAATCTACCGTAGTTCATAGCCTATTTTAGTGTTGTGGTAGCTATTTTAAATTAAATGAAGATTCAAAAAAACATGTGATTCAAACATTGCATACTTATTATCTCTCCAATTACCAGTTAATGAACAATTTCACTGATTCAAACGAAACAAACAGCGTGCTTCCAAACACTCATATCCATTATACAAAGCTCGCAACAGATTGCAAATAAATTAACTCAAATAATTTACAACAGCGATGTGACAGACAATCAAATGCATTAACCTTGTAAGATCCAACGCTCTACAGCCATGAACGTCAATTTCCTCACAACCTGAAAAGTGAAAAATAGACAAAAAAAAAAATAAAAAATGTTGCACTTGTACTTACAACAAGCAGAGGAACGAGATTAAGAATCGTGTTGTTTCCAGTCCTCTGCATGGATCCTGACTGATCTCTTCATCATAGTGTTCTTAACCATCAGAACCCAGAATCACCCCTCAAACCCTTCCTATCAGAACACACTATGAGTTAGATTTCAGATTATTGATAGAACAGTAGAGATCATATAGCCAATTCAACATAAGTTGGTTTTCAATCAAGAATCAGAAAAGGGACTACTAGGTTTCCTGTATATCAACAATTATTGTAATGAATTTTATTTCCATCATTTAAATCTTTCAAATGCATTTGACTCAAGGATAGGTTGTTTTTAAAATTCAGGACAATAGCAAATTTTTGGATGAGTTCATTCTGTAATGAATTTGATATCTAGAACTCCTATTTTGAACAAAGTTTAAATGAATTTAAAATCTCTTAAATATGGAGTCAATTTCAAATACTTACTCCTAATCCGCTTAACTCAAATGCAGTACTGTAGCATAAAATAATTCTTTAAGATGAAATTTTGCCAGGGGAACTGCCTAAGATCCAACATATCCATTACAAATTCAATATATATTTAGTTCTTAACCTAGCCTGTAGATAATAATAGTAGACAAAGGAAAAGATGAAAGGATCATTTGATAAAACTCACAAAAGATGGTGAGCATGTAGCAAGGCTAAATACAGACATATAAAACTCACAATATTAACATAAACACATTTAATCTTGATGAGTAGATATATAAATTACCTGTCATCAAGCTGGAAGGATCCTAAATACTTCTTGCAGATGGGATTTATCACGAAGGGTGTAATTATAAATTTATAACTTAGCACATGCATATGAAGTGCAATGAAAAGAAATATATGTCATAATCTGAAGCTACCAACAAGGATCAAAACACTTGAGATGAGACTTACCCATGTCTGAGAGTATATATCTTAGCATCCAAAGCAGCTTCATTGCTGCATTGATCATGATTCAAAATAAATCTTAATTAAATTAGTATTAAGTTACTCAATCAGTTATGCATAATTCATTAACTAGAGCAGATTCATGCCTGCCAAGAACAGAGACCAGCATTTCATGGTGTGATTTAGTGATTTCTTCCACATCGCTCAGCTCCCTTTCTCCCATATAAACAATGTACGACTGTTGCAAGATACAACTGTTATTGAGAATTAAATAATAATTTCAGTAATTTCAGATACAAAATGCTTTGATGGAACTCCATGAAAAGATACAGAAGCCAATGTGAAAAAGGAAAAATTCATAAATTTAAATTTTTTTGTTCAGTGAAAGTTGGAACTCCATGAAAATAATATAGTTAACTTACCTAGTAAAAAAGGAAAAACCACCCAAACTTCATGGCACTTTCAGTCCTGTAATATATATGACACCAACTCAAACTATATTTATAACACGAAAGATGCACATGCACCTCGATGCACAAGCACCTCTTGCCTGTTCATTATATAAATAAACCAACCAGCAGGTTGTCATTATGTCAAATATATATAAACAACTTAGTGCAATTTTTCATGAGCATTGAGGAGCAAGTCAATATAAATTTATTATGCAGAATGTGCTCATATATGAACAAAAGAACTAAAGGTTTAGAAACTGCATCATCAATGAATAACCCTAATTTAGCATTTATGCAAATTAAACAATAATAAGAAATTGGAATAACTGCATAAAGCCGGATGGAGACAAAATGATAAAATCAAAGAAAGAACAGAATGATAAAACGAAAGAAAGAAATAATGGAACAACAAATGTCTTTATACTATTGATGCTCGCCCAATGTCTATAAACCAGAGGCTTGATCACATTCTCATACGCCATATAGCATGAAATGTATACACTACTGAAAAAGAAAAGTTCTAAAAGAAAAAATTTATGGCAAGACATATGCAAGACTAAAAGGTCATTCTTGATACAAAATTCTTAGAAAAAGAAAGCATAAAGAAAATTAACTGAAACAACTATTACCAATTAAATCATTGACTGCACTTTGGGCGTCCTGAATAAGAAAATAGAAAAAATTAAAGGACTTTTCATTCAAAATTGAGAGTTCTGGACTCTACAAAGTTATAGTGACACCAGTTAATTGAATTTGACAATATTACAATTGCAACCAACAAGATAAGAGATAAGACATTAAACACCATCAGCGGCCAAACACAGGAGCATTTAAATTGTACTATAGCATATGATGGTAGGATACTTTTTATAACTAACATAAAAATAACAGAACCTATATTGTCGTATTACCTTCTCGAAACCTTATGGAACGGGCACTTCAATTTCGTCATGCTTCTTGCAGTAGGAACACATTAGTCGAATCTACAGTAGAACATGTTGGAAATGATAAGAAGCAATGTACATTCTTCAAGTAGAAAACAAAACATGTTGAATAATTGCCATAAACAACAGTAATCTATAACTGCATTTGATAGCCATATAAATTACATTTCATGGGCTTTCTTAGGCTTTTGAAATGGGCCGTCCTATAGAATCACCAATGATTTGATTTCAACAATAGAAGTAATGATATCTACAGCTTAAATGAAAGAAAAATTTGTTAGTATGCTCTGCTAAAAATCTTACTACAGGACGATACAAGATATACTGGGAAATTGAACACTGATTCTTACTCTTCACAATTGCAAATCCATTGTTCATCAGGATTCACCATAATTCAATTTTCAAAATCAGGGATAAAATAACGATATCTAAGATCGATAGTCAGGTAGCCTTAAAAGACACGAGTAGATGTTGCGAGGCTTTTGGAATAAAAAGCGTACCACTTTTAGTAGTTTTTTGGCACATGCAATGCGAGAATGGAGAAACGCCGCAGCGAACGAAGAATTGATTCAAGCATATGCAGCGAACGCAAATGCAAGTATATGCAGCGGATGGTGAAAACAGAGAATTCTGATCTGTACTCTTCTCTTCTTTAATGGAGAACAAGGTGCTCAAATTTGCCCTAATTTTAGAGGCGAGTTGGACAAATGAATAGACCTTGCAGGGAGACGTATCACATCTGCCGGCGGAGGTGAATGAAATTGAAGCATCCGGAGGAGAGGGAAGTGAATTTGGATCGAGTGAGGTAGGTTTGATGAAGTTTAAGGGTTCAAAGATGAAAAAGTAAAATAAAAGAAAGATAAAACAGCTGAGGGGCTAAATAGATTTGGCACTTGCACGACACCGTCTCACCGAATATCCTCCTTTAACCCAAATTAGTGTGGGTTTGAGGTAAATCTTGGCGCAGTTGCAACGTGGTCAGTTACTAATGCAGCGGTAATACAGCGGTCTTGTGTTTGACAGTTTTTTTTTTCGTTTTTTTTTTTCTTTTTTTTTAATTTTATTTATTTTATTTAATTTTTTTATTAATAATAATATTTTTAATAAAAAGTGATAGTTGTTAAATTGAATTCTTTCAAAAATAATAATATTTTAATGAAAAGTAATATTTAATCGAGAAAACGTGATAATGTTCAATTAAACTTTTATAAATAATTTGGAAGATGGTTAAAGTGATAATTTTTTTAATAAAATGTGATACTAGATCAACGAAAAGTAATATTCGTCCGATCAATTATTTTAATAACATTTTTTAGAATATATAAAAGTGATAATATTTTTAATAAAAAATAATAATTAATAAAGGAAAAGTGATAATCATTTAATTAAACTATTTTCTAAACAATTCGTAAAAAAATTAAACATAATATTATTTTTAATAAAAAGTGATACATAGTTATGAAAAATAATGAACAAATAATTAAATTGTTTTATGAACAACTAAATGAAAAAAGTAATAATATTTTTAATAAAAAGCAATAATTTGAAAATCGGATCGAATTGGCCGGTTCGATCGGTTCAACCGATAACTGGCCAAGAAATCGGCCCGAAAAAGCATATAAAACCAACTGGGGCATCAAACTAGGAAAAAATGAATTGAATCGGTTCGAACCAGGAAAATCGGATAGACCAAATGACTCGAAAACCACTGATTCCCTTTTTTTTTTCAAAAAATCATTTTTTTTAAAAGCGTACGGTCTAGACTAGGCTGCCTACCACCGACTGTCAACTCTCTGTGGGCCACCCATTATTGACCCCGCACATGTTACCCACTCATTTCTTAACCTACGCTAACTTACCCCCATTACTTTTCTGCATTTTCTTTATATATAATAAAACACATTTTAAAAGTTAAAATTAAACTAATTTTTAATTTATACGATTAATTTTGATTACTAAATTTTTTTAATCTTATTTATTCATCATATTCTTCAATCTTATCTATTCATCACAATTACTCCCTCTGTCTCACAATAAGAGTGGCGGAATTTTTTTGCACGTAGATTAAGAGATATAATATTTAATGGGTAGTTGGGGATAGTTGAGGTGAGAGAAATAATATTTTAAGTAGGTGTATTACTGTGAAGTGTGGGGGTTATGGAGATAGAAAATGTTAATTTGTGTGGATCCCTTTTACTAAAAAGGAAAATGTACCTCTTGTGTTGGGAAGGACGAAAATGATAAAATGCACTCTTTGTTGTGGGACGGATGGAGTATGATATTAGATTTTGGCCATTGATTTTTTATTTAAAATGATATCTTATTTAAAATGATTCCATATATGTGTGCTTAATATTATTTTTTCATTAAATATAATACATAACTACTATTAATTTTAATTATTTCAAATTATTATGTTAATTATTCCTAAAAAATTTGAATTAATTTTTCAATACATAACTACTACTCCTTATGTCCCCTTGAAAGGTATTCATTTACTTTTTGCACGTAGATTAAGGAGTATAATAATTTAATGTATAGTAAGGTGAGAGAAATAATATTTTAATGTTTAGTGGGTAGTTGTATTAGTGTCGAGTGTGGGGACATGTGTAGTAGTTGTGGATCACATCAATCCAAAAAGGGAAATGAATAATTTGTAATGGGACGGACCAAAATGGAAAAATAGATACGTATCAAGGGGACGGAGGGAGTATTAATTTTAATTATTTCAAATTATTATGTTAATTACCTTTTTTTAATCTCATCCATTCATCACATCATTCAATCTCATCAATTCATCACAATTATGATATTAGATTTTGGCCATTAATTTTATGGTCATAATAAATAATGATACTTTAATTAAAATGATTCCTTATATGTGTGCTTAATATTATTTTTTTCATTAAATATAATACATAACTACTATTAATTTTAATTATTTCAAATTATTATATTAATTACCTTTTTTAATCTCATCCATTCATCACATCATTCAATCTCATTCATTCATCACAATTATGATATTAGATTTTGGCCACTGATTTTTGGTCATAATAAATGATACCTTATTTAAAATGATTTCTTATATGTGTGCTTAATATTATTTTTCATTAAATATAATACATAACTACTACTCCCTCCGTCCCATATTTATCTTTACATTTTCCGTTTTCGTTCATCCCACACTTATGTTCACCACCAAAAATGGAAACTTCACATTAACCAATAATCTCAAAAGTTATCTTAATTTCAAAAATATCACTCTCACCTAACACACATAACATACTTTATAATTTATTTATTACCTAAAAATACCACAATACCCCTCAAAAGTCAATAAAGTTGGTCAAAAAGCAAATTTTTTAAACTCCGTATCTACCGTGTTGGTGAAGTTAACTACGGGACGGAGGGAGTATTAATTTAATTATTTCAAATTATTATATTAATTATTCCTAAACAATTTAAATTAATTTTTGGAATAATTACTAATAGGTACGCACTTTGTACCCCTAATTACTATAAGATACATTGATTTAAAATAATTACTCTCACATACAAAATATTAAAGTAAAATACCAAATATAACCCTAAATCAATACACTTTTAAACCAAAAATCCTAAACCCTCACACACCGTCGAACCACTACCGGACCGTCGGCCGGTCGCCGGAGCTCCGCCGGACCGCCGCAGCTGATCTTCGGCCGGCCGTCGGAATTCTGCCGCCGCCTGAGCTCCGCCGGCCGGTCGCCGAAGCTTCCCCGGACCACCCTTTTTTTTGCTGCACACACTTTTTTTTACTGCACACACACTTTTGTTGCACACGAACTTTTGCTGCACACAATATTTATGTGCAGCACATTATAAGGGTAATATTAGAATATCATGAACTTGGTTTCAATTTTGGTATTAATTGATTTAGAGCAAGCGTACTCTATCATTGTTGTAAACTGTAGTGACCAAGTGCAAAATTTAGAATATCGAACCCAAGGGCGAAAGTGTATGTATCCGTATTTAAGAAATATTTTACTCTAGAAGGGCTAATTAAGAAAGGAAGGGGATGTTGAACACTAAAAACTAACTAAGAAAGAAATTAAAGATAGAAAGATACAAAGGACATGGAAGATGGATGAGTGGATGAATTTGAGATGAATGAAGTAACAATCTAAAGAGGAGCAAGCCTAACTACATTCAAGATTAAGGACACAACATGGACTAGCTAAATTCAAATGGCAAACATCAATGATCATTTGAATAGAAGCAATCACATATATTCTCCTAATCACTTTGGCTAAGGTGATTAAGTTCTCAACTCACTACAAGTTTCAAGCACAAAAGATTGAATCTCACTCTCATTTCCCTTAGAAGGTACTATGATAACAAGATCAGTCTTCTCAATCAATTAATCAACCAAATATGATAAACCAATTAAGTGTTCCAACATGAATGTTCTAAGTATATAAAGATGTTACCACATACTTCACATACTAACATACAAAATTCATATTATAACATGATTCAATCAAATCCTTAAACACAATATTGGAATGGTCATCCTAATATTTTAAATGGAGAATTTAACCATACACATCATAATACAAATCAAGTAAAGCATAGATCATGTAAGAAATTCCAAAATTACATTAATTAAACCATTAAAAATCCAACAAATCCATAGATCCCTAATCCATCAAATGGCTAGTCTCACAAGAGTTCTAGCCAACAACAAATATCATGAAAACATCAATACGATGCTTACAAACATCCATTGTTGCAATTAAAATTAAGAAAATACAAATTAAAGGTAAGTTTTCCCCTATTTGGAATTTGGGATGATTCTCCCCTTCAAGATGCAATCCTCTCTCCATGAACCTCAATCCTCCATAGATATGTGATGGGTAGATGGAAGGTGTGGAAATCCATAGAAATTGAAGAGTAATTGAGTGAAAATTGGGTGGAAAATGGATTGGAGATGGTAGTATATGAGAAAAATGGTGAATGAGTGTGTGTGCGCGATTTTGGGTCTCCTCCAATTCTCCCTCAATCAAACTTGGGAAAAAAGTAGCCAAAACGGGAATTAAAACTGATTTTCTGGACAGGGGGCAAAATTCACAAAAATTCGATCGAATTTTCGTGATGGACGTCTAATTTCTGCAAAGCTACAGAAAAATTCGATCGAATTTTTATGCATTTGGTTGAATTTTTATGTCAGTGTGCTCAACCTCCAATGTTCTGTTTCACCCTTATTTTTTCCTAAATATTCACAAAAATTCGCTCAAATTTTTGTGCGAGGTCGAATTTTTGTGTCAGTTTCGCCCTTCTTCACTGTTTTGGCTCGTTCTCTCTCGTTTTATCTCCGAATTGAGATCCGCTTTTTCCTACATCTTGCTCTTCACTTCTAGAATCCATATATACCTGAAAATCATACAAATTCTACCAAAGTACAAATTTTCCAAATATTTACATATATCGAGCAATCTAAAGCACTTAAACACTCAAACCAAGCATAATTGCATGAAAGCATGCTATAAATGGATCCTAAATTCATGAGATTTCTATACTCATCAACCCCCCAAACTTAAAGTGTTGTTCGTCCCCGAACAACGAAGAAAAGAAAATGAACATGAGGGTAGAATTTCAGTGATTGGGAGCATGGATCAAAGAAAGAATATAATCATTTTCAACTAATCAATCAAATCAAACCACATGACTTAAACATCAATAAATATATATACTTATCATGGTGGGATAAATGCAAGCACAATACTCATTCTCACTAATTCTCTCAAGGAAGTCTATGTACTCACACTCATGATAGTGGAAATTGTAGACATGTTTACACTCATAATCAATTCACATGCACGCATTACCATATGCTTGCCATAAGTCTCAAACTCTCCACCACTAATGAAGTGTGTCAATCATTGAATCAAATAGGGCTTTATATTTGGATGTAATGAAGGTTCTTTTGTAAGGGTAGGAATACATGGATAAAAGTGACTCAATTATGTGTGTAGTTGATTAGAAGAGACGTTTCCCTTCTTGTCAAGCATTCTTTCTTGCTCTTGAACACACTTATTCCTTCTCCACTTTTAATGCACTACATCATCCCTTCTTTCTCAACTCTTGAACTTAAGCATTTATTATGTGGTTCTTTTTCTTCAAACCTTTCGTAATACACATTTGAGCTTTTCTTTCTCTTTTTAACTCTTATGCTCTTTTGTTTTCTTAGAACTTCATTCATTTTATCTTCTTGCATGCACATCATCATTCACTAGCTCTCGTTGCTATTTCAAGCACAAAATTCTTAATTTCCTTTTCAAGCACAACTTTTACTCTTCTATTCATAACCTCCTTTAATAACCATCTCCAACAATCATCAACACAAAAGGTTTTATGTAAAGGTTTAAGTGGATTTTATTGGCTTGTAATGAGCTAATAATCAAAGAATATGCTCCATAGGCTCAAAATGGCTTACCAGAGAACAATGTTATGGTAAAGGATATCATTTGGCTAGTGACTTCAATTTTCAAGGATGGCCTAAAATCATTTTCTACAATCTCCACACACATGCAGCCTCAAGAAAGACGAATGGTAAGTTCTAGAACACATACACATGAATGATGCACACATGAAAGAAATGAATCACGTAATATTCGTGTATTCGAGGCTTAAAATCTCACGGCTCATCAATAGTGAAAAAAAAGCACCACACAAGCAAATTCTCAACCATAACAAGTACACAAGCTCATATATATTCAACCATATAATCTAACTCATTCTCATAATCTCAAACAATTACCAAATAAGCTCCACAAGAAAAGGATCAATAATAAGGGATCAAGGGAAGGTTCACAAAAACTAAAAAAACACGAGGAACAAAAGGTGCACCGGTGCAAAATGTACAACTAAGAACAATATGTGCATGTAACAAATTGAACCATCCCCCCAAACTTAAATTTAAATAAGAGTAGAATTTAGGTTTGGAAAGAGTTTTGTTACCAACTTTGTTGCACTTTTCTTCACTTCAAAACCATCACCGGGAAGCTCCTTTTATACCTAAGAAATACAAGAAACATGATAAAACTAAAAACAACTAAGAAAGCAAGTAAATGAAAGAAATAAAGATAATGATGGGTTGCCTCCCATCTAGCGCTAAGTTTAACGTCTTCAAGCCAGACAGAATATGGAGAACTCATCGGAACAGTCAAGGATATCGTTCGTTCTTGCCATCAAATTTTAATCTTTGTGCTTCTTTCTCTAATAGGCATTTGTGGCAAGTAACGACCTCAGTAGCATCCTTCAAGATTGGCTTTAAAAATTCAAATCATTTGAGCTTGCATTCCCTTGACCTCTATTTTCATGACCACCACTTATTATTTTTTATCAAGTAGACTCCTAACACTTCTTCAAGTTCTCTCTTGTGCCTAAGGCATTGAGAAGAATCAATAGGTAAAACAAAGTCTATATGAACAATATTTTGAAATTCAATGCAACTTGAAGAGTTCAAAGGTTTAGAAATGTTCATGTCACTCTTCAAGTCATCATCACTTGTTTCCAAACTTTGTTCCTCTTTGTCCACTTCATTTGCCTCAATAGGCTCATCAAAAAACTCTTTTGATTCTTCATCTTCACTTGAATTTTCCTTCTCTAAACTTTCTTCTACATTGTCTTCCTTATCCTCAATAAGATCTTCATCTCTTGAGTCTTCATCCCCCAAACACTCTTCTACCTCTAACCCTTCTTGGTATTAATTGATTTAGAGCAAGCGTACTCTATCGTTGTAGTAAACCATAGTGATCAAGTGCAAAATTTAGAATATCGAACCCAAGGGCGAAAGTGTATGTATCCGTGTTTGAGAAATGTTTTACTCTAGAAGGACTAATCAGTAAAGGAATGAAAGTGTATGTATCCGTGTTTGAGAAATGTTTTACTCTAGAAGGACTAATAAATAAAGGAATGGGATGTTGAACACTAAAAACTAACTAAGAAAGAAATTAAAGATAGAAAGATACAAAGGACATGGAAGATGGATGAGTGGATGAAGTAACGATCTAAAGAGGAGCAATGCTAACCACATTCAAGATTAAGGACACAACATGGACTAGCTAAATTCAAATGACAAACATCAATGATCATTGGAATAGAAGCAATCACATATAATCCCCTAATCCCTTTGACCAAGGTGATTAAGTTCTCAACTCACTACAAGTTTTAAGCACAAAAGATTGAATCTCACTCTCAATTCCCTTAGAAGGTACTATGATAACAAGATTAGTCTTTTCAATCAATTAATCAACCAAATATGATAAACCAATTAAGTGTTCCAACATGAATGTTCTAAGTATATAAACCACATACTTCACATACTAACATACAAAATCCATATTATAACATGACTCAACCAAATCCCTAAACACAATATTGGAATGGTCATCCTAATATTATAAATGGAGAATTTAACCACACATATCATAATACAAATCAAGTAAATCATAGATCATGTAAGAAATTCCAAAATTACATTAATTAAACCATTAAAAATACAACAAATTTATAGATCCCTAATCCATCAAATGGCTAGCCTCACAAAAGGTCTAGCCAACAATTAACATCATGAAAACATCAATACAATGCTTACAAACATCCATTGTTGCAATTAAAACTAAGAAAATACAAATTAAAGGTAAGTTTTCCCCTATTTGGAATTTGGGTTGGTTCTCCCCTTCAAGATGCAATCCTCTCTCCTTGAACCTCAATCCTCCATAGATATGTGATGGGTAGATGGAAGGTGCAAAAATCCGTAGAAATTGAAGAGTAATTGAGTGAAAATTGGGTGAAAAATGGATTAGAGATGGTAGTGTGTGAGAAAAATGGTGAATGAGTGTGTGTGGGCGATTTTGGGTCTCCTCCAATTCTCCCTCAATCAAACTTGGGGAAAAAGTAGCCAAAATGAGAATTAAAACTGATTTTCTGGACAGGTGGCAAAATTCATGAAAATTCGATCGAGAATTTTCGTGATGTACATCGAATTTTTCTGTAAAGCTGCAGAAAAATTCGATCGAATTTATATGTATTTGGTCGAATTTTTATGTCAGTGTGCTCAACCTCCAATGCTCTGTTTCACCCTTTCTTTTTCCTAAAAATTCACAAAAATTTGCCTGAATTTTTGTGCGAGGTCGAATTTTTGTGATAGTTTCGTCATGCTTCAATGTTTTGGCTCGTTCTCCCTCGTTTTAACTCCGAATTGAGATGCGCTTTTTTCTACATCTTCCTCTTCACGTTTAGAATCCATATGTACTTGAAAATCACACAAATTCCACCAAAGTACAAATTCTCCAAATATTTATAAATATCGAGCAATCTAGGATATTTAAACACTCAAACCAAGCATAATTGCATGAAAGCATGCTATAATGGACCCTAAATTCATGAGATTTCTACACTCATCAAATATCACTATATATTTTTATAGTTAGTAGTAATATTTTTGTATATTTGTATCTCATAGTAATTAAGGGTTTTTTTGTACCTAGTAGTAATCCTCCCTTAATTTTTTTAAATTATGTTAATTATTCCTAAACAATTTGAATTCATTTTTAATTATATGGTTTAATAGGATAATATTATTTAATTATTTTAATAACTTATAAAATTAACTTAAATAGATTATATTGATTTAGGGTTTAGGGTTTATTGTAATATTATTCAATTATTATTATAATAACTAATAAAATTAGGGTTTAGGTCATATTTTTGTAATAGAATTATATTATATTTATTTTATATTTAATCAGTAATAGTATAAGTTCATTTAAAATATTTATTTTAATCAATAAAAAAATACTTTATACCATTGATTTTGATTATTAAACTTTTTTTAATTTCATCCATACATCACATCATTCAATCTCATCCATTTATCACAATTATGATATTAAATTTTGGCCATTGATTTTTTTGTCATAATAATGATAACTTATTTAATTTAAAATGATATCTTATTTAAAATGATTCATTATATGTGTGCTTAATATTATTTTTTTATTAAATATAATACATAACTACTATTAATTTTAATTATTTCAAATTATTATGTTAATTATTCCTAAACAATTTGAATTAATTTTTTCAAATTATGTTAATTATTCCTAAACAATTTGAATTAATTTTTAATTATATGGTTTAAGGTTTAGGGTAACATTATTTAATTATTATAATAATTTATAAAATTAACTTAAATAGATTATATTGATTTAGAGTTTAGGGATATAGTTTTAGGGTTTATTGTAATATTATTCAATTATTATTATAATAACTTATAAAATTAGGGTTTAGGTCATATTTTTGTAATAGAATTATATTATATTTATTTTATATTTAATCAGTAATAGTATAAATTCATTTAAAATATTTATTTTAATCAATAAAAAAATACTTTAAAAATAGTATTAAATGGGTATGAGTAATTTACGAGTATTTTTTGATGCACCGGTATCCGATCCATAGACCAACTAATCCGAGGGAGGCCAGAACCCACCGTCCACTGAAAAACTTTGGGATGGATACAAATATTATAATGACTTTTTAAAATATTAATTTTTAAATAATACTTATTTATACACGGGTATGAGTATCACGAAATAAGAAAGTATCTTACATAATTAACAAACACCCTAAAAAATGAGTACGAGTAGTTCAAAAAAATATCATTAGAATTTAAAATTAAAATAAAAAATTATAATATTTTTGTATTCAATATGCACTACAATAAACATGTTGATTGATGTTTATTTCACCAGCCAGTGAATGTTGAAGCCACTAATGTTGAAACTAGGCACTGATAGATATCGGTTTTTAGTCATAAGCATATAAATACATTATAAATATATATTAATAATTATAATTTTCACGGGTAGTTTAAAAAAATATTATTAGAATTTAAATTGTGTACGTGTATGAATCAGATATCCACAAATTTTAAAATTATACAAAATATTTTATCTATATTATATAATATGTTATGAAATAAATATATAATTAATTAATAGTTATAACTTTTATTTGATAATATTAAAAATAATAAAGTTCATATTATATTTAATCCATAATTAATTAACAATAATATAATTTTTATTAAAATATTAATTTTAACATGAATCAGGTATCCACAAATATTAAAATTATATAAAATATTTTATCTATATTATATAATATGTTATGAAATAATTATATAATTAATTAATAGTTATAACATTTATTTGATCATATTAAAAATAATAAAGTTCATATTATATTTAATTCATAATTAATTAACAATAATATAATTTTTATTAAAATATTAATTTTAACATGAATCAGGTATCCACAAATATTAAAATTATACAAAATATTTTATTGAAATAATTATATAATTAATTAATATTTATAACTTTTATTTGATCATATTAAAACTAATAAAGTTCATATTATATTTAATTCATAATTAATTAATAATAATATAATTTTTATTAAAATATTAATTTTAAATGTTGTTTTTAGGAGATTCATAAAAATGTATGAGAGAAGGTTTTCATTTTTCAAAATTATAATAACAATTTTAAGTGAAAGATCTATTAATTTTTTATTTTTTCAATTTATGAATAGAATCTGTGTAAATAATTTTTCTTATAGAAATGAAATCGAGAAATAAATATATTACCTGTGAGTAATTCTTTTATCTGTCCTAATATCGATTCGTTTCATCCTTAGGTAAACATTAACCAAATATACGGGATGCAATACAATAATAAGTTTGAGATGATATTATTATGAAATTTTTAAATTGAACTTGTCCGATCACGGATAGTGAATATTTAAATAGATACGAATTACGGGTATTCCTAACATCGATATTGATTATCTCTAATAATTATATTTCCTGGTACCTCTTTTTACCCTAAGCATATTGATAAATAATTTTGGAATAGTTCCACATATAGTAATAAATTTTAAAATGACACAGATTCGAGTATGAGCGGTTGATATTTAAATAAATATGGTATGATACCTTTAAATAAGTGCGGGTACCTAAACACTAATAATTAATAAATATACAACTACCTAATATGATATTACATAAAATTGGATATTATATGTAAATAATTAGTAGTATAACTTTAGTGGCATACTGTACCCTGATGATTTAATATTTATCAGTAGTGAAATGACAACTTTAAACCCATGATTTATGGTATACTTTTTCCCAGTGGTTTAGGGCATAATGTCCCCCCGAGGGTTTAATATTTATTGGCTGGGTTTAGTGTTTGTTCCAATTGTAACATTATGGCTTTACTCATTTGGTTTATGCTATACTATTATCCAGTAGTTTAGGGCATACTGTACCCCAATGGTTTACCATTTATCGATAGGGAATAGTGTTTGTTCAAAGGGTGAAATTAAGATTTTACCTCAGTGGCTTTTAGTATACTATACCCCAAGAGTCTACATAGCATGTATTGGAGGGGAATATATTAAAAAAATTAAGGTATATTTTTAGTTAAGAGCTATTTATTTGACAAATTCACTGACCATGCAACACCCGACACTGTTTTTTTTATATTCTTGCTGCTGCATGGGACGGTATTACTAGGCTCCTCATTTGGGTAGAGATGTAATGATTTATCTAAAAGGCATGATTTAGACTTCTTTTTCGGGTTTAAATAACATCAAAATACCTTTGTCTCGTGCAACGCACGGATTCAAATGCTAGTTTATGCTAATGTACCATCATCTTCTCCCATATTTCCTTCCTTCTCATAAAAAAAGATTATGATTCTCTTCAATTCATTTTTTGTGTTTGGATAAATTCCAAATACCCCAAATTATATTGCTCATGTATTATCACTGTTACCATTACCTAAACTGGATTTTGATTTTTTTTAAAACATTTTTAATCTTTTCAAAAGTATTTCATGATTTTTTAATTATTTAATTAATTTATTTAAATTTAAATATGTGTTTATTTATATAATTATTTGTAGATTAAGTATATTAATGTAAAATTATATATAAAGTAATAAATATAATTTAAAATATGTAATTTTTGTTTTTTCAATTGAACCGCCTGATCCGACCGGTCCGACCGTGAACCGTTAGGGCCACCGATTTGGCCTCCGGTCCGATTTTCTAATCACTGATAAAAAGTGATACGTGATTAATAAAAAGTGATAATCCTCTAATAAAATTATTTTATGAATATTATTTCGTTAAATGAATAAAAAATAGAGTAGTTACTCTTAGATACACTATACATGTAAAATTAACTATTAGGTACACACTAAAAAAATATTACTCCTAACTACAATATTTAATTATTGATTACCAAATTTACCCCTATTTTGAGTAAATGCATGAAATGCAGATTTTTTTTCAAATTCTTCTCTCCCAACTCCCGTAATTAATGGCACTTTTCCCTCAAATTTCGTAACTGCACGAAATTACATGAAATGCAGACTTTTTTTTTCATGAAATGCCGTTTCTAGTTAAGAAATGCATTATTATTATTATTATTATTATTATTATTATTATTATTATTATTATTATTATTATTATTATTATTATTTGGTGTTTTAGTCTGCACGAAATGCAGATTCTAGTTAAGAAATGCATTTTTTATTTTTTTTAGGTATAGTTGATTTTTCTACATGAAATGTAGATTCTGATTAATAATGAGTTTAGTTGATTTTTTTTGCATGAAATACAGATTCTATTTATTAAATACAGGTATTTCTGGGGGTTTAATTCATTTTTCTGCACGAAATTCAGATTTTCTAATTAAAGTTACTGAACAAAGTCAATTAAAATTTCTGCAAATCCAATTTCTACAAATTACAAAGATATTAGCAGTTTACAATGATATAAATCGAGATATTTACAGGAGGAATCTTACAATCTTATAATCATCCATAGAATTTCATCGAAGATAGATCTAAGGCAATAAAAATTAAAAAAAGAAGTAATCATATTGCTCCAGGTGTAGCAGCTGGTTGAACGCAGCGGCGAACATCTATTGGCTGAGATGGGAAATCCCTGAACAGGGGAAGGAGATGGAACCGCATGCTGGCTTCCTTGTGTCGGTACCTATGCACGTCGATTGAGAGTTAGTCACAGACAACAACTCTGCAATCAAATCTCCCAAACTTACAAAAAATCAATTCACAGCCACATACTCACCTCTAACAACAACTACAACCAAATCCCCCAATTCCTTTAACCACACACAAATTTCAAAATCCCAAAAAATAAAAGCAAATTTGAATATAAAAACTGAAATGCAAATTTGAATCAAGAATGAGATTTGTTTGACAATAACCTTACAGATCAAATATCAGCGTGATTTCCTTGCGGGTGGAATAGATCTGGGTCGAATCCCAGGGAACATAAAAGAGAGCAGAGAGATGGGTCCACGATTGCTTGCACAAGCGGGAGACATTCTGGTGGAAGGAGGCGACGAAGAGATGGAGGCGGCGGTGAATTAAAAAAGGCAGTTGCAGGTGAAATCGATGTGGATTTTTTGAGAGAGACTGTTGAGGGTTGGTCTTCCTCATCAAGCCAATGCGAGATATGGGGTTGGGGCAGTTAGGGCTTCCAATATTGTGGGTTGTTATTACATGGTTATAATGGGAAATTAATTTTATCCTTTTGTATTGGTAAATAATTTTATTTAAGTAATGTATCTTAAAGTAATAATAGGTAGTTAATATGTATTACGGAGTAATTATTTCTAAAAAATATAATATTTTAAATAAAAATAGGAGGAAAAAAGTAACAAATTTAAAATAAAAATATTTTACTTTTTTATAATTAAAAATAAATAATAAAATAATTTATATTGAATTTTCATAAAAAAAAGAAAAAATGTATGAGAAATTATAATAATCTATATAACGAGAGATTTATTGCAATAGCAAGTCAGCGCCGATGCATTCACGCGTCGCTCAGCCTGTTAATTCTTTTAATGGATTATTGGATAATCCGTCTCACAGAATAAGATCCATGAGACGGTTTCGCACAAGGCCTACCCAATAGATTTAGCTTTTTACCTAAATATTAATTATTTAATTAATAAATTTAATTCAGAGATAAATTAAAAATGTGTCTCATAAAATATATAAAATAAAATTGAGTAAATAAATATCTCAATAAAATCATTATAAAATAAAAATGCAAAATATTAAATATTACATTAAAATAATTAGGGACAGATTGTACAAAATGTCTTTAAAAAAGTGTCCCAAAATATATTTAAAGACACTTAATTAAAATGCCTCAAAATAAGTGTCCCAAAATATTATTTGAGACACATAATCAAATGTGTCTCAAATATAAGTGTCCCCATATGTGATTTTTGTTGTAGTGTGTGTGCACATAGTTGTTTATAGATTTTAAAATATAAATCATTTCATATCATTTTACGTTTTTCAAAAATATTTCAAAATAGTTAGCATATTTATTTTCGTACAAAACCTTTTAATTTTGCTTCGATTTTTTTCTAAAAATAATACTTTTGTTATCAATTTCGTCCCACAACTTTATATGCTAAATGTAACACTTTTTAGCATAAAATTAATACTCTTAATTATTAAAATAAAAAAATTAAATTTCTTACTTAAATATTAATTATAGTACTCTTGATTAAAAAAATATCTCTGCTAATTAAAATGAATACTTTTAAAATAAATTATAATACTCTTCAACATTCTTTTGGATATAGGTGCACAAGACACCATCTCCATTTTTCCAATTCCATATTTCAATATTGATCTACATTCATTCAAATTCTCACTCTATTTTCAAAATTATCTTCAGGTTTTTTATTTTCATTCGTAGCACAATAAATTGTACTTCCTCCGTTCCGCGTTAACATTAACGTTTGTTTTTTGCACGAAGGTTAAGAAATATAATATTTCAATATAATGTGTGATGAAGTGAGAGAAATAATATTTAATGTAGCATGGGTAGTTGTATTAGTGTTATGTGTGGGTCCTATTTGAAATACTCTATCCGTCCCGTTTCAAACTTTACATATGTTTTTCGCACGTAGATTAAGGAATATAGTATTTCAATGTGTAGTGAGGTGAGAGAAATAATATTTTAATGTAAAGTGGGTAGACATATTAGTGTGAAGTGTGGGGTTATGGAGAAAGAAAAAATTAATTTGTGTGGGTCCTATTGACCAAAAAGAGAAATGTAAAGATTAAAATAGGACGCCCAAATTGGAAATATGTAAAGATTGAAATGAGACGGAGGGAGTAAATAATTATTTTGTGTGGGCCCAAGTTGACAAAAAATAAATATAAACCTTAACTTGAACAAATCAAAATAGAATATGTAAACATTAACGCAAGATGGAAGGAAAACATTATTAAAAAGAAAATATCATATCAATTTTATAATTTGAACATTATTTTAAAATTAAGACAAATACTTGTGTTAAATCATCTCACAAATCTCATTTTGCAAGATGGATCCTCCTTTGACTTGAATGA
This sequence comes from Pogostemon cablin, assembly GCA_023678885.1. Taxonomy (NCBI): domain Eukaryota; kingdom Viridiplantae; phylum Streptophyta; class Magnoliopsida; order Lamiales; family Lamiaceae; genus Pogostemon; species Pogostemon cablin. Next base: position 15,671,386 of record CM042960.1, read on the forward strand.
AACGCTTTTACTTACTCCAGCCGTCCTGAGTTAACGTTTACATTTGCTTTTTGCACGTAGATTAAGAAATATAATATTTTAATGTATAGTGATGTGAGAAAAATAATATTTAATGTGAAGTGGGTAGTTGTATTAGCGTTGTGTGGGCCCTATATGGAACAATTAATTATTTTATGTGATCCCAACTTGATAAAAAAAGAAATGTAAACCTAAACGGGACAAACTAAAATGGAAAATATAAACCTTAATGAGGGACGGAGAGAGTATATATTAAGACACACACTTGTGTGATATCCTCTTACAGGATATGATGAGTTTTTGAGATGGATAAGAAGTGATAACATTTATATAAAAATGATAAAGTTATAATGGTCCAATAAATTATTTGTGAACATTTTATAATATAAATAAAAATATTATTTTTTTAAGAGTGAGGCTTGCGAGCGTCTTTAGGATTTAGTATTATGGATAAATGTATATTATTTTGTTCTAAAGGGTATGCACTTTAATTAATAAGAGTACACTATTTTGTTCTAAAGGGTATACACTTTTCATTATATTTTTTATTTTTCTTCAGGAAATAAAGGATACATGTCTTTATACTAAAGAGTATATAATTTAACACAAAATTCTAAAGGCACACGGAGTATGCTTCCATGCGCCAGGGCGTACACAAGTTTTTGCCTAGTAAAATAAAAGATACACATCTTTATACTAAAGGATATACAATTTAGCACAAAATTCTAAAGTCACACGGAATGTACTCCCGTGTGCCCGGGCACACACAAGTTTTTGTCTTTTTTTAATACAAAGTCACATAATTTTTAACAAAAAATAATAACTAATTAATTAAATTATAAAATAATTTCACCCCGTACAAGTATTATCCATAGTATATTAATGAGGAAATGGCACATAGTGCCCATTACTACAATATCATATTCAAAAAAGGCCCACTCTCAATACAAATATACAAATATGCCAACTTCCTATTGATTTGACCGAATTATCCCTCAAATTTGTCAAACCAACTTTTTTTTTCTTTTTATAATCCAATTACTAAATATAAAATATAAATTTATTAGTAATTAGAAAATAAAAATATTTATATAAATATATATAAATTTATTAATAATTAGAAAATATAAATTTAAGTACTTAGCTAATTAGTAATTAGAAAATTTATTAGTATTATAATTAGTATTTATTAGTAATTCAAGAAAATATAAATTTATTAGTAATTAGAAAATTAAGTACTAAATTATTTAAATTTAATAAATGGCGTACTTATTATAATTTTAATTTTAAAAGAAAAAAAATAAAATAAAATTATAAAATTTGTAAAATGAAAAAAGAGCAATTATATATTAATAATTTATATAGGGTCTTAATATTTAATTTATCATAATTAATCATTAAACTTTTATTAATCATTATCTAATTATATTATAATTTAAATTATTTCTGAATAATTATATTTCTAAATAATTTAATTGATTATTAAATTTAAGCTAGCAACTAACACATACTCCCTCCGTCTCGGTCAAAGTGCAACGTTTGATTGCATAAAACTCTCACAAAAATTATAGTAAACGTTGCAATATGGGCAGGACGGAGGGAGTAATTAACAAATTATATATATTTTTATTCTGTATTGTATACTCGCTTCATCCTTTTTTAATCTGTATATATTTTCAATTTAAATGCCCCATTTTAATTTTTATATTTCTCTTTTTCTTGATAGATTGGGTTCACACAAAATAATTAATATATTTATATTGAATAAAATACAATACTAATATAATTATTCACATTAAAAAGTTAATTTAAGAAGGTCATGTTAATTTAAAATTATTTACATTAAAAATTAATTTAAGAAGGTTATGTAATTTAACTATGCCCAAATAAATTAATAATTCATTATGATATATATAATTACAAAAAATAAATAAATAAGTAAATTGAGAACCTCATAATTAATTGAAAAAAAAAAGGAAATAAAGAGTTAATTGATAGAAAAAAAAGGAAAAAAAAGAAAAGAAAAGAAAAGTAAAGTAGTATACGGTAGTTGGAGGAGGAGGGAGAGAGAAAGAGGGGGGGTCAAGGCTATATTTGTCTTTTAAAAATAAAAGTGGGCAGTTTTGGTTTTTGTAAGAAGGACAGGGCATTTTTGTTTATGGCAGTGGGCAATTTTGCTCATTCCCCTATATTAATTGTCGATAATCATTGTTTTTTTTTTTAGTTTTTATAATTTTTATTTATTTATTTAAAAATCTACAAAATTTTAATTATCATTTAATTTTCTCTTATCTAACGATCAATCTATTAGGTGGGAAAATTGATATTTTATTAAAGAAGTGATAGTTTATAATAAGTGGTAATTTTTTTAAGAAAATTAAAATGAAAATAATTTGAATTAAAAGTGATAATTTATTATTATTATTTTTTAAGTTTTAACTCACATTCAGCTATTACTGTACTGTAAATTAATTTAAAAATGTTGCATCTACCTATAAACATTAATAGAATGTATTGTCGGGAAAACCCTTCTGCACAAAAGTCTGTTCAAAAAAAAAAGTTAAAGATCATCATTTAATCAACCTTTAAAATCCGTAATTAAATTTTAAAAAAATGGAACATTCAATTAATATACTTAAGCAACCCTTATTAACAAATTTTAAATTATTATATTTTTAAATAATAACAATATAAATTAAATAAGAAAAAACATAGAAAAAATATGTACTTCATCCGTCCCATTAACAGGAAGACGTTTCTTTTTGCCGTAGATGAAGGGATATAATATATTTGAAGATGAAGAGAGATAAATAATATTTTAATGTATAGCGGGTAGTTGTATTAATATGAGTGTGGGTCCCAATGAAATTTATTAATAGTTTTGGGTGTGTCTTATTTACTAAAATAGGAAACGCACTCTTTGTATTGAAATGGAGGAAAATGCCAAAATCCACTTCTTTTTCAGTGGGACGGAGGGAGTATGACCTAATTAATTTCCTTTCAAAAATTTTTAATTTTCTAATTTGATATCAACCAAACTTGGCCCTTTAAAATTAATTATGCCTGATTAATTTCCTATTGTAATTAAAACAACTAAACAAAGCCCTTTAAAAACCTAGTCTAGATCATCAATTTAACATAATTCAAACCTTCAAAACTCCTGAAAATATCCAAAAAAACTAGTACATGGTGTTACAAGCAACAACCATTGTAATGAAAAGAAACTTTCTGAACTTAGTCTCAATTTTTGTACAAATTGATAAGAGCAAATATACTCCATCATTGTGTAGAATGTGGTGACCAAGTGCAAAATTTATAATATCAAAACTAAGGGAGAAAGTGTATGTATCCGTTTCGAAAAATGTTTTACTATAGAAGGACTAATCAATAAAAGATGAGGTTGATTAATACTACAAATTAACAACTAGGAAAGCAATTAAAAATAGAAAGATACAATGAACATGAAAGATGGACGAGTGGATAAATGTGAGATGGATGAAATAACAATCCAAAGAGGAGCAAGACTCACCACAATCAAGATTAAGAACACAATATGAACTTGTTAAATTCAACTGGCTAACATACATTTGGAATAAAAACAAACACAAATATTCCCCTAATCCCTTTGGCCAAGGTGATTAAGTTCTCAACTCATTACAAGTTTCAAGCACATAGTTTCTCACTTTCAGTTCCCTTAAAGGTACTATGATTATAAAAATTATCCTTCTTACTCAATTAACAACCAAATATGATAAATCAATTAAGTGTCACAACATGAATGTTCTAAGTATATAAAGATGATATCACATACTTCACATACTAACATACAAAATCCATATCAAAATCGTAATCACAATATTGGAATGACTTTCCTAACATCATAAATAGAGAATTTAATCACACAAATCATAATATAAATCAAGTAAATCAAGAATCATGTAGGAAATTTCAAAAATCACATCAATTTAACCATTAAAAATCCAACAAATCCATAAATCTCTAATCCATCATGTGGCTAGCCTCACAAGAGGTCTAGCCAACTACAAATATCATGAAAACACCATTACAATGTTTACAAACATCCATTGATGCAATCAAAATAAAGAAAATACAAAATAACGGTAAATTTCTCTTTGGGCTGAATCTTCCCTTTAAATTGCAAATCTTACTCTTCAAGCCTCAATCCTCCATAAAATATGTGATGGGTAGATGGAAAGTATGAAGATCCATGTAAATTGAAGAGTGATTGAATGAAAATGATGTTGGAGTATGTGTGTGAGAAAATGATGTTGGAGTATGTGTGGGGCGATTTTTGGGTTTCCCCCAATCAACCTCAATCAAACTTGGAAAAAATACAGCTAAAAATGGAACTTTATACTGATTTTTTTAGCAAAGTGCACAAAAATTCGACCTAATTTTTATGCATTCGGTCGAATTTCTCTTATAGTGTGCCTAGCATCAGATGTTCTGTTTCGTTGATGTTTTACACAAAAATGCACAAAAATTCGACCGAATTTTTGTGGGCATGTCGAATTTTTGTGCGCAGGTCGAATTTTTGTGACAGCTTCGTCTGCTTCACTGTTTTGGCTCGTTTTCCATCGTTTTAACTCTGAATTGAGATCCGTTTTTTTCTACATCTTCCTCTTCACTTCTAGAATCCATTTATACCTGAAAATCACATAAATTCCACCAAAGTACAAATTCTTCAAATATTTACAAATATCTAGTAATTTAGGGCACTTAAACACTCAAACTAAGTATAATTGTATGGAACAATGCTATAAATAGACCCTAAATTCACAATATTTCTACACTCATCACTTACCCATGAGTTTATGAATAAAAAATAAGAATTTAAAGAAGGAAGAAACATGTGTTTGGCGTAATTCTTCGTCTTCCCTTTCTGTCTTGATGATCCTCTTCCGTTCTACTTCTCAAGTAGCAAACACCATGATTGAGTGTGAGGATGAATGTTTGTAAGATTGTGTAGCTCAAAGGGCGTGATGGAGATTGCAGGGAGGAAATAAGATAATCTCTAAGAGATATGAGATCTTGGAAAAATAAGGAAATTAATTGCTCTCCATGAAAATATGAATGAAGGGACTATTTTTGCATAGTTTCAGATTCTCGTTAGCGGATGTAGGCGATTCTTGCGCCTACACGATCCATGCTTCCTTGGCTTTTTATCTATATGAAGACTTAAATTCCACCATTGGGAGGTGTTTGCTTTGGTAACAATTCTAAGAGCTTTTGGGAGCCTTATTGAGGGCCTACAACTTAAGAGAGAGCTTAGGATATATATATATTAATAATCGCTCTTATGCCATGTCTATGATATATTAGGAATTAATTGCATAATTACTTTATTTTTTATATCATGATTGTTGTTAATCTCATCATTTCATCATTTGAAACCCATCCATTCTTGTATCTGTTCCATCTTTTATTACTTGCATTGCCTTAATTAATTTCTTTTATTTGCATATTTTTCTATCCCCTTCTTCCGTCGTCCTTATATAGTTACATTAAATTTAAGACCGTTTAAACTGTAAATGACTTGATTTCTCGTCATTTGATAATTTTACTTGTTGTTCGTAGACTAAATCAATAGAATACAATTGTTCTTTTGCATAAAAGAAAATATGCATATTGCACAAGTTTTTGGCAATAAATTTTTGTCGTATACTAATTATTAGGCTCGGATTTTCTGTGCTATTTTGGTACATCATCTTCTGTGTCAAACCGTTGGATGGATGACACGTAGGAGAGATGAAACTATAACCTAATCCTTAAAGCCTAGGGGCAATGGTTGGATTTAATTCCCCTCTTACGTGTCAATCGCTTAACGCGTGTTACAGGAAATTATGCATGAAAATAGCGCAGAAGATCTGGTGTGCTAATTATTACCGTTCCAACACTTTTCACATGATTTTTTATTTTCTTGCCCTTAAACAAATTTTACATTTAAAAACTAATAAAACTATGCAACATAAATAACTTCCCAACATATCCTCCTAAAATCTCTCTTCAACCACATGGGAACATTAATATTTTCGCTTGGCAAGGAACGCACCCATTTTATAACAAGCTAATACTCTCTCGTCTGGTGATAAAATATCTATTTTGTCATTTTGATTGTCCATTTTAATATTCCCTTTTTAGTAAAAAGACCCTCACACATGACCCACCACTCACCATTAATACAACTACTCACTTTATATAAAATAATAATACTCCTTAATTTACGTGCAAAAAACAAACGATTACCTAATCGATGGACGGAGGGAGTACATCAGTATGAGACCTTATTACGAGAAATGTAACGTGAAACATATAAGAACAAAATATACCATATATATGATGAACATTTTTATTAGTATTATGCATTTAAGAGTAATATTTCATCCGTCTGGTTTAAAAAACCCTCTTATTACTATTTAATATAGTTAGTAATTATATTAGTGAGTATGTAAGCCCATATTTTAATTATATTAGATAGTGTATGAGTCTCATATATATAAAAAAAAGAAATTTGATTTTTGGAGCAGAAAAAAAAGAGACTTTAAAGCGGATGAAGGAAGTACTCCCTCCATCTCATAGAAGTTGACACACTTTACCTTTTTGTTTGTCCCACTAAAGTTGACACATTTCCTTTTTAATACATGAGACTCACACAAAAATAATTAATTAATTCTCATGGGACCCACATATCACCTCTAATACAACTACTCACTACACATTAAATATTATTTCTCTCACTTCACTTTACTTCATTTTACGTTAAATTATTATACTCCTTAATCTCTGTGCCAAAAAAATGTGCTAACTTCTCTGGGACGGAGGGAGTAACATTTTAATAAAAATGATAATTATTATTATAAAAAAATCTCATTTAATGCAAGTGTTAGCCCTTAAAACAAATTAACCTTTGAAAAATCCATAGATCTAAGATCCTCCCAAATATAAACATAAAGGCTTGATTAAACAGTTTATTCATAAAACAAGTACAGCTAACAGAAACTCCCAACTAGCATGGGAGGTTTAGGAGTTAGGACAACACAAAGTGATGATTAAACAAAGCACGCACACACATATTAATCACTTAACCACACAAAGATAGAAAGAAATCGAGCACAAAATAGTGCTTTATTTCTTGTCCTCATTGGCAACGATCTTGATTCCACCAATGGTAACACCAGCTCCCTCATGCCTCGGCACGAGCGTGATCACAATCGTATCATCCTCCCCAACATCCATATCATCGTACATGTCCGTAAGGTCCAGCTTGATCGAAGTGGTCTCGAACTGACCCGAGCTATTATGCGGCACCTGCGAATACGTCCCCACGTACGCCGCCTTGGCCAACTGAGTGGGGTCGTCGTCCTCGTCGTTCACAAACACGTCGAATTTCAGTATTTTGGAGGTGTCCACAGTAATGTCTTCCAGAACAAGCGACACCGACACCTTTCCTCTCTTCGAGTTATCCACCTCGAACCTCACTACTCGGTCGAACACCAGAGGGAACAACTTCGATGCCTTGAGATTAGTAGAACTAGCTCTGTTGATCTTGGCCCTCATCGACTGTCGTGGAGGCCTGTAGTCCAGCCACGGTAGATTGATTCGCTCGAAGTCGTATCCCATTTGCAGGTTGTCCACGCAGTCCCTCACATAGACACGCACCAGCTACGCGTTTTCGTCGTAGAATAGAAATGAGGTGTTGAGAAAATCCAGGTCAAGGATTCTCTTATACTTGATCTTCTTGCTTGGCAAGAAATACTGCCAGAGGGTCCACATGTGATCCACGTTGGTGTGGTGGCAGTAGAAGAGCTGGTCCCGACCCACCGAGTAGAAATTTCCCATGTCCTCTCTTCTCGGCTGGTCCGGATCTCCTACCCAGAGCGTGGATACTAGTGTGGGACCCGCGCTCCACGGATCCAGGTCTAGATTTAGATCCGGACGTGGCATCAGGGAATTTAGAACCCATGAATTCAATCCACGAACCATCTTGGTGTGCATGATGGTGAGATTGTTGGTGACGAGCTGAAGAGGGTCCTTGATATTCGTCATCCCAAGATCCACCACCGCGGGCGGAAGGTTTTGGGGGTCTCGCTTCTTGTCGTAGAGGGCGGATCTAGGGTTGTTGAACATGGGTAGTATAGTCATTCCCTTAGAGTTGTCATAGTTCCAGAAGGGTAAGGCAAAAGTGGGGTCCTCGATCAGCTTCCCGAGAATCCTCTCGTAGAAGTAGAGATACCATCGGTGGAAAGGGAAGAAGGTCCACGAGTTGTGAACTTGGAGGTCCACGTCACTACCCCCACCTTGCTTGTACACAGTGTTACAGTATGCACAATGGATGTTGGCCTGCGCCTGCCAGCTTCGTGGATCGTCTTCGCGGAGGCGGCGCATGCGATCGAGGGCCATGTTGTACTTGTAGATGTACTCCGGCGACACTCTATGAGCTGAGGGCCTCATTCATCTGAAAGACTGGAGAGAGCTTGAAATCGACAATCCGATCCGATGGAGTCAGGCAGCAGTTGACGTCTATCGTCTCGTTGCTTTGGACGTCCCTGGTGATGCCGCACTTACTCAGATTCGGTGCCTCCACGGGGTCCGAAAAGGCCGACGGAGTGCTGATCAGGTTTCTGGTGCCATAGAGGCCGCCAAGTCTGAAAAGCATGTTTCTCCAGTTAACCTTGGCGGGTTCATTTTGGTTTTCCGTCACCACTGAGGAAATGCGGTGACGGCGGTTAGAATGGGGGAGGAAATGTGATGGCTTTGGGACGAGCAGGCGAGAAGAAGGAGAGGAGCTGCGGGGGAGGATGGTGGAGGCGGGTGGTGTGGTGGCGCATAAAAGTAGTGGTAAAGTTGACATAGTACTGAGTGGTGAATGTCTTTATTGCAGACTGGTGAATGGCTTTAACTCGTGATTCTCAAAATAGAAGAGGCAACCTTTTATAGAGCTAAGACCTATAATGAGGAAAATGAGGAAGGTGATTTACATGGCCATCACTCCATGCAGTACGATATATTGTTACTCCCTCTTATAGATGTTAGATGTTCTCTTACATGTATTAGATGAGTGACACGTGTAAGGGGAACAAAATCTCAATCATTATCCTTAGGATTTAAGCTTTCCTTTTAGGGTATATGCTTTATTATATTATACGTGTCAATCATCCAATCATGCGCAACATAAAATGTTACAGAAGAACCAGATCAGTGTTGATCAGCTTTATTGTAATATTAAGAAAAAATTACTCCCTCTATCCCGAAGTTATAGATATGTTTACTTTTTACACAAAGAAAAAGAATATATTCCTTCCATCCCACAATAACATTTATTAAACGTATCTTCATTTTGGGCGTCTCATAACATGATTTTTTTATAATAATGGAACCCACACAAACATTTAAATATCTCCATGGGGTTGGGGTCTACAACACTACACTAATAAACTAGTCACTGTAAATTAAAATAGAGATAGTAACTCTCAATACATAACCAATGTGAAATTAATTATTAGATACATACTATTGTTCTTAACCTCATTTCTAGGTTAAATGATTTAGAGTAAGAGAACTCTATCGTTGTTGTAAACCGTAGTGACCAAGTATAAAATTTATAGAATATCATCCCATGGGAAAAAATAAAATCAAGGTGTATCCGAATTTGCCTTTAATCATGCTTTGTAAAAACGATAGAATTTGGGTTTTGATTTTAGACTAACAATTATGCTAAGCAATTAATTAGAAAAGCAAGTAATAACTATGATTATCAAGGAACACATATGTGACAAGGTGGAATTGAATGAGTGTAATAGATCTTAGAAAGAATACAAGACTAACCACAATCAAAATCAAGGAAGCAACCTAGACTTGTAAGAATTTAGTAGAAAACATCATCAACAATGGACTAGAAGCAATCACAATTGTACCCCTAATCCCTATGACCATGGTGACTAGGTTCTCATCCCTTTTACAAGATTAAATCCCCTTAGATTGTTCTTATTATCAATTCTTATGAAGGTACTATGATTCTAAGTGCTGTTCTTCTCATTCAATTACTCAAATGTCCTCTTATAAGTGTTTTAAGCATTAGAAGGATATGATTTACCTCTCCTTACACTAACATGCATGTTCATTTCACTAATTGATTCAATTCACCCATACATATAATATCGGAACGGCCATTCTAACATCATGTGTATAGAAATCAATCATACAATTAATAAAATAAAACATGAATCACAATTTATAAGAAGAAATCCATCATCAATTCAATTAACTACTAAAAATCCCACAAATCTAGATTAACCTCAATTCATTATGCGGCTAGCCTCACAAGAGGTCTAGCCAACAATAATCATCTTACAAACCTTACAAAGTTCATAAAATTTCATTGCTAACTTCAAATCAAAGGAAATACAAAATGAAAGTTGAATCTCTTCCCTTATAGATGAGGGTTGATCTTCTTCCTCCAATAGCATTACAAGCATATAAGCCTCAAATCTCTCTAAGGATGGTATGGGTGAAAAATGTATTGATCCACATGGACTTGCAGATGAGCCCAACAACATCGGGGCTGATCGTTCGTAAAATAATAGCTGGCTAAAACATTGAGTTAGAGCAGCCCATTATCTTCTATCATTACGTTGCATCAATCTAAGAGTTATTACATTTAGTTTGGTCAAGTTTCTTTAATAGCTGTTAATTCTCAAGTGTCTGTTCCTATTCTTGGAGGGTTGTTCCAAGAATAAATGGTCGTGTCCTGCATCCATACCGAGCAGATTAACATTATTACCTTTGAAAGAATTCTTAGTGAATTTTTATCTTCAAGTTTCTTACTCTTTGGTGGAGTCCTTAGAGTTGTGAGCTTGTATTCCAATTCTTATCCTTGAGGTGGTATTGTCTTATCCTTGAGGTGGCGAATTATCTATCCACATATTGATTTGCGTAGAGAATCAGTATCATTTGGTATCTAGAGCTTCGGGTTCAAAATGGCTGGCAATAGAAAGAATCAGACGATGAAAATTTCAATATCCAAGGGCAAAGAAGGCAGCCTAGGACGCATGAGGCCGATGCAAGAGTCGAAATTCCAGAATTCCATGGAAAGATGCAAGGTGATGTTTTTCTTGACTGGTTATATACTGTAGATAGAATTTTTGAGTTTAAGGATTATGCAGAGGAAAGAAAAGTGAAATTAATTGCAATCAAACTCAAAGGTTATGCATCTTTATGGTGGGAAAATCTTAAAAGGGAAAGGATTAAACAAGGAAGAAAGCCTATCCAGACATGGGAAAAAAATTAAGCGAGAATTGAAAAAGAGATTTCTTCCGGAAAATTATAGGCAAGAAAATTACTCAAAGTTCTATAATTTTAAGCAGTACAATTTGTCAATGGATGATTATATCAGAGAGTTTGAGTACTTGTTGCTGAAGTGTGATATACGAGAGCCAGAGGAACAAACTGTTGCACGGTTCATGGGGGGATAGAAGAGGGAGATTGCTGATGCAATTAGATTGCAACCATATTGGAGTTTCAATGATGTGAGAAAACTTGCAGCCACCATTAAAAAACAAAATGCTAGGCGTGCATTTAAAATTAATACGAAGGCAAGTTCTTCTAACCAAGGGAATGTGGTCCCTAATCTCAACAAACATGTATCAAAGGAAACAACAACTCTAAAGGGGGAGTACAAAGGAGAAACTAGTATGAGGCAGTGATCTTCAAATAGAAAGTGTTTCAAATGTCAAGGTTATTGGCATATTGGTTCAGAATGTCCAAACAAAAGAGTGGTGACAATTCTTGAAGAGGAAATCGAAGAAGATGATTTCGAAAGGAGTGTAAATGAGGAGAATATTGATAAAGTCACTGAATATGCCGATGAAGGAGAGGCACTGGTGATTAGAAGAAGCCTCAATGTGATCCACGGGAATGATGAATCTTGGTTGCGAGATAATATTTTTCAGACTAGGTGTACTAGTCATGGAAAGGTATGCAACATTATCATTGATAGCGGAAGCTGTACAAATATGGTGGCGGAAGAAATGGTAGCAAAACTGAAGTTGAAAACTGAAAATCATCCTCATCCATACAAAATCCAATGGTTCCAAAAGGAGAGCAGAGTGAAGGTATCGAAAAAATGTTTGGTTTCTTTTTCCATTGGAAATAGCTACAAAGATGAAATTTGGTGTGACATTGACCCATGGATGCATGTCATTTGCTGCTGGGAAGACCATGGCAATATGATCGAAGGGTTTCGCATGACGGATATAAGAATATGTATTTTTTATCAAGGACGGGGTTCGCATCGTATTGGCACTGTTGAAACCGGAGGTAAAGCATTCTAAGATATCTGGGATTTCTATTGTTACAGGGCCTGAACTCGAACAAGCCATGCTTGAAGAAGGTGAGATTTATGCTCTCGTAGGGAAACATGATAGCAGCAATTGGTCGGTTCAGTCTCATAATCTTCTAGAATCATTGTTAGAAGAATTTAAGGATGTGGTACCTGATGAGATTCCTAATGGTTTGCCACCAATGAGGAATATTCAACACCATGTTGATCTAGTTCGTGGAGCCGTATTACTGAACAAGCCAGCATACAGATGAATCCTACGCAACAAGCTGAATTGCAGAGGCAGGTTGAGAAATTGTTAAGCAAGGGGTTGATTCAAGAGAGTAAGAGTCCGTGCGCCGTCCCAGCTTTGTTGGTTCTAAAGAAAGATGGTTCCTGACTGTTTTTAATCGCATTTCTTGTAAAAATATGTAAGAGTAAGAGACGCTATCGTCGAGTAAACGTGTGATATGCAATGGAATGGAGATAAAATTCACATGAGAAAAGAGCAATGCTAATCATAATCATGGTTAAGACTTGAGCTAGATATGCAAAACTCTTGATGGTGAATTTCATTAACTTGTGGACTAAAAGCAATCACGATTTTACCCCTAATCCTTATGGCCAAGGCAATTAGGTTCTCGACTCTTTAACAAGTCTAAGTCTCCTAGGATTGGTCTTAATCTCAATTCTCTTAAGGTACTATGATCATAAGTTGGTTCTTTTAACTCAATTTCTTAAGTGTCCCTCTATGAATGTTCTCAGCCTAAAGAGGGTATGGCTTACCTCCTTTTATACTAATATGCATGCACATTTCAATATATGATTCAATTAAACATCCACTCACAACATTGGAATGGTCATCCTAACACTATGAATAGAGAATTTAATCACACAAGTATTGAATTGAAACATGATTGATAAATCATAAAAGGAAATTCACAATTTAATTCAAATAATAACTCAAGTTCTACACATCTAACTCTTCATCTCAACTATTCATATGATTAGCCCTACTATAGGACTAGCCACTAAACATTGTGTTTATACCATTACAAATCAAGCTTTGCTCCATTTGAGCCAAAATAAGAAGAAAATCAACAATTGAAAAGTAGATTTGGAGAAACCTTCATTCTCTTCAATATGCTAACTCTTTCAATCCTTGATGTTTTCCTCTTCTCGAATGGTGGATGGATGGATTGGATGATGGATTTATGGATTGATTGTGGAGATCAAATGGAAATTGGATGGATCTAATGGATAGAGATAGATGATGGATCTAGTGTGTGAGAAAATATGGTGTAGAGTGTGTGTAACTGCTATGGAAATGATCTCCCCCTCTCAAATTTTGCACAAGTCACCCATTTATATCACTAATGAACCTTCTAGAAGCTTCCGGAACATTCTGAAAATTACACATGTTTTTGCACCTACACGGCCCGTGCAGCAGCGCACGTTCCGTGTAGGGCATACCTACATCGGCGTGTTGTGCGTTCCTCTGGACACGGCTCGAGCTGCGCTATACGGCCTCAGTCATGGGCGTGTAGCATTTTCTGACGACAATACAATGCTTCTTCTTACAGGGTCGTGTTCCGCACACGGGGCGTGCAGCAACGCACTGCCCGTGCACCAGCACACGACCTTTCTCTTGGGCGAGCAGTGATTTCTGATGATAATACACGGCCACTTGTTACAGGTTCGTGTTTCGCACATGACCCATGCACAAGTATGCATTGTTCCTCCGTCTCTGTTTCGCTCTCGACTTCGTTTTTATCCATTTCTTGACCTGTTTTACACATATTTAAGCTCATTTACACAATTCTATCAATTCATACCACATTTCTTAAAACAACAATAACTCCACCAAAAATCACACAAATACGGATAAAAACATCCAAAAATCCACGAATAAAGACACTAAAATCTAGATGAAAATGACTACGATCAACCCCCCAAACTTAAAGTATTGTTCGTCCTCGAACAATGAAAAATGATAAACAAGAGGAGTAATTTTCACCTAGAAAAACACCTAACGACCCTAAACCACAACACATCATAAGTAATAAGGACTAAAAAATCATATTAAGTATTCCTACATCATCAAACTTATAACATGAAAGATTAACAAGTTCAATCTTAAGAATAACAAAAGAGTAATCAAATCCCTTTCAATTCAAGCCTCTCATAGGATATCAAATTCACTCAACACTCTATAGAGTAGGGTTTTTAACATCACTCATCAACCGATTAGAACCGACTCACCATAGGCTTGCTCATGGATTATGTTCACAAGCCACCCTAGTTCAATAAGTGAACAAAAATGTCTTTATCTTAGGATGTAATGTGTAGGCTCTTTGGTAAGGTAAGAAATTTTTGGATAATAGTGACTTTACATGTATAGATAATCGAAGAGATGATTCTTCTCTCCATCATCTTCACTTTCTCATTTCCTTCCTCTTTCAAATATTCATAAACACTAAACATCAATCATACCATGGATTCATTGAGCTTCTTTTAACTTGCATACTTTCTTTCTTTGTCTTTTGAATTTCCTTGAGCATGTTTTATGATTTTGCTCATTTTTCCTTTTTATTAAAGTTGCATATGCTTTTAGCTCTAGCTCTTTCATCCTTTTCTCGATTCACCATTTTCTTCATCTTCTTGCACATTTCCACCATCAATCTCGTAGACCATCATCTCCTCAATCACCCACACATAGGTTATATATATATGGCTCAAGTGGGTTTTAAAGGCTTGTATTGTGCTCAAATTACAAAGAAAAAGGCTCATAGGCTCAAAGTGGCTTACTAGGGATTTTGGTAATGAATTTTATGGCTATAACTTCATTTAATAAGGATTGCCTAAGATCATTTGACAAATCTCAACCATTCGGGCTTCGTTCCTATAGTCCATGAGCAAGTTCTAGTTTGTCTAAGTACAACCAGTCCTCTCATCAAGAATTAACCATGGAGGCACGGTTGAGGCTCAATTCTCACAAGCTTTTGCTTGGACCAAAAGAAGCCTAATTACCCTTCATACTTCTCAAAATTGAACAAATTTAGTAGTTCATGTCACAATTTCAACAAGTAAAAATGATTAAAATACTTGCCATCACTCATCACAAACAATGCACCATAGCTCACATTCAAAACACTCAACACCTTCCCAAGAACGATACGACCAAACCATCCCTACAAGAATAAAAATCCACAAACAAAACACAATAAATAAAGACTCACCAAACAACATAACAAGCACATAACATGCATGAACAAAATCATCCATCTCAAAATATCAAACACCTCAATTCACATCCATAACAATTAAGCTCAACAAACATCTTATCCTTAATTGAAACTGAAATCCTAGATTACGAAAGTAAACCTCCCACAAACATAACACATGAAGTAGTATGCTAATCCAATACAATCCAAATCAATATTAATTTATGTCAAGCAATTAGAAGTGATAAGATGTAGAGTAAACTCCCTTAAACATTTGGGAACAGAAATGGTTGGCATGAGCTTCTGCCTTGCATCCATAATGTTTTCTCGATTTGATCTTCGGGCTCAATTCATGCTTCCACTATACTCCATTTATGCTCAACAACTCATCAAAAACCATTAACTCAATAATTGCAATAAAAATAAGGACTATCATGCACTTCAACACAACTAAACGAACCAAAATTATAACCAAACTCATGAGAAAATTTTAAAATTGACACAATTTTACACAACATAATCCCTCAATCAATCATTAATCAAGATCTATAGCACACTCAAGTGGTGTGTCACACCACGCACTCTCCCCCCAAACTTAAATCGAAATAAGAGTTGAGAATTAAGTTTGCAAAAAGTGATGGGACTTACCCTTGTAGTTTCCAATGATCTTCATGAAGTTACATTGTGATGACATATGTGCACTTCCAATATTCAAGTATGGCCACCACATACTCCCCCCAAACTTAAATTAACACAAGTGTTAAATATAAGTTTGAACAAAGTGGTATGGCATACATCTTCATTCCAAATTGAACACATTTCGTCTTCTCCATATGTATTTTTCTCCATGAGTACAATCCACCTACATACCAAAAATTCAAGAAAATAAAACTAAATAAGAAAACTTACTAAAAGAGGTTGCCTCCCATCAAGCTAAACACATTTAAGATCTTAACAATCGGAGAAATTCAAGACCCAATCGGGCCTCATCTTCACTTTAAACATCTCTTTAACAATCTTCTTATCAACACTTTGTGCTCCTCTAACACTTGAACTCACTTTGTTTCCTCTTTTCCTCACATTTTTAAATCCCGCCTTTATCAAACTTCCAATCAACATGTGGATTCCCCCCAAACTTGTTCCTCTTTGAAGAAAAATTTCCTGCAAATTCAAGTAAGAAGTTAGTTAATTCTTCATCTTTTAAAATTTCACTTACCACTCGATCTCGATCATCCGGAGGCTTAATGGGTGGCTTCAAATGAAGATCTCCCCCTTTTAAATTCTTGCTTGAGAGCACCAATTCTCTTTCATTTGAACGGAGTGTGAGTTCCTTCTTATCTATGTCAAATTTTGCTCTTCCGGTTGCCAAAAATGGCCTTTCGAAAATCGATGAGATCAAAGGATCCGCTTGCTTCTCAACTATCATAAAATCCACCGGAAAGACAAAATCCTCTATTTTCACAAGCATATCCTCCATAATTTCATGGGGCTTTATCATTGAACCATCCATTATTTCGATTTCCACATCTGTTTCCTTTAACCTCCCAATGCTAAGTTTTTCAAAAATTTTCAAAGGCATCACGTTAATGCTTGAACCAAGATTACATATAACATTAAATTATTCCCCATTTCCAATTTTACAAGTACACACGAATTTATCGGGGTCTTCCACCTTTAATGAAGCATCAACTTCAACTATTTCATGATCTTGTTCCAACCACAACTCTTTATAACATTTACTTTCATCAACAAATGAAAATGTAGTGTAGGATCCCAGTGGTATAGAATGATACCAAGCCTTAGCTCTATCTCTTAATGAAAATGAGAAAAGCTTCATTTTAATAACATCATCACTTACCCCATTTATCTTTATCGTGTTGGTTAACTCCGTAAATTGGGCTAAGTGAGCATTTGGATCCTCCATAACACCACCACCAAATTGATTTTCTTGCACCATGTTGATCAATCCCGTTTTTATTTCAAAATTATTTACATTCAATGGCGGGCCCATTCCATAATTCCCATATTGCAGTTGGAAATGATCACAGACATTCATTCCCGCTCCATTGTTTCTATTTCCATGAGGTTGATTTTGCACCACCGGAGGATTATTCCTTGCTTCTTGTTGTGCCATCAAGTTTTGAATAATAGCTTGCATTTGTTGGTTTTGCAAGTGCATTTGTTGAGCATAAGCTTGTGGCACAAACTCCGGATTATTATAACCTCCTCTAACATTATCAACTCCATGAAAATTCCTCATATTGCCTTCTTCATCAACCATATTTGTATTATCCCTTACTTCTTCCATACTCTCTTCCGTATGTTCTAACACTCCTCGTCTTTGTCTCCTTAAGGAAGCTTTCAATTCCAAGTTCAAAGGTTCAATAGATTGAGACCTTGAACGAGTTCGCATGTACCTACAAGAATTTTCAAATTAGCTCTCCAAGTAACTAAGACAAGTAAACAAGTACCAAATAAAAGAAATATCCTTATCAAAACTAATCAACTTCAAACCCGTTACAACCAAAAGTTTAACATTTTTTTCGGCAAGCGGCGCCATGTTCTTATTCGCATTTCTTGTAAAAATGTGTAAGAGTAAGAGACTCTATCGTCGAGCAAACGCGTGACCAAGTATAAAATTTATAGTAATGTCGTCCCAAGGGAAAGTAAACTTATGCTTGTATTCGAATTTTCCATTAATTTATGCTTTGTAAGGATGATAGTTTTATGGTTTTGTATATAAAACAACTACTTAATCCATTACTTACTCAACTAGAATTTAAACTAACAAAGTAATGAATCAAACAACAAAAAAGTTTTGAATAGAATGGAGATAGAATTCACTTGAGCAGAGAGCAAGGCTAATCATAATCATGGTTAAGACTTGAGCTAGATATGCAAAACTCTTGATGGTGAATTTCATTAACTTGTGGACTAAAAGGAATCGTGATTTTACCCCTAATCCCTATGGCCAAGGCAATTAGGTTCTCGATTCTTTTACAAGTCTAAGTCTCGTAGGATTGGTCTTAATCTCAATTCCCTTAAGGTACTATGATCATAAGTTGGTTCTTTTCACTCAATTTCTTAAGTGTCCCTCTATAAATATTCTAAGCCTAAAGAGGGTATGGCTTACCTCCCCTTATACTAACATGCATGCACATTTCAATATATGATTCAATTAAACATCCACTCACAATATTGGAGTGGCCATCCTAACACTATGAATAGAGAATTTAATCACACAAGTATTGAATTGAAACATGATTGATAAATCATAAAAGGAAATCCACAATTTAATTCAAATCACTACTGAAGTTCTACACATCTAACTCTTCATCTCAACCATTCATATGATTAGCCCTACTATAGGACTAACCACTAAACATTGTGTTTATAGCATTACAAATCAAGTTTTGCTCCATTGAGCCAAAATAAGAAGAAAATCAACAATTGAAAAGTAGATTTGCTTCCCTTTCATGGAGAAACCTTCCTTCTCTTCAGTATGCTAACTCTTTCAATCCTTAATGCATTCCTCTTCTCAAATGGAGGATGGATTGATTGGATGATGGATTTATGGATTGATTGTGGAGATTAAATTTAAATTGGATGGATCTAATGGATAAAGATGGATGATGGATCTAGTGTGTGAGAAAATGTGGTGTGGAGTATGTGTAACTGCTATGGAAATGATCTCTCCCCCTCAAATTTCGCACAAGTCACCCTTTTATATCACTAATGGACCTTCTAGAAGCTTCCATAACATTCTAAAAATTGCACAGGCTTTTGCACCTTCACGGCCCATGCAGCAGCGCTCGGCCCATGTAGGGCACACCTACTTATGCATGTTGTGCGTTCCTCCTGACACGGCTCGAGCTGCGCTACACGGCCTCAGTCATGGGCGTGTAGCATTTTCTGAAGATAATACACGGCTTCTTCTTATAGGGCCGTGTTCTGTATACGGGGCGTGCAGCAACACACGGCCCGTGCACCAGCACACGACCTTCCTCCTGGGCGAGCAGCGGTTTCTGATGACAATACACGGCCACTCGTTACAGGGCTGTGTTCCATACACGGCCCATGCACAAGTATGCATTGTTCCTCCATCACCGTTTTTATCCATTTCTTGACCTGTTTTACACATATTTAAGCTCATTTACACAATTATATCAATTCATACCACATTTCTCAAAATAAAAATAACTCCACCAAAAATCACACAAATACGGAAAAAACATCTAAAAATCCACAAATAAAGACACTAAAATCTAGGTGAAAATGACTAAAATCACTGGCGTATATGTGTTGATAGCAGAGCTATCAACAAAATTACCATTAAGTATCATTTTCCGATTCCGAGGTTGGATGATTTACTTGATCAACTTCATGGTGTAAGAATTTTCTCCAAAATTGACTTGAGAAGTGGGTATCACCAAATAAGAATGAGGGAAGGAAATGAATGGAAAACAACATTCAAAACTGGAAGGGGACTTTATGAATGGCTTGTTTTGCCATTTGGGCTCTCGAACACACCAAGCACTTTTATGAGGCTTATGACTCATATTCTGACTCCATTTTTGGGAAGATTTGTAGTTGTATACTTTGACGATATCTTGATATATAGTAATTCATTGCAGGAGCATGTGGATCATCTAAGAAGTGTTTCCTAACATTGCGGGAAAATCGCCTCTTTGCTAATTTGAAGAAGTGCTATTTCTTTACTGATAGCCTAATATTCTTGGGCTATGTTGTTTCCAGTTAGGGAATCATGGTGGATCCTAGCAAGGTCGAAGCTATTGAAAGTTGGCCCATCCCCAATTCCATTCATGATGTAAGAAGTT
Source organism: Pogostemon cablin (assembly GCA_023678885.1). Lineage (NCBI taxonomy): Eukaryota > Viridiplantae > Streptophyta > Magnoliopsida > Lamiales > Lamiaceae > Pogostemon > Pogostemon cablin. The sequence continues at coordinate 15,691,803 of CM042960.1, forward strand.
TTCATGGTATGGTTTCTTTCTACAGAAGATTTATTAAAAATTTCAGCACTCTTGTGGCACCTATTACTGATTGTATGAAGGGTAGAGTATTTAAATGGACTAAAGAGGCGCAAGAAAGTTTTGATCGTGTAAAAAATAAGATGATTACAGCACATGTTCTAGCACTTCCATATTTTGATAAGGTGTTTGAAGTCGATTGTGATGCATCTAATGTGGGAATTGGAGTTGTTCTGAGCAAAGAGGGAAAACCAATTGCCTTTTTCAGTGAGAAGTTGAATGATGCAAAGAGAAAATATTCAACTTACGACAATGAGTTCTATGCTATCGTTCGAGCTTTAACACATTGCAGTCATTACTTGGTACCCAAAGAATTTGTTCTTCATTCTGATCATGAAGCATTGAAGTATTTGGGCACTCAACATAAGCATAGCTCTCGTCATGCAAAATGGGTAGAATTTCTTCAAACTTTTTCTTTTGTTCTAAAGCATAAATCTGGACAATTGAAAAAAGTTTTAGATGCCCTCAGTAGAAGACACTTTCTGTTAATCTCCATGCAATCGCAAGTGGTTGGGTTTGAGGTTCTTAAAACTCTTTATGAAACCGATTTCGATTTCGGCGATTATTGGAAAGCTTGCCAGGCTGGTTCTCATGGTAAATTCCTTATCCAAGATGGATATCTATTTCGAGGAAATCAACTTTGCATACCGAGGTGTTCAATTTGAGAAGCCATAATTTGTGAAGCTCATGCTGGAGGGCTTGCTGGCCATTTTGGGTGAGATAAAACATTGATGTTGGTGCAAGATAGGTTCTACTGGCCTAAACTTGTTAGAGACATTGAAAAGATTGTGAAGCAGTGTGTTACTTGCCACAAGGAAAAGATTCATGGAAGTAACAATGGGTTGTACACATCCCTCCCGGTTCCCACAGGTCCATGGGAAGATGTAACTATAGATTTCATTGTTGGGTTGCCGAGAACTCAAAGAGGCAGGGATTCGATTATAGTAGTGGTGGATAGGTTCTCTAAAATGGCTCATTTTGTGACATGTACCGAGACAATGGATGCCACCAACGTTGTTGATCTCTATTTCAAGGAAGTGGTCAAGTTTCATGGTATTCCAAGAACTATCACCATTGATCGAGATCCGAAATTTCTTAGTCATTTTTGGAGAACCCTGTGGAGAAAGTTGGGAACTACACTTCAATTCAGTTCGTTGCATCATCCTCAAACGGATGGACAAACAGAAGTGGTTAACAAATCTTTGGGAGCTTTGTTGAGGAGTTTGGGGAAAAAGAACATTAGAGAATGGGAGAGTTTATTGCCTTACGCCGAGTTTGAATACAACCGATCTGTAAACCAAACTACAGGTTGTTATCCATTTGCAAGAGTTTATGGTCTAAATCCTATCAGCTCTTTGGATTTATGTCCAATAAATGTTGATAGGCATTTCAGTGGGGATGCTAATGATAGAGTTGATCATATCAAGAGGATTCATGAAGAGGTGAAGAAAATAATGTCACAGCAAATTGAGAAGTACAAGTTGCAAGCCAACAAACATATGAAGAAGGTTGTGTTTAAGGAAGGTGACTTGGTTTGGATTCACCTTCGCAAAGAATGTTTTCCTAATCGGAAGTTTCCGAAACTCCAGCCACGTGCGGATGATCAATTCAAAATTTTGAAGAGGATAAATGATAATGCATATAAGGTGGAACTTCCTAAAGATTATGATGTTTCTGCTACATTTAATATTTCTGATCTCTCACCATACGAAGATGATGATCCATTGGACTCGAGGACAAGTCTTTTCGAACTAGGGGAGAATGATCCAGATGGACTTACAGACGAGCCAAACAACATCGGGCTAATCGTTCGTAAAATAATAGCGGGCCAAAGCATTGAGTTAGAGCAGCCCATTACCTTCTATCATTATCAATCTAAGAGTTATTACATTTAGTTTGGTCAAGTTTCTTTAATAGTTGTTAATTCTCAAGTGTCTATTCCTATTCTTGGAGGGTTGTTCTAAGGATAAATGGTCGTGTCTTGCATCCATACCGAGCAGATCAACATTATTACTTTTGAAAGAATTCTTAGTGAATTTTTATCTTCGAGTTTCTTTCTCTTTGGTGTATTCCTTAGAGTTGTGAGCTTGTATTCCAATTCTTATCCTTGAGGTGGTGTTGTTTTATCCTTGAGGTGGCGAATTATCTATCCACATACTGATTTGTGTAGAGAATCGATATCATGTATGGAGTGAATTATGGATTAAAAGTGGTAAAAATGGATGAATTTGGTGATTTGTGGATGTAGGAGAGAGTGTGTATGAAGAAATGGTGTGGAAGTATGTGTTGGATCTTAGAAACTGCTCCAAAATGTCTTTTTCCCATAAATCATGTTAAAATTGGGCATTTATACCCCTTGGAACCTTCTAGAATACGAGCATACTTATTCTGAATTTCTGCCCAAGCTCGACTCGAGCTGCGCTAGTCGACTCGAGTAGGCGCACTTTTCTCGGCGTGTTATGCGTGTTGACGGAGCTCGACATGTGTCTTGCACACGGACACGGCATGGGCGAGCAGACATTTCAGGCGTTGACACACGACCACTTGTTACAGGCCCGTGTGCGATGCACGATCCGAGCTCAGACACAAGCTCGACTCAAGCTCTAGTGCTCGAGTCGAGTTCGGTCGAGTCCTGTCCTCCTATTTCGTTTCAGCTCCCAACTCTATTTCGCTCTATTTTTTACCTGTTTACACATATTTATGCTCGATTCCACACATATATCCATTTATATCACACTTCTCCTAATTAACATGAAATTCCACCAAAAGTTACACAATTACGGATAAAAACATACAAAAATCCACAAATAAAAACACTAAAATTTAGGTGAAAATGACGACGATCAACTATTTTAATCCTTACTACTAACTACACAATTTATACGTAGATTCCCCATTTTGCCCCATTTCTGCATTTCCACAATCAATTTTAAAATTAAATCCCACATTTTCCATAAATTGAACAACTAATAAACTCAATTCAAAAATTAAATCTCACACTTTTCATAAATTGCGCAACCAATGTAAGAAACCCAATTCCAAAATTAAATCCCACATTTTCCATAAATTGCGCAACAAATGTTTACTTTGAACGAAATATAGAAGTTTCTGCACGAAATGTAGATTTTGATTAAGATTTGTGCAGATTATGATTAAGAAATACAGATTTTTTTGGGTTTTTAGTTAATTTATTTGCACGAAATGCAATTATAGTATAAATGCAAAAATTATGTTGAGGGAAGGTGAAGAAGCATTTTATAGTTCCATAAAATGTACCTCGTGCAATTATTGCATATGGTACATGAACAATCATTATAGTATAAATATAGAAATTTTGTTGGGGGAAGGTGAAGAAACATTTTATAGTTCCATAAAATGCACCTTGTGCAATAATTGCATTAATGAAGTTTTTTTTTTAAGAAATGAGTAGGAGCAATTTATGAAAATATGATTAAGGAAAGTTTAGAAATCTCAAACATCAGACGCGTGAAATGTGGAACAAATATCTTGATGACATTTATTATAATTAAGGGTATAGTGGGTATTTCAAACTTTAATATTATACCTAGAAATAATTTATTTTGTATAATGTACCTAGAAATAATTATATATAGAAAGATTGTATCTATTAGTAATAATTTCATTAAAATATTATTCCCTCTGTCCGCCAGATAGGTGAACATTTTGTCATTTTGGGAGTCTGCACACTAAAGGTGGACATTTCCCCTTTTAAATATATGGAACTCACACACATCACTAATACAGTTAATATATGAGACCCACATACCCCACTAATACAGTTAATATATGAGACTCACATACCCCACCAATACAACTACCCACTACACATTAAATAATAATACTCTTTAATCTACGTGCGAAAAGTAAATATCTATATTTTTGGCGGACGGAGGGAGTATATCTCTCACCTCAATACACATTAAAATACTATATTTCTTAATCCTCATGTAAAAAGTAAACGTAAACGTTTTAACTGGACAAATGGAGTTGTTTTTAATATGTAATGATAGTTGTATTAATATTGTTTGTGAGTCCATATAAATATATTAATTGTTTTGTGTGAATTTCCTCTACTAATAAGAAAAGCGTAACTATACTGTGAAAAATATTATTTAATATATGTATAAATATTAATTAATTTATTATAATTAAATATTCGAAAATATTAATTAATTTATGTATAAATAGTCCCTTGTAATTTGACACTACATGAAAAAAAATATTAAGACAACATATCTTGGATTTTGGAAAAATGTTATATATATTGTCTAAGCCAATGTTGTTGTGGGGTCTATTTACAACCATACGAATATGTGTTGTTTTTTTACGCCTTTTTTCTAATAGTATATTCTTTTTGAAAAAAAAAATGATAACTGATCTACTATATGTATTGTCTAATTTTATTAAACCATATATATATATATATATATATATATATATATATATATATATTTTTTTTGTTGTAGGGTCTATTTACAACCATTCGAATATGTGTTGTTTTTATACGCCATTTTTCTAATAGTATATTCTTTTTGAAAAAAGAATGACAACAGATCTACTATATATATTGTCTAATTTTATTATATATATATATATATATATATATATATATATATATATATATATATATATATATATATATATATATATATTGTAATGACCTGACTTAAATATACAACATTTTTTTTGTAGTTATATAGAAACAAATATAGATAGAATGAAAATAATAGCGGAATTTTATTTAAATATTACAAATCCTAAATTTGATAGTATTATTACAACTCGTAGAATTTTTTGAAAAATATAAACTATTTCTTTAATTAATTTGGCCACATCATCTTGGATCAATCGTCCATCCCGAGACCCTGCATACAATGTTTAATAAGAGTGAGTGTGTGAAATACACTCAGTGGGAATAATCTCATGATTGCACGAATTAAATTTTCATTAGTGTAAATAATATAACTGTAAACAGAGGTGGTGATGGCAAAGTCAAACTGACCACCATATAATATGTCATCATAATATGGGTTGGCGACGCCAAACTCCATTGAATATAAGTGTGTCGGCATAGCCGACATTATTCTGAGCATGAGTGGGTTGGAAGAACCAAACTCCACAATAATTCTGAACATGATTGGGCTGACAAAGCCAAACTCCACATAATACTTGGGTTGACATAGCCAACTCCATTCTGAGCGTGATTGGATTGGCAGAGCCAAACTCCACATAATAATAATAATAATGGTGTTGGCAGAGCCAAACTAACCATTAATCTGAGAGTGCAGGCCGAGCCCTAACACATATTACGTACATAATGAAATTTAATAAGGACAATTAAAACATAGAAAGTTAAATTCGGAGAAGAGTTGAAGTAAATTCCCACCTTTGTAGTAACCTACAATAAATATATAAAAGTTAAATAAAATGTAAGAATAAAAATTTACTTGAATTAATAAATGGTTTTAAATCCAATAAAAGAAATGCAAATTCAAAGTGCTCTTAACTAAACGAAATTGAATTAGCAGAGAATATTTTGAAATATTAAGTTTTTATTGAATAAAATAAATATAATATAATAACACTAATACTATAAATTTTGAATTGCAAAAATGTTTATTATCGTGAGTTAACGCAAACAAGTTGTTGTGCCAACTATTAATAACATACTTTTATTATATTTACTTTTTATTTCTTACTATTTATCAAATTCTCATTTTACATTCCCTAAATTTTAATTTAATTGCAAATTATCTCAACTAGACTTATATAAGTCCTATTGAAAATCCGGAAGTACTGTTGAGTTCCTAGTAAGATGAGGGTCTCAATCCTATCAACTTTTCATAAGAAAATTGACATGCAAAAGTCATAAAATTTTACTTAAATAGGCTTATTTGTTGTCCCATATTCCGACGTCCAAATTCAAAACTAATCTCATTGTGACCCTTGTGTGGAGTGCTTCAAAATGGTATATAATTCAAAGTATCAAGTTGATATTAAAGCATTTAAAACTTCAAAGGAAAATATCTCATATTTAAGACATCGAAACAACAAACGACTTTAATGTTTGGTATCTACGCTACGAGACGAACATTTTAAGATGTAACACTATAAGGTATTATCCTCGTTGGCGAAATGTCGGAACGTACGAGTTTATAGGGGGATATATCTAACTAGCAAAATGTCAAAACAATAAATAACTTTAATATTTGGGGTCTACGTGACGAGAGGATCATTTTAACCTATAATGTTATAAGAATGGATCAACGTTGAGAACGTACCTCCGCTACAGAACGCTCCTTCTCCAATCAGGTTGAGTATGTTGTGTGATCATGAGTTTACGACATGGGTAAGTATTTATAGGCGGGAAAACTAAAATAGCTAAGTAATACCTACGTGGCTCAATTTCCTACCAATTAATCTTGTGGGTAATAGTGAATACACGATTCATTTAACATTTTCATTTATTTATTTTTATTTTATATTATTATTATATTATATAGATAAACATCATCCATTTATATTATATTATTATAGGTAAACATGTAATATTTAATAATTAAGATATAATACATTTATATATTTGACAAAATCTCTGGTGAGACATTAATTTTGTGAGACTATTTGTGAGACGTGTTAAAGTATGTCTATTATGTAAATAAAGTATGTTTAATGATTGTTAAAATATTTTTTGTAAAGTATGATGAATAATGAATTAAAGTATGATTTTAGGATGTAATAATATTTTTCATTATTGAAATACTTTAATTACAAATAAGCATATTTTACCTATATAATAAGAATACTTTAATAATGGGTCAATGCGTCTCACAACTGTCTCACAAAATCAGTCTCACAAGAGAGTATCTCTATATATTTATGTATGAGTAGTTTTATTTAAAGGTAAAGATTTGTGTGAGACGTCTTATGTAATGTCTTACATGAGAGGGTTCGAAAGTGATAACTTTTATAATAAAAAGTTATACTAAATTAATGAAAAATGATAATGTTATTTCATGAAAATTTATAGTATAAATTAAAAGTGAAAATGATTGTTATTTCTTAAAAACTTTAAAATGGTCTCACGTGAGACTATCTTACACAAGACGTACTCTTATTTAAAAGTAAAATTTTATGAAAATATATATTAAGAAAAATTGGGGTGTTACATTCTACCCTCCTAAAAATAAATTCGTCCTCGAAATTCGATTTACTTGACTAAAGAAGGTTTAGGTAATTTTGATATTATCTCGCCTTTTTGTTCCTACATGTACTCTTCTATTCCATACATGTTCCACTGGATTTTTATCACGGAAATATCCCATTTACGTTGCTTATAAATTTTCCTATCAAAAATGGCTATAGGAACTTCTTTATGTGATAGGTCATGGTTTACCTCTATTGCCTCCTTGTTAATAATATGGCCTGGATCGTGCACGTATTTCTGCAACATGGATACATGAAATACATTGTGTACACCAGCTAGTTCAGGTGGAAGCGCTAGTCTATACGCCAAGTCTCCAATTTGTTCTAGTATTTTGTAGGGTCCAATAAATCCTAGTTTTAATTTCTCTTCGTTTTCTGAATATAATAATATATTTTAAGCTTCCTGAATTGTTTCTCTAACTAAATTAAGATCTTCAATTAAATATGGCGGTGACCTGCATTTTTCTTCATAGAGTGCTACGTAAGGTTCCATTCTATTCGTTACTTAATTATTTAAAAATAATTTCTCACAGTTTTCTCTTGGAGGTCCAGTGTGCAGGTTTTTAATATTCTGCTAGAGTTTGGATAGTCCTTTCTTACTATCGATCCATTTGAGGGTGGAACACTGTCTTAAAATTTAGCTTAGTGCTTAAAGCATTTTGCCGATTTTGCCAGAACTCTAATGTACTAGCAGGTAACAATCTACCTATCTATTCCCATTGCTTTATCCGCACTAAACTCCATTGTAGACGGGTATAATATCCAATAGAATTTTACATATTTAGTGTGGAAGGGAAAGAATGGAGAAGAAAAGATAAAGAATATGCAGAAATCTCAATTTTTTTTTTGGAAATGTGGGAAATAAACTAGAAAGTGCAATATAAATAAATCGCAGAACTGCAAAGACTAAACTGGAATATGAAAACTGAGAATGTAAAATGAAAACTGAAATGAGGAATTGAGATCTTCAGTGGATGTATGTGAAGAGAGAATTGATGGGAGACGATATAACTGTCTCCGAGATCGTGCAGAAAGAGACTTGAATTTTTACAGATAAAATAAAATGTGCCTGCCTATTCTCCGAAATTTAATAACAACTCTCTTTTAAACTTATGTAACCCAATTGTGATCTTGATGGGTAAAAAGTGTGAAGATTTAGTTAAGGGATCAATTATTAACAGAATTAGTTTTTGGTAAATAAACTACGAAATCCCTGGCTTTATGTTCCCATTTTCATACAAAAATCTTGAGGGGTTAAAGTAACCTTGATGGCCTTTGGTACTTGGCTTACTTTGGCGAGTCATGAATCTTTGAATGAATGATCCAAATTTCTTTCATTATGTTTCTCCAAAATATCTTTTTCAAATCCTAGTACATCCTTGTTCCTTTGGAATGGGCGGTGTATGGCGTACAATGGCTTCTTCCAAGATTTTCTTCTTGAGTGCCTCATCCCTTAGCATATAAATTCTCTCTTTTGAACTAGTGTATTTTTTATCTATAAGGAATAAATTTTCCATTTTTCCGTTGCAGACCCTTTTTCTTGATTCTTCTATAAACTGGTTTCTGGTTCTTTTCTTCAGGGTAGGTTTTGTCACTAAAGTTGCCAAGATTGTTCTCATGGTTTGGGAGGTCTTACCACTTTTAGTCCCATACTTGCAAAGTCTTCTATTAAATACTTTTGATTGGTGATCACACAAAATACTCTACTCATCCCCTTGCGGTTTAGCATATTAGTGATGACGTTCGCCTTTCCTGGGTAATATACTATTGTGTAGTCGTAGTTTTTTATCAACTCTAGTCACCTCCTTTGTCTTATGTTCAACTCTTTCTACTCAAAGAAATAATTGAGGCTTTTATGGTTAATATAATCTCACACTTTCCCCTGTATAGATAATATTGTTATATATATATATATATATATAATAGGTGAATATTTCTATGAAATACATGCTGGCTCATTTGTGATCTAAAATAAGTAGGGATTGATTTAGTAAGTGATGAGGGACATGATAACTTATTTCAGACCCCTAACAAATATTTTATAAAACATATGCAAATGTATTGTAACTCATGACGAAGTGTAAAGATGAAGATAAAATAATAATCTCATTTAGTTCTTCAACGATACCAATTAAATTAACCAACTAAGAAACATATTTACTTACCTTATTTAGGCGTTCCTCAACTGTTAACAAAATTGGCGATATAGATAAAGAAAATCGAATAACTAAAAATTTAAGATAAAATCTAGGGAGTACGTCCTTCACTTCTTAGAGAAATTTCATCTTTCTAAAAAATTGAGTTTTACGTACATTCCTCGTATTACTGGCTATCAGTTTCACCCTTCTTAGTGAGAAATGGGGTCATAGTTTCTATCGTTAATGAAATAAATCATTATGGAAGGCGTATAAGATAAGAATAAGAATAAAAGTAAAACTGGATGTTTAATCAAAATGACTTTGAATCTTTCAATCTTGTGAAAATTATACTTGTCTTATAAGTCTTTCTTTAGACATGTTTGTAGAAGAGAAGTTTTCAAGTAATTTGGGCTACTAGGATCAACCAAATTCCGGATCAAGTTTGTCGGTCCTTAAACGGGTTATGAGATTAGCTAAGAGAGAGACACTCAAGAAAATAAGTGTTTTCAGGGTTCAAGGCAAAATTTTGCTAATTCTAACTATTAGTAGGTCTAAAGAAAATTACAAATTTACATATCTATGATCAATTTATCTTAATGTGTTTAAAATCACACTAACTTGTATGATTGGTCAAATATTTTTATAAAAACATATGTGCCTACTATGAGGGTAATATATTGAAAAATATAGGGTTATTATAAAATAAGGATATTTCCAAAACCTCAATCATTTCACTTGTTTCCACTTTTAGCATTCAATTGCAACCACACTCATACACTAGCAACGCTGTGGCCATTCAGCGGCTCAGTGACGGTGATTAAACAATGGTACACCTATAGGTAGTAACAACATTTAGTGAAAAGAGGAGTTAGATTGAACATATAAAATTCGTTTGACAAATATTCTTAAAAAGATCAAGAAAGAAGAAATTGGAATTCAACTCAAAACTTTTATAAATGGAATTTTTTTTTCTACCAAAAGATTTATGCTCTTTACATGGAAATTAGAGCATAAGATTTTTTTTTAAGGACTGACTATACATACATCAAAAGAGGATTGCCCTTTTTAATTGATAACTTTATTAACTACGGGATATAGGGTGGTATACTAGAACCTGCAAAATTTGAAGTAACTATTCTGACACTATCCTATCCTTCCCTGTTATTATCGTAGTTTGGGGTTGAAGGGTTACCTACAAAGGACGTTCCATGTATGATAGACTCTTCATCTCTCTTCATGCTGTCATACTATGTCATGGGGCTAGATTCGTCATGGGAACCTTCAATTCCTCCATCCTCTCGATACATTCCTGCCAGTCCTTTGGCATGTTTAGCTTGCTGCATGTAGTCATTTGCACGTAGGTCTGCTTCATCTGCCAAGTTCCTTAGCTCTGTCGCATTTTAATTCCAATAAGTAGTCTTTTCTTTATCGGTCTGAGCCTTTGCCACCCATTTCTTGACTTCTTCCTCATAGTATGCCTGATTTTCAATTACCTTAATTAGCTTGTCACAATACTGATTAAAATTTATGACTTGTCCGTAGATAGAATCAATGGTAATCAGATCATTAAATACCGAACGGAAGACATTTCTGAATTTTCGACGTACACTTTCTCTTAAGAGAACAGAAGCTACTAAATAGCTAATTCCGACCCCCTCTTCCATTGCCATCTTTCTACGCCCTCTCAATCGATCTACTTAGTGTCTGATATTTTCTTCTTCATACTGGTACGTAGTTTCATAAAAATGTCTAAGAAATTCATTTCGGGCCATCCTATGATTTTAAATGAATTATTATCAAAGGAGACCATATGGGATGAAATCATAAAATAAATACATTATTCTAAGAACACATAAAAATATTTTGTACTTTGTAAAACTTATAAAGGTGGGGACTTCAAAAGTTATAACATAATCTTACCTTCTGGAAGTTTAGACAACTTACAATTTTCATATAATGAAAGTGGACCATTAAATTATAAAATTATACATTCTGTATAAATAAATCAGGTTCGATATGGATAGTTGATATGGGATGTGGCCATTTAAAAACTATGTCGTTTTATTAAATAAGTCAGCAGAATCTAATGCCTGCTCTGATACCGCTCTGTAATGACCTGACTTAATATACAACATTTTTTTTGTAGATATATAGAAACAAATATAGATAGAATGAAAATAATAGCGGAATTTTATTTAAATATTACAAATCCTGAATTTGATAGTATTATTACAACTCATAGAATTTTCTGAAAAATATAAACTATTTTCTTTTACTAATTTGGCCACATCATCCTGGATCAACCGTCTATCCCGAGATCCTGCATATAATGTTTAATAAGAGTGAGTGTGTAAAATACACCCCCCAGTGGGAATAACCTCATGATTGCACAAATTAAATTTTCATTAGTGTAAATAATATAACTGTAAACACGAGGTGGTGATGGCAAAGCCAAACTGACCACCATATAATCTGTCATCATTATATGGGTTGGCGACGCCAAACTCCATATAACATAAGTGTGTCGGCAGAGCTGACATTATTCTGAGCATGAGTGGGTTGGAAGAACCAAACTCCAAAATAATTCTGAACATGATTGGGCTGGCAAAGCCAAACTCCACATAATACTTCGGTTGTCATAGCCAACTCCATTCTGAACGTGATTGGGTTGGCAGAGTCAAACTCTGCATAATAATAATAATAATGGTGTTGGCAGGGCCAAACTAACCATTAATCTGCGAGTGCAGGCCGAGGCCTAACACATATTACGTACATAATGAAATTTAATAAGGGCAATCAAAATATAGAAAGTTAAACTCGGTGAAGAGTTGAAGTAAATTCCCACCTTTGTAGAAACCTACAATAAATATATAAAAGTTAAATAAAATGTAAGAATAAAAATTTACTTGAATTAATAAATGGTTTTAAATCCAATAATATTTATTTGGATTTATTCGGACAAGAAACAAAGTTTTACGAGAAATTGAAATAAAATAAAAACTTTATTATTATTATAAGTTTTGAACTTCTGATTTATTGCAGAAAACATTAGTTAACAAAAGAAAATAGAAATGCAAATTCAAGATGCTCTTAACTAAACAAAATTGAATTAACAGAGAATATTTTGAAACATTAAGTTTTTATTGAATAAAATAAATATAATATAATAACACTAATACTGTAAATTTTGAATTGCAGAAATGTTTATTAACGTGAGTTAACGCAAACAAATTGCTGTGCCAACTATTAATAATATACTTTTATTATATTTACTCTTTAGTCCTTACTATTTATCAAATTCTTATCTTACATTCCCTAAATTTTAACCTAATTGCAAATTGTCCAAACTAGACATATATAACTCCTATTGAAAATCCGGAAGTACTGTTGGGTTCCTAGTGAGACGAGTGTCTCAATCCTATCAACTTTTCATATGAAAATTGACATGCAAAAGTCATGAAATTTTACGTAAATAGACTTATTTGTTGTCCCATATTCCAACATCAAAACTCAAAACTAATTATACGGTTGTGATCCTTGTGTGGAGTGCTTCAAAATGGTATACAATTCAAAGTATCATGTTCACCGAGACAAAAGTTGATATTAAAGCATTTAAAACTTCAAAGGAAAATATCTCATATTTAAGATATCGAAACAACAAACGACTTTAATATTTGGTATCTACGCTACGAGATGAACATTTTAAGATGTAACACTATAAAGTTTTATCCTCGTTGGCGAAATGTCGGAACGTACGAGTTTATAGGGGGATATATATAACTAACAAAATATCAAAAAAATAAATGACTTTAATATTTGGGGTCTACGTGACGAGATGATCATTTTAACATATAATGTGATAAAGAATGGATCAACGTTGAGAACGTACCTCCTCTACAGAACGCTCTTTCTCCAATCAGGTTGAGTATGTTGTCTGATCATGAGTTAACATGGGTAAGTATTTATAGGCGTGAAAACTAAAATAGCTAAGTAATACCTACTTGGCTCAATTTCCTACCAATTAATCTTGTGGGTAATAGTGAATCCACGATTCATTTAACATTTTCATTTATTTATTTTTATTTTATATTATTATTATATTATATAGATAAACATTATCCATTTATATTATATTATTATAGATAAACATGTAATACTTAATAATTAAGATATAATATATTTATATATTTGATAAAGTCTCTTGTGAGACATTAATTTTGTGAGACCGTTTGTGAGACGTGTTAAAATATGTCTATTATATAAATAAAGTATGTTTAAAGGTTGTTAAAGTATGTTTTGTAAAGTATGATGGATGATGAATTAAAGTATGATTTAAGGATATTATAATATGATTCATTATTGACATACTTTAATTACAAATAAACATATTTTACCTATATAATAAGCATACTTTAATAATGGGTCAATGCGTCTCACAACCGTCTCACAAAATATCAATCTCACAGGAAAGTATCTTTATATATTTATGTATGAGTAGTTTTATTTAAAGGTAAAGATTTGTGTGAGACGTCTTATGTAAGGTCTTACATGAGAGGGTTCGAAAGTGATAACTTTTATAATAAAAAGTGATACTAAATTAATAAAAAATGATAATATTATTTCATGAAAATTTATATTATAAATGAAAAGTGAAAATGATTGTTATTTCTTAAAAAGTTTAAAATTGTCTCAGGTGAGACGATCTTACACAAGACGTACCCTTATTTAAAAGTAAAATTTTATGAAAATATATATTAAAAAAAATTGGGGTGTTATATATATATATATATATATATATATATATATATATATATATATATATATATATATATATATATATATATATATATATATATATATATATATATATATATATATATATATATATATATATATTGAGATATAATATTGATTATATATTTTAATTATATTATAGCAGAAACTTTTCTTGGTGATGTGTCGTCTCCAGAGCACTTCAATGTAACGTGTAATTTTCTCAATTTTTGGATTTTTTAAAACTTTTTTTAATATTTTCCTTTTTTACTTTTAATTAACTTTCTTATTTAATATTTTCTTTTTTAAATAATGTGTTTCTTATTTTTAATAATGATTAAATTTTTAATATTTCATTTATTTATCTGGGTATCATTAATTAATTACTAAATCTTTTAATGCAATAAATAATAAATCAATTAATATTAGATTAAATAATATATATAAAGGAAAAAAATGTTCCATATAATATTCTCTCTCACCCACCTATAAATAAGACTTTTTGGTTATTCATTCTAAATACACACATTCGATTCTCCAAGTAGAATAGGAGTTTCTTTCAAGTTCTTCTCGAGAATTGATTTATGAAAGTATAAAAAATTATTTCGATAGAGCGAATTAAGTAAAGATTCGATCTACCTCTAAAAAATCGATTCAAGTATTTTTCAAGAGAAAGAGAACTGATTCAAATATTCTTGAATTGATTTACATCTTAAAAATCAATTTTTCAAGAGTAAGAGGATTTATTCAAGTATTCTTGAATAGATTTACATCTTAAGAATCAATTATTCAAGAGAAAAAAAATCAATTTAAGTATTACCTCTTAAGAATCGAATCAAGTATTCTTTAAAATATATCTCTAAAGTATTGATTTAACTATTCTTCAAGTGAAAGAGAATTGATGATTCAAGTACTCTTGAATCGATTTACCTTTAGAGAACAAGAGGTTGAAAAACTAATTCACATATATAATCGAAAGCTTAAGTTCTTTAAGTTAAATCATTATTTCATATCAAATTAACATTAAAATTGAATTTGTATATATTTGTTAATTTTTTTAAATTTGGTATATCAATATTTATTTATTTACATATATCTTAATTATTCAATTATGGCATATAAATTATAAAAAAAATTAGTTGTTTATATAATTTGAAACTAATAAAATTAAATAAAAAATAAAAATAATAAATTCATTACGTTCACGTATAGTCTTACTATTTATTAATTTTTTTCTATACACTTATTATGACTTATTTACTTTAGTATCATTAATTGCAATTAATAAATAAACCATTTGATATAAATAAATTAATTATTATCAAATCAAATCATGTATAGAAATATTAAGATTTTTTTTAATATATAATTGATATTTATTTTAAACAAACAGTAAAATTAAGGATTTATTACTAAGAGTTACATACTTTGATCATAATTGTACTTAAATATAATGAAAAAAATAAAATATTAATAACTATATAAATATATAGCAAAGAAACAAAATTGCCCCTATGTAGTTGCACATTTTTTTAGAAATACAGTGTGAGTAATAAAAAATTTTTAATTGTATTATGTTATAAAGTTACATTTAAAAAAATACTACAAGTCAAGATTCTTTCAAATAATTAGAATATATATATATATATATATATAAACTTTTTACATGATTTAGCTATACATTATATTATCAAAAGTCAAATGTTATAATTTGTTGCAAATTATTTACATTGATGAAAGAAATTGTCTAGCTTTAAAAAGAAAAAATCTCTTTAATTAATTTTGTAATGTTATATAACACGGATTATTTAATTATAAAAAATAAAAATAATAATTAAAAGATCTCACGTGGGTTTCATACTTGCATATATATATTTATTTATTTATTGATTATCAACGTAGTAATATTATATTGTCTATAACGACTACAAATTATATATGTTGTTATAAATTAATAAGACTACAAATATAATGTATTCTCAATCAGCCTGAGTTTCTTTTAAATTTCAGAACAACCATAGATATTATATGTTGTTGTATGCATTATTTTATTAATATTATTATTATTGTTATTATTATTAAAAGGTTTGAAATGCAAATGAATTGTCTAACTATTTTGGGAGCTTCTCGAATAAATTAAAAAGATATTATGGTTTATATTTTATCCTCCATGAGAGATATACTCCCCCGGCCCGCGTTAACATTCACGTTTTTCATTTTGGGTTGTTCCACATTAAGGTTTATATTTAATTTTTTATCAAGTTGGGCTCACACACCACACTAATACAACTATCCACTTTATATTAAATATTATTTCTCTCACTTCAATACACTTTAAAATATTATACTTCCTCCGTCCCAGGGGCTCTTCACTTTTTCCTCATTTGTTTGTCCTACTACACTCTCCACCCTCTAAAAATAGTAAAAGTCTCAAAATAAATAACCTCTCACTACATCATATTTTCTAAAATGTTACTCTTACCTAACTCACATAACTTACTTTATCATTTATTTATTACTTAAAAATACCACAATACCCCTAAAAGTCAATAAAATTGGTCAAAAAGCAATTTTTCTTAAACTCCGTATCTACAGTAACAGTGAAGAGCTTAGTGGGATGTAAGAAGTATCTTTTAATCTCCGTGCAAAAAGCAAACGTCAACGTTAACGCTGGACGGAGAGAGTATACCACAAACATGAAACGAAACTTAATGTCTAAAAATTGGAAGAAATTAATTTTGGTAGTGCAACATGGTATATATAGCAGGATCTGCATCGCCAAAATTATAGATGGGATCACCTATTTCATTTCTTTATTTCACCTTCTATTCTATTCATTAAATTCTTACCATGTATCATAATCAATATTCAAGATTTAACACATGCACCAAGGGTTTAATAGTCATTTGTAAGGTTTAATTTTTTTATATTGTCCACAATGATGGCAGCAGTTACCTAGTCACAATTAGCTAGTGAGCTTATTAAATCTCACACCAGATCTTCTGCACCATTTTGATGTATCATCCCTCGTGCCACACGTTAAGTGATTGACATGTAAGAAGGGAAATAAATCCAACTATTGCCCTATGAATTTAAGCTTTAGGGTATAATTTTTCTCTCTCCTATGTATTGTCCATTTAAGTATGGTACATGAAATGATGTACTCAAATGGCACAGAGAATTTGAGGAGCTTACAAATACTTTTACAACTAATTTCTTTGAAACAACAATGTGATCCACAATAGTAAAACTTACGAGACAAACTAACAAATTACACCCATTTAGCACCACTTTATTACAAATACTATCTAATAGAGAGACTTCACAATAACTGAACAGTTTAATACCAATACAAAACATCAAGAAGTCACAAGCAAAATTAAGTGACTTTTTGGGCAATTTTCATAAATCATCTTCTATGCCACGCGATATATACATGATTAACACGTAAAAGGAGAAAGAAATCTAATCATTATCCCTAAAATTTAAACTTTTATCCTTAGAGTATAATTTTTCCCTCTCTCATATGTGTCATCTAACGGAGTAACACATGTGATGATGCACCAAAATAACACAGATAATCCGAACCGATTTGAGAAATAATCATAAGTACAATGAAACACATAAACGAAAACTTAGTAGTATTTACTCAGCTAGAGAAAGAGTAATAACAAATGTAATTAATTAACTTTATTTATTGTAGAAACAAGTTCAACAGCTCCCAAGGTAATTAACATTTTTTTTGTTATTTTGAGAACTTTTAAAAATCTTCTTAAAGAATTTTAAAAAATATGCAGGTGCCATGACTTATTTCTAAAAAAAACAGTGGGACATAATCAAAAACTTGAGGGAGGGAATACTATTAACTTAACGAGACACAAGTTTAAAATTCCCAAAGTTAAAATAGGACCATCTTTTTTGCTAACTCCTATACATTCCATCTGTTTTGTCCACTCTCTAAACTAAATCTATACATAATTATCCATAGTTAACTTATTAAAATAAAAGCTGAAAATAATGATTTAATATAGAGATATTTTTCAATTTAAATAGTGTCATTTCATTTTGATAAAAGTTTTTTTTTAATTTTTTTTTTAATAAAAGTGAAAATTTTAAATATTGATATAGTCATTAACCATTAGACATGCACGATTTAACCGAAACCGCCGGTTCCAACCGAAAAACTGCCGGTTTTAACCGGAACCGGCGGTTTATGAACCGGCCATTTGGAACCGAAACCGTAATTTATACGGTTCGTTACGGTTTCGGTTCCGGTTCCAGAAGTCAGAAAACCAAAACCGTCGGTTAAAACTGCTGGTTCCACTAAACCGCCGGTTTAACTACCGGTTTACAAAAAAACCGCCGATTTTCTGTATTTTTTGTTTATTTGTTTTTCTTTGAATTTCCAAATTAACGGCCGAGATTAAATGGCCGTTTGAAATGAACAGATGGATCCAAACTAGCCGTTGAGGCTGAACCGGCGGTTTCGGTTCACGCCCAAACCGGTCATTTTGGCTCCAAAATTCAAAATTTCACATTTTGAATGGACGTATGTGATTTGCTGCTCGTTGGAGATGAACGGTCGAGATCATCACCTCCCCTACCCCGTTCCGGTTCGAAACTGTAGAACCGGCGGTTCCGGTTTGAACCGGCGGTTTGCTGACCTTTTTTTTTTTAAATTTTCAATGGCTTGGATTAATTTAATTGAAATGGATGGTTGGGATCATTTTGCATCCTCTATAAATACTCCTTGTTGGGGTTCATTTGAGCACACAACAATACAACATCTCTACTTCTTCTTCTTCTACAATTCTACATCATTCTTGATCCAATTTTCAACATTTCTATACTATACTCTCTCAATTTGTGCTCTAATTTTTTTTTCAAGTCCAAGTTTCATTACTTCATAAGTTCAAATCATTCTCTTAGTTCCAAGTTCCAATTCCAAATTTCCAACTTCCAAGTTTCTTAGATTAGTGTTAGTTTCATAATTTTCATTCTCACTTCTTATTTCATACTTACTACTTACTAGTTTCTAGTTACTTGTTAGTTTACTTCTTTACTACTTTACTTCTTCACTTCTTCTATTACTACACTACAAAAAAAATCCAAAACAAATGCCAAGAAGGAGAGGTTCTTCTTCTTCCGGTGCCGGTTCTTCCTCACAATCTTCTAGAGGAAAACATTGCCAATGTAGACAATTGTCCACCACCGGCTCCGTCACCAAATCAACAATTTCCATCACCACCACTACATCTTAATTTTTCTCCGGATATTTCTACCCACCCTAATTTCTATGATTTAAATTATAGAAACATACTTGGAGATGATATCGAGTCTGACAGCGATGAAGATGATGTTCAAATTCAAAGACAACAAAATGAGGAAGGGAGCCAACCAAGTTCGGGTGGAGAAAGTGGAAGTGGAGTCGGAGTCGGAGTAGGAGGCGGAGGTGGAGCATCACCCGGACCCGGAGCATCCCCGAAGCAACAAGTCAAAGTTCTCAACAAACTCTACGTTCGGAAATATTCACCATTCACTTCAAGAAACAAGCTCTTGAAAATTCATCAAATTATAAAGTAAGTTGCAACTATTGTGGCACCAATTATAAATTCAAGCATGATGGAGGATATAGAACTTTCATCAAGCAT
Source organism: Pogostemon cablin (assembly GCA_023678885.1). NCBI lineage: Eukaryota > Viridiplantae > Streptophyta > Magnoliopsida > Lamiales > Lamiaceae > Pogostemon > Pogostemon cablin. The sequence continues at coordinate 15,711,649 of CM042960.1, forward strand.
TTGCAAAAGAAGCATCCGAATAAGATTGGCATAGCAACAAATCAAACACAATTAGGAAGAGGCTTCACGGGGTCTTCGTTGGGAGGAGAAGGAGGTTCTATGGGAGGTAATGCTCTTTTTAAATTTAATGAGCCAAATTATTTGAGATATTATCTTAAACTTATGTGCACCAAACATTTGCCTTTCAACTTTGCGAAAAATAATTTTTTTTCAAAATTAGGTCAATCTCACTTTAAATCCTCAAGCTCCACCATTGCATCGTAATAAATGTACAAATGGTCTTATAAGAGTTGTTTTGGAGTATAAATTAGTTTTAAAGCAAATTTTAACAAATTTACCTCATAAAGTTTCTATATGTTCGGATATTTGGAGTAATGCTTGGCAACTTGCGAATTATATGAGTATTACTTGTCATTGGATTGATAGTTTATGGACTATGCAAAAACGATTAATTGCTTATAGAGCTTTTGATGTTCCACATACCGCCGTAAATATTGCTCACAAAATTAATACTATTTTGCAAGAGTATAATTTGACCACAAAAATTTTTACAATTTCATTTGATAATGCTAGTGCTAATACGCTAGTTTAGAAACTCTTATTAATATTTGTAAACCATCAATTGGTGGTAGGTTTTTTCATGTTAGATGTATTTGTTATATATTGAATTTATGTGTTCAAGATGCTTTACATTCGTTGAAAGAACATATTAGTCCTATTAAAGATGCTATATGGTATATAATGAGAAATCCATCCGTGACAAAAAGATGGAAAAGATATTGTCAATCTATTAATATTCATCCTAAAAAATTTCCTTTGAATATTTCTATTCATTGGAATTCAATTTATAAAATGTTGCAAGCATCCTTTCAATATAGAGAGCATATATGCAATTTTTATGCACTTGAACCCACCGGTCATACTTTATTTGCTAATCAATGGGATACATGCACAACTTTATGTGAAGTTTTGCAAATTTTTAATGAAGCTACCGAAGAATTATCCGGTGTTTATTATCCTACTACTAACATTGTTGTTGATAATTGTGTTAAAATTGTCATTACTTTTAGTGCTAATGAAACAAATCCAATTTTACATGTTGCTATTCTTTCAATGAAATCAAAATGATTAAAGTATTTTTTTAATATTCCGAACTTGTGTTTACTTGTTAAATTGTTAGACCCACGTATTAGAATGGATGGTTTGGAAGAATTGTTAACACTTTATTATGATCATTTGTATGCTAATTGTGATTTAGACATTACACAACAAGCTCCTAATCCTAAAGACATAGTAGGTAATACTTATCAACTCTTAAAGGAACTTTTTAGTGAATACAAACAACAACATAGTTTTTCTAGTGATGATCAATCTAGTGGTGATGATAGCAGTGGAAGTGGTGATAATTCTAGAAAGTATCAAATTTTTGAGAAATTTTATAACTTTTATGATGCTAGATCTCAAAAACGTGCAAGGGCTCAATCTAATCATTTTCAAGAACTTGATTCTTATTTTACTAACACATTTGAGTTTGAAGAGAACTTTGATATTTTATAGTGGTGGTCAAGGAGAGTTCAATCCTTTCCTATTTTATCATTAATTGTAAAAGAGGTCTTTGTGGCTCCCGCCTCTACCGTCGCCGTCGAACAAGCATTTAGCCTTGGTGGCCTTGTTTTGGATCCTCAACGATCCAATTTAGGTGTTAAAAAATTAGAAAATCTTTATTTGTTTGATGATTGGTCAAAAACGGAAGATCAAAGTCAACACAAAGATGATGATTACGTGACGGATGAAGACATCAATACGGAAGGAGAGTGAGATTGACATCACCACCCGAGTCCCGACCACCGTCCGACAAGGTAAGTAGAGGTAAGTTACGAGAATTATGTGGGCTTTGATTCCTTTCGGGGATACGTAGGCAATTTAAGTTTCAAGTTGATATTCAAATTGAAACTTAAATATAAACTCAAGTCCTTTTTTTTCTTTTTTTTTCCCTTTTATTTTGTGGATTGTAATTTGTATTATTGAAATTTTTCTAGTGTTGTTGCAAATTGAAATTGTAAGATTTTATTATACATTTGTAATTATAAATTGTAATGACAATGGACAATTTATTGTTAATATCTTATCATCTTATTCTAAAATTTAGATTATCAATAATCAATTTTTTTAATAAATTATTATGTTTTATAGAATATTATAATTTATCTACTTCAAATCTCAAAATTCAAATGATATTTTTTAAAAAGAGATAAAAATTTACAAATGCAAATTAAATTTCAAATTTTAATTTAAGTGTTTCATGATTTCATCAACAAGTTCAATGTCTCAAACTCAAACAATTAAAATTGAATTATTAAATAATTAAAACTGAAAAAACAAAAAAAATCGAATTAAAAAAAAACCGGGAACCGGTGGTTCAAAACCGAACCGAAACCGTGGGATGGCCGGTTCGGTTCCGGTTCCACATTTCCAGGAATCGGAACCGGCGGTTCCGAACCGTCGTGCATGTCTATTAACCATGCAATGAAATGAAATGAATTTTTTTTTTCATCAACTTTTAAAATAAAAATGTCATAATTTTACTTTCTAAAATAAAAAAATAGTTTTGATTTTTTGATTCAATTATATATATTTTAGTAGGTTTATTTCAAATATAATTATAAAGTAGGTGATCAACTTTAATAGCATTGTAGGTAAATTATTAATGAAGTTGGCACAAAAGATGTGAATGAGATGCGTGGGCAAAAAAGTAGTAAAAATAAAAGTGTGCAAGCGATTCCATTTTCACTAACTTAATTTATTGGAGAAACAAAGTACAACCAACAGAACCTCCCAAGCATGGAAAAGCAATGGAAGGATCAGGATGATACAAAGTTGATTAAAGAAAGGCGATGGCACACAAAGACAAGAATTAAGGGAAACCCAGCTTATTCGATAATCTTACCACACAAACATAAACACATGCAGAATGAAAGAGATCTAGCAGAGGAGATCTAGTTTATTTTGCAGGGTTGGCAACGATCTTGATTCCACCAATGGTAACACCAGGTCCCTTATGCCTAGGAACCAAAGTCACCACGATGGTATCGTCATCCTCAACATCCATATCATCGTACAAGTCCGTCAGATCCAGCTTAATGGAAGTCGTTTCGAACTGTCCAGAAGTTTTATGCGGCACCTGGGCATACGTCCCCGCGTAAGCCGCCTTGTCCAGCTGCGACGGGTCGTCGTCCTCGTCGTTCACGAACACGTCGAATTTCAGCAGTTTGGAGGTATCCACAGTGATCTTCTCCAGCACAAGCGACTCCGACACCTTTCCTTTCTTCGATTTATCCACCTCGAACCTCACCACTCGGTCGAGCACCAGAGGGAACAGCGTGGAAGCCTTGGGAGCAGTAGAGCTTGTTCTGTTGATCTTTGCCTTCGACGACTGGCGTGGAGGCCTGTAGTCCAGCCACGGCAGATCGATTCTCTCGAAGTCGTATCCCATTCGTAGGTTGTCCACGCAGTCCTTCACGTAGACACGCACCAGCTGAGCGTTCTCGTCGTAGAATAGAAACGAGGTGTTGAGGTAATCCGGGTCGAGGATTCTCTTGTCCGGGATTTTCTTGCTAGGTAAGAAGTACTGCCAAAGTGTCCACATACGGTCGACGTTACCGTGGTGGCAGTAGAAGAGGGGATCCCTGCCCGCGGAGTAGAAGTTACCCATATCTTCGTTGTTCGGCTGGTCCGGGTCCCCGACCCAGACATGGACCGCGGTATGGGAGCCGCGCTCGACGGCTCCCGGACCGGGTGCAGTGACCGCCACCCCGTTGGATATTTTCTTCCCCATGAAATCGAAAACGTCGGAGTTTCCACGAACCATCTCTGTGTACATTATGGTGAGGTTGTTGGTGACCAGCTGAAGAGGGTCGGTGATATTCGTCATCCCGAGATCCACCACCGCCGACGGAACCACGTTCTTGGGGTTTCTGATGGCGTCGTAGAGGGCGGACTTGGGGTTAGTGAACATGGGTGGTACGGTCATGCCTTTAGGGTTGTCCCAGTTCCAGAACGGTAATGCGAAAGTCGGGTCGTTGATCAGCTTCCCCAGAATCCTCTCGTAGAAGTAGAGATACCATCGGTGGAAAGGGAAGAAGGTCCATGAGTTATGAACTTGGAGGTCCACATCACTACCCCCACCTTGCTTGTACACACTGTTGCAATAAGCACAGTGGATGTTGGCCTGTGCCTGCCAGCTGCGTGGGTCGTCGTCGGGGAGGCGGCGCATGCGATCGAGGGCCATGTTGTACTTGTAGATGTACTCCGGCGACACTCTATGAGCAGAGGGTCTCACTTTCATCTGAAACACTGGTGGGAGCTTGAAATCTATGATCCGATCCTCCGGCGTCAGGCAGCACTCCGCGTCGATTGGCTTTCCGGTGATGGCGTCTTTCACGATGCCGCACTTGTTCAGGTCCGGCGCCTCCACGGGCTCCGAGAAAGCCGAGGTAGTGGTGAGCAGGCTTCCGGCGCCGTAGAGGCCGCCGAGGCCGACGAGCATGTTTCGGCGGTCGACCTTGGCTGGGGAAGAGTCGACGGATTCATTTTGGTTTTCGGCTGAAATGCGGAGGCGGCGGTTGGCATGGGGGAGGAAATGTGATGGTTTGGGGATGAGAGGGCGAGAAGTGGAAGAGGGGCCGCGGGGGAGGGCGGCGGAGGTTGGTGGTGTGGTGGGGGCAAATGGAATAGATGCCATGGTGAATGGCTTTACGTGATGCTCTGTAAAGAAGTAGTCCCCTTTTTATAGCACTTCGAATCTCCTGATTTACATCATTTTGGTTCTTGTTACAATCGTTTTACACGTAGGATAAACTATTTATTTTATATCCTAACAATCAAACCTAAGACTACCCTCATTCACAACCCACAACAACCCAACCCAATAATATAATATTCATTTATCTCGCATCCACATATACAACCTACAACTCAATCCAACCTCAACTTTTTTATACTTCATCAACAACCCAACTCAACCTACCTTTTTAATAAAATATTCATTTATCTCTCGTCTATATTTACATCACAATTATTAATATAGATTATACTATAATACTATTTTAAGAATTTTTTTATTTTAATGAAGATTATAATAATTGCATAAATTAAAAATATTTTAATTTTGCTGGGTAAATTATTTTGTTGAAACCTAGAAATAAATTATTTTGTTGAAACCTAGAAATAACATAGTGAAACAATAACTTAAATTTAAAAAAATAATAGAATTTAAGATTGAGAAAAAAATAAAGATATTTTTATTGTGATTAAAAATATATTAATATTAGAGTCTATTAATAGATAAAATAAAATAAAATTTAGAATTTTGATTATATAAAATTATAATAATAATAATAAATTGTATATATAATTTATTAAGAATTTAAAGTATATATATATATATATTAAGTAATATATTAATAGCTACCAGTAAGATTGTGACATTTGTCACCCTATGTATATGTGAATGGGTTGTATAATAGGTTTTTAAAGTGTACCCCACCATTAGGGGCCCCCACTGCCCCTGCCCTGGGGATTGGTGGAGGAGGTAAATCACAGGATGTGCTTCAAGTGGCTTATAGGTAGGGCTCACTGTTAAACTTGTGCTTGCAAGGGGCCAAATTCATGCCAAAGGCATGATAAAACCCCCACCCTGCAGCAATCAAGCTCAGCTGGAAGATCTTTCCACCCTCCCCTCTACCACTTGAGTTATGCCCTTGGTCAAACCCCCACTACTCCAACCGGTTGTTGCATTAATTTTAATTTTCAATTTTCTTTTTCTCATTCTATTTTGTCTTATTCGCTCGACCCGTTCATTCGGTTGGTGATGGGAATAGCCTAAGGGGAAAGATTGAGATTTTCCTCTCCGCATATGTGTCACTCATCTAACACGTGTAACAGAAGATGTAACATCAAAATATAACAGGACATTCAAGATCTTTTTATAGAGCTGGAACCATGAGGAAGAGTGACGGATGGAATACCACGTTTTTTTAATGAAATAAATAAATTATAATTGATGTTAAATGTGTAAGGAAAGAGTGATAAATTTATTTTACTCCCTCCGTCCCATTGATACGTATCCATTTTTCCATTTTGGTCCGTCTCATTACAAAGTATCCATTTTCCTTTTTGGATTGATGTGACCTACAACCACTACACATGACCCCACACTCAACATTAATACAACTACCCACTACACATTAAAATATTATTTCTCTCACCTTACTATACATTAAATTATTATACTCCTTAATCCATGTGCAAAAAGTCAATGGATACCTTTCAAGGGGACGGAGGAAGTATTTTATTTTTTTTATCATTGATGTTGCATGTGTAAAGAAAGAGTGATAAATTTGAAATTAAGAGGCATTTTGAGATTTTAAGTTGATGTTATGATTTTTTTGTAGTGATTGTTAGCACGAATAAAAACAGAAAATGTGAAGTTTATTATGAAATGAGTATTAAATGACTATCCCCTCTATAAACGTAAACTTTTAAATGGTGTGATAATTATAATGATTATATTCAATAAATTTAATGAAAATTTTTCTTTAGGATCATTTCATGAGAAAATAAGATATTTCTATTACATTTTGATATTATATCATCTATTACAATGGGTTTCATAAAAGATAAATAGGTGAGACACAAAATTTATTGGATAAAAGAAAATGGGTAAACTTGTGTGAGATCGTTTCAAATCACAGTAAGATCATTTTATGCTTTCGTAATTAATTATCAATTTTATTAAAAATGTTATTACATTTTTTTCTAAAATATTACTCTTTTAATTTACTCCATATTATAAATTGTTAATGAAATAGTTCATAACTTATTATAAATGTTACTGCCTCCATCCCACCATAATGTTTACACATATTTATTTTTTGAATGTCTCATCATAACATTTATATTTTCCTCTAATGTAAATGAGACCTACACAAAATAATTATTCCCTTCATCCCGGGTATTTTTACCCATTTGTACAGGAACAAAAATTAAGAAGTGTTTTTTTAATATATAATGTAAGTAAAAGTAGGGATAAATTGGTAATTTTGAGAGAAAAAATTAAATAAAATTATTGAGAATGATGAATAAAGTGTAAAAAAGTAAATAAAGTTGTTGGAAGAAATGAATAAAGTGTAGAAAGTAGGTAAGATGTAGAGTGTATTTTTACCATTTATGTGTTATGTGTAGTATATCCCCATGTTTAGTAGGCCCAAAGTCCAATAACCTCTAAAATACTTGGAGAATGAGGCTCAACTCTCTAGCGGCCCAAATCGAGGATAGGTACTGAAAGGACAGTCAAGGCGACCCAAAGAGTTCACTATAGCCCAAAGGCCCAGTCGAGGTAAGAACAAAGAAGGAACTATTAAAGGAGCCGAAGCCAGAAAACACCCTCGGCAGGGAACCTCGACAGCATCCCTCCCTATCCGAGAGCTCGGACGAGCATCACAAAACTGGAAGTCAACCTGTCCGAAGACCAAATGGACAACAGAAGCAGTGCAGTAAAGAACAAACACCATCATGAAGACTGACAAGTGCACCAGGCTAGAAGACAAGGCTAACAGGAAGAAGAGATGTCTTGGACAGTAATCCTAACTAGAAGACAACAACTGACTGACGAATCTTACCCTAACTACCAATGGGAAGCCAGCAAAGGATGGAGGCGCTCTAAAAAACCCTGCAAAAGCAACCAGTGGCATCCAGACTTCTCCTCAGGCTGGTCAACGTACCAGACAACTTTATTAAAGGTGGCTTGTCTTCATCCAGGTGGCGCAAGGCGATTGGCTCAGGCTTAGAGTTTATAGATAGTATAAATAGCCTCTCTCACATGGGAAAGGCAGGTGACTGATGTTCACTTTAGACATTACACTTGTAAGAATCGGTGGTTGATGAGTGTTGTTCTAAGGGCGAGTAATAAAATCGGTTTAGTTTTTTTGTGGGAATTGAGTCTTTTATTGGTTTTGATCCCTTTGTTTGTAGTTTTATTATGCTTGATTGTGTTCGTTCTTGGTTTCGTTATTAAATATCTTTATCCCTTAAGTACAAATTAAAAAGCCAAAAACACGCATCAACATCTAGCACCGTCTGTGGGAAGCGCTACGATTAGCCATCCCTATTCTGTTTCTTCTTGAGTTCTTGGTTTAATTTTGTAAAAAAATCTTTGATTTTTTGTTCTGTGTCTGGAAATCGAGATGAGAGGTGAAGGATTTACAACACATGGGAATGAAGAGAGGGGAGAGTGTTCTAGAGCCCAGCGGAATGTGACGAGGAGTGGAAATAATGTCCAAATCAGTGCACCAGTCATGGATGTATAAACTCCGGCTAGGTCCATTCCCATCCCAAATTTGGGCGACCCTCAGAAAACAAAAGAGATGACTGAAAGGATTCGAAGGGTGATTGATGAGTACGCCGCAAAAGTTCCCCCAGTTCGACCGGCGAGGTTGAGCTTTAGCGGCCCTTACATGAGAAGCCATGACGATCTGTGGGAGGATCTCGAGAGGAGAAAGGAGGCCAGGAAAGAACACAGCGGAGGAGATGCGAGAGAAAATATCAACTTCATACGGAGGAAGAACGTCGGAGAAAAGGAGAATGTGAACGAAACTCCGACAGAAGAAAGGCGCAGCGAATACCTTCGCCGTCCAGAAGCGGGGGCTCAGAGACAACCGTATCAGAGAATGAATCAAGAAGTAAGGAGTCCTCCACCCCTGGAAATATCTGTGGGAAACGGCGCTTAAAGGCAACCACGGCCGGAACAGAATCAAGAGGCGGGAATCCCTCCACCGAGGGAATGATTGAGAGCAGAGGGATCCCGCCGCCTCACTTACATAATCAAAGGAGAGGTCGGCTCACAACGAGGGAAGTGCCGGCGGGAGACGAAGCCCCCACGAAGAACCCCATCTGTCTCTCAAATGAGGTATAACAGATGCAGAATGCCAAGGAATCAAAGATCCTACTCATCTTCGGCACCATACTCAATCCTACTCATCTTCGGCACCATACTCACAAGAGAATCGAGATCCTTTGTGGGAAGATCTGCCCACGACAGTGCTATCTTTACCACAAAACAGGAAAAATGGAAGACCCACTTCACGAAGAGGGATAAGACATAGGGAGGCCCAGGCAGAGATGTGGTCAGAGAACAAAGAGGTATTTCCGAAGGCCCCAACCATGGATCTACAAGCCCTGATAAACGAGGAGGTGAACAAGCGCTTCGCAGATCTAGAAAGGAAGATGTCCAGAACTGGAGGAGTCCTCCAATCATCGGTGGCCCCTCACCCTTCACGGCGAAAATCAACAATGCCCCTCAGCAACAGGGAATCAAGTTTCCCTCCAGCTTGATTTTTTATTGCGATTACGATACTTATTCCCACATTGAAAAATACCTGATGTGGATGAGGGCTCAAGGGGCAAACAAGATCACATTATGCAGGATGTTCCCGCTGACCCTGGGAAACAAGGCCCACGCCTGGTTTAGGGCGGTCCCAGCAGCCTCCATCAAAAGCTAGGGTGAGCTGATGGAAGTCTTCCTAATGAAATACTCGTATCTTGGGGCACTGAATGAACCAAAGCACAAACTGGCTAACATCCACCAAGGTTCAATAGAAAGCTTGTGGGACTTTCTGAAAAGGTTCAATGAGCAGAGGTCAATGGGGGAAGTCATGGGGGACGAAGCTTGCCTCATCATGGTGATGGGAGCACTTCACCTAGAGACTAGCTTATGGAAAGCGGTACAGCTAAAGCCGTCCACGTTCTACGCGGCTTTCATGGTCATGGCAAACGAGTACATCCAAGCGAAGGACATTTCCAAGATGGCAAAGAAGGCAAGCAACCAAAGCACCTTGGCAGAATCGAGCAAGAAGAGGGTCAGTGCAGGAGGAACAAAGGAATGCAAAACGCCCGTCACTTTCAAACCTTTCACGGAAGATACCGAGGTACAACAGATGTACGAGGAACTAAAGTCAGGAACCAACTTGAATATTGTCGAAGTCTTCTACTATGTTAAGGATCAACAGGTTCTTCAGACGCCGAGGCTGTTCTACAGACCTCGGAGCTCACCAACCCTCTGAAGTACTGCATGTACCATCAGACACACGGGCATATTATAGACCAATGCTGAGATCTAATTACAGAGTTATGGAAGTTGTATAAGGAGGGAAAGTTAAGAGGGATGTTGCAGGCCCCGAGGCCGAGGGTGTACAGGAGAGACGCTAATCTTCCCCCTCTCCCGGGTCAACAGAGGTCCACGAGCAGAGGGTGGAATGGAGAAGCGATACTCCTGCACCCTCTGTCTCCAGGACGGATGCCAGTATTCGACAGGATCGGGGGGAAAGCCCTGATGGGAGACAGACCCGGAGAAATACACATGATGGAGCCAATAGAGGAAACCCCTTATATCGGAACCTCTCAAGCACTGACCACGGCATCAAAAAGGAAGAGGAAGGCAGAATTGAGAGACTTAGACCAACAAATCCTTCAAGTGTGGTCATTAACCTCGGTGGCGAAGGGGATAACAGAAGCGGACATCGTCTTCACAGAGGCGGACTTCTACGGGGTAAGAACTTCTTATTCTAATCCTTTATTCATTTCGTCGATACTGTCGGGGGTCAAAGTTCATAGATGTTTGGTAGATATCGGGGCGTATGCCAATATAATCTTTAAAGAGATATTCAAAAATCTGGGAGGAGAGCGTCATCACAAGGTGAGGCCTTGTAATGAGATCAAAGGGTTCGGATGGAAAAACCCGGATGCAGAAACAGCTGACATTCAAGGTTGTGGACCAAGCCTAAACCTACAACTGTATTCTAAGGCGCCCGTTGATCCACGCCTTCGGAGCTATTCCATCCACCCTTCATCAGTGTCTCAAATTTGTCACATCTGGCAGGGTTGCGACGGTAATAGGAAATCAAAGGAGGGCGAGAGAGTGCTCGTTCGTGGAAAGGGTAGAAGGTTTGAGTTATCATGATATGGAGTACGAGATGTTAAGCTTTGAAGATATCATAGAAGAATGAGAAAACCCTGAAGTGCGGACAGAAACCGAAGGACCACCAGAAGGGGAGCAAGAGGGGAAAGAGCCCGATATGATCCTGGTAGTCGCCGGAAGAGAAAAACAAAGGACAAGAGAATAACATGATCCTCATAATAATCGAAACGCATCCAGATTCGATTGTTCAGGGAAGGGAAGAAAAGGAGACAGCGGTGAGGGTGCCGAGACGAAAGCAAGTAACACATAATGAGGATCCAAGGACGAAACTAAGGGAAGGAGCCTCGGCGGCAGGAAAAACAGAAGTGGTACAGCTGGGTCCGGAGAACGCTAATATCAAAGTCGAAATTGGGACAGAATGGGAAAGCAAATTCAAGGAGGAGCTAACCCAGTTACTGAAAGAGAATTTGGATGTGTTCTCCTAGAACCCAAATGAAACACCTGGAGTGCACCCAAAATATGCCTGTCACATGTTGAACATCGACCCCAGTATCCCACCATTCCACTAGAAAAAGAGAAAATTCAGCCCAGAGAAGAATGCGGCTATGGAATTGGAAGTACATAAGCTGCTAGCAAGCAGAAGAATTAGCGAATGCAAATACCCAATAAGAGTGCAAAATCCAGTTAAGGTAAAAAAGGAGGGTCATGGAGGCTATGCATCGATTTCATAGATCTAAACAAGGTGTGCCCGAAGGATAGTTATCCTCTTCCATCAATTGACCAGATGGTCGATGCCATGGCAGAACATGAGATTATGGGCTTCATGGGCGCGTTTTTAAGGTATCATCAGATCCCAATACACCCAGATGATAAGGCAAACACTACCTTCTTCTGCGGAAATGGAGTTTACGAATAGAATAACATGCCATTCGGTCTAAGGAATGCTGGGCCTACATATCAAAGACTGGTCAACAAAATATTTGAAGGAGAGATTGGGAAGATAGTTGAGGTCTACGTGGATGATATCGTGGTGAAGAGCCTAGAAAGAACGGATAATTTCAGCCATCTAAAAAAGGTTTTCGAAATCTTCCGGCACTATAGAATGAAGTTAAACCCTAAGAAGTGTACGTTCGGTGTAAGCAAAGGGAGTTTTCTCGGATACTTGGTCAGCTCAGGGGGATCGAGATAAATCCAGAAAAGGTAGAGGAGATCCTAAGGATTGACCCACCCAGACACATGAAAGAGGTTCAGAACCTGACGGGCAGGCAGGATGCCTTAAACAGGTTCATGTCAAACGGATTGGACAAATGTAAGTCATTCTTCAACGTCATCAAAAGGGCCAAATTTGAATGGACGGAAGAGTGTGGAAAGGCATTTGACGAGATTAAAAAGGAGCTGTCAGACCCTAAAATTCTCTCAAAACCTTCACCAGGTGAGACGCTCCAGCTATATCTAGCAGTGTCTGGAACGGCGATCAGTTCGATACTGGTCAAAACAGAGGAGAAGAATCAAAAGCCAGTGTACTTCGTGAGTCAATCCTTAAGAGATGCAGAACTCAGATACCCTATAATGGAGAAAATGGCGTATGCTCTCGTTATGAGTTCAAGGAAGCAGAGACCGTACTTTATGGAGCATTCCATTGAGGTATTGACGACATTCCCTTTGAGCAAGGTACTCCAAAGGCCAGACACAGCAAGAAGACTGTTAAAATGGTCCGTCGAATTGGGGCAGTTCGATATAGCGTACCTATCGAGGAATTCAGTCAAAGGGCAAGTCATGGCGGACTTCATAGTGGAACTGACTTTCCCTATACCAACCGAGGAGGAAAAAAGAAATCCATGGGTCATGAACGTGGACGGTTCAACAACGGAGAAGCATCAGGAGCTGGAATCATCATTCGAGCGCCGTCCGGAGAAGCCTTCTCGACCACGATCAGGTTTGCCTTCTTAGCCACCAATAACGAGGCAGAGTACGAGGCCCTGTTAAATGGTCTAAGAATGGCACTGGCCATGGGAGCAGGTGAGCTAATGATATATAGCGACTCACAGTTGGTGGTGAACCAGGTGAAAGGGGAGTACGAGGCCAAGGATGAACATATGAGCCATTATAGAGGATTGGCTGTAGGATTACTGCAGAAATTCAAACATGTGTTTCTAGAATGTATTGACAGAAAAGACAATATGGAAGCCGACACGTTGGCCAAGCTGGCCACATCGTCGAACGTTGAGGACCTAAATAACATCAATATTGTGAGGCAGGAGAACCCATCAGACACCACCGTATGGGTCCTAAATGATCAACCAACAGAAGAGTCATGGATGACCCTAATCAGAGCATATCTGGAGGAAGGAAGAGTACCTCGGATAAGGACAAAGCTCGGTAAATTAGGCTCGATCGGCAAGATACGTCATAATGGAAGGAAAGTTGTATAAGAGTGGATATTCGACACCACTCTTGAAATGCCTAACTCCTGAGGAAGCAAGATATGTACTAGCAGAGATATATGAAGGCATATGCGGGAATCATACAGGTGGGATCGCTCTAGCACACAAAGTGATCAAGCAAGGTTATTTTTTGTCAACGCTAAAAAAGGACGCCACTCAATACGCGAGGGCATGCGCAACTTGTCAAAGACTGGCTCTAATAATTAGAGCACCCTCTGAACAGCTGACCTCAGTGTTCAGCCCATGGCCATTCGCGAAATGGGAGATTGATTTAATCGGACCGCTACCTACCGGAAAAGGGCAGAGGCAGAACCCCTCTCGACGATCACCGAGGCTCGGGTCGAGAAGTTCATCTGGGAAAATATCATATGTCGATTCGGGATACCATTTGCCATAGTGACCAACAATGGCAAGCAATTTAACAACGTCAGACTGAGAAAGTTTTGTGAAGATTACAGCATTAAGAAGTGGTCTTCCACACCATACCACCCGCAGTCTAACGGGCAAGTCGAGGCAGTGAGCAAGATCATCAAACACACATTGAAAGCTAGGTTGGAAAAGCTAGATGGAAGATGACCTGAGAAACTGTCGGGAGTCTTGTGGTCGTACAGGACAACGACAAGAACCTCCACTAATGAGACCCCATTCTCGATGGCCTTCAGTGTCGAAACAATGATTCCAGTAGAGATAGGGGAGCCCTGTCCGAGGATCGCTCTCCACAGGGAGAATCGGTGGTTGATGAGTCTTGTTCTAAGGGCGAGTAATAAAATCGGTATAGTTCTTTGGTGGGAATTGAGTATTTTATTGGTTTTGATCCCTTTGTTTGTAGTTTTATTATGCTTGATTGTGTTCGTTCTTGGTTTCGTTATTAAATATATTTATCCCTTAAGTACAAATTAACAAACTAAGAACACGCATCAACATTATGGAATATGTAAAAATACGTGGGATCCCTCAAAATAGAAAGTGAGTAAAAATATGTGAGACAGAGGGAGTAATATATTTCTGCATTTTTATTTTTTGAGCTTCTCATCATAATATTTATTTATATTTTTCTTTATAGTAAATGAGACCTACACATTATTCAATTAATATATTTCTATATGACTCACATAACACTAGTATGACTACTTAGTACATTAAAATATATTTTTTTTCACTCCAATATACTTCCATTAAAATACAAATATAAACATATCAAAATAATTCATTTGAGTTGATATGCATGCACGGTCCACGGATTTTTTCTTAAGAAAGTAGTATTAGTTTTAACTCAGTGAAATGTATGTGATACCTCCATCCAACTCCAACTTCATTACTTCACACATTTTATTATAATTCTTACTAATTTTAATTTTACATTTACATGAAAGGAAATAACATTTAACTACTATTTCCATAATAATATCGAATTTAGAATTTCCTATTCCACTTTTCATGTTTCATTGATATTTCATAACATAAAAAATTATTATCCTACCATTTACTATTAAACCCTTGAGGCATGTGACATTAGTTTAAGTATTGATTGTAACATGTAACATGTAACTAAAGAGTAAAATAAGAGAAAACATGTGTAGAATAGGTGATCCCACCTGCCATAACATATACTTTAATTTTGAAATTATAGCATCTTCTTTCCACCCGTTAATATCACACCATCCTAAAAGTAACTTTTCTTTATTAGTGTGTGTATATCAAGTAAAGGTGAAAATGAAAATGGAATAAAAAGATTTCTTAATAAATGTGTTAATTTTTGTTAGAGTGAGGCTCTTATGTCTTCGAGGACACCATATCCTTTTGCAATTTTTGTGTCCCTTTGTAATTTAAACTCTTAACAATATATATGGTTAAATAGAATATGTAGGGAGAGGGTTGGAGACACGGTGTCCCCGAGGGCGCATGAATTTTTGCCTTTTTTATATTCAACTGTACCACATATCTTTTAATATTTTTTAATATAATTTATTAATATTAAAATAATATTTCAATATGTGGCAAATTTATATGATTATCATAAAATTAATTTTTACAATTTTATGATTTCAGGCTCTAATATTTTATATATTTCGACTCCTAATTGATAGTAAAAAAATTCAAGTTTCACATTGATAGTTTACCAATTTTTCAAATTTTGAATTGAAAATACTCTCTTCCTCCCATTTCAATTTTTACATATTTTCAATTTAAGTATTATGTTTCAATCTTTATATTTCACTTTTTGGTTGATGAGACCTACACACAACACTAATGTAATATAACTACCCACTGTACAGATTAAATTGTCCCTCCGTCCCACATTTACTTGCACCGTGACTGTAGTTACTGAGTTTGAGAAAAGTTTTTTTGACCAACTTTATAAATTTTATAAAGTATATTATGTGTTAGGTGAAAGTGGTAAATTCACAATTAAAATATATTTTTAGGTTTGGAATTTATGAGATGTTTCTTTTTTAGAGTGGTGCAATTTCATGTGGGACGGACGAAAATAGAAAGTGTGAAATTTAATGTGGATGGAGGGAGTACCGTATCTTTCAACTCATTATACATTAAAATAATATATTCCTTCGCGCAAAAAATCAACGTAAAGATTTAAACGAAACGAATGGAATATTCTTTATTAATATATGAGTTTATGTCTTGTTTCCCCAAATGCACAAGATGTATAAGAGCATACATTAATCAATAAGGGTATAATTTTTTCATTAAAAATGACTGGTGAAATATGAATAGTATGAATGTTTAATTTAAAAAAAAATTAAGTTTTTTTCTCATAAAATTAAGGGTATAAGTTTTTTATGCTAAAGATATTAATACTAAATTGTACAATTATAAATAAATAAATGTGAAATTTAAAAGGACGATATCTTAAGGTTAGGTCTTGCCTGAGACCGTCTCATATGAGACCATTTATTCTTTTTAAATAGTTATCACTTTCACTATAAAACGTCATCACTTTTGCTATAAAATGTTATCACTTTTTATTTATACTATAAACTGTTCATAAAATAACATTATCACTTTTTATTAATTTAATATCACTTTTCAGTATACAAATTATCACTTTCTGATCATTTCACATAAGAACTTACGTAGAATGGTCTCACAAGTCTTTGTCATATCTTAAATTTACGCAAGTTTTAGGCTAAATAAATAAGATTAAAAATTAAATGTGAAAACACACCATATAGACAGGCTGGCGTTCGTGTTCGTGCGATGTAATATTTCTCCATTCATTTTAAAGCTAGAACACTTTTCCTCTATTTCTTTCTTCTTTATTAAAATAAATAAATGGATTGAGGGATACCTTTTCTAATGGAGGGTAGGTCTTACATGAGAACATTTCACGTAAGACCATTTTTTACTTTTTAAAATAATTATCACTTTCGCTATAAATCATTATCACTTTCGCTATAAAATGTTATTACTTTTTATATATATTATAAATTATTCATGAAATAATATTATAACTTTTCATTAATTTAATATCACTTTCATATATCAAAGTTATCACTTTCTGACCGTCTCACGTAAGGGCTTACGTGAGACAGTCTCACACAAGTCTTTGCCTTCTATGGACACTAATTAATAATGCGCATTATTTTTTTAAGAAGTAATCCCTCCGTCCCACGAATGTTTTCACCCCTCTTACGATATGGAGATTAAGAAAAATAATAACTTTTAGGGAAATTATGATTTTTTTTAATAAATAAATGATAAAGTATGTTAGCTGTGTTAGGTAAGAGTGATTGTGTTTGACTTTTTATTTTTTTAGGGTGGTGCAAACTTTTGTAAGACAACCCAAAATGGAAAGTGTGTCATGAAATGAGACGAAGGGAGTATATTCTTAGACTGACAATGTTAAATTAGAAAATATACAATAATTCCTCAATTTTTTTTAAAAACTTTACTCCCTCCTTCCCATTTAAAAAGGGTCTTTTACTTTTTGTATGTGAATTTAAAAATATAATTATTTAATGTATAATAAGCAGTTGTATTTGTTTGTATGCCCATATTTTAATTGTATTAGGGAGTCTGTGAATCTCACGTGTGTAAAAAATGAAAGAAGACTCTTTGGGAAAAAAAGCTCTTTTAAGGAGACGGAGGATGGAGTATTTTTTATGTAGATCAAGAAGGTTGTTAGTTTTAAAAACATCTTGGTGCTTATGACTGGTATTTTTATAAGTAAAATGGGGATAAAAATCAATTTAATCCCTTAATTTTTTTCATGGTCTATTTTAGTCCCAATAAAGATAAGTTTGTCAATTTAATTTCACCAGTGAAGAAATAGGGCCAAACACGTCATTTTTTCGCTGGAAAATACTAACATCACTAAAAACATCACGTGAGACAATCGGAATCACCGATTTCCGGTCGACACGATGACGTGGCACCCTGATGGCAGATGAGTCAAGGGGATAAAAATTAATTCAGTCTCATAACTTTTCTCATAGTCTATTTTAGTCCCAATAAAGATAAATTTGTTAATTTAGTCCCACCGGTGAAGAAATAGGGACAAACAAGTCAAATTTTTACCAAAAAATGCTGACATCACTAGAAAACGACATGTGATTGTCACATAACAACCGAAATCGCAAATTTCCAAGTGTGACGATGACGTGGCGCCCTAATAGCAGGAAAGTCAAATCAAGGCTTTTTTATTTTCTAACATTTTAAATAATTAGAAAACAAAAAAAGAACATACTAAAAAGGGAAATCGGCATTAAATAATTTCTTATACGTTTTTTTGTTTTAATTTTTATTTTCTAATTATTTAAAATTTTAGAAAATCAAAATGCCGTGTTGGCATTAAAATAATATTTAATTTGTTGACTCACAGCCATCAGGGTGCCATGTTATCGTTCCGGCCGAAGATCGACTATTTCGATAGTCATGTTACTATCACGTGCCATTTTCCGGTGATGTCAGCATTTTCCTACGAAAATAGGACGTGTTTGGTCCTATTTCTTCACCGGTGGAACTAAATTGACAAACTTATCTTTATTGGCAAAAATAGAGCATGAGGAAAATTTTGGGACTGAATTGATTTTTATCACATTGACTTACCTGCCATCAAGGCGCCACATCATCGTGTCGGCCGGAAATTGGCGATTTCGATTGTGTCACGTGGCGTTTTGCAGTGATGTCAGCGTTTCCGGCTAAAATAGGACGTGTTTGGTCCTATTTTTCACCGGTGGAACTAAATTGACAAACTTATTTTTATTGGGACTAAAATATATCATGAGAAAAGTGATTAGACTGAATTGATTTTTATCCCAAAAGAATGTAAGGAGAAAATTAGGTATTTTGATTCTTTTAACTTTTGTTTTTAAGAATATGAAATCTTTTTCGGATCCAGAGATTATTTGGTAAATTTAGTATAATAAATTTTATGTTTGATTTCTAAAGGACAAATTTAACGCGATTTGGACAATTTGAGCATAATTTGTTCTCATTGATCAATGAAGCTTAAAATACAAGTACTAAGATTGCAAGTCCGAAAATATAGTATTCCATGAGTGCAAAAATCTCACTTTGTTTATTTTTGGTTTATTTGAGTTTTGAAAATTAGTGGAGTATATGTTTGTTTTGAGTTTTTACTTGTGGGTTAAGTTTTAATTTTATCTCAAATAATTATTTAAGAGATAATAGAGAGGAGGGAGATATAGCTAGCGGGAATGAGTATTACTCCATCAGTTCCACAGAAGTTCTAACATTTTCCTTTTTAGGTTGCCTATAGAAATTGTTACATATCATTTTGAAGTATATGAGACTCATCCAAAACAATTAATCTATTCATATGGTCCACACACTCTCCAAATACACCACTAATACACATAGCCACTATAAATTAAAATATTATATTTTCAACCTACTATTCATTAAATTATTTTACTCCTTAATCTCCGTACAAAAAAAATGTTACAACTCTAATGGGACGGAGGGAGTAATTGAGAAGAAATTATGTTTAAAAGATGGGTGTGTTAGGGGTTAATAATAATAATTATTATATACTATATATATATATATATATATATATATATATATATATATATATATATATATATATATATATATATATATATATATATATATATATATATATATATATATGAGTGATTTTGAAAATTAGGATGTGAATTTTGAAAATTAAAAATAGAATTTCAAAATAAATTTGTTTCCGATTTTTAAACCCCGGTTTTGATTCTCTAAATTCACACCCAAGTTTTAATAATCACCCCTACATATACCTAAATTCATTTTCTCTCCTCAATTAATAATATTTCTCTCTTTATCTATCATCTCTCATTTTTCATCTTTTTTTTTTCTTAAATTTTTATTTTACATAAATTAGTATCTTCTTACGCATTGATTTACATAAAATTAAAATCTATCATATCAAAAACTTAGAACAAACATAAACTATTTATGATTTTCAAACTCCACAAAACTTCAAAACAAGCATCACCTCACTTCCGCAAATTATTTTATGGAATCGTTTCATTTATGAAATATTTTTTCTCTCTCTTTTTTTATTTTGTTTTTATTTGTGGTTTATAACTTACTAGTATAGATCCTGTGTATTCCATAGGTTTTAAAGTTATAATTTAAAAAAAAAATAATTCAAGTTTAATATAATTATTTATTCAAAAATTTTAAAAATATAATTCAAGTTTAATATAATTATCTATTAATTATAATCTAATATAATTTAAATTGAAAAGTAAAATTAATTTAATTTATATACTCTCAAATGTGAATTTGTCTTCGTTGGTAAAAACTTAATTTCGTTATTAAATTGATTTACTAAAAAATTAAAAAAATATTAAATTGATTTTTCAAATTTTGTTATGTTGTTGCAGAATATAATTAATCAAAAAATTTTAAAATATGCTAATTTAATCATTGAAGATTAAAAAAATTATAAAAAAGTTAATTAATAAAAGATTAAAAATAATATAAATCAAGTCGATCAAATAAAAAAAATTAATAAAATCAGTTTAAAAATTATAATATTAACCTTGAAAAAAATTAATAACTTAAAGAAATAAAAAGTTTAAAATATAATAAATAAATAAATAAACAGAATTAAAATAATTTTAAAAAAAAATAATTAAAAGAAAGTTTGAAAAATATAAAAGAATATTCATGAAATTTATCAATAGAGAATTAAAAATGGATACCTTTCTTTAGAAATTTAATAGAACATGAAAGAAAACTTTTGTTCTTTATGTATGTATAATGAATGAATAAAGAGTTTTATTTATAGGTGCAGAATATATTATTTGCACAAAAATTCACATGAAAAAATTAAAAAAATCAATAAAAAAGTTTAAATAAAAATAATAAAAATAATTAAAAGAGAATTTAAAAAATATAAAAGGAAAAACAAAATAATCAATAAAAAAATAAAAATAAATAAAGAAATGGAAAACTTTCTTTAGAAAGTAAAGATAGAATTTATTCATCTCCACCTATGTAATAAGATTCTTTATTAATTAGTACGCATAAACTACTACTAATAATACAAATCTGAATTAAAACCAAAGTAAATACAAAAAATAATGGGTCACTTACTATTGGATACATAAAATAATACATAATTGCTGTAAACTACATGACTCAAAGTACTATTACTTATAACTAAACAATTATGATTGTGATACCATAAATACCCCTATGTATTTGCACAATTTGATTTTGCAAAATTTGTTTTGCACAATTTTGTTTTTGCACATTTTAAATTCCGGCAGCAGGCGGAAGCGGTCAGCGGCGGTCAACGGCTATCCGGCAGGTGGTCAACGCCGGTCAACGGATGTCCGGCCAGCAGTCAATGCCGGTCCGACGGGGGTGGGTGAGGGGTAGGGTTGGTGGTTTAAAAGTGTATGAAATTATAAGGTTATACTTGATATTTTACTTTAATATCTTATATGTGAGAGTAATTATTTGAATTCCTTGTATCTCATAGTAATTTCGGCTAAAAGTGTGTATCTATTAGTGATTTCCCCAAAAATAATCTAAAGAGAAATCATAAAAAAAATTAATTAAAAAATAATAAAACTAACCAAGAAAAAAATTATTAACGTAAAAAATAAAAGATTAAAAAATTACATACTAATAAAAAATTTAAAACAACATAACATAATTCAAAAAAATATAAAAATGCAAAAATTAATATATATATATATATATATATATATATATATATATCACGTCCATATTTAATCTTAAAATAAATTTATTTTATACCATTAAATTTTAATGTTGGTGAAAATATATTAGAAAACAAAAAAAAATTAAAACAAATAAAATAAAAAAAACGAAAGATAATTAAAAAAAATATTAGAAAAATATAAGAAAATTTTTTACAGATTAAGATAGTGTTCCGTGTGTGAAAGGGGCGGCAAGCATTGATCTTTTGAAATAAAAAATAGAAATTAAAAAAAATAAATTTATTATAAATAAATTTGAAGAAATAAAAAATAAAAAGAAATCATAAAAAAAATAAATTAAATAAATTTCTTAAAGCATGAAAGATGAAATTAATAACGTAAAAACAATTAAAAAAATTACATATATACTAATAATAATAAAAAAAAGAATTGAAACAAAAAAAAATAATTAAATAAATAAAATATAATCAAAAGTATTACATACTAACCATTAAAAAACAGAACTAAAACAAAAACAATAAATAAATAAAAACAAAAAATAATCAAAGGGGAATATAAAAAATATAAAACAAACAATAAGTAAAATATAATCAAAAGTGGAATTATGAAAAAATAAGTTAATTACGTATAAAAAAATCAAAAGATTATTAAATTATATGCTAATAATTAAAAAAATGAAAAAAAAACAGAAATAAAACAAAAAATAAATAATTAAATAAATAAATAATTTAAAGAATATAAAAGAAACAACAATAATAATAAATGGATACCTTTATTTAAAATTTGAAGAAAGCTTTTGTTCGTCGTGATGAATAAATTATGTGTGTAGAACGAATGAATAAAGAGTCTTATATATAGGTGCAGAGGGGATAAATTTTCTAAATCTTATAGTAAATATATGTGTTTATCTATATTATTTTTTAATTAATAGTGATTTGATAATATCATATCAAATCTTAAAATAATATATGTATTTATCTACATTAAATTTTAATTAATAATTAAAATAATTAAAATTTTAATTTTAATTAAAAATTAAAATAATTAAGATTAATTCTCGTGACGACAGCTCATCAAAATTAAATTCTCTTTAGTATATTAAA
Organism: Pogostemon cablin; assembly: GCA_023678885.1. Classification (NCBI taxonomy): domain Eukaryota; kingdom Viridiplantae; phylum Streptophyta; class Magnoliopsida; order Lamiales; family Lamiaceae; genus Pogostemon; species Pogostemon cablin. The sequence goes on from CM042960.1 coordinate 15,734,342, forward strand.
GATTTTACTTTATGATTTAATATGCATTTTAGGTTTTAAAAAAAATTACCAATAGATTTTGTTGTTAATTCGTTGGTAATTAAATTTAATAACGAAATTAAGATTTTTACTTACGAAATATTCCGTTAGTAAGAAATAGTACTCCCTCCGTCCCACAATAATTTGTACCACCCATAAAAGGAAACATCACACTAATTCCTAACCTCAAAAGTTCATCTTAATTACAAATTTACCACTCTCACCTAACACATAACATACTTTATAATTTATTTATCACCTAAAATTACTACAATACTCTCCAAAAGTCAATAAAGTTAGTTAAAAAATAATTTTTCTTAAATTTTGTGTGTACAATAACGGTAGGAGGGAGTATATTTTTTTATTTGTTATTACTCCTTATCTGTTTTACGAGAAACAAACATTTGTCAAAACAAGTACTCTCCTTAGCCATATAAAAATATGATTACCTTATAACAGCTGGTGGCCAGTATGAGAAAACTGTCTTTTAAATATGGAGGCAATGTAATTAGATAAATTTGAATTTTTTATTTTTTGTTGGGTGGGTCGTCACAAGCTCACTTATTCAATAATATATTATTGTTACTAATTCACTTATATAATTGTAATTTTCAATCAATCAGTTGATGTAACTTTTATTCCCTCCATCTCATAGAAGTTGATACACTTTCCTTTTTGATTTATTCCACTAAAGTTGATACATTTCCTTTTTAATACATGGGATTCACACCAAAATAATTAATTTATTCTCATGGAGCCCACATAACATCTCTAATACAACTACCCACTACACATTAAATATTATTTCTCTCACCTCACTGTACTTCACTTTACATTAAATTATTATACTCCTTAATCTCCGTGCCAAAAAAAATTATACCGACTTATCGGGATGGAGGGAGTTTTAAAAATTTGTTGTGTGATTCACATGCTAGAGTTTTGAATAATGTAGCAGCAGAAGGGTAGGTGGCACGCTCAATAATCAATCCTTTACGTTTATAATTGTAATCTTCAATCAATCAGTTGATGTAACTTTTACTTTTTTGAAAATTTGTTGTGTGATTCACATGCTTGAGTTTTCAATAATGCAGCAGCAGAAAGGTAGGTGGCACGCTCAATAATAAGTCTATTGCCATTGGATGCCAATCTCACGAGAAAATATCAATTTTGATTACGTATCTTTAACGAAATTCAATTTTAGTCTTATAATTTTTAGTATTTTAAATTTTAGTTTTTTTAGTTTTAATTTTTGTTCTGTAACATTTAAAATTTCAATTTTAGTCCTATAAGTTTCAAATTTAGTCATATATCTTTTTGAATTTTCAAAATTAGTCATATTATAAATTATATCATATTTCAAAAGATACATAACTAATTTTGATAATTTAAAAAAATACAGGACTAAATTTGAAACTTATAGGACTAAAATTGAAAATTTAAAAATTATAGGACCAAAATTGAAACTAAAAAGACTAAAATTGAAAATAATAAAAGTTACAGGACTAAAATTGAATTTTAAAAAAGATATAGGAGCAAAATTGATATTTTCTCCCCATCTCATTAAAGTTTTATTCCTTTGTGGTACATCTGCAGCACTATCCAACTTCTGGAAACAACATCATGCGTTGTTAAATCCTGCAATTACCTTTTGGAAAAGTTTGCTCTCAGCAGCGCAGAACGTTGTATGTCACCATGTAATGTACTAATATACTCCTAAGATTTAAAGTTTATTTTTAAAATTTAGTTTTAATTTTTAGGATATAATTGTAATTTTACGATGTGGTTTATGCTCCCTCCGTCCCAACTACAACTTCACACTTTCTGTTTTGGTTCGTCCCAAATTTAACTTCCATAAAAAGAAAAAGCAGTTAACCAATATCCCTCTACCATACTTTAATTTCAAATTTGTAATCACATTTTTAACACATATAACATAATTATTCCCAAAAATACCATACTACCTCCAAAAGTAAGTCAAAAGTGACTTTTCTTAAATTTCGTATCTACAGTAAACGTAAAGTTGAATTCGGGACAGAGAGAGTATAATATTTGACCATGTTGTTCACGACTGCCCTAGGAATTTATTGAGAAGAGGTGATTCGCAAAATGTGCTTTAAGTGACTTATAGAAATAACTCATAGTTTGACTGATCCACATGATTCGAGTCCCCACAGCTCACTGGTTTGACAGCGTTGCAAGGTAAGATTTGAATTCCCACCCTGCAGTTGACAGCTCAGTTGGAAGGTTTTTACACCATCCCCTCTACCACTTGAGCTATACCTTTTGTGTGAGGCAATCTTATTTTAAATTGAGAGAAAATTGATCAGAATTCTATATATATATATATCAGAAATTTTTCTTGCTGACGTAACGTTTCCAAAGCGTTCCAATGTGACGTGTAATTTTTTCAATTTTTTAGATTTTTTAATAATTTTTTTAATATTTTCCTTATTTATTTTAAATTAGCTTCCTTATTTAATATTTTCTTTTTTTAAATAATGTGTTTCTTATTTTTAATAATGATTAAATTTTTAATATTTTATTTATTTATTTTGGTATAATTAATTAATTACTAAATCTTTTAATGCAATAAAATAATTAATATCAAATTAAATCATATATAAAGGGAAAAAATAATATTCCGTATAATATTATCTCTCACCCCACCTATAAATAAGACTTTTTGATTATTCATTCTAAATACACATCATATTCTCAAAGAGGAATATGAGCTTTCTCCAAGTTTCTCTGGAGAATTGATTTATTAAAGTATAAAAATTTATTTCGGTAGAGCGAATCAAGTAGAGATTCGATTTACTTCTAACAATCGATTCAAGTATTCTTCAAGAGGATCTTAAGAATCGATACTTCAAGAGGAAGATAATCGATTCAAGTATTCTTGAATAGATTTACATCTTAAAAATCATTTTTTCAAGAGTAAGTGGATCGATTAAAGTATCATTGAATCGATTTACATCTTAAGAATGGATTATTCAAGAGAAAAAAATCGATTCAAGAAAAATAAAATTAATTAGTATCAAATCAAATCATGTATAGAATAAATTGAGTTTTTTATATATATAATTGATATTTATTATAGATAAACAGTTAAATTAAGACTTTATTACTAAGAGTTACATACTTTTATAATAATTGCACTTGAATACAATGAAAAAAATGAAATACTAACAACTATATAAATATACAATACTTTCTTTTAATATTTTCCTTATTTATTTTTAATTAAGTTCCTTATTTAATATTTTATTTTTCAAATAATGTGTTTCTTATTTTTAATAATGATTAAAATTTTAATATTTTATTTATTTATTTTGGTATCATTAATTAATTACTAAATCTTTTAATGCAATAATAAATAAATTAATATCAAATTAAATCATATATATAAAGGAAAAAAGAATATTCCGTATAATATTCTCTCTTACCCCACCTATAAATAAAACTTTTTGGTTATTCATTCTAAATACACATTCGCTTTTCCAAGAAGAATATGAGTTTTCTTCAAGTTCCTCTATAGAATTGATTTATGAAAGTATAAAAATTTATTTTGCTAGAGCGAATTAAGTAAATATTTGATTTACATTTAAAAAATTGATTTAAGTATTCTTCAAGAAGAAGGAAACTGATTCAAGTATTTTTGAATCAATTTACTTCTTAAGAATCGATTCTTCAAAATGAAGATAATCGATTCAAGTATTCTTAAATAGATTTATATCTTAAAAATTAATTTTTCAAGAGTAAAATGATCGATTCAAGAACTTGAATCGATTTACATCTTAAGAATGGATTATTCAAGAGGAAAAAAATCAATTCAAGATAAATAAAATTAATTAGTATCAAATCAAATCATGTATAAAATAAATTGAGATTTTATATATATAATTGATATTTATTTTACACAAACAGTAAAATTAAATATTTATTACTAAGAGTTATATAATTTGATCATAATTGCACTTAAATACAACGAAAAAATTAAATTCTAACAACTTTATAAATATACAACAAAGAGACAAAATTGCCCCTATATGGTTGCACATTTTTTAGAGAGACATGGGGAGTAATAAATAGTAGTTTTTAATTGTATTATGTTATTATAAAAAAAAAAGTAACATTTAAAAAAATACAAGTCAAGATTTTTTCAAATAATTAGAATATATGTATATATATTAACTTTTTACATGTAGTTATTAGTTACACTATCAAAAGTCAAATATTATAATTTGTTGCAAATTTTTTACATTGATTAAAGAAATTTTTTGCTATAAAAAAATCTCCATAGTTAATGTTGTTAGGTTATATAATACGGATTTTTTAATTATAAAAAATAAGAATAATAAATAAATGATCCCGACATACTAGATAGTATGTATATATATATTAGTATGAAACATGCGTGCAACGCGGGATCATTTATTTATTATTCTTATTTTTTATAATTAAAAAATCCGTATTATATAACCTAACAACATTAACTATGAAGATTTTTTTTATAGCAAAAAATTTCTTTAATCAATGTAAAAAATTTACAACAAATTATAATATTTGACTTTTGATAGTGTAAATAATAACTACATGTAAAAAGTTAATATATATACATATATTCTAATTATTTGAAAAAATCTTGACTTGTATTTTTTTTAAATGTTACTTTTTTTTATAATAACATAATACAATTAAAAACTACTATTTATTACTCCCCATGTCTCTCTAAAGAATGTGCAACCATATAGGGGCAATTTTGTCTCTTTGTTGTATATTTATAAAGTTGTTAGAATTTAATTTTTTCGTTGTATTTAAGTGCAATTATGATCAAATTATGTAACTCTTAGTAATAAATACTTAATTTTATTGTTTGTGTAAAATAAATATCAATTATATATATAAAATCTCAATTTATTTTATACATGATTTGATTTGATACTAATTAATTTTATTTATCTTGAATTGATTTTTTTCCTCTTGAATAATCCATTCTTAAAATGTAAATTGATTCAAGTTCTTGAATCAATCATTTTACTCTTGAAAAATCAATTCTTAAGATATAAATCTATTTAAGAATACTTGAATCGATTATCTTCATTTTGAAGAATCTATTCTTAAGAAGTAAATCGATTCAAAAATACTTGAATCAGTTCTCTTCTTCTTGAAGAATACTTAAATCAATTTTTTAAATGTAAATCAAATATCTACTTAATTCGCTCTAGTAAAATAAATTTTTATACTTTCATAAATCAATTCTACAGAGGAACTTGAAGAAAACTCATATTCTTCTTGGAAAAGCGAATGTGTATTTAGAATGAATAATCAAAAAATTTTATTTATAGGTGGGGTAAGAGAGAATATTATCCGGAATATTCTTTTTTCCTTTATATATATGATTTAATTTGATATTAATTTATTTATTATTCCATTAAAAGATTTAGTAATTAATTAATGATACCAAAATAAATAAATAAAATATTAAAATTTTAATCATTATTAAAAATAAGAAACACATTATTTGAAAAATAAAATATTAAATAAGGAACTTAATTAAAAATAAATAAGGAAAATATTAAAAGAAAGTATTGTATATTTATATAGTTGTTAGTATTTTATTTTTTTCATTGTATTCAAGTGCAATTATTATAAAAGTATGTAACTTTTAGTAATAAAGTCTTAATTTAACTGTTTATCTATAATAAATATCAATTATATATATAAAAACTCAATTTATTCTATACATGATTTGATTTGATACTAATTAATTTTATTTTTCTTGAATCGATTTTTTTCTCTTGAATAATCCATTCTTAAGATGTAAATCGATTCAAGGATACTTTAATCGATCCACTTACTCTTGAAAAAATGATTTTTAAGATGTAAATCTATTCAAGAATACTTGAATCGATTATCTTCCTCTTGAAGTACCGATTCTTAAGAGGTAAATCGATTCAAAAATACTTGAATCAGTTCTCTTCCTCTTGAAGAATACTTGAATCGATTGTTAGAAGTAAATTGAATCTCTACTTATTTCGCTCTACCGAAATAAATTTTTATACTTTAATAAATCAATTCTCTAGAGAAACTTGGGGAAAGCTCATATTCCTCTTTGAGAATATTATGTGTATTTAGAATGAATAATCAAAAAGTCTTATTTATAGGTGGGGTGAGAGATAATATTATACGGAATATTATTTTTTCCCTTTATATATGATTTAATTTGATATTAATTATTTTATTGCATTAAAAGATTTAGTAATTAATTAATTATACCAAAATAAATAAATAAAATATTAAAAATTTAATCATTATTAAAAATAAGAAACACATTATTTAAAAAAAGAAAATATTAAATAAGGAAGCTAATTTAAAATAAATAAGGAAAATATTTAAAAAATTATTAAAAAATCTAAAAAATTGAGAAAATTACACGTCACATTGGAACGCTTTGGAAATGTTACGTCAACAAGAAAAGTTTCTGATATATATATATATATATATATATATATATATATATATATATATATATATATATAAAATTCTGATCAATTTTCTCTCAATTTAAAATAAGATTGCCTCACACAATTTGTTTTTAAATATTTTTTCAACTAAAAGTTAAATAAGAACATACAGCTGTAAAATGTCTTATCTTCAATACTTTAAATAAGAATAAGAACGATTCCTGGTCTTGAACTGATCATTGAGCTTGGTGTTATCCAAAAGAAAGAAAAAGTAAATTATTTTTAGCTGAAGATTTCTTTGGTGGGTAGGTCAAGTTGATGTGTCTAATTTAATTTACATGAACTCATGTCTAGTAGTCACAAATGTGTTGTTTTCACATAATAAATGCTTGTCCAAGGTGCACATGCAAAATCTCCTTTGCCTCGGGACACGACGTATTTATGTGAACACAACACTCCTCTCCATATTCTATTTAAATTTATGTATTGATAGGGGATTTAAATTACAAAAAGGGATAGAAATTGTAAAAGGGCAGGTGTCATGGGGAACAAGAATCTCACTCATTATGAATACATTATATTGTTAGGACATTACTCCTCAACTTTTATGAGGGTTTTGATATTTTTTATAATAAATAAATAATAAAATAAGTTATTCGCGGTACATAGAGATTATATTTTTGTAATGGGTTAGTTGTTTTAACTTATTTATCATTTAAAAAATGTGAAAACTTTTAATGAAACAAACGAAAATAGAAATTATAAAAAGTAGGGAATGTATTTTACTCTTAGTTATTTAATTGCGTGTGCCATATAAATTAAGTATATATATAAATATTACTCCTCGTTCCTGCCATAATTTATACCTTTGGTTTTTTTAAGTAAATTAAGAGATACTTTTTTATATTTCTAGTGAGTCAAGGGATAATAATATTTTAGTTTAAATAGTTGCGTGAGATTGTCTCAGAAAGATTTTCGTGAAACAAATAAAAAGTGATACTCCCTCCATCCCATAATAACGTTTATGCATTTTTATTTTGTGTGTTCCATAAAAAGCTTTACATTTTTCTTTATAATAAATGAGATCAACACAAAATATTTAAATATCTCCATGTTACCCACAACAGTGCATTAATGCAACTATCTATTATACATTAGAATAATAAATCTCTATTCTCTCACCTCATTACATATTAAAATACTATATTGCTTAATCCCCGTGTAAAAAGCGAACACAAATGTTTTAACGAAATGGAGGGAGTAACATTTTATTAAAAAGTAATACTCGAAATTAATAAAAATTGATAGTGGTACAATGGGTTCTTTCATGAAAATTTTATAGTATAAAAAAATAATGATAATATTTTTTAAAGAAAAATGAAAATATATTTGATAAAAAAAATTACAAATATTTATTAAATTTTTAAAATTGTGTCACGTAAGATAGTATAACACTAGTGTTATTCGATATTAATGTATAATGAGTAGTTGCATTAATATTGTGTGTGGACTCCACGTAGGAATATTAATTATTTTGTGTGGATCCACTTATCAAAACATCAAAATCCATATATTACCTTAAGACAAATCAAAATGACAAAATGTATATCTTATCTTGAGGTGGAGGAAGTATTTTTTGTGCAGTGAATAGTTGTTCTATTAAATATTACTCCCTCTGTCATGTCTCAAGATTTACATTTGTTTACATGGAGATTAATATAGTATTTTAACGTATAGTGGGATGAGAAACATAATATTTTAAAATATAGTTGGTCGTTGTATTAATGTTGTGTATGAGCTCCATGAAAATATATTATTTGTCTTGTGTGAGTTCTATTGACTATAAATGGAAATGTAAACTTTATGATGAGACACGCAAAATAAAAATATGTAAACATTATGATTGGATGGAGGGAGTATTCTCTATGTCCCTAACTCAACTTTACACTTTCTATTTCCGTTAGTCTATAAATTATCTTCACACTCCATAAAAATAAATAACAACAAACCCAATAACTTTAAACTTAAATATAATTTTGAAATTTCTATCAACAGCTTATATACATGACATATTTACATTTTAGATATTACTAAAAAAAATACTATCAATGAAAGTTTATTAATAACAAAAAAATGAGTTGGGATGGAGGGATTAATATATTGTTACTAATTTTTAAAATAAAGAGATGGTATAAGTTATAATTCCTCCATCCCGAGCAAACTGATGAGTAATATTTTCACCTAAATTTTAGTGTATTTTTATATGTATTTTCGTATATTTTTATCCTTATTTATGTGCTATTTGATGGAGTTATATGTTTTTATGGAATTGAGTGTGAATGAACTTAATCGTATGTAAAACAGGTGAAATTGGAGCGAAAATGGAGAAGGGAGATGAAAGAAGGAAGAAGAAAACAGGGCAGCAAGAACACGGCCAGCCGTTTCAAGTACACGAGCCGTGTACTTCAAACAGGCCTGTAAGAGATGATCGTGTGACGACATCAGAATGCACAACACGTCCATCCCTTGGCCGTGTTGTGGCACATGACCCGTGTTGCAGCACACGAGTCATGTTGCTGCAGTATCATAAACATATCAGAACCCTTCTAAAAGCTTCCCAAGAAGTATAAATACTCAATACTTCAATATTTGATAAGATTTTTTGGTGGTTTTGCCCTACACATACACATCACACACCATTTCCTCCATTTTACACCATCATCTTCATCCATTCTTCATCCATACCATCTACCATCATCCCACCATCAAAACCTTCATCCAATTGAGGAAAAGAAGTAAGAAAGAGAGGAGAATTGCAAGGGAAGGAAGGAGATCACCATTGAAGCACTTCAAGTGAGTTTTCATCCATACTTTGTAGTGAAACCTTATTGTTTATCATGTTTTATAAGGATCTTAATGTCTATGTTGATTTCCTTTTGAATATGGTAGGCTAATCTCCCTTGTAAGATTAGCAATATGAGAGTTGTTGGATAATTTTTGGATTTGTGTATTTGAATTCATATGTTGATTGGGTAAATAAATTTTCTATCATTAATGTTTAAGATCTTGAGGTTTATGATGATTTGTGTGTTTAGTTGTTCTAAATATGTGATTAGATTGAGAAATCAATTATATACTTAGGATAATTGAGTGAATCATTTCATCAAACACTTCATGTGCATTATATATTGTAAAGAGATTGAGAAATCCTTTAGAATTTAGAACCCTTTGATAGAACATGTGATTGATTTGATCGAGAGGTTGATTAATTGTGTGAAGGGACTCTCATTTCAAAATTAGTACCTAGTTGGAATTGCTTGAGTGAGAACCAATCCGTTGAGCTAATTGAGATTAATATCCTATTCATCTCGAGAGGGAGCTTAGGTGAACTTAGTGTTGACCCTTAGTCTTATACCCATGATCACATGAATTTGATGCATGTATCCAAGAATTTCTACTTCTTAATTGTTGTTAATCTCACTTTTACTTAACTTGGAAAACCACTCATCCATTTATCTATCTTGTTTGTTGATCATTGTTTGTTTGTTTGCGTTGATTGATTTTATTACTTGTTTGAAAACCACTCCATTGATGATTCATCTCTATAAAATTACAAGAAACGTGAGATCGCTTAAGCACTAGTACCTACCTCCCTGTGGTTTGATAAATTATTTTAATTGGTCATCCCTACTACAAAATGTCTAATCAAATAGCATCGTTGTTGGGGAGGCAACGGTTGCTAGTAGCTTGAAGAAGGATCGTTTCGAGTGATCTTAATAGAGACATTTTTTTATCTTATTTTTCTTGTTATTTGTTTTGAAAGTCTTTTGTTCTAACTTCTCTTCTTTGTGAAGATTTATGCAAACGAGGTCAAGGGGGATACAATAGGAGCCTATTGATCTAGAAATCGAACAAACTTTTCGAAGAAGGAGAAAGGATAACAAATTAAAAAAGAGTGATCAAATGGAGAATTTTCAAGGTGACAATTGTGTGGAAATAGAGCATGATGGGGAAGGCGGACAAAATGTGCAAGACAACGTACCTCAATTTAATGCCAACTCTCCTCAACATGCCTACTAAAATCATGGAGCTTTCAACTACTAAGCATAGCTTCAACAAATGGTGCAACAAGCTTTAATGCAACAAGGATTTCCACAAGCTTATGCCCATCTTCAACAAGCTTATGTGCCACCACCACCACCTCCGGTGCAACATGAAATTCATAATGATCAAAGGGTGATTTGGGATTTCTTCATGTCAAGGGCCGTGCCACATATGATGGGTCCACCAATCAATGCCAACAACTTTGAATTCAAAGCGGGCTTTATTTCTATGGTGAGAGAGCAACAATTTAGTGGAACCCCAAATGAAAATCCCAATGCTCATCTTACTCAATTTATTGAGATTGCCAACACCGTGAAGATGAATGGGTGAGCGAGGATTGTATCAAGATGAGGTTGTTTCCGTTTTCGTTGAGGGATCGTGCTCGAACATGGCTATCTACCATTACTCCGGGTACGTGCAACACATGGGATGAGCTTGCACAAATATTCTTAAACAAGTATTTTTCACCTTCCAAGATGCTTCAAATGAAGAGCTTGATCACCCAATTTAAGCAAATGCCTCAAGAGAGCTTTTATGAAGCGTGAGAAAGGTTTAAGGATATGCTTCGCAAGTATCCACAATATGGTTTCCCAGAGAATCAACATGTTGGATTTTTCTATCAAGGATTAGTGAATGGTCAAAGAGTGCTTGTTGATGCTTCGGCGAGTAGATCAGTACTTGGAGTGACTCCGGAAAGGGCTATAAGGATTTTTGATGAGATTGCAACAAATGTTTACCAATGGCCATCAGAGAGAGTTAGTGGATGTTATGGTTTTGAGAATTTTGATCAAGGGCAACAGTTTAATGTCAAAAGTGTGAATGTTGAGCCACAAACGCCAAGTGTTGAGGTGATAGCGGCGGAAGTGTTGAGGCAAATGAGTTTAAATCAAAGTGTGAGCCAAGGAGCAAATATGGTTGAAGGGGTACAAGTTGAGCAAGGTGTGCCTCCTCCGAATATTGTAAATGGAGAACAATGGGCTAACTTTATGCCACGTGTGGAAGATGTGTTATACATGAAAGAAGAAACTACCAAGGGAATTACCAAAATAATTTCCAAAGTAGTTTCAACCAAAGTCAAGGGAACTATCCACCAAGGCAAGGAGGCTTTAATAGTCAAGCTAGTGGAAGCTCTTACCCACAACAACAAAGGCAAGGTAACTTTTCCTACTTTAAATCGAGAAATGCGGTTGTGTATCCTTCGGGATATCAACCGGGGGCTAAGGCATCAAACAATGAGGAAAGAGTATCGATTGATGAGCTACTTGAATAATTGATCGCATCTAACAAAGTTCGAGAAGAATCGAACCAAGCTCGAGATGAAGCATTGAAAAATGCCGAAGAAGCAAATGAAAAGAGGTTTAAAACTTTGGAGTATAATGTTGGATAAATTGCAAGTAATTTGAGTACTCAACAAAAAGAAAACTTTCCAGCTACAACCAAGGTTAATCCGAAGGCTCAATGTTTGTTGGTTGATATGAAAGAGGAACGAAAGATTGAAGAAGGGTTGGTGGAAAGCAAGGTTGTTGGAGAAATGGAAGAAATAAGTAAAGAAGAAGAGAAAAAGCTTAAATGGGTACCAAAGTGGAAAAGGGTGCAAGAGGAAAAGAAAGTGGAGGAGAAGGTGAAAGAAGAGGAGTACAAGCATGACTATTGGGGTATTCCGATCACTCCATTCCCTATTCCCTATCCCCAAATGTTTGTAAAAGAGGAGAAGAAAAAGGAGTTTGAGGAACATGTGAAGAATCTCAAGAAAAAGTATAAGGAGAAAAGGAAAGAAGAGCAACCCGAAGCAAGTAGATCAATGCAAAAAGGGGGACCTACAAAAGTTGGTGATCAGGGAAAGTTCATAATTCCTTGTGATTTTGAAAGGAAGGGTACCCATGATGCATTGTGTGACTTGGGGGCAAGCGTCAATGTGATGTCTCATGCCACGTTCAAAGACCTTGAAATTGGAGAGTTAAAGTCTACTACTATCCTTCTTGAAGTAGTAAATGGAGAAGTTGTGAAGCCACTAGGGATTATTGAAGACGTGGAGGTGTAAGTGAAAGGACTAGCTTTCCTGATCGACTTCATGGTGTTAGAAGTGATGGCGGACCCTCGAGTTCCACTCATTTTGGGATGGCCATTTCTAGCTACCGGAAGAGCAAAAATTGATGTTGGAAGAGAAGAGTTATCTTTGAGCTCAAAAGGAAAAAGTGTCACATTCTTGTGCAATAAGGAAAAAGGAGCCAAGTCTCATTTGAAGCCTCCGGATGATTTTATGGATCATGACTCTATTCTCTTTGATAACTTAAACTCATTTCTTCATGATTATATGAAAATATCAAATTCTAACTTATCTTCTTGTGATGTTGATAGGATGAAAGCATCGGAGCTCGATTGGAAACTAGACAAAAGAGAAAGAGAAAATCCACTTGAAGCTCTTCTTGATGATGATTTGATGCTTGTAAGCAAGAATGGTAAAGTTGAGCTTGTGGACAAGAAGAGGACGAAGCAAATGTTCAAAGTGAGAATGCGAGGAGAGAGTGTGATGGACCAACATTTGGTCCAATGACCGTGAAAATCCGTCCGGCTTGAAGACGTTAAACTTAGCGCTAAATGGGAGGCAACCCATTCTTTTTATCTTTTAATGCTTGTTTTGTTGTTTGGTCTTGTAGATGGATTGTGCTTGTGAGAAAAGACATAGTGAAGAAAAGAGAAGTACTTCATGGATTCGAGTATACATGTCGCATAACTTGTTGCAAACTTAATTCTCGACTCTTGTCTCGAGTTAAGTTTGGGGGGCTAGTGCGTGGTGGACATTGCTCAATTTGTGGTTGCGTTTACTTCTCTACAAGAAGATCATCAATGAAAACTATAAGGGCAAGTCCCACCACTTTTTGCAAACTTAAGTCTCAACTTGTTTCGATTTAAGTTTGGGGGGAGAGTGTGCGGTGTGACTCACCACTTGAGTGTGATTCTTGTAAAATTGACCCAATTTTAATATTTTTCTCATGAGTTTTGATTTGATTTTGGTCCGTTTGGTAGTGTTGAAGTACATGATAGTCCATATTTTTAATGATATTGTTGAGCTAATATTTTTGATAAGTTGTTGAGTATGAATGAAGCGTAGTGGAAGCACGAATTGAGCCCGGAGAACAAGTCGAGATTCGTAGTGTATTCAATCCGGAAGCTAGTGCCAATCATTTCCACTACCAAATGCCTATTGAGGGAGTTTACTCTATACTTTACCACTTCTATTTGCTTGACATGTTTTGATGTTGATTTGGATTGTTGTGATTAGCATGTTGCTTCATTTGTTATGTTTGTGAGAGGTTTACTTTCGTAAGTTAGGATTTCCTTTTTTATCAAAGGTTGGGATGTTGTGAGCTTACTTGATCATGGATGATATAGAATGTGTGTTTTATTGTTGTTGATGGTGATTTTTATTTTTGCATGTTTAGTGTTTTTGGTTGTTTCTTGTTTGTTGTGTCTTTTCTTATTTGTGTTGTGTGCATTTTTATTCTTGTTTAGGGAATGTGTTGGTGGTTTGTTTAGGGAGGTTGTGAGTCATTTTTGAACAACAAGTGATGATATATTGTGGTAATGAGTGATGACAAGATATGATTAAGAATCTCTACGCTTTCGAATTGTGACATGTTTTACTTAACTTGTTCAATTTTGAGATGAATGTGGTGTAATAAGTTTCTTTAAGTCCAAGCACAAGCTTGTGAGCATTTGAGCCTCGACCTTGCATGCATGGTATTTCTTCATGAGTGGATCAGTTGTGTTTGATAAGATAAGACTTGCTCAAGGACTATAGGAACGAGCCCGATTTGTGGAGATTAGTGATATGATCTAAGGCCATCCTTGTCATTAATAGTCATTGTCATACATTTTCCTACCATGAACATCATCCCTAGTCAACCACTTTGAGCCTTTAAGCATATTCTTGTGAATCTAGCACATTACAAGCCTTGATTACCCACATGAGCCTAATATATTTGCCCTTTTGTGTGAGTGATTGAGAAGATGGTAGCTATGAAGTTTTGATATAAGTAAGAAAAAGAAGAAAGGAAATGTTAAACAAGTAATAAAAAGGATGAAAAGAGCAAAACCAAGAATGGACATGTAACCTCAAAACAAGAAAATGAGCAAAGCAACAACAATATGCTCAAGAATTTAAAAGTTCGAAGAAGGAAGCATGCATTGAAAGAAGCTCAATTCAAGGAAGTTGATGATTAGTGCTTGTGGTTACCAAAGTTGAGAAGATAAGAAAGATAAGTGAAAGTATGGAAGAAAGTAGCTACCTCTTCGATTGCTTACACATGATTAGTCACTCTTACCTATATTCTTCCTACCCTACTAAAGAGCTTATCATTACATCCAAATGAAAAGACCTTTTTGATCGCTAATGGAAACTTTGGTAGTTTGTGAATGTAGTCCACGAGCAAGCTTATAGCAAGTCGAGCCAATTGGTTAATAAATATTGATTTACCTTACCTTAAAAGAGTGTTGAGTGAAATTGATATCCGATGAGAGGCTTGGACTAAAAATGGTGATTGAACTTGTTAATATTTTTTGCATGTTATGATTCTAATGTTGTAGGATGCCTTAGCATAGTTTGTAATTCTTATTGTTATTGATGTGTTATTACTTGTGTTCATTTAATCTTTTTCTAGGTGAAAATCACTCCTCTTAGTTTATCATTTTCGGTGTTCGAGGACGAACAACACTTTAAGTTTGGGGGGTGTGATGAGTGATATTTTCACCTAAATTTTAGTGTCTTTTTATGTGTGTTTTCGTATATTTTTATTCGTATTTATGTGCTATTTGGTGGAGTTATGTGTTTTTATGGAATTGAGTGTGAATGAACTTATCGTATGTAAAACAGGTGAAATTGGAGCGAAAATAAAGAAGAGAGACGGAAGAAGGAAGAAGAAAATAGGGCAGCAAGAACACGGTCAGCCGTTTCAAGTACACGAGCCGTGTACTGCAAATGGGCCTGTAAGAGATGGCAGTGCGACGCCATCAGAACGCACAACACGACATCCATTGGTCGTGTTGCGGCACACGACCCGTGTTGCTGCAGGATCAGAAACATATCAGAACCCTTCTAGAAGCTTCTCAAGGGGTATAAATATCCAATACTTCAATATTTGATAAGATTTTTCAGTGGTTTTGCCCTGCATACACACATCACACACCATTTCCTCCATTTTACACCATCATCTTCATCCATACCATCTACCATCATCCCACCATCAAAACCTTCATCCAATTGAGGAAAAGAAGCAATGAAGAGATAGAATTGCAAGGGAAGGAAGGAGATCACCATAGAAGCACTTCAAGGGAGTTTTCATCCATACTTTGTAGTGAAACCTTATTGTTTATCCTGTTTTGTAAGGATCTTAATGTTTGAATATGGTAGGCTAATCTCCCTTATGAGATTAGCAACATGTGTTGGATAATTTTTGGATTTGTGTATTTGAATTCATATGTTGATTGGGTAAATGGATTTTCTATTATTGATGTTTAAGATCTTGAGGTTTATGATGATTTGTGTGCTTAGTTATTCTAAATATGTGATTAGATTGAGAAATCAATTATATACTTAAGATAATTGAGTGAATCATTACATCAAACACTTCATGTGCATTATAAATTGTAAAGAGACTGAGAAATCCTTTAGAATTTAGAACCCTTTGATAGAACATGTTATTGGTTTGATCGAGAGGTTGATTAATTGTGTGAAGGGACTCTCATTTCAAGCTTAATACCTAGTTGGAATTGTTTGAGTGAGAACCAATCCGTTGAGCTAATTGAGATTAATATCCTATTCATCTCGAGAGGGAGCTTAAGTGAACTTAGTGTTGGCCCTTAGTCTTATACCCATGATCACATGAATTTGATGCATGTATCCAAGAATTTCCACTTCTTAATTGTTGTTAATCTCACTTTACTTAACTTGGAAAACCACTCATCCATTTATCTATCTTGTTTGTTGATCATTGTTTGCTTGTTTGCTTTGATTGATTTTATTACTTGTTTGAAAACCACTCCATTGATGATTCATCTCTATAAAATTACAAGAAACGTGATATCGCTTAAGCACTAGTACTTACCTCCCTGTGGTTCGATAAATTATTTTAATTGGTCATCCCTATTACAAAATGACTAATCACAAACATTTTGTTTACTTTTTACATTTAGATTCAAAGAAATAATATTTTAATATGTAGTGAATTAATGTATACTCCCTCCATCGCAATTAGCTTTTCACTCTTTTTACATTAGTCCGTCTCAATGTACGTTTCACCACCTAATATTATATAAAGTTTAAAAATAATTAACCTCTTATTAATATATCATATTTTAACAAATTTCACTCTCACCTAATTTACATAACTTATTTTATCCTTTATTTATTACCTAAAAATATCACATTACTCTCAAAAGTAAAAAAGTTTGTAAAAAGAAAAACTTTTCTTAAACTTCATATTTATAGTATTAGTGAAGAGTAAGTCGAGATGAAAAAAGTATAATATTTTAATATGTTGTGGGTAATTGAATTAGTGTTGTTTGTATATTCCATTGAAATATATTAATTGGTTGGATCCATTGGGGAAAAAAAAAAGAAACCTTACATTAGGATTAATTAATCAAAATGACAAAATATAAATCTTTGTTTGGACGAGTGAGAAATTTTCTAAAAATTTTGGAGTATTAGTTTGTAAATGTGAGATTCTCGTTTCCACAATAGAAATTAATAATATAATATTAAGCAATCAAAATAAAAAAAAATTGATTTTTATTATTATTATTTTATTATTTATTTTTTATTATTATTTTTTTTTTTTGAAAAAAAGTGTAATAGATAATTGTATGATTTGAGTGTATATGTCCCTTAAATGGTGGGGGTCTTTAATACACCCGTCGTCCATTTAAAAGGATATAATTTGTTTTTAATACTCCCTCTGTTCCACAACAAGAGTGGTGAAATTTTTTTGCACGTAGATTAAGAGAATTAATATTTAATGGGTAGTTGGGGGTAGTTGAGGTGAGAGAAATAATGTTTTAAGTAGGTGTATTAGTGTGAAGTGTGGGGTTATGGGGAGAGAAAAAGTTAATTTGTATGGGTCTCTTTTACTAAAAAGGGAAATGCACCTCTTGTGTTGGGACAGACGAAAATGGTAAAATGCACTCCTTGTTGTGGGACGGAGGAAGTATATATTAAAGGGTATTATTATTTAATACTCCCTTCGTCTAATGTCAATCTATTCATTTTATTATTTTGGGACGTCCACTCTTAATCTATCAATTTCTACTTTTAGACACATGGAACCCACCCACTCACTAATACAATTAAAATATGGGACCTACACACCCCACTACATATTAAATAATCCTTAATCCACGCGCAAAAATCAAACGGATAGATTGAGGATGGACGGAGAAAGTATATAATTATTAAAAAAGTAAATACAGTGCATCTGAAATGAAGTACATCTAAAATGACAAAACATGTAATTTTGGAGTTAACCGATAGAGTAATTTATTGACATGGATTAAGTGAGGGGGCAAATGAGGAATATTAATTAAGGGTCACTTACTATTTGATACATAAAATAATGTATAATTGCTATAAATTATATGATTTAAATTACTAATACTTATAACTACATAATTATGATTGTGATACCATAAATACCCTTACGTGTTTGCACAATTTTGCTTGCACAATTTTATTTTACACAATTAAGTTCCGGCGGAGGTCAGGTGGCGGTCCCGTGGAGACCCGGCGACATGCCGACAGCAGTCCGATGGTGGTTCGGCAGTGGGTGGGTGGGTGAGGGTTAGAGTTTGTGGTTTAAAAGTGTATGAGATTATAAGGTTATATTTGGTATTTTACATTAATATTTTGTATGTGAGAATAATTATTTGAATTCATTGTACCTCATAGTAATTTAGGGTAAAATTATGTACTATTAGTGGTTTCCAATTAATTAAATATGTTAAGCGAAAATGTTAATTTTGAAATTATGCATACTTTGAATTTTATTGAATTAGGGTTGTATTTCCTTTATTTTTATTTTTCAAAAGAGTTATTGTGAAACAAATAAAATAAAAGGATAAAGTATGTAGTTCGACATGAACGAAGTACTCCGTCGCGTCCAAATATCACCATTTTATTATATTGGGCGTCTCATCCAAATTGCTTCATTTTTCTCTTTTGGTAAAAAAAGGCCCACCATTGGCCAACCACTACCCATCACATCTCTTTAATACACATACCCACTTTACATAAAATAATAATACTCCTTAATATAAGTGCAAAATTAAATCACCTCTTTGCCCGGGACGGCGGGAATAATACTTTTTAAGGCAGGTCTTGTGTGAGACAGTCTCACATAAGTTTTTACGTGAGACGGATAAAAAATGATAAAATTATTATCATTTTCGCTATAAAATGTTATCACCTTTTATTTATACTATAAATTATTTATGAAATAGTTTACTGCATTATCATCTCTTTTCATTGATTGAGTATCACTTTTCGTTAATAATATTATCACTTTTTATCCATCTCACATAAGAGTTTATATGAGACGTCTCACACAATTCTTTGCCTACTTTCTAATAAAAAAAAGTGAGATTTTAAACGTAAAGAGGTTATTTGCTTTAGTGAAAATACATTTTATATTAATTGTACATTATACTAATTTTAGCTTAAAAAAAACAAAACAAAACAAAAAAAATAGAAACAAAATATGGCCAAAAAATAAAATTTTAAGAGGAGTTAGGTCTCTTGTGCATTTAGGCACAAAACGTTAAAAGATACAATATTTTGTTGTAAAGGGTATGCTCTCTCCGTCCCTTTCAAAGGGGTTTTTTTTTTGCACGTTGATTAAGGAGTATTACTTATTTAATGTGTAATGAATAGTTGTATTAGTTGGAGTGTGGGCCTCGTACTTTAATTGTATTAGTGGGTATGTGTGTGAGTCTCATGTGTGTCAAAAAGGAAATGTAACTATTTGGGTAGGACACCCAAAATGAAAAAAAAAAATTCTCTCTAAAGGGGACGGAGGGAATATACTATTTAACTTATAAGAATATTACTTTTTCAATGAAAGAGTCAGTTGAAATATGAATAACATTAATGTTTGAATAAAAATAATATTGAATAGCTGAAGTAGATGATCTTACCAAGATTAAAAGACAGATTTTTTCAAATCTTGTAAATTAGACATGTAAGCTCAGTTGTGACACAGTTGTGTTTAATGAAGGGATCCTATTGTAAACACCCAACTTCTGCAAAATTGAATGCAACTTAGTCAGAATGGGTGTAGGCTTCTTTGGCCAATGCACAATTTGAAATCTAGTCATGGAATACACTACTTCAACCATATAAGAAATTTCAGCCACATTCTAAGCATTTTCAGTTTCAAATTAATTAAATTATCTAAGATACCTCTTTTTATTTATTTATTTAAATCTTTCAACAACTTCAACACCTTTAGACATTAAAAAAAAATTCTTAAATTCAACCCACAAAATACGTCCAATACTTCATAGGATGAATAAAATATTATTTTTTCATAAACTATTGAATTATTTAATTTTTAACTAGTCTAAAAAGGCCATTATTGACTTTTAGCTTCGCCATTGTTAACAATCAGCTTCTATTTAAACTAAAACTTGGTAATTATTTCGATGATAAGCTGGAGCTTGAAAGCGAGATAAATTATTTATCAATAAGTTAGAATCAAAGCTCCATTAAATCTCTAATCCCACGTGAATTGAATGAGATGCTGTCAAATTCACCTACCTTTCATTACATCTCTGACTGAGTCAATTATATGATTCAGAATTCATTATTAATCAGTAAGTTATTAGATATGCGTCACTATCACTTCGCTTAGGCTATGTTATTAAAAGTTTGTTGTATTTTTAAAATAATAAAACGTGACAATTTATAAATTTTACTTTATATTCAAATGCTTATCTAACCCAAGGCCAAGGGATCACTAAATAAAACATTGTCACTGGAATTAATTGGGTTGTGAATCTTTTGTCATTTCAAAGTCAAATTTCTCCATTCAGATACATTACGTATTGATAAATAGAGAAAATATCAATTTTGGTCCTATATCTTTTACGAAATCCAATTTTAGTCCTGTAACTTTTAGTATTTTCAATTTTAGTCCTTTTAGTTTCAATTTTGGTCATGTAACTTTTAAATTTTCAATTTTAGTACTATAAGTTTCAAAGTTAGTTATATATCTTTTTGAATTTTCAAAATTAGTCCTATTATAAATTATATCATATTTCAAAAGATACAGAACTAATTTTAATAATTTGAAAAGATACAGGACTAAATTTAAAATTTATAGGACTAAAAATGAAAATTTAAAAGTTACAGGACCAAAATTGAAACTAAAAGGACTAAAATTGAAAATACTAAAAGTTACAGGACTAAAATTGTATTTTAAAAAAGATACAGGACTAAAATTGATATTTTCTCTTTGATAAATACGTATATTTATTTTAAGATTTAGAAATTTTATTCATTCTCCACCTATAAATAAGACTCTTTATTCATTCATTGTACACACATTAATTTATTCATCATGACGAACAAAAGCTTTTTTCAAAATCTTAAAAAAGGTATCCGTTTTTAATTTATTCTCATTTGATTATTTTTTGTTTTTATTTATTATTTATTTTGTTTTAGTTTTTTTTTTTTATTGTTAGTACGTACTCTTTTTGATTTTTTTGTTTTTATTTATTTATTTGTTTTGTTTTAGTTCCGTTTTTTTAATTGTTAGTACATAATTTTTTATCTTTTGATTTTCTACGTAATTAATTTTTGTTTCATGGTTAATTTTATAATTTTTTTAAAATAATTTTGTTATGTATTCACTTTTGATTATATTTTTTTATCTATTTTTTTGTTTTTAATTATTTTTTTAGTTATTAGTATGTAATTTTTTTATTCTTTTTTACGTTATTAATTTTTTTTATTGATTTTACAATGTATTTAATTAATTTTGTTATCAGTTCCTTTTCTTTTCTTATTTCTTTGAATTTATTTACAATAAATTTATTTTTTAATAATATATATTAATTTTATTATAAATTTTCTTGTAAAATTTTTTAATATTTTTTTCGTTATGTTTCTTTTAATTTTATTTGTTTTATTTTTTATTTTTGTGTTTTTTAATATACTTTCACCAACATTAAAATTTAATGATACATAAATAATATTTTTTTAAAGATTGAAAAAGGATGTATTTTTTTATCTTTATAATTTTTGCTCTTTCTTTTATATTTTTTAAAATTCTCTTTTATTAACTTTTGTTTTTATTATTTTTTTTAATTCTGTTATTTTATTTTTCATTTTTATTAGTATGTAATTTTTTAATCTTTTATTCTTTTATATTAATAAAAAAAATTTCATTGTTACTTTTATTATTTTTTTAATTAAATTTTTTATAATTTCTCTTTAGATTATTTTTCTATTTATTTAATATTTTGGTTTTAGTTCGATTTTTTTTATTAGTAATTTTTTATCTTTTGATTTTTTTATATTATTAAATTTTTAAAATGTTAAATTTATTAAAATTTTTAAGAGTGGGTCTCATGTAACCCGTTTTTACATGAAAACCCTATTTTTAAAAATTACTCTTTACTTTATAAAAAATTACTCTTTAATGAGTAATAATTTTTATATAGAAGAGTAATAATTCATGTTTCTAATTTTCATATAAATACGTATATTTTCATATAAATTTTCTTTAAGATTCGACAATTTATATGATTAGATTAGATCAAATAAAAATAAAATCAAATCTTATTTAGAAACATTTAAAAAAAAATTGATCAATTTCCACTTATATAATAAAACTCTTTATTCATCCGTTCACATAAATTATTCAGTAGATCATATATTTTAATTTTTTTTTTATCAATTTAATTATGGAACAACAATCATAATAAAATTTGAAAAATCAATTCAATATTTTTTAAAAAATTTTTTTGGTAAATCAATTTAACAACGAAATTAAGTTTTACTAACAGAAATAAATTCACATTTAAGTGTATATAAATTGAATGTTACTATTTAATATAAATTTATATTAGATTATAATTGAATAAATAGTTATTATATTAAACTTGAATTGCATTTTTTAAATTGTTGAATAAATGATTATATTAAACTTAAATTAATTTTTTAAAATTGTAATTTTATAACTCATGTAATACACGAGATTTATACTAGCAGTAATATATGTACAAGAGTATTACTCCCTCCGTCCTGAGTATTTTCACTCATGTGTATGGGTACGTGAATTGAAGATTGGTTAGAGGTATTAGGGGAGGGTAATGGGAATGAGAGGGTATTGACTCCCATTCTTCATGCTTGGTTAGCTTGGTTAGGGGTAATGAGAACTAAAATCCCTCAATCATTCCCCTACATTTAATGTAATTACATTGCCATTCCGGAATTTGAACCAAGCGGGAAGTTTGAAATTGTAAATAATTGTTTTTTTTTTTAACTAAGCTAGATGTGAGCATTAAAAACCAAAATCTGATTTTTAAACATTGCCTAAACTAATGACCACATTATTACATAATGCATAAACTTGTATATTCAGATACTTTTTTGTATAATGGAGTATTACTCTTCACCATGATATATTGTCATTATTCAAAACAAAGAATAACATTACTCTTGTATGATATACTATAACTCTTTAAAAAAAAATAACGCTCAACATTTTAAAGAAAGATACTTTTGGGAGGAAGACACCTATATTTAATTGTATGAAAGTAATGGATTTTTTTTAAACTATTAATATAGTTAAATAACATTGAGTTAAAATGTACTTCCTCCGTCCACAGTAAAGATCTCGTTTTTCTTTTTAAATATATGAGACTCACACACATTATTAATACAATTAAAATATAAAATTACATATCTATTAATACAATTGTCCACTACACATTAAATAATAATATTTTTTAATTCACGTGCAAAAAGTAAATGAAATCCGGGAGGGCGAAGGGAGTATTATGAAGTAGTAAAATTGTAAATAACTTTAATTAGTACTATACCATATACTCCCTCCAAACCCTCGCAGTATTTCTGTATACATTTTGTACATAAATTAGAATATATTTCCTTAGTCTCAAAGTTGTTAATTTTCACCTTTATTTGCATATATAGATTAAGAATAGTTGTTATTTATGGAGGTATATTGGTATTAATAATAATATAAAGTATATTTGGTGTTTTACGTAGAAATGATATTTTTATAAATATATTGTATGCAAGGTTATTTGTTTTGAATTTTTTACCATTTAAAAATATGAATTATTTTTTTGGGAAGATGTGAAATAGTTATTAGATGGAGGGAGTAATATTTAAGGAATTAAAATCAATTTAGCCTCATCACTCATACTGAATCCAATTTTGGTCTCAAGAAATTAATTATTTCAATTTAATATCAAATATTAACAAAATGTGTTAATGTTGTCCCAAATTAGTGTTTTCCAAGAAGCAGTTCCTATGGCGGACCGAATTCCCTATTTCACTTTGATATTCCACTCTCTATTTTATAATTTATTTTCTATTAAATAAGAGATGAAACATAAAATGAAATTGATAATCCCATTTGGTTTCTACGTGCATAGTCGATGGCATGTCTGGAGATGTCTGTGTACTGTAGCGAATAAATATCAGTATTGTCCTATAACCTTAATCGAATTCAGCCTTAATCTCAAAATAATTAATATTTTCTATTTAATATTAATTCAGACACACCGTGAGGGATTTTTAAAAAAAAAAAAAAAAAAAACTAAGCTAGTGATTACATGGGAATGACAATATTCAAAATGAACATATCCCTCTATATCAGAATTAATGAGCTTCAAGTGTGCCAAGTGCCAACCTTAGTATGGTCCAACAAATTCATTTTCATTCCCCAATTTGATGTTGCATTTCAATGATTATGTTTTGCTAATAATATTCCCCACCGCATTCATTTCGAGAGCCCTTTCCTCCACGCTATAAAATTCAATCATGGACCCCACCCATGGCAAAATTGTAAATAAACTAAAGTGCCCTACTGACAGCCGGTTATGGACAACCAAAGATGGAGGAGTGATTGATCTACTTGATGCAAAGGAAATTCATTATGCACATACTACTTCATCTTTTATGATTATAGAGGTGTTAAAAGAGCTAAGCGAACTCGAACTCCACATACTCGAGCTTGGCTCGAGTACCTATTGAGTCGAGCTTGAGCTCGGCTCGTTAAGGTAACGAGCTTGGCTCGACTCAAAAAATACTCGAGCGAGCTCAGCTCGTTAAGCAAAAATGTTGAATTTTCGAGCCTTATCGAGTCGAGTCAAGCCTAATATTAAGTATATATTTTATATTATATTTAAAATATTTATTTTATTATATATTATTATAATAATTAATATTATTAATTATTATTTTCGAGCCTTGACGAGCCGAGCTTAACTAAACGAGTATAAAACCGAGCTCGAACTCGAGCTCGAATAGATATGAATCAATCCGAGTTCGAATTTTTTCGAGCCGAGCCGAGTATTCGAGCAACTCGTTTTACATAACAGCTCTATTTATGAATCTTAAAACTTCTTCTTTTTCATGTTATGAGTTAGGGTTTATGATGCAAACTTTATTATCCTTCTTTAATTTAAGGGTCTTACTTAGCTAACCTAAACTCACATATGACTCGGGTGAAATCTGACCATTAGATTAATCTATCTTCAATTCTAGCTGTTGGATAAAATAATAATAATAAATTATTCAAATGCTACATATTGAGCAAGTTACCACTGAAAAGTAAGCAGATTGTTGTATTTTTAAGATAGTTTGTCCAATAACCAATGAGAGAGAAGAGTGAGTTTTTCTATAAAGTTAGATTTACTGCAATCATGTTCAACTACCCATCTCTTTACTATGTCAACATTGACATGCTATTCATCTATGCACCACACTCATGTCCAACTATCCATCTCCACACCATATCAATTCATCTATGCACCACACCATGCCCAACTATCCATCTCCACACCATGTCAACATTGAAATACTCTTCTTCATCTCCACACCATCCTACGCCATAATCCTTCATGTATATTTTTCATTCCACGCCATAGTCCTTTACTTATATTTTCTTATTTTATTATTATTATTATTAAATCATGATGTATTTTTGTTTTTAACTTAAGATTTATTTGTATCAAATTTCTTTAACTATAAGAGTGGCTAAAATCACTCTACGTTTTTCCAATAATATAACTTATTACGTTGTTGTAGGCTTTTTTTTAATATTTTAAATAATTAAATATTAATTATGAATTATTCCGTTGTCCGGAATAAAAGCATTCTTCAAGTTTAAGTAAATTAAACATAGGTTTTTTTTAAGTCTAAAATTATACATAAATTTCTAGTAGAAATTTTTTAAAATTATATTTTTAATATAAATAAATTGATTAATATTTTATTTTTATTCATTTAATATTTTTATTTAGTACACAAAATATATTAATACTAGCTTTATCTCCGGCATACGACACGAGTTCTTTCTGTTATGTATATTGTTTTTATTTTAAATATATTTTTATTATTTTATATTTTATTATTAAATGTATATGTATTAGATATTTTTAATTTAAAACTTGAAAAATGGATAAACTATAAATCCAAGGCTCAAATAATTTTTTCTATTAATTAGGGTCTTAAAATATGTAAATTTAAGGAAAGTTGCCATAATAAGAATATTTTTTTTCTATCACAATTATATCACGAAATTATTAAACGTGTTATTAATAGTATATTAATTAATAATTGAACATCACTCTTTTTTTTTCTTTTTTTTAAGTGTATATTCTAATCGAGCATTACTCTATTTTTATAAATTGGCTAAAACTTGTGTCTTTTTTGAGACACCGTGCCCTCAAATCTCATATTTTTTTAAAGTTGTAACTTTTAGCATTAAATATTATTATATCCTTTTAGTATGAGAACTTATATATTTTTTATTTTTGAGAATTTTTAAAAATTTTTTAATCAATTATTTATACTATTCATATTTCAATCGATTTTTTCAATGTTGTATACCCTTTTAAATAAAATATTATACTCTTGTACACCTTGTACACCCGAGGATACAAGAGACCAACTCTTATAAATTAATTTAATTATTTTCTTTTTTATTAATTAATAACACAAAAGTAAAATATTTAAATGTAAAAATATATTAAAAATTATTATTATTAATAATTATTTAAACTATTAATTGTTAGTTATTAATTGGACTATAGGAGATACTAAATAAAACATTAGTTAAAATGTTAACCTACTAAAATAAAATATTACTTGCAAGATTAAAAAATATATATATATATTAAAAATTTGGTGACGCCACATACATAAAATTTTTCAAAGAAGAACATTGTGACACCACCTACAAAGTTTTTTTTATTATAAAATATTAATTGAAAATTTAATTTTGATTATTAATAATACGCGAGACTAAAATTAAATATACACAAAATAAGATTATCATATTAATTACTTTTCAATTATAAAAAAATATTTATCTTTTGTTGTTTTGTATTTTTTATCGCATCATATTACTTTTTTCTTCTTTTTAATGATATAAATTTTATTCATTTTATATATTACTCATGAAATAAATTTAATTAGACATTTCACTTATCACATATAGTTTTCTAATTAAAAATGTTATTTCGTTGTTTTAATTATTCATGAAATATATCAATTATTAAATATAATTTTTTCTTAATCAATTATTCATTTTTATTAAAAAAATTACTATCACTTTTAATCTATATGATGAATTCAATAAGTTTTAATAATTTTTTCGTAATCAATTTTTTTTATTAAAAGTATTATCACTTTTAATCTATATGGTGATTGGTGATTACAGTAATTTTTAAAGCCAACTAGGGTGCACCAGATACATCGGTGGACCTGGACAATTGTAGTTATTAGATTAATTTATAATTCAATCTCCACCATTTATTAAGATAAAATAATTAATTTTATTTTTTAAAAAAATCTACCCAATTCTTTATTTTAACCTATAAACTTCTAAGTGCACCCCAAAATCACCCTAATTTTTAATAATTCTTCCTTAATCAATTATTCATTTTTATTAAAAATAAAATCACTTTTAATGTGTAGGGTGATTTCAATAGGTTTTAAAAATTTTCAATGGAACATTAGAAAAAAGAAATGATTAATTTTATGAAATTTAAAACACAATTAATAATAATTAAAAGAAACTTAATTTTAATATTTGTGGCGCACATGTTTAGACAAATCTCAAATATAACTGAAGTGGTGCTAGATGGGTTAATCTTTGACTACATTATTGAGTTGTGATAAGGAAATAGTGAAAAGGTGCGTAGGAGATGTGCATAGGTTAATCTTTGACTGCAGTAATGAGGTATAATAAGAAGTTAGTGAAAAGGTGCATAGGTTAATTTGAGTGCAGTGTTGAGATGTGATGAGAAGTTAATGAAGGCTTTGTTTGGGAATCCCTCAAATTTGGCCATATTTTTTTGTCAAATACAATAAAGTTGAATTGATAACATCACATGTTGATCCTGCAATCAATCTGTGCTAACCCCGTTCATGTGTTAGCTTGGATCAGCTAAGAATCTCCCTTATTTTAAACTCTTAAAAATATATAAAATATTATCGTGAATTTGATTTAAATAAGTATTTGTCTTTTTTTTTTTCTTTTCATATATAACCCGTTTGAGTATATACTTTTTTTATGTATACGAGTGTGAGGATATTAAAAATAGTGAGTTTTCAGTGTAAGTACAATTTTTAATAAAAAAATTATATAATTTATTTAGTTTGATAAATAAAGTATATTCCTTTCTCCTCGCGTTAAGGTTTACGTTTTTTATTTTGATTTGTTTCAAGTTAAGGTTTACATTTCCCTTTTTATCTAGCGAGACCCACACAAAATAATTATTAATTCAACATAGGGCCAACATAGAATACTAATACAACTTCTCCTTGCAAAATGCAAACGTCAACGCTAATGCGGACGGAGGGAGTATAAAGTACATGATATCTTTTTAGCATTATGAGATTATGAAGATATTATTACGCTTTGGTTGACATCTTCTGTGTCAGTCCGTTGGATGAGTGACACGTAGTAAAGAATAGGAAAATTATACCTGAAGTAGGAGAGAGAATTAAGAGTGAAGTTATATCCGATTAACGTGTAAACCCTAGGGGCAACAGGATTTCTCCATCTCACCAAGTATCAATCTATAAAAAGCTGTTACAGTCTTGTGCCATTTTACACCCCGTTTTATTATATATATACACCCATTATTATATTTAAAACAACAATTATTAAATTATTGTTCTCGCAAT
Source organism: Pogostemon cablin (assembly GCA_023678885.1). Classification (NCBI taxonomy): domain Eukaryota; kingdom Viridiplantae; phylum Streptophyta; class Magnoliopsida; order Lamiales; family Lamiaceae; genus Pogostemon; species Pogostemon cablin. The sequence continues at coordinate 15,763,373 of CM042960.1, forward strand.
GGATTCACTTTAACCTCTTTAAATATCTATTTTATTCAGCATTTTATGGTTGTAATCTCACAAGTCTTCATTAAAGAGTCTGTAAGGCCAACCAGTTTAGCTCGAAGCATGTTAGGGTTAAGGTCAAATTCACTTTTTAATATCTCATTTAAATAGACACGATTAACCTAAAATTTGATTAACGTAAATCTAACTGACTCATTTAATATCCCTAAATTGTACTCTCTTGAACTACTAAAATGTTCTTAAAAGAGCACGTGAAAAGATTCTATTTTACTTAAACTTAATTTGAATTTGATGTGTATATTTTTTAAAGGGTGATTTTAAAATTTTATAGGGTCATTATATAATAATAAAATTAAAGGGTTTGTATTCAATAAAAGAGTATACTTTAATAATAATAAGTGTATATTTAGCAGCAATCTATTATTATTATTATTATTATTATTATTATTATTAAAACAAATTTTAATGAAATCACTGGGAAAAGCTAACACTGCTTGACAAAGAAAGTTCAGTATAATATATCAATGTATTTCAAATGAAACATTAGATTTTATATAGAATGCTGGGTATCAGCAAGATGAGAACGAGCAATACTCTATTAATAACAAGCACACTACATCATAGTTGAGAGAATAAGTAATATTCTACTCTCTTCATCTCATAAAATTTTTCACACTTTATTTATTTACTTGTCTCACAAAATATTTCACACCTATAAAAAGGAAATATCACTTTATCTAACAACCTCAAAAGTTACTTTAATGTCAAATTTTCTACTTCTTTTTCACACACATATAATTACTTGATACTTTTATATCATCTAAAAATACTATAATACTCTTCAAAGTTAATAAAATTATTTAAAAAGTACAACATTTTTTAAATAACGTAAAATAGTAAACATGAAAAATATTATGGGATGAAGAGAGTTTTATTTATTGGATTCCTTAATAACAAAGTGTTCTTGATGGCAATAGTTTATGATACTAATAATTATCTAAGCAAAGAGAATGCAAGAGTAAATAAATTAAATACACTATTTCGAATTTATAACGACTAGATAATGTTAAATGAGTAAAGTAAATAAACTAATTAAATATTATAAGGATTAATTACTTATAGTTACACACTTTGTACCATAATTATTATAAGATATATTAATTTAAAATAATTACTCTCGTATACAAAATATTAAGATAATAACTTTAATATGCCTGTCTTTTTTTTAAATGGTACAACCGGATCTTTTTTGCAATGTGGGTCAAAAAAATTTAAAACGGATCCTCACCCTTCCCTTTCCTCCTCCTCTGTCGATGAGATTTGCTCCTGATTTCTCTCTCCACAGTTACTCTTTCTTGTAATTTCACAGACCTACCTCCAATTTCCCCACTATCTCCACCGCCAAATCCAACCCGGCGCCACCATCTGAGCCGTCTCTGCTTCCACTGCTACCTTCGAAACCCACCCCTCTTCAAATCCAGATCCCCATCCTTCATTTCCATATTAGATTTAGTGCTCTCACATTGTTTAATGTTCACATTGCGCTGTACTGAGCGTACGATTAACCACGCCGACACTAAAAATATCAAGCTGTCGTACAGCCCGAAACGAGCTACGGCGGAGCTCGAACAGCTCCATCGGCAACCGCGCCACCATGGCAGCCCATCCCTCCGGCAGAATTGCGGCCTCTGTCTCCATTGATAGCTTCATTCGAGGCTCTGCCTTCTGAAGTCTGGCAATTGAAATTCAATCCCCAGGTAATGATTTCTTGTTGTTATTTAATGTCTTTGCTCACCAGTTTGTGTGACTGTGTGAAAGATTACGGGTAGTTTGATGACCACCATTTAAGAAGAGTACGGATGGTGTTTGATGAATTGCGCGTGACACGAGTTAGCCATTAATGTGAGCTTTGAAGAAATGGCAGCATTACCAATATCATGATTCACAAACATCACTACTTTCAAATGCTGTAAGATCTTGATTGTGGTCTGTAATTATCATATGAGTTTCGAGCCGTCCCACATTTCTGCCATATGTCTTCACTTATTTTCACCGAAGCCTCCGAGAATTTGGTCAGCCTGTCGAGAACCTTCGTCAAGCTCGGTTGCACGCAACTTACAGGCGACGGTTTGTCCTCGTTCTTCTCCTGTTCGTCTCTTTTGCCATCTTGTTGTTCTCAGAATCAGTTGCGGGTGCTGTTTTCCTTTGTTCCTCAGCTTGGTTTCCAACGGACAGGCGTAGATCAACCAGAGAAGCTTTATTGCATCACTTACTTCTTGCGATGGCAATGACTCGATCCTGGATGAGAAGTACCTACAGAAAGTGGATGAATCTATATCGAATGCAGGATGATGTTGAGTTTAAGAGATGCTTTATGTTAAGTAGTATTTAGTCTACTAATTTTTTTTTTTTAAATTAGGTTACTCTTTATAATAATTTAAGTTACTTTTTATAATAACTCTTTAATTTGAGATTATATTACAGATAATAAAGTCATATACAACAATTTTTTACTTTCTATTAAATTAGATTACTCTTTAATTTGAGATTATAATTTCAGATAATAAAGTCATGTAATATACAACGAATTCTTTGAGATAATTCAGCGTGTTTAATTAATAATTAATCTTGTTCGTTTAATTCTACGAGTTCTGTTTAAGTAAATATATCTTCCAATATTTCCTCAAGTGGTTATCTAAACATAGCTTTGTAATAGTCAACAAACTAAATATTTGTCTCCTGTATTTGGTTCAAGTAGCTAATCAATAAAATCTCGCTGGTGCATAGTGAGTTCTGGGGAGTTCTGCCTTTCCCTATTAATTAGTCCTAGTGTTTGTTAGAGTATGATCAGTCTTAATCAATTTTTCCAATAAGGAAAATTTGACTAATTTCTTCTCCACATTTTAATTTGACTAATCTGATTGAATATATTCAAGTGTTAGTTCTTAACATTTCAGTAAGCTCTTGTATTGAGAACAATACGGTATAGATTCTACCTTCATTGTTTTTAAATGCATATGTTAGTGATTATATTTTGAATCGTTTAGGATTTAATGTCATTGTTTCACCATCTGTATTTTGTTATACTACATTTTTGAAAAAATGTTAGATCAGTCTATAGAAAAAATTAGATTATTCTTAGGAATTAATTAGATTATTCTTTATAATGAATTAAATTACTCTATAAATTCGGTGAGACATAAAATTTCCCCTATTTATTTATAGCAAGAAAGTGAAATGATTGGAATATCTATTTTTTATATACTCTATAAAAATACCTATGTAATTATTTAGAATTATTTAGGTTACTCTTAATGAATTATTTACTACATAGAAAAAATGTTAGATCACTCTATAAAAATATTTTTTTATTAATTAGATTACTTCTTAAAATGAATTGAGTTACTCTTTATAATGAATTAGATTACTCTTTATAATAACTTAGGTTACTCTTTTTTATTAATTGAGTTACTCTTTATAATATATATATTTTTTGAAAAGATTAAGTTACTATGTAATTTGAGTATTTGGTCAATATTTTTTAGATTACTCTTTCATATTATTTAGGTTACTCTTTATAATAAAATTTTTTTTTTAAAAAAAATAGATTAAGTTAGTATTTAATTTAAGTATTTGGTCAACATCTTTTAGGTTATTCTTTCATATAATTTAGGTTACTCTATATAATACTAGATTTTTTTGTAAAAAAAAAGAATAAATTACTATTTAATTTGAGTATTTGGTCAACATCTTTTAGACCTTTTATAATAAATTAGATTAGTGTTTAATTTAATATTCTGAAAATAAGTGATGTATGACAAATAATTAAATTGTATACAATTTGTAAGTTATAGATCATTATTTGAAATTAATTAGATTGATTAGATCACTCTTGAAATAAATAAAACTATACACCTTATGATAAGAGTTAATTTTATACTCCACTCGTGCCTCCTCTTGCAAACACTTCATAATTTCCAACTCTTAGTAGGGTCAAGAAACTTCATTCCAAAATAGATCCAAAATACCCAATGATTAAAAATCGAAATTTATAGATGAATACAAGATCAGAATGAATGATCTTTGAGTATTAGTAAACTAGTGGTAGGAAGCTGCAATGGCTTTAACAGCTTCTGCCCTTAGAATAAACTAGTGGTAGGAAGCTGCAATGGGTAGACCAATGAAGGGTCCTACCCAGAAGATCCACTACAATGTTTAAAAAAAATGTTAGAAAAAAAATTGCTAATGTAATTGATCATCCCAAGCCTCATCCTGTTTTTGGTAATCTAGATCAACTGCATTATTCCGATTTGTGAGGAAACCGTCGACTACCTTTTTGGCTCCTCACAATAGCTCCTCACAATAGCACCCAATGTTCCGTATGTTTCTTGATTCGCAACCTAAATCACAGGAAGCATTATGAAGTTATGTTAGTGCAAAAAATATACATGGTAAATTTAACCAATTGTCTGAACATCCCACAAGAATAGGCAGCACAAGTTGAAAAGGGTAAAAGAAACAAATTTTTTAAGATCAGCGGAACCAAGTAAAATTTTTTAATTAGCAATATTTGATGCAGTGGAAGTTTCAAGTATGATTCCCAAGTTCCAATTAAAAGTCCCACATGTTTCAGTAATCAATACGAAGAATAAATTTTCATGAATTCATCATCGATGAATCTGAAGCACTTAGTAACTTGTTCTGCACACTTCAGATACAAGAAACAAATGTTGATCATGTGCATTTGATTGTCTTCCCTAATTGAGCCATCTTAGTTATGTCCTCTACTGCACTTGTCTAATTTGGAAACCATTATTAGTTCCTATATGTGATTTGGTTTAAAAACTTATTAAATACAATAACACTAGCAGCTTAGTTTTGTTCAGCTTACCCCCATCACATTAGCAGGCCCCATTCGTTATTATCACTGTAAAATTCCAGCATGAGAGCTATCAAATCGTTCGCACCTCAAATACACTAGTGAGGTGTTGTCAAGGGGAAAAGATATTCGACATACCTGAGAACCACAACCAATGTAGGGATCACTCCAATGCAGGTCATCAACAATCTCAATATACAATTGTTCTTTGATTGTAGGCTCTGGTGCACCAAAATAAGAAAATTCCACCACATCCACATCACACCATACACCACCTGGCCACCCCTGCCACCTTAGTCCCATATAGCTCTCTGATCACTGGAGATTTCAGGAACACGTAAAATGAGAAAAAAAATATGTAATTGTGTCAAAAAACCCCAAATATAGCATCAATCTCTAGAAAACGCACAGTAAAAGAATCACAATATTTCAATTCAGGTAGCTGTTGGAAGCTCATAGTGTAGGCATTCAAAGAAAAAAATGATACACTCAGAAGGAATCGCAAAAGGTTGCTCAGATCGGTCGCCAAAGCGGTCGCGAAATGAGAGTTTTAACAATGAAAGTTGATTGACGAAGTAAAATGTGAAGGCAGGATAAGATGAGGCCCGCGGGGACAACAATTATAGGTTCCGGCGAAGAAGACGACTTCAATTTTGGTGTAGGCATTAGGGAGATGTAACTACTGTTCTCAAATTTAACACATATGGAAGAGAGGATCCGATTAGCATCTCAAATTTAACCCACATGAATAGAGGATATGGTTCTATCAAATAATTGGTAGGACCGGTCCTACCCTAGTCATTCTCAAATATTAAAGTAAAATACTAAATATAACACTAAACCAATACACTTTTAAATCACAAACTCTAATCCCACATCCACCGCCGGACAGCCGGCCGGCCGCCGGAAAACTGCCGTCGTCGGAGCTCAGCCGGACCACCACACTTTTTGCTGCACACACTTTTTTACTGCACACACTTTTGCTGCATACGAACTTTTGCTGCACACAACATTTATGTGCAGCACATTGTAGAGGTATTATTGGAATATCACTATATATTTATGTAGTTAGTAGTATTATTTTTATATATTTGTATCTCATAGTAATTAAGGGTTTTTTTGTGTACATAGTAGCAATCCTCCCCTACTATAACAACGCAGAATTTCAAATAGATAGATTAAAGGGTTTCAAATAGATAGATTAAAGGGTAAATATTAAAATTTGTCATGTAACTATGACATTTTCCAACTTCATTCCTTTTTTTATTGTATTTCTCATTTTTGGTCCTCCGTTATTCGATTTTAGTCTTTTTTTTTTATCTAAATTTAGTTTTTTTTGCCGAAAATTTAAAAAACTCGCCGGAAAATTATGCGTGAGTTGCACGCGCTCAAAGTTGATCATGTAAGTATGGACTGTTCCAACTTCAGTTCTTTTTTTATTGCAATTTTCACTTTTGGTCATCCGTTGTTCAATTTTAGTCATTTTTTGTCTAAATTTAATTATTTTTCGCTGAAAATTTAAAAAACTCATCGTAAATAATACGTGAGTTGCACGCGATCATGTAAATATTATACTCCATCCGTTCGCTTCTAAGGTATTCATTTTACTATTTCTGGCGTCGTTTCAAAGATATCAATTTCCTCTATTTAGTAAAAAAAGTACACAATATGACCAACCACTTCCCTTTAATACCACTACACACTTTATCTATAATAATAATACTTCTTAATTCATGTGTAAAAAGCAAATAAAGATCTTAGAATTGTCCACGTGTAAAAACCAAATAGATACCTTAATATTGGACAAAGGGAGTAATTTAATTAAACCAAACCATTATTATGATTAGAGAGTAAATATATCAAAATAGTCAAACTTTTCATCTATAACTTTTATAATTAATATATTATTTTCAAAATTTGTGCCTTGATTTATTTCATTCATTTCCACCATTTTTATGGTGAGAGATATATCATAAAAATCTAAATTTCTATATATAAGTTTTATAATTGACTAATTATACTGTGCACCCGGATGCACCCTAAGATACGGTGCACCTATTTTAAAAAACGTATACAAATATGAACAAAAACATATACAATTATGAACAAAAATGTATACAATTTAATTGTTAGTTTTTTTAATGAAAAATTGAGTATAAAATGTATACTATTATTAAAAACATGTACTCCCCCCGAAAGTATTTCACACTTTCCTTTTTCATCCGTCCCTCAAAAAGTATTTCACACTTTACTTTTACTAAAATTGGTAAAAAAATACACTATAATAATACCCACTTTTTACACATACTCCAATATAATATTCATTTTTTCACATATCCCAATAACTTTATACAACTTTTTCATTAAATTAACCAAAATATTCTTCTCTTTCTTACTTTATACATAGAAAATAAAATTTTCTTAAACTCCGCGTACCACAATATGTGAAATACTTGCCGGGACGGAGGGAGTATACACTATTGAATAAAAAGTTATACCCATATAGAAGCTAATTTTTTTAATGAAAAACTTAGTGTAAAAAAATATACAATTATTAAAAAATACATATACAAAACAGAATAAAAACATATACAAAATATAATAAAATGTTATACACATATGAGTGCACCTAATGTAAAATCTTTATAATTAGCACATCCCTTTAAAATTCTCGGGGTTTAGAAATTTTAAATTTAATCCAAGTGTTGTATGCTAATTAATTTAAAATCTAATATTTTTAAATTTAATTTATTAAAATTCACACAATATTTATACATGGACAATCCTGTAAAAATATTTATTTGAGCCAAACATCTAAATTAACTCCGTTAATTATATTTGAAATAAAAATGAAATGTTAGTCAATCTCAAACATATAAATTAAGCTATAAGAAATTCATTTACTTATATTAAAAATTTGGTTAAATTAGAATCACCCCTTTAGAAGACGTGTATAGTTTAGTTAAAAAATCTTAAAATCACAAACTCAAATCTTATACCACTAAAGTTTAAAATTTTAACTTCCACAATTAAATTTCTCACTTTTAATTGTTAGTAGTAATCTACTTCTATTCTTAGTTTAAAATTAAAATTATAATAATTAAAAAATTACATAAGTAATATTTAACTAAAGTAATTAAATTAAATCAGATAGAAAAAAGTAATTAAATTAAATACTCTGATGACTTTAGCTCGTGCAATTTTTTTTCATGCGTTCAACTCAAGCATATTTCGACGAGTTTTTTAAATTTTTGACCGAAAATTATTAAATTTGGACAAAAAATACTAAAATCGGACAACGGATGACCAAAAGTGAAAATTGTAATATAAAAAAGGACTGAAGTTTGAACAGTCCATACTTATAGGATCAACTTTGAGCACGTGCAACTCACGCATAATTTTCCGGTGAGTTTTTTAATTTCCGGTGAAAAAGGACTAAATTCGGACCAAAATGACTAAAATCGGACAATGAAAGACCAAAAGTAAAAAATGCAATAAAAAAAGGATTGAAGTTGAAAAATGTCATACATACATGATTAATTTTGATATTTAGCTAGATTAAATATAAAATTGGATTAAATATGAACATGGAGTATGGAACAATCTACATATGCTAGAAGAATTAAGTATGATAATAATATATTATTAAAGTATGATATATTTTAAGATTGAATGATAAAGTATTTTGTTATACTGTGTTTATGTAAAATAATTTGTGAGACATGTATTACAAATAAATTTCAATATATACTTAAATTAATCATATTACAAATATTACATTAAAATCAAATTTTAATCAATCACTCAACATACTTTAACTGATTTAGAATAATACTATATCTATGTAATTAAATATATATACTTTAAGGGTTTATTACTAATAGCTACGTGTTTTCATAACCTAATTACTAAAAGATATAAAATTAAATTGAAGTACAAAGAGATACATTCTGATATTTTATTTTTTCAAGTTTATGTTTAATATTTTTCATGTTTAATCCATTATTAACTTTTTATAAGATACACAAAATTTTGAATTAGTTGAACACTAATGTTCAATTCGGTGTACACCAATGTTCAGAATACTAATGAACACCAACTTAACACAGATGTATAATTTAGTGAACACCAATGTTCAATTCCCCCCTGTACATGGCAACTGACTATCTACAGCCGGACACCTAAATTTTGACTGCCTCTCTATCCGTAATCACCATCTCCACCAGTGGCGGACCTACGTAGGAGGTAGGGGGCATTGGGCCCCCTGAACTTTCCTTAATAAGTAGTGTATATATAGGAAGTAGCACAAAATTTTTTAATGGCCCAGTGGCGAGGTAAGCAAATTAACGAGTTGAAGGTCTAGTGTTCCATACACCTTTAGGACAGCACTTTTTACTTTATTTATCTCCCCCTCTTTCTATCTTTTATTTCAATTGATATTGATATTCATTTTCTCTTGCAGTATTTCAAGTAAAATAAATTATTTTAATTTTAAAATTATAATTTTTACCTAACACAACTTAAAATACTAAAATACTCTTAAAAAATATTAATAAAAGTTGGTGAATAAAATAATTCTTCTTTAAAATTGTAGAACCAAAAAAGCAAATAATAGTACGAGAAGAATTGGGCCCTCCTCGACAGAAATCCTGCTTCCGCCACTGATCTCCACCTACCCTCCCGACCATTTTAACACAGATGTACAATTCGGTGAACATCAATATTCAATTCCCCCTGCACATGGCAACCAACCATCTACAGCCGGACGCCCAAATCTTAACTACCCCTCTACCTGTAATCATCATCTCCACCCACGCTCCTGACCAACTTAACACAGATGTACAATTCGGTGAACACCAATGTTCAATTCCCCCTGGCCACGGTGGTCGCCGTGGATCCTCCGACTGAGCAGCAGCCCGACACCGGTGGTTTTGTTTCAGGTCTCCACATTCCCCCATTCGACATCGCATTCTTCTCCAAAAACAATTTTAATGGCGATAGCGCGACGATGGAAAATCAAAACGACGACGTCTGCTTCCTCGACGACCTCGATTTTGATTTCTCCTTCGATGATCTGGGCCTGCCTCCCTCTGGAGGTCTCGATAACCTCCTTAACCCCACCCAATTGCAGCAATCTGATTGCGAACTCAGGTCGATTATGATTTCGCCCATTTTGCGCCGGATTTCTATCAATTGGATGGCGTTTTCAAATCAACGGTCGTGGATTTGTGTCATAGGAGAATTGTATATGCGAAAATATCTGGATAGATAGATAGATATACGGGAATATATTAAAATTTCCTTTTAAAAATATTTGTTAATACTAGTGTTAAGTATGGGTAATATGAGAACTATAGACTTAAAATTTGTATGCGTGAGTAATTCTAAAAACTCAATGTACTACATAGTAAATAGTTAGATAATTTTATACCTAACAATTACTGACCCATACTTTAATAATATCTCAAAGGGCATACTTGTGCAAACCCTCTTATGATAGATAATTTTATTCATTCATAATTAATTATCATTATTTTTTAAAAATAATATTACTCCCTCCCTTCGGTTGAAACTTGAAACGTACGAGTTTGTTTTTTATACGTAGATTAAGAGATATAATATTTTAATGGATTGTGAGGTGAGAGAAATAATAATTTAATGTAAAGAGGGTATGTGTATTAGTATGATGTGTGGGCTCAAAGAGAGAGAAATAATTAATTTGTGTGAGATCCTTTTACCAAAAAGGGAAATGCACACTTTGTATTGAGACGGACCAAAATGAAAAAACGCGTACGTTTCAGTGGGACGAAAGGAGTATCATCTTTTATTTATATTATAATTGTTCATTTCATAATACTTTATCACTTTTCACTAATGAGCTTGATATCAATTTTCAATAAAATATTATATTTTTTATTCTATTGAAGAAAATCATTCCATAATATAGTATGAGAGTATTTTTTTTATTTTATTTTATTCATATACAAGTCTTTTGCCTATCTAAATTTTGCGACTGAATTCTTAAAAAGTAAGAATAATGAGGTTATTCTATTGTCCCACTGACTTTTTAATTTTTATTTTCGAAAAAGAACAAGCCTAAGTCTTGTGAAATACTCCATCTGTTAGCACAATTTTACTATATTGGGCATCTGTCTATATTGCATCATTTTTCTCTTTTAGTAAAAATGACTCATCAATAGCCCACCACTATCCATCACATCTCTCTAATATACCTATCAATTTTACATAAATAATAATACTCCTTAATTTACGTGAAAAAAGCAAATGACACAATTTGACCTGGACGGGAGGGGTAGTATATTATGAGAGTATTTTGTATTTCCTTGAATATTTATCGCTTTTATAATAGTATAATTCCTTTGTTTTTCAATTCAAAATAATTTATAAGTAAAAAAATTAATTAAATATTTATCACTTAACATCGATTATATATTATTTTTATAAAAATATTATCAATTTTTAATTTAATAATATATTTTATTAAAAATATTACTCCCTCCGTCCTCTTCTAAAATATCAATTTTACTATTTTTTACGTCCGCTTCAAAGATATCAATTTCCCTATTCAGTAAAAAAGTATATAATATGGCTCACAATTTCCCTCTAATACAACTACCCACTTTATATATAATAATAATACTCCTTAATCCACGTGCAAAAAACAACTGGATACCTTAGAACTGGACAGAGGGAGTATATTTTTTTAGGAATAGGTCTTGCGTGAGACCGTCTCACGTGAGATCATTTTATACTTTTTAAAATAATTACTACTTTCGCTATAAAATACTATCACTTTCACTATAAAATGTTATCACTTTTTATTTATATTATAAATTGCTTATAAAATAATATTATCACTTTTCAATATAAAGTTATCACTTTCTGATCGTCGCCCTTACATGAGACGATCTCACAAAGTCTTTGTGTTTTTTTCTGTATGAGATTACGATTTCTTACTTTCCTAAAAAAGAAAAGTATAATTATTAAAAGGAAAATGTGTACGGCGGATAAGGGAGGTAATTTACTTTATGAAAAGGAAGAGATAAAGCTTCTAGTATAAATGTTTGTTGTCGAGCACATTACAAATTTCATCTCTTTTTAAGTAGCTAGTTCATCAGAAGTATTTTACACGTGCATTTGTTATTAAATTATTCGTAAAATAATAATAATAAAAAATAAAAAAATAAAAAAAAATAAGTTTAATACCCCGGGAGACCAATATGTGTAATTAGAGTGAGTCTTTGTAAACCAAATTTATAGGTGAACTCTATTTTTAAAAATTACACGTAAAAAAATTACTCTTTGAAAAGTAATAATTTTTATACAGAAAAGTAATAATTTATGTTTTTAAAGAATAATTTTTTTTTTAATTCATAAAATAAGATTTAAAAGAATTTGAAATGTAATTTTTAATTTAAAAGAATAATAATTTATGTCTTTAAAATGTAAATTTTTGTAGTAATAAGTGAAAATAAAATTTATGTGTAAAACGCGATTTATACATTGTGTTTGTCATGTACTCCCTCCGTCCCAAGAAAGATGTCACACTTTTCATTTTGGGTTGTCCCACAAAAGTTTGCACATTCCTAAAAAAGCAAAAAGTCAAACACAATCACCCTTCTCCATACACTTTATTTACAAAAAAATCACTCATACCTAACACACATAACATAATTCATCATTTATTTATTACAAAAAAATACCACAACATATTTAAAAGTCATTACTTTCTTAATCTCTGTTCCAGGAAAGGTCAGTGCAATCTTTTCTGAGGGAGTAATTATTAATATAGATTGATTTGGCTAGGAAAGCGAAAAGCAACATTACCTTATGGTAATGTTTTTTATTTTTAAATACCTCTTGGATATGAATGAAACCGCCAAATTATTAAAAGCCCCATAATAGCATGACAAATTAAATTATAAAAAATAATAAAAATAATAATAAAAAAACACAGCCAACAATCATCCATAGTTATATTTGCTATGTCACGCAAGATAAAATTTTGAACATATTTCTATTTAAAGGAATCAGTATTCATCAGGAAAATACTATCTCGTAAATAAATTTGATTGACTCTGATTTTTTTTTTATTTATAATTTTCAATTTTGATTTTTTTAATTTTAATATTTTTTATTCAAATTTTATTCTTTTATCAAATTTAGTCCCTTTTATTTTCAAATTCAATTTGATTGAGTGAAAATTTTTACCAACAGCCATTTAACTTGTGATAAAACAAATATTCAAATTGTAATTACAAATTTTGAATGATTTTATTTTTGACAAAATATACTTTGACTTTGACTTAATTTTAAATTCTTTAACAAATTCAAATATCGGTTCCTATTGGTATTCCGCCGACAATACAACCGACAAAAGTCGGTCCGTCAATTTGAGTGTCAGTTGATCCCCTACCAACAAACAAACTGATAAATATCGGTACAAGTATCGGTTCCAAACAGCGTCCCATCGACAACCGACCTAAAATATAGGTGGGGTGGTGTCATTTTTATTTTGACTTTTTTTATATATGACAGCGTAATAACTTTTAGAGGCCCATGCTACAGTATCCTCTGCTAAAAATCCATTTACAAAACTGCTCGGTTCATTTCAAAAAATGCAAAAATGCCCATTTTTGAGACAATTTGACCAAACTACCCCTTGAAAGTGGATAGAGTCTTCGTTGACAGACTTTGAGTCAGTTTGACCCGATATTTTCTCTCCTTTACTCGGCCATTTTGGATATTTGAATTTGACTTTTTATTTAAAATATTTTTTACTCCCTCTCTCTCCTGCCTCTTTCTTGTACTCGGTCCCCAAATTTGCAGGGACATAATTTTTCAATTTTTTTTAAATTTCGGCGATAAATTGGTTGCAGATTCAAATCCCAGAAAGATGGAGCAACCGTGAGTTTTAGTTCTAATACTGCCTCGTTTTATGTATAATACAGAGTTTTTAATATATATATATCCTGCCGTAATTTTTTTTTGTAATGGTGAATTAGTGAGCATGCGTTGTTTATGATTTTAGTGTTAGGATTTAGTGTTCTAATAATTTTGTATCTCTGTATTAGTTGGAATTGGAATGATGTTGTGTTGAAATTGAACGCGCATTGTGAAAAATTAGAAAGATCGAGTGGTAAAATTATGAGAAATTAGGGTTTCTGGACGAGTTCATGTAAGACCGAATGCTCATGTAAGACCGAGTGCTATTACAAGATCGAGTAGTCCTGCAATTTCATAAACCTCAGCAGCCAAACTCAAAGAACGAGTGGTCTTGAATTTAAAGATCGAGTGGTGTTGAAGTTAAAGACCGAGTGAAATTAAAGTCAAAGACCGAGAATAATTTAATAATAAAGACTGGAAAGGAAGTGAGATACCTCATTTAATATAATAAATTAAAGACCGAGTGAATAAAATTTGAAAGACCGAGTTGATTTGTTTTAAAAATGCAGTTAATATTTATAATATTAAAATTGTATAAACTAAATGTAATCACTATTTATTGATAATATAGACTGTAAATAACAATCATGACTAATCTTAGTATTAAACTTATAATTATTTATTAACTTTATATTCATATTGATAAGAATTTATGTGTATGGTTAAGATATTTATCATTAAAATACTTACTATTATGTGTCAATGTTATTTGTTTGGTTTTATAAAATTCAAAACATTTTAGTTATATGATAAAATTATGTGTTTTGATGATTAAAACAGTGGAAGTGGAAACGAGAAAGCATGCGAGGGAAAAAATGTGGTATTAGAAGTTACTGCAAATCGGCGCTCATATTGGATATGATATCGACTGTACTGGATAATAGTGGGTCGGGGGCAGTACAGTCCTTTAGAGATTCATGCTTTGGATATTTTTTGGATTTAGATCGAGGATACGGGACACATATGGGACTGCATAGCTTGATGAGTTAGGAGGTTAAGTTTACTGGAAGTCCTAAGTACAGTCGATGGTTTATGGTGTCTGATACCTTACTCGAGTTTACAGCGGTGGACTTTATTAGAGTGATGGGTCTGAGATTTGATGACAGAAGGCGTTTTGATCCTAATGGGAACTTTAGAATATGCGGTAATAGTGTGTATGCAAGGAAGTTGGTACAGGAAGGAGGACCAGTGAGTCCTAAAATAATTGTGGCTGCGTTGACTTCTTTATTTGGCTCAGGCAAATTTGAAGGAGAGGATGCAGTAAAAGTAGCAAAAATTCTTCTGGTTTGCTACTTTTTCCTCGGACAGGATACAAGTAAGGTGAACGTAGAGGATTGGATATGGAGCTTAGTAGAGGATACAGATACTTGGGATGGATTCCCTTGGGGCTGGTATACATATCTACATCTCATTCACTACATGGATAAAGTAATGAATTCTTTACCTAGTCGCGTTAATCCTGATAACTATAGTTATCACTTTTATGGTTGTACATACGCCCTAATGGTAAATCTCTTATAAACTCACCGAATTGTCGTTAAATTTTGTCCACAACCCTTGCCACACTTAATAAATAATTTTTTGTATGTTTGTTCATGATATAGGTTTGGGCTTACGAATGGATCCCCTCATTTGCGGCACCATTTATAATGGGGCCGCCTGTTGAAAATAGGAGGCCCCTCTGCCGACGTTGGACGTTTAAGGCGAAGTCAGTCCGAGTTGATACCAGTGCTTTTTTCAATCAGTAAGTGTGATTTTTTTGTTAAGTTTTATCAGAATTTCACGGAATGTAATGTGTTATCTTGTTGAATTTGTTGTTTGATTTGCAGAATCCGCCGATTCAAGATATGAATGTTCTACTGCCTACCGAGTACTCTGCACGGTACTGGAGAGGTCATGAGTTGGTCCCTGATGCTGGTTTTAGGGTGCTATTTGCAAAGGCCGATGACCGTACATTACGGAAAATGGGCAGGAAAAAGGGTGCAACCATTCCTATCGTAGTTCAGGCAGAGGAAGAAACTACACCCACGAACACAGCTGAAGTACGTACAGTGCCGGTGTTGTTTGATGCGACCTCCCATCTATCGGGATATGTTCCGAGAGCACTGGATGACACAACTTTGCAAGGCCAAGGGATAGTTCCAGGTGTTGTTAATTCTGATTTCGTCGGTGGGTCATTTTGGTTCACCAGTGGGCCATTTGCCCTGGGTACATCAGTTACTATGGTGCAAGTGGAGTCCCTAGGATTAGATGCTGGCAATCCCATAGTTCCTGTGCCCCGACCGTCTCTAATTTTATCAAGCAACTCATCACAAAATACCCCTATGGAGGTAGAATATAGTCATCATTCCCACCACTCGCAGCCCTCTCGTGGCTCCACCCCTCACAGCGCTCTCGCGCCTCCCACCACTCGCAGTCATCTCGCGGCTCTCCCCATTCAGATGCCCCTGGCGGCTCTCACCATTATCAGCACTCAGTCAGATCCCACCACTCGCATGGTCCGCACGAGTCAGACCACACATAGCATGCAGGTCCCGATGCACTGTTCCCTGAAATACCTGTTAGAGATACGGGACCCAATGTTATATTCACACAGGTGTCTGCACATCAGGGCCATATAGCACATGAAGATGAAGTTGGTGTCGAAGATAACATGTGGCATAGGCTTCATACGAGGTTGGACCAGCACGACAAAAAGTTTTACGACTTGAAGACGTACATGGCTTTCCAAAAGGAATGAGACGATAGTCGTGATCGGAGATTCGATGAGTGGGACAAGCGATACACTTCCTGGGATAACATATTTTAGACGTGGGAGGCCAGCTGGCAATAGATGCGGACAGATCAAACACATTATTGGAGAGAACCACACAACATTGCTTCTTAGCTTGCTGGGCTTTGGGCGAGAGCACAGCCGAGATATGAAAAAGGGGTGAGGGATGCTGCTAGGTCATTCTTCGCAGGTAGGAACATTACTGCAGAACCGGAAACACCACATGTGGAGGTGTCTGTTCCTCCTGCCAATTGGGGGCATTCTTCTGCAGCAGCAGACACATCAACCAGTACTGCACAGGTCGTACGTGAGACTCCTCCGACTGCGCCTCGATCATCTAGTTGGTTTGGTAAGGATCGCGCAGTGTCCTCTAGATCCCGTCCCTCGCAGTCAAGGGTTGTCTTTAGTATTGCAGAACATACCACACCTGTCCAAAAGCGTACCTCAGCTGCAGAGGACGATGATTCTGAATCAAGTAGTGACCATGACTACTCCCACCCACATCAGCCAGTACGTGAGAGGAGGCTATCACGCATGTTGTGCTCCCCGTACACCACACAACAACAACATGCATTGTTTGAAAAGTACAATGCTTTCAAACGTATGCCAAGAGGACGGTAAATTTCGTAACACAAATATTTTTTATCAACATTATACATTTTTGAGCTGATTAGAACATTGTGTTTTGCGCAGGTTGGATATCGGCGTGGGGTTTGATGTTACTGGGGACTTCTTCAAGGATATGGAGACTGATGGAGTGTGGTTAGAAGATCATGTATGTATAATCCGGATAATTACATTATCGTTATTTCAATTGAAGTTTATACTGTGTCCAATGACTTGCAGCATATTACCGCAAGCCTACGTCTTCTTGTTAAATCGCCCGCGCAGCTCGATGTCTGGCCATTGAAGAGTCAGGGCACTTATGTTATAATGCCCATGGATTTTGTGGTATGTTTTTACTTAGTATTCAACGATTATGCATGTCTCCACTTCTGCTAAGCCGTTTTCTAACATGCATTGTTGTAGATGACCATTAAGCAACACTGGACCACGTACACAAACACAGTCCAAGATGACGAGAGCAAATTTGCTAGGCTGTCTGTAGATGCGTTTGAGCGTCTAGATGGGTATGCTACTGGCACTTTGGTCTCGTGGGTGTCTGCAAGCTGGACGCTTGCAACGAAACAGTGGGCTGCAGCACAAAGGGTAAATATTATACTACCATGATTTGTACTATAGGTGTTTATCATTATTTTTTATTATATTGAAGATGTTTTTTGATAGGTCTTCTTTGTTGACAACTCGCATGGGAATTACTACGCATGTTGCGTGCATATGCGTTCCATGAAGTTTTCTGTGTACGACTCTCTGCGGCATCAATGGGATAATGATCTGAATATGAAGTTTTCTTTGTACTACGCGCAATACTTGATAATTATTTGAATTTTTTGATAAAACACTTCGCTGTTGATTATTTCTTTATTATTTTCATACTTCGTAATCAACTTTAAAATTTACATTATACTTTAAAATCATAAATTAAAGGCATAATATTAAAAATCACTCGGTCACAGAGCAGAGTTGGACTCGGCCACTCCCACTTGTGGGACTTGGTCACTCTCCTTTGGTACTCGGCCATTCTCTCCATTTTGGGACTCAGTCACTCCCATTTGGGACTCGGTCCCTCCCTTTTGGTACTCGGTCTTTGACCAAATTAAACGTATGCATTGTTTCGGAGTCGGCCTCTCATTTATCCCAAAAGATTTGAAAGTATATATGCATAACTACTGTATCACAAAACATTAAATTTGGAAGTAAATATTTCCACCAACCGTTCATTTATCTTTGTAAGCACCTCTTCAGTGTGCTCACATTTTCACTCTACAAACGACTGTAACAATGAGGATTTTACATTCCACCCTTACACAACTACACCATCGTTCAGTCGCTGTCGAAGGATTACAAGGCATGTTCTGTGGGGACCCACGTAATGTTATGTTGTTAGAATTATTGTTTAATTTCGTTATGGGTATTACTTAAAGAATATTTAATGTAATGTCGTATTTTAGGTCACCTATGAAAATAAAGTTTGTTATGTGTTACTTTAGAGTGATATTGTGGAAATCCTTTTACATTTTTGGAGGTAAATTTTTTAAATACAATATAAAGTATGTTTTTGGTTTTAGGCCATGTTTTTTATATTATAACCAATATAAAGTAATAATTTGAGGTAAAATTTTGAAATAGTAACATGTAAAAGTATGAATTTTTTTTTTAAATCCACTATTCAAATTCAAGTTTTTATTATTTACTAATTATACAGCGTAGTCTAATTTCAAGTAAAATACTACACAACATAGTCAGACTTGGCCTTAATGATTTTTTTCTCTATTTCAAATCATTTATGGCACTCGGTCTTAGAAAATGTGATTCGACCTTAGTTTTTTAAAGTGGGACTCGGCCATGAAAGATCGAGTGATTAATGAAATGTAATAGGGGGCCTACATGAAAGACCGAGTGCTATTATGGCCCACTCGATCTTTCATATGTGAGTCATATTTGTGATTATACATTGAAAGACCGAGTGAATAAAATAAGCATTCAATAGGTCTCACTCGGTCTAGCATCTCGGGCCACTCAGCCTTATAATTGTAAGGTAAATTCATAGCTTATCAAATAATTTCGTTTGATTTGTAATGTATTATAATTATATAATAATAAATTACCATAATTACTGTAAATAATTGTATATTATGCTATGAACTTTATCACATACCATCAATCCTATTTTCAGTGAAATATGGCTGGAAGAGTGGCTAAAGTTTTATGGGGGAGAATATGGCATGGGCTACAATACGAAGGTGGGAAGTTTCAGTATATTATGATACCCGACTCTTGTTTGAGTTATGATGTCTTGATCTCCCCGATCCATGCTGTTGTTAGAGCTGACCTTACGCGATGCAGATACGTAATACATTCATTTCAAGATAACGGATGTAGTTTGGTTCGACAAAAGATTAAAAATGATTTTCTTTTGCATTAATTCTTTCAAGATCCTGGACCACATGTACTTTACATCACATTAAAATCAATATATGAAGAGCCTTTGCAGGGAAATGCTTTCGTAGGGGCTAGTTCAAGTAAACATACGATTGATCTCAATGAGCCATACACGCCAGTGGACACTGGATCCACATTTTCAGTATCTGAATCAGATTATCTTCAAGACGATTGGACTTACATATATGAGGAAGGTTCCCAGAGTAGCATTGACAGTGATGAGAACATTGAAGAGGTAAATCTAGATATACACTCGGGTAGTAATAAAGATAGGGATTATATGGAAGAACTTTTCGACGAGCTTTGAAACTACATCCGAGAAAATGGTGGATCGAGCTTTATTGAACCTGTAACAAATGATCTACCTTCGCCATACGTTAACCATCCACTAAATCCTAATCTAACTCAATTTCAATTGTATATTTCCTATTTGATTGTGTCCAAATCAGGTTTCCAAACTAGTCTTGCACCCAGCCACGCTCCACCGGATGTTCCATCATTCGACACAACTATTGAGTTGGTCCTTAAAGGTTTCTATGAGAGCAAGGATCATTTACAGACTGCGATCGGGATGTACGAGCTTCGAAATCAAGTGAAGACAAGAGTTCAAAAATCCAATACGAAAAGGTTAAACATAGTCTGCAGCAACAGAACTACACACAATTGTCCATTCAAGATGCACTCCAGTGGCACAGCGAGAGTCTGGCAAGTAAAAAAGCTCGTGGTCGAACATACCTACAGCCAAGACCCAGATATGCAACGCCCTCGCACTGTATCTTCAAAAATTCTCGAAAAATATTTCGCTAGCAAGTATGGGGACGAGATGATTGAAAAAAGGCTAAGAGGGATGATAGAGGAAATCTTGCACGAGTTTGGATTTGGCATTCGATACTGTACAGTACTTAGAGGCAAGCATCGTACAGTAGGCCACACTTTTGGCGACCATGAAACTTCATTCAGCATGTTACCATCGTATCTTTACGAACTCGAGCTCACAAATCCAGGATCACACATAAGAATTTCTACTGATGCTGACGATCGCTTTAGGTAAAAATGGAAATTTTTATTCTTCCAAAAATACCAACTATATACTCACTCAAACTAATCCTTGTTTGGCTCAAATTTGAATTTATGTACGTATTTTATGCTCTGACAGCATCACAACCGGGATTTATGAAGTATGGTCGTCCTGTCATCATAGTAGACGGAATACATATAAAGGGAAAATACTGAGGTATTGTATGTGTAGCAGAGATCAAGGATGAGAATCAGAGATTGTTTCCCCTTGCTATTGGCATAGGAGACAAGGAGAATAACAACTCTTGGACATGGTTCATGGAAAGGTTGAAGGAAGCATATGGATCACCAAATGGTCTATTAATCATATCAGACGGTCACAAAAGCATTGCTCATGCAATACAAAGAGTGTTCCCTGCTGCACAACATGGTTTATGCTAGGTTCATCTGAAGAGAAAGATGATGGGTTACGGAGAAGCTGTTCTTTATCAATTTGGCAAGGCGATGTACACATACAATTTGAAGGAATTTGAAGAGTACGTATAACAACCATACACTTTTCCATCCCACAACTATAGTTTAATTCTAATTAAAACATTTATATTCTATTGCACAATAGTTGTATGAAAAAGCTGCGCAGCCATAAGTCTGGGACCTTAATGAATGTTATCGAAGAACTGAGTGTTGATAGGTGGACGAGAGTACATTGTCCAGTGAGCCGGTTTGAGTTCATGACCTCAAATGCAGCTGAGTAATATAACTCAGCACTTTAAGGGCACGAAAATTGCCAATATGCGTGTTGCTTGAGGTGGCCTGCACAACCACCGAAAAATAGTTTTACGAACACAAGACAGAGGCGCATAAGCTCACCTCGGTGTTATGTAGCCGATTGCACAAGGATCTAGTTGACAAAATGCGTGTGGCCAAAAAGTTATCTTTGGAAGGCTTGACAGAAACCACCTATAAGGTTTACAAAGATAAACACAACTGGGTCGTCGACATTCAAGCGAGAAAATGCTCCTATGGAGAGTTTAAGTTAGAGCTAGTTCCATGTTTGCATGCATTAAAGGTTATCGAGTTAGTATTGTGCCTTCTCTTATTAGCTTACGTTACAATTTCATTAAATTAAATTAATTTTTATTTTTCCTCTCTACTATAGTAAATTGGGATTGCTTACTAGTTATTTTATTCCGGGTTTTTATCATCATGACAGTATCGTCGGTATGTGGTCTGGGGTTGTCATGCCCGTTCCACATCCAGATAAGTGGGTCACGCCAGAGGAAGTTGTTGCTATGCGTGTCATTAAGCCCCTTCCACATTCACAGGCAGGGCATCCAAGAACGTCGCGTATACGTTCCAAAATAGAGCGACAGAGACGACGACCTCAGAAGTCTAATTTGTGACGAGGTAGGCCACTCAGGTCGTATGTGTCTCCAAATTCATAATGAAAATAAAGAAGGAAAAAAATTGAAGAAGGTGAACTTACCATTTCAGCTACAATTTAGTATCTATTAATATTTTATGCTTGATATTTTGTGAACTCTATTTTATATAACGTTAATCTAAATTAATTTAAAAATTCAATGATAATTTACATCACTAATAATAAAAACTTTAACTTATAGTAAATCACAATTTAATGTAGTCACTCGGACGGGAGTTTAAATGTCTGTATATTATTATTTAGTATATAATATTATTAATTAAAATTTATATAGCTTTATAATTCAATTTAAACACCAAAGTGGTCACTCGGTCTTTTCCTATATTTTTAAAGTGGTCACTCGGTCTTTCACTATAATTTTTTTACTCGGTCTTTCACTCGTTTTCCATATTTATATAGCATCACTCAGTCTTTCAATTTAAATATATGCATGTACACTTCACTCGGCCTTATACAATAAATATGGAAAAAATAATAATGCCAAAATTAATAGCAAGAAAATGGATATATAGCATCACTCGGTCTTTCACTATAATACTCGGTCACTCGGTCTTATACTAATTATAGTGAAAGACGAGGAAGCAGCTAGACTAAAATATATTGTAAAAATACACTTCACTCGGTCTTTCAATTTAAATATATGCATGTACACTTCACTAGGCCTTATACAATAAATATGGAAATAATAATAATGCCAAAATTAATAGTAAGAAAATGGATATCACTCGGTCACTAAGTGCTTTTTGTCTTGTTTTATAGGCTGACAATAACTGACTTTGAGCCAGTAGGGGTAATATGATAAAGTTAACTTAAAAGTGGACATTTTTGTTAAAGTTTAGTCAAAGTAGTCATATTTGCATTTTATATTTTTAAAGCGGGCAACAAACTATCATTCTTTAACTTTTATTATGTGGCATAGCACTTGATTTGAAGTTTATTGATTAGGACGTAGTTTATCAGATTGAATGATCCGATTGAACAGATCTTAAATGCGTACTATGTCCACTATTTTTTTCGAAATATTAAAGCAAGATTTATTTATTTCAAATGTACATAAGATAAAAAATTTATCAAATTTAATAGTAAAAAAAGGCAAGTGATAGGGGGTAAACTTTATTAAAGATTTCAAGAAATGAAGCCCACAATGGGATTCTAAACTTTTTAAAGATTTAGAGAAAATAGGCCCAAAATGAGATTTGTGGGAGAAAATTTGTGGGAGATAAAAGAAAGACTTTGTAAGATCAAACTTTATTAAAGATTTCAGGAAATGAAGCCCACGATGGAATTCTAAACTTTATTAAAGATTTAGAGAAAATAAGCCCAAAATGAGATTTGTGGGAGATATGAAAAAGACTTGGTAAGATCAGATGAAATCAATATGGACAATATAACTGTATCATTTTAAATCTCAAAATAGTTAGAACATTTATTTCCGTTTAAAACTTTTCAGTCTTGGTCCGATATTTTTGTCCCAAAATAATTTTTACCAATTTCGTCTTATAAATTTGTAAAAGCATCGAATCAGTTCAATTATAAGAAATAATAAAAATCGAGCATTTTAAAGTAAAAAAGATAATTTGAGAGAATTTAAAAACTATGGGACTATTTAGGAGATATTAACTTTCTTGGGACTATTTTAAATAAAGTAAACTTGTATGGGACTATTTTAATTTTAAACTCATGAAAAAAGACACCACGAGACGAATACCTATCCTGCCTTAATTGAATGGTATTGTTGTAGACCAAATCAACTGCTCATTGCTCAAATCAGAAACTCACATGTTGAGTTGACTAATTTGATCAGTTAAGCGGAAAAAAACATGGCTAGACGAACGACCAAATTCATCAATTACGGAAATGACAGAATTTATGATGGTATGACCAGTTTAGTACTGACAAAATTAGTTGCGATAATTTATTCATTGTTCGAATGAAAAAATCTACACTTGCTCAAGCCCAAGAATTACACAAGAATTCTTCAACAACTCCAACAATGCAAGATATTTCATAGCTAAAAAAAACAATTCCAGTATCATGCATAAACGCTCTCCTAAAACAAATGTCCTCTCTTAATCAAAAGTTAGCATGCTTTAAACTTCCTATTCATGCTCATAGAGGTGAATAAAGTTCAACCGTCACTTTTCTCATCATCCTTCCCTAATTAGGAACCGTCGTTTCCTATAATTCGCTCTCAAATGCTCACCTCTAATTGAGATTTTCTCCCCAAAAACTCAATTAATTTGAACATAGAGAATGGTTAAAGCGGCTCACTCTCTCTTTCTTGGGAAGTTAAGAAATTTAAGGTTGCTCTCTCGATATGCTAAAAATGAATAGTGGTGTTGTCATTGACCTCAATGCTACATGCTAATGGTTATCCCCAAGGTTCAACGAATGAATGAAGCTATGATCGTACCCAGAGATGATGGTCTTCCTCTGATGCCTTCAAGTCGGCAATAATAGAATAGAATAGATATGCGAAGCATTTCGCTTATTTATAGATAGCAGGTTGCTTCCTGTTGGCATTCAGATCGTTTGGTTAACGTGTACCATTAAAGTTTCATGCAATTCTATAACAATGGAAGTAGAATATAGAATTGAATTACTTTTCACCAGGGTATGTTGAACTAAATCAGGATGAAGAAACGTCCTCTCCGATCTTATGCTATATTCCCAAGCCTAGTCTTGATGTCATGTGAGCGACGATTTTCAAGACACTCTCAATCTGCGATCCTTCTTTCATCTACACGATGTTAGGCGTGAATTATGATTTCTGGATAGTTGAGGTGACTTATATATAGGCTACAACAAGGACCAGGAGGAGAAATTAGAGTTGGCTCTCCCATTGGGCATAAGTATCCAAATTTAGCCCAAAACTTATACTTAAGTCCAATAATAATAATACAGTCCACTAAAGTATTATTACTGCACTGCCACTCTAATCTCATATTACGTTATGAGCTCCTTCTTATTATGAGCCCGTGAATCTCCCCACGTTTAAGATATACAATGTCTATTAATTAATTAAGTTACTGACAACTCTATTAATTAATATCTCATCCGAGAGTAGTACCACTCAACCTTGTTATCATGCCGAAATAAATCCACCAACAAGGTTTTCATGATAATCCTTATGAGCTCCTCAAGGGGACATCATCAGTCTATTTAATAGGACACGAATTTCTTCTACAATCAGCAGCACACCACAGAGACTACAATATTTTCTCAACTCACCGAGTTTACTGATTCAATAAATAAATCTCACCCATTGATGAATCAAAGAAACAAATACTGACTTACATGTCGATGTTATTGTATAGGGATAAAGAGCATGGACATCCATAATAACTGAGATCAAGTTCTCCTATATAGTTAGTATAAATCGAACGATCTCAAGTGGTCCTACTTAATACACACAAAGCGCACTAATGTGGTTTTATAGTCAAGACAAACTAATACCAAATCACACTACAACCATCCCGATAGATTATCTCAGTTGTGAACACCTTTTTATACTTTATAAGGAGCCGATAATATGATCTGTGCGACGCCGCACACCATATTATCTACAGTATAAAGTAAATGGACTTTTGCAATAACATATAAGCAAATTGTAATATGCAAAATAATTGATCATATGATTCTCATTTCAAATAAATTGTTATACATTATTCATACAAAAAGATAGACTTTTAGTATATAATCCAACACTTCCAAACTCAAACTACTTGAAACAAAATTCCTATCTTTTTCTTGTTATTGATAGAGTGCTTCGCCCCAATCAAATAAAGTATTTCATACAATTACAATGAGAATAGAGAGAGACGTGGGGAGGTGACTTTGTCGGCCAAAGGGATGTCTTACAGTAATAAGGCAAGAGAGAGTGGAGAGAGAAAGAAGTTGTCAACTTGATTGATTGCCTCGAGCCCATCCCTTATTCTTTTTTGTTTGATTATATTGTTTTCAAGAGAGAGACAGAAGTAAATTGCGTCTTGTAACTTGAAATTAGCAGGATTTAAAAAAATAAAAAATATAACCGCTTGTTACTAGTTCGTTCAATTTTTCCGAGTCAAACTGGTTTTTAGGGTTAAACTCAATTTTCGGTATTATAGGGATTTTCAGACCAATTTTCAAAATGATTCTCAGTTGAACCGACTGTCCGATCTGGTTATAAAAATATTGGATTAATCCATTCAACATATAACAAATTTTATAAACCCTAAGGACTCTAAGAAGTTTAATACACTCACTATCAGTTAAGGGAGATGATATAATTATCAAATAGGTTTCATTCTCTCCTAGATATGCTTAAGTAAGATGATCTGAAAGTGGTTTTAGTTATGCCCTTTCCACCTTTTGGTCGTTTCCCTCCATCTTTAGGGGTACGAGTTTTCCACTTCGATTCCTTTACTCCAATTGTTTAGGACGATAATCAGACACGCTTACCTAGAGAAACAGAGAGTGAATAAATTTGAGCGGCTTACTTGATCTCTCATCGGAGCTCTCATCGAGAATCGAATTTAAGATGGCCAGGGTAATCAATTTAAGGCTGTTATCACACTCCTCTAATTGGGAATTATGAGTTATGACTCTCACCACTCTCCTCTGATGGGGAATCGAGGTGAATAAATTTCAACCGTCACTTTTCTAATCATCCTCCCCTGATTAAGAACCGTCATTTTCTCTAATTCGCTCTCAAATGCTCATCTCTAATTGAGATATTTTTTTTACAAAAACTCAGTTAATTTGAACTTAGAGAATTGTTAAGGCGGCTCACTCTCTATTTCTTAGGAAGTTTAAGAAACTTAAGTCTGCTCTCTCGATATGTTAAAAATAAATAAATTTGAGTGGTTTTTTTCTTCAGATCTTCAATTAATTTAAACCTAAATAATAGTTAACGCGGCTCTCTCTCCCTCTCTTGGAAAGTTAAGAATTTAAGGCTGCTCTCTCAACATGTTAAAAATGAATAAATTTAAATTGAAATAATCATGATGTCATTCCGTTTGCGCTCTCTCCCTTGAAAATTTAAGGTGGCCCCCGAAAGTTAAGAAAATTACGAAATATCTCATCAGGAAGTGGTCACTCATTGAAAATATAAAAATAATCCATAATTTCACCCAATATTTCCATTAATGTCTAAACTCTCAAACTTATTATAAAAGTTATATTTATTGAAGAAACATTGATTTCACTAAGAAGCCTTTATAACCAATTTATTTATTTTTTTCACAAAAACAGCTTCAAAACCTACAAAAAAATTGAAAAAAGAGTGGAGTGTTCTGCCTTCCCCAAAAAGTTTGGAAGTTTTTTATATCAGTACAAGAAAAGAAAATGATGTATTAAAGGTAAATATGGTTGAATTCATCAAACGCTTGATGAAGGCTTGCAATGATAATGTTTTACGAGATATATATTAACTTAGAGGAAGAATCAACTGCTCAAAATTTATGATATATTTCTTCAAATCCTATCCAAGAATGATGAGGCTCCCAAAAAGCCTATTTTAGTAGTGGTAATATCTAACAACAGCGGTAGTGAAGCACAAAATTAATATTTCAATGAAAGCATAAAAAAAAATCGCACTTGAAGTTTCAGTGAAGGCATCAGAACTGCAATGAATTTGTTATGAGTTCTTATATTATTATTATTATTTTTTTATGCCTTGGTCAAATTTTCGTGACAGCTTCGCTCTACTTCACTGTTTTGGCTCGTTCTCACTCTTTTTAACTCCGAATTGAGATATGTTTTTTCCTACATCTTCCTCTTCACTTCTAGAATCCATTTATACATGAAAATCATACAAATTCTACCAAAGTACAGATTATCCAAATGTTTACAAATATCAAGCAATTTAGGGCACTTAAACACTCAAATCAAGCATAATTTTATGGAACCATGCTATAAATAGACCCTAAATTCACGAGATTTCTACACTGATCAAGTATTTGGCTTAAAAGAATTGGAGTACACCCCCAAAAATAATCACATGCTTTAGATATTTGTGTGTTGTCATGTAGAATAACTTCTAACACCCTATTGTTATTTGTACTTTATTCAACAAAATTATATATCAAAAGTAGAAACTATAAAAGCCTGTGAATATGCTTGTATTTTTGATCAACCATCCATGTCCAGATGTTTCAGAATACAAGGACCATTTGCCAAAAAAACTTGAAATCATGCAGAAAATACTGAATCATGTGCAAATACAATACTGAATCATGTGGAGAAATAATACCCCTTGTGCAGAAACCTCTCTGTACATGAACTACCCATATGATTTGTGGAGACAAATATACAAAAAAATATACCTTGTTAAGAGGAAAAATGGATAATTTCCAGCTAATACACCCTGTTAACACTGCTAGATAAATCAATTACCACGAGATCAAGTAATCTCAACAACTAATATAAAACACAACATTGAAAGCTAATATAGAACCTTTATTAATAGATTAATAGAAACTATCTACATCTCTTCAAAATACATCAAAACCATCTACCTAACATAGAAGCTTTAATATATAAAAAGCGCCAACAATATAAATTATCGCGCAACACTTCAAAAACTCCTCAAATATACATATACTAATGTCATAGTCACGCAATTTCAACTATTATAAACGATTTATCATTAACAAAGTCATAGAAAAGGAAATTTTCCTACCTTGAATAACTATCATCCATAACCATGTCCATTGCAATCCAAACATTACGATGCTGATAAATAAACTAGTTCTTAAAAATCCATTAGTTTTTAAAAAATGACAATACGATAAACTTCAACCAAGAACACCATTTGACATCGGGTCCACAATCCAGGCAACCATTTTTTTCTATAATTTGCAACTTCATTTTCTGTAACTATGCTCGTCTTCGCATGTACACGCTTCACCATGCTCTCAATATGCATACAAGATCACATTTTTTGTGTGTATTTAAAGAGCAAGAAATACTTTATCGTTAAGTACGACCCAAGAAATAAAAATATCGAGCCCAAGGGAGGTACGTACTAGAGCTTAAACGATCTTACATTTCTTGTAATTTTATAGAGACGAATTATAAATGGATTGGGGTATATTCAAATAAGTAAATTAAAGTAATCAAAGCGAATAAGCAATTAAAGATAAAATGATGATGATTGGTCTTCCAAGTTAAGCAAAAGTAAGATTAACAATATTAGAGATGTGACAATTCTAGGATTAATACATCAAATTCATATGTATCATGGATTAATAACTAAAGGCCAACACTAATTCCACCTAAACTCCCTCTCGTGATGGATAGGATGTAGATCCTTAATAAGGTCCCAAAATGGCTCTAAGGGTTGGTTCTCAATCAAACAATTCCAACTAGGTAATAAGTTTAATATGATATTCCCCTCACTAAATCAATCGACCTCTCGATCTAACCAATCGAATGTTCTATCAAATGGTTCTAAAACCTTAATGGACATCTCTATCTCTTTAAGATTTAATGCACATGAGGTGTATGACAAAATGATTCAATTAATCATCCTAAACACATAATTGACATCTCAATCTAATCACACGTTTAAAACAACAAACTACACAAATCATCATAAACATCAACATATTTATGATCAATGATAGATAATCAATAAACCAAATCAACATATAAATTTAAATTCATAAATCCCAAAATTATCCAACAACATTCATGTTGCTAATCTCACAAAGGAGATTAGCATACCATATTCATAAAGGAATCAACATAGACCATTGAATCTTTACAAACCATGATTAAACTACAAGGTTCAATACAAGAATTAGATGAAAACTTCCTTAAATTGCTCCAATGGTGATCTCCTGCATTTCCTTGCAAATCTCCTCATTCCCTTGCTTCTTTTTCTTACTTGGATGGTGATTTTGATGGAAGGATGAAGGTAGATGATATGGATGAAGAATGGATAAAGATGATGGTGTAAAATGAAGAAAATGATGTGTTATATGTGTGTGCAGCTGAAAACCCATGAATTTTGCCTCAAATGTTGAAATTGTGGGTATTTATACCCCTTGGGACCTTCTAGAAGCTCGCTGATATTTTTTCAGATTTTGACCGAGCTTGACTCGAGTTTTATAGTTCGGCTCGAGTTGTGACACATCCTCTCTGTGGATTGCAGCGTCAAACGGAGCTCGAGTCGAGTCGAGTCGCTGACTCGACTCATGTCTTCTGTACGAGCTCACCTCGTGTTCTGAATTTAGGCATAGGGGAGGCCGAGTACTTGTCTTTGATGTTTATGTACTGCCGTTTCTTACATGTCCATATTTGATGCGCTACTCGAGCTTCAGCACCAGCTCGACTCATGTGTTGGACTCGACTCGAGCTGGGTCGAGTTCTGCAATTTTTTTCATTTCAGCTACCTGTAGGCACATGAATTTTATTGCCTATTAAAGCAAAATATGTTGCAAATTAATGCAATAATTATCAATTAATTATTTATTTATTAAGAGATTTAAATAAATCTATGCTTAAAATAAATGAGTAAATAATTGATAATTATGCAAGATCTAGTCAAATAAGTCTGATTTAAAGTCTAAGCAAGTGAAAAACCCAATCCCGCAGAATCAGGTCAAATCAGCCCTGGACCAATCCGACTGCGAGTTATTTATGGGGCGTCCTCACCTTATATAAGGAGCCCTCCTCCATTTGTTCTAGACATGCTAAAATATCTGAAGACGCAGACGATTTTGAAGAGATCAATAATACGAGCAGTGCTCCCTTGAGATCTTCAAACATCTTCAAGTCAAGAACGACCTGCGATAAGAGATAAAGGTGCTAAGCCCCTCCGATCCGACGTTCTTCCAGCCAACTGCCTCCGATAAGAGATAAAGGTGTCAAGCCCCTCTAATCTGGCGTTCTTCTGGCCAACCGCCTCCAATAAGAGATAAAGCTGTCAAGCCTCTTTGGTCAGGCGTTCTTCCAGCCAACCGCATCCGATCAGAGATAAAGGTGTCAAGCCCCTCCGATCCAGTGTTCTTCCAGCCTACTGCCTCCAATCAGAGATAAAGGTGTCAAGCCCCTCAGATCCGGCATTTTTCCAGTCAAGACTTTCTCCACAGAAAGCTCTCCAATCAACGTTCAATCTGAACAAAGGCTCAACACCTCCGAATCAAAGTCACAAGACTACATATCTGAGTTCGGAC
Source organism: Pogostemon cablin (assembly GCA_023678885.1). Classification (NCBI taxonomy): domain Eukaryota; kingdom Viridiplantae; phylum Streptophyta; class Magnoliopsida; order Lamiales; family Lamiaceae; genus Pogostemon; species Pogostemon cablin. The sequence goes on from CM042960.1 coordinate 15,794,686, forward strand.
AAGCTTCATCTGAAGATCTAGCTCAATACACACGCTGTCAATACAGTCAGCATACACTCCTGTCAAAGAAGTCAAAGTCAACACACATAAGTCAAGTCAAGCCAAATTGGTTCGAGAGAAAAATCAGAGGATTGATAGAGATTGTTTCCTAAATTCTGAAGTTTAATCCATATGGATTATTATTATAATTCTATTTGTATTTATTTTATCATAAATATAAATTTTGTTGTTACAAATTTTGGCATGCCCGGTGGGACAGTTTCTACCTTTTATCTCTTCTCTCAACAAGCTCAAAGATATAAAGTATGATTCCTCTTAGGATCATGATCAAAAGGTCATCTACCTCAAAGTCTTCAGAGCTACAACATGTGAAGACTCAAATGATGACTCCACTAAAGATTGGATATTAGGCAAACAACATCAAAGCCTCCAGAGTTGCAAATTGAAAAGGTCGAACTCACTACAAGAAGTATATCTGAAGTCTCCTCAGAGACAAACCATGTGGTTGGGATTGCTCTCAACAAGCCACTATACAGCAACAAGGATTGTGAAAATGTTTCTGCCTGCTCAACTCCTCACGCAATGCCAAGCTCACCATCTGCCTCAACTATCGTTGTGGTGATGACAACCAATGATTTAACCATCGAGGAACAACTTGCAAATATGGTGAGAGCCATTGAAGGACTCTCCAAACACATGGAAGCTCAAGACGTAAAGATCTCCATACTTGTGAAGAAAATGGAGAATGCAGAGACAAGTCATACAAATGGGAAATAAGTTGAGGATGAACACGAGGAGGAGGACACCGCGAAACAACATCCATCTGAAACGAATCAAGTTGAAGAAGATATACAAGTTTCAGCTGACAAAATGCTTCCTATCAACCAATTGAAAAATATCGTGATAGAGACGATAAAAGACAAGTTTGAAGGGAGTTCCAAATCTTTTGTTTCCTACAAAAAGCCATATACAAAGAGAATTGACAACTTGAAGATGTCAGTTGACTACCAACATCCAAGGTTCCAACAATTCGATGGCAAAGGCAACCCAAGATAAAATGTGGCGCACTTTGTCGAGAAATGCCATGATGCTGGAACTTACGGAGATCACATGGTGAGATAATTCGTCTGATCTCTAAAAGAAAATGCCTTTGATTGGTACATCGATTTGGAAGCTAACTCCATAGATAGTTGGGGACAAATGGAAAAAACTATTCTTAAATCGCTTCTATAACACACGAAGAACTGTAAGCATGATGGAGCTTACAAATACTCATCAAAGTGATGAAGAATATGTCATTGATTACATCAACAGATGGAGGAGCCTAAGCCTCAACTGCAAAGAAAAGCTGTCAGAAACATTAGCTATTGAAATGTGCATTTAAGAGATGCAGTGGAATCTTCACTACATACTCCAAGGAATTCGGCCTAAAACTTTTGAAGAATTGGCCACAAAAGCTCACGACATGGAGTTGAGCTTGACATCAAATGACATCGAATGGCCATCTATTCAAGACTCTTATGAGTTTGAAGACATACCTTTTGATGATCCCTTGGAAGAGGAACCACATCCAAAGACTGCAGTTTCTATAAAGATTTATAGAAATAAAGTTGAATCAAGAGAAAGCAACACATCCCAAGATTGGGGGCATTGAATTGTTGACAAATTCAAGTGCAAAGCTCCTTGACATGAGCTAAAATTGTCTGCATTACGCTTCTTGATATGAACTAAAACTATCTACAAGTCATGCTCCTTGATATGAGCTTAAACTATCTCAAAATCCCAAACTAAGCTCCTTGACACGAGCGAGAACTGTCTACATTACGCTCCTTGATATGAGCTTAAACTATCTGAAATCTCTCAAGCCCACATTACGCTCCTTGATGTGAGCTAAAACTATCTACAAGTCACGCTCCTTGATACGAGCTTAAACTATCTAAAATCTCCCAAGTCAAAGCTCCTTAATATGAGGAAAAACTATCTCCATTATGCTCCTTGATACGAGCTTAAACTATCTACAAATTATGCTCCTTGATATGAGCTAAAACTATCCATATAATGCTCCTTGATACGAGCTTAAACTGTCTAACTCAAATTAAATCTCCTTGAGAAGAGACGAAACTCTCTATACATTACGCTCCTTGATATGAACTTAAACTATTCACACAACGCTCCTTGATATAAGCTAAAACTATCTACATGTTACGCTTCTCGACACGAGCTAAAAATATCCACACAATACTCCTTGATACGAGTTTAAACTATATAAAATCCTCAAGTTATGCTCCTTGATATGAGTATAAACTATCTACACATCAAATCAAATCTCCTTGGGAAGAGAATAAACTCTCTACACACAAAACTCCTTGACATGAGTTAAAAATGTCCACACAAGGCTCCTTGACACGAGTATAAATTGTCTACAATTTCAAATTCAAGACTCATTGACATGAGTATAAACTATCAGCAAATTTAAGTTCAACGCTCCATAGTGCACGAGCCTAAACTGCATGTTACTTCTGGCCCACATGAGTATAAAATGTGTACGGCACACCCTATTCAAACCAAATCATGTTCCTTGAACTACGTAATGACTTGATCCTCTTCAAAGAAGTATGTAGGCATCTTAGTACTCTGCTAAGTTCAGTCATAATTCAGGCTATTTATATCAAGTTGGTGAGGCAAGCAATAAAATTCAATCATATTAATCAAGAATGGATTATCGCAATTTATTCACTTCAACACAAAGGCGTCCGTGAACAAAATGTGAGGGGGCATTTGTAGGCACTTGAATTTTATTGCCTATTAAAGGAAAATATGTGGCAAATTAATGCAATAATTATCAATTAATTAATTATTTATTAAAGGATTTAAATAAATCTATTCCTAAAATAAATGAGTAAATAATTGATAATTAGGCCAGATCCAGTCAAATAAGTCTGACTTAAAGCCTAAGCAAGTGAAAGACCCAAGCCCACAGAATCAGGTCAAATCAGCCCTGGACCAATCAGATTGCGAGTTATTTATGGGGCGTCCTCACCCTATATAAGGAGCTCTCCTCCATTCATTCCAGACATGCTAAAATTTCTGAAGACGCAGACGCTTTTGAAGAGATCAAGAATACGAGCAGTGCTCCCTTGAGGTCTTCAAGCATCTTCAAGTCAAGAACGACTTGCGATCAGAGATAAAGGTGCTAAGTCCCTCCGATCCGGCGTTCTTCCAGCCAACTGCCTCTTATCAGAGATAAAGGTGTCAAGCCCCTCTAATCTGGCATTCTTCTATCCAACCGCATCCAATCAGAGATAAAGGTGTCAAGCCTCTCCGGTCAAGCGTTCTTCCAGCCAACTGCATCCGATCAGAGATAAAGGTGTCAAGCCCATTCGATCCGGCGTTCTTCTAGCCTACCACCTCCGATCAGAGATAAAGGTGTCAAGTCCCTCCGATCCGGCATTCTTCCAGTAAAGAATTTCTCCACAGAAAGCTCTCCAATCAACGTTCAATCCGAACAAAGGCTCAATGCCTCCAAATCAACGTCACAAGACTACACATTTGAGTTCGGACAAACTTCAGCTGAAGATCCGGCTCAATACACACGCTGTCAATACAGTCAGCATACACTCCAGTCAAAGTAGTCAAAGTCAACACACACAAGTCAAGTCAAAGTCAAGTCAAGCCAAATTGGTTCGAGAGAAGAATCAGAGGATTGATAGGGATTGTTTCCTAAATTCTCAAGTTTAATCCATCTGGATTAATATAGTAATTCAATTTGTATTAATTTTATCATAAATACAAATTTTGTTGTTACACTACGTCTTCGTTTTCCTCTATTTTCACCTATTTTTATACGTTTAAGCTTATTCTCACACATTTCCATAAAAACACAAAACACAACCAAAATAAACATAAATACGAATAAAATAATATGAAAATGGACATAAAAAGGTACTAAAATCTAGGTAAAAATAGCGACAATCAATACACACAATAATCCCACAATCAATGGAATTTAGCGACTGCTGAATGCAATCTATGTGAATCAAGCTCTTAACATCTTCGGCTCCATGTAATCCACCTTATGCAACGAAGTAATAAAATTAAATAAGTGTTATTACAATATTAATGGACCCAAAAAAATCAATAACACAATAATAATCACTACTAACTAGAATTTAAAAATACAACATGGTGGTTGCGCAAAATGCACAATCAACATCAAGTATAAATTATGCACATAATGCGGAATAAAAGTGTATCAAGGAATACAATATATCTACACACAATCAACTAATTATGTAAATGAACAATCAAATTTGTTTAAAATACCAGAATGGCAGCCCAATATTATTGGCGTTTGGATCTTTGGTTAACGTGAACTGTTAGGTTCCATGCGTTTCTATATTAGCGGAAGCAAGAAATCATAGAAACGCATTAGCTTTCACCAGGGTATGTTGAAGAAGAAGGATTCTCGTCGGCAGCCTGCGTAACCTCACAGTTGGCCATAACTTCCTCGTCTGATCTCCGATTTGAGTGATCTATGCGCCAAAACAAACCTCTCTTCCGGGGCTTTCCAACGGTGCATCACAGTACAGTTTAGACTTACATACAGTTTTAGAAAAATTGGTGAAGTTTGTGGATAAAAAAACAAACGACCTTTCGGTCTTCTGTTGTATTCCTAAGTCATGTCTCGACGTTGTATGGGCAACGATCTACGAGACGATCTCAATCTACAACCCTAATCTGCCTTTCACGTGTTTAAGCGTGTAAAACTTATATCCGGATTGATGAGATTGATTATTATATAGGCTACAACAGGGACCAGGAGGAGAAATTAGGGTTTAGGCCTCCATTGGGCTTAAGCATCCAAGTTTAGCCCAAAACTTATACTTAAGTCCAATAATAATAAATAAGTCCACTAAAAAAGTATTATTGCACTGTCACCCTAATCTCTGATTACGTTACGGGCCACTTCTTATTATGAGCCCGTTAGTCTCCCCGTGTTTAAGATTCAATGCTCATTAATTAATTAAGTTACTGACAACTCTATTAATTAATATGTTTACCGAGAGTAGTATTACTCAACCTTACTATCATGCCAGAATAAATCCACATGCAGGGTTTACATGATAATCATTATGAGCCCCTCAAGGGGACATCATCAACCAATTCCGTTAGGACACAGATTCTTTCTACAATCAACAGTACACCGTAGAGACAGCACCATCTCCCAACTCACAGAGCATATTCATTTAATCATTAAATTTCACCCATTGGTGAATCAAAGAAATAAATACTGACTTACGTGTCGAGGTTATTGTATAGGGATTAAGAGTACGAACATCCATAATAATAACAGAGATCAAATTCTATTATATAGTCAGTATAAACAGAACGATCTCAATGCGGTTCTATTCAATACACAAAGTGCACTAGTGCAATTTTATAGTCAAGACAGACTAATACTAAACCACACTACAACCATACCGATGGATAGTCCCCATCTATCTCGATTGTGAACATCTATTTATACTTTATAAGGAGCTGATAATATGATCTTCCGTATGACGCCGTACACCACATTATCTACAGTATAAATTAAATGGACTTTTGCAAAAATATTATTGCAAATGTTTGATCACATGATTCTCATTTCAAATAAATTAAATTGTTAAAACATTGTTCATACAAAAGCTATACTTTCAGTATACAATCCAACAATCTCCCACTTATATTAAAAGACTATGTTGTCATATGTACTGCCATACATATGATTCCCTCTCCAACTACTTGACCATTAAAAGCTCTCGACTTAAGGTCCTTGTAAAAGGATTTACTAGGTCATCATCCGATGCAATCTAGGCGACAACAACCTTCCCCTCATCATTAATTTCTCGTATCAGGTAGTACTCGCTATCAATGTGCTTAATTTTCTTATGGGCTTGTGACTCCTTCAAGTTTGCAACTGCATCATTATTATCACAATAAATTGTGATAACTTTGGGCAAACTCAGAATCACATCTAAGTCCTTTAAAAAGTTTCTAGAACCATATAGATACTTTGGCTGCCACAAGGCTCCAATATTATCCTCTTTCCATGGTGGAGTCCAAAATATATTTTCATATGTCACTCCTCCATTCTATGGATCTACTTCTATTATACACATAACCTTGAGGTGGATTTACTTCCGTCCCTATGATTCAAAAATCCAAATCTAAGTAACCGTGAAGAAGTAATGAATCATTCCGGTAAGCTTACATATAATTTTCAGTCCTCTTCAGACACTTCAAATATGTCTTACCATAATTCAATATTCTTATTTTGGGTTTCCTTGATACTCACTAACTATGCCATTGGCAAAACATATATCCAATTTCGTGCATAGCATTCTATAGATTAAGCTTCCTTATTGCCGAAGCATAGGGAATAACATTTATCTATTTTATCTTATTATGTGTCTTAAGACACAAATCCTTAGATAAAGTCACATGCTAAAATGAGTAAGGATTGTATCATTTTATGAAGCTTGAGACAAACACAACATCCTATCTTGTTATCTTTATTACCATGATCGCAAGGATATATTTTGTTTCTCTTAAGTTTTTCATTTCATACTGCTTTATCAACCATACTCATACGCCCGACAATACTCTTTCATTGTCTTCAATGAGCAAGATACTATCTACGTGCATACAAGAAATACCACCACATTTTCGTCACTCTTTCCAATACACATGTTCCATCCGAGCATTGATTAAATCCATACGAATGGATTTCCTTATCAAAATGGATGTTTCCTGATCTAAAAGCTTGCTTTAGTCCATTGATGGACACTTTTAAGCTAACACTTGAAATGCTCTTAGTTCTATGCAATAAATCACTTTGGTTGCTTCATTGTAGAGCCACTTACATTCAATGACTTTTACACCATTTGATGGTTCTACAAGCTCCCAGAGTCGATTTTGAATCCATAGATTCTATTTCAGAAATCATTGCAACTTACTAAGACTCCGTATTTTGATCTTGTAGTGCTTCGTCGTGTACATAGGTCGATTTCATGTTTACCAGGGACCAAGTCTCACGACTTTCCCAAAACATAAATCCATCTTGTTGTCAAACAACGCTACCACTACGACAAGGCACTACATGCAATTGTGTATCAGATGTGACATGCGATGCAGTTTACATGTGGTATATCCTCTTTAACTATTGGTATTATAATTTGTATTTCCCTACTCACACCATTCAGAATAATTTATACATGATTTTGTAATTTATTACATAGTCCTTTCCAAAGTCTAGTGTTCATGTTAACAATCACTTTTTGATCCTTTTGGACTATTAAATAAACCACCCTTCATTTTTCTAAGATATCCCACAAACATCAATTCGACATGTTTTTTCTAGAGCATACCCACAAAATGAATTTAGTAATTCCAAATAATTCATCATCCATCAAACCATTACCATACGAGTCTTATTCCTTCTTTTCGGCACACCATTTATCTGGGGTATGCCTGCTGTATTTAATTGAGATTCCATCTCATCTTCTGATTAATAGCTCATAAACTATCCTAAGAGGTACTCGCCATCACGACTAAATCATAATGACTTGATATATTTTCCATGACGCTTCACCACATCAGTCATGTACTTCTTGAATTTAATCATAGTACTCAGACTTGAAGTGCATCGAATAAATATATCTTGTTTCTAGAATAATCGTCAAACAAAATGACGAATATTCATAACCACCTCTCGCCGGCATAATCTTAGGATCGCTTAAATCAGAATGAACCATTTCCAACATATCTTTTCATGGATCTATACCTCTTTGCCTTGAAAATGCCATTAATCATTTTTACTTCCAAGTAAGACTCACTAGTTCGATAGTTTCCACTTCCAATAAACCTCACGGTTCATCGGCTATCAAATTTCGAATCGTACTTAAGTAAATGATCTAGTCTTAGATGCCACAGGTATGTTTAGTTCATTTCCAAAGGTTCTTTTCTCTTATTTATGATTAGAAAACACATTATTAATTACTATTTGTTGCACCGTGGGATAAACATGACTTAAGAGTGTACAAATTATCCATCAACGTACCATAATAGATTATAGCTCCATCCTTTCATTTTAATGACTATGTCATTCAATTGAAATAGAGTATCCATCCGTAAAATATAGAAACCGAAATCAAATTCTTTCTATGAAAAACGTACACAAAGATAATTCCTTAAAATCAAACGTTTATTTCTATCATAAGATAGATAAACAACTCCCACTGCAACAGCCACTACTTTCGTAGCTTACCCATATAGTTAGTAATCTCATCATCACTTAGTTGTAGGCTAGTGATTTCGGTATTTACATACAACGTGTCAGTAAACGCCATCACTAATCACGCTTCAACAATTAGTGAATAAAATACTATCCTTGTTCACTTCTTGATGAAATTAGGCTTGCTTTGCCATATGTTTTGTCAGAAGTTTCTACCATATACAACCTCTTATAATTCAGGTAGAACTTACTAAAAATATCTAGGCAAATTACGAAGAATAAATTGACCTAGGTTTCCCCTTCAATTTCTATTCCATTCTTTCATCAACCATAACCTCTTGTCTTTTTATCTTTCTCAAGTGTCCGAAGAGTTACATGAGACCATCATATTTTTATGAACCTCTCACCTCTTCACTTAAAGACTTAAATAGGCACTAGAGGACATTCTTAGTGAGAACACATATTTAATTTTCTTAAGCAGTAAGAATTAAAAGCAAGATTCTTTTCTAATCATTTATTTAGGACCAGTAAATGTGTTTCTTTTAGTTAACAATAAGTGGAATAAACTATTCGAAAATTCAGAGAATCAAGTAAATAAATACGATGCTCAAACTCTTCGAATTTAAATTTTATATTGATTCCCTTAATAAACAATATAAAATAAATTCAATGACATCTCAAGCACCGTGAATTTGCATGCCACGTTAGTGTGGACATATACAAACCTGAACATTCGAAAGAGAAAGTTTTACCCATTAATTCCATACGTCATAATTAACCTTATGACTCAATGATTAATAGTCGGTTGTCCTTTAGCCATGCAATTTAATAGCAGTGACTCCGATGGGAAGGATACATATTAATTGTACGTAAGTGTATACCATTATTTGATACTAAGTACGTTACCCAAGCTTGTGTGTCTTACAGTTGGAGAAGTCCACACGCGCTTAAATAATTTTCTATAACCATCAATTATTAATTTGTACCAGTAATCTGCAAATAAAACTCATCCATTGGGGAGGAAGGCACTATAACCGACCCATAAGCTTACTTGCATCACATTACAAATAATTATTATTTCATGAAATTTATTCTAGTGATCCACAAATAAAACTCATCCGTTGGGGAGAAAGACACTAAAACCGACTCATAAGCTTATTTGCATCACTTAATAAATCAATAATGAAGGCCGCGGAATCATGACCAATCCCTCTCCCACTTAGTTATTTAAGAAGAGGATTTTTGCATGCATATAATATAACATATATAATTATGCAAATAAACATGCTATTATTACGGCAAATACGACAGTAAATCAAATAGCACATACTTCCAAATATACAATAATAATTGACAAATAAAACAATTATATCAATTATATAAGAGGAAATAAAAAAAATTGCCAAATATAGAATTAACTAGGTCAACTCTCTAAGCAAATAAACAAATGGCTTGTATAATAAGTTAGATATCTTATTCCTTATGCCATTACATTCACGTGTCCAAGCAACCTGGGAACTGTGGTGATAATCAAGGTCAGTCTAGCTGCCTCACACGGATTCCAAGTAACCACCGACGCCACTCCATCCATGTAACAACCACCGGAGAATTGCCGTTCGCCGGAATCCCACTGCCTGAAAATAGCGTCGCTCCAGCCATCTCTTGGCCCGCCTGAAAACACATCACCAAGCAAACCCACCTCCGACAACAACCTCTTGTACCGACGCCTCTCACCAGAACAACACCCTGCAAGCAAACACCGAAGTATAATCCACGGTCAGCATCAGGGACTGATCTACACACCACCACACGCCGTTTCAACTCCCGATCAGTCGTGCGACGTCCAACCATCGTAAGAAGCTGCCGCACCTTTGCTCGGTAACACAGCAACCTGACCGGGCCGCCAGTGCTCATAGCAGGAGCCAGTCGCCGTGCTCCCGCTTTTTCATCTCTGAGTGCCTACGACTGTTCGCTGTCCGCTATCGGCTTCCTTACCGACAGTAGCTACCGGCTGCCAGCAAGGAGACTCACTCCGAGAAAAACGTGCAGACCCGTCAACCACCAAAAGACCCGACTAGAAATTGGACAAGACCCGCTCGAACCATCAACAGACCCGGTCGGATACCTTGAATACCCGATCGGGAACTCCAGCAAGGCTCGATCAAAGTCACAAGAGGGTCGATTGGAACAACACCAACAGCTGAAAACGTGTCTTCTGCTTCCGTCATGATCATGTCTGCCGAAATCGTTTGAGCCCCGACCACCGCACACAGTCGCTGATTCCGCTGTCGACGCTATCAGTTTGAGAACCAGCAACATCCGCCTGCAACCAAGCACGCGCATGGTGGTCTGCAGTGATTTTCACCGGCGATCCGCTGTCCAGCCTTAGTCTCAGTCAACCATCGTCCGATTCGCCACTTACAACATCAGCGATGCTCGGCTGTCCTTCGATCGTTAGCCACTGTGCATCTCGAACCATATGGTGCATCTTCGCCAGCCCTAGCCACCGCAAAACATCATATCCAACGTTGTTTCCACCATGCGCTAGTCACGCCACCGTCGTACGTCTGCAGATATCCATCTGATCTTTTGATTGCCAAGTCCACGTATGGGTTATGCCAAAACCCAGACATGTCCGACTGGTATCCATTGTCAGCCAAAACACTTTCACTAGCACTGTGGATTCCCTCGCCATGTAACGATGCTCCGACACCAATCAATTGACGAGAACAGCCCCGCATGTGAACGTGTGTGATTGTATAATTAGGGTTTACAGCCGTGAATAATACAGAATAGGTTTTGATGATAATACTTATTCTCCAGTGGATAATAACAGTAGGGTTTATCATAGGGTTGAGCATGAATTAAATTCGACAAACCAAAACCCTAAAGTTCATGGGATTCTATTCTAAATAAAAGCACATAATTCACATAAACCCTAGCCCAACGTGTCGCGTTTAGCCATAAAACCTACGCTCTGATACCAATTGTTGGCGTTTGGATCTTTTGGTTAACGTGAACCGTTAGGGTTCCATGCATTTTTATATCAACGGAAGCAAGAAATCATAGAAACGTATTACCTTTCACCAGTTATGTTGAAGAAAAAAGATTCTCGCCGACAGCCTATGCAGCCTCACAGTTTTGGCCATAACTTCATCGTCTGATCTCCAATTTGAGTGATCTATGTGCCAAAAAGAACCTCTCTTCTGAGGCTTTCCAATGGTGTATCACACATACAGTTTGGACTTACACATAATTCTAGAAATATCAATGAAGTTGACGGACAGAAACAACAAACGACCTTCCGGTCTTCTGTTGTATTCCTAAGCCACGTCTCGACGTTGTGTGGGCAACGATCTACGAGACGATCTCAGTCTACAATCCTAATCTGCCTTTCATGTGTTTAAGCGTGTAAAAAATTATATCCGGATTGATGAAATTGGCTATTATATAGGCTTCAATAGGGACCAGGAGTTTAACCCAAAACTTATACTTAAGTCCAATAATAATAAATCAGTCCACTAAAGAAGTATTATTGCACTACCACCCTAATCCCAGATTACATTATGGGCTCCTTCTTATTATGAGCCCGTTAGTCTCCCCGTGTTTAAGATTCAATGCCCATTAATAAATTTACTAACAACTCCATTAATTAATATGTTTACCGAGAGTAGTACCACTCAACCTTATTATCATGCTAGAATAAATCCACATGTAGGGTTTACATGATAATCATTATGAGCTCCTCAGGGAGACATCATTAACCAATTCCGTCAGGACACAGATTCCTTCTACAATCAACAGCACACAATAGAGACAGCACCATCTCCCAACTCACCGAGCATATTGATTTAACCATTAAATCTCACCCATTGATGAATCAAAGAAATAAATACTGACTTACGTGTCGAGGTTATTGTATAGGGATTAAGAGTACGAACATCCATAATAACAGAGATCAAGTTCTATTATATAGTCAATATAAACCGAACGATCTCAACGCGATCCTGTTCAATACACAAAGTGCACTAGTACAATTTTATAGTCAAGACAGACTAATACCAAATCACACTACAACCATATTCATAGATAGTCCCCATCTATCTCGGTTGTGAACATCTGCTTATACTTTATGAGGAGCCGATAATATAATCTTTCGTGTGACACCGCACACCACATTATCTACAGTATAAAGTAAATGGACTTTTGCAAAAACATTATTACAAACGTTTGATCACAATATTCTCATTTCAAATAAATTAAATTATTAAAATATTATTCATATAAAAAGCTAGACTTTCAGTATACAATCCAACAATTATGACGTATCCACAAACAAACATCATATGTGTCCACACATAAATAATCTTACACACCACTTTTCACTCTCAATCTCACATTTTTGCATGACATGCACCTAAAAAACAAGCTAGAAATGCACGAAATGCATAATAAAGAAAGAGTGGAAAGCATGCCAAATAGTGGCTGTGGAACATTTGATAACAGTGTCAAACATTTTATTTCTAATCCTACTATGGATGGTCCTACATTCCACATGGCTACGAAATAAATTCTCATACACCTCTTTTCACTCTCCATCACACGTTTTGCACGAAATGCACATACAGATCAGTTCAAAAGTTTGCACAAAACACAGAACCATTCAGTTTAGACTTTTACATGCAAATAACAAACAACATCAAGTCTTAGTTCTGCTTAACATACCCAAAACTACAGTCTAGATTTTGCATGAAATGCATAAAAATTAAACTTCAACAAGTTACACAGTTTGCTGAGAACCTATACAACATGTTCGACATTATGTAATGGTGTCGTAATAATTATTGCACGAAATGCATAATCAGAATCAAATCTAAATTCTGCATAAAATTTAGTTAATGTTCTATACACAATCAGTTCGCAACTATACAGTCAGAATAAAAGACCATTCCAATTTTTTGTCTCAACTTTAAACTAAATTAATCCATACAAAAACCATTCAAAAGAAGAAATAGAATATGATTAGAAAGGAATTGAAAAATACAATTTTGACGCGCAAATCATCTTCGTCTTCGCGCAAATTGTGAATTGAAATGCAATTTCACACTAACTTAAACGATTTTTGAATCCCCAAATTCTCCAAAAAAAATTAGGGTTCCAAGAGAAGAATAGTTATAACAAAATTAATCGTTCAAAAGGTTAATGAAAATTTCAAATATTTGGTACAATTGGTACATACACGAGATGCAAACTACAGAAAATAAGACGCAGTACCTCATGTTCGACGGGAAGCCTGAATGCACAAGATGACTTCGTCTGGGGGAAAATCTTCCTCGTCTACTATGGGGGATTCCGATTCTTCGTGGTCAAAGCTCCTTCGTCTTCAGCGGAGGATTTCAAATTGACTAGAAGATGGGTGCAATTCTGCACTATCGTATGACATCTAAAATTAAAACCTTACTCAGATCACTAGAAATGGCATTGCGGGATTTTAAGGAAGATCCCTTTAATTGCGAGATAAGGGAGAGTCGTAGGAGATGGATTAATGTTCTGCACCCTGTGCATCTGCAACCGTAACTTGCACCCGGCGAAATTTAGGGGAAGAGAGGAGATAATTGTGGGAATTGACTTTCACAGGCTTTTACGGGAAATTCAGAATCGATGACAAATTTGGCAAGACATAGTGAAATACCGTAATTGGAATTAATAGTTTTAAAATTCTGTATCTCATAGTAAATTTAATATAAATTGTGTACTTAGGAGTAACTAACTCTATTTTTAATTTCTAATTTGTGTTAAATTTTAATTTTAGTTACTCAATTTCATTTAGTGTCATTTTTTCTAATTTTATTGATTTGTAATTTTCTATTTCATTTAAATTTTCTTAAAAAGATTTTTTTTTTCAAAAAGAGCCAATAGGCAAATCTATCACTTTTGAAAGTAGAAAAATCTTTACCAACAATTAATTAATTCTTATTTAATTTTAACCAAATTTCAATTTAAGAACAAAAATATCTCTACCTTAAAATTTAAAATTAAAAAATTTGACCACTGAAATCCACCGACACCCTTGATCGACATGTCGGTGGGGGGACCGACTGGAACTGACATCCGATTCGACGGACTGACGGATGTCTTTCAAATTGTCGATGGGGAACCGACATTAACCACGCGACACCCATACCAACATGTCAACTCTATTTGGTCAGAGGGTATTAAGTCCACAAATATTACTTTGGTTAAAATAAATTTACTCTAATGTTGGAAAAGATAGAAAACTTAAAAGTAGTGGGTAAATGTGCATTTTTCTCTTTCAGAAATAACAATTAAGAATCCTCTATACAATTGTGATGACTATACCACAATACACTTCACGTTTACTGTTCCATGTTGTTTAAGAAAAGTTGCTCTTAATAATCAACTTTATTGACTTTAGAAGGTATTGTAGTTTTTTTAGGTAATAAAAAAGTATAAAATAATTGTATGTGTGTGAAAAATGAATGACAACTTTGAAATTAAAATAACTTTTGAGGTTGTTGGATAAAATGATGTTTCATTTTTGGAATGTGGTCAAACCAATGAGCAAAATGTGAAAGGTTTTGTGGGATGGAAGGAGTATATTATATTTGTTAAATATTAATATTTTTAATATTTCTTAAATTTACTGTAAATATGAAATAATAAATCATTATTTATTCACAATTACAAATGAAGTAATAAATAAAGTTAAAAATATACATATTTACCGTAACTTTATAAGAATATGAAATTATAAAAACATTTAGAATAATAATTCCAATTATATATTAGGTAGATTAATGTAGGATTAATTAAATGGATGAACTTGGTCTCAATTTTGGTATAAATTGATTAGAACAAACGTACTCTATCGTGTGTAACACGTAAGTGACCAAATACAAAATTTATAATATCGAACCTAAGAGAGAAAGTGTATGTATCCATATTCGAAAGATGTTTCACTCTAGAATGATTAATCAAGAAAAGGGAGGTTGATTAATACTACAAACTACCTAAGAAAACAATTAAAGATAGAAAATGTACAATGGACATGGAAGATGGATGAGTGGATGAATGTGAGATGGATGAAGTAAAAATCTAAAGAGGAGCAAGACTAACCACATTTAAGATTAAGGACACAACATGGACTTGTTAAATTTAAATGAAAAACATCAATGACCATTGGAATAGAAGCAATCACATATATTCCCCTAATCCTTTTTGCCAAGGTGATTAAGTTTTCAACTCACTACAAGTTTCAAGCACAAAAGATTGAATCTCACTCTCAATTCCCTTAGAAGATACCATGATAACATGATTAGTCTTCTCATTCAATTAATCAACCAAATATGATAAACCAATTAAGTGTCCCAACATAAATGTTCTAAGTATACAAATATGCTACTACATACTAACATACAAAATTCATATTATAACATGATTCAATCAAATCCCTAAACACAATATTGGAATAACCATTCTAATATTATAAGTGGAGAATTTAAACATACATATCATAATACAAATAAAGTAAATCCTAGATCATGTAAGAAATTCCAAAAATCATATGCTACAACAAAGAAGCATTAAGACAACATATATAATCTGTTATCCATTAAAAATCCCACAAATCCTAATCCTTCATGTGGCTAGCCTCACAAGAGGTCTAGCCAACAACAAATATTATGAAAATATCATTACAATACTTACAAACATCCATTGTTGAAAACAAAACAAAGGTAAATTTATCCCCTATATATTTGGATTTGGGTTGAATCTTCACTTCAAGTTGCGAATCCCACTCTTCAAGCCTCAATCTTCCATAGATATGTGATGGGTGGATGGAAAGTGTGAAGATCCATGTAAATTGAAGAGTGATTGAGTGAAAATTGGATAGAAGATGGATTGGAGATGGTAGTATGTGAAAAAATGGTGTTGAAGTATGTGGGGGGCGAATTTAGGGTTTCCCTCAATCTCCCTCAATCAAACTTAGTAATCTACGTGTAAAAACAAAAGCAACCCTTTACACGAGGGGAGTATAATATTTGACCAAATTAAGTTTTGTATGGAATTGCAAATATAGCTTATCTGTACGTAATCGTACTATGTTTGTATCGCGTCTCTGTAAGTAATCATTCGGAAATAAATAAGCAATATATAGATCACATAGGATCAAGCAAATCTTAAAAATTTATAATTAATAATTAAAAAATATAATAAAAATGTAGTCGGTAACATGGATGATTAATGAAATTAAAGAGCAATCACATCGGATCATTCTAATCTTAAAATTTAAATGCAAATTGCTTGCACCTTGTAACATGGCTTATATTTTATTTTATGTTATTTTAGAACGTAATAATTACTCCATTAATTAATGTTTATAATTATAACTCTTTGGTGTACAATTATAATTCTGTTTTTGAGGCTGTAACTTGTATGATTCACCTAATATTTTATAGCGTGTATTCATCGCGTGTATTCACTTAATTTTTTTTTATTTTATTTAACATGGGAGATTAAATCAAATTTAATTTAAGAACGTTTAGACATAACGGATCACCTTAATCCAACTCCAAATATATTATATAAAGAGTTGGTCTCCTGTGTCCCCGGGTACACACTGTATCCCCGTGGAAATACAAGAATTTAGTTAATTTCTTGTGTTCCTTGGTACGGTGTGTACACGGAAAAGTGATTAAAAAATCATGCGATACATAGTCAAACATCTATATTCTAAAAGAGTGAAACTTGCGTGAGCTCAGGCGCACCTTTAGAAATTTAGTATTATGGATAAGAGTACATTACTTAGATCTAAATGGTATACACTTTAATTAATAAAAAGTACATCATTTTGTTATAAAGGGTATACACTTTTCATTAATATTTTTTTTCTTTAGAAAATAAAGGGTACACATTTTTATACTAAAGGGTATACAATTTAACACAAAATTCTAAATGCGCACGAAGTGTTGTTCATGTGCCCAGATACACACGATAATTTTCTTTAGAAAATAAAGGGTACACATCTATATACTAAAGGGTATACAATTTAACACAAAATTCTAAAGGCGCACGGAATGTGGTCCGTGCGTTCGGGTATACAGGAGTTTTTGCCATTCTTAAAAAAAAAGAAAAACAAAGCTTCCACATGATAGACTTTAAAAAAACCTTCCACCCAAACCGATACATGACTTGTTTGGGCCCCTCTTCTTTAGAAATGGGCTATACACATTTAAACAGACTTCTCTGGTCCTTTTCTACTAGGCCCAAAGCAACTTTATATTACAAATAGAATATATTGCTTCCTCAATCCATAGATGGCTGTACCGATTACAAACAACAACATTGATAGTGGGCCGTTCTATAATTTAGGGTCTCGGTGAATTTATTATTAATTTTCTTTCTAAGTATTTTTAATTTATAAGAATCATAAAATACTACCTTCATCTCCTTGATAAGTGTTTGTTTGCTTTTTGTATATGGATTAAGGAGTATAATATTTTAAAGTATAATGTGGTGAGAGAAATAATATTTTAATGTATAGTGGGTAGTTCTATTAGTGTTGAGTGTGGGTCATATGTGTAGTGGGTTGAGTATAATAATATTATTGTGTGTGTCACATCAAACAAAAAAAAAATTAAAATAGATCCTTTATATTGTGACGGACCAAAATGAAAAAATAGACATGGGGAAGGAGGGAGTATATAATATATCCTTCCCGAGATATTACTGAAATGGAAATCATTTTCATGTTGTTAAAATAGAGAAAATAACAGTTTTGGTATTCTAAGCTTGGGAGAGACTGTGATAATCTTTATAATAAAAATGAATAGTTGTGATAATCATAATAATAAAAATGAATAGATGTTAATTGTTTTATAAATAATTTATAGTATAAATGAAAATTGGTAACACTTTTTTCATCAAGTTATATTCAATCCCAAAATTAGTTTTTTATATTTCAATTTTATAAAATTTTAAATAATAAATAAATGAAAAAATAAGTTATATGTTAGGTGATAGTAATATTTTAAAAAATATGGTGCATCTAAGGATTATTTGTTTAAATTGGAGAATTTAATTGGTTAGTAAGGATTAATTAATAAATTAATCACCAATTAAATAATTTTTAAACGGATCAAAATTAGTCACTAATTAAATAATTATTAAACTGATCGAAATTAGTCTCACATGGAGAGAATTAAATATAGTAAATAGAGGGTTATGGGCATTGAGCCTAATCCAATAGTCTATTAATTTTGGGTATATAATGGGCTGTGATTAGGGAGTCCACAAAGCTCAGACCCTCTCCAGCAGATATGACATGTGATACATTGGGCTGTGATTGGGGAGCCCACAAAGCTCAGAACCTCTCCAGTATATATGACATGTGATACATTATATTTGGTTGGTCAAAGATTGGGAGTGACAGAATCAATAACAAATCTATTTTATGACAAAATTAATGATAAATCTGTTGCAATCAGAATCATTAACAAATTAAGATTGGGAGTAACAGAATCAATAATAAATTTGTTTTTTGACAAAATCAATGACAAATCTGATGCAATCAGAATCATTAGCAAATTGTTTCAATCAGAATCAATGTCAAATTTGTAATTAGATACGACGAGAAAAGTGTGAAAATGTTAACTAGACTCAT
Source organism: Pogostemon cablin (assembly GCA_023678885.1). Lineage (NCBI taxonomy): Eukaryota > Viridiplantae > Streptophyta > Magnoliopsida > Lamiales > Lamiaceae > Pogostemon > Pogostemon cablin. The sequence continues at coordinate 15,813,645 of CM042960.1, forward strand.
TTTCAATTTTATTCAAAGGCAAGACACGCGTTACTCATAATAAAGTAGGAAAATGGCAAAACTAGAGAGGTGATAAACATGTTTGTGATACTGACATTGTACACATTATCCACATGATTCCCTTTGGATTGATTACATTTTGGCAAAAGTTTCGGTGACCCAGGGACACGGATCCGTGTTTTCATGTGAACACAACCTTTCTCCTCTTTATTCTACTTAAACCTATGTATTGTCAGGTAGTTTAAATTGTAAAATGACACGAAAATTGCAAAGAGGCGGGCACACAAAAGACTCACTCTTACTCCCTCCGTCCCACAACAAGATATGTTCGCCCGTCCCACCCACCACAAGAGGTGAGTTTCATTTTTTGACATATGAGAACCCTACACCAAACAAGTTTTACCCTTAAAATTTTAACAATTTACCGATTGTGCCACTGTTATATTATTACATTAAATACACATTATATTCTAAATTATTTTCTTAACTAAACAATTAATATCTTAATTAATGACATTAATCCTAAATCTAGTAACAATAACACACACGCGCCCATTCCATATTTCAATTAGAATTTGAACTCTTCTATTTCTTCTCTCTCAAACCCTTCTATCTCAAACCCTAGATCTGGACCCTTCTACTTCTTCCCTCTCTAGACCCCTCGCCTTTCTTTCTTCCTTCCACTCTCCTGTGAAATTCATAGAATCAGTGCTAGATCTTGACGGATCTGTGCTAGATCTTAATGGATCTGTGCTAGAACTTCCCATCCCTCGAAGCCGAGACGATCATGACCGTTCACATCACCAACCCCAACATTGCTACGCCGACACCAAGATGTGCATCCACTACGCTGGGTTGCAGTCGCCGGGGTCATGCCGGCTGCTTTGGCTTCCGGCGCGGCTAAGTGGGCTGGAGCTTGCCCACCACGCGAAGAAGTTCCTGACGTGGGACGGCGGGAGATGAGTTGCTGACGTGGGGGAGCGGGAGATGGTGCTGGAGTCGACGGTGGACATCGAAGGGGCAGCGAAGGTGCTGTGGTGGAACAATAAGTTCGAGGTGCACCTGGATAGTGAAGTGAAGTGGATCCTGTGTTTCTGAATGTTATTGATTAGGAAAGTAAATCCAATTTGGAAATCTTTGTTAATTCTTGATTGAGTTCTATGGGATAATTTCAGAGGAGTGAAACCCATGCTTTTTTTTTTTTCTCTCTCGTGTTGTTGAAACAATCTTGATTAGGTGGGTTTAAGCATTAGGGGTAAATTATTCAAATAACATGTAAAAAGTACACAATTCACATAAAATATTACTCCCGGAGAAGTTGATATATTTTTTTTTGGCACAGATATTAAGGAGTATAATAATTTAATGTAAAGTGAAGTAAAGAGAAGATAGAAGAGTATAATAATTTAATGTAAAGTGAAGTAAAGAGAAGAGAGAGAAATATTATTTAATGTGTAGTGAGTAGTTATATTAAAGGTGATATGTGAAGCTCATGGACGTAGGGAGTATAGAGTATGTCCCTAAATTTACGTGCAAAAAAGATTCGCCACTCTTGTTGAGGGACGGAGCCGTAGGGAGTATATTTTAGCCACACACATTGAAACCCCAGAATTCACACAGAGAAATCAATTAGCATTAAAAATTAGGAAGACGCTGTGATGGGTGAAGAAGTGAGAAACAAGCAGATAATACTGAGAGACTACAATTAGCATTAAAAATTAGGAAGACGCTTTGATGGGTGAAGAAGTGAGAAACAAGCAGATAATACTGAGAGACTACGTGAAGGGTTTCCCCAAGGTATCCGATATGATCCCCAAAACGACGACGTTGAAGCTCAAGGATCCTGATGGCTCCAACGACACCGTTTTGGTCAAGAATCTCTACTTGTCCTGCGATCCCTATATGCGCAGCCGCATGAGCGATTTCAAGGATAATTATGTTCCTGTTTAACCCAACTCCGTAAGTATTCTTCATCCTTTATCTACATTAAGGTTGTTATTGGATTGAATCATTTCAAATTCAAGAAATTTGAAAATGAGTGCATTTTAAATTCCTTGATCAATTCATTTGAATTCCGCTGTTTGGATAATTATGGATCTTTGAAACGATTTCAAATCCATAATTCAAAAATTATTTTTAAAATAGAATTTTATATATGATAAATAAAAATAATAAAATTTTATTATATTAAATATTAAAATCTAAAATTTTATTAAAAATAATTTTTTTGTGACGGAACTCTACCACCCAACCTATCCTCCTATCCACCAAAAAAAATTTATTTTTATAAAATTTTAGATTTTCAATATTTAAATAATAAAAAATATTACCACTCAGCCTCACACCTTACCCACCCAACACCCCAAAAAAAATTTTTTATATAAAATTTTAGATTTTAATATTTAAATAATAATATATTACCACCCTATCCATCCACCCACCCCACTCACCACCCCCACCCAACAAAAGAATTTTTTTAAAAAAAAATTAGATTTTAATATTTAATAAATAAAATCTAAAATTTTATTTTTGGGTGGGGTGGGGTGGTTGGGTTGGGTGGGTTGAGTTGGGTGGTAATGTTTTTATTATAAAATATTAAAATCTAAAATTTTACAAAAATAATTTTTTTTGAGTGGGGAGTGGAGGGGGTGGGTAGAGGGTAGGTTAGGATGGTAATATTTTTATTATCTAAATATTAAAATTTAAAATTTTATAAAAAATTTTTTTTTTGAGGGGGGTTGGGGCGGGGATGAGTATGGAGTAGAGATGAGTGGTAATATTTTTATTATTCAAATATTAAAAATTTAAAATTTTATAAAAATTTTTTTATTGGGGGGAGGAGGGGGAGGGGGGATTGTGGTGGAAGGGGGTGGGTGGCCGGGGTGGGTAGGGGATAGACTAGGCGTTAGAGTTTAAAATATAAAAAATATATATTTAATTAATTTATTAATTTTATATATTAATATATCAATTTAACAACAACAAAAGGATTTCAAATGATACGGTTTCAGTGGGCATTTGAAGTCCATTAAAAAACAACTAAAAAAATTCAAAATCAAATCCATGATTTGAATCTATTGATTTAAAATATTGAATTTATAAATCCATTGATTTCAATTGTTATTCAAACATGAGAGAGAGATTTTAGAGAAGGATTTATAAATCACTTCTCAAATCCTTCCATCCAAACACACCCTAAATTATTTTTAAAACAATTTAAAGATAAGATTATATTTTTAATGAAAATTAAATTAATACAGAATGAAGATAGTTTTTTTTTTTGTCTAATTTATTGGTTCAATGTTGCTCCACCATATGAAATTTTACTGTTGATGTGATAAGGTTTCGGGTGGTTGATTTTTATTTATATTTTTTAAATACAATGTCAATGGAGGATATTAAAGAATTAATCACGTAACTTATAAATTGTTTTAATTTTTTTTCTTTTCATTTTATCAATTTATGATTCTTTAACTATTTTAAATTATAATAATTTGGATAGGTCTTGCTGAGACCGTCTCATGTGAGACCATTTTTACTTTTTAAAATAGTTATTACTTTCGCTATAAATCATTATCACTTTCGCTATAAAATGTTCACTTTTTATTTATAATATAAATTGTTCATGAAAGAACATTATCACTTTTCATTAATTTATTATCACTTTCCTTCGTAAAAGTTATCACTTTTTGGCCGTCTCATATAAGAGTTTACGTGAGATGGTATCACACAAGTCTTTGCCTAATAATTTTTGGTTGTCAAATTATTGGAGTCAATAAATTCTTTAGTACCTATTTTTATACTTTCGGACCCAATTACCCTATAATAAATGTTTAGTACCTATTTTTATACTTTAAGATCCAATTACCCTATGAATAAATGCTTTTGTAGCTGAACTTTGAATCAATTTTGGTTAAAATTGATTAAGGTAAGCGTACCTTAGCGTTTGTAGTGAGTGACCAAGTTTAAATATCGATCAAAGGGAGATTTAAATCAAAAGTATATCCGTGTTTGTTTTCAATCATACTTTATATAAGTGATCGGATTTTGAGTTTTGAAAATTAATAAAAGCAATTAACAACTAATATGATCAAACAAGGTCTCAAATAAACACAATTAAAATGAAATGGATGTAGGACAATCTAAAGAAGAGCAAGACAAACCACATTCAAGATCAAGGACACAACATGGCTTGTTGAATTCAAATGACAAATATCAATGATCATTGGAATAGAAGCAATCACATATACACCCCTAATCCCTAGGCCAAGGTAATTAGGTTCTAAACTCATTACAAGTTTTAAGTACAAAAGATTGAATCTCACTCTCAATTCCCTTAAAGTACTATGATAACAAGATTGGTCTCCTCACTCAATTAATCAACCAATTATGATAAACCAATTAAGTGTTCTCACATGAATGTTCTAAGCATATGAAAATATTTCCACATACTTCACATACTAACATACAAAATTCATATAATAACATGATTCAATCAAAACCCTAATCACAATATTGGATTGACCCTCTTAATACTATAACTAGAGAATTCAACCACACACATCATAATATAAATGAAGTAAATCATAGATCATGTCAGAAATTCCAAAGATCACATCAATTAAACCATTACAAATTCAACAAATCAATAGATCCTTAATCCATCAAGTGGCTAGCCACACAAGAGGTCTAGCTAACAACAAACATCATCACAACATCAAAAAAATGTTTAACAACATCCATTGTCGCAATACAAATTAAGAAAATGCAAATCAAAGGTAATTTCTCCCCTATTTTGGTGATTGGTTTGAAACTATCCTTCAATATGCAATCCTCCTTTCTTCCTTGATCTTTCTCCTCACTTGGATGGTGGATTTGATGGTGGAATGATGATAGATGGAATGGATGATGAAATTGATGGAGATGGTGGTGTAAAATGAAAGGAATTGTGTGTGATGTGTGTGTCCAAGTGAAGACCTAATTCATCCTCTATTTGAATGTTGAACATGAGAGTATTTATACCCTTTCCCAACTTGGGCCTCAAATTTTGTGTCAATTGGGCTTTAAAATATATTCTCTACACACTGGAAGGTGAAAACTCGAATTTTTGGCCCAAAATGACCTTACTCGACTTGGCCTTCCTTACTCGAGTTAGCTACTCGAGTCGAGTAGCATGTAATGGAATTCGAGCTGACCCAGCTCGACTCGAGTTAGCAACTCGAGCATCACTTGTTCGGTCGTGTTACGACACTCTAAAACTGAAATGCTTTCGGAACCCTACTCGACTCGAGTTGTCAAGTTGTGTTGCGTCTTGCAACTCGAGTAAGCACATTGTATGATTTTTGGACGCTGATCTGCTTCGCACGACCTCCAACTCGCCCTGAATAAGCCCCAACACAACTCATGTTGCAACTCGTATTGCAACATGCAAGTCGAGTTGGCTTTCTGGACAACTTTCTGATCTCAACTCGACTCGAGTTGCAAGTCGAGTTAAGTCTTGCAACTCGAGTTGGGTCTCTGCATGATTCTGGATATTTTTCAGACCTCAACTCGACTTCCTCTCAACACGAGTTGCAAGTCGAGTTGCACCTTACAACTCGAGTTGGGTCCCGGCAGCCCGTTTCTTGCTCATTTCAGCTCCCGACTCCGTTTTTGACCTGTTTTTAACATGTTTAGGCTCATTCACACACATTTATATGAAAACACATAACACAACCATGATACATACATATAAAATATGGACAACATAATACAAAAATACATACAAAAAGATACTAAAATCTAGGTGAAATTAGCGACAATCAACCCCCAAACTTAAAGTGTTGCTCATCCCCGAGCAACGAAAATGATAAACCAAGAGGAAAAATTTTCACCTAGGAAAAGACCTAACAAATATAAGCAATATCACATCGATAGCAATAATAACTACAAACTATGCTAAGTCATCCTACAACATTAAATTCATAACATGAGGAATTAACAAGTTCAATCAAAAGATAATAAAGTGTAATATAGTCCCTTTTTAATCCAAGCCTCACATAGGTTATCAGTTTCACTCAACACTCTATAATATGAGGTAAAACAACACTCATTAACCGATTAGCTCGACTCGCTATAAGCTTGCTCGTAGACTACATTCACAAACCTCCAAAGTTTCAATTAATAATCAAAAAGGTCTTTCATTAAGGATGTAATGATAGTCTCTTTGGTAGGGTAGGAAGAATATGGATACTAGTGACTAATCAAGTGTAAGCAATCGAAGAGGTTGCTACTTTCTTCCATTCCTCAACTTTTCTTTTCTTCCTTTTCTCTTTGTTGGTCATAAGCACTATTCATCATCTTTCTCCTTTGTATTGAGCTTCTCCTTATGCATGCTTTCTTCTTTGGACTTTTGATTTCTTGAGCATCTTGTTGTTGCTTTGCTCCTTCCTCTTGTTTAAAGGTTGCATGTGTGGTCTTGTTTTTGCTCTCTTCATCCTTTTTCTTGCTTGCTTAACATTTCCTTTTCTTCTTTTTTCATCCAATCAATCCTTTCTAGCTACCATCTCCTCAATTACTTACACAAAAGGGTAAATATATAAGGCTCGTTTGGGTAATCAAGGCTTGTAATGTGCTAAATTCACAAGAAATAAGCATATAGGCTCAAAGTGGTTGACTAGGGATGATGTTCATGGTATGGAAATATTTGACAATGACTATAAATAACAAGGATGACCTTAGATCATATCACTAATCTCCACTAATTGGGCTCATTCCTATAGTCCTTGAGCAAGTTTTAACTTATCAAACACAACCGGTTCACTCATGAAGAAATACCATGTATGCACGGTTGAGGCTCAAACGCTCACGAACTTATGTTCGGACCTTAAGGACTTATTACACCATATTCATCTCAAAATTGAACAAGTTAAATAAAATATGTCACAATTCGAAAGTGTAGAGATTCTTAATCATAATTTGCCATCACTTATTACCACAATATGTCATTACTCACATTTAAAAATAACTCACGACATCCCAAAAACAAACTACCAAAACGACCCTAAAAAAGGATAAAAATACGCACAAAATACATAAGAAAAAACTCACCAAACAATAAACAACCAAAAACACATAGCATGCAAGAATAACAAAACCATCCATCATAGACAATGAAGCACACATTCAAAACATCTATATTCAAGTAAGCTCACAACATCCCTATCTTTAATTGAAAAGAAAATCCTAGATTACGAAAGTAAACCTCTCACAAACATAACACATGAAGTAGCATGCTAATCCAACACAATCCAAATCAATATTAATTCATGTCAAGCAAATAAAAGTGATGAAATGTAGAGTGAACTCTCTTAGAAAGACATGGTTGGCACGAGCTTCCGGATTCCATCCACAACGAATCTCGACTTAATCTCCGGGCTCAATTCGTGCCTCCACTACACTTCATTTATGCTCAACAACTCATCAAAAACCATTAGCTCAACACTTGCAATCAAAATAAGGACTATCATGCACTTCAACTAACCAATCATACCAAAATCATACCCAAACTCATGAGAAATTTTTTAAAATTGACCCGATTTTACAATAATCACTCTCAAGGGGTGAGTCACACTACGCACTCTTCCCCCAAACTTAAATCGAAAAAAGAGTTGAGACTTAAGTTTGCAAAAAGTGGTGAGACTTATCCTTGTAGTTTATATCAATGATCTTCTTGTAGAGAAGCATATGCATCACAACTCTCAAGGTACGTCCACCACGAATTAGCTCCCCCCAAACTTAACTCGAGACAAGAGTCGAGAATTAACTTTGCAACAAATGGTGCGACATTCCTATTTGAATTCATGAAGCACTTCTCCTCTCTTCAATGTGCATTTTCTCATAAGCACAATCCACCTACAAGGCCAAAATGCAAAATAATATCAAATCCACAATCCTTATTGAAAGTACTAAATAAAGCAATAAAGATAATGATGGGTTGCCTCCCATCTAGTGCTAAGTTTAACGTCTTCAAGCCGGACGATATTTTCATAATGAGTTTAAGAAGAAAGGGTGTCGACATACACTATCTCCTTTTGAGAAGGAGATATGTAATGCTTAACCCGATGACCATTAACAACGAACTCATCACTTGACCCTTTGAGTTTCAACATATGTCCTCCGATGACCTCCAACATTTCAAAGGGACCCATCCACTTAGACTTGAGTTTTCCCAAAAACAACTTCAATATTGAATTAAATACTAGCACTTTATCTCCGGGAGCAAATGACTTCTCTCTCAACTTGGAATCGTGCCACTTTTTCACTTTCTCTTTGTAAATGGTGGAGTTATCATATGCTTTTTCACGAAATTCCTCCAACTCCACCATCTTTAACAACCTTGCTTGTCCGGGTTCTCCTTCAACCATGTTAAGCTTTTTAATTGCCCATAAAGCACGATGTTCCAACTCAACGGGAAGGTGGCAAGCTTTTCCATATACCAATTGGTAAGGAGAAACACCTAGAATAGTCTTGAATGTCGTTCGATACGCCCATAAGGCATCATCAAGCTTCTCCGCCCAATCCTTTCTTCCCTCATTGATTGTCTTCTCCAACACTAACTTGATTTGGCGATTTGAGACCTCCGTCAAACCATTTGCTTGGGGATGATAAGGAGTGGCTATCCGGTGTTTTACTCCGTATTTCTTCAAGAGTCCCTCCATCAATTTGTTCACCAAGTGTGAACCTCCATCGCTCACCAAGGCCCATGGGACTCCAAATCGACTAAAGATGTTTCTCTTCAAGAATCTTTGCACCACAAATGCATCATTAGTCTTGGTGGGGATTGCCTCCACACACTTGGACACATAGTCCACCGCCAACAAGATATATATGTACCCTTGAGATAAAGAAAATGGTCCCATAAAGTCAATGCCCCATACATCAAAGATTTCTACTTCAATATTCAAGGTCATAGGCATTTCATCCCTCTTTCCGATTCCCCCCACTAGTTGGCATCTATCACAACTATTCCAAACTTCTTGGCATCTCCAAATAAGGTAGGCCACACGAATCCCGATTGAAAAACTTTGAATCCCTTTAACCTCTTCATTGGCTAAACATCTCCGGATAACTCTATCCGCACAAGTTTTAAACAAGAATGGCTCGTCCCACAAATACTTCTTCACTTCTACGTAGAATTTCTTCAACTTGTACTCATTAAGAAGTGTGGGTCGAATGCCACAAGCAAGATAGTTCACAAAATTGGCGTACCAAGGAGAAGAACTAACCATGAGAGCAAACACTTGGTCAACCTCCATCTTAAGAATCTCCTCATCTGGAAATTTATCACCAATCGGAGTCAAATCTTCATCCCCTTCTTCTCTTTCAAGTCTTGATAAGTGATCTGCTATCACATTTTCAATCCCTCTCTTGTCTTTAATCTCCACATCGAACTCTTATAGAAGTAAAACCCACCGAATCAATCTAGGCTTTGCATCCTTTTTGTTCATGAGATACTTGATGGCCGCATGATCCCTGTATACTACCGTTCGAGTTCCAACTAAGTAAGGGCGAAACTTCTCAAAGGCGTAAACCACCGCTAGAAATTCCTTCTCCGTGGTGGTGTAATTCACTTGACAAGAATTCAAAGTCTTAGAGGCATAGTAAATGACTCTAAACTTCTTCTCTTTGGTCACTTGCATCACAATGCAACTTAAAATGTACACTCCAATCCGGAGCTACAAGTATGGGGGATAAAATCAATGCCTCCTTGAGTACCTGAAACGAAGCAAGACACACTTCATCAAATTTAAATTTAGTATCCTTTTCAGGAAGCTTATAAAGTGGCTTAGCAATTTTTGAAAAATCCTTAATAAAGCGGCGATAGAAGCCCGCGTGGCCTAAGAACGATCTAACTCCCTTCTCACTAATGGGAGGAGGAAGGCGTTCTATGGCTACGACTTTTACTCTATCCACTCTCATCCCAGGCTTCGAAATATGGTGTCCCAATACAATTCCATCGGTAACCATAAAATGATATTTCTCCAAATTTAGCACAAGGTTTGTTTCCTTACACCTCTGCAAAACAATAGATAGATTAGTCAAGCACAAATCATATGAAGAACCATAAATGGAGAAATCATCCATGTAAACCTCCATGATGTTCTCTATCAACCCACCACCGAAAATGGTCATCATACATCTTTGGAACGTGGCTGGAGCATTGCACAAACCAAATGGCATCATCCTAAATGCAAAGGTGCCATAGGGAGAAGTAAATTTTGTTTTCTCTTGGTCTTCTGGGGCTATCAAAATTTGATTGTACCCCGAATACCCAACGAGAAAGCAATAATACTTGTGTCCCGCTAGTCTATCAAGTATCTGATCAATAAAAGGGAGTGGGAAGTGGTCTTTACGAGTATTGTCATTCAGTTTTCTATAGTCAACATACACTCTCCAACCGGTGGTAGTCCTCGTGGCAATCACCTCAGTATCGGACTGCACTATGGTCATACCACCCTTCTTTGCTACCACGTGCAAAGGGCTCACGTAAAGAGTATCATTAATTGGAAAGATGATACCCGCATCAAGCCACTTCAACACTTCCTTTCTTACAACCTCTTGCATTATAGGATTAAGACGTCGTTGGTTTTACATACAATATTTATCTTCTTCCATTAAATGAATCTTATGCATGCATAGAGAGGGGCTTATACCTTTCAAGTCTTTAATGGACCAACCAATGGAAGATTTGTGCTCTCTCAACACCCTCAACAATTTCTCCAATTCTAAGTCATTCAAGGATGAAGATACAATTACTAGATATGTGTCATTTTTCCCCAAGTATGCATACTTCAAGTGCTCCGGTAAAGACTTTCACTCTTCATTTTTCTCCTCTTTTTCCTCTTCTTTGGGCTCATCATCAAGCTTCTTTTCAAGCACCTCTCTCGCTTTCTCCAATGTAAGTTCACAACAAGAATTCTAACAATGCAAATCATCAAATATTTTATCATAATTAAAACAACAAGGAGAGTTAGAAAAATCAAGAGAGAGAGAGATTGGCTCATTATTGATTCCAAAGGGTCCTTTGAATGAAAACAATATAGATGCTCTTCAACAATATCCTCCATCACTTCTATTCGTCTGCACTCATTGCTCCCCCTCGGATATCTCATAGCTTCTTTCAATAAAAACACCACTTCTTCTTCATTAAGTTTAAGGGTCAACCCCCCTTCTCCATATCAATCAAAGCATTCTTTGTGGCTAGAAATGGACGTCCAAAAATTAATGAAACATTTACATCTTCGTCCATGTCTAACACCACGAAATCAATGGGGAATACAAACTTGCCAACCTTTACTAAGACATCCTCCACAATTCCCTTTGGATACGTCATAGACCTATCGGCTAATTGAAGAGTGACCGATATAGGCTTGACTTCTCCAATGCTCAATTTCTTAAAAATCGACAAAGGCATCAAGTTGATGCTAACACCCAAGTTACATAAAGCCTTGTAGCTCTCATGTTCTCCCATCTCACACGGAATAGTAAAATACCCGAATATTTCAACTTAGGTGGGAGCTTCTTTTGTAATATGACACTACAATCCTCCGTGAGATTCACCGTTTCATGCTCACCTAAGCTCCTTTTCTTTGCCATAATATCCTTCAAAAATTTTGCATAATTAGGCATTTCTAGAAGAGCATCCACAAAAGGGAGATTGATATGAATCTTCTTTAGCATTTCCACAAACTTTGCAAATTTTTCGTCTAAGTCCTTCTTTAAGCATCTTTATGGAAATGGGATTGGTACGGGCAATTTAGGAATTCCCCATTCATCCCTTTTGAAGTCTTCCTCTCTCTCTCTTTCCTTTTTGCTTCTTTACACCTTTTCCACTTCTTCGGGGATTTCACTTCCTCTCCATCAAGTGTAGAGATCACTTCATCATTCTTATCTAACTCAGCTTCTTTCTTTTTCCCTTCTTCATCCTCAACTACCATGGGCTCTTGGTCAAATACTACTTCTTCCACTTCCTTAGGCATCGGAGGTCCATCATATTTTGTTCCATTTCGAAGTTCGATGGCCTTGCATTGCTCCTTTGGAATAGTGATAGTTGTAGATGGAAACTTCCCTTGTTGATGAACATCCCCCTTTTCACTTGTCATTTGGCTCATTTGCATCTCTAATGCCTTAAATCTTCGATCATACACTTGCTTCTCTTGCGTTTTTTATTCTTTTTCCAATTTCCTCTCATCCCGCGCATACTTGATAAGCTCAAACATCTTACTCATTTGATCCTCCACCGTAGGCTTCCCTTCACTATTTTGAGCTTTAGCCCCAGGATTGATCCTCGGTGGAAGTGTGAGGGCATTACCTTGATTTCCATAACAAGTTTTCAAACCTCCTAGGTTGTTGAAAGTTGCCACCGAAATTCTCTTGACAAAATCCACCTTGCCTAGGTGGGTATCCTCCTCCTTGGTGTCCAAAATTTCCTCCATAATTCCCTTGGAAGTTCATTCCTTGCATAAAGGCAACTTCCTCGAGTGACATCTCGGGTTGTCCCCAAGATTCTTGAAATCCCATTGTGGAGGTCATACCTTGGTGAGGAATTTGAGATGTAGGCAACTGAACATTTGAACTTGGAAACAGTTGACTCATGATGGGCATAGGCATAGAACTCTGAGAAACTTGAAAATTAGCATTCATCCTCTTGAGTATTTCCGAGATAGCCTTTTCAGTGACATCCTCTTTCGGTGCTTCCACTTGTTTCATGCACATTTCTTCCATCTTTGCTATCCTTTCCATCTCATACATCCCTGAAGAACGATCCAAAGGCCACTGTCCTGCATTCAAAGTAATTTCCTCACAAATAGCTATAGCCCTCTCCACTGTTTGCCCCAATATAGATCCTCCTGACGATGCATCAACAAGTATCCTAAAACCTCCATTCAATCCTGCATAGAAGAATCCTACTTGCTGATCAAGGGGAAACCCATGCTGTGGACACATCCGAAGCATCTCCTTAAAGCGATCCCATGCCTCACTAAAGGTTTCAAGAGGCAACTGCTTAAACTGTATGATTAAACCCTTCAGATGTAACATTTTTGATGGAGGAAAGAACTTGTTCAAGAACCTCCGAGCTAACTCTCTCCATGTAGTGCAAGATCCCGGAGGTATAGTATTGTACCAAGCCTTAGGTCGATCCCTTAGTGAGAAGGAAAAAAGCTTCATCTTGATAACATCTTCACTCACTCCGTTGATCTTAATGGTACTAGCCAACTCTGTGAACTGAGATAGGTGAGCATTAGGGTCTTCTATAGCACCACTCCCAAACTGATTTGCTTGCACCATGTTAATCAACCCCGTTTTAATCTTGAAGTTGTTGACATTCAATGGCGGCCCCACAGCATAATTTCCCACTTGTAGTAGGAAATGGTCTCTAACATTCACGCCAACTCCATTATGCCTTTGAACTTGAGGTTGTTGCACTACCGGAGGAGCTTGTGGAATATTTCTAGCTTCTTGTTGTGCTAGCAATTGTTGAATAATGGCTTGCAACTGTTGATTATGCAAGTGCACTTGGTGGAAATTTGCTTGTTGCATAAGCTCCGGATTCACTTGAATACATTGAGCATTTTCCACACCATGCTGGAAATTTTGTCCATTCCCTTCTTCATTAACACCATTGCCATTAACTTCTTCTAATCCGTGATCCATTTCTTCCTCTGTTGGATATAACAACTCTCTCATTCTTCTTCGTAAGGTAGCCTCTAACTCCAAATCCAAAGGCTCAATAGATTGAGACCTTGAACGAGTGTGCATACAACTACAAGATTTACCAAGTTAGCTCACAAAGAACTAAAATAATAGCAAATAAAAAGAAAGCAAGTAAAAGTACTCCTAGTAAAGCTAATTAATCGCAAACTCGTTACTCCCAAGATTTAATCTCTCCCGTCGCAACGACGCCATGAACTTGGTTTCAATTTTGATTAAATTGACTTAGAGCAACTGTACTCTATCGTGTGTAGCACGTAAGTGACCAAGTGAAAAATTTGTAAGATATCGAACCCAAGGGCGAAAGTGGTTAGCCGTATTTGAAAGATGTTTCACTCTAGTAAGACGAATCAAAGAAGGAGGGTTGATTATACTACAAACTAACAACTATGAAAGTAATTAAAGATAGAACATGTACAAATGTGATGAAAAATGGATGAAGGTGAACAATCTACGAAGTATGTAAGGCAAGCAACATTCATGGACAAGGTATATATAGACTCACACACACATGCATTGATGGTTTTCATGTTATGATATTAAGGGTAATCACGTTTGTACCCCTAATCCCTATGGTCAAGGTGATTAGGTTCTCAACTCTTTTACAAGTTTAAATCTCCTAGGATTGTTCTTACTCTCAATTCCCATGAAGGTACTATGATCATAAGTTGGGTTCCCCTCACTAGTTCATCACTAATGTCCTATCATGAGATTCTAAGCACTTGAAGGGTATGACTTACTTCTCCTCATACTAACTAAGTCATCTCATGCAATCAATGATTCAATTAAACCACTAAACATAATATTGGAATGGTCATCCTAACACTATGAATAGAGAATTTAACCACACAAATCATAAATAAAATGAGAATAAGCGTTCATGATAAAAAATATTCATAACAATCAATTCATCAAACATGTGGTGTGCAAAATCTACATAATACCTAACCAATCATATTGTTAGCCTCACATGAGGACTAGCCACTACAAATCATAATATAATCAATACATTCCATAGCTTGCTCCAATTGAGCCAAATAATGAAGAAAATAACAAAATAAAGGTAAGTTGACTCCCCTTTGATGTGAACTTCCTCCCCTTTGATCATGCTAAAATATTCAATCAATGATGAATTCCTCTTCTTAGATTGGTGGATGGATGGATTTATGGATGGATTTGAGGAGATCAAAAGGATTGGATGGATGAAGTGAAGGGTGGAAGAGATGGAGATGAATGTGTGTGATTTAGGTGTTTAGTGTGTGTGGAAACTGATCCAAAATGATTCCTCCCGGATTTTGTGGTTAAAACATGTATTTATACCCCCATGGAAGCTTCTAGAACAAGTGGATATCATAAAACTGCCTTTTGCACCTACACGGGCCGTGTAGCAGCACACGGGCCGTGTAGGGTCATCGCGTGCAGCGCAGTCTCACCGTTTTGCGCATAACTTTCACATCTGATCTCCGATTTGAATGATTCTTGCGCTCACGCGATTCTATCTTCTGTGGCTTTCCAACCATATATCACAAGTCTAGTTTTGAACTCTACAAGAATACAGAAAAATTACACAAGTTAGACTTGTGTTTTTCAGCATTTTGCTTTGGCTCGTTCTTCCTCATTTCAACTCCGAATTGAGCTCCGTTTTTTCCCACATCTTCTTTATCATGTCTAGAATCTATTTTAACCTGAAAATCAAACAAATTACACCAATTTACCAATTCTCTAAATATTCACAAATGTAACACAATTTAAGGTACTTAATCATGAAAATCACACATTTATCATTTCAAAGCACAAATCTTCATATCTTCATATAACACCACCAAATGATATACAAAATGAGTAAAAACAAAGAAAAACACATAATAAAATACACTAAAATTTAGGTGAAAACGACACCAATCAGTAGCATGTCAACTTTTATTGAAGGATGAAGAAACATATTAAGTTGGATGAATAAAGAATAGAGTATACATAAAAAAATGGCTGCAACCATTTATGAACAGGTTGAATCAGTTGGTGCTAGTAGTCAGTAGAGTTAATTATGTGGGTCCATCAATAAGGATTGTTGGTGATAGTAGAGTTAATTACGTGGATCCATCAATAAAGGTTATAATTATAATTTAATTGAAAACAAATATATTGAAATAATATCATTTTAGTACCTAAATATACCAACTTTTTAGATGTCGCCCCACTTTTCAATCATGGTGATTTTATCTAATTAAGTGACACATCATTAGTTCCTCCTTTAAAAACCCCTCAAAGTTGATGCAAAGTCCTAGATTTGTGGGGTTTTAAAGCTGATTTATTTCAATGGGGATGAATTTTGGGATGTATATGAATAAATAATGGGATGAATTTTGGGATGTATATGAATAAATCAGCTTTAAAACCGTAGATTTTGGAGATATTCTTTAGTTTTAGGGGGTGTTTTAGTAGACGTGATCACATATTGCATTTCTGTATTTTATCTCCTATTCCATTTATTAGTGTAACACCCCGTAAGTTTAAGCCATGACCCAATCATCAAAGCCTACTATTTTCCAACTCTTTGAAGCCCACATCCAAACTCAGCCCATTCATTAATATTCTTTTATCAACTGTGAGTTTAAGTTTAAAACAGATAAGTTATCTTACTCCCCAAGAAATAAATATGTGATCTCCTTATGCATTAAGGAAGATAATATCTTCCACATATAAACTCCATCATCTTCGGAAAGTTTGTTAAATCCTACGAAGAGATACATACAATTACTCCCAACCAGCCGTGAGAATATAATCCAAAATCTTCCTTATTCTCTAGACACCTTGACGTCACTTCACAGCTGCAAACGAAGAGAGAAAGGTGAAGTTCTCACTTGTTCTTTCTCTTTTCTTCTTCTTTCCTTTTCTTTCTTTTTTTTCCTTTCCTTTCTTTTCTCTTCTCCTCTGCCATCGATCTAAGTTCTAGTCTTTTTCCTTAAATTTTTCTACCCCTCATTCTAGTTGGATTTCAATATCGTATTATATCTTGGGTGGTAACGTATAGTTGTATGGTTATGTGGGGGAAATGATTGGTCCTTTAATTATAGGTTTGGAAGGAAGCACCGATCGAGACGTTTGATAATTAAGACTTAGACTCACACGGTAAAAATGTGGGGATTCTTTCATTCTTATATGTGTTTAGATGATTTCGTATGTGGTAACTGAATTAAACTTGAAATTGTTGTCACTTATGAGATGATGATCATACTTGAATGTTATGAAATTATATATGGCATGGGTATGGGCTGCACTAGTGCCATACTATAGCATGGGTATGGGCTGTAATGGTGCCATACTATAGCATGGGTAAGGGATGTGAAGGAGTGCCTTACTAACTAATCGCGATATCGTAAAGTTACACGGATAAGGGGCGAAAGGTGCCTTATTTTGACATGATAAAAGTGTATTGTAAGTGAATTAAATTCTCGCATATGGGTTATTTGATATATATAAGCATGTCTAGATCTTCACTAAGCGTGTGGTTGCTCATCTCGATAAATATTCTTATCGCAGGTTGAGCGTGGCAAAGCGTACGAGCGGAGGTTGTGGGCGATGAGACTTAATAATAAGACTTCAATTTTATGCAGCGTATATTTGTGCTGCAAGCTTTCTTTTTCCTTATCCATTTTATTGAATACTTATGCTGGAATTGTTAATAATTGATGCCATGTGTTATTGAGCCGCAGGAAGTGTTTCGCAAGTTTTCACAAGGTTGGCGTGTTTATTTAGTAGGATGCATGTTGTAGGTTATTAATGACATCGGCGATGAAATCAGTTGGTAAATCAAATCCACGGCTTATGTGCGTTGTCGGTTAGCATGCATGCTGGTGTGTGTTGTGTCTGTCATCGATAATAGGGTAAAGAAATTGTGAGGTGGTCAGCTGTATGCTTAGGTTTGTAATTTAGTTGGGGATAGACTTGTACCTAGCGGTACCAGTGCACTTGTGGAAATAAATTATTATCATATTTCTTTTTGTATTCTATTAGCATTGATTAGCAGATTGTGTGGTACCGATGCGGTGAATGCGTGGCATGCATGTAAGAATTTTAGTTGGGTTGCTTTCCTTGAATTTGCCTTCCATCCTGCTATATATAATAACATACGACAGGCTTTGACAATTAAAGGGTACTTATATGTATAATTCAAGTTTGCATGCCATCTGTTATACAAATAAAAGTTATAGGGTATAGTGGGATTATTGGATTACAGTGTTATTCTGTTTGGGGTTGCCCTTCACCTTATATTATTTATTCAATAAAATGGAATGGGATGTCCCACATGCTCTTATGGTGGAGTGTAGAAATAAAACTTACTGTCCTTTTCCTTAGAACTTTGCAGAAAGTGTAGAAATAATACTTACTGTCCTTCTTGGAATTTTGCAGAGAACTTAAGGGACTTACCTCCTATTTAATTTTTCTTATTTGGATTGTTTTTTTCTTAACCTGCCAGTTTGGATAATGTCTTAGAGATCTTTCGTAAAAATTCCCAGGACCGACCCTTGGTCTTTGCTCTCTATGCGGTGTCACCTGTCCATTTAATTAGAAGGAGTAGAAATGCATTCCAGCATGTTTGGTTTGTTTATTAAATGTTTGATAGGTCCTGCATGTTTTAAATAGTCAAGAATTGGTGGAATAAAATTTATTGGCCTTCCACTAAAGTTCTGCATAAGTGTTGCAAATAATTCTACTTGAATCTTGGTTTATAAAATGACAAGTCATGTATGTTTGCATGACATGGATTTCTTTTTGGGAATAAATCTTGCAGTCCTTTACTCTCAAAGCTTTTGCAATAATATTTTATTTAATATTTTAAAACTAAAAATTTGCAGAACCTAAAGGATCTATCCCTCATCTAAATCCTTTGCTTAAATTGTTCGCTAAAGTTTGTAAAAATAAATCTTGCGGGACTTGCTGTTTATTTGCTAACTTTTCACTTTGCAAGAAAACTTTTTTTAAAGATTGCTGAAATTTATAGGACTAAGCCCATTTCCATTTCCTTCTTGTTTGCAAATTACTTCCTACTTGTTAAAAATAAAATTTTAATCATGCCCTATTTAATATTCTAATTCAAATACTATTTGAATTTTCCTTGGTAAAATTAGGGGCGTAACAATTAGATACTTGTCATGTGTTATAATATGGCTTTAACGAAATCAATGTTGAGTTCTATGCCATTTCATTTTTTTTAAATGACTAAATAAGAGTTGTCAAGCTTAGATTGAGTGTTGGCCATAATTTTGAATAAAATTTAATATCGATTTTGTTGTTGGTTTTAGACTATAATAGGATATGGAGTTAGCAGAGTTGTGGATTCATCTGATCCCAATTTTAAGAAAGATGATTGTATTTGGGGTATTTTTGGATGGGAAGAGTACAGTCTAATCAATTCTAAAGAGGGAGTTTTCAAGATTAACCATACGTGCCTCTCTCCTACTACACAGGCCTTCTTGGTAATTTTATACCTACCTTTTTTATTTTATTTACTTGTATATATCACATTTTAATCTATGCTCATTTTATTGAACTTGTTCCAACTATTTGTTTGTCTAGGATGCCTAGTTCATGTAGTAGTAATCTAGCTAGGCCACAATTAAAGGTGTTGATTTTATGTGTTGACAATGTAGGGATGCCTGGGATTACAGCGTATGCTGGATTTCATGAGATTTTATCTCCGAAAGTAAGCGAAACTGTGTTCGTCTCTGTTGGACAGCTTGTTGGCCAGTTTGCAAAGCAGTTTGGGTGCTATGTTGGTGGAAGTGCTGGAAGTCAAGAAAACGTTTCATTTAGTTATATCTTTCTTCAACTAAGTTAATTACACAAATTGTGCGCACCAGTTACATTGATCATAATTATGTGTGTTACATTTAATTTTGAATGAATTGACGATAAAAATTACGAGGAGAGCATGTAATAAATTCTAGGAAGTAATATAGTAATGTTACCCTTTCATATATTTGAAGTGAGTAATTTAATTTGAAGATAGTACCCCTAAAATGCTCACATTATGCTAATATGATTGTGTTATGAATTAAGGTGGATCTATTGAAGAACAAATTTGGGTTTGATGATGCATTCAACTATAAAAAAGAACCCAACTTGGATGCTCCTTTGAAAAGGTTGAGTACAAGTTTTTCAACCTTCACATCTTCTAGAATCTTCCATCCTGATCATGATCAAGATTGTTCTACCAATGACATCGACATATACTTTGAAAACGTGGGAGGACGGATGCTGGAGGAACTTCCGAACATGAAAAACCTTGGTCGGATTGCTGCCTGTGGCATGATCTCAGGGCACAATGATGAATCTGAAGGCGTGCGAAACCTTTTCAGCATTGTTGCCAAACAGATACGAATGCAGGGATTTCTTGTGTTCAATTACTACCACCTCTATCCTAAGTATGTTCTTCCGCTGATCGAGCATGGGAAGATAAGCTATGTGGAAGACATTGCCGAAGGCCTCGAAAGCGCTTCGGTAGCTTTGGTAGGCCTCTTCTCTGCTAGCAATGTTGGGAAGCAGCTTGTTCGAGTTGCTCCCATTAAGTGAATCGAGTCGATTGGAAACATTAATTTGTTTAAATTTATTCGTGTTGGATTATTATTTATTTAAGTATATTATGAACTAGTATTGAATCCGTGCGATGCACGAGATGAATTAAATTATTTAAAATTTTTATTTTAAATTTGTATTATAATTTTATATTGTGAAATTTATATTTAAAATTTATTTTATTTACTAATTTTTATAAGTTAATACATTATAAATTTTTACATATAATTCATTATATTTTCATAAATTTATATTACATCTTCCTTTTAAATTCTCTTTAATCGACTACAGCTATAAATTGGTTGGATAGTAATAGTGTAGATAAAATTAGTAAACTTTTAGTTCGTTAAAAGTTCCACACTAAATCATGATAATCTGGTATTTTAATTGGAATTGATATTCAAGTAATATAAAAATAATATCATGATTAAAAGTTTAAATTAAAGTCAAAATTATATTACTCTTATTGGGGACAAAACACATCTTTTACAAAGCATTTTCCATGCTTATTTAGAGCGTCGAGAAGAAGATCACGTCACAAAATCAGTCATATTATTGAAGAAGTACCTTAACTATAATACGACACTCACACTCAATATGATTTATATTACATCTCATGATTATGGTGACAATTTTTTGTAGTTAAGGAATAATGTATATAATAATGATAGTTAGGGTGAAATCAACGCTCTAGATGTTATTTTATTTTATGTGGACATTGAACTTGGTCATTAGTAGAAAAGACTCACATTCAAATTAAGTTCCTTATTGAAATGATAAAAAAGAAAATATATATTAACATGTAAAAGTAAAATAAATACATATTACAAAATATGAGAAATTAAAAAATTATAAATTCATAAGAACTTATTTTCATAAGATATAGAAAATCTAAAGTCAAAGAATTCAAATCCTCATGTACTAAAATAAAAAAGTTCTAATAATGTTAATTTTAATTAAATTTTAATCACCAATTAAATGAACAAAATATCTAATCAATTATATGTATTGATTATTGTTGTTAATTAATTTAAGCCACATGTTAAAACTCAAAATCATCATAGAACTCATAAAACCAAGCTAATAAGGCGGGCAAAATAAATATGAAACTATATGCTAATAATGGCACGATCATAAATAAATAAAGGCGCGATCAATACACAACCAAATCAAACATGGAACAATATATCATAAACAAATAAAGGCACGATCAATAAATATATAATACAAATTATACAATACATCAACAACAATAAAAGTTTCACATGCACAACATAACCATACAATTATAGTTTCACATTCCTGAAGCATAAAATTAAAATCAATTTGCTATAAACAAATAATGTGCTAAATAAGAAAGACGTAGAGGTTATTATACGAAATAAAATTTAAAAATCATACGAAGTACCAATATAGTTGAAATAAATTATTTAAAATGTATTCAACTTTAGTATCATTTAAATTTAATGATACATAAATTAAATATGCTATCTTTCTATAATAATTTAATAAACATTTAAATAGATATATCCTATATTTATTCAATTTTTATTAAAGAAATTAATTATTTTAATTTTAATTTAAGAATATATGATATACATTTAAATACTCCCTATATCCTATTTATTCACATTTTTCATTTTGAGGTGTCCCAGATATTTATTGACATTTCATTAATAACATAAATATAGTATTATACATCTTACCTACTTTTTATACTTTATTCTTCTATTCCCAACAACTTCTCCCCCCTTTTAATCCTTACTTTTTTTTTGTATAAACGTGAAAAATATCCAAGACAAAGGGAGTACAATAAATTTAATTATTTAATATTTACATGTAAATTTAATATAACTATGCATAATAAACACAAATATTAAAATGCAATTATAATAAATGATGATTCATATATAAAAATTCATATATTGAAAATTGTGGAGTGAATCTTTATATACCTACCAAGAAAAATATGGAGTATATTAAATAATAATTTGAGAACAAAATATTAAAAATAAAGATGTATCACTATTAACAGAAAAATAAAAATTTTACACAATTATGGTAAAAAAAATGTAAAAGTTTCAGAACCAATTAATTGAGTTGAAGACTAATATTTTGTATTTGACATTTTGTATTTGACTTCAAGTTTTTCTATAATACTTGTTCTTTCTTCTTTGTCACTTTCTTGTCTACTTAGTAATAAGTAATATGGAGAAGACAAAATTGTTTCAAGCACCGACAGAACCGGTAGCTCTCCTTCTTTCAAAGAGAGAAGGACGGGTTATTCACATTTCATTCGATGGTCAGAGGCGAATTGAAAGCTAAGCAGTGGGAATTCTAAAGATTCCTCGAGGGGAAAATAGAGATGTTTCCTACGTTACCCATAATAAATGGAAGTATCAATGTAATTTCATAGAGTCATTCGGTCTGAATTTTACATGAAGAACATAAGCCAGATGATGAAACGGGAAAACCCTAGAGCTTTTATTTATATAGAATAATAATCCTATACAATAGCAACATATAATTTACTAATTAAATCAATGATAAAAAAATGTGGAGATGATAAGATGAAGAAAATAAAAATAATTCTTTTAAAAAGCATATAGTAAAATTCTATCACTACATAAAGTTAAAAACACAAAATTAAATTAAAAGAGATAAAAAAAAATGTAATGGTATTGTATAGAGAGAGGGGATGAGAAATGAAACACGAAAGTGCAATTTAACCCATATATGATTCAATATGTATACAAAACAATGAAATACTGTTAAATTATAATAAAAAATACTTTTAATTTAAATTCCAATTAATCACTTGATATTAGTAAAATTTTAATTTATTATCACAATAAAGAAAAAATCGTCATATTAATTTAGGAAACTTTAAAAAAAATATATATAACATATCGTATCATCAAGAGGTCTCAAACATTTCATATTAACCTTAGAAAAAAAAACTCACAAATAGTCTTATAAAGAATTTTCTAATTAAATTAATTAAAAAAATACATAAACATGTGGAGATGTTTAGATTAAGCATATATAAATAATTCTTAAAAAAAAAGCGTATAATAAAATTAAATCACTAATAAATGTTAAGAATAATATAATAAAAAATTTTGAACTGTAAAGATAATATATAGAGAGGATGAGAAATTAAACATGAAATTACAATTTAACTTATTTCAATATATATACACATACAAAAATTAAATGTTATTAAATTATAATAATGAAATTATCTTTAAATTTAAATTGCAGTTAATCACTTTTGAAATTAATAATTTTCTAGTTGATTGAAAATCTTCATTCATTAGTTAAGGAAACTTTAATCGTCAATCAATTTAATTAATTAATTATCATAGATCAATTTTAATAGTAATAAATATATTAAAGTTGGTCTATCATAATTAATAAAAACAATTATAATATATTTTAACATTTAATTTAATTTAATTTATTATCAATTTCGAATTAATTTAAAATATTAAATTTTATTCAAATTTTATACTCAATTTATTTTTTTAGGTATCTTCAATTGTTTAAAATAAAAATTTCAATAATTGTTCATCAATATTAATGGTAATTAGGTGGGTTATATATAATATTTTTCATTACCAATTGATTTTAACTATTCAATTAATGATGTTTTATTAAATATTTTAGATATATTTACATAATTACTATAAATAGTAGGGGTTATTTTTCAATTTACCATATAAAATCGATTTTTTATTTAAATAATGAGTTATTTCATTTAAAACAATTGAAATTTGTATCAATTATAAAGAGAATATGATCACAAAATTTAATAGTAAATAATTTACTATTCATTGGATATAATCTTAAACAGTTTATCTCATTATATTAATCCAGAAATTTTAAAATTAAAAAAAAATTACAACTCAATAAATCACTTAGCACTTATATCGTAGTATGTGTAACACCCAGATTTTCAACAATAACAATATAATTATAAGTGTTTTATGCTTGATTTATGTGTGTGGTAGCTAAAATTTTTTTTTAAAATTCAAGATTGGCAGAATTAACATTAATGATGCGAATATAGAAAATCAAATTTTAATGTAGTTCATTAATTAAAATCTAAATAAAATATTGGATAAATTATAATCAATTAATGTGTAATACAACATCAATCATAATGTATTTCATTCATCTATATCTAAATATTTTATATGGTAGGTAATTATTAAATGAAATCAAATAAGGAAGATGAGGAATTGAGAGTTTCTAAAATTGAATTTTATTATATAGCTTCTTATATATCACTCATAAGTATCTAAATATTTTATATGGTAGGTAATTATGAAATGAAATCAAATAACGGAAGTTGAGGATTTTATATGGTAGGTAATTTTATTATATAACTGTGATACCCGAGCTTCTCACTACTCATGTGCCAATATAATTTACTTTTTGTTATGTGCATTTTATAATTATGTGATAATTGTTTTTACATTTTAATTATCTTTACATTTTATTTGATACATACGTGATAAATATGGTGACAATATGTGAATATATGGGTGCATAAATATTTACGTGTATTAATTTTGATATATGAGTAAATTATTTTATGTGTATAAATACACTTTTCTTAATTATTAAGTATCACACGTATTTTATTTATTATAATAATAATATATATAAAAAAAAAAGAAAGTCAAAAGTGGTGGCTGCCTGTTAGCAGCCAAATTTGAAAATGCATGCATGGCACTATATATATATATGTGTGTATGGGTGTTGAGGAGATGATTACCTCACACCCAATTCAATCGTAGAGAAAAAAAAGGGAGAGAGAGAGCAGAAAGGGAGAGAGAGGAGAGAGAGAGGAAGAAGAGAAAAAGAAGAGGGAGCACGCCGGAACGTGCGTGTCGGAGCGAATTAGTTACAGTTCTTTACGGGGTTTATATTACTGTCGGAATCTAGGTAAGTAGAAGTTCAACTACAATGCATAAACATGTTATTTGTGGATTATTTGTAATTAATATGTGATAATTATATTATGGATTATTGATAATTAGTTTAATTACAATATGAATTATTTGTGATTAAATTGTTATACAAGCTGTGTATTTATGTGATTTGGAGAAAGTAGGGTTCATATTTAATAATAGTATATGTAAATTATTTGTGATAATATTGTGATACAAGTTGTGGATCCATGTGATTGGAAATATTATTATTATCCTATATAGATCTGTGTGATTGGAAACTGTTGCAAATATATTTATATGGTTTGAGAAAATATTGGTTATAAGGATCGGTGGGATCCAAGATGAAGTTGTTATTTTAGAAGTGAATTTGTATGAATTGAAATTAAGTTGTTACTTTATTATGATTAAATGTTGATATTGATATTGTAAATAGTTTATGATGCACATTTAATTGTTCTGGGTGCATACCATGCATAAACATGAAAAATGTTTTCCTCAAAATTAATAAGATACTAATGGTGTGTGCGGCCACTATATATGCATCTCTGTCAGGGTTCGGAAAAATCGTTCCCGACATTTTTATTAGGGGTTCGGAAAAATCGTCCCCACCACTTTGCCAGAGTTCGGAAAAATCGTTCTCGGCACTATTTTCGGGGTTCGGAAAAATCGTCCCCATTGAGCTCTTTTGGGGTGCATATCATAAGTGTGTCGTGGGGATCCCGCAACGTGAACAGTTTTAAAAATAAAAGAGATCAAGTAGAAAAAATTAAGAAATAGGCGATAGAGAACTAAATGCATTTTCATGCACGGACATGCATGATTTCTACTTACTGAGATTTTTATCTCACTAGTTTATGCATTGTAGGTGAGCCTGTTGATGATTGAGTTTGTGATGTGACTGTGCAAGCTGTGGAGCTCCTTCCAGTTTTGAGAGGATGTACATAGATGACGACCTGTTGGGCTAGGCCGTGGGTTTATTTTGTTTCCGCTGATGTTTTGGTTATGTAATATAATAAGTATTGTCGCGAGTTTATCTGATTTGAGGTGGTATCAGAAACCAGTCACGTATGTTGTACTGGTGTGATTGTGTTGGTTATAAGCATATTATGTGAAAAAAAATGCAGTTTTTATAATGACGATGGTTATGTAAATTAGTATTTGAATTATAAGTTATGTAAAGTGGGTCGTATCAGAGTGGTATCAGAGCCTGGTTTGGGTCCTGCAGACTGTCTATGTACATGAACTCATTCTTTGGGAGCGCAGCTTTGCAAGTAAGTGTTATTTTCCTTCTGTGTTATTATGTGTCTTATAAATTATATTGGTCATGGGGTGCAGGAAGCGTAATTATTAGACAATATGGTAAGGGATACAAGTGAAAGTTCTGAAGGGGATAGGACTGCTGAGCAAGCAGCACTTATTGAAGGGAATAATCGTGATGCGGTGATTACTCGACTAATGGAATTGGTTGAGCGCCAGTCCCAACAGATACAACAACTAATTCAGCAGAGAGATATGGGTGGACAACCAGAGGGTAATGCAAACCAAGATAGACGTCAAGCAGAACGTGTGGAAATGGTTTGTGAGAGGTTTCGAAAGTTGAAACCTCCAATATTTGAGGACGCAGCAGACCCCACAGATGCAGAGGATTGGTTACGCACGGTGGAAAACATGTTTCAATACAGTAGAATTCCAGATGGGGATAGAGTGCTATGTGCTTCTTTCATGTTACGAGTAGTGCAGGCCACTGGTGGGATACGATTAAAAGTATCGAGGATGTCACGACTATGACATGGGAAAGGTTCAAGGAGCTTTTCAGAAACAAGTACTTTACGGCACCAGTGAGAGCCATGAAGATGAACGAGTTCATACAGTTGAGGCAAGGTGGCATGTCAGTCACAGATTACCTTCGTAAGTTTGAGCAGTTGTCGAGGTTTGCTGAACATATGGTTAGTACGGAGGCACTGAAAGTGGAGAGATTTGTGGAAGGCTTAAGGCCTGAACTTTATAGAGATGTGAGTATGGCGGGACTGAATGGAGCAACATACTCACAAGTTGCAGAAAGGGCTCAAATTGCTGAGCAAGCGGAAACGAGGATCAGACAAGCGCAAGCTATTAGACGTCAATTTCAACAGAAACCAATACAGCAGTTTGGGAGAGTTGATAAGAGGCCGATGTCATTTCAGAGGCCGAATTCAAATGTTCAAGTGGAGCAAGGACAGAGACGAGGAGAACCCAACAAGCGTCCTAAATTTGATCAAGTTAAAGTGCCACCGGCGCCGCCACTACCTATATGTCCTAATTGTCTTAGATCACATGGTGGGGAGTGTCAAATTCCTCCGAGAACGTGTTATACATGCGGGGAGAAAGGACATGTGACTACTACTTGTCCTAAGAAAGGGAAGCAGGCACAGCAGGGAAGAGCTCCAGCTAGGGTGTATACTTTGACGCGAGAGGAGGCAGACGCGAATCCCTCAGTTGTCACTGGTAAGTTCTCTATTTTTGGCATTTCTACATATGTGCTATTTGATTCTGGAGCAACACATTCATTTGTATCCACTGAGTATGTGAAAAAGTTGGGTAGAACACCTAACTTGATAGAAGCTAATTATGAGGTGATAATACCTTCTGGTGAGTCAAAGCAAACTAATCAACTTCTTCGAGGTTGTGTTATTCCTATTAAAGGAAGAAGACTCCTCGCTAATTTGATTGTGTTAAGTATGAATGATTATGATATCATATTGGGCATGGATTGGTTGTCAAAATACGGTGCTACAATAGATTGTCAGAAGAAGAGTATCACTTTTCAGCCAGTGAAAGGTGAACCGTTCACTTTTGTTGGAATCAAGAAAAGCCTTAGATTTCCGATGATATCAGCAGCAAAAGCACAGCGGTTGTTGGAAAGTGGTTGTGAGGTGTATCTGGTGAATGTAATGAATGTTGAGGGGCAGCAATGTCCAGTTCTTGATAATGTACCAGTAGTTCAGGAATATCTGGAGGTATTTCCAGATGATCTTCCAGGTTTGCCACCAGACCGAGAAATAAAGTTTGTTATTGAGTTACAACCAGGAACTGCTCCTATATCTAAAGCGCCATACAGAATGGCACCAGCTGAACTGAAGGAATTAAAGATACAGTTACAAGAGTTGCTAGACAAAGGATTCATCCAACCTAGTTTCTCTCCTTGGGGAGCACCAATTTTGTTTGTTCGAAAGAAGGATGGCACATTGAGGATGTGCATTGATTATCGGGATCTCAACAAAGTTACGGTAAAGAATAAATATCCATTGCCTCGCATTGATGATCTGTTTGATCAGTTACAGGGTGCAGCTATCTTTTCGAAGATTGATTTGCGGTCGGGGTATCATCAGTTGAAGATAAAGAAAGAGGATATTCCAAAGACGGCATTCAGTACAAGGTACGGGCACTATGAGTTCTTAGTGATGCCGTTTGGATTAACAAATGCTCCTGCAGCATTTATGGATTTGATGAATAAAGTATTTCAGGAATTTCTCGATAAATTTGTGATTGTGTTTATCGATGATATTCTAATTTACTCTAAGAATAAGGAAGATCATGCACTGCACTTGAGAAAGGTGTTAGAGATTCTGAAGGAGAGGCAGTTGTATGCGAAGTTCAAGAAATGTGAATTTTGGTTAGACCGAGTTTTTTCTTGGACACGTGGTATCGGGAGAAGGAATTTCAGTGGATCCAGGTAAAGTTAAAGCAATCCATGATTGGCCACAACCCTCAAATCCCACTGAGGTTCGTAGCTTTCTTGGATTGGCGGGATATTATCGAAGGTTTGTTGAAGGATTTTCTAAGATTGCTTCACCATTAACACAGTTGACCAGGAAGAATGTGAAGTTCACATGGACAGAGGAATGTGAACAAAGTTTTCAAGAATTGAAGGGACGATTGACATCAGCACCTATCTTAACTATTCCTACGGAGACAGGAAACTTCAAGGTTTACAGTGATGCTTCAAAGAATGGTCTTGGGTGTGTATTGATGCAAAATGGGAAAGTGATAGCGTATGCATCCAGACAGTTAAGGGAGTATGAGAAGAATTATCCAACTCATGATTTAGAGTTAGCTGCAGTGGTGTTTGCACTCAAGATATGGAGGCATTATCTGTATGGGGAACGTTGTGAAATTTATACTGATCATAAGAGTTTGAAGTACTTTTTCACTCAGAAAGAGTTGAATATGAGGCAAAGAAGATGGTTGGAATTGGTGAAGGATTACGACTGTGTTATCAATTATCAATCAGGAAAAGCCAATGTGGTTGCTGATGCATTGAGCCGAAAGGCAATACAGAGTGTAGCTGCTATGATCGTAAATCAGAAACCAGAGTTGCTTGATTTGCAAAGGATGGGTGTGGAGATCATTCAGGAAGGATCGTTGGAAGCAAGGATGGCAGCTCTGACACTTCGACCAACTTTGATGGATAAGATTCGACAGAGTCAACATGAGGATAAGTTGTTTGACAAAATAAAGAATGATATCAGCTCTGGAAAGTCTTCTGACTTCCAATTAGGAGATGATGGCGTGATTCGTTATGGAGGTCGATTGTGTCTACCTGAAGTGGATGACATTCGGAAAGAAGTTATGGCAGAAGCTCATTCAACACTCTACTCTGTGCATCCAGGAGCTACTAAAATGTATAGAGATTTGAAGACACATTATTGGTGGCCAGGAATGAAGAGAGATGTTGCTCGATATGTGGAACAATGTTTGACGTGTCAGCAAGTCAAAGCCGAACATCAGAGACCAGCAGGAACTTTGCAGCCTTTATTTATTCCAGAATGGAAGTGGGAGAATATCACGATGGATTTTGTTATCGGGCTACCGAAGACAGTGAAAGGTCACGATGCTATTTGGGTAATTGTGGATCGATTGACTAAGTCAGCTCATTTTCTTCCTATTAGCTCTACGTATTCCATGGATCGTTATGCCCAACTTTATATACAAGAGATTGTCAGACTCCATGGAGTACCACTTTCCGTTGTGTCAGACAGATATACGAGATTCTTGTCTGCTTTCTGGAAGAGTTTACATAAGGCATTGGGGACACAGTTATCTTTCAGCACAGCATTCCATCCACAGACAGATGGTCAATCAGAGCGTACAATACAAATTTTGGAGGATATGCTCAGAGCATGTGTGTTGAATTTTCAAGGTCAATGGAGTAAATTTTTGCCTTTGATAGAGTTCTCGTACAATAACAGTTATCAGTCTACTATCGGGATGGCTCCATATGAAGCATTGTATGGGAGGAAGTGTAGATCTCCAGTTCATTGGGATGAAGTTGGAGAGAGGAAACTTTTGGGTCCAGATTTGATTCGTGAAATGTCAGAAGCTGTTAACCGTATACGAGAGAAGATGAAAGTTGCTCAAGATCGGCAAAAGAGTTATGCAGACAAACGGAGGAGAGAATTGGAATTTGAAGTGGGTGATCAGGTATTTCTGAAAGTTTCTCCAATGAAAGGGGTAAGGCGGTTTGGAAAGAAAGGGAAACTCAGTCCAAGATATGTTGGTCCGTTCACTATCATTGAGAGAGTTGGCAATGTTGCCTATAAATTGGAGTTACCAGCATCGATGTCTAGAGTACATGACGTGTTTCATGTATCTGTGTTGAGGAAGTATGTTCCAAATCCATCTCATGTTCTCAGGCAGGAACCAGTTGAGTTGAAAGAAAATTTGAGTTATGAGGAGGTACCAGTTGAGATCTTGTGGCGAGAAGTGAAGAAACTCAGAAATAAAGAAATACCATTAGTAAAGGTATTATGGAGGAACCAATTAGTTGAAGAAGCCACTTGGGAAAGAGAGGATGAGATGATGGCTAAATACCCAGACCTCTTCAGGTAATTAAATTTCGAGGACGAAATTTTTATAAGGTGGGGAGGATGTGATACCCGAGCTTCTCACTACTCATGTGCCAATATAATTTAATTTTTGTTATGTGCATTTTATAATTATGTGATAATTGTTTTTACATTTTAATTATCTTTACATTTTATTTGATACATACGTGATAAATATGGTGACAATATGTGAATATATGGGTGCATAAATATTTACGTGTATTAATTTGGATATATGAGTAAATTATTTTATGTGTATAAATACACTTTTCTTAATTATTAAGTATCACACGTATTTTATTTATTATAATAATAATATATAAAAAAAAAAAGAAAGTCAAAAGTGGTGGCTGCCTGTTAGCAGCCAAATTTGAAAATGCATGCATGGCACTATATATATATATATGTGTGTATGGGTGTTGAGGAGATGATTACCTCACACCCAATTCAATCGTAGAGAAAAAAAAGGGAGAGAGAGAGAGCAGAAAGGGAGAGAGAGGAGAGAGAGAGGAAGAAGAGAAAGAGAAGAGGGAGCACGCCGGAACGTGCGTGTCGGAGCGAATTAGTTACAGTTCTTTACGGGGTTTATATTACTGTCGGAATCTAGGTAAGTAGAAGTTCAACTACAATGCATAAACATGTTATTTGTGGATTATTTGTAATTAATATGTGATAATTATATTATGGATTATTGGTAATTAGTTTAATTACAATATGAATTATTTGTGATTAAATTGTTATACAAGCTGTGTATTTATGTGATTTGGAGAAAGTAGGGTTCATATTTAATAATAGTATATGTAAATTATTTGTGATAATATTGTGATACAAGTTGTGGATCCATGTGATTGGAAATATTATTATTATCCTATATAGATCTGTGTGATTGGAAACTGTTGCAAATATATTTATATGGTTTGAGAAAATATTGGTTATAAGGATCGGTGGGATCCAAGATGAACTTGTTATTTCAGAAGTGAATTTGTATGAATTGAAATTAAGTTGTTACTTTATTATGATTAAATGTTGATATTGATATTGTAAATAGTTTATGATGCACATTTAATTGTTCTGGGTGCATACCATGCATAAACATGAAAAATGTTTTCCTCAAAATTAATAAGATACTAATGGTGTGTGCGGCCACTATATATGCATCTCTGTCAGGGTTCGGAAAAATCGTTCTCGGCACTATTTTCGGGGTTCGGAAAAATCGTCCCCATTGAGCTCTTTTGGGGTGCATATCATAAGTGTGTCGTGGGGATCCCGCAACGTGAACAGTTTTAAAAATAAAAGAGATCAAGTAGAAAAAATTAAGAAATAGGCGATAGAGAACTAAATGCATTTTCATGCACGGACATGCATGATTTCTACTTACTGAGATTTTTATCTCACTAGTTTATGCATTGTAGGTGAGCCTGTTGATGATTGAGTTTGTGATGTGACTGTACAAGCTGTGGAGCTCCTTCCAGTTTTGAGAGGATGTACATAGATGACGACCTGTTGGGCTAGGCCGTGGGTTTATTTTGTTTCCGCTGATGTTTTGGTTATGTAATATAATAAGTATTGTCGCGAGTTTATCTGATTTGAGGTGGTATCAGAAACCAGTCACGTATGTTGTACTGGTGTGATTGTGTTGGTTATAAGCATATTATGTGAAAAAAAAAATGCAGTTTTTATAATGACGATGGTTATGTAAATTAGTATTTGAATTATAAGTTATTTAAAGTGGGTCGTGTCAATAACTATTTATATGAAAGGTATTCTAAAGGAATTATGAATAATTATATTTTAAATTAAATTTGATTATGTAGTTTTTTATATGGAATGTAATGTAATTGATGAGAGTTTTAAAGGAATTGAGTGTAATTACTTTTGAAATTACATTTAATTTTATAGCTATTTATAAGGGAGGTAATTGATAGAATTAATCTCATAATGTATTATGGAAATAGGGAATTGATATTTTTTTAGTGTAAAAAAGATCATCAATATTTATATTATTCAATATATTACAATATGTTAGAAAGAGAAAAATATATATTTTATGAATAATTAAGGAATATTTCATAAAACAATATTAACATTATTATATTATAAAAATGAAATATATTTTGACATCTAAACACATAAAATAAAAACACATAAAAGATCAACTTATTTCTAATTTACAAAAGCTAATTACTATAATGATTTAAGATTTTTAATTAGTGAGTTCTCGGAGGGTACAAACTAACAAAAATAAGGATTTAATCAACCTATGATCCTTATCACATTTCTCCATCTTTATAACAATCCCACCAATATTTGCAAAGTGAAAGCAAAACCATTTCCTTTTCTATTTGGAGTCATGATCATATTCAAGAACAACTCACCCTCGCCTTTCTACCAAAGTCCTAAACCACAAATTTATTATATAAAAAAAGGAAAATTTAAACAAAATGAAATTTTTTAAAAGGAAAGTAGGAAATACAAATGAATGCATATAGACATTTTTCTGGAGAGAAACTTTGTTGAAAAAATGAGTGGCAAATGAGGTTTTATACGAGAAGGAATACAACCTCTATTTAATGACATTTAATGGCACAAAGAAAAAAAACATAATATGGAAACTTAAATAAGGAAAGAAGAATTATACAAAAATAACAAATTAAGAAGGAAATAAAAAAGAGAGAGAAAAGAAAAAGTAAAAATATAAAAACTAACGAAAATAAAAAGAAAATGGAAAGTGCTTTAGATTCTCTCGTGCTGCCATGTTACCATGAAAAATATAGTATTTCTTGTGTCACTATGACTTCCTCGCTCTCCCTCCGAAGGCGTGCGAAACCTTTTCAGCATTGTTGCCAAACAGATACGAATGCAGGGATTTCTTGTGTTCAATTACTACCACCTCTATCCTAAGTATGTTCTTCCGCTGATCGAGCATGGGAAGATAAGCTATGTGGAAGACATTGCCGAAGGCCTCGAAAGCGCTCCGGCAGCTTTGGTAGGCCTCTTCTCTGCTCGCAATGTTGGGAAGCAGCTTGTTCGAGTTGCTCCCATTGAGTGAATCGAGTTGAGTGGAAACATTAATTTGTTTAAATTTATTCTTGTTGGATTATTATTTATTTAAGTATATTAAGATTGGGTTCACATTGTTCTTGTTCTAGAAATTTATGCTTTAATACATAAATAGGATTATTTTTAGAAAGTTCCTCAACTTCTATACATTAGAATATTGAGTGTTATTATTTAATAAATAAATTCATATTTTTCTCATTTAATTATTTATATTCCAAAATTGTTTTCATACTTATATAAAATGAAATACACCCAATAATTCAATAATATTTTAATTTTTAAAATTAATAGAAAACATGCTTTAAAATTTATTTATACCAAATATTTATTAATCAATTTGAATTAAACGTATTTGAGCTTGCGGGAAATTGTTTAGTTTGAATTTTTTTTATTTATATTGATAAATATTAATTGTTAATATAATTAATAGTTAGTTCACCAAATACTCATACTTCTCCTTTTCTTCAAGCTTCCTTATAATTTCCCTAATTCGTTCCAATAAAAATTGAAATTGGGTCACTTTAGTTATAACAAAATTAGGTTGACATTGTTTCATATATACTAATTATAGAAATATTTACGGTACTTATATTAGACAAGATTATCAAAATAATGGTGGAGGTTATTGTGACCTTAGACAAAATTCGTTCTATTAAAAAAAATGGTCTCTGTATCTTTAGAGGAACAAAATGTATAAGGAATAATATTTTGTCAGTATACACTCTAATTAATAAGAATATAATAATATTTTTATTGAAAGATCAACTGAAATATGAATGATATAAATATTTATTAAAAAAATTAAAAAGAAAATTCCAAAAAATTAAGCGTTCAAACTCTCATACTAAAGTGTATAACTTTAGAAAAATACAGGCTTTGAGGTACACGTGTCCCAAAAGCATTCATGGTTTTAGGCTTAAAATGTGACTAAAAAATATCATTAAAGTATTAATCTTTTTATTTTATTTTTCCGGAAAAGAATAATGTAATATAATTTGAAATAAGTGTGCATTAATATTTTTTAAGAATAAAAAAGTGTTAATCAAAAGTTAGCAAAATTTTTGCGAAAAAAACAAATTTATATATATATATATTTTAATTTTAATGATATAGATGATTTACCTGATATACATATCTCAATAATCTAAAAAAAAGTGAATTATCCCGAATTAGATATGATAAATTAATTTCGAATTATCCCGAATTAGATATGATAAATTAATTATGTTTGGCTAGGGTGCACCCGGTGCACCCATATACAAATATAAAAAAAATATATACAAATATGAGTAAAAATGTATACAATTTAATTGTTAGTTTTTTAATGAAAAATTGAGTGTAAAAAATATACAATTATTAAAAACATGTACTATACACTGTTGAATAAAAAGTTATACACATATGGATGTTAGTTTTTTTAATAAAAAACTTAGTGTGAAAAAAATATACAATTATTACAAAACATGTATACAAAATAGAATAACATGTATACAAAATAGAATAAAAAGTCATACACATATGAGTGCACCCTTTCACCGAGTTCACCCAATATACACTCATTATGTTTTATTTTGGTAGTCCTTATACATACAGTCTAATATTATCATTCAAGAATATACACTCATTATGTTTCATTTTGGTAGTCTTTATACATACAGTCTAATATTATCATTCAAGCCTTCTTGATTGAGTGTGTGAGTTTCTATCTTACCATTATCTTCTTCATAGCATGTGTAGTTTTTTGTCTTAATTCTTAATAATGTGTGAGTTTATGTCTTTATAATTGCACTGCTTCGAATTCTTTTTACATTGAGTTATGAATAAATATGATTATCCTGGGTATACTAACTAATTCTTGATATCTAAGTGTGTCCGATTTCTGAGTTTCACTAAATTTCTATTCTTACTTCTATTGTCGGAGTCGGCGTGTTTTAGTTGCGCTTACTTTTGAATTGTGTGTGTCGATATGTGTTTTAATTGACATCTGTCCTTACATGTCTTACACGCGCTTTCTTATATGGTCATCTTCCATAGCAAGTTTATGCTCCACCACACTCCCTCAAACCATAAGGAGAAAATTATTCGATAAATAACTAAGCGTTAATTTTAAAATAATGAAGTATTATTTTTGTAATCCCCACCCAAATCCCAATCATCCCCAACCCTTTTTCACCCAACTTCAGCACCCCCAAACCCATCCTCACATCCTCAACCCCCAACCCTATCCTTCCTCCCGTAAGGCCGTAACCCACCTACGCACCCGCCCCTCACCCCCTCCTCCTCTCCTCCTGTGTTTATATATATATATATATATATATATATATATATATATATATATATATATATATATATATATATATATATATATATATATATATATATTACTAAAATAATTTTTATTTTAATAATAAAAAAAATTAATTAAAATGAATTTGAAATATATTGATATGAAGTTTTATTTATAAATTTTTAATACAACCAAATCAAATAATTCAAATGAATGCATTTAAAATAATTCATCTATTTTTATTTTTTATTTTTTATCTCAAATGTTTCAATCCAAACATAACTTAAATTCATGTACTTTGAATTTAATATTCCCTCCGTCCCAGGCTAAGAGGGTCATTTTCCATTTTGGTCGTCTCACCCAAAGAGTCTTATTTCCTTTTTTACACATATGAGACCCACACACCCCCTCTAATACAATTAAATGTTGGGATTCACGCTCCTACTAATACAACTACCCACTACACATTAAATAATAATACTCCCTAATCTACGTACCAAAAAACAAATGACTCTCTTAATGAGGGACGGAGGGAGTATCTTTTAGTTGATTTTGAAGGGTTTTCAAATTCTTCCTCATGTTATGTCATTTGGAATCCTTCCCTATGTAAAAAAAATGTATTTTAGGGGTTACTTTGGTGACCCGTGGTCACCGGTGACCCCCACATGGTATGCACCCCATGTGAGGGGATTACCGGTGGGTCACATAAAAATTGTCCAATATTTTAATAGTATATGAAAATTTATTTTTTAGAAGGATAACTATTACTTCTTTGAATGAAATATATTACACCTCAAATTTTGACATTCTTATTTACCGATTATTCTTTGGG
Source organism: Pogostemon cablin (assembly GCA_023678885.1). Taxonomy (NCBI): domain Eukaryota; kingdom Viridiplantae; phylum Streptophyta; class Magnoliopsida; order Lamiales; family Lamiaceae; genus Pogostemon; species Pogostemon cablin. The sequence continues at coordinate 15,850,977 of CM042960.1, forward strand.
AGTATATGAATAATTATTCTCTAAAATAGTATACTATTACCCAACAAAAATATAAAAAACATAACATATTAAAATTTGAAAAGTAATATATTCAAAATTTGAAAAGTAATATATATTTTATTTAAAAGAGTAATAATCTCCTCTCTGAGAAATAAATTTTGATATATAAAAAATAATTTTATAAAAATAAAATGAATGTTTGAATGGGGTTGCCGATATATTAATGGGTAAAGATTATAACAATTTACATAATTTATTTCAAAAATAATGAATAAAAAATTAAATATCCAAGCTAATTAGGGCAAACGTAAGATGTCTGCATGCCATCAGACAGTTCAACTCAAACATACTCTCCCTATCCTCATCATCATCTACCTCTCCCTAAGGCCAAAATCCAAAACTCTTCCATCAGGCCCTCCAGGACTACCCCTCATCGGAAACCTGCATCGTTTCACCAAAACCCCAATCTTCATACATATCTTTGGAATCTTTCCCGCAAATATGTCCCATCATGCACATCAACCTCGGATCAATCCCTCTTGTAGTTATTTCATCAGCAAAACTTTCTGAACATGTACTCAAAACACATGATTCCACCTTCTGTAGCAGGCCAAGCCATTTTGTTGGCCTACGGAAGCTCACCTACAACCTTTACGGAAGCTCACCTACAACCTTAAGGACATCGCCTTTTCGCCCTACAACGACTACTGGAGGGAGGTTAGAAAAATCAGTGCAATCCATCTCTTCAGCCAAAGAAAGATACAATCTTTCCGTCCCATTCGCGAGGAGGAGATCGCTTGTATGGTTGCAAAGATTGAGGGAGCATCTGATCATCAAACTGCTGTGAACTTGAGTGAGATGGTCATGGATCTGACTGTCTCCATGATTTGTAGGGTTGCTTTCGGTAAGAAATATGAAGAAAATGGATCAGAGAAGTTAAGGTTTTATAAGGTTTTGAGGGATTTTCAGGCAGCGATGGCCACTGTTTATGCATCTGATTACTTTCCTATGTTGGGGAGTTGGGTGGACAAGCTCCGAGGAGTGATGAATCGTCTTGACGCGACTGCGAAAGAGATGGATTTGTTCTATCAAGAACTCATCAACGAACATCTTTGTCCGGATCATAACATGAAGAAGAATGTGGAGGAGGAGGATGTTCTTGATGTGCTCATTCGGCTTAAGCAACAAACTTCTGGCCTCACTTGGGATCACATCAAAGCATTGCTTATGGTATTTCTTCTTCTAGATTTAATTTGTTTTATATATATAATTACTAGTTAATCGATAACAAGCATTTGGATTTTTTGAGAATAGGAATCTGAAGCAAAAATTCATGGGATTATTTTGAATTTGAACACTCAAAATTATACTTTTTAATCCTAAATTGATCTAAGTAGATAGGATTAAAATCAATACAATATAAATAGTTCTAGGACTACGTATTTTGATATTTTCTCTAAGATAGTTTAAAAGGCATGTTTGTTGCCCGAAAATGAAACAATATCCCCTTGTAATATTTAAGTCATTTGGAATAAATTGCAAAATATCTAAAAATTTGAGCATATATTTTGAAATTAATACTTAACTAATTGATACTTTTATTTTATTTTGATTGCATGTATAGAACATATTCATTGGTGGGACAGACAAAAATGCAGCCTCAATAATATGGGTAATGACAACTTTAATAAAGGCTCCCAAAATCATGAAGAAAGTGTAAACACAAATCAGGGAGATAATTGACAAGAAAGGTAAAGTTAAGGAAGATGATTTAAAGAAATTTCCTTATTTGAGAGCAATCATCTACGAAACTTTTCGATTATACCCCTCAATCCACTATTGTTGCCAAGAGAAACAATGGCGGATTGCATGTTAGGAGGCTATGAAATCCAACCCAAGACTATGGTTTATATCAATGTTTGGGCAGTCGGAAGAGATCCCGAGTATTAGAAAAATCCTGATGAGTTTTTGCCGGAACGATTTTTGAACACAAGTGATGATGTGATCAAAGGGCAAGATTTCGGGTTGATCCCATTTGGTTCTGGCCGGAGAATGTGCCCTGGTATGCTTATGGGACTCGTGATTGTAGAGCTTGCACTCGCGAATTTTCTCTACGTCTTCAACTGGGAGTTACCTGCCGGAGTCAAAGATGGAGATGTCGATACCAATGCGTCTCCAGGTCTTACTATCCATAAAAAAAAGTGTTCTTTGTCTCGTGCCTAAGAAATATGCTATTTAGGGTGAGAGTTTGTATGTGAAAGGGATTTAGTTATAATTAAATGAAGTGAGAGATTAGTATGATTATGTTGTGTCGTGGATCTACTGGATTTCAATGTTGATGTGTGCTATGATAAATAAGTGTTTGTTTATAATTTGGTGGTTGTATAGTATATACATGTAGTACAACATATTAACTTGTACATAGATGTGTAGTAAAAAGACTCATTTATGTTATTTTAATTTTGAGTTATATATATGAGATCTCCCATTATTATTGATTAGTTTTAATGTAGCAATTATATTTATACGACAACATAATCAAATGAGATAAAAGATATATATAAAAAAAAATCCAAAATTGAGTTTGAAATACTAGCTAGTTTTGACAAAATTAAGTTGGAATTGTTTCATAGTATGTTAATAACATTTACAATGTTTTTTTTTAATCAGGAAAAATAATTCATATTATTAAAAAGAGTTAAGGCATGAGAAATACATAGCTCCAAAATAATTACATGAGAGTTTACAAATACAAAGAGATACTATCAGAGATACAATATGTTAATTGATCACACTCCTAGGATTAGTCATCCAATCTTGAAATCTCCCTGAGATCCTAGATAGGTTTCTGTCATAGTGTTTGTACTGGTGCTGTAACACTTGGTTCAACATCATTTGTTTACTGTTATTCCCGTACATTTTGTGTGCGCTGTTCACAGGCAGTGGAAGCCCACATGTGAAGTAGGCTTAGATTCTAACAAGTCTAGGTTCTACCATTTGGGAACGTGTTTGGATTTTAGATCCGATTTTGTATTCGAAGGGTGGAAGAATTGTTTCCATACCTAAGAGTCTGTTTTTGTATTCACATTTTTCAATAGTGATATTTGTGCCATGAGTTCACCACAAACTTGCAAATGTTTGTGGAAAGATTGAGTAATCCGTGTGTTAAGTCTTCCGCTGATTTACAACTTGTTCTATACTTAGTCAAGTTACATTCTGATAGATACGGTGTGTTCAAAGTGTCATCACACTTAGGACAACATCGTACCAAAAACACACTTTGCACCATTGGGCACCCGAAAGTGGCATCAGAGCCAACACTTGATGATACTAAGTTTTGATTCCTGGTGTTAAGTTTTGAGTTATAATGGATTACTCTACATCCATCACCCGTCCTCCCATTTTTTATGGAACAAATTATGTCTTGTGGAAAAGGCGGATGAGGTCATACATCAAAGCATGTGATGATAAAGCTTGGAAGATCATTATGTCTGGATGAACATCTCCCACTGAAGAAGATAAAGATGGAGATCAGATTCTCAAAGATGAACTCAATTGGACTACCGAGGAGAGTAATCTATCTGCACACAACTGCAAAGCTCTCAATACAATCAGTTCTTCAGTTGATCCAGTGATGTTCAACTTGATTCAGAATTGCATATTTGCTAAAGATGAATGTGAAAGACTACAAGAACACTGTGAAGGTTCTGGTAGTGTCAAAAGAGCAAAGGCAAGGCTGCTGAGCACGAAGTTTGAAAGCTTGAGGATGAGAAAAGATGAGATCATCAACTCCTACAATGAAAGGCTGTATGAAGTCGTGAACGAGCTGCAATCACTTGGTGACCCAATTTCCAATTCCAGGTTAGTAAACAAAACGCTTCTTACACTTCCTAGGAGATTTAATAGTAAAGTTTGTGCTATAGAAGAAGCTAGGAACACTGATACTATGAGTCATAATGAGCTTATGAGCATTTTGAAAACCTATGAAAGAGATATGTCTCAACAAGATTCTGCGTATGATAGAAAAAGTGTTGTTGCTTTTAAAAGTGATGCTCCTTCATGTTCTGGAAGGACATCAACCATTACTGAAATTTCACAAATGGATGAAAATGTTGATGACATTTCAGATGACACTGATAATATTGTTTTACTTGCTAAGAAATTTGAAGCCTATTTGAGAAATCAGAAAAACAAGTCTAAAGCAAATACTCAGCCTAGGATAGAACATTCTCCTCATACTCCTCAAACTCGTACTCCTAAAATGCTTACTCGAAGACCCACTCAAAGAAAACTTAAGTATGATCCTGAATTTAGAAAGACCATCATTTGTATTGAATGTACTGGTTTTGGTCATTATACAAATGAATGTGCTAACACTCTTTTGAAGAGAATGATGAACTTAAATGTTTCCTTGAGTGATGATGAATCTAAAGGTAATCAAGAGACAAAGGATGAAGAGCTGGCATTTCTGTCAGAATGTATAAGTGAAGGACTTTCTGGAAATGACTTAGATGTTGAGTTGGATGTGACAACATCCACTTCGGCATCAAGCAAGGTTCAGTCGATTTCTGATTCTGCTGTGAATTATACTAATGTTTTTATACTAGAGCAGGTACATCCGAAGAGCAATTGGAAAGCAAAATTGCTGAACTTTTGAAAGAACTTCAAAAGGTCAACCAAGAGAATGATGGTTTGATTTAAACTATCAAAAGACTTGAGGTAAATCTTATTAGAAAGGATGCTGAAATTTCAAAACTCCAAGAAAAATTGACTACTTCAACACTAAGTTTCAAAAAATACTCTAAGAGTACATCTGTCATGAATGAAGCTTTGTGTGTTGGTAAATCTGTTATGAGTGGTCTTGGATTTTCTGAAAATTCTAACCTTTTTAGTTTTGAAAACCTGTAAATTTTGTGAAACCTGGATCAAAAAGTTTTTCTAAAAGTTTCCAAAACAGAGAGGCAAAAGAACTTTTATCTGTCATTATTGTTCAGTTCCTGGTCACGTTCGTCCATTTTGTTTTAGACTGAAAGATGACTTATTCTCTGAAAATGTATTGCCTGAAATCTTGCCACGTAAGTATTCACACACACCAAAAACTGATTGGGTCAGAAAATTAAAAGTGATATCTAATGTGGCTTGTACTTCTTTACAAGCATGCGTACCTAGTTTATGGTATTTTGATAGTGATTGTTCTAGACATATTACTAGAAATATTGAATATTTGAAAGATTATGAAGCTTTTGATGGTGGTAAGGTTACTTATGGTGGTGGCTCTAAGGGTAACATTGTTGGTAAAAGAACTTTAAATGTTAAAGGTTTCCCAAATTTGAAGAATATGCTGCATGTTGAAGATCTGTGTGCTAATTTTATAAGCATAAGTCAATTATGTGATGATAATCTGCATGTGAAATTTGATAAAAATTCATGTTTTGTGTTGAATGAAACGGATGAGTGTGTGATGGTTGGTAATCGATCTGTTTATAATTGTTATCTGATTAGTAACAACACTTACTGCAACATCTCACAACATGATGAAAATGTACTTTGACATAAAAAACTTGGCCATGTAAATTACAGAAATTTACAAATATTGGTTAAGTTGGAAGCTATTAAAGGTTTACCTAAGCTCAATTTCAAAGACCCTCCCATTTGTGGTTCATGCCAAAAAGGTAAGCAGGTAAGGTCTTCACGCAAAATCACCACTATGTGCACATCTTCAAGATGTTTTGAATTGCTTCACATGGATCTTATGGTTCCTATGGAGACTGAAAGTCTTGGTGGGAAGAAGTATTCTTTGGTTGTGGTAGATGATTTTTCTAGGTTCTCATGGGTTGAATTCATTAGAGAAAAATCAGATGTGTTTGAAGTGTTTAAAGTTCTTTACAAAAGGTTCAAAAATGCTTTCAATCTTAAGATTTGTAGGATTAGGACTGATCATGGTTGATAATTTGAAAATAACATGTTTTCTGAATTATGCGAAAAGAAAGGTATAGTGCAAGAGTTTTCATCTCCTAAAACCCCACAGCAAAATGGCATAGCTGAAAGAAAAAATAGAACTCTGCAAGAGATGACTAGAGCCATGCTTACTTCAATGAATGTGTCTAAAAGATTTTGGGTTGAGGCATTGAACACTGCATGTTATGTGTCTAATAGAATTCTGTTTAGACCAGGTAGTTCTATTACATCTTATGAGTTGCTGTATAGGAGAAAACCCAACCTGAAATACTTTCATGTGTTTGGTTGCATATGTTATATTCTGAATGATAGAGAGTATCTTTCAAAGTTTGAATCTAAGAGTGAGAAAGGTCTTTTCTTAGGTTATTCTAAGATTAGCAAATCATACAGAATCTTTAATCTTAGAACTAGATCTGTTCAAGAATCTGTAAATGTGGTATTTGATGATACATCTAATATTGCAGGTAAAAAAATGGAAGATGACATCTCTGATCTGATTGAAATTGCAGAACCAGTGAACAATGTTGAGCCAAAAGTGATCACATTACCTACAACATCTGAGAATGAGTCAGAAAACGATGAGAATTAGATCCACAGAACTCCCAGGAATTCTCTTAACTACAGATATAAGAAGGATTACCCTTCTTCACAGATCATAGGGGAATCCTCAGTTGGTGTTCCAACTAGAAAGAAGGTAAATTCAGAGATGTGGTAAGATCAGTTTGCATGTCCAACATATGCAATCAATTTTGGATTCAGGCTATGCATGAAGAACTTGATCAATTCACTAGGAATGATGTTTGGAGTCTAGTACCTAGGCCTACAAACACAAATGTCATTGGAACTAAGTGAATTTTTAGAACAAAACTAATGAATCTGGTAATATAGTAAGAAACAAAGCTAGACTTGTTGCACAAGGATACACACAGGTTGAAGGGATAGATTTTGATGAAACATTTGCACCTGTAGCTAGAATAGAGTCTATTAGGCTTTTTTTGGCTATTGCATGCTTTGTTGGTATCAAACTGTTTCAAATGGATATTAAAGCTGCTTTTTTAAATGGAATTTTAAATGAAGAAGCTTTTGTTGAACAACCAAAAGGTTTGTTAATCCTTTCTATCCTGATCATGTATATAAATTGAAAAAAGCTTTGTATGGTTTAAAGCAAGCTCCTAGAGCATGGTATGGTAGATTAACTGACTTCTTACTTCGATTTGGATTCATTAGAGGTGAGTCTGATAGAACTCTTTTCATTAAGCATGAATCAGATGGTTTCTTGATTGCTCAAATTTATGTTGATGATATTGTATTTGGAGCAACATCTCAAGTCATGATGGACAGCTTTCTGAAAGCCATGACTACCACTTTTGAAATGAGTCTTGTTGGTGACCTAAATTACTTTTTAGGGCTCCAAATTAAGCAAAGTGATAGTGGTATTTTCATCTTGCAGAGTAAGTATGCTAAAAACTTGGTGAAAAGATTTGGTCTTGAAAATGCTAAGCCTATGAAAACACCTATGGGAACATCACAAAAACTGTGCAGAGATCATGTTGGCCCTGATGTTGACCATACTCTGTATAGATCTATGATTGGTAGCCTAGTGTACTTAACTGCTAGTAGACATGACGTTATGTATAGTATCTGTGTCTGTGCTAGATACCAAGCAAATCTCAGGGAATCTCATATGAAAGCTGTAAAAAGGATTATCAGATATGTGGCTGGAACTGGCAACATGGAGTTATAGTTTTCAAAGGACACTAACAGCTCTCTGGTTGGATACAGTGATGCTGATTTGGCTAGTGATTGTGATGACAGGAAGAGCACAAGTGGCGGATGTTTTTACATGGGTAACAATCTTGTTTATTAGCATTCTAAAAAATAAAATTGGGTATCCCAATCCACTGCTAAATCTGAATATATTGTTGTTGGAAGTTGTTGCACACAGTTGCTTTGGCTAAAAAAGATGCTAGATGATTATGTACTTGAGACTGACACTTTAATGATCTACTATGATAACACGAGTGCTATAAACATTTCAAAAAATCCAGTTCAACACTCCCTCACTAAACATACTAGCATTAGACATCATTTTCTAAGAGATCTAGTTGAGAAGGGAGTAGTCAAATTGGAGTATATTTCCATTGAGAAACAACTTGCTGACATATTCATAAAAGCACTTGATTTCGAGAGGTTTCCTTCACTTAGGAAATCACTTGGACTTTGCATTCCATAAAGTCATGCATGATGTTTCTTAGAGTGTTTCGACACTCGAGGCAACAATACTCTAAGTTTTGCCATTTTTTGTCGAAATTAAGTTATTTGGTGACCTATTTTGTTACTGCTAACTATATTCTGGTTGAAGCTTGAGGTATTACTAGACATACACTAAAAGCACAGTTCTTAAAAAATCAAAGGTCCAAACATGCTGAGTAATTAGGCACATGAGGCTGACAACCACGATGTGTTCTTTTCAAAAGGCTATTATGGTTTCAAAAAGGGAATAAATAACACTCTTGAAATGCTACTGAGTAACTAGACACACGGGGCTGACAACCACGATGCGATCTTTTCAAAGGGTAGTATGAAATCTTGAGATTAAGTGTATCAAAAAATCCACAAAAGGATAAAAGTGTTTGTGTGCCTATATTATTCATCCTTGATCGATTTTTTCCAGAATGTCTTTGGCCTTAACAAAATTGTTATTAAATTATTTGTTTTCAATACATTAAGTGATAGAACTTATAGTATTTATTTATTTTAATTATCATGCATTATCGTTTCTCCATATTTGATCATGGCCAATTTTTAAGGAAATATGCATTAGTAGTCATGAGTTCTCATAGTCTGCTGCACTGCATATTCTTTCACACGTTGTCTGCAGTTTTTAATTAGTGGAAATAACATCCATCCCACTACTGTTAATTCTTTCTATATAACTTGGTTTATAATGTTTGATGTGACATGTTTGTGTGCTTGAGTGTGATCCTCCGTTTCATCTTCTCACTCACTGTTATCGATAAAGTATGTCTCTCTCACATTTAAAATGGCACCTCCAAAAGCAACCCGTTCCACTTCCAAATCCAAACCTTTTTCCTCACAAAATCCACTCCAAACCCTAGCTGATATGGCCGATAATGTCGCATCGGATGCTGCACTAGATGTCAATTTGAATGCTGCTACACAATCGTCTGCTCCTATTTCTGGAACCCCTCTTCCTTAGAATATCGTCCTTCTAGCTGGTACACTTGATTTAGTTCTTGAATCTCTTCGAACTCAGTTTGCTGGGTCGAGTGTTAATGTTTTAAGAGTTGAAAATCCCACCCTTGAACCATCCATTCCCACTGATGCTCACTCTGAAATTCCCACCGATACTCCTAACCCATCCGCTACTGTCCCTTTTGTGACTCCTGAAGAAAGCCTAACCTCAGAGGATGTTGAGAATCAGAATCTTGTTCAAGTCCCTACATGTCCAAATACATCACCTACTCATGCTGAAGAGAATCCACAAGTGTCTTCTCCCTCGTCATCACCACCGGTTCCAATCAGATCAAAGGTTGCTAAACCATCTGCTCCAAAGCGTAAAGCGCCTCCAAAGCACTGGTCGGTCAGACTCCGCAAGAAAGGCACTACACAGGATGCAACCACCTCTGAAAAAGGAAAGTCCCATATCACTATCTCTGATTCTGATGAAGTTGATCCTATGAATGTAGATGCTACAGGTGAGAATCCTACTATAGCTGATCTTTGCAAAGCTTTGAAGAAGAGACGGAGAGGAAAGAAAGTTGTGTCTGATGTTACCGCTCCTGAGGCAACACCAGATGAATCTGATGAGGAAAATGCTGATCTGAACCAGCTGATTGATGATATTGTTGCAAATGTTGCTGCCTCAGTGCCAACACCTACTGATGTAAATGCAAAACCCTCTGATCCTGACCATGATTCATCTTCATCTTCTGATGATGAAGAGGATGCACCTGAGGATGCTGACAAAGGTGCAGAATCTGATAAGGATGCTGATGTTCAAAATGTTGAGAGTTCTGATGGTGAAGATGAAGCCAAAGATGATGATGGTGATGAGTCCCCTGATGATGCTGATGATATATCTGATGACTCTGACTATGATGTTGAAAACTTTGGAGTTGGGAACTTCTACTTCACTGATGGCAAAGTCAGATACAAAAAAGTTTGCCAAGAAGGACATAATTCATGAAAGAAAGATGAAGGATGCCGACCTCACTCCACACAACCTCATCAACTTCTTCATAGAGAGAAGCTTGTTGAAATCACTCAGGTACTCTACCTCATTCTACACCAATTGGGTATGTGAGTTTTATGCCCACATCTGTGCTAGTATGATTAAGAGTATAAGTCCCAAATTTGGAAGAATTTTCTTTAGGGGTGAGATTTATGATTTTTCTCCTACAAAGATTAATGAGTGTTTAGGGACTGTGAATGCTGATAGTGATGATGAAATTGATGATATGTATGAGATTGTGTCTGTGATTACTGGAGGTTTAATTGTTAGTTGGCCTAAGAAGTTGTTCAGTCCAAGTCTGTCATGCAATCTTGCACAAGCTATGTGTTTACAATTGGCTGCCTTCCTCCAATACCACTAGAGTTACCACTGAGCATGCTGTGTTGATCTATAAGATAGGAAAGAATCTGCCTTTTAACCTTGGTAGAGTGATTTACAAGAATCTGATCAGTTATGGTGGAAATATCTCCAAGGTTGGTAAGTAACCTTATCCTGCTTTGATTCACTTTCTGTTAAGTAGTCAAGGTGCGAGGAAAGGTAAAGGTGATTTTCTTTCCTCAAATGCTCTAGTCCTTGGTATTGTTAAACTACTTCTTGAAGGTAACCGTGTAGTTGATCTACCCTATGTGAATCTTGCTCCTGCCCCTGCTACTGCTGATACACAGAATGTTGCTCCTGATACGGCCAACAATTCGGCACGCACTGACACTTCTGCACAAGCTGGAGAAGTTATCTCTGTTACTTTGAATCGCAAGTATATTGAGCAACAAGATGCTGCCTTGGCACGCCATGTCTCGAACCTCAGACTCCAAGCTAATGCACTGAACAGACAAACAGACATTCTAGAACAAAGAGCTCAGTTATGGGGTAAGCTGCTATCCACACCCACAGTGGGAGATATACCTGCTACTGCTCCTACTGCAGTTGAAAGCTCTGGCTCTAGAGGAATTGTGATTGAGGACATCACTGATGAACTAGAAGAAGGAAATGTTGCTAGAAATGTTCCTGATGCAGGTGATGCTGCTGGTGATGTTGCTAGTAATGTTGCAACTTAGGGGGAGTTCACATGGTGAGGGGGAGATCAGCACAGAGATCAAAATGTTCATACTTGTTGCTGATGATGACTGAAAGCTGCTGCTACCTCACTAACTTTTCTAACTATTTGATGATGGGATGTTAAACTGATATTTGTTTTCTGATGGTGATTGGATACTTTATTTTTTTTTCTGTTTAAACTCTGATCTAAGCTTTGGATTTATATGTTACTTAAGTGGTTATCTTTAATCACTTTGGTAATTATGCTTTAGAATGCTTAGTTATTTTTGCACAACTGTCGAACTAACATCTGATGTATTACTTTAGATATCTTGTTCTGCATTAGTTTCTTGCATCAGGTTATGTGGTTGTGGATAGACGTGATTGGGGGAGATTGTTGATGTAAAGTGTTGAGACTAGTGTCATAACATCTGGAATCACACCTGTCCTCCACCAGCTGTTTTATTAACCACTAACGTTGTTTTGTTGTTTCGACTGGTGTTGTGCTTAATGTTGTTTTCAGGGTTATTGCAGTTGAAGTGCTGAACGTGTTGGATACAAAGACCAAGTCAAACGCAGACCTTGAAGACCCTGGAGCAAACTGGAAAGATCTGGAAGCTCTAGAAGATCTAGAAGGCGAAAATAACTACCTCTCTTAGTGCACAGTTATTTGAGTCTGCATGGGTGCAATCTACATCTTCTACGTGGACCACTCATTATTTGGAGCCTGCAGCCATCTATAAATGGAAGCTGCTAGATGCCAAGTCAAGTGATCGAAAAGGCAATCCCACTATATAGTGTAAAAGATCCTAGAGAGGTTTCGGTCATAGTGTTTGTACTGGTGTTGTAACACTTGGTTCAACATCAGTTGTCTACTGTTATTCCCATACATTTTGTGTGCGCTGCTCACAGGCAGTGGAAGCCCACATGTGAAGTAGGCTTAGATTCTAACAAGTCTAGGTTCTACAATTTGGGAACGTGTTTGGATTTTAGATTCGATTTTGTATTCGAAGGGTGGAAGAATTGTTTCCATACCTAAGAGTCTGTTTTTGTAATCAATTTTCCAATAGTGATATTTATGCCATGAGGCCGCCACAAACTTGCAAAAGTTTGTGGAAAGATTGAGTAATCCGTGTGTTAAGTCTTCCGCTGATTTACAACTTGTTCTATACTTAGTCAAGTTACATTCTGATACATACGGTGTTGTTCAAAGTGTCATCACACTTAGGACAACATCGTACCAAAAACACACTTTGCACCATTGGGCACCCGACAAGTTAATTCATCATAGGTGTAGAATTCAGAGACACTTGCAAATTAGAATTCATCCTTTTAAGTATCTTCGAAATTGCTTTCTTAGTTACATCCTCCTTAGATGCTTCCTCCTTCTTCACTTGTTGCATGCATACTTCTTCCATCTTAGCAATTATTTCCCTTCATAATCCCCGAAGCTCTATCCATAGGCCATTGACCCATATTCAAAGCAATCTCTTCACATATAGCAATAGCTCTTTCCGGAGTTTGCCCCAATATAAAACCTCCCGTCGAAACATCAATAAGCATTATTTCACTTCCACTCAATCCGGCATAGAAAAATTCCACTTGTTGATCTTCGGGAAAACCATGTTGTGGACACCTCCTTAGCATCTCTTTGATGTGATCCCAAGCCTCACTAAAGGTCTCAAGAGGCATTCACTTAAATTGAAATATTTGACCTTTTAGATGTAAAATCTTCGATGGTGGGAAATACTTGCTTAAAAACCTTTGAGCCAACTCTCTCCATGTAGTGCAAGACCGCGGAGGTATAGTATTATACCAAGCCTTAGCTCGATCCCTTAATGAGAAGGAAAAGAGCTTCATCTTGATAGTATCCTCCCTTACTCTATTAATCTTGATGGTATTAGCTAACTCTATGAATTGAAATAAGTGAGCATTTGGCTCTTCCATTGCACCACCCCCAAATTGATTCACTTGCACCATATTAATCAACCCAATTTTTATTTCAAAATTGTTAACATTTAATGGCAGCCCCATAGCATAATTCCCATATTGAGGTTGGAAATTATATCGGATATTCATCCCCACTCTATTATATCCATGACCTCTAGGTTGATGTTGCACTACCGGAGGAGCTTCTTGATTATTTCTAGCCTCTTGTTGTGCCATCAAGTGTTGAATAATAGCTTGCAATTATTGGTTTTGCAAGTGCGCTTGTTGAGCATTTTCTTATGGCACAAACCCCAGGTTAACATGTCCCCCATGAGTATTATCAAGTCCTTGTAGAAAATTCCTCATATGACCTTCTTCATCAACCATATTGGCATTATCTATTCCATTTTCCATAACTTCCTCCGTAGGATCTAACACTCCTCTTTTTTGTCTTCTTAAGGTAATTTTTAATTCCAAATTCAAAGGTTCAACGGATTGAGATTGCGAACGAGTTTGCATGTACCTAAAAGAATTTCCAAATTAGCTCCTCATTAAACCAAAACAAGTAAACAAATAAAAGAAATACTCTTATCAAACCTAATCAAATTCAAATTCGTTACAACCAAGATTTTAAGTGTTGCCATGTTCTTAGTCCCATTTTTAAGTAAAAGATGTAGAGAAAGAGAACTCTATCGTTGTTGTAAACGTAGTGACCAAGTCACAAAATTTATAGAATATCGTCCCAAGGAAAAAGTAAAATCAAGGTGTATCCAGATTTGCCTTTAATCATGCTATGTAAAAGTGATAGAATTTTGGTTTGGTTTTAGACTAACAATTATTCTAGAAATTAACTATGAATAAAGCAAGTAATAACTACAATTATCAAATGACTAGGGTGAAATGGAATGAGTGATATAGATCTTAGAAAGAATGCAAGGCTAATCCACAATAAAAATCAAGGAAGCTACCTACACTTGTAAGACTTTATTAGTAAACCTCATCAACAATGGACTAGAAACAATCGCAATTGTACCCCTAATCCCTATGGACAAGGTGACTAGGTTCTCATCCCTTTTACAAGATTAAATCCCCTTAGATTGATCTTATTATCGATTCCCATGAAGGTACTATGATTCTAAGTTTGGTCCTTCTAATTTAATTACTTAAATGTCCTCTTATAAGTGTTATAAACATTCAAAGGTTATGGCTTACCTCTCCTCATACTAACATGCATGTTCATTTCACTAATTGATTCAATTCACCCCTAACATATAACATCAGAATGGCCATCCTAACATCATGTGTATAGAAATGAATCACACAATTAATAAAATGAAACATGAATCACAATTTATAAGAAGAAATCCATCATCAATTCAATTTACTACTAAAAATCTTAGATCAACCTCAATTCATCATGTGACTAGCCTCACAAGAGGTCTAGCCGCCAAAAATTATCTTACAAACCTTACAAAGTTCATAAAATGTCATTGCTAACTTCAAATCAAAAGAAATACAAAATGAAAGTAGAAGTTCTTCCCTTGCGATTAAGAGTTGATCTCCTTCCTTCATAAGCTTTCCACTCTTATAAACCTCAAATCTCTCTAAGGATGGTGTGGGTGAAAGATGTATGGAGTGAATTATGGATTAAAAGTAATAGAAATGGCTGAATTTGGTGGATTTGGATGTAGGAGAGAGTGTGTGTAGAGATGGTGTTGTAGTGTATGTTTGATCTTAGAAACTGCTCAAATGGGACTCTCTCTCGTAAATCACGCTCATTTTGGGCCTTTATACCCCTTGGAATCTTCTAGAGCACGTGCAAACTTAATCTGAAATCTGCCCGAGCTCGACTCGACTCGAGTAGGCGCACGTTTCTTGGCGTGCTTCTGTGTGTTGACGGAGCTCGACCCGTGTGCGGCGCACGGCCTCGTCATGGGCGAGTAGCTATTTATGTTGCTTGCATACGGCCACTTCGGATAGGCCCATGTGTGACGCATGACCTGAGCTCAAGCACTCAGCTCGACTCAAGCTTTAGAGCTCGACTCGAGCATGGTCGAGTCCTGTCCACCTTCTTCGTTTCAGCTCCCGACTCTGTTTTGCTCCATTTTTTACCTGTTCTTCATACATTTAAGCTTATTTTTACACAATTATCAATCTATATCACTTTCCCTAATTAACATGAAACTCCACTAAAAGTTATACAAATACGGATAAAACATCCGAAAATCACAAATAAAAACATTAAAATCTGGTGAAAATGACGACAATCAGTGCCATAACACGATTCTATCATTAATCATAAAATGACATTTCTTCCAATTAAGCACAAGGTTGTCTCCTCACAACGCTGCAAAACAATAGATAAATTAATCAAGCACAAATCAAATGAAGAACCATAAATGGAGAAATCATCCATGTAAACCTCCATAATGTTCTCTATCAACCCACCAAAAATGACCATCATACATCTTTGAAACGTGACTGGAGCATTGCACAAACCAAATGGCATCATTCTAAATACAAAGGTGCCATAGGGATAAGTAAATGTTGTTTTCTCTTGGTCTTTCGGTGCTATCAAAATTTGATTGTACCCCGAGTAACCATCGAGAAAGAAATAATACTTATGTCCCGCTAGTCTATCAAGCATCTGATCAATGAAAGGGAGTGAAAAATGGTCTTTACGGGTGTTATCATTAAGTTTGCGGTAATCCACACAAACCCTCTAATTGGTGACAGTCCTCGTGGCAATTGTCTCATTTAGATCTCACGATGGTCATACCACCCTTCTTTGCCACCACATGCAAAGGACTCACGTATGGACTGTCACTAATTGAAAAAATGATACCCGTATCAAGCCACTTCAGCACTTTCTTTCTTACTACCTCTTGCATTATAGGATTGAGTCGACATTGGTTTTGCACACAAGATTTATCCTCTTCCATTAAATGAATTTTATACCTTTCAAGTCCTTAATGGACCAACCAATGGCGGATTTATGCTCTCCTAAGGCTCTCAATAGCTTCTCCAATTCTAAATCATTTAAGGATGAAGATACGATTACCAGATAAGCATCATTTTCTCCCAAGTACGTATATTTAAGTGCTCTGGTAAAGGCTCCTCATTTTTCTTCTTCTTTAGGGTCTTCTTCAAGATTCTTTTCTAGAACTTCCCTTGCTTCTTCCAATGTGAGTTCACTACAAGAATTCAAACAATGTAAATCATCAATTATATCATCATTAAAACAACAAGGAGAATTAGATAAATCAAAGGAATAAGAGTGGCTCATTATGGATTCCAAATGATCCTTGGAATGGAAACAATGTAGATGCTCTCCAAGAAGATTCTTCATCACGTCTACTCGTCTACACTCTTCGTTCCCATCTAGGATACCTCATAGACTCTTTCAATGAAAACACCACTTCTTCTTCATTAAAAACCCTTAAGGTCAATCCCCCTTTCTCCATATCAATTAAAGCCTTCCCCGTGGCTAGAAATGGACATCTAAGAATTAATGGAACATTTGAGTTCTCGTCCATATCTAAAACCACGAAATCAACGAGGAATACAAATTTGCCAACCTTTACCAAGACATCCTCCACAATCCCCTTTGGATATGTCATAGACCTATCAGCCAATTGAAGAGTGACAGATATAGGCTTGACCTCTCCAATGCCCAATTTCTTGAAAATCGACAAAGGCATTAAGTTGATGCTTACACCCAAGTCACATAGAGCTTTGTAGCTCTCATGCTTCCCCATCTCAAAAGGAATAGTAAAACTACCCAGATCTTTCAACTTAGGTGGGAGCTTCTCTTGTAATATGGTACTACACTCCTCCGTGAGATTCATTGTTTCATGCTCACCTAAGCTCCTCTTCTTTGCTAATATATCCTTAAAAAATTTTGCATAGTTGGGCATTTGTAGAAGGGCATCCACAAAAGGGATATTTATGTGGATCTTCTTTAGCATTTCTACAAACTTTGCAAATTTTTCATCTAAGCCTTTCTTCAAACATCTTTGTGGAAATGGAATTGGGACGGGTAATTTAGGAATCTCCCACTCATGCCTCTCGAAGTTTTCTTCCTTCTCCTTCCGTTTAACTTCCTTGCTTCTTTCCCACTTCTTTGGAGACTTCACTACTTCTTCCTCAAGTGTGGGGGTTGCTTCATTATTTTTCTCAAGTCCAATTCTTTTCTCAGTCCCTTCTTCATCCGCAACTACCATGGGCTCTCGTTCACATTCTACCTCATCATCTTCCTTTGGCATTGGAGGCTCATCATATTTTATTCCACTTCTAAGTACGATGGCCTTGCATTGCTCCTTAGGATTGGTGACAGTAGTAGACGGAAACTTCCTTGGTTGATGAACATCCCCCTTTTCACTTGCCATTTAGCTCATTTGCATCTCTAATGCTTTAAATGTCCTATCATTCATTTCCTTCTCTTGCCTTCTTTCATCCTTTTCATGCTTCCTTTCTTCTTTTTCTATCAACCTCTCATCTCGCTCATACTTCATAAGTTCAAACATTTTACTCATTTGGTCCTCCACTGTAGCCTTTCCTTCATTATTTGGATCTTTCTCCCCCACTTTGATCCTCGGTGGAAGAGTAAGAGCGTTGTCTTGTTTCCATAAGACAAATTTTCAAACCTATGAGATTGGTGAAAGTTTCCACCAAAACTTCCTTGGCTAAATCCTCCTTGTCTCGGTGGATAACCTCCTCCTTGGTGTCCAAAATTTCCTCCATATTTCCCTTGGAAGTTCCTTCCTTGCATGAAGGCAACTTCCTCGAGTGACATCTCGGGTTGTCCCCTAAATTCTTGAAATCCCATGTTGG
This sequence comes from Pogostemon cablin, assembly GCA_023678885.1. Classification (NCBI taxonomy): domain Eukaryota; kingdom Viridiplantae; phylum Streptophyta; class Magnoliopsida; order Lamiales; family Lamiaceae; genus Pogostemon; species Pogostemon cablin. Next base: position 15,868,987 of record CM042960.1, read on the forward strand.
AGGTCATACCTTGGTGAGGCATTTGAGATGTATGCAACTGAACATTTGAACTTGGAAACGGCTGACTCATAATGGGTATAGACATATAGTTCTGAGGCACTTGTAAATTAGCATTCATCGTCTTGAATATCTCCGAGATAGCCTTTTCAGTGACATCTTCTTTTGGTGCTTCAACTTGTTTCATGCACACTTTCTCCATCTTTGCTATCCTTTTCATCTCATACATCCCTGGAGAACGATCCAAAGGCCACTGTCCTGAGTTCAAAGCAATTTTTTCACAAATAGTGACAACCCTCTCCGGTGTTTGAACTGTATGATTAAACCCTTCAGATGCAACATCTTCGATGGTGGAAAGAAGTTGTTCAAGAATCTCTGAGCTAACTCTCTCAATGTAGTGCAAGATCCTGGAGGTATAGTATTATACCAAGTCTTAGCTCGATCCCTTAATGAGAAGGAAAAGAACTTCATCTTGACAATATCCTTACTTACTCTGTTAATCTTGATGATATTCGCTAACTCCGTGAACTGAGATAGTGAGCATTTGGGTCTTCAATTGCACCACCTCCAAACTGATTCGCTTGCACCATATTAATCAACCCCGTTTTGATCTCAAAAATGTTGACAATTAATGGCGGCCCCATAGCATAATTTTCCACTTGTGTTAGGAAGTGATCTCTAATATTTATGCCGACTCCATTATGCTCTTGAACTTAAGGTTGTTGCACTACCGGAGGAACTTCTGAATTATTTCTCGTCTCTTGCTGTACTAGCAATTTTTGTATAATGTCTTGCAACTGTTGATTGTGCAAGTGCACTTGGTGGAAATTTGTTTGTTGCATAAGCTCCGGGTTCACTTGAGCACCATGTGCATTTTCCACACCATGCGGGAAATTTTGTCCATTCCACTCTTCATCAACCCCATTGCCATTAGCTTATTCCAATCCGTGATCTATTTCTTCCTCCGTTGGATATAACAACTCTCTACTTCTTCTTTGTAAAGTAGCCTCTAACTCCAAATCCAAAGGCTCGATATATTGAGACCTTGAACGAGTGTGCATACACCTACAAGATTTACCATGTTAAATCACAAAACAAACAAAATAAAAGCAAATAAAAAGAAAGCAAGTAAAAGTACTCATAATAAAGCTAATTAAACGCAAACTCGTTACTCCCAATATTTAATCTATCCTCGACAACGGCACCATGAACTTAGACTCAATTTTAGTTTAAATTGACAAGAGTAAGCGTACTCTATCATTTGTAGTGAGTGACCAAGTTTAAATATCGAACAAAGGGAGATTTAAATCAAGAGTGTATTCGTGTTTGTTTTCAATCATACTTTATAGGAGCGATCGAATTTTGAGTTTTGAAAATTGTAAAGAGTAATAGAACTACAAATTATCTAAGCAAGTAGCAAATAAAAACAATTAACAACTAAAGATAAGCAAATAAAGTATCAAGTAACCAAATAAAAATGAAATGGATGTAGAACAATCTAAAGTGGAGCAAGGCTAACCACATTCAAGATCAAGGACACAACATGGACTTGTTAAATTTAAATGACAAATATCAATCATAATTGGAATAGAAGCAATCACAAATAATCCCCTAATCCCTTTGGCTAAGGTGATGAGGTTCTAAACTCAATACAAATTTCAAGCACAAAAGATTAAATCTCACTCTCAATTCCCTTAAGGTACTATGATAACAAGATTAGTCTCCTCACTCAATTAATCAACCAAATATGATAAACCAATTAAATGTTCTCACATGAATGTTCTATGCATATAAAGATGTGACCACATACTTCACACAATAACATACAAAATCCATATTATAACATGATTCAATCAAAACCCTAATCACAATATTGGAATGGTCATCCTAATATCACAAATAGAGAATTCAACCACACATATTACAATACAAATCAAGTAAATCAAAGATCATGTAAGAAATTCCAAAAATCACATCAATTAAACTATCTACCATTCAACAAATTAGATCTCTAATCCATCAAGTGGCTAGTCTCACAGGAGGTCTAGACAACAACAAACATCATGAAAACATCCTCAAAATGCTTACACAAATTCATTGTTGCAAACAAAACAAAGAAATTACAAATTAAAGGCAAAATATCTTCTCTTCTTGAGTTGGGTTGAATTTCTTCCTTCAAGATGCTCTCCTCCCTCCAAGTGCCTCTCCCCCCTTTAGATATGTGATGGGTGAATGAAAAACATGAAGATTGATGTGTGAAAGTGTGAAAATGGTGGAAAAATAGAGTAAAATTTGGATGGAGATGGTAGTGTGTGTGGGAAATGGTGTAGAGTGTGTGTCTTACTAGAAAATGGAGGTTAGGGTTAATTCTCCAATCCAAACTTGGAGAAAAAACAGCCAAAATGGGAATTAAAACTGATTTTCTGGACAGGTGGCTATTTTCACAATAGTTCGACCGAATTTTTGTAAGGGACGTCGAATTTTTCTGCAATTCTGCAGAAAAATTCGACCGAATTTTTCTGTTGCTGGTCGAATTTTTCTGTCAGTTTGCTCAGCCTCGGTTGCTCTGTTTTCCCCTAATTCTGCACAAAAAATTCGACCGAATTTTTTTGATGATGGTCGAATTTTTGTGTCAGTTTACTATTCTTCACTCTTTTTGCACCATTCTCTCCGTTTTTGCTCGTTTTCTCCATCGTGACACCGTATGTGCATATTTTGACGTTAGAAGTATATTTTTCACCTTTTCTACCATATAAGAAACAAAATACAACACGAAAATAAACAAAACAAACACAAAAATAACCTAAAATTTAGGTGAATTCAACGACGATCAGTATGTTATGTGTGTTAGGTGTCAGTGGTAAATTTTTAATTAAGATGAAGTTTTAGGGGTGGGGATTGATGTGATATTTCCTTTTTAGTGGTGAAGTTTAATGCGAGACTGACGGAAATGAAAAGTGTAAAGTTTATTATGGGACGGAAGAAATATTAATCTTAATATATACAATATTGAATAAAAATTAACATGTATAGTTGTTCATATTTACCAAATTCACATGACATCAACTCTTTCTTTATATATTTAGACTAAAACTTGTATGCCCCGGGGAAACCGTGCTCCTAAATACTCTTTAATATTATTCTATATTATTTAGTATAAGGAAGTGTAATTTATTTCTTGAAAAGAAAATTTTTTTTTAATGAAATTGCATACTCTTTTTTAATTTATTTCTTGGTAATTTATACTTTCCTTGTTTACTGAGACAAAATAGAACAACTCATATATTTAAGTCATGAACTCATTAGTACTCTCAAATTTATTTCACATTATTTATGTCACAATGTTTAATTGTATCGGGGTTCTAGACTTCTAGTTGTAAAGCGTGCATTATATTTCAAACAATAATAAACAATAGAAATCACGTGGGCATATTATTCCATGATAAATTTTGAAGAAAAAATATAATCCTCCGCAGACGAAAAAGGTTGGTAAACTCCTGCAAAGGTTGTTAGGTTTTGCTTTTGAAAATGCATAATAATGGGGACCACTTGTTTAAATAGATATAGGACTATCTTTAAATAATTGAACAAATCGGGTTCACACTTAAATTCAAATTTATTTATTATTCTTTAATGCATAAGAAATTATTTTTTATACAAATGAATTATTACTCTTTTTAATTAAAATTATTATTCTTCAAGCTTTACATTTTGATTCATCGATTACTTTTTAGCACATGAAAATTACTCTTTAAATAAATGAATTACTCCCTCCGTCCCAAATTCAATTTCACGTTTACTGTAGATACGGAGTTTAAGAAAATTCATTTTTTGACTTACTTTTGAGGGTAGTATGATATTTTTTGGTAATAAATAAATGATAAAGTAGGTTATGTGTATTAAAAAGGTAATGACAAATTTGAAATTAAAGTATGTTAGAGGGATATTAATTTATTGTTTTTCCCTTTAATGGAAGTGTGAAGTTGAATTTGGGACGGATCAAAACGAAAAGTGTGAAGTTGAAGTTGGGACGGAGGAAGTATTACTCCTCTGAACGAAAAAATATTACTCTTCAAATTTTAAAATTTTATAATTTTTAATTTATATTCTTGTTGATCAGAATTTGAGGTGTGCTAATATTTTTTATTATAAAAATTAATTATTTATCTCTAAAGAGTTTATACACTAAAGAGTAATAAAATAAAAATATAATAAATGGTGAACCGACTTCACACTAGACTCTTTGCAGATTCAGGGTTATGTACTCTCTCCATTTCGCGTTAACGTTTACTTTGCTTTATGCACGTACATTAAGATATACAATATTTTAACAGATAGTGAGTTGAGAATATTTAATGGGTAGTGGGTAATTGTATTAGTATTTTGTGCAGGTCATATATGGTATTGTTATGGGTGTTATTACACCCATAAGACGTGACTTATACGTGTTGTCTAACTCGGAAGATAAGTCGAGGTTGAAGATAAGAATTATATTTGAACCCACGCCCAAGAGAAAATGCCGATGGAAGCAAAAGAAACCCACCCAAATCTAAAGATAACATGCTGATTGGACATCAGCAGAAGGGAGAAGAAGCCCACACTGAGAATAAGGCCTCGACCTCTTATCCTCAGACCCTTATCATTGGCCTATTCTCATCAGTTCACAATTCTCAGCTCATCAAGAATTGTCATCAGCCCATTAAGCAAGTTCACCCAACCAGAATGCAACATATATAAAGTGTGAAGGAGACATGTCAGACTCATTATTGTCCTTAGAGAAAGACGTGGCAACACATGGCAATATAATAAGGAGGGTCATTCACCCAAAATATCTCCTATAAAGGATAAGGCATCTGCAACAAGGAAAAGGGGATTCTCACTTCACTCCAACTTCATCTTTTACCTCAAGAAACCCAAATGTATTTCTCTCTCTATAAAATATCTCTAAATGTAATGTTCCTCCATGGAACCTTAAAGACAAATATCAATGAATATGGAAAGGGCTCCGAATTAACGGAGCGATAGAGAAAAATACTGTGTTTGATGATTTCGTTTTAATATCCGGTTAATCGCTACTCTAAGCTTAATCCTAATATAACCTGCTAAAAATGATCATCAACATGTATAGTTAATTTTTTTATATGGGCCTCACTTCAAAGAAAGGAAAATAAAAACTTTAAGTTAGAAGGAAACTAAAATGAAAATATGCGGAACGGATGGAGTACCAATTAAATGAAGAAATGCATCTGATCATGGTTTATTCAAAATTTAATGAATTTTAAAATTAGTAATAGATTTATAATTTTTTAAACTCCTTTATGATGTTATATTTATGGGACATTCTCTTATTATGAGGCGAATATATGTGAGATGGGTGGTGAGACCACTCGATCCTCTATTGAAATATGCTTATCGTATATGTAAAATATGTTTGTTAGCAATTAAAGTATTTGTAATGAATCATAATATAATTAACACTCTAAAATTTAACAGTTTCCATCAAAAAGTTAATGGCAAGGACCAAAATTGCAACTTTTATAAATAAAAAAGAAAATTAGGGACAAAAAATGAAATGAAACGGCTCGTATGAGACCTAAATTGCAATTATCCCCTAAAATAAGAGGGGAGAGATGAGAGATAAAGATCTAAAGAATATTCATTAGGAAAGAGAATATATAAAAGATAAATATATTGAGGATTATAGGGTTTATACGTATATATAGAGTTGGTTATACCGAAACCTGAAATCACCTTAGTGTTCCATTTGATATTAAAAATCATAAGATGATAGACACATCATCTTTTTTCCTTTAGATTTAATAATAATTACTCCATCTGTCTCGTAAATATTGTTACGTTTCTTTTTTGGGTGGATAGACCCACACAAATTAATTAATATCTGCATGCGGTTTAAATTCCATATTCCACAATTGGTATTCCACGTGGTGTTTCATAACTTGTTTTTTATTAAAATACTATATCATAATTAATGACCAATAAATTCTGTACTCACGAAGATAATTTAGGCATTGATCTAGACACGTGTCAAGTATTTAATATGTGGAATAGGAGATAAAACATCATGGTAGAATATACTACACACAACACTTATACAACTATTTATATACTAAATATTATTCCCTTAGTGATACATTAAATTGTACCGTTAATATAGATATGGAGTTTAAATTTTAACCAATTTTATTGATTTTGAGAGGGTAACATTAAGTAATAAATAAATTATAAAGTATGTTATGTATATTAGATGAGAGTAGGGATGACAATGGCACATGTTTTTTGGGTATCCTGTTTACCCGAATCTTAATGGAACGGGTACGGGTACATATCATTCCAAATGGATTTGGGACAAGTACGGGTAATGCCTCAATACCCACGGGTATTCGTTATAAATTTTTTTAATCGTATTTATTAAATATTTATTTAAAATAATAGAGTTTATACTATATTTATTTTATGTTTAATTAATAATAATATAATTTTATTATTTTACTCTCTCCGATCCATGCAAAGATTTATTTTTGCTTTATACACGTGGATTAATGAGTATTATTTAATGTGTAGTGAGTAGTTGTATTAGGGGATGTGTGGGCCCCATATCTTAATTGTATTAGTGGGTGTGTGTAGGTCTCATGTGTGTAAAAAAGGAAAGTAGACTCTTTGGATATGACATCCAATATGGAAAGAAAAGGACAATTTGAAGGGGATGGAGGGAGTATTAATTTAAACAATAAAAAATATATAATTATATTATATAATACTCCCTCCGTCCCACAGTAAGAGGGGCTTTTGCTTTTTTGCACACAGATTAAGGATTATTATTATTTAATGTATAGTGGGTAGTTGTATTAGTGGAAGTATGTGCCCATATTTTAATTGTATTAGAGAGGGTGTGTGGGTGTTATGTGTGTAAAAATGAAATGGACCCTTTGGGTGGGACAACCAAAATGGAAAAAAGATCCTCTTTGAATGAGACGGAGAGAGTATAAAATAAATGAGTATTAAGCGGTACGGGTAACCCACGGGTACGCGATTGGTACGGATATCATAATAAATTTTTTAACGGGACGGGTACGGGTATGAGTAGTTGATATTTAAACGAGTATGGGTACCTTAAAGCAAGTGGGTACCCTACCTGTTGCTAACCCTAAATGAGAGTGGTAAATTGTAATTAAGATGTACTTTGAGGTTTTGAATTACTGTGACATTTCCTTTTTTGAGTGATCAAATTTAATGTGGAACACACAAAAATGGAAAATGCGAAATTTAATGTGAGATGAAGATAGTATATCTTTCAACCCAGTATACATTAAAATACTATATTCTTTAATCTTCATGCAGTAAAAGTGACAAAGTACTCCATTCGTCCTAACTTCAACTTACTATTTCTATTTTGATTCGCCCGAACTTTAATTTCAAACTTTCATAAAAGGAAAAAAATAGTAATTAATATCCCTCTAATATATTTTAATTTTTAAATTTGTCATCACTTTTTCAATACACATAACATATTTTATTATTTATTTATTAACCAAAAATACCAAACTATCCAAAAGTAGGTCAAAAAATTATTTTTATTAATATCCTTACAACACTATACTAGAAGAATTTGTGACTAACAGAATACTCCCTCTGTCCCTGAAATGTTTGCACATCACTTTATGCACAGATATTAAGAAAAGTGATAATTTTTAGGAGTATTATGGTATTTTATGTAATAAATAAATGATAAAGTATGTTAGATGTGTTAGGTAGATGTGATTTTTTTTATAAATAAAGTATATGATGAAAGATGATTGTGTTTGACTTTTGTATTTTAAGGAATGTACAAACTTTTGTGGGATAATGAAAAGTGTGTCATTTGAAATAGGACGAGAGAGTATGTGTTAATACTGGATGCCTTGAAACACATACTCCCTCATTCTTACCCAAATGGTTCATTTTTTTCATTTTGGACGTCTCACCCAAATTGTTCTCTTTCCTTTTTTATACATATGAGTCTCACACACACCCACTAATACAATTAAAATATTGGACTCACACTCCCACTAATACAATTATTTATTACACATTAAATAATAATACTTTTTCATATCGGATCTTCTGCGCCATTTTGGTGTATTATCTTCTGTGCCACACGTTAAGTGATTGACACGTAAGAGGGGGAAATAAATCCAACCATTGCCCTCTAGTGTTTAAAGTTTAGGGTATAGTTTATCTCTCCTATATTTCGTTTATCTAACGGTGTGACACAGGAGATACTATACTAAATGACACAGAAAATTCAAACCGAAACTTTTTAATCCGCGTGTAAAAAGCAAAATACGGGAGGGAGGGAGTATGGGAACAACAGGTAAATAGGAAATCGCAGCATGGGGTGATTATCATATGCTCAATTGGGTATTTATTTTTGTATGGGTTGGGAAATTAACAATGTTCTTAATATAATAAATTAGGAAACAAATCAATATTTCCAATAATAATTTTTTTAATCAACCTGGACTTTGATTGTATTTATATATATATATATAACCTAGCTAGGTCCATTTATCAAAAGCAACACTAACTCAACCATGGCTTACTGTTCCGCCGTGCTTTCCACCACCCCCCTCCACCGCAACTCCGCCCCTCTCTCCGCCAAGCCCTCCCACTTCCTAAGCCCCTCAAGGAGGAGCTTCCGCGTGTCATGTTCCGACCAAAAGCCCTCTTCCGACGGGAAGGTGGACCGTCGGAACATGCTACTTGGAATAGGAGGCCTCTACGGCGCTGCCAACCTCATATCCGACCCGAAAGCTCTCGCGGATCCTATTGGAGCTCCGGAGTTCAACAAATGTGGGAGAGCCCATGACGTCGGGAGCGGCGACCTCCTCGACGTCAACTGCTGCCCCCCACTTTCCGACAACATCATCGACTACGTGCTCCCTCCCCCCACGGTGAGGCGCATTAGGCCGCCGGCCAACAGGGTGACGCCGGAATACCTGGCCAAATTCGAGGAGGCAGTCCGGAGAATGCAAGCTCTAGATAAAGAAGATCCGACGGATCCACGTGGTTTCATGCAGCAGGCCAACATTCACTGTGCTTACTGCAACGGGCCCCACGATCAGCCGGGTCACCCGGGTGTAGATATCCAGGTCCACAACTCTTGGCTCTTCTTCCCCTTCCACCGCTGGTACCTCTACTTCTACGAAAGGATCCTCGGAAAACTCATCGGAGATCCCACTTTTGCCCTCCCCTTCTGGAACTGGGACCATCCCAGGGGGATGCAGATGCCGAGGATCTTCGACAACGAAAGATCCCCTCTCTACAATAAGAACCGGAACCAGGCGAATCGTCCTCCGACAACGATCGATCTAGCTTGGAACGCCGGCGTTCCGGAAGACGAGAGGATAACGAATAACCTCAGCGTCATGTACAATGAAATGATTCGCGGCGTTAGCTCAACACTAGGGTTTTATGGGAAGGCCTACCGGTCGGGAGACCAACCCGGTGGCTTCGACGGTATGGGATCCTCTGAGCGAGGGTCCCACATCGCTGGCCACGTGTTTGTTGGAGATCCGAGGAACCAACCCTACTTGGAAGACATGGGGAACTTCTACTCTGCAGGAAGGGATGTACTATTCTATTGCCATCACTCCAATGTTGATAGAATGTGGTCCATTTGGCGAACTCTCGACACAGATATTCCCAAAGACATCACTGATCCGGACTATCTCAACGCCTCCTTCTTGTTCTACGACGAGAACAAGCAGCTCGTTCGCGTTAAAGTTGCAGATTGTATCGATCATAAAAGAATGGGGTACGATTTCCAGCACGTGGACACTCCATGGCTGAACTACAAGCCACCCAAGAAAGCAGCTAAAGCTGATATCAAGAAGATATCCAAGGATGCTCAAACTCCAGATAAGTTATTCCCACTCACACTCAACAAGATTATTAGGGTTTTGGTCCCGAAATCCGCCAAGGGCAAGGCAGATGAAGTTCTGGTCCTGGAAAACATCGACACCGACTCGAGCAAGTTCGTGAAAGTGGACATCTACATCAACGACGAAGACGATAAGCCCCAGCAGGTCGACAAGGCAGAGTACGCGGGGACGTTCGCTCAAGTGCCTCACAAGACTCGGGCTAAGAAGAGCATTGGGTCCATTTCTCTGAAACTGAAGGAGATTTATGAGGACATTAATGTGGATGATGATGACACACTTGTTGTCACTATAGTGCCAAGAAACAATGGGGAGTTTGTGACCATTGGTGGTATCAAGATCATTCCAACTCCCACCAAAGCTGCCTGATGAATCTGATTCTTTTAGCATTATGAATGCTTGATGGATGAGTGCTTCTTTTTTCTTTTTTTTTTTTTAATTTGGGACGGTAATAATTTCCATTAGCAATGATAATTGTGGTAGTGCTGATTAATGGACTTCTTTTCAGTGTTCTGCACCTTTGAATAATTTTGTTAATTTGAAATTAGTATTTTTCTTATTACAATATTGCATTACTGTTATATTACTAGTAGCGTCGAATCTGTAATTACATTATTTAGTGTGCATGTTACAATTATATTAAGAATCATGACACAATGTTTAGTACTTATGATAAAGCTGACGACAAATTAATATGAAATGAAAATAACGTGACATAAACTCAAAGCCCTTCAGGAAATTATGCTTAATTTAAGAATAAATATTGAATAACAAGCCCATACTACAAGAAAAAGGAGATATTTACAATTAATAATTATGTGCAGGCAGAAAAATAAAATCTTTACAGTAAAGTATGAAACCTAAGACACAGATAATTTCCTGTTTCATTTTTTTAAGTTTATAATGGAAAATATCAATTTTGGTTCTTTAGGATTAGGATATGCAAAATTCAATTTTAGGCCTCAAGTTTGGTAATTTTTCAAAAGTGGTCATCCGATGTCCGCTTTTGGTCATTTTGGTCAACTTTTTGTCCATGTTTGGTCCTCTAGGATAGGCCAAATAACAACTAAAAGTGGACAAAAATATCAAAAGTGGACAAAAAGTACAAAAGCGGACATTGGAGGACCACTTTTGAAAATTTACCAAACCTTAGGACTAAAGTTGGATTTTGCATATCCTAGAGGACCAAAATTGATATTAATAAACCCTTCTTGCATAATTTTTTTTACTTTATTTAAAAAGTCTTAAAATAGGTTGGACATTCATTTTTTGTCCCAAACTTTTTAGTTTTGGTCTAATTTTTTTCCACAACAATATTTTTCACCAATTTTTTCCTATATTTTTTGTTAAAAAAAAAGATTCAGTGTCATGGTTCAGTCCTATGAAACTAAAAAATTGGATATTTTTAAGTAAATAGTACAATTTTGATAAAAATTTAAAAATTATGAGATTATTTTGTAGAGATAATTTTATCAATATTACGTTTTTTTGCGACTAATTTAAATAAACTAGATTTGTATGAGACAAATTTAATTTTAAATTCTAATTTTTGTGTTTCGATCTTTTATACCACTAATTATATAATTAGTACCTCTTTAATTATACAATTAGCAAACAAGATAAATCTAATAATTTTCCTTTCTTAAGAGGTATTTTACCAGCAGATATACTTGTGCAAATCGGGTTCAAGGTGTAAATATTGTGATTCCCCTTCCAATTTTATATACCTATTGTTATGGTGTTTAAATTGACTACGGAGTTTATAAGAATTTATGATCTAAATCTGGTTAACAAGAGACTAACTCTTTTTCCAATGTGTCATCTATTGAACTATGGAGTACTCTATCTGTCCCACGTTAATATTGATGTTTACTTTATGCACGAAAATTTAACGATATAATTTTTTAATATATAATAAGATGAGATAAATAATATTTAATATAAATTAAATAGTTATATTAGAAAAGCTTTAACTATCATCAAGTGCTTGGTGGTGATGGGAGCGGGAGTATAAAAAATATTTATAAAAATGTAAAAGTTAGTATAGGAGTGAGAAATTGACACGACGAAGCTTTCATGAAAACATTTTCTTCATCTGCATGATGTCATCTGTCCTTGTGCTGGATGCTATTGTAAAATAAATAGCTACTATACATATACTCCATCCGTTCCACACCATACCTCCATTTACTGTACTAAGTTGATTAAAAAAGTTATATTTTATATCCAAATTTCTTAACTTTAGAGGGTATTATAATATTTTTAGGTAATAAAAAATATAAAGTAATGATATGTGTGTGAAAAATAGAGTTAAAGTTTTTTTTGTCCAAAAAAATATATTTATATTGATTTTGTCTCAAAAAAGATATTTGTATCGATTTTGTCACATAACTATGAGTTTTATTTCAATTTTACCCATTTTTTGCCGGAACCCTCAATTTTCACTGGAAATCCACCCCCCCAAATTCATATGTAACGTGCAACGCACGTGACAACAATTTCAGGCAAAAATTGAGAGTTCCGGCGAAAATTGGGTAAAATTGAAATAAACTCATAGTTATGGGACAAAATAGATATAATTATCTTTTTTGAGACAAAATTTAAAGTTTAAAAAGTTATGGGACAAAAAAACTTTTAACCTCATTTTCTGTACGAAATCGAAATATCTTTTTTAACCATTTTTAAGAGCTTTTTAAATCATAAAGCAAAATATTATCTGTGAGGACAAGATTTGCAATGGACTAAAGAATTAAAATAGAGAAATAAATATCACAAGCTAACATCAGAACAAACAAATCACACATAATTGTGCAGAATAAAAGTTTTTTTGTCTCATAACTTTTTAAAACTTTAAATTTTGTCTCAAAAAAGATATTTGTATAGATTTTGTCCCATAACTATGATTTTATTTCAATTTTACCTAATTATCGCCGGAACCCTCGATTTTTGCCGAAACTCCCAAATTCACCAGTCACGTGCAACGCACGTGACCAATTCTCGACGAAAATTGAGGGTTCCGGATAAAATTGGGCAAAATTGAAATAAAACTCGTAGTTATGAGACTAAATCGATGCAAATATCTTTTTTTTGGACAAAATTTGAAGTTTTAAATAGTTATGGGTAAAAAAACTTTTAACTCATGAAAAATGGGTGACAAATTTGAATTATAGTAACTTTTGAGATTGTTGTGGGACGGACGAATAAGGAAAATGTGAAGGGTGGTGTGGGACGGAGGGAGAGAGTATTATTTATTAGTATATTTTCATTCATAAATGAAAAATAAATATGTTTTGGAGGAGAGATAATATAAGGTGGGGTACAAGTAAAAGTAGGAAAGAGAGTTTAAATTTTATGGTATTGGTTAAAATAGTATTGGCGTTAGATGGTGGTAGATTTGGTATTAAAGAGAGAAATGAAGAAAAATAGTATTATATACATATAGCACCAAAGTTTTTTTGTGGTCATTAATTATGCTCTTAGTGTTTTGTGTGTGGATCTATATGAAATAAATATTCCCTCCGTCCCAAAGATATAAGTATACTTTCTTTTTTGATTTTTCCCACAAAAATTGACATTTTTCCATTTTAAAGATGGGACCCACACAAAAATAATTTATTTATATACATGGGCCCCACACATACATCACACTCATTACTAATACAAATACCCACTACACATTAAATATTATATTTCTCGCTTCACTTTACATTAAATTTTTATACTCCCTACGTCTCGTCCTTATGGTTACTTTTACTTTTTGCACATGAATTAATGAATATAATATTTTAATGTGTATTGAGGTGAGAGAAATAATAATTTAATGTAAAGTGGTTGGTGTATTAGTGTGATGTGTGGGTCAATGGAGAGATAAGTAATTAATTTGTGCGGGTCTCGTATGCTAAAAAGGGAAATGTAACCATTACAATGAGACGTCCAAAATGAAAATATGTAACCATTAGAATGAGACAGAGGGAGTAATTCTTAATCTCTGCGCCTAAAAAAATGCGTCAATATCTCTCCGAGATGGAGGGAGTAATTATTTTGTATGGGCTAATAACGAAAATGTAAAACTTAACTTCGAACAAATAAAAATAGATAATGTAAATTTTAATATTGGACGGATGGATTATGCGATATAAATATGTCAGGAAATCTAAACGAAAACCTGAGGACAATACCCAAAATTTTCTTTATACTATTGATAATCTAAATATTAGAATATAAGACGTAAGATCGAGGAAATCCAAGGTGAATTAATATCAAGCATTAAAGTCTTTTAAATTAGCTCTACCTCATTCAATACATTTAATACGACGTATTACTTTGTTTCAAAATTGTCTAGTGTATAACTGTTATATTCAATGGAGTATTCTATCTTTTAGTTAAAAAATAACCTTGTAATTAAAATCTATAGATTTAATTAATAAAGTGGATTAATTTTTTAATATTCTTTGTATTGAAAGCAGTGGGGTAATTATTTATTAGAAAGATTCGTAAACCATAGATCCATGTGAACTACAAAACACGTTTTATCTACTGATAATTGTCAACTATTGACCTGTATCTTAGAATTATTTATATTATCTTAATTATATTATTACATTAATTAATATTTATATACACGTCTAGAATAAGGTGCTCATTTTTTCCGTGCAATTCAGCTAGTAAAATAATTTCTCCAACTTATCTTCTTGGACAAATACTCTATAATACTTCTACTGTCACATTAATAAAAAGTGATAATATTTTAATAAAATTAATACTTATTAAATTATTGAAAAATGATAACAAAAGTGATACCAGTTCAATAAATTATTCTATAAATCATTCATTGTATAAATAAAAGTATAAAAAAAATTATAGTAAATATTAACAAAAGATTCATAAATACATTCTCACGTGATATGTTCTTATACAAGTATTCAATTTTATTATTTATTTGTATGAGAAAGAGGACTCGATTAGATCAATCTATAGTCCAGCTATATGATATATCAAACCTAACTACCGTTTCTAGCTACCTCATATTATATTAATTAAAGTTCCTTTTTATATAAATATGCACGCTTATACCCATGTCACATGGGTGTACTAATACTTTATTGAAGAAATTATACTTTATTGAAGAAATATATAGGATAAAGAAAAAATGTACTAATAGTATACTTTAACAATGATTCGGCACTTCTCATTATCCGTTTTATATAAACATGTCTCATAAGAAAATCTCTCTTATTTATATATACTCCCTCCGTCCCGCTCATATTGCACCGTTTACTATAACTTTTGTGAGAGCTTTATGCAGTTAAACAGTGCAGTTTGACCAGGATGGAGAGAGTACACCTTATGCATGCACTCGATTTTTAGTTTTAAAACATTTAGTGAAGAATGATATGATAGCATGAAATCATCTTAAGATTAATAAAAAGTGATAATATATACTTTATTAGTCCTTTTCAAATGATCTCTTTTTTTCATTTTGGGCTTTCCACCCAAAGAGTTCCTTTTTATTTTTTACATACATGGGATCCACACACACCCACTAATGCAATTAAAATATGGGGTCTACACACTCACTAATACAAATACTTACTACAAATTAAATAATAATACTCCTTAATCTACATGCAAAAAGGGAAAAACACCCCTTTGCATGAGACGGAGATTGTACATGATTGATGAATGATCGATAATAACAATAATATGAACTATTTTATGAATAATTTATAATATAAATTAAAAGTGTAATTATTTTTATTAAGAAGTTATAATTAGATATAATATTGAAATTAATACAAAACTTTAAAAGATAAATATTAATTAAAAAAAGGTAAAAATTTGAGTGAGACCGTCTCATGGATCCCCTTATGTGAGACGGATCATCCATTAACCTAACTAAATAATTTTAAAGAGCCCTATTTGATTGTTATGAAATTGAAAAATTAGTTATATAGTAAAATTAATTAGGCATAAACAAATTTAAAGGACCTTAGTTGGTTGATATTAAATAAAAAATTTGAATTACCCCGTGCGATGCACGGTTATTGAAAAAAATATAAATTTTGTAAGTGATATTCAATTGAGGAATAAATTGAGATTTTTGGATTAAAAAATATAATAAATAATTGATGAATAAAATTGAGAATTTTCTACTCCATTTAACTTGTGTTCCCGAGGTGCACAAGACGGTAAGGGTACAATGTTTTGTTTTAAAGGGTATACACGTACACTTTAATTAATAAGGATACATCATTTTATTCTAAATGATATACATTTTCATTATTATTTTTTATTTTTTTGAAAAAATAAAAGGTACACATTTTTATACTAAATAGTACTATACAATTTAATATCAAAATTTTACTATTTTTATTTTGGAATTTTGATATTGTAGATTTTAAATTTATGCCAAATTATTGTATTAGAATATATATATATATATATATATATATATATATATATATATATATATATATATATATATATATATATATATATATATATATATATATATATATATATGGAGCATTCATTACGATATCAATTTTTTTTTTTCGTTTTTGAAAGGGGTTCATGACCCATCGCATCTCATAATACCACTAATATTTATAATTAAATAAGAAGTAATACTTTTTAAAATATAAAAAAAATCATTTGAACATATATTTAGATCGGTGATATGAACATCAAATAAATAATCTTGAAAAAAAAATTACTATTTGATACAATTTTTATATAAAATTAATTTAAATAAAGATAGGTAAGTGTATTACACACCTCCATTAATATTTTTACACATCTTTTTAACACCTGACATACTTTGTCATTTATTTATGAGTGAGGCTTGTGTTCGCCCGGGCGCACGGGAACACATTTCGTGCGCCTTTAGAATTTAGTATTATGGGTAATGGTACATTGTTTTGGTCTAAAGAGTATACACTTTAATTAATAATGATACATTTTTTATTCTAAAGGGTATACACTTTATTAATATTTTTATTTTTCTTCAAAAAATAAAGGGTACACATATTTGTACTAAAGGGTATACAATTTAACACAAAATTTCAAAGGCACACGGAATGCGTTCCCGTGCGCCCGGGCACACACAAGTTTTTGCCATGATACATATCTTTATACTAAAGGGTACATAATTTAACACAAAATTCTAAAGGAGCGCGGAATGTGCGCCCAAGCGCACACAAAATTTTGCCTTTATTTATTACCCAAAATATTATACTACCTCTAAAATAAGTTTAAAAAATGACTTCTTTTTAAATTTCGAATCTCATGTGAGGATGAACTTGAAAGTTGAAACAGTGGGAATACTATTTAGAAGATATACTTATATCTTAATAATATATCATTCAATATTATATCTACACCATCCTAAATATTATATTGATGTTGCCTTACGATCAATAATAAATTACACCGTATAATTTTAATAAGTTATACGGTACATATTATTCTTTAACATATACATCTCTTTACTTGGTATGAACTTAGAATTCTCATTCATATCCTCCTACGAAGATAGTACTTCTATTCACATGATTGATCAAATTTTTTGAACCATTCAATTTTTTTCATGTATTAATAAATTTTACAATGTATTTATACTATAGATTTATGCTTATACACTAAAATACAACGCCATCAATGTATCTGTACTATAGATTTCTATTTATACACTAAAATACAACGCCATCAAACACGTCTTAGCTACTATTCTATAATATTAAAAAAAATTCTTTAATTTTTTCCCTGTTTTTGACGACAACTTCCTTTAAAAACTACTATTCTATATTTATATATAGATATAGATTTTTATTAATTTTCAAAATTTGGATTAAAAGTGAACAAATAAAAAGAACCAAATTATTAAAAGTGATCAAATAATTTAATCACTTTCAATCCAATTTTTTTTTAAAAAAATAACTAACAAAGGACCAAATATTATACTTTCTCCTCCCGTTGAGTGATGATATACGCCCACTTTTTTTCTTTTATTTTTTTCTTCTTTTTTTCTAACATTTTATATACAAAATCATCTTCTTTTTATTTACAAAATTTTTACTCCCCATTCCATACTTATCTGCACAATTTCTTTGTAAATTACAAAGAAATGGTGCAAATAACTATAGGACAATTTCTTTTTATATACAAAAATCTTTTATATACAAAAATCTAAATATTTTTAAACTAAATCTATATATTTTCTAGAACGAATTACAATCTGACATTCATTTATTTTCGATGATTTTAAAATATTCACTTACTTCATTGATATGCCTCCAGGCATTTACTTTTTCTTCTATATACAAAATCTATTTCTTCTAGTCAAATATTCTCTTTTTTCCCTTTTTTTTTGTCACGCAATATTCACTTATTTTCAATTTCCACGTAAATACAAAATCTATATTTTTATTTTCGATTTCCACTTTGTACTTTTTTTCTTCTGTATGCTTTTTTTTATTTATTTATATTTTTCCACACAACACTTCTTTTTTACTTCTATATACAAAATTTATACTGTATTCTCTATTACCCTATAAGCACCAGGAAATCCAGTGCACACATTAATAACAGCCACAAGTTAAAAAGATGTCATGAATTGAAAACATTTTCAAAAAAGATGAATAATTTTTTTCTTTGACAATGTCTTCGTATCAGTCAAATGATAAAACCAACATCTACTCCCTTATCTAAAATTCAATTGCGACTGCAAGTAGCCCCAATTATTCGAACACTCTGTTCTAAGTACAATGTCCTTGGCAGCTCACATTCGTCCTCCGAACATACACAACCACTCTGAGACCTTATCAGAATTTCCACAAATTCTTCATAAAAAGATTCTACTAAATTATGATGATTGTATTATAACCCAAACCGCCTAAAAAAGAGCTCACAGAAATTCCACTCTCTGCGTTGCACCACCGCTGCATCATCAGCACCGCGTCTACCGGCGCTGTCGTCGCTAAGCTCCCCGCCGAGAACTGGACCACCAATGCGCGGTGATTCTTGAGGAAGAATGGGTGATCGCAGTGAGAATCAATCCAGACCACCTCTGAGAATTTGGGCCTCTACGAAGTGACTGTTTCGGGCCTTGGTCATGGCTTGTTTAATCTACTTAATCATCTGGGGGACCGCCTTGGGGGCGTGGATGTCGGCTATGACGCGATCCATCACCGTGACTCGCAGGCATATTATCAGATGAAAATAATCGATCATCACTTGCCGTGATGAGGAGTGTGATTCTCATTATATACAAGTGTATTTACAATTGTTTCTGATAATGGATCCGTAAATTGTGGATCTAATAAATCAAAGAATGAAGAGTACATGGTAAGTCAACTATTTCCTCTAATACCCCCGTCAAGCGCTGCGTGGGATGTAAGCAAACGTAAAGCTTGGTACGCAAGAACTCAAAAGCAGGTCGTGGTAAGGCCTTGGTAAAAGTATCTGCTAGCTGAAGATGAGACGGAACGAACTGAGTGTGCAACCTGCCGGAGGAAACTAGTTCGCGAATAAAATGACAGTCGATATCGATATGTTTTGCACGTTTATGTGCTACCGGATTCTGAGACAAGAAAATTGCACTTTTGTTGTCGCACAGCAGAGTCGCTGGAGTAACGGGTGACTGGTGAAGCTCATGCAATAAATTCAACAGCCAAACGATTTTCGAACCGGTGTTAGCCAAAGCCCGATATTCTGACTCACAACTCGAGCGGGCGACGGTAGGCAGCTTCTTGGCGCTCCAGGAGACGAGATTGCCTCCGAAAAAATCGAGTATCCATATGTAGAGCGTCGGGTCTCCACGCACCTGGCCCAATCCGCATCAGAATACCCCACAATCGTCTTTTGTGGATGATGTGTGAAAGTGAGACCATAATGTATCATGCCTTTAACATATCGAAGAATGCGCTTAACAGCAGAGAAATGATCAACAGTGGGAGAATGTAGAAACTGACTGACAGTGTTCACAGCGAATGAGAGATCAGGCCTAGTAATAGTGAGGCACTCTAATGCACCAACCAAAGAGCGATAAAGAGTTGGATCATCAAATAACGAACCAGTACTCTGCAAGGAAGTTCCGACTGCAAGTGGAGTGGAAACAGGTTTGCAATCGAGCATAGCAGCACGCTCTAAAATATCCCGAACATATTTCGTCTGGCCAACGAAAAAACCACGAGAACTGTAAGAGACCTCAAGCCCTAAAAAATAGGTCAGCTTGCCAAGATCCTTAATAGAAAACTCTTTGTGAGTGCGATCAATAAAGCGCCGAATTAAGCCCGGATCATTTCCTGTAAGAATGATATCATCAACATATAGGAGAAGATATAAAAGGGAGGTCCCTTTGTGAAAACAGAACAATGAAGAGCCAGACTGAGTCTGCCGAAACCCAGGGTTGCCAGATAAGTACTAAATCACTGAAACCAAGCCAATGGATCTTGGCGAAGACCATACAAAGCCTTCTTAAGGCGACAAACATGAGATGAATTACGCAAATCAACAAATCCCGGTGGCTGAGCCATATAGACTGGCTTGGATAGAACCCCGTTCAGAAAGGCATTTTTAACATCCAATTGATGCAGAGGCCATTGATGATGGACAGCGAGAGCCAGGACTAGGCGAACCGTGGCGGCCTTAACAACAGGGCTAAAAGTGTGGTTAAAGTCAGAGCCAGGAATTTGAGTGAACCCTTGAGCGACAAGTCGAGCTTTGTGTCGTTCAATCGAGCCGTCAGACCTGTATTTGGTTCGAAACACCCACTTGGAACCGATAATGTTTACTCCCGGAGGAGCAGGAACCAAATCCCAAGTCTGATTCTTCATTAGTGCAGCAATTTCCTCATGCATAGCAGCCATCCAATGAGGAAATTTCGAGGCCGACTTGAAACCACGAGGCTCAGAAGCAGTGGTTAGAGAGCTAAGTAAAGCTGTGTAGGTCAGATCAACAGGATACCGTGGTTTGAAAATCCCTTCCTTTGCACAGGTCACCATTGAATGAGTGGGCCTAGCAGGAGGGATCGGCGGCTGTGCCGGGGGAGCCGGCGGTGCAGGAGGCGGCGCCGGAGCAACGGGCAGCGCCGGAGGAGCTTCCGGGATGACATGATGTCCAGGGGGATCAACAAGCGCAGGAGCATAAAGAGAAGCATCATCGACCAACTCCGGGTCCGTATGCAGTGGAGACCGAGTGGAAGAAGGAGATTCGATCACGATAGGAGGAACATGATCCAAGAAGCTCGCAATGGGCAGGTTCTGAGCCGACTGAGGAACATTACCAAAGAAGGGAATGTATGCTCATCAAATTGAGCATGCCTAGTAATGTAAATGCGGGCGGAAGATGGATCAAAGCATCGAAAACCCTTATAAGTACTGCTGTATCCCAAAAAAATGCAAGATTTACTCCGTGGTGAAAGTTTATTTGAGGCATAATCACGCAGGAAGGGAAAAACCCGACAACCAAATGGTTTGAAAAGTGCGTAATCCGGAACACTGTCAAACAGCATTTCATACGGGGATTTGTTCTGAAAAATAACCGATAGCAGCCTATTGATGACAAATACTGAAGTGGAAAAAGCATCAAACCATAAAGATGGAGGCGCAGAGGCATGAAATAACATGGAGAGACCAGTTTCAGTGATATGTCTGTGTTTACGTTCTGCCCTACCATTTTGCTGCGGAGTATAAGGACAGGATAGCCGGTGCAAAATACCATTATTAGCCATAAAATAAGCAACCCAGTTGTTCACAAACTTAGTGATCCCATCAGATTGGAAAACCGTGATGGAGCGAGAAAATTGTGTGCAGACAAATTTTTGAAATCGAACCAGCACATCAAAGAATTTCGATTTAGCAGATAATGGATAAAGCCATGAGAAACGTGAGTAATCATCAACAAAAATAGCATAATATCTATAACCAGCAGAGGAAACAACAGGAGCAGGCCCCCACAAATCACAATGCACCAAATCAAGAACACAGGGGGCACGTTTCTCATTTAAAGAGAACAGAAGTTTTTTGCTCTTAGCCAACTGACTTGAAGAACAAACAGTAGGGTCTGGTAAAATGGATGTAACATACAAATAACCCAATTTATTTAACAAGGAAATAGCACTAGGTGAAACATGTCCTAGGGGCAAATGCCATAAACCAAAGCTAGCACGTAAGTTTTTATTATGAAGCGCAGCAACTAAGACCGCTGTACCACGTTCCAAAACGTAAAGCCCATTCTCACACCTTCCCTGAGCCAGAACCTTCTTTGTCAGTCGATTCTGAATAGAAAAAGACTTGTCAGAGAATACAATATCAACATCATAATCCGAAGTCAATTTGCTAATAGAGATTAAGTTTTTAGTGAGGCCCGACACAACAAAAACATTCATCAAATCAATATCGGGGAAAATACGACGGGAACCAATATGAGAAATGTTTAATGAATTTCCATTGCCAACAGTGACGGAGCTGTTACCAGAATATGGTGCAAAAGAATCCAAATGATCATTGTGAGAAGTCATGTGCGCAGATGCCCCGGAATCCACATATCAATCCGAGTTTGTATTTGAAGAAGAAACATTGCATGCTGCATGGAAAGCTCGAGCAAGGTCCACATTGTTGGAGGGAGGAACAGCAGGAACAGAACCCGACAATCCACCAGCATAGCCTTGGAGTTGAAGGAAACGCGGACACTTGTCAGCGTAGTGTTCGCCCCGACACAACTGACAGCGAGGCGTGTAAGTGCGTCTGCCACCGCGTCCGGAGCCACCCGACCACGTTGTCCAGAAGCAAAGCCACCACCTCGACCACGCTGCGGGACAGAAGCACGACAATCCTCATTCTGATCGTCGCTGACCGTGAAAGCAGCCGGAGATGGCAAGGCTGTCGGCCGTTCCATCGAGCGCGTCAAAAGGTCAAATTGGACTGTTTGATGAAGGAGATTGCGGAAAGGCGGCATGGGTTGCAGCGCCATCCTCATGTCTGCAAAATTGGCAAACGAGGGACCGAGCCCCGTAGAAACCAATGGCTTTTGTCGTTCTCATCCACCGGCCGTTGGATGGCCGACAACTGATCGCAAAGCAGTTTGAAGCGGCGGCCGTAATCTGTCACCGATTGATCATCACGGCGTAAGGAAAGCAGTTCTTCGCACAGTTGGTTGGCGTGCGAGGTGGAAGCGTGGGCAAAGGCCGACTCCAACGCTTCCCAAGCGGTTCGAGTAGTGGTGCAGTCAAGAACTTCCGCCATGGCTTCTGGTTCAAGCGTGGCATACAAGACACCAAGAAGCTTCTGGTCTCGTAAGTTCCAGGCGGAGTAATCAGGATTAGGGGAGATCTCACCCGTAGCAGATGTGACAGACTTAGGGGGAGATGAGGATGAGCCATCGATGAGATCAAGCATCTCAAACGTGGTTGCCATGGACAAGAACTGCCGTTTCCACAAGAGATAGGTGGTAGTGGAAAGCTTGATTTGGACTAAGTTGATCATGGCGGTCGTCTGTGAGGAGGGAGACGGGGCGGGGGCTGCCATGGATAAGTGATGAAGGAGAAAAGGAGCGAGAGAAAGAAGAACGGCAGATGGCCGTGGGAAAAAGAAAGAAAGCAGAAGGGAGAAGGATTAGGGTTTACGTTATCCAGCTGATACCACATGAGATGAAAATAATCGATCATCACTTGCCGTGATGAGGAGTGTGATTCTCATTATATACAAGTGTATTTACAATTGTTTCTGATAATGGATCCGTAAATTGTGGATCTAATAAATCAAAAAATGAAGAGTACATGGTAAGTCAACTATTTCCTCTAATACATATATTCTCACAATTGTGAGATTACACCGAAAGCTTCTTCTGACAATGTGTTGAGACACGCAACGTTTCTTGGGCAATGAACCCATTTATTATATACACGGTAAAAAGATTTGAGGACTTCTATTTTCTACCTAGATAAACCTTACTTACTATCCGACTATTTAATATTTTTTAAATGAATATTACATTAATACCCTTAATTTGGGCGGGAAAATTCACTATCCTATATATATATATACATATATATATATATATATATATATATATATATATATATATATATATATATATATATATATATATATATATATATATATATATATAGATAACTAATACTCCCTCTATCTGCTTCTAAGATAACCATTTTATTATTTTTGGTGTTCGCTTCAAAGATATCAATTTCCCCTATTTAGTAAAAAATTACACAATATACCCACCACTTTCCTCTAATACAACTACCCACTTTACATATAATAATAATAATAGTCTTTAATCACGTGCAAAAAGTAAATGGATACCTTAGAACGGAAAGAAGGAGTATATATAATTATATGAAGAAAATCTTTATGAGAATAAACCAAATCCACCTAAACATATTAATAGTTACCAATAAAACACTCAAGGTTAAATAAAAATAATAATTAATATTCTCTCCGTCCCGTGTTAAGGTTTATATTTTCCATTTTAGGTTATTCAAAGTTAAGGTTTAAATTTTCTTTTTTGTCATATTGTGCCAACACAAAACAATTAATTATTCCATATATGACCCACACACAACACTAATACAACTATTCAATTTGTATGAAATATTATTTCTCTTACCTCACTACACATTAAAATATTATATCTCTTAATCTCCATGAAAAAACCAAACGTCAACGTTAACGCGGGACAAAGGGAGTATAATAATACATTGTGTAGTAGGACCCATCGCGTAGGCCTCTGTAAAGAGAATATGGGCTACATTTTATTGGGCCCAATGGACTTACCCTTTTGAGGGAGGATTGCTGGACCCAGAACTATGTGCTTTCGACAGTAGGATAGCCGGACGCGTCCAACCCACTCACTCGGCCCAGACGAGTCCTCAACCAATTCCACTTGGCTGCTTGCGCCACCTAGCCTAGGAACTATACAGATATCCCCTAAGATTCATATATAAGGGATATCCTAAAACGAATAGCTAAAATAGCTTCATGAGGCTATAACATTTAATGCCTACAGTGTTTGCAATTATTGCGATATGACTTGATGATATATCCGGATATACGAATGACGTCAGCTCATAATATATGGAGTCTGCTCCTAACGATAAAAAAAACAACATTATTCACCTCCAAAAGACACAAGATCGCCTGGAGGAAACCCTTGAGCATTCTTCATATCACTACTAGATTATTATGTTAGATTAGTACGAATAAATCCCTCAATCATCCTTGAACAGCCACATCAACCCATAATTAAGAGAAGATTAATTCTGCCATCTACATTTGGCGCTAGAGGAAGGGGTTCCCTGAACATCCGAGGATTGATCGCAATGGCGAACGATTGAGAGGAAGGCACCCCTTGCAAGGTTGGCGCGACGACTAGCTAATAGCATGAGGTCCCGAACCCTCCTTGAATGGTCGAAAATAAGATCCCGTACCAGGACGTGAGCGCAGAGGAAGATGATGCTGAAACTGACTTCCGTAAAAAATATTTCGACCTTCTCAGGAAAGCGAAGGGAAAGCGGCCAGCGGACAAAGAGCGCCAGCTGAAAGCTAAGTTTCGGACCCGAAGGGAACACGACAGAGCAAATAAGCGAACGACAGCATGACCGGACTCCACCCAGAAGTCAGTACATGAGAGAATGGGACCAAAGGGTGCCCATAACGAGCCACGAAAAACCCAGAGGGTAGTGGACGAAGGACGCGGCGGAGGCAAGCAGCCTCCCACGCCATCTCCGCTACCAGTACGGCCTCTACACATATGATTGGGCGCATAAGTGCCAAGGACTGCCTCGGTCCTAATCCGGTCGAGTCCTGTCGGGAACAAGTGGGAGAAAGTGTGGGGAAAGACCCCGTAGCCCAGTTCAAATGGTAACTATTTGGAGCTAGAGACTATGAGGAAGCATCTCAATGAGATGGAAAGAAAGAACGGTGCAGGACTGCACAACATCCCCGATCCAGAATCAGGAAGAACCTTCTTCACCCATCGAATCATCGCGGCTACCACCTTGAAGAAGATTCGGATACCCTAGATACCCCAGTATGCCCACGACTCTAATCCGACAACACATCTCAACAAGTACGTAGGATGGATACTAGAAGAAGGAATCTCAGAAGAGGATCACTGTAAAATGTTCCCCCTGACTTTGGGGGACAAAGCACACTCATGGCTCGAATCATTACCAATCAATTCGATCGATTCGTGGGCCCAACCTGCTACGTCATTTTAGTCCAATTTTGCCTATCTCAGACAGGGAAAGGAGTCGAAATCGAAGTTGGCTTGCCTCTGACAAGGAGCGAAAGAATCACTCAAAGATTTCATGAAGAGGTTCAACGTGCAGCGTGCCAATACCGAAGAAATCTCTGATGAGACGTCCACTATTTTGGCGGCAGCGGCCCTGCACCCAGGATCCTCAATGTGGATGAGTTGCAAGCAGAAGTTGCCAACAAATTACACGTCCTTTATGGCCGCGGCACAAGCATTCATCCACAGCGAGAAAATACTTGAAGAATATAAAAAGTCCAAAGTCGACAGCAAGGAGGGTGATAAAAAGAAAAAAAAGGAGAAAAGGATTATAAAACTCCATTCTCGTTTAAACCCATCCCTGAAGACGACCAGGTGAATGAGATGACCAAGCTACTTGAGCTAACTCCTGAAGAGATATTCAATAAAATTCAGGATACCAACTTGCTGACCCCTTGCCAAAAATACGAGCGGATCCAGCCAGGCTAAAAAAGAAGAAATTCTACAAGTAACACAAGTCCATCAGACACAACACCAATAACTACCGGGATCTATTAGCAGAGCTAGTAAAATTGTTCAAGGATGGAAAACTGACAGACTAATGACAGGCACAAAGCGAAGGAGAGAGCTACCCCCAGTACCGAACAAGCGACCAAAAGGACTCGCCACTCTGCAAGGACGGGATGACTCAGGTGAACATCTGCCTTCACC
This sequence comes from Pogostemon cablin, assembly GCA_023678885.1. Lineage (NCBI taxonomy): Eukaryota > Viridiplantae > Streptophyta > Magnoliopsida > Lamiales > Lamiaceae > Pogostemon > Pogostemon cablin. The sequence continues at coordinate 15,895,887 of CM042960.1, forward strand.
ACCTCAGGAAGTGTATGATGAAAGAAAATTACGTGGGGATGTCTCAGGCCTTGACCACCCAGTCCCGCAGAAAGAGGAAGGCTGAGCTCCGAGAGTTTGATAGGTCCCAAAACATCCTGATGGCTAGCCCACGACCGTCCACACACGAAGCTGAGATGTTCTTCTCGGAAGAAGACCTCGCTGAGGTACGAACCCCCCATAACGACCCACTGTTCGTCTCTACCACGATCTCGGGAGTAAAGGTGCACCAGTGTCTGATTGACACGGGCGATTATACTAACATAATATTTAAGAAGGCGTTTGAAGACATCAGGTGATCTACCCACCTCAATGTCTCTTCGTGTGTCGACGAAATACGAGGGTTTCGTAACGCCATCACTACCCCTCTGATGTAAGTTGACTTGTCGGTCTAGATGATGGATGAAAAGCAAGCCGTAAGGGCTCAGCGCACTCTCGAGTTCAAGGTAGTTGACCTCCCATTGCCCTACAATTGCATTCTGGGAAGAACATTCATACATCAATACAATTCTGTCCTCTCGACACTCCATCAATGCCTGAAGTTTGTAATTACTACGGGAGAGTCAACACCGTCAGAGACATCCAAAAGAAAGCTAGAGAATGCTCGTTCATCGAAAAAGAAGAGGGACTCAACTACCATGACCCGCATTTTCAATTGCTGGTGGTGGACGAGGACAAGGTGAGGAAGCTCCGCTTGCTGCCGCAGATCCTGACCCACCATCAGAAGACCCTAAGCCAGAGAATGCTCAGAGGTTCCAACCTCTCGGCATTAAGGAAACCGACTTATCCCCAATTACCAATGAGGATCCAAGATTTAAAGAGAAAAGAAAAAGAGGAGAGCCGGTCGAGGAGGTTAAAGTTGTAAGAATGGAATCGAGCACTCCAGATTTAGAACTATATATCGGGTCACAGCTGAAGGAACCACAAAAGACGATTTTAATAGAATTCTTGAAGGCTAACCTAGACGTGTTCGCCTGGGCACCGACGCACCGACGGACATATAGGGGATAGACCCCAAACATGCGTGCCATTAGCTTAATGTAAATTCGTCGTATCGCCCGATCGAACAAAAGAAATGGAAGTACAGTCCAGAGAAATACGAGATCATTGAGATAGAGGCTAGGAAGTTGTTATCAAATAACCTCGTCAGGGAAGCTCTATTCCCTTCATGGGTGGCCAACCCAGTCCTAGTCCAAAAAGCTAACAAATCCTGGAGACTCTACATCGACTTCACTGACCTCAACAAGGCATGCCCCAATGACAACTTCCCTCTACCGCGTGTCAACCAAATGGTGGACGCAATGGTGGGCCATGAGCCGATGAGCTTTATGGACGCATACTCGAGCTATCATCAAATTCCCATGCACCCAGATGATGTGGAGAAAACGGCATTCTACACTAAGAGAAATCTATTGTGCTGGGTAATGATGTCGTTCGGCTTGAAGAACGCGGGCGCTACGTACCAGAGGCTGGTCAGCAAAATGTTCCAGGAGGAGCCAGGCAGAACCATGAAAGTGTATGTGGATGAAAGGTTGGTCAAAATCATCGCCATAGATGACCACATACGTGATCGTTGTCATTTTCACCTAGATTTTAGTGTCTTTGTTAGTGGATTTTCGTATGTTTTTTCCGTATTTGCGCGACTTTTAGTGGAGTTTATGTAATTATGAGAAATGTGGTATGAATTGATAGAAATGTGTAAATGAGCTTAAATATGTGCAAAACAAGTTAAGAAATGGAGAAAAATGAAGTCGGGAGCAAAATGGAGAAGGAAGAACAGGGCACGCTAGGACATGGGCCATGTTCGGAACACGGGCCTGTCCGAGGTGGCCGTGTTCGAGCATTAGAATGCCGAGCTCACCCAGGAGAAAGGCCGTGTTCTAGCGCACGAGCCGTGCACCATTGTACGCCCCGTGTACAGAACACGGGCCTGTTAGAGAAAACCGTGCACAGTCATCAGAGAATGCTACACGCCCAATGGAGAGGCCGTGTGTGGGAGCACGAGCCATGTTCGGGAGCATGCACAACACGCCGAATTAGGTGTGTACTGCGCGAGCCGTGCGCTACTACACGGCCCGTGTAGGTGCAAAAGACAGACTAAATTTTAGAATGTTCCGGAAGCTTTTAGAAGGCCCCTAAGTGATATAAAATGATGACTTATGCGAAAATTCAAAGCAGAGATCAGAATTAGAGCAGTTACACACACTCCACACCATATTTTCACACACTAGATCCATTTGATTCATCTCCATACATTTGATCCATCCATTTCACTTGATCTTCATCAATCAATTCATCAATCCATCCTTCCACCACTTGAGAAGAGGAAAGCATCAATGATTGAAGAAATTAACATTTTGAAGAGAAGGAAGGGTATCTCCATAAAAGGGAAGCCAATATACTTTTCAATTGTTGATTTCTTCATATTTTGACTCAAATGGAGCAAGCATTTGAATGTATTGATCTAAACACAATGTGTAGTGGCTTGTCCTATAGTAAGGCTAATCATATGATTGGTTGAAAAGAATACTAGATATATAGGATTTGAGATGCTGAATTGAGTTAATTCTAGACTTCCTTTTATGATTAATGAATCATGTTTCATTTCAATACTTGTGTGATTAAATTCTCTATTCATAGTGTTAGGATGACCATTCCAATATTATGATTAGGTGTTTAATTGAATCATATATTTAAGATGAGCATGCATGTTAGTGTGAGGGGAGATAAGTCATACTCTTCTTATGCTTAGAACATTCATAGGGGAACACTTAAGAAATTGAGTGAAAAGAACAAAACTTATGATCATAGTACCTTAAGGGAATTGAGATCAAAAACAATCCTAGGAGATTTAGACTTGTAAAAGAGTCGAGAACCTAATTGCCTTGGCCATAGGAATTAGGGGTAAAAACGTGATTGCTTTTAGTCCACAATTGATGAAGTTCACCATCAAGTGTTATGCATATCTAGCTGATTCTTAACCATGATTATGATTAGCCTTGCTCCCTTCTTAAGTGAATTCTATCTACATTCCATTCCTCATTTATTTGATATTTGATACAGTTCGTTGCTAGTTTAATTCTTAGTTAATTGATTAGAATAATAAGTAGTCTACATACCAAACCTTCAATCTTGTCACTCTTACAAAACATAAATCAATGACAAATTCGGATATAACCATGAGTTTACTTTTCCTTGGGACGACATACCTATAAATTTTGTTGCTTGGTCACACATGTACAACAACGATAGAGTCTCTTACTCTAAAAACATTTTACTAGAAATGCGACTAAGAACATGGCGTCGTTGCCGGGAAAATGTTAAACTTTTGGTTGTAACGAGTTTGAAGTTGATTAGTTTTGATAAGAGTATTTCTTTTTTTTGTTTACTTGTTTACTTGTCTTGGTTACTTGGAGAATTAATTTGGAAATTCTTGTAGGTACATGCGAACTCGTTCAAGGTCTCAATCTATTGAACCTTTGAACTTGGAATTAGAAGCTACCTTAAGAAGACAAAGAAGAGAAGTTTAGAGTCTACGAAGGAAATCATGAAAGACGCAAATGATAATGCAAATATGATTGATGAAGGAGGTAATTTGAGGATTTTTCAACAAGGAGGTGATAATGCTAGAGGAGGATATGTGAATCCAGAGTTTGTGCCACAAGCTAATGCTCAACAAGTTCACTTGCATAATCAACAATTGCAAGCAATCATTCAACACTTGATGGCACAACAAGAGACAAAGAATAATCCTCCGGTGGTGCAAAATCAATCCCGTGGTGATGGAAAAATGGAACGGGGATGAATATCCGTGATCACTTCAAACCGCAATATGGGAATTATGGAATGGGCCCGCCATTGAATGTGAATAATTTCGAGGGAAAGACGAGATTGATCAACATGGTGCAAGCAAATAAATTTGGTGGTGATGCAATGGAGGACCCGAATGCTCACTTAGCCCAATTTACAGAGTTAGCTAACATAGTCAAGATAAATGGGGTAAGTGAGGACATTGTTAAAATGAAGCTTTTCTCATTTTCATTGAGAGATAGAGCTAAAACTTGGTATCATACTATACCACCGGGATCCTACACCACATTGAGAGAGTTGACACAAAGATTCTTGAGCAATTATTTTCCTCCTTCAAGATGTTGCATCTCAAAGGGAAAATCTTTCAATTCAAACAAATGCCACTTGAGACATTTAGTGAAGCATTGGACCGATTCAAAGAGTTGCTAAAGAGGTGTTCACAACATGGACTTTCCGAAGATCAACAAGTAGGATTTTTTTATGCCGGATTGAATGGGAGTGAACGAACGCTCGTTGATGCTTCATCGGGTGGTTCTATATTAGGGCAAACTCCGGAGAGTGCAATTGCTATATGTGAAGAGATTGCTTTGAATACGGGTCAATGACCTATGGATCGAGTTGCAGGAATGTATGAAAGGGAGAGAATAGCTAAGATAGAAGAAGTATGCTTGCAACAAGTGAAAAAGGTGGAGGTGCCTAAGGAAGATATGCCCGACAAGGCTATTATAAAGATAATTAAAAGGATGAATGCTAATTTGAAAATCTCTCCGAAATCTACACCTATGGTGAATCAACAAATGCCTCCGATTCTTCAACAAAGTGTGCCGTTATCTTTGATGAATCAACAAGTGTTTCCTAATCCTCAACATGGAATTTCTATGCCTAATATGGGTCAATCTTCTCAAAGTTGTCAAATACCTACGTCTATGCCTCAACAAGGTATGTTCTCTAATTTTGGAATTCAAGATACTTGGTGTCCACCGGAGATGTCACTTGAGGAAGTTGCCTTCATGTAAGGAAGGAACTTCTAAGGAAATTATGGTGGTAACTTTGGTAATCATGGAGGGAGATATCCACAAAGGCAAGCAGGATGGTGGCAAGGTAATTTTCAAGGAAATTCCCATCAACCTCGGAGGTACGAAAACTTGTCATATGGAAATTAAGGGAATGCCCTTACTCTTCCACCAAGCATTAATCTGGGAGAGAAAGCTCAAAATGTTGAAGGGAAGCCTACAATGGAGGATCAAATGGCCAAGATATTTGATTTTATGAAACAAGAAAAAGAGGTGAATGATACAAGATTTGACTTTAAAAAGCAATAGAAAGAGTTGAGTAATAATAGATTCAAAGCTTTGGAAACACGAATGAGTCAAATGGCAAGTGAAAGGGGAGATGTTCATCGTCAAGGGAAGTTTCCATCTACGACCATTACTAATCCTAATGAGCAATGTAAGGCTATTGAACTTCATAGTGGAACAAAATACGAAGGGCCTTCTATGCCAATGGAAGTAGAGGAAGTAGAGTGTGAACTTGAGCCTATGGAATGAGTGGATGAAGAAGGGAAAGAGAAAGAAGTTGAGATTATTGAAAAAGATGAAAATACCACTATACTTGAAGAAGAAAATGTGAAGTCTCCAAAGAAATAGGAAAGATGTAGAGAAGCAAAACGTAAAGAGAGAGAAGAGAAGTTTGAAAGGGATGAATGAGGAATTCCTAAGTTACCCGTTGCAATTTCATTTCCACAAAAATGCTTGAAAAAGGGATTAGAAGAGAAATTTGTCAAGTTTGTTGAGATGTTGAAGAAGATACATGTGAATATTTCTTTTGTGGATGCTTTGCTTCAAATGCCCAACTACTCCAAGTTTTTGAAGGATATTTTGTTAAAGAAAAGAAGCTTGGGAGAGTTTGAAATGGTGAATTTAACGGAGGAGTGTAGTGCGATCTTGTAAAAAAAAAAACTCCCCCCTAAATTGAAAGATCCAGGGAGTTTCATTATTCCATGTGAGATGGGAGAGCATAAAAACTACAAAGCTTTATGTGATTTAGGGGCTAGCATTAACTTGATGCCCTTGTCAATTTTCAAGAATTTGGGTATTGGTAGGTCAAACCGACGTCGGTTACACTTCAATTTGTCGACCGGTCGTTGACACATCCAAAAGGAATTGTGGAAGATGTTTTGATCAAAGTTGGTAAGTTTGTGTTTCCCGTTGATTTTTTGGTACTTGATATGGATGAAGATGCTAATGTCCCATTGATACTTGGGCGTCCGTTTCTTACCACGGTGAAAACATTGATAGATGTGGAGAAAGGAGAGCTAACTTTGAGGGTGAATGAGGAAGAAGTGATATTTTCATTAAGAGAGACTATGAGATATCCGCGGAATAAAGAGGAATATAGAAGATTGGAGGTTGTGGACAACACTGTTGAAGAGCATATGTAGCACCTTCACTCCAAGGATCCGTTGGAGATTATCATAAGCCATTCTTACTCTATTGAATCTATAAAATCTAAATCTTCTTTTTGTTTGGAAAATGATGAAATGATTGATGAACTGCATGGTTTAAATGCTTGTAGGGAACTCACAAGTGAGGACGCAAAGGAAGCAAAAGTGGAGAAACTTGATGAAGAACCAAAAGAAGAAGTGCAAGAGAAGAAGAAGGCAGAGTTGAAACCATTACCGGAGCATTTGAAGTATGCTTACTTGTAAGAGAATGAAACATATCTGGTAATTTTATCTTCTTCCCTGAATGATTTAGAATTGGAAAAATTGTTAAGAGTGCTGAGGGAGCATAAATCTTCTATTGGTTGGAGTATAAAAGATTTGAAAGGTATTAGTCCATCTATGTGTATGCATAAGATTCATTAGATTGATGATGAGAAGTCTTGTGTGCAAAACCAATGTAGATTAAATCCTATAATGCAAAAGTAGTAAGAAAAGAGGTGTTAAAATGGCTTGATGCGGGAATAATCTTTCCAATTAGTGATAGTCAATATGTAAGTCCTTTACATGTAGTGGCAAAAAAGGGTGGTATGACAATTGTGCGATCCGATACAAATAAAACAATTGCCACTAGAACTATTACGGGTTGGAGAGTATATGTTGATTATTGTAAATTGAATGAAAATACTCGTAATGATCATTTCCCATTGCCATTTATAGACCAAATGTTGGATCGACTTGCGGGGTATGAGTACTTGTTTTCTTGATGGTTATTCCGGGTACAATCAAATATTGATTGCACCGGAAGACCAAGAGAAGACAACTTTCACATGTTCTTATGGTACGTTTGCGTTTAGAATGATGCCTTTTGGTCTATGTAATGCCCCTGCCACTTTTCAGCGTTGTATGATGGCTATCTTTGATGGTTTAATTAAAAATTATGGAGGTGTTTATGGATGATTTTTTCGTGTATGGTTCCTCGTATGATATTTGATTGACTAATCTCACTATTGTGTTGTAGATGTGTGAAGAGTCGAATCTTGTGCTAAATTAGGAAAAATACCACTTTATGGTGACCGATGGGATAGTCTTGGGGCATCATATTTCAAAGCATGGTTAAAAAGTGGATAGAGCTAAAGTGATAGCCATAGAACGTCTTTCCTCTCCTACTAGTGAGAAGGGGATGAGATCGTTCTTAGGTCATGCAGGTTTCTATAGACGCTTCATTAAGGATTTTTCCAAAATTGCTAAACCTCTTTGTAAATTACTTGAAAAAGATTGTCCATTTAACTTCAATGATGAATGTTGTGTATCATTTCAGGTGCTCAAGGATGATCTCACTTCATCTCCAATACTCGTTACCCCGGATTGGAGTTTACAATTTGAATGACATTGTGATGCTAACGATCAATCCATAGGAGTGGTGTTGGGGCAAACGAGGGAGAAAAGTTTAGAACAATTTATTACGCCTCAAAGACATTGAATTCGTGCCAAGTTAATTACACCACAACGGAGAAGGAATTTTTAGCCGTCGTGTATGCTTTTGAGAAGTTTCGACAATACTTGATTGGGACACAAACTATTGTATACACGTATCACGCGGCTATAAAATACCTAACGAGTAAAAAAGATGCTAAACCTCGTTTAATACGTTGGGTGTTACTTTTGTAGGAATTTGATGTGATTATCAAGGATAAGAAGGGTGTGGAGAATGTGATTGCGGATCATTTGTCTAGATTGGAGAATGGAGGTGAGAATGAAGATATGAAACTAATTCGGGATGAGTTCCCAGATGAGAAAAGGGGGAATAGGTAAGCAAGATGAGATGCCAATGAGTTTGAGAATTGATATGGAAATATTTGATGAATGGGGCATTGATTTTATGGAACCGTTTCCCTCATCTTAAGGATATGTGTACATCTTGCTAGCCGTGGATTATGTGTCTAAGTGGGTAGAGACAATCCCCACTAAGACAAATGATGCCTTGATTGTTCAAAGGTTCTTGAAGAAGAATATTTTTGCTAGGTTTGGAGTTCCACGGGCACTAGTGAGTGATGGAGGATCTCACTTTGTAAACAAGTTGATGGAAAGTTTGTTGAAGAGATATGGAGTGAAGCATCGAGTGGCTACACCTTACCACCCTCAAGCAAATGGTTTGGTGGAGGTTTCCAATCGTCAAATAAAGTTAGTATTGGAGAAGACAATTAATGAAGGGAGGAAGGATTGGTCGGAGAAACTTGACGATGCCTTATGGGCTTATCGAACGACTTTTAAAACCATCCTTGGTGTGTCACCTTATCAATTGGTCTATGGTAAAGCTTGTCATCTTACCGTGGAGTTGGAACACCATGCATTGTGGGCTATTAAACGCCTTAACATGGATGAAAGGGAGAGTGGTCAAGCAAGGTTGTTGAAGTTGGTTGAGTTAGAAGAGTTTAGAGGAAGAACATTTGATAACTCAATCATTTACAAAGAGAACATAAAGATATGGCATGATCCTAAAGTGAAGGAAAAGACGTTTGCTCCCGGGAATAAAGTTCTTGTATTCAACTCGAGGCTTAAGTTGTTTCCCAGAAAGCTTAAGTCTAAATGGATGGGACCATATGAAGTGCTTGAGGTGTTAAGTGGACATACGTTGATGCTTAAGGGTCCTAATAATGAGTTTGTGATAAATGGTCATCGGTTGAAGTATTACCTATCTCCATCTCAAAAGGAGATAGTGTATGTAGATACCCTCTATTCTTGAACTTCTTTGATTGTTAGTAGTGTAGATTTTATTTTTCTTTTGTTTTTATTGTTTTATTGTTGATTTGGTATGTATGTGGTGAAGCTTATGGAGAAAAGTGCATATGATGAAAGATAAGGGTGCTAAAGGTGAAATGATGATGTATGCCACACCACTCTTTACAAACTTAAATTTTAACACTTGTGTTAATTTAATTTTGGGGGGGGGGGGGGTGTGCGGTGGTGGTCATACTTGGTGATACGTGGACTTTAGAAAATGCACATGAGTCACCACGAGGTGAGTTCATGAAGAGCATTGATGGAAACGATAAGGGTAAGTCTCACCACTCATTGCAAACATAATTCACAACTTGTTTCGATTTAAGTTTGGAGGGAGAGTGCGTGGTGTGACTCACCATTTGTTTATGCTTGAATGTGTGATGAATCATGTGTGTTTATATTATGTTGTCTAGTAGCAAAATGGCAATTTTGAACTTTTTCTCATGAGTTAGGTTTGTTTTGGTATGTTTGGTGGTGTTTAAGTACATGATAGTCCATTATTTGATCATAATTGTGGTGTTACTGAGTTGAAGTATTTTTGAAGAGTGAATAGGGTATATGAGAAGTGCAAAAACAGGGCAAGATGAGGTGTGAAGTGTACAAATTGGAAAAAATAAGAAAATGCTGCACGAGCCTTGTTCAGTACACTGTCCAGTAAGGATTGGCCGTGTACTGACACCAGAAGAGACTACTTGCCCAAGGTCAAGGGCGAGCTCCGAGTTCGAGCCATGCAGGAAACAGGAACACGGGCCGTGTGCGGAGCACGACCCTGTAACGGGTAGTCGTGCTTGAATATCAGAAAATGCCACACGACCACAATTGTGGCGTTGTAGTAGAATACGGGCCGTGCAGAGCGCAAAATCAATTTTTAAAAGGCTGATCCGTACTCACTCCCACACACGCCTTTCACTCCATACACACCGAACCCACTGCAATCTCCACCATTGTTCGTAGATTTCCATCATCAAAGTTAGTTTTGAATGATTGTTAGTAAGATTCTTCAATCTCTTATACCAAGAACACTTATCCAAATCCAAGATTGAAAGGTATGAATTCTATGAACCCTAACTTTTGAATTTTGATAGAAATTGAGCAAATTGATGCATGGGCTTAGTGATGTAGTGAGTTTGGAAAGAGTTATTGATTGTTGAACATACATGTGCCAATTAATTGTTGAATTGAGAGTGGAATTAGGGTTCATGAGAAAGTTGAATTAGGGGATTTGTGAGAATGATGAAATTGGATGCAAATGTTGTGTAAATTGAATTATCATGCTTGTAGAATACTTAAATTGTAGTCAATTAGACTTGGATGTTGAGAATTTGGGCATGAGACCAAGTGAATTTTCTTTTGAAATTGTATTGAAAAGTTGTGCATGCCAACTATTTGATGAAATGTTTAAGTGAAAATTTTGGCTAAATTTGAGATCATATATTCATAGTGATTGGTGATGGTGTATTTTGGAACCTATGTGTGCAAGTATGATATAGTTGAGGTATAAGTTCATGATAGTTGAAAGAGTGATTGTGAAGTGAATGTTGTTGTGAAGCTTGAAGCTATAATGATATGAATGTGTAATGTTGATGCATAGTATAGTTCACGCTTAGTTGAATGACTAGAGTGGAATCTAATCTTAATGCATTAACAATTTTTTATTGAAATTGAAAATGACTTGAGCATTGTTGTAAATTGTAGATGGCCAAGAGGAGAGAGACCAAGGAATGAGGATTTTATCGTCATTACCGATCCAGGGGAGTTGACTAATCTCGATGCTCAACTAATGGAAGATGGGGTCCATTCGGACTATTTTGGTGTAGAATTTGAAGACTATTGAGGTAAGTATGTGCTTCATTAGCAACACTTGCTCCCAAAATCAAGCCAACCCGATTCCAAGATACAACAATGGAAGGGTCAGGAATTGAGGAAGATTTGATGAAGTTGTTTAGATTCGCACAGATGAAAGCTTTTTTCAGTAAAAGACCTCCTACTTACTACCATCTAACTGCTGAGTTCATGAGCACATTTCAAGTGAAGAAGGATAGGAATGGTTTTTCTATTTTAGTTACGTTCCAATTGGACAACGTGATGAGAGAAAAGATTCCTCTACATGTTTTGAATGGATTCTTTGGATGTCCACCATGTCAAGGCCATCAGAGCTTCTATGAAGGATGTGGTTTTAATCAGCAAGAATGGTGGAAAAGTTTGGTGAATGATGGGATAGAGCGAGGAGGATATGTTCCCAGTGCTTCGAAAGGAACTGCAATAAGGAACCCAGTCATGAGGTACTTAGATAAGATTACTCGAACACTATCTTAGGGAGATTTGAGAGTGGAGCCGTGGGAGAGAAGCAGTTATACATCATGTTCTGTATATATAATGAGCTACCACTGAACGTTGCAGTACATTTTGTGCAACATGCAGAGAGAGTTGCCAAGAGACAAACTTCTCAAGGTTTGATGTTAGGAGGTATGATTACCATGATTGCTCAAGGCTTGGGAATAAATCTTGCAGGAATGGAAAACAGGATGGTGAGTGAAGGATTGAATTATTAGCAGTTGATGAGGATGGAATTTTTGTCTCTAGGCGGGAATTAGTATTGTCCAAGGCAAGAAAAAGGAGCTCCATTTCATATGCCAACTCCAGAGTTCACTACGATGTATACTCAAAAGAGGTTTGCCAACCTGGCAATGGCTAGTGCTAATCACTCCAGGGTTGTGAGAGCCTTTTAGAGAAGAAACAGAGAGGAAGTGGAAGAGGTTCTAAGATAGATGAGGGGTTAAAGAGAATCTCGAGCTAGCTAATTTGAGAGCGGAGCCAGTGCCGATGGAAGGAGATGAGCATGATGCACCACATCAGCAGGTGGAGTTTGAAGAGCAAGCCCCTGAGCCACCGCAGTTCGGGGAAGAAGGGCAGCAGCAACAGCAGCCACCAATGGGACCTGAACATGGCAATGATCGATGGAACTATATGATAGATGAGGTGAGAGATATGAGGCATGTGCATCAGACGTATGGAGCACAGATGAGGGAGATCTGAGAGATCCAGCAGGAGCTTGGAGTGCATATTCAAGAGTTGAGAGCTGGACAACGTCGTAGGGAGTACTATGAAGAGCAGTCACGGGTGCACTCCAACAACATGGAGGAGATGATGATTAAGATGTTCAATTTCCAATTCCCAGGGTGTCCTAGTGCGTACATTCCATGGAATGCCTATCATCCACCTCCACCTCCGGAGCCATGAGGGAGTCATTTTAGTGCTTATCACTTCTATTAAGTCCATTTGAAGAATTTTTATACTTGATTTGATTCGATAGATTTGGATTGGATTGTACTTAATTGTTTTGTTCTGGGAGGTTTTACTTTGGGATTTTATTTTTAGTTTTATGCGATTTACTTTTCGTTATTTATGGTATTTTGGTTTGATTTTCATTATTTGGATGTGATGGGAAATTGATCTTACTTGTTATGGATGTGAATTGATGTGCTTTGATATCTTGAGATGGATGATTTTGTTCATGCATGTTATGTGTTTTTATTATGTTTCTAGTTTGGTGAGTCTTTGTTATTGTGTTATGTTTGTTGTTTTTATTCTTGTAGGGATGGTTTGGTGGTATGTTTTGGGAAGGAGTTGAATGTTTTTGAATGTGAGCTATGATGCATTGATTGTGATAGGTGATGTCAAACATATTAATGTCTTCTACTAATTAAAATTGTGACATGGATTACATAATTTGTTCAATTTTGAGAAGTATGAAGGGTAATTATGTTTATTTTGATCCAAGCAAAAGCTTTTGAGAGTTGAGTCTCAACCGTGCCTCCATGGTTAATTATTGATGAGAGGACCGATTGTACTTAGACAAACTAGAACTTGCTCTTGGACTATAGGAATGAAGCCCGAATAATTGAAATTTGTGGTATGATCTTAGGCCATCCTTGTTAAATGAAGTCATAGCCATAAAATTCCTCACCTAAACATTACCCCTAGTTAGCCAATTTGAGCCTATAAGCATCTTCTTTGTGATTTAAGCATAATACAAGCCTTGAAAACTCACTTGAGCCTTATATATATAATCTAGGTGTGGGTAATCGAGGATAATGATGGTGTACAAGGGAAGATGTGGAAAAATGTGCGAGTAAATGGATGAAAGGTTAAATAAAGAAAAAGGGTGAAAGAGCTCAAGTTAAAAGCAAGTGCAACTTCAACAAAAGTGGAAAAGGAGCAAAATCATAAAATATGCTCAAGGAATACAAAAGTCAAAGAAAAGAAGAAAGACATTCAAAAGAAGCTCAATGAATCCATGGTATGTTGATATTTAGCGCTTTTGAACAATTGACAAAGGGAGGAAGCTTGAAAGTGAGGAAGTCGGAGAAAAGAAACATCTCTTCGATTATCTACACTTGAATAGTCACTATTATCCAAAGTTTTCTACCCTACCAAAGAGCCTAAACATTACATCCTAAGATAAAGACCTATTTGATAACTTATCGAAACTAGGGTGGCTTGTGAACATAGTCCATGAGCAAGCCTATGGTGAGTCGGTTCTAACCGGTTGGTGAGTGTTGTTCAAAATCCTACTCCATAGAGTGTTGAGTGAATTTGATATCCTATGAGAGGCTTGGATTGAAAAGGTTTGATTACTCTTTTGTCATGCTTAAGATTGAACTTGTTAATCTTTCATGTTATAAGTTTGATAATGTAGGAAAACTTAATGTAATTTTGTAGTCCTTATTACTTGTGATGTGTTGTGGTTTATGTCCGTTAGGTGTCTTTCTAGGTGAAAATTACTCCTCTTGTTTATCATTTTTCGTTGTTCAAGGACGAACAACACTTTAAGTTTGGGGGGAAATGTAGTATGGATTGATAAAAATGTGTGAATGAGCTTAAATATGTGCAAAATAGGTTAAGAAATGGAAAAAAGGGAGTCGGGAGCAAAACAGAGAAGGAAGAACAGGGCACGCACGGACACGGGCTGCGTGCAGAACACGGGCCTATTTGAGGTGGCCATGTTCGAGAATCAGAACACCGAGCTCGCCCAGAAGAAAGGCCGCGTTCTGGCGCACGAGTCGTGCACCAGTGCACGTCTCGTGTGCAGAATACGGGCCTGTTAGAGGAAACCGTGCACAGTCGTCAGAAAACGCTACACGCCCAATGGAGAGGCCGTGTGTGGGAGCACGAGCCGTATTCGGGAGCACGCACAACACACCAAAATAGATGTGTACTACACGAGCCGTGTGCTGCTACACGGCCAGTGTAGGTGCAAAAGACAGACTAAATTTCAAAATGTTCCGCAAGTTTCTAGAAGGCCTCTAAGTGATATAAAATGATGACTTGTGCAAAAATTCAATGGAGAGATCAGAATTAGAGCAGTTACACACACTCCACACCACATTTTCACACACTAGATCCATTTGATTCATCTCCATACATTTGATCCATCCATTTCACTTGATCTTCATCAATATTCATCAATCCATCCTTCCACCATTTGAGAAGAGGAAAGCATCAATGATTGAAAAAATTAACATTTTGAAGAAAAGTAGGGGTATCTCAATAAAAAGGAAGTCAATCTACTTTTCAATTGTTGATATTCTTCTTATTTTGGCTCAAATGGAGCAAGCCTTTGAATGTATTGATCTAAACACAATATGTAGTGGCTAGTCCTATAGTAGGGCTAATCATATGATTTGTTGAAAAGAATGCTAGATATGTAGGATGAGATGTTGAATTGAGTTAATTCTGGACTTCCTTTTATAATTAATGATTCATGTTTCATTTCAATACATGTGTGATTAAATTCTCCATTCATAGTGTTAGGATGACCATTCTAGTATTATAATTAGGTGTTTAATTGAATCATATACTAAGATGACCATGCATGTTAGTGTGAGTGGAGGTAAGCCATACCCTTCTTATGCTTAAAACATTCATAGGGGGACACTTAAGAAATTGAGTGAAAAGAACAAAACTTATGATCATAGTACCTTAAGGGAATTGAGATTAAGAACAATCCTAGGAGATTTAGACATGTAACAGAGTCGAGAACCTAATTACCTTGGCCATAGGGATTAGGGGTAAAAACGTGATTGCTTTTAGTCCACAATTAATGAATTTCACCTTCAAGAGTTATGCATATCTAGCTAGATTCTTAACCATGATTATGATAAGCCTTGCTCACTTCTTTGGTAAATTCTATCTACATTCCATTCCTCATTTGTTTGATATTTGATACAATTCGTTGTTAGTTTAATTATTAGTTAATTGATTAGAATAATAAGTAGTCTAAATACCAAACCTTCAATCTTATCACTCTTACAAAGCATAAATCAATGACAAATCCGGATATAATCATGAGTTTACTTTCCCTTGGGACGACATGCTTAAAAATTTTGTTGCTTGGTCACACGTGTACAACAATGATAGAGTCTCTTACTCTAAAAACATTTTACTAGAAATGCGACTAAGAACAGTACGCCACCTGAGTAGGGTATTCAGCATCCTGCGCCACTACGGGATGCAATTAAATCTGAAGAAGTTGACTTTCGGAGTCTTGGCAGGGAAATTCCTCATCTATATGGTGAGCAAAAGGGGAATAGAAGTAAATATGGATAAAGTGAAAGCGATACAGGAAATGGAGCCCCCAAAGCACACTAAGGGAGAACAAAAATTAGCTGAAAGAATCGCGTCCCTCAGCCGCTTCCTATCTAGAGCATTAGATAAGTGTAAACCCCTCCTAGATGTGATCTGCAAGGAGAAATCCGATTGGACGCCGGCGGTCCACAAAGCATTCGACGAACTGAAGGTCATCCTGGCCAACACACAAACCCTGTCGAAACCACGGCTGGGCAAGACTCTCAATCTATACCTAGCCACTTCGGAGTCAGTATTAAGTGCGGTCTTGGTCCGCACAAAGGGAAAGCAATAGGAGCCGATGTATTACATAAGCCAAATGCTCAGAGATGCAGAACTTAAATACCTTGCGGTCGAGAAACTCGCTTATGCCTTAGTAATGAGTGCACGAAAACTAAGACCTTACTTTCTGGGACACCTTATTGAAGTAATGACATCTTTCCCATTAAGTTAAGTGCTCTCCAAACTAGACTCAGCAGGGAGCAAGCCTTGGCAGGGTTCATAGTTGAGCTCACCATACCCACATTACCAGGTGAGGTGATTACCATACCATGGCAGATATCGGTAGAAGGATCATCCACAACTCATGCAGCCGGAGCCGACGTAGTACTCACAGCCTCTACCAGCGAAGTATTTTTCTCAGCCATCCAGTTCAAGTTCTATGCAACCAATAATGAGGCCGAGTATGAGACTCTGCTCTCTGGCATGAGAATGGAACTGACGGTCGGGGCCAAAAGAGTGATGATCTTTAGTAACTCTGAGCTTATAGTTAACCAGATAAAGGGAGATTACGAGACAAAAGACCAGCAACTTGCGGGATACTAAAGCTAGTCGCCGAAATAATCCCAGAGTTCAATCACATATACATCACACAAGTGCCTAGACAACACAACACATAAGCCAACACATTAGCTCGATTGGTGACATCAGAAAATGCTGAACAGCTGTGGTGCATTAGTTTGATAAAAAAAGAAGCCCCGAGCGACATAATGATCTGGCAGATAAATGAGGAGGAAATGTGGATAACTCCCATCAAGACCTTTTTAGAAGAAGGAAGAGATCTAGAAGACAAGCTGGAAGCCAGGCGACTGCGACTCCGAGCAGCCAGGTACACCATAGTGAATGGGGTATTGTATAAGAGAGGGTACTCGATGCCACTCTTTAGGTGCCTGACTAAGGACGAAGCCACCAAAGGGGGACAAGCTTTAACCCAGAAAATCATCAGGCAAGGGCATTTCTGGCCTACCCTCAGGAGAGATGCAATCAAATACGCTAAGACATGTAAAAGCTGCCAGATATATGCCCCTATAATCAGGACTCCCTCCACCGAACTTATCACAACGGGGGCAGTGTGGCCTTTTACCAAATGGAGGATCGATCTGATTGGCCCATTCTCCCTTAGCAGGGGAGGTGTCAAATTCGGAATAGTCGCAATTGATTATTTCTCCAAATGGGCGGAAGCAGAGGCGTTAGCCAACATCAACGAAGCCAACATGATAGGATTCATATGAAAGAACATCGTCTGCCGCTTCAGAATACCTAACGCTATAGTAACTGACAATGGGAAACAATTCGAAGGGGTGAAACTATAAAGATTCTGTGACGGCCTGGGAATCAAGAAATAATTTTCGTCACCATACTACCCTCAGTCTAATGGACAGGTGGAAACAGTAAACGAAGTGATCAAACACACCTTCAAAAACAAAGTTGAAAAAACTCAAGGGAAGTTGTGTCGTACAACTTTCGAGAGTTATGTGGTCGTACCGCACCACTACCAGGACATCAACTAGAGAAACTCCATTCTTCCTAACGTACGGCACCGAAGCAGTCATTCCAGCAGAAGTGGCTCATCTGACTTTCCGAGTATCCCACCAGGAAGAAAACCCCAATCCTGAAGCCCTAATGCTTAGCCTAGACTTAGTGGAAGAACTCCGACTACAAGCGGCAAAGAGGCATGCAATATATAAATCCAGACTGGAGGCCCAATATAATAAGAAAGTACAACCAAGGGACTTCATGGCTGGAGAATTGGTAATGAGGAAGATTTGTCAACCAGGTGGTGGTGTGTTTGGCGGAAACTGGGAAGGCCCATACAGAGTGAAAAGGAATCTGGGTAATGGAGCGTATGAGCTCAGCGAACTTAACGGCGAAAGCATCAAGCACCCGTGGAACACTCAGAATTTAAAATGTTTATATGCTTGAAAATGCAAATAGCCAGTCGCAGCATGTCAATATTGTAGGAAAAGTGGTAAGGCCGCATGAGTGTAACCTCACGCGAAGGCCCATAATAAAAATAAGTGCGAGCAAAATTAAAAATGCATGCTATACCACAACCTACTATTAACATCAAAACCAGAACATGTTCAGAACACGCTTTACAAAGGCTACAAAAGAGTCCTATAAGGACACAACTACAAACAAAAAAGCACAAAACTAAGAAGGCTTACTAGTTTCCCCACCGGCATCACTTGGACCAGTGCCGTCCTCCACCACCACTGGAAAAGTCGAGAAGGCTCCTCATCAAGGCTACCTCCGCCTTCAATTGAGAGACACGCTCCCTTTCACGCTCCAGTTCATGCTCAATAAGATATCGTACAACCTCCAACTGGTGAACCCGACTCTCAGCAACCCGGGCCCTTTTCCTGTAAGATGCAGACTGTGTGTTAGCTGCAGAAATTAGTTGCTCAGCCACCATGGTCTGCCGAACTTCCGAAGCAACTGGGAAGTCTTCGGCATGAGCAGATGCCCCAGCACTAAGGCCAACATCTAGAGGGATAACCTGACCAGATTCAGTCAAGAGGAGGAAGCAGCATAGAAGAGTCAGAGCATGAACAATGCTAACCAAGGCAGCATTTCCAATCTCATGAGGTTCGGCACTCTGAAGCCAACGAGTCAACAAAGGACTCTACGAATAGACAGGAATGAAGCCGGCTTCAGAAACACTTAACTCTATCTCTATCGCCGCCCGAACCTCTCCAATACTCCGCAGTCGCAGCCGCTCTCTAAGGCAACCAAAAGTACCCCACCACTGGTACCACCCCATCCGCACGCACACCCTCCTTCTTTCGGGGACCCCAAGGTTTACTGGCACCTAGAGGAATCCAAACAGGATCAATCCCCACCCTAGTTGCATGGCCTGAATGAAAGGCTGGATCAAAAGTCGTATTGTTTCGTGTCCCTTCTTTGCTTATCGGCACCGTGCCCTTATATAATCGGCGGCACGAGCCACTTCATCTTTCTCAGAGGAGCCTTCATCCACAAGCCCTACTCCACCTGGGGCTTCTTCCATTCCGGCTTTTTTGGTTTCCTCGGCGGCAGCAGCAACCCCGCCACGAGGTCTTTATCCACTCTCAATAGATGTGGGGACATTCTCGGCCTCCATGGAACTAGAGCCAGTTTCCTTTTTCACATCACGAATCATAGGAGGATACACGGCCTGATTGGAAAAAAACTCGTCAAGGGCTTTGTCCCAAGAGGTAAAATCGTCACTTACCCTTCCTATGAAACTTACCGAAGGAGCCCGAGTAGAATCTTGATATGGGTTCGCATTTGAAAGATGAATATCAGTCAAAAGAGGAGAAACATCGTGGGGGAGAGCCATCTGGTTAATCATATCAAAGGCCCATCGAAAACCAGGGCTACCAATAAAAAAGGAGTGCGAAATGAGGCCAAAACAGTGAAAAGAGGACAAAGAGCCGACAATCAAAAGAAACGGACTTATGAGATCCGGGAGTTTGAAAAGTGCAAGGGACAGGCAGATGGCTCCCAAGACGATCACGACATTTGAATCCATAAACCCAGAACCACTGACTCCTCTAGTGCTGGCCGCCAATAGAGTTTCGATTAAAGATGGGACTAACACCCCTTTGCACTTGCAGATAGTAAGGGCTTTGACACCCTGGATCGCGAATGTACCTGTGCACATAGTAAATGTCGGTGGCCGTGGGCGAAGAGCATCTGCTCTCATGAAGAAGCACCAGAAGGCCAATTAAATTAGCCCAAGCCAAAAGTATTATTTGCATCGGAGCCAAATCCCAATTTATTAACACCCGAGCAAGAGTTTGGGCTAGTAGAAGCCGTACGCCCGTAGCAAACATTCCCGTATTGAAAGCGGCATGACCAGGTTCACCTCTCCAAGGCCAGTCTCGGTGAGTAGGAGAATTTATTTATTTATGAATGAAAAGATTTATTATAAGCTTATATCACCTAACGAGAGGAGTGTTTCAAAGATATATGGATCTCAACGAAAGTTTGACATCCGAGAGTGACATGACTATTAGCCCTGTTCAAAACTGGATCAACATGGACTTCTGACCTGTTGGATATGAAGAGACAACCAGCTCTATGCAACAATACTATAATGGAGATAATCTCGATCGAAGGTGGAAACTGGCGGACGCCCGTGCTAACCACACTAAAGAGGAACAACTGGAGGAAGGTTGCCAGTTAGAGATAAGATACTCCCAGGAAGTATCAAGAAATATAGTGGAACTCCGAAGTTTCACCGAAATTCATGGACGTGTCCCCAAACATAAACAATGAAGGAGACGACCAAACCAGGGTCCAAGAGAGATATGCAAGCCCTATCACTTTTCACATTGAACAGAATGACAGAGTGGAAAGAGATCGAGGAAGATAACTCTAAGACAAGCCAAAATCTAAGAGAATTACAGAAGATGGTGAAATTCTTTGGGGAATATTGCCAAAGTATGTCTAAGACAATATTTGAAGTCAGCCTCAAGATGGAAAAAGTGGAGACAGTGCAGAGTAAACAACTCAACCTCATCAAGGAGCTTATAAAACAAGTAGAGTCCCTGGAAACCAAGGTAACAGAAAGAAAGACAGGAGGAAGGTTGCCAGCAACCTTCGGAATAGAACCCCTTTTACACCAAAAGGGGGAAGACGATAGAGGTCATAAGGCCAAAGTCTGAAAGCGAGAACATGATTCCTATCCTTCGAGGAGAATCCACATCCCTGGATGGAAAGAGCAAATCTTGAAGATCTACAAGATCTATACGAGTCCTTCCAAGGACTATCAATCGTAGATCTGAAAATGAATGTTAGGAGAAACATCAAGCTCACAACAACAATCGCAGACTCACACAATATGATCCGAACTAAAATGAAGGAACTTCGGGATCACATGGAGTCCATGAAGAAAGACAAATACCCATCATTCGGATTTATTCAAAATAAAGGAGTATATTGAGATACCAGAAGTATTCGAGAGATTTGAATGCTTAACTAGACTAGAAATAATGGAGTTACCACCAATCCACGACATGGATTTGCGAATCAGAGATAAACCAGTCTGGAATAGGCAAGATAGCCTCAGATTCGAGCAGAGAAGGATTTCTTTCCAAGAAGATAGAATTGTTGGGTTGTATACTAAAAGTCTAGCTTTTTGTATGAACAATTTTAAAATGAATTTGAAATGAGAATCATTGATCAAATGATTGCGTCTTATAATTTATTTATATGTTGAAGCAATAGTCCACTTACTTTATACTGGAGATAATATGCTGTGCGACAACACATAGAAGATTATATTATCGGTTTCCTTATAAGTATAAATATATGCTCACAACCGAGATAGACAGAGACTCTCTATCTTACTATACCTATTTTACGCCAGATTTAATAATACTTTTCGCACTTCAAAATGGTATCAGAACCCTAAATTTATTTATTTATGAATGAAAAGATTTATTATAAGCTTATATCACCTAACGAGAGGAGTGTTTCAAAGATATATGGATCTCAACGAAAGTTTGACATCCGAGAGTGACATGACTATTAGCCCTGTTTAAAACTGGATCAACATGGACTTCTGACCTGTTGGATATGAAGAGACAACCAGCTCTATGCAACAATACTATAATGGAGATAATCTCGATCGAAGGTGGAAACTGGCGGACGCCCGTGCTAACCACACTAAAGAGGAACAACTGGAGGAAGGTTGCCAGTTAGAGATAAGATACTCCCAGGAAGTATCAAGAAATATAGTGGAACTCCGAAGTTTCACCGAAATCCATGGACGTGTCCCCAAACATAAACAATGAAGGAGACGACCAAACCAGGGTCCAAGAGAGATCTGCAAGCCCTATCACTTTTCACATTGAACAGAATGACAGAGTGGAAAGAGATCGAGGAAGATAACTCTAAGACAAGCCAAAATCTAAGAGAATTACAGAAGATGGTGAAATTCTTTGGGGAATATTGCCAAAGTATGTCTAAGACAATATTTGAAGTCAGCCTCAAGATGGAAAAAGTGGAGACAGTGCAGAGTAAACAACTCAACCTCATCAAGGAGCTTATAAAACAAGTAGAGTCCCTGGAAACCAAGGTAACGGAAAGAAAGCCAGGAGGAAGGTTGCCAGCAACCTTCGGAATAGAACCCCTTTTACACCAAAAGGGGGAAGACGATAGAGGTCATAAGGCCAAAGTCTGAAAGCGAGAACATGATTCCTATCCTTCGAGGAGAATCCACATCCCTCGATGGAAAGAGCAAATCTTGAAGATCTACAAGATCTATACGAGTCCTTCCAAGGACTATCAATCGTAGATCTGAAAATGAATGTTAGGAGAAACATCAAGCTCACAACAACAATCGCAGACTCACACAATATGATCCGAACTAAAATGAAGGAACTTCGGGATCACATGGAGTCCATGAAGAAAGACAAGAAGAGACATTCCAAAACCAAGGAAATTTCAAGATGAAGGCAATTGGACTGTCAACAGGAGCAAGCAGAGTTCGAGGATCCAACCTACACAGTGCTTTATATGATCGGTCTCACCTTGAACCGATAAATCCAAACGAGTTGATCCTAAATCTCGACACTCTAGACTTCAAGAACAGAGAGGTCTTGATTGATGAGTGGACAAATGCAATGAAGATTGCAGGAGGTGCACTAGATCTGGATAAAGAAGGGTTCATAAGATTCTTAACTATGAGTCTAGAAGGATCAGTAAAGTGTGCCTGGGAGGAGCTCTCAGACAAAGTAAAAAGGAGGCCATGGAAGGCGGAAATCTCGGTAACATTGTTGATCGCATGGCCAAGATCTTCAAGATCCACTTCACTGGAGTAGGTTACTTCAAAGGAATGGAAGAAGAAAAGAAGAAGAAGTGTAGGAATGCCCTATACAGTCTGGAGCTACTTGACATCTGTCACGTAGATGAGTACATCAAACTCTTTACAGAGTATAGATGGAAATTGAAGATCAAGGAGGAGGAAGTATTCCACATGTTCTTTGCTAAGATCCCAAGCCCATGGAGAGAAATGATGATCAGAGAATCTGTACCATGCGAGCTGGACTCAATAGCAAGAAGGATGTCTTTCCTTAAAGCCAAGATTGCAGAGTGGTGTCATCAAGCATCACTACATAAAAATTACAAGAGATTAAGGGGAAACAACAAGACAGTACCCTTATGTTACGAAAATAACGACCTTCCAACTATCATTGGAAGAAGTTCAAGAAAGCAGAAAATGATGAAGAAAAATCATCCTTACACACAAAGGAGCGAAGGATGGAGGTCCAGAAGACCAAGATCCTTTTGGTCTAAACAGAAAGCCCAAAGCTATAAATCAGGGCAGAGATCTGGACCATCAAGCTGGAGTTCACGAAGTCAAGCATCATCCTCAAGGTCAAACCAAAGGAGTACATGAAGAACTCCCACAAGAAAGACATTTCAAAGAGAAGCCACATGAGCCAATGAAAGATTCAAGGATTGTAATTGCTACACATGTTGAGAAAGAGGGCATATCTCACCAGATTGCCCGGAAAACCAAAAGCAGGGAATAAGACAGATCAAAACAACTCCAAAAATAGAGGAACTTGTTTACTTCCATGATCTGGTTCAGGTATATCAATTTGAAGATATACCCTCAGACGAGAGTATCTACGAAGAAGTATTATTCATCCAAGATGAGTCTTCCGAAGATGAGTCGGAGTAAAGAAGAAAACTTCGGACAGGAGATGCATGAGGATATGTCTGGATTCTTTTCCCAGGCATCCATCTCTCATAAGACGCTTATGAGAATCATGAAAGAGGACTCGAGACTCGATCTATACGATGGATTTACCATGGGACGATTAGAGCGGATCCTCAGCTTCAAAAGAAGAAAGCACAACATCATATATAAGGTAACCGAAGGGGAAATTTCCATTCCTATGGAGCTCACAGGACATATGATGGAAATGCAACTGGTTCCTTATGAGGAGATCAAAAGAGAACTCAGTAAGCTCCCAAAAGAAGTTTCTAAGACCATGTCTTGGGTCCATATTGGAGCTATTCGGATCCTCATTAAGGAAACATTCAAAGAAGGGATCAATACACCAATTGATATCGCTATCTTTGATAAGAGGATAAAAAATATAAGAGAGGCATGCCTAGGAAGACACTCGGGAAACTTGTACGTAGTAAAAGTGACATCCTACATTTACCCAAGGATTGCCTACAATCTAGCGGACCGATATTTCAATAGGGCACTCACCCTTAATCAAGATTTCAAAAACAAAGACTTGATGAAAGAAGGGAATATGCCTTACTCTATCACATACAATATCTCGTATGCCCTGTCAAATACCCATCATTCGGATTTATTCAAAATAAAGGAGTATATTGAGACACCAGAAGTATTCGAGAGATTTGAATGCTTAACTAGACTAGAAATAATGGAGTTACCACCAATCCACGACATGGATTTGCGAATCAGAGATAAACCAGTCTGGAATAGGCAAGATAGCCTCAGATTCGAGCAGAGAAGGATTTCTTTCCAAGAAGATAGAATTGTTGGGTTGTATACTAAAAGTCTAGCTTTTTGTATGAACAATTTTAAAATGAATTTGAAATGAGAATCATTGATCAAATGATTGCGTCTTATAATTTATTTATATGTTGAAGCAATAGTCCACTTACTTTATACTGGAGATAATATGTTGTGCGACAACACATAGAAGATTATATTATCGGTTTCCTTATAAGTATAAATATATGCTCACAACCGAGATAGACAGAGACTCTCTATCGGGATAGTTGTAGTGTGATTTGGTATTAGTTTGTCTTGACTATAGAATCACATTAGTGTACTTCGTGTGTATTGAGCAGGACCGCCTGAGATTGTTCGATTTATACTGACTATATAGGAGAACTTGATCTCAATTATTATGGATGTTCGTGCTCTTAATCCCTATACAATAACCTCGACATGTAAGGCAATATGTACTTCTTTGATTCATTAATGGGTGAGATTTACATGTAATTAAATCAACAAACTCAGTGAGTTGGGAGGTAGTGTTGTCTCTATGGTGTGCTGTTGATTGTAGAAGGAAACCGTGTCCGAAATAGGTTGATGATATCTCCTTGAGGAGCTCATAAGGATTATCATATAAACCCTGTAGGTGAATTTATTTCGGCATGATAATGAGGTTGAGTGGTACTACTCTCGGATGAGATATTAATTAATGGAGTTGTCAGTAACTTAATTACTTAATGGGCATTGTATATCTTAAACATGGGGAGACTAACGGGCTCATAATAAGAAGGAGCCCATAACGTAATTATGAGATTAGAACGGTAGTTCATTAATAATATTTTAGTGGTATATATTATTATTATTGGACTTAAGTATAAACTTTGGGCTAAGCTTGGATACTTAAGCCCAATGGAGGCCCAACTCTAATTTCTCCTCCTGGTCCCTGCTGTAGCCCATATATAATTCATCTCAATTGTTCTAACCCTAGAAAGACACGCCTAACATGTGAAGAGGCTAGACGGAATAGCAGATTGAGAAGATACGTCGAGATTGGACTTGGGAATACAACAGAAGATCAAGAGGTCATTGGCCGCTGTCCGCCAATTTGCACTATTTTTATAAAATCGTATAGATTTCAGAATTTGATGTGTGATATACTGACAGAAAGCCACGAAAGATAGGATCATTTTGGCATATAGATCACTCAAATCGGAGATCAGACGAATGAGTTATGCCCAAAATGGTGAGGCTGCGCAGGCTGCCAGCGAGAATCCTTCTTCTTCAATATACCCTAGTAAAAGGTAATACGTTTCTTTTATTTCTTACTTCCACTGAATTAGAAACGTATGAAGCCTAACGGTTCATGTTAATCAAATGATTGAATGCCACAATAATGATCAGTGAAAAATGGGGAAAGAAACCAATAGTGGAGGTAATCCAAAAACCAGAAAAGTTCACAACTAAAGGTGAACTAAAATGCCAGGAAGGATGGAGAGGAGTCGAAGTAATATTCGACATTACTAAAAGGGAAAACTCTGTTCCTTGTGATGTCCTATATTATTTTCAACAGCCAACAACTGGGAGATATCAAGAATAGCTCAAACTCGGAGAACTTGAGCTGGTGATTGAAGGAGTAGCCAGAAGATTCCCAGAACAACTAGTGATGGGACTAGAATTTCTCGAGGATCACAAACCTTGGGAAAGATTACAAGATGGAATGGAATTCACGGTTAAAGGGAAAAGATACAAGGTTTACCAATAGATGCTCGGGGTTATAGGCTCTGATCTACCCATGGCCACAAATCTGTTCTCTATAAATATCACTATCGGGATGATATAAGGAGCTTCGTGCAGAATATTTTGCAGCATACATTGATTCAGGAGCCGACATCTGCACAACAAAAGAAGGAGTCTTTCCTAAAGACTCAGGTAAAGAATTACCAATGGTACTAGGAAAAGATTTCTCACAAAGGGTGCTAATCCTTAATAGAGGAATCAAGCAAGCGGAGCGTTTTACCTTCATGATACCGGAGCGGATATTCTGTTAGGAAATAATTTTCTATAGACATTCAAGCGTTTTACCCAAGAAAACGCAACAAGAAGGCAAATTTTCACAACCCTTTGTGAACATAAAATCATAGAACCAAGACTGCATAATGCATTTCAGAGAAAAATGTCAATCAGATTTTGCAGCAAGCGTGGTGATGAAGGAAAACTTAACCATCCAAAGATGAATGATTGAAGGAGATATGGCGAAGCAGTACTTTAAATGAGAGACCAGAGGTGGATGGAAGATGGAGAAACTAAAAGAAAACACAATCCACCTTCTCAAGGCAAGCTTGGGAGAAAGCTTACAGAAAGACGCCACAATCGAAGAACAAACATCTTTGAAGGACGTCAAAAGGAAGATACAGAGGAACTTCAATGAGGATCCTCTAGCCTGGTGGGGTAAAAACGAGCTCAAAGCCTCTCTCAAAATTAAATAAGGAAAGGAGCATGAGTTTGTGAGATACAAGCCTATCCTAATGAATCAAGAAGATCAGAAGGATATGCAGCAAATACTTAAAGAACACCTAGACCTTAAGTTGATATCCCTAGGAGTATCTCCATACAGCAGTCCAGGATTTCTGGTTCTAAATCTTGGAGAAGTCAAGCGGGGAAAGCCGAGACTTGTGATCAACTACAAAGGGATCAACAACATCTTGGAGTTCGCTGGATACTACAAACCAAGTAGGGAACACTTGGTCAACTGTATCAATAATGCCAAGGTATTCTCAAAGTTCGATTGCAAATCTGGGTTCTACCAGATTATGATGGAAGAAGGAAGCAAGAAGTTCATAGCCTTCTCCGCACCACAAGGTCATTATATCTGGAATGTCATGCCTATGGGTTTGGCAAATGCACCCCAGATATACCAAAGAAATGTGGATAATCTTTTCAAGGATTATTTCTTATTCATGTTTGTCTATGTGGATGATATTCTCATAGCCTCAAAAAACATGAAGGAACATTTGGCACACCTGGAAGTCTTTTCAAAAATATGTCACAAGGAAGGATTGGTGCTTTCTGAAAAGAAAGTAGTAATTGCAACGAGACAGATCAAGTTTCTTGGAGTAGAGATTGATGAGTCTGGAATTATTCTACAACCACACATTGTAGAAAAGGTTCAAGGATTTCCTGAAGATCTCAAAGACAAGAAGCAACTCCAAAGCTTTCTAGGAGTGGTCAACTTTGCTGGAATGTTCATCAACAATCTAGCACAATACAGGAAGGTGTTCAGTCCTCTATTAAAGAAAGATGCAGAATTCAAATGGGAGGAATCACACCGAGAGATGGTCAAGCAATTAAAGGAGGTTTGCAAAAAGCTCCCGAAGTTAACCATTCCAAATGACGAGGATAATCTGGTACTATATACAGATGCCAGCGACTATTGGTGGGCGGCGGTTCTAACTAAGTCCAAACTAGAAGGAGAGGTGCCATGCAGATACTGTAGCAGCCTCTTTGCGGAAAATGAGGCAAAGAGGTGGCACATCAATGAAAAGGAGTTCTTTGCGGTTCGGAAGGCATTCAAAAAATGGACGCTATTTTTTCTTGCGAAGAAATTTATCCTTAAAATTGATAACACAAAGGTCAAAGCCTTTTTAAAAAATAAAATTGAATGTAAACTAGAAAAGGCTAGACTATTGAGATGGAAAGCATAATGCCAATATTATGATTTTAATATTGTCATTATTAAATCTATTGATAATGTTTTGGCAGACTTCCTGACGAGAGATGAAGGGAGCTAAAATAGACTATATCCTTACTGTTTCAAGGCATCTGATGGACAACTTTGAGTTGCTCCAAAGAGAATTCGAGAATCTGACACTCAATGCAAAATGTACTGGAAGAATACAAGAAAGTGATCAGACCAAAGTGTCTAATCGCATATGAGATTGCATTTGCAATAATACGAGTCTATTCGAGTCATTACGAGAGCCACTCCTCCGGGCCGTTGATAGCAATAGCAATCGACAAAAGGAGAGTAGTCGAGAACGGGGCTGTAAACCCAGAGCAAGGGATTCAAGTACCCTTAGCACGAGTCCTAGATTGGAATCTCCAAAAGAGGAACCGATCCAAGGAAAAATCGAGGCTCTTGAGTCACATCTAGAGTCTACGAGTCAACCAGAACCTCTGGGATCAAAGAGGGAGAGATCAACCTTAGGCCAATGACAGGCACTTCTAAGGTTGGTGTTAACTTAGCAGATTTCTCTTATTGGCAGGAATACCAGGCCAGTTGGGAGAAATTAAACACCAGGCAGGAAATCAGATCGGAGAAAAGCCGGGTGGATATAACTAGGGAATATCCCCGAGTTTGGATGCGAGAAAGATCGAATCCAAATGATGTAAAACAATGGTATGATTTCGGAGCTCTAGCTTCAATATATACTATTGCACCAAGCTTTCTAGAGCTTTCAAAACTGCCAGAATGGCAAGGAAAAATAGTTTTTAAGGCATGGAAAAACAACGCAACTCTATCTAGAGGCGATGTATTGGAGCACTACTAGAAATATGTGAATAGATATCAGAGATTAGATATTGGTGATTTGTAAAACTGATATCTAATGACTCACTTAATGATATCTATTCTACTATCGATATCTATAATGATTAGAGTATTTTAATAAATATCGGTGAATGTCTACTGATATCTTTTAGTGATGTTTATATATTTTATAGATATCGATTTTAACAACCAATATCTTTCAAATGATATTAACATGAAGTATTTAACAAATTAAGTAAAATACGTGTTTCTATGAAGAAAATCGTTATATCAGGATTTCAATTTTCATAATTTTTAATCAAGAATTTTGATTTGCCTCCATCATTAGAATTGAAATTTGTACAAAATCCCTCCATCTTAAAATTAAAACTTATACAATATCTTAAATTCCCAAATTAAACCTAAAACCCCCAAATTGAGAGGATGAACCCTAGCTAGCGCCAACAAATTAGGAATGGTACGCCACTCTCATTGGTCGCACCCACCATCCGCTCACGGTGCCTGCCTAGCCATCCCCTCGCGTCGTCGATCCTATCACGCCTGTCATCCACCTCATTGTCGTATAATAGCTGTTTCGCCGTTCCTGCTCCAGCCAGCTTCGGTCGTCCTATCATTCATACTCCAGCCAGCTTTGGTTCACTCATTATTCGCTCGCTATCATGCTATCGTTCACACTCTAGCCGGCTTCGGTTCGTCCGCCATCCGCTCGCTATCACGCTGTCATTCTTGCTCCAGCCAGCTTCGGTTGCCCGCCACTCCAGGTATGTTGTTTTCTTCACTTAGTTCTTTCTACACATTCCTTATTAGTGTTTCCACAGTTTTCTTCACATATTTGAGTTTTAACGGTTGGTGTGATCATGTTGAAGGATTTTCATATTTGTAATTCTTGTTTAAAGATGGAAATTATTTCATTCTCACTCAGAGAGAGAGAGAGAGAGAGAGAGGAACTAAGTAAAATGCTAATGGGTTTGCTGCATTCATTGAGGATGGTATTCTCTGTCATTCCCTACCTCTGTCTCCCTTTCCATGTTTTTCACATCCATTTTCTATCTGCCTACTTCTTTCTTGATAACAGATTAGATTTTTTTATGTGTTCTAGTATTTCCCTTCTGCCATTGATACTCCTAAACTGATTTTTTTACTTACCTTTGGGGCGTGGTCGAGAATAAATTTTATTATGAGATTTTTTTCAATGTGCTTTCATATTGGTTGAATGTCATTTTTAGGCTAAAGATAACCTGGAGAAATTTATGGTAGCAGACAATGATTTTGACAAGAGTATAGAGACCGAAGTCCGAACAAGTTCCGGCATTAAATTTGCTACTATTTGACTTCATTTTTGTAGGCACTCTTGTTCAATTGAGGACCTGTTCTATTGATCTACAATGCTTTAGACCTCCTTGATGAGTGATATTTTCACCTAGATTTTAGTGTCTTTTTATGTGTATTTTAATGTTATTTTTATCCATATTTATGTGCTATTTGGTGGAGTTATATGTTTTTATCGAATTGAGTGTGAATGAATTTAATCATATGTAAAACAGGTGAAATCACAGCGAAAATGGAGAAGGAAGACGAAAGAATGAAGAAGAAAACAAAGCAGCAAGAACACGGCCAGCCGTTTAAAGTACACGAGCCATGTCGTGCTACACGAGCCGTGTACTGCAAATGGGCCTGTAAGAGATGGCCGTGCGATGACATCATAACGCACAACACGACCATCCCTTGGCTGTGTTGCGGCACACGACTCGTGTGCCGTCGTAAGTTCGAGTTGACCCAGAAACCCTGACACGACTAGAGGCGTGTTGCAGAACACGAGTCGTGTAGGTGCCTGATCAGTAAAAATAATCAGATTTCTTCTAGAAGGCCCCCAATGAGTATAAATACCCATCCATTCAACCTTTGAAGAGAGATGCACGAAATTTCAGCTGCACACACACCTCATACACCATTTCTTCCATTTTACACCACCATCTTCATTCATTCACCATCCATTGAATCTACCTTAATCCCACCATCAAAAACTTCATCTAATTGAGGAAAATAAGAAGGAAGAGAGGAAAGATTGCAAGGGAAAGAAGAAGATCACCATTGGAGGCATCCAAGGGAGTTTTCATCCAACTTTTGTATTGAAACCTTATTGTTCATCATGTTTTGTAAGGATCTTAATGCCTATGTTAATTTCCTTGTTAATATGGTAGGCTAATCTCCCTTGTGAGATTAGCAACATGAGAGTTGTTGGATAATTTTAGTAGTTGTGTATTTGAATTCATATGTTGATTGGATCTATGATTTTCTATCATTGATTATTAATTGCTTGATTTGTATTGTTGATTTGTGTGGTTAATTGTCATGAACATGTGATCAGATTGAGAAATCAATTATATGCGTAGGATAATTGAGTGAATCATTTCATCAAACACTTCATGTGCATTATAAATTGTAAAGAGATTGAAAAATCCTTTAGAATTTAGATCCCTTTGATAGAAAATGTGATTGGTTTGATCGAGAGGTTGATTAATTGTGTGAAGGGACTCTCATTTCAAGCTTAGTACCTAGTTGGAATTGTTTGAGTGAGAACCAATCCGTTGACCTATTCGATATTCATATCCTATCCATCTCGAGAGGGAGTTTATGTGAACTTAGTGTTGGCCCTTGATTCTATATCCATGATACATATGAATTTGATACATAATTCCTAGAATTACCACTTCTTGATTGTTGTTAATCTCACTTTTACTTAATTTGGAAAACCACTTTTCATCCATCTATCTTATTTGCTAATCATTGCTTGCTTGCTTTGGTTATTGTTATTTTCTTGTTTAAATATCCAAACTATTGATGATTTGTCTCTATAAAATTACAAGAAACGTGAGATCACTTAAGCACTAGTACCTACCTCTCTGTGGTTCGATAAATTATTTTAATTGGTCATTCCTACTACAAAATGGCTAATCAAATGATGCCATTTCCAGGGAGGCAACGATTGCTAGTAGCTTGAAGAAGGATCGTTTCGAGTGATCTTAATAGATATATTTTTTATATTATTTGTTTTTTGTTATTTGGCTCGTGAAATCTTGTTCTAACTTATTTTTTTTGTGAGGTGTATGCAAACGAGGTCAAGGAGGATATAATCGGAGCCCATTGACCTTGAAATAGAACAAACTTTTCAAAGAAGGAGAAGAGAGAACAAGAAGAGTGTTCAAATAGAGAATTTTCATGGAGATAATCGTGTGGAGATATAGCATGATGGGGAAGAAGGACAACATTTGAACGTGCAAGACAACGCGCCTCAATTCAATACCAATCCTCCTCAACATGCCCATCCAAATCATGGAGCTTTCAACAACCAAGCATTGCTTCAACAAATGGTGCAACAAACTCTAATGCAACAAGGCTTCCCACATGCTTACGCACCTCCTCAACAAGCTTACGTGCCACCACCACCACCACCTCCGGTGCAACATGGAATTGACAATGATCAAAGGGTGATCCAAGATTTCTTTATGCCAAGGGCGATGCCACAAATGATGGATCTGCCAATCAATGCCAACAACTTTGAATTAAAGGCGGGCTTGATTTCTATGGTGAGAGAACAACAATTTAGTGGAACCCCGAATGAAGATCCCAATGCTCATCTTGCTCAATTCGTTGAGATTGCCAATACCGTGAAGATGAATGGGGTGAGCGAAGATTGTATTAAGAAGAGGTTGTTTCCATTCTCGTTGAGGGATAGAGCTTGAACATGGCTCTCCACCATTACTCCGGGTACGTGCAACACATAGGATGAGCTTGCACAAATGTTTTTGAACAAATATTTTCCACATTCTAAGACGCTTCAAATGAAGAGCTTGATCACTCAAATCAAGCAAATGCCTGAAAAAAGTTTTTATGAAGCGTGAGAAAAGTTTAAGGATATGCTCCGTAAGTGTCCACAACATGGATTCCCGGAGAATCAATAAGTTGGATTTTTCTACCAAGGGTTAGTGAATGGGCAAAGAGTGCTTGTTGATGCTTCAGCGGGTGGATCCATACTTGAAGTGACTCCAAAAAGGGTCATAAGGATATTTGATGAGATAGCTACAAATGTGTACCAATGGCCATCGGAGCGAGTAAGTGGATGTTATAGTTTTGAGAGTTTTGATCAAGGGAAATAATTTAGTGTGAAGTGTGCTAGTGTTGATCCAAGTATGCTAAACATGGAAAAGATAGTGGCGGAGGTCATGAAATAAATGAGCTTGAACCAATGTGTGAATAATCAAGGAGCTAATATGGTTGAAGGGCAAGTAGAGCAAGGTGTTCCTCCTCCGAATATTGTGAGTGGAGAACAATAGGCCAACTCTATGCCACGTGTGGAAGATGTGTTATACATGCAAGGAAGAAACTACCAAGGGAATTACCAAAATAATTTTCAAGGTAATTTCAACCAAAGTCAAGAGAACTATCCACCAAGGCAAGGCAACTTTAATAGTCAATGTAGTGGAAGCTCATACCCACAACAACAAGGGCAAGGGAACTTCTCCTACTCTAATCCGAGCAATGCGGTTGGTTATCCTCCTGGATATCAACCGGGGACCAAGGCACCAAACAGTGAAGGGAATGCATCTCTAGATGAGCTACGTGAACAATTGATAGCATCAAACAAAGCTCGAGATGAAGCTTTGAAAAAGGCGGAAGAAGAAAATGAAAAGAGGCTCAAAGCTTTGAAGTATAATGTGGGACAAATTTCAAGTACTTTGAGTTCTCAACAAAAAGGGTTAATCCAAAAGCTCAATGTTTGTTGGTTGAAATGAAAGAGGAAAGAAAGGATGAAGAAGGGTTGGTGGAAAGCAAGGTTGTAGGAGAAATGAAAAAAGAGCAAAACCTAAATGGGTACCAAAGTGGAAAAGGGTTAAAGAGGAAAAGAAAGTGTAGGAGAAGGCCAAAGAAGAGGAGTACACGCGTGACTATTGGGGTATTCCGATCACTCCATTCCCTATTCCCTATCCACAAATGTTTGTAAAAGAGGAGAAAAAAAGGAGTTTGAGGAACATGTGAAGAATCTAAAGAAGAAGTATGAGGAGAAAAGAAAAGAAGAGCGACTCGAAGTAAGTGAATCGATGCAAAAAGGGGGGGCCTACGAAAGTTGGTGATTCGGGGAAGTTCATAATCCCTTGTGATTTTGAAGGTAAAAGCACTCTTGATGCATTGTGTGACTTGGGGGCAAGCATCAACGTGATGTCTCATGTCACGTTCAAAAACCTTAAAATTGGAGAGCTAAAGCCTAATACTATCCGTCTTGAAGTAGTAAATGGAGAAGTTGTGAAGCCACTAGGGATTGTTGAAGATGTGGAGGTGAAACTGAAAGGGATTGCTTTCCCGGTCGACTTTATGGTGTTAGAAGTGAAGGCGGACCCTCGAGTTCCACTCATTTTGGGAAGGCAATTTCTAGCGACGGGAAGAGTGAAAATTGATGTTGGTAGAGAAGAGTTAATCTTGAGCTCAAAAGGAAAAAGTGTCACATTCTTGTGTAATAAGGAAAAAGGAGAAGTCTCATTTGAAGCCTCTAGATGATCTTATGGATCATAACTCTATTCTCTTTGACAACTTAAATTTATTTCTTCATAATTATACGAAAATGTCAAATTCTAACTTATCTTCTTGTGGTGTTGATAGGATGAAGGCATGAGAGCTCGATTGGAAATTAGACAAAGGAGAAAGAGGAAGTCCACTAGAATCATTTCTTGATGACGATTTGATGCTTGTAAGTAAGAATGGTGAAGTGGAACTTGTGGATAAAAAGAAGGCTAAGTAAATATTCAAAGTGAGGATGTGAGGAGAGAGTGTGATGGACCATCCTATGGTCCAATGATCATAAACTTCCGTCCACCTTGAAGACGTTAAACTTTGCGCTAATTGGGAGGCAACCCATTCTTTTTATCTTTTGATGCTTGTTTTGTTGTTTGGTCTTGTAGGTGAATTGTGTTTGTGAGAAAATGCACATCGAAGAAAAGAGAAGTACTTCATGGATTCGAGTAGGCATGTCACATCACTTGTTACAAACTTAATTCTCGACTCTTGTCTCGAGTTAAGTTTGGGGGGCTAGTGCGTGGTGGACATGGCTTAATTGGTTGGATGCACTTGCTCTTCCACAAGAAGATCATCAATGGAAACTACAAGGGTAAGTCCCACCATTTTTTGCAAACTTAACTCGAAACTCTTGTTTCAATTTAAGTTTGGGGGGAGAGTGTGTGGTGTGACTCACCATTTGAGTGCGTGATTCTTGTAAAATTGACTCAATTTTGAAAATTTTCTCATAAGTTTGGTATGATTTTGGTCCGTTTGGTTGTATTGAAGTGCATGATGATCCATATTTTTAATGAAATTGTTGAGCTAATGGTTTTGTTGAGCATGTATGAAGGGTATTGAAAGCATGAATTGAGCTTGGACCTAAAAACTTCTACTACCAAATGCCCATTGAGGGAGTTCATTCTACACCCTACACTTTTATATGCTTAGCATAATTTGATTTTATTTGGATTGATGTGATTAGCATGTTGCTTCATGTGTTATGTTTGTGGGAGGTTTACTTTCGTAATTTAGGATTTCCTTTTCAATTAAGGATGGGATGTTTGTGAGCTTAATTATCATGGATGATATGAATGTTTGCTTAAATTTCTTATGATGGATGGTTTTGTTGTTTTTTCATGTTATGTGTTTTTGGTTGTTTCTTATTTGGTGAGTCTTTTCTTATATATTTTGTGTATATTTTTATTCTTGTTTAGGGATGTTTGGTGGTTTGTTTTAGGGATGTCGTGAGTCATTTTTTTGAATGTGAGTGATGACATGTTGTTATGATAAGTGATGACAAGTTATGATTAAGAATCTCTACACTTTCGAATTGTGACATGTTTTACGTAACTTGTTCAATTTTGAGATGGATGTGGTGTAATAAGTCCTTAAGGTCCGAGAACAAGCTTGTGAGTGTTTGAGCTTCAACCGTGCATACATGGTATTTTTCTTCATGAGTGGATTTGTTGTGTTTGATAAGCTAGAACTTGCTCAAAGACTATAGGAACGAGCCCATTAGTGGAGATTAGTGATATGATCTAAGGTCATCCTTGTTATTACAGTCATTGCCACATATTTCCCTACCATGAACATCATCCCTAATCAACCACTTTGAGCCTATAAACCTATTTCTTGTGAATTTATCACATTACAAGCCTTGATTACCCACATGAGCCTTATATATTCACCCTTTTGTGTGAGTGATTAAGGAGATGGTAGCTAGAAAGGTTTGATAAGAAAGCAATGAATAAAGGAAATGGTAAACAAGTAAGAAAAATTATGAAAGAGCACAAACAAGAGTGAACATACAACCTTAAAACAAGAAAAATGAGCAAAGAAACAACAAGATGCTCAAGAAAATAAAAATTCAAAGAAGGAAGCATGATTTATAAAGAAACTCAATTCAAGGGAGTTGATGATTAGTGCTTGTGATTACCAAAGTTGAGAAGGAAAGAAAGATAAGTGAAAGTATGGAAGAAAGTAGCTACCTCTTCGATTGCTTACACATGACTCTTACCTATATTCTTCTTACCCTACCAAAAAGCCTATCATTACATCTAAATGAAAAGACCTTTTTTTATCACTAATGGAAACTTTGGTGGTTTGTGAATGTAGTCCACGAGCAAGCTTATAGTCAGTCGAGTCAATCGATTGATGAGTGTTGTTTTACCACTTTAAAGAGTGTTGAGTGACATTTATAACCTATATGAGGCTTGGACTAAAAGGAACTATAATACACTATTATTCTCTCGTGATTGAACTTGTTAATAATTTTTTGCATGTTATGATTCTAATGTTGTAGGATGACTTAGCATAAATTGTGATTCTTATTGCTATTGATGTGTTATTGCTTATGTTTGTTTAGTCTTTTCCTAGGTGAAAATCACTCTCCTTGGTTTATCATTTTCTTTGTTCAGGGACGCACAACACTTTAAGTTTGGGGGTGTAATGAGTGATATTTTCACCTAGATTTTAGTATCTTTTTATGTGTGTTTCCATGTTATTTTTATACGTATTTATATGCTATTTGGTGGATTTATGTGTTTTTATGGAATTGAGTGTGAATAAACTTAATCGTATGTAAAAAGGTGAATCGGAGTGAAAATGGAGAAGGGAGATGAAAGAAGGAAGAAGAAAACAGAGCAGCAAGAACACGGCTAGCCATTTCAAGTACACGAGCCATGTCGTGCTACATGAGCCGTGTACTGCAAACGGCCTGTTAGAGATGACCGTGCGACGACATCAGAATGCACAACACGACCATCCTTTGGCCGTGTTGCGGCACACGACTCGTGTACCGTCGTAAGTTCGCGTTGACCCAGAACCCTGACACGACTCGAGGCGTGTTGCAGAACACAAGTCGTGTAGGTGTCTGATCAATAAAAAAATCAGATTTCTTCTAGAAGGTCCCCAATGAGTATAAATATCCATCCATTCAATCTTTGAAGAGAGATGCATGAAATTTTAGCTGCACACACACCTCACACACCATTTCTTCCATTTTACACCACCAACTTCATCCATTCACCATCCATTAGATCTACCTTCATCCCACCATCAAAAACTTCATCTAATTGAGGAAAAGAAGCAAGGAAGAGAGGAAGATTGCAAGGGGAAGAAGAAGATCACCATTGGAGGCATCCAAGGGAGTTTTCATCCAACTTTTGTATTGAAACCTTATTGTTCATCATGTTTTGTAAGGATCTTAATGTCTATGTTAATTTCCTTATTAATATGGTAGGCTAATCTCCCTTGTGAGATTAGCAACATGAGAGTTGTTGGATAATTTTAGGATTTGTGTATTTGAATTCATATGTTGATTGGATATGTGATTTTCTATCATTGATTATTAATTGCTTGATTTGTATTGTTGATTTGTGTGGTTAATTGTCATGAACATGTGATTAGATTGAGAAATCAATTATATGTATAGGATAATTAAGTGAATCATTTCATCTAACACGTCATGTGCATTATAAATTATAAAGAGATTGAGAAATCCTTTAGAATTTAAAACCCTTTGATAGAACATGTGATTAATTTGATCAAGAGGTTGATTAATTGTGTGAAGGGATTCTCATTTCATGTTTAGTACCTAGTTGGAATTGTTTGAGTGAGAACTAATCCGTTGAGCTATTCGATATTCATATCTTATCCATCTCGAGAGGGAGTTTAGGTGAACTTAGTGTTGGCCCTTGATTCTATATCCATAATACATATGAATTTGATACATAATTCCTAGAATTACCACTTCTTGATTGTTGTTAATCTCACTTTTACTTAATTTGGAAAACCACTTTTCATCCATCTATCTTGTTTGCTAATCATTGCTTGCTTGCTTTGGTTATTGTTATTTTCTTGTTTAAACATCCAAACTATTGATGATTCATCTCTATAAAATTACAAGAAATGTTAGATCGCTTAAGCACTAGTACCTACCTCCCTGTGGTTCGATAAATTATTTTAATTGGTCATCTCTACTACAAAATGGCTAATCACTCCTCCATTTCTAACTTCTTAATTTTTTCTCAAATCTGTGGATAACAATTAGTCTGCGAAAATAATTCTATAACCCTTCTGGTAAAGATAATGAATTGCTACATTCCTGAATGTGTTATTGGGTATTTTATCTCTCCAGCATCCATGTTGTAGTGGAAACGTAAAAAATGCAAGATAATGTCTATAAGAATTAATTGATTCACTGCTTGTAGTGATGTCGCATGTACTTAAGATAAGATATTCTTAATTTGTCACCTGATATCCTTACTAGACACCTTCTTGTGCTATTTTAGTTGTTTTTTGTCAGTTGGAAGGAGGTAATCGTCCTCCATTTCCTTTCTTTTGTTTGTAAAACAGCACTAAATAGAGTATAGTTTTTTGTGCTTGTATTTTAGCAGAATTGTTGGATTAATTAATTTTATTTTAATGAAGGGGATATCTGCAACCAAAGTATTAGAAAGAAAGGAACTACGGTGGTCCTCTGTAATATCGCCCAAAGAAATATAGTGGTAATGCTGGATAAGAACTTTTCTTTTAGTTTTTATTTATTGAATAGTTATATGTTTAAAATGCGTATTATTTTTCCATCTTAGGGGAGGGAGCATCTGAAGGTGCTATAGTTGTATGTAGAGGACGTTTCAAAATCACTTATGAGTCCCAAGGTATGTTGTTAACTCCTAATATTATGTTAGTTGAGTTTCTTCGGTCATTGCTTCTTTGTTTTTCTACTATACTTCTTAATATATTATGCGATCATATGACTACTGAGTTCCTCTTGTACGTGCTCTTATTAACTAACTAGATTGCATTGTTTAATAATTTTGAAACTTTGAAGTATAGAGGAATTCTTAGAGGGTGGCATATGCAAATAATGTGATGAAGAGCAATCTAGTTGATTTGACAACTTTATATGTTTTAACTTTGATTCAGGTGCATACGTTAATTACAGATTTTTTGTGTCCCTCTTTTACAACTTTTGATATCCTGATTACATTATTTTCGGCATGAGGCAGCCTTTTTATTCAATGAATTCTTGTCTTAGTTCATTCATTGCTCAAAATAACCTTAGCTATCTCTTAATTCAGGGTTCTAACTTAAATCTAATATCTAGCTGTTCTACAAGCCCAATGGGGCCAAACCAAATTGGCGGTACTGTTTTCTCATCGTTGCAATTCATCATGCAGCAGAACACTGCACTAAGAGTACATACTTAACTTAAGAAGGAATTTGGTTAAGCTTATAAACTCTTTAAAATGATAATCTCTCAAAAGTGTTTGGTGTTCTTTAATTAACAATTAATAGCCTTAATTACTTCAAAATATGATGTTATAAGCTAGTTCTAAGTTTTGAACTGACCAACTTTTTTCGGAAAATTCCATTGTGATGGGCTCCTTAGATTGATCCTTTTTCTTCAGGAATAACTTGTGCTAAAATTGTTGAAGTTCTTTATTTATTCTATAATCACTTCAACAACCTAATTTGAATTAGATTAGCATTTAATTAGAAATAAATTATGGTGCAGCAGCTTATAGATATTTGTATAAATTTTAACTAAATTCCCACTTGGTTATTCTTTAATTATGTGTACTAATTGGTTCATGTTCATCTTGTCAAGATGCGATACTTAGATTAATGAAGTTTGTAGAACAAAGCTCTAGTATGATCTATTGCATGCCTTTTATTTCTTTTTCATTTCACATGATTCGTTGGAACTTTGATCCATCTAATTTCTTCCTGCTTCCCTTGGTTTTTTAGGGCTAACTTATTGTTGTTTTTCAAACTTCTTTTTTCTGCTTACTTGTGATTAACTTATGCACAGGCAATGCTACATGTCTCTTTTGGGATGAATTTCAAGATATCTTTAGTTTTTAGATTGCTACACAATGAACAACCTAGGACTAGCATTTATACCTTTCTGACTTATCTTTGTGGAAATTGCTTCATGATACTTTTTCCCTTTCTGACATTTACAGATAGTATCTTGATGTATTTAAGCCTCAGAAAAGTTATACTATCCACTTTATAAATTTATGTTATTGGACATGTGTTTGAAAAAGCGAAATGTATATTTATACCCATCCTTTTCGCATGCGTGAACAGAAACAAATTAAAAATCTAATATTTCCTTATAAGAATTTGGATGCTCACTTCTTTTTCTTTCTCTCTCGTCTCCCCTCGTTACAGGATGAAATAGTTGCTGGTATTGAGGAAAAAATTTCTGCATGGACGTTCCTCGCATTAGGTATTATGTGGCAGCTGCTTTTCAGGTATTATATAATTTCTATCGAATATTTACTGATGTTTTTCATGCAAATTTTGCATTACGAACATGGCCAAAAGTATGAGCCACATTATGATTATTTTCATGACAAGGTTAATCTAGCTTTGGGTGGTCATAGAA
Source organism: Pogostemon cablin (assembly GCA_023678885.1). NCBI lineage: Eukaryota > Viridiplantae > Streptophyta > Magnoliopsida > Lamiales > Lamiaceae > Pogostemon > Pogostemon cablin. The sequence continues at coordinate 15,936,820 of CM042960.1, forward strand.
TTGCAACTGTTCTTATGTATTTATCAGAAGCTACAAAGGGTGGCGAAACAGTTTCCTCATTCATAGGTGAGTTAAAATTTTCTGAGTTGGTTCTTTTTTTTTCTTGCTCTCTCTTCCTATTGAGTATTCACATCACCTCGCACTTAGAGTATTAGAAGTGCCCTTATGGCCCTCAACTGTAACAACTATATTTAGGTTGCTGTTTTGTAGTCTCTCATTTTCCAGACACAGCTAAGCCTATTCCACAATTATTTTGGATTATATTCTAGCTTCTCTTGAAAATTTTAAATGTTTCATTATCTTGAATAATTGGAGCCCTGCTGTACTTGTTTTGTTTGCAAGACCTATGTGACTGATATAAATTTTTTTAGAGATTCTGAGTTTTGGAACCATGCCACAAGCTCGAGAAGTCTACATTTGAAACACAGGAGATGTATGAGGCTGTGATGTCAAATAATTAGTCCTAGTACTTACATGTTTAAACATTCTTTGCGTAAAGTGATTATAATGTATTTATATTGTTTTGTAGTTGAACATGTAGGTATTCTATTAGCCTAGACACAAACTAAACGAACTACTAATGTGTGTGCATCTTGAACATCAATCACATTGCTGTCTTGCATCTTTTCAATGTTTTGAATATAAAATTTTTAATTCTATAATCTAGTTTTACTTACATACTCTTATCTTGTATTAACGGTCCTGGTTGAATAGGATGTACAGACAAATGTAGCAACCATATGCATGGAGCTATAACTCTATTTCAGAAAAGGTACAGTAGTAGCTTGTAATCCAATAGGTAAGGCTGTAAGAGAATTAGAGAATGCATTAGTTAGTTTTGGAGTTTGGACAAGTATGTTTTCATATTGTTAGATAGGAGACGTTTAAATTGACAAACTATAATTCTTGTGTTTTCGTTTAATTGGTTATAAAGTGATTAGATTTTCATTAATGGTGCTTTTGATTCCGTCTCTTTGGCCATCTTTTGGTAATTTTCATTAATGGCCATCTTTTGATTCCGTCTCCTTGGTGAATATTGTGTTTTATAAAATTGATGTGATTGAGTTTTCAAAAGAAGTCTATCATATATGTGTTTAAATATACTGGAATGAGACATGTAAATTAATTGTTGATGACAGGTTTGATTTTTTATAAATGTTGGGATGCTAAGTTACTAACAAATGAAATTGACACTTAAGTGAATTTTGAGTAAAAGCTTCTATTTTTTAAGAAGTATGTGCATATGAATATTAGTAATAAGAAAGATGTAAGGTATGTAATAATGCAGCAACTGTTAAACAAGTTTCAAGCTTGATCACACTATTTTGTGTTCTTTCTTTATTAAGTAAACAAAAAAATGAAAGGAGTATCAAATTTATGTTTCATCATGATAGATAAAGCAATTTATACAAGTGTAATTGTTTTAATTTCGAGTTGTTGATCTTATTCCTTTTCATGCAGGAGATATGTGTAATTAGCTGAGATGGAGTGGAGTTTATCAATCAAGAAGGTTTACATCTTGTTTTGTGGGTGGGATAGGAAATTAGCTACATTTTTCATACTTCTTTTAGTATATAATATTTAATTAAGTGCTTTGAATATTGGAATGTTTGGCGTTGAATTTGGATACCTGTACTGATGTGTTGAAAAATAAAATATTTATTGGAATGTATGGGTTTATTGAAATTTTTATTTATTTTAGAATTTTATGGTTGAAGTAAATATATATTGGTAGATCACCGATATTTATTTAGAAAAAAGATATCGTTAAATCATCGATATTTTTGTTCAATACATTTAATATCATCTTCATAGATATCGGTGAAATTTAATAGATATTAGTGAAATACTGATATCTATTAAAATAATAGATATTGGTGAATCAACGATATCTATTGTTCAATACATTTAATATCATCTACATTAATAATGGTGAAATATTGAATATATATCGGTGAATCAACGATACATATTCAAGAAATAGATATCGGTGATTCACCGATATCTATTTGGGGACCTTTAATAACACCCCATTATTAACGGTGGAATACTGAATAGATATTGGTGATTCACCGATATCTGTTTATGAAATACATATCGGTGATTCACCGATATCTATTTAGGGGAGACCTTTAATAACACCTCCATTAATAACGGTGGAATACTAAATAGATATTGGTGATTCACCGATATCTGTTTAGAGACCTTTAATAATACCTCGATTAATAACGGTGGAAATACTGAATAGATATCGGTGAATCACCGATATCTATTCACAAATTTCTAGTAATAAAGCTTTACTTAACCAGTGCGGCTCTAGAACCAGTTGGGAAAGACAACCACGATGTCTTCCATTTTATCAAGCTAAGAAGACCTGATGTCTCAGCATCAAATAGGATAAAGGATTCTTCTGGGAAGGAACCAGTCTTAGTTTCTACATTTTCTGAAGAGCAGATCTCTACGCGTAGAGCGAGGGATTTGTACACCTGCATTAAAGCAATGGTGGAGGTGAAGTTCCTATTCAAGTTCAAGCATAAGTCTTTGAATGAGACTTTTCTGTTGAATACTTTAACAGGGAAGAAGACAGTGTTTGCTAAGAAGGCCTTCCAGGAAAACAAGACCTTCTTTGGAAAAATAAGATTCAGTGAGTAAACAAACTAATCAGAGATATTGCAACATGACCCATTTTAGACAATGGACAAACAAAATATACACAAGTTGTTCCACCCAAACAGAACTAGAGTTTGGAAATGGAATAAGGTTGGGCATATGGATGATCAAAACTGCTAAACCACCCTCAGCAAAAGAGACACGTGGAAAGAAGAGGGTAAAATCTCTTCAGATTACTTAAGAACCAGGAGAATCTTCAGGCACCAAGGAAGACAAATGACTCTTCAAAAAAGCAAGAGTCGAATGACTTTTCCAAAGGGGTAAGGAGACATGTGATTCCTGCAAAAGCCAAAAGTAGGATGGACCAGATAAGGGCATCCAATGAAGAGATGGGGACCAGCCAGCTGCTAAAGTTGGAATCCAATGAGAAAAATGTAAGCCATGACATCAGCACAATGACGTAAGCAGTGACATCGGCAAAAGTAAAGAGGCTTTGAAATTCGGATTTCACATCTGAAAGCCTCTATAAATAACAAAGTTTAGAAAGCAGAAGGCATGGACCATTCCCCTCTGTTTTCTCTTTCTAAAATAAACATTGTATCCTTTCTTTTCTTTGTATGAGTATTCTGAGTGCAGCTACAATAGGTAGCTAAAGGAGTTATCTCCTCTTGTTCTGTGGGGATGAGTGTGCAATAAATTCTCCATTCAATAAATAAATAATCTTGGGATTTTGCTCGCATGTTGTCTTCCATTTTTTCTGCAACCTTAATCTCCATACTTTCCTGCAAGAACAGTAGCAGCATCCTGTACACCCGGTGTAGGAAACAAACCAAGGTTGTGTTGAGATCTGCTGAAGGAATGGGATTGAACCATCACACTACGGGGCGAGTGGTTGGCTGTAAGGAGCAGCTGTAAAACCTCCCGGATACCCAGTGGGTTGACGATAAAAAAAGGTACTGTTACTATTTTAAGTTTGTTAGTTATGAGATTAATGTTGTTTAATTAATGTACGGAAACATGTTGGACCTGATATGGTCGTAATAGACTATGTCTGTTTTGAAAAATAGAAAGAAGAAGAAAATCTGGCAATATAGGTACGATATAAGGTGATTAGGGATAAAAATTTTCGAAAAAACTATGTTTTAAATCTCTTTGGGGACTAAAAGTGCAACTGCTAATGGTTTCCATCGATATCTAATGGAACAGGACCAAAAATGCAACTTTTGGAATCAGAAAAAAAGTTCGGGACTGAAAAAGCAATTGAGATAATGAGACCGAAAGTGCATTTTCACCCATTTTTATATGAAATATAATAATTAAAAAATTTAAAAAATTAAAATAACTATATCCTAAAATATTAATCTCTCCATCTCCGGTATTTATGCCCATTTATATGGGCATGGAGACTAAAAAATTTTATTTTTAATATATAATAATAATGTAAGAAAAAATAAGTGTAAGTATGTAATTTAAAAAGAAAATAAAGTTGTTTGAAATGATGAATTAAATGTAAAATAGGTAATACTATATAATGTATTTTTACTATTAATAGAATGTGCATAAATACCTGGAACACCTCAAAATAGAAAGTGAGAATAAATACGTGGGACGAATGGAGCATTAATTAACCTATCAACTTTAGGTGCACCAATATATCTTGTGCATTATAGATTAACATGTAAATTTATTATTTTGTTAAGTGGTACTCTACACACTAAGGCTATGTTTAGATGGAAGGATCTGAGAAGAGATTTATAATGCCTCTCCCTGATCAAAACCCCTTCTTCATGTTTGGATAGTAGATTAAAATAATAAATTTATAAATTCATAATTTTGGACATATGGATTTCAAATTTTGAATTTAATTTTGACATTTTTTAATGTTTTGAAAGAATTTTGAATTTTTTAATTAAACCTTATCATTTGAAATTCTTTTGTTGACCGAAAAAATATTTTTTATAAAAAATAAATGAATAAAATAAAGTTAAACAAAAAGTCAAAAAATAATATACTTCGAGAGTCTTATTTAAAGAGTTATATTTACTATTTGTACGAAATTTAAGGAATATAATATTTTAATGTATAGTGAGTTGATAATATAATATTTTAATGTATATTAACTAGTTGTATTAGTAGTGTTGTATATAGTCCCATAAAAATAATAATTATTTTATATAGATTTCATCTACCAAAAAATAAAAATAATTTCAAAACTTATAGTGCAATTTATCTATCTATATTACTAGCAGGTACAATATCCAAATTAAAATGTTATCTACTACAAATTGAACCCATCAAATACCCTTTTTAACACTAATATAAGTTTAATTGTATTAAGAAAATAATTAACCATTAATCTCTCCATAAAAATAGGAAATTGGCGGTAAGGATTAGTCAATCCGATTTAAAAAGTCGCACATGGAGTCCATTTGGTATATCAAATCCGAATACCCATTCTGCATACCCAATTTGAATACCCATTTTACATACCTATTCTTCATATCCATTTTCTAGCATATCCATTTTTGTAATACATTCACATTTTCCTAATATATGCACGCATACTCACTGAACTCAATCTAAATACCTAATCTGCATATTGATTGTCGTTATTTTCACCTAGATTTTAGCACCTTTTTGTGTGTATTTTTCGTATTGTTTTATCCGTATTTATATGTATTTTGGTGGTGTTATGTGTTTTTATGGAATCGTGTGTGAATGAACTTTTAAATGTTAAATAGGAGAAAAACGGAGCAAAGAGAAAGAAGGAAGCAAAACTGCAAAAACATGGCCAGCTGTGTTTGGTACACGGGGTGTGTACTGCGCACGGGGCGTGTACCGTGCTCGGGCCTGTAAGAGTTGGCCGTGCGCGGTCGTCCAAAATCAAAACATGGCCACCCCTATGGCCTTGTGTTGCGCCCGAGCCGTGCGCCGTCTGAAGCTCACCGTTGACCAGAAGCCCTAGACACGACTCGGGCCGTGTACTGGACTCAAGCCGTGTAGGTGTTAAATTTCAGAAAATTTTAAGATTCCTTCTAGAAGATCTCCATGGGTATAAATACCACTCCATTCAACATTTGATGAGACCATAACCAAATTATTGGTTGCTCACACACCTCACACACCATTCCTTTGATTTTACACCATATTCTTCATCCCATTCATCCATATTTTGATCCTACATCATCTCTCCATAAATTCTACCATCCAAATCAAGTGAAGAAGCAAGGAAGAGTGGGTGATCACCAAAGGAAGAAAGGAGATTCAATTGGATCCAATCCAAGGGAGTTTTTATTCTAGTTTTGTGTTGTTCCTCTAGTTTACCATGATTTGTAAGGTTTCTAATGTCTATATTAAGGATCTTATGAAGATTGTAGGCTAATCTCCCTTGTGAGATTAGCAACATGAAAGTTGTTGGATAATTTGTGGGTCTATGTAATTAAATTCATATGTTGATTGAGATATTTGACTTTCTATCATTGATGCTTATTATCTTGAGATCTATGATGTTTTGTGTGTTTGATTATTCTAATTATATGATTAGATTGAGAGATCAATTGTCTGCTTAGGATAATTGAGTGAATCATTTCATCAAACATCTTATGTTCATTATAAATTATAAAGAGATTGAGAAATCCTTTAGGATTTAGAACCTATTGATAGAACATATGATTAGTTAGATTCAGAAGTCAATTAATCATATGAAGGGATTCTTTAATTGAACTTAGTACCTAGTTGGAATAGTTCAATTGAGAACCAACCTTTGAGCTCTTTTGAGATTGTGAAAATGATCTACATCCTATGCATTTCGAGAGGAAGTGTAGGTGGTATATTTGTTGGCCCTTAGTCTTACCCCTTGATACATATGAATTTAATGTATGAATCCTTGAATTACCACTTCATTAGTGTTGTTAATCTCACTTCTACTCAACTTGGAAAGCAATTCATCTTTTACTACCTTATTTATTATCGTTACTTGTTTTAATACTTGTTATTTACTTGTGTTTCGAAAATCAATTGTTGATGATTAGTCTCTATAAAATTGCGAAAAACGTGATCTCGCTTAAGTTCTAGCATCGACCACCCTGTGGTTCGATAAATTCTTGAATTGGTCAACCCGACTACAAGTTATGGCTAATCATATGGTGCCGTTGCCGGGGAGGTAACGGTTTCTAGTAACTTAAAGAAGGAACATTTTGAGTAATCTTGATAGAGACATTTTTATTTTTTTTGTTATTTGTATTTGCTTTTGAAAATCTTGTTCTAACTTTTTTTATCTTGAAGGTGTATGCAAACAAGGTAAAAAGGGAAATAAGTTGAACCTATTGACTTATAAATTGAACACACTCTTCGAAGAAGGAGAAAGGAGAACAAAACCAAAAATAGTGATCAAATGGAGAACAATCAAGTTGATGAACGTATGCATGTTAGGAATGATGGAGACCAAGTGCAAAATGTACAAGACAACGCACAAGCACCTCAAGTCAATGAAAATCATCCCCAACAAGCTCATCAACAATTTGGAGAGCCTAACAATCAAGCTTTGCTTCAACAAATGGTGCAACAAGCTATGCTTCAACAAGGATTTGAACATGCTTATGCACCTCCACAACAAGCTTATGCGCCACCACCACCTCCGGTGCATCGAGGGCCTCATGTTGATCCAAGGTTGATCCAGGATTTCTTTATGACTAGGGCAATGCCACAAATGATGGGTCCACCAATTAATGCCAATAATTTTGAGATTAAGGCGGGTCCAATCAACATGGTGAGAGACAAACAATTTGGTGGTTTACCGAATGAGGATCCTAATGCACATCTTGCTCAATTTATTGAGATTGCCAATACTGTGAAGATGAACGGGGTGAGCAATGATTGTCTAAAGATGAGGTTGTTCTCATTTTCCTTGAGAGATCGTGCTAGAACATGGTTATCTACCATCACTCTGGGTATGTGTAACACTTGGGAAGAGCTTGCACAAATATTTTTAAACAAATATTTTCCGCCTTCTAAGACGCTTCAAATGAAAAGCTTAATCACGCAATTCAAACAAATACCACAAGAGAGCTTTTATGAAGCGTGGGAACGATTTAAGGATATGTTACGCAAGTGCCCACAACATGATTTTTCGGAAAATCAACAAGTGGGGTTTTTCTACCAAGGTTTGGTGAATGGTCAAAGAGTGCTTGTTGATCTTCGGCGGGTAGATTCGTACTTGGAATGACTCCGGAAAGGACTATAAGGATTTTTTATGAGATTTCTACAAATGTCTACCAATGGCCATCGGAGAGAGTTAGTGGATGCTATGGATTTGAGAGCTTCGATCAGGGGCAACAGTTTAGTGTGAAGAGAGCTAGTGTGGAGCCAAACATGCCTAGTGTTGAGATGATAGTGGCTGAGGTAATGAGGCAAATGAGCTTGAGTCAAGGTATGAATACTCAAGAAGTTTGTATGGTTGAAGGCCAAATTAATCATGGTGTGCTACCACCGAATGTTGTGAGTGGGGATCAATGGGCTATGTCAATGCCACGAGTGGAAGGTGTGCAATACATGCAAGGAAGAAATTACCATGGGAATTATCAAAATAATTACCAAGGTAATTTCAACCACAACCAAGGAAACTATCCACCAAGGCAAGGGGGTTTTAATAGTCAAGCTAGTGGAAGTTCTTACCCACAACAACAAAGGCAAGGTAATTTTTCATACTCTAATCCGAACAATGTGGTTGCTTACCCTCCGGGGTACCATCCGGGAGCTAAAGCACCAAATCAAGAGGGTAAGGGAACAACCGAGGAGTTGATTGAGAAGTTGATTGCATCTAATAAAACTCAAGATGAGACAAGAAGAGCTCAAGATGAATTGAGAAGAAAAGCCGATGAAGCCAATGATAAGAGGTTTAAAGCCTTGGAGTATCAAGTGGGGTAAATTGCCATTGCGTTGAGCGCAAATGAGAAAGAAAATTTCCTTCTACCACCATTGTGAATCCAAAAGAACAATGCAAGGCAATCACCTTGAGGAGTGAAATGAATTATGAGGGACCTTCCATGCCCATGGAAGATGAGAAGGTGGAAGAGAAGGAAATTGAGGAAAATTTGGTTGAAGAAGAGCTTGTGGAGGAAAGAGAAGTTGAAGTAAAAGCGAATGAAGAAACGGATGTGGTTGAGCCGGATGTTGTTGAAAAGAAATGGCAAAGAACCAAGGCAATGAAAAAAAGAAGAAGAAATTAAAGTGGAAATGGATAGTTAGGGAATTCCAAAAACATAAGTACTTATTCCCTTTCCACATCGATTTTTAAAGAAGGAGTTGGATGAGAAATTTGCAAAGTTTTTGGAGATCTTCAAGAAAATCCACATAAATATACCCTTTGCGGATGCCTTGAGACAAATGCCTCACTATGCTAAGTTTTTGAAAGACATAATGGAAAGAAAGAGGAGCTTAGTGGAGAATGAGACCGTCAACTTGACGGCGGAGTGTAGTGTCATAATTCAAAAGAAGTTGCCTCCAAAGCTCAAAGATCCGAGGAGTTTTGTCATACCATGCGAAATGGGGAAGAATGAAGTGCACATAGCTCTTTGTGATCTTGGAGCAAGTATCAACTTGATGCCTATGTCTATCTTCAAGAAACTTGGTATAGGGGAAGTAAAGCCTACATCCGTGACATTGCAACTTGCGGATAGGTCTTTGACTTATCCTAAGGTAGTAGTTGAGGATGTACTAATCAAAGTTGGAAAGTTATATTCCCAGTGGATTTCGTAGTGCTTGACATGGATGAGGATGCAAATGTTCCATTGATTTTGGGATCTCCATTTTTGGCCACGGGAAGAGCTTTAATTGATGTGCACAAGGGGGAGTTGACATTGAGAGTAAATGAAGAAGAAGTGATGTTTTCATTAAGAAGTGCTATGAGGCATCCGAATGAGAAAGAAGAATGTAGAAGGATTGACTTGATTGATGAGATTGTTCAAGAGAACTTGCCATTTTTCTTATCCAAGGATCCTCTTGAAACAAGCATAAGCCACTCTCTTACTTTATCTCTTAACTCTAACTCTTCTTTTTATTGTCTAGAAGATGAGGATATTAATGATTGCTTACATGATTTGAATGCTTGTAGGGAAATACAAGAAGATGAGGCCAAGTTAATGTACTATGGAAAAAATGAATATCTTCCATTGGAGGTCTAGAATGAAGAGTCAAAGATTGATAAGGGTAAGGAAGAATTGAAGCCATTACCCGATCACCTTACGTATGCATATTTGGAGGACAACAAGACCTTTCCGGTAATTGTATCATCATCCCTTTAACCTCTAGAGCTTGATAAATTGTTGAGGGTGCATAGAGATCATAAAAGTGCTTTAGGGTGGAGTCTTGATGATTTGAAAGGTATAAGTCCCACTATTTGTATGCATCATGTTATGTTGATTGATGAGATAAATCATGCATACAACCTCAACGTTGTTTGAACCTTATTATGCAAGAGGTTGTTAGGAAAAAAGTCTTGAAATGGTTGGATGCTCGAATTATTTATGTCATAAGTGATAGTTCGCATGTGAGTCCTTTGCATGTTGTGGCTAAGAAAGGGGGATTGACCATTGTTAAAACGGAATTTGATGAAGAACTTGCTACAAGGGTAAAAACGAGTTGGAGAGTGTGTTGTGATTATAGGAAGTTTAACGAAAACACTCATAAGGATCATTTCCCTTTGTCTTTTATTGATCAAATGCTTGATAGTTTGGCGGGATACAAGTATTATTGTTTTCTAGATGGTTATTCGGGGTACAACCAAATCATAATAGCCCCCGATGATCAAGAGAAAACAATTTTTACTTGTCCGTATGACACGTTTTTTTCTATAAATTGTCTTTTGGGTTGTGCAATGCCCCCGCCATCTTTCAACGTTGCATGATGGCCATTTTTGGGGAATTAATAGAAAACATAATGGAGGTTTTTATGGATGACTTTTCCATATTTGAATATTCATTTGATAAATGCTTGGCTAATCTTTCTATAGTTTTGCAGCGATGTCAAGATACGAACCTAGTCTTGAATTGGGAAAAATGTCATTTTATGGTTCAATAGGGTATCGTACTTGGTCATCATATTTCGGAGAAAGGTTTGATAGTTGATACGGCAAAGGTAGTAGCCATCAAATATCTTCCCCCACCAAAAAATAAAAAAGGGGTGAGATCGTTTCTTGGTCACGCCGGGTTCTATCGACGTTTTATAAAAGATTTTTCTAACATAGCCAAACCTTTGTGTAAATTGCTTGAAAAAGATGATCCGTTTAAATTTAATGATGAATGTCTTGATGCTTTTAGTGTACTCAAGGAAGCCTTAATTTCGTCTCCAATCCTCATCTCTCCCGATTGGAGTAACCCTTTTGAGCTCCATTGTGATGCAAATGACAATGCATTGGGAGTAGTGCTTGGTTAAGTGAGGGAGAATAAGTTTCGAGCCATCTACTATGCATCCAAGACGTTCAATACAAATCAAAAGAATTATACCACAACGAAAAAAGAGTTTTATCCGTGGTTGATGCTTTTGAAAAATTTTGTCCATACTTGGTTGGCACGAAAACCATTGTGTATGCGGACCATGGCGTCATTAGGTATTTGATGAATAAGAAAGATGCTAAACCAAGACTAATTCGTTGAGTTCTTTTGTTGCATGAGTTCGATGTGGAGATACGTGACAAGAAGGGGGTAGAAAATGTCATCGCCGACCACGTGTCACGTTTGGAAAATGTTGATGAAGAGGGCACTATGGAGTTTATTAAGGATGTATTTCCGGATGAAGAGATTCTTCTAGTTGATTTTCAAAGGATGTACACTTTGTATGAGACCGGAAGGCTGTGGTATGAGGATTATGTGAATTATCTAGCTTGTGGCCTCAAGCCGGATCATCTCACTGAATCTCAAAGGAAGAAATTCTATCATGATGTTAGGGAGTACCTATGGGATGATCCTCTTTTGTTTAAAAATTATCCGGATGGAATCATAAGGAGATGTATCCCGGAAGAAGAAAAGTTAAGTGTTATGGAGATGTGCCATAGTTCACCATGTGGAAGACACTTTGGATTTCAAAAGACGGGGGTAAAGATTCTACAGTCGGGTTTGTTTTGGCCAACTTTATTCAATGATTGTAAGGAGTACATCAAGGGATGTGATCAGTGCCAAAGGATTGGAATTATAGGGCAACGTGATGAAATGCCCATGAGGAACATTTTTGAAGTTGAAGTGTTTGATGTATGGGGGATGGATTTCATGGGCCCATTTCCGCCTTCCAATAGTTACCACTACATATTGCTTGCGGTAGATTATGTGTTTAAATGGGTGGAAGCAATTCCGACAAGAACAAATGATGCTTTAGTGGTCAAGGGTTTCTTAAGTAAGAACATCGTTGCTAGGTTTGGAGTGCCAAGAGCCATAGTCAGTGACGGGGGATCACACTTCATAAATAAGCTTATTGAGAAGCTTTTAAGTGGCTATAGAGTGAAGCATAAAGTGTCTACATCGTACCATCCTCAAACAAATGGCTTGGCGGAGGTGCCAAATAGGCAAGTGAAGCTTGTTCATGAGAAGATGGTTAATGGGAATCGAAAAGATTGGTCTTCTAAGCTAGAAGATGCTTTATGGGCCCATCGAACGGCTTACAAGATCGCTCTTGAGTTTTTTTCCCATACAAGCTCGTTAATGGAAAGACATGCCATCTACCCGTGGAGTTGGAGCATAAAACACTTTGGGCCCTTCGGAAGTTGAATTTTGATGAGAAAGAATCCGGAAAGAAAAGGTGTCTCCAATTGGTTGAATTAGAAGAGTTTAGAGAAGAAGCTTACTCAAGCTCAAGGATTTTGAAGGAAAGGCTCAAGAGATGGCATGATGGAAGGATCAAAACAAAGGAGTTTATTCTGAGGGATAAGGTTCTATTGTTTAATTCAAGACTTAAATTATTCCCCGAAAAACTTCGTTCGAAATGGACCGGTCCATACTTGGTGATCGAAGTGAGAGATGATGGCTCAATAAAACTTGAAGGATCGGATGGAATTGTGGTTAATGGTCATAGAGTGAAATATTACCATTCTCCCTCTCAACGGGAGTTGGTATATGTGGATACATTCACCTCTTGAAAGCTCGTATCCTTTTAGTAGTTATAGGTTGTATATATTTTTTTCTTGTTTTGCATTTTTTGGTCTTGTAGGTGGATTGTACTTGTGAGAAGATGATGTATTGAAGATACAAGGAATGCCTCGTTGAAGTGTAATGGTATGTCGTACCACTTTTTGCAAACTTACCTTGAAACTCTTGTTTCAATTTAAGTTTGGGGGGATATGGTGTGGTACGATTGGTTATGATATATGTTAGCATGTATTCTTCTGTTTTGATCAAATTTAAAAATTTTCTCATAAGTTCTGTGTAGTTTTGGTACGTTTTGGTGGTGTTGAAGTTGATAATTCCATTAATTTTGGTAACAATTGTTGAGCTAATGATGTGATTGAGTTTTGAGCATATATAGGGAGTATTTGAAGCATATACGCAAGGGAAGGCAAGGTTTGAAGTTGAAAAATTGAAGAAAATAGGGTGCAGGTACACGGGGCGTGTACAGTACATGGCTCTGTGAGAGTTGGTCGTGTACTGTTGTCAGAAAATTGGACACGTCTAGATCGAGGCCGAGTTCAGAACTCGAGCCGTGTTCAAAGCAAGAACATGGGCCGTGTACCGCACACGGCCCTGTCTAGAAAAGCCTTGCGCAGTCATCCGACGACCAAACACGGCCACCCCTGAGGCCGTGTACCAAACTCGGACCGTGTAGTGTCTGAAGTCTGAGTTTAAAAGTCTGATTGCAGAACACGCTTCTCACTTCCATTTGCCCTAAAACGCATGCTCCTCGTCTAATCCTTCTCAGAAACCACAACTTCGATTGAGAACAACATCCAAGTGGTAAGATTGAGAGGTTTAGAGTATATTTCTCAAAGTTTTTGCATCAAATTCGTTCATTCATTTCAAGAAATCCAAGGTATGAATTTCTTACCCTAATTTTCAATTGAAGGTTTGAATTTCGAAAATTTTTGAATTGATGTACATGATATGTGTTTGAAGCATGTTTAGATTGTGAAGTACATTAATTTTGTAGGTTTAAATGATAAATTAACTGGAATTTTGCAAAGTTAGGGTTCATGTGGTTTGAATTTGGGAAATTTTGGATTTTGATGAACTTAGGTTTGTATGATGAGATAGATTGATTGATGATATTTATATGATGATTGTGTTGATAAGAAATAGCTTGAGTGTTGAGGATTTGAGCATAAGGATGTTGATATTCTTTTAAAAATTGCTTTGAAAATTAATGCATTTCAAGTGTTCGATGAAATGCCTAAGTGATTTTTTGAAGTAATTTGAGAACTTTACATGAACAATGAAGCATTGTTGGTCAATTGCTAAATAAATAATGCAAAGATGAGGGGAATATGTGGTGAAATTCTTGAAAATGAAATGATGCTTTTATTGGATTGATTAAGAATGTTGTGTTGTTGCTTGTTCAAAACTCCTCAATGATTAAGCATGAGGATTGTAGTTTAAAAAGGGGTGTTGTCATAAACATCAAAGCATAATTAGGATTAGCACTTAGTTGAATAACAAGTGATGATTCTATGCCTAGTTACCAACGTTATGATGAAGTTGAGTGTAATTTGAAAATTTTGAAAATGGCAGATGGCTGAAAGAAGAGTTCGAAAACTCAATGAAGACTTTATCATTGTGGAAACTGAGGCAGAATTGTCCGACTTGGATGCCAAATTGATGGAGGATGGGATACATCCTGAGTACTTTGGAGTAGAATTAGAGGAAGGTTAGGAGAATTACATCTTGAGGTGGTAAGTTATATTCCTTAAGATCAGGCCAACTGAATTTCAGAATCAGAAAACTATGACCGGGCTTGGGATAGAAGCTGATTTAGAAGAATATTTAGTATGAGAGGCATGGAAGAATTCTTTGATAAGAGACCTCCTACATATCATCACCTTACAACTGAATTTTTTAGCATCCTTCAAGTGAAGAAGAACGGGAATGACTTCCCCACTTCAGTAACCTTCCAGCTGAATAATGAGTTGAGAGAGAAGGTACCCATCCATTTGTTGAATAGGTTTATGGGATGCCCCCCATGTGAGAATCATGGCCATTTTTATGAAGGAGGGGGGTTTAATCAACAAAGTTGGTGGAAGTTGTTAGTCAATGATGGAACAAAACCAGCAGATTATATCCCTAGTGCATAAAAAGGGACGGCTATTCGGAATCCCGTAATGAGATATTTGGAGAAGATTGTATCAAACATAGTGGTGGCTGGTTACGAAGATGGATCAGTAGGAGAGAAACAACTTTACATCATGTATTGTTTGTACCATGATCTTGAGTTGAATATGGAAGCCCACTTCATTCACCATGTAGAATGGGTAGCGAAGAGGCAAACTTCACAAGGAGTGATGGTTGGAGGGATAGTTACAATGATAGCTCAAGGATTAGAGATTGATCTCAGAGGAATGGAAAATATGATGAATAGTGAGGGGCTCAATTACAACCAGTTAATGAGGATGGAGTTTTTGGCTGTGATAGGAGATAGATATTGCTTGAGGCAAGATAAAGGAGCCCGATTCCCTTTACCTGCTCCGAAGCTAACATCAGTTTTTGCTCGAAGGAAAAATGTCAATTTTGCAATGGCAAGTGTGCAACACTCCACTGTCGTGAGGTAATTTTATCGAAGGAATCGAGATGGAGTGGAGGCAGTTTTAAGGCAAATGCGTGTTGAAGATAATCTTGAATTGGCAAATTTGAGAGCCATGCCCGTCGCTATGGAAGAGGGGAATGAAGAAGATCCTCAACATCAGCAAGTGGAATTTGAAGAACATGCTCCTGAACCTCCACAGTTTGAAGAAGAACAGGAACAAGAGAAACAACAGCAACAGTTCATGGGACAAGGGATGGGAGATGCAAACTGGAATTTCTTTGAAGGGGAGATGCCAGATATAAGGAACACTCAGAAACTGCATGGAGAGCAAATTAGACAAATGAGAGAAGAGCAACAGAGGCAAGGAGTGCAGATCGGGGAGATCCACGAGGGACAACATAGGATGGAGTACTATGAATAGAATGTTCGAGCACATTCGAACAATATGGAGGAAATGTTCACGATGATGTTTAACTTTCAGTTCCCTGTCTCACCTCGTGCATATATCCATTGGGCACCGTGCCAGCCTCGTCTCCCTCCTCGTCCGGATAATTGAGGGAGTACTTTTAGTGCTCGTCACTTCATTAGTTTTCTATTTTAGTTGGATTGAATTTTGTTGGATTTGAGACTTTTTATTGTTTTGTTTTGGGATGTTTAATTTCGTAATTTAGTTTTTCTTTTCAATTAAGGATTGAGATGATTGTTAATTTGCATTGATCATGGATGGAGTGATCTTTGTGTTTTACTTCTTTTAGTGTTGTTTTGTGCTTTTGTTGTTGTCTTTGCGTTATCTTTTATTTATTTGTGTTTGTTTGTATTTTTATTCTTGTTAAGGTTTTGTTTGGTGGTTTGTTTGGGAGGTCGTGAGTCATTTTGGGTGCGAGTAATGATGCATTGTGGTGTTAGGTGATAACGAATCATAATTAAGAATTTCTACACTTTCGAATTGTGATATGTTTTATTTAATTAGTTCAATTATTAGATGAATGTGTTGCAATAAGTCCTTTTAAGTCAAGCAATAACTTGTGAGAATTTGTACCTCGACCATAGATAAATGGTTTATTCTTTTCATGAGTGGATCGGTTGAGTTTTGATAAACTAAATGCTTGCTCAAAGACTTTAGGAATGAACCCGATTAGTAGATATTGATGATATGATTTAAGATCATCCTTGTCATGAATAGTCATTGCCAAACATTTCCTTACCTCTAACATCATCCTTAGTTAACGACCTTTGAGCCTTTAAGCCTATTTCTTGTGAATTTATCACATTACAAACCTTGATTACCCACATGACCCTTATATATTGACCTTTTGTGTGATTAATCAAGAAGATGGTAGCTAGAAAGATGTGATGAGATGACAAAAGAAGAAGAGCAAAGAAAGACGCTCAAATAAGAATACAAGCAAGAGAGTATATGGATCCCTCAAATAAGAAAAGGAGCAAAGAAACAAAGACGCTCATGAAATTAAAAAAATCAAAAGAAGGGAGGATACAAGAAAAAAATAGTTAAAAATCTAAGAGAAGTGATGATTAGTGCTTGAATGTTGCAAAGAATAAAAAGGGAAGAAAGAAAGTGTAGGAATAGAAGAAAGTAGCTACCTCTTCGATTACTTACACGCATTTAGTCACTTTTATCTAAATTCTTCCTACCTTACCAAAGAGCCTATCATGAGATCCGTAATCAAAGACCTTTTTGATCATTAATTAAAACTTTGGTGGTTTGTGAATAGAGTCTACGAGCAAGTGTGTGGTGAGTCGAACCAATTGATTGATGAGTGTTGACTTACCTAATTTAAAGAGTGATGAGTGATTGATAAACTTAAGTGAGTCTTAGATTAAAAGGGGTTATATTGCACATTATTTTCTTTTGATTGAACTTATTAATTTCTCATATCATGTTTCTAATGATTGTAGGATAACTTAGTATGATTTTTAGCTCTTGTTGCTATTGATGTGTTGTTACTTGTATTCATTTAGTCTTTTCCTAGATGAAAAATATCTCCCTCGATTTTTTATTTTCGTTGTTCGGGGACGCACAACACTTCAAGTTTGGGGGTGTGATTGTCGTTATTTTCACCTAGATTTTAGCACCTTTTCGTGTGTATTTTTCGTATTGTTTTATCCATATTTATATGTATTTTGGTGGTGTTATGTTTTTTTATGGAATTGCGTGTGAATAAACTTTTAAATATTAAATAGGTGAAAAACAGAGCAAAAATGGAGTCGGGAGAAAAAAGGAAGCAAAACTGCAAAAATACGGCCAGCCGTGTTTGGCACACGGGGCGTGTACTGCGCATGGGGCATGTATCGCGCACGGGCCTGTAAGAGTTGACCGTGCGCGGTCGTCCGAAATCAAAACACGGCAACCCCTGTGGTTGTGTGCTGCACACGAGCCGTGCGCCGTCTGAAGCTCGCCGTTGACCAGAAGCCCTAGACACGACTTGGACCATGTACTGGACTCGAGCCGTGTAGTTGTTAAATTTCAGAAAATTTTCAGATTACTTCTAGAAGATCTCCAAGGGTGTAAATACCACTCCATTCAACATTTGATGTGACCAGAACCGAATTTTTGGCTGCTCACACACCTCACACACCATTTCGTTGATTTTACACCATATCCTTCATCCCATTCATCCATATTTTGATCCTACATCATCTCTCTATAAATTCTATCATCCAAATCAAGTGAAGAAGCAAGGAAGAGTGGGTGATCACCAAAGGAAGAAAGGAGATTCAATTGGATCCAATCCAAGGGAGTTTTTATTCTAATTTTGTGTTGTTCCTTTAGTTTACCATGATTTGTAAGGTTTCTAATGTCTATATTAAGGATCTTATGAAGATTGTAGGCTAATCTCCCTTGTGAGATTAGCAACATGAAAGTTGTTGGATAATTTGTGGATCTATGTAATTAAATTCATATGTTGATTGGGATATTTGATTTTCTATTATTGATGCTTAATATCTTGTGATCTATGACGTTTTGTGTGCTTGATTATTCTAATTATATGATTACATTGAGAGATCAATTGTGTGCTTAGGATAATTGAGTAAATCATTTCATCAAATATCTTATGTTCATTATAAATTGTAAAGAGATTGAGAAATCCTTAAGGATTTAGAACCCATTGATAGAATATGTGATTAGTTAGATTGAGAAGTCAATTAATCATATGAAGGGATTCTTTAATTGAACTTAGTACCTAGTTGAAATAGTTTAATTGAGAACCAACATTTGAGCTCTTTTGAGATTGTGAAAATGATCTACATCCTATGCATTTCGAGAGGAAGTGTAGGTGGTATATTTGTTGGCCCTTAGTCTTACCCCTTGATACATATGAATTTAATGCATGAATACTTGAATTACCACTTCATTAGTGTTGTTAATCTCACTTCTACTCAACTTGAAAAACAAATCATCTTTTACTATCTTATTTATTATCATTACTTGTTTTAATACTTGTTATTTACTTATGTTTCGAAAATAATCGTTGATGATTAGTCTCTATAAAATTGCGAAAAAGGTGATCTCGCTTATGTTCTAGCATCGACCTCCCTGTGGTTCGATAAATTCTTGAATTGGTCAACTCGACTACAAGTTATGGCTAATCACATATCTGCATACACTATATAAATACCCAATCTGCATACCTATTAAGCCTATGCGCGTATACCCACTGAACTCAATCTGCATACACAATCTGAATACCCAATATATATGAGGACTCAATCTGCATACCCATTCTACACCCCAAAAATTGCATACCAAGAAATTTGGCAAAAGACGTGATTCAATATGAAGATAATGATGGTGGTCAGCGAAGAAGATGATAATGGTAGGCAGGGAGGGGTTGAGGAAGTGATTACCGATTTAACAGAATAGAATACTCATACGTATATGATTTAAGATTTCATTTTATTTTATATAGGGATATATTGGGTATCTTAAACTAGTATATTGTATATATTTGTGATATTTTCACCTTATCGTATCTACTAGTAATATTAATATATATTTTTGTATTGGGTGGTTATAAATCCAAATAAAAAATAACCCTAGGTGGGGAAGAGTATGTATACCCCAAGTTAACACTCCTTCCTCATCCAAATCCCCCTAACTACCAAATAATTCCAACTAAAATTCATAAAATGTAATTTGAATTTGGGATTTTACTTATATTATTTAAATTTTAATTTTATATTAATTAAATATAAAATAGATGATGATGTGTGTATAAATATGTAATATTTATATAATTCGATTTTATTAAATCTCAATTAAAATAAGCTAAGAATTAACCAATTTTGACTAAAAACCAAAAATAAACATTAATATAAGCCATGCGACATCAACTCAAATCTCGAGAATTATATATGTATATAATAATGTAGTAAATTAATCCAAGATCATGAATGATCACGTGGCCACTAGCAATACGCCATTCCACCTCGCTGTAAGGGAACAAATCCACCCCTCCACAATATAATATTTACTGGAGTAATTAATAGGAGTATTTCGCACGCAGCTGATCGTAGCGTACTAGCGTTTACTTATTTTTCCACTATTTTGCTTAAAAGAGAGGGGTATAGCGCAACTGGTTGTACCAATTGAATTGATATCATTTTGGTCTCCACCTGCTCCTTTATTAATGCTATTTTTTTAATTTATTTTTAAATTTATCTTATTTAAATGACTATTATACCATAAATCATAAACCTTAAATTCTATGGATAAATTATATCCTAAACCACAAGGGTAAGATTACAATTATACCCTAAACCTTAGGGGATAATTATATCATAAAGCACAAGGGTAAAATTACAATTATACCCTAAACTCTAGAGATAAATTATACCCTAAACCATAAGAGTAAAATTGTAATTATATCCCTAAAATTAAAAAAAACAGTAACGTACAGCTACCATTTTATAAAAAAACACACACACTGAAGGTGAAGGAGGGAGGTTGTACCGGGGGTTGTACCAATTGAAAGTTGTACACAAGTCTTTGTCTTGCTTAAATTATATTCCCTTCATCCTCCAAAAATGTATTCAATTATTTTTAAATGTGAATTAAGAAGTTTAATAATATAATGTGTAGTGAATAGAAAAATATAATATTTTAATATATAATGGGTAATTATATTAATATGGAGTATGGGTGCATATGTATTGAGTTGAATATAATAATTATATTTCTGTGGATCACGTCAACAAAAAATTGAAATGAGACAGACCAAATGACAAAATGAATTCCTATTAAAGGGGAGTAATGACAAAGGCTTATACAAAACCTTCTCACAAATGGGCCTTCGTAGAACAAATAAAAAGTAATACTTCTTCCTTCCTTATTTAAACTTCACATTCTCCATTTTCTCCATTAAAAGCAAACAGGGCACATAAAAAATTTAAAATCAACTTAAATATATAAAAATTAAACTAAAAGTTAATCGAGTTAAGTGAGGAAATTTCAAACCAAACAACTATCAATCGTTACATAGTAATCCTTCCGTCCCCTTTAAAGGATTCATTTTTTCTATTTTTGTCGTCTCGATTAAAGGGTTTTTTTTTTCTTTTTACACACTGATGAGCGTAAAAATTACTTGAAAATATTGTCCATTTTTAGTTATGGTTGCTTTCAGTGATTAATTTCTTTAATTCCTTAATTTTTGTAATGAATGGTACTTTTGTTGGAATTTATCGGATTTATGCTTAAAATAACCTTCTACATTCAATTATGAAGGCGTGAGAAAAAAACGGGGCTTGATTCGAAGTTAAAATGAGCAAAAAGGAGCTAAAACCGTAAAACAGCGCATGCTGTAATTTTACAGCATATTAGCTGCGGCCCAACAGCTCTAATTTGGCCCAATTTCCTTTTAAAGGTAGCCCAAATCATGGTTTGTTGGAGCTAAATAAGTTGGGCCCACTAGATAAAAGAGGAGCAGCCATTTTCTTCAAAGTTGGGCCCAAAACATGCTTTAGATACAACATTAATTTGTCCATTTTAAATTCCAATTGGAAGGCAGCAAGAGAACCCATCAGCCCACGTATGATATTTTTAATTATTTGGAATCAGAAGGCAGCAAAAGGGAGGGGCATTGAACAGCAGCCGATTTCCACCTTCCATTCTTTCAACTCTCCATTTTTCCCCTTCTTCTCAATTCACCCATTCATCCTTTGCCACAAATTCCACCCATTTAATGTACTAAATTCTTTCCTCATCCATTCCATTTGATCAAGGAAGCAAGAGAGGTTGAAAATTGCAAAAGAAAATAGAGCTTTTATTGAAGAAATTCAAGGGAAGCATTTATTTTATTTTGTAATTTTCTTAGGGTTTAATCATTGAATTTTGTAGGACAACTTATTTTGTTTTGTTTGATACTATGTTAGGGTAATCTCCCTTGTGAGATTAGCTCCATGATTGGTGTTGGATAATTTAGTTTTTATGCAATTGGATTTAAATCTTAATTTGGTATTTGTGATATTTTTATCATTGATGTGAATAGATTGATGTATATGTATGATTTGTGTGATTAATTGTCATGGACATATGATTAGATTGAGAAATCAATTGTGTGTTTAGGATAGTTAATTGAATCATTTCATCGTACATTTCATGTGCATTAATTTAGAATGAGATAGAGATATCCTTCTAAATTTAGAATCCTTTGATAGAACATTTAATTGGCTTAATCAAGAGGTTGGTTGATTAGGTGAGGAGACCCAAACTATTAGTGAATTCATAGTACCTAAAAAGGGAATATTGCCTATGATTTAGTACCTCATTAGGGAACTCGTAGAGTAATTAGTACCTAGTGGGAGGTGTTCACTTTGGTCACGATCCTATGTGTTTTTGGGAGCCTTATTGAGGGCCTACATTCTATCCATCTCTCGAGAGAGTTTAGGTGGAATTAGTGATCGCTCCTATGTCATGTCCATTAGAGATTATAATTAATTGCATGATTTCTTTATTATCTATGTCATGATTGTTGCTAATCTCATACTTGTATCATTTGGAATCCATTTATCTTTGTATGTATTTTATTCTTATTTCTTCCATTAGAGTAATTGCATTTATTTGCGAGCTATCAATCCCATTCCATCGTCCTTATAAAATCACGATAAACTTGAGATCGCTTAAACTCTAGTACTTTCCTCCCTTAGGTTTGATATTTTATTGCTTGATCACCCCGACTATTAACGACTAATCAAATGGCGCTGTTGTCGGGGAGGTAACGGTCGCTAGTAGTTCGACGAAGGATTGTTTAGAGTGATCTTAATAAGGACATTTATTTCTAATTTTTCTTTCTCTTGTAGGTGCATACCTTAAGAAGGAAGAAAAAAGTGAACAAGCCCAAAAATAAGAGCTACATGGAAAATATTCAAAATATGGTGAATGCAAATGCTCTACCTATTTGGAGGGTTGATCGTTGTCATTTTCACCTAGATTTTAGTGTCTTTGGTTGTGGGTTTTCGGATGTTTTATCCATATTTGTGTGACTTTTGGTGGAGTTTTATGTAATAGGAGAAATGTGGTGTGAATTGATAGAAATGTGTAAATGAGCTTAAATACGTGTACAACAGGTCAAGAAATGGAGAAAAATAGAATCGGGAGCAAAACGGAGAAGGAAGAACAGGGCACGCTCGGACACGCCCCGTGTGCAGAACATACGCCTGTCCGAGGTGGCCGTGTTCGATCATTAGAATGCAAGACTCCCCTAGGAGAAGGTCGTGTTCCGGTACACGAGTCGTGCGCTAGCACACGCCCCGTGTGCGGAACACTGGCCTGTACGAGGAGGCCGTGCGCAGTCATCAGAAAATTCAACACGCTCATGGGAGAGGCCATATGTGGGTACATGAGCTGTTTTCGAGAACGCGCAGCACACGCCGAACTGCGTGTGCACTACACGAGCCGTGTGCTGTTACACGGCCCGTGTAGGTGCAAAAAGTAGTTTAAATTTTAGAATATTCCGGAAGCTTCTAGAAGGTCCCTAAGTGATTTAAAAGGTTGATTTGTGCGAAATTGAAGGAGGGATCACACAATTAGAGCAGTTACACACACTCCACACCACATTTTCACACACTAGATCCATTTGATTCATCTCCATATATTGAATCAATCCAATCAACTTGATCTTCAAGGATCCATCCATCAATTCATTCTTCCATCACTTTAAGAAGAGGAAAGCATCAATGATTGAAGATTTTAGCATTTTGTAAAGAGGAAAGGTCTACTTCACAAAAGGGAAGCCAATCTACTTTCTAATTGTTGATTTTCTTCTTATTTTGGCTCAAATGGAGCAAGCCTTTGAATGTATTGATCTAAACACAATGTGTAGTGGCTAGTCCTATAGTAGGGCTAATCATATGATTGGTTATGCTAGATATGTAGGATTTGAGATGTTAAATTGAGTTAATTTTGGAGTTCCTTTTATGATTAATGAATCATGTTTCATTTCAATACTTGTGATATTTAATTCTCTATTCATAGTGTTTGGATGATCATTCTAATATTATGATTAGTGGTTTAATTAAATCATATATTAAGATGTGCATGCATGTTAGTGTGAGGGGAGGTAAGTCATACTCTTCTTATACTTAATACATTCATAGAGGGACATTTAAGAAATTAAGTGAAAAGAACAAAACATATGATCATAGAACCTTAAGGGAATTAAGAGTAAGAACAATTTTAGGAGATTTAAACTTGTCAAAGAGTCGAGAACCTAATTGTCTTGGCCATAGGGATTAGGGGTAAAAACGTGATTGCTTTTAGTCGATAATTAATGAAGTTCAATATCAAGAGTTATGCATATCTAGCTAGTTTCTTAATGATGAGTGTGATTAGCCTTGCTCTTAAGTGCATTTTATCCACATTCCATTCATCTTGTTACTTGTTTTATATTTGATACATTTAGTTGTTAATTGATTTCTTAGTTAATTGATTAGAATCAATAGTAGTATAAAAACCAAACCTTCAATCTTGTCACTCTTACAAAGTATAATCAATGACGAATCCGAATACAACTATAAGTTTACTTTCCCTTGGGACGACATACTTATAAATTTTGTTACTTGGTCACACATGTACAACAACGATAGAGTCCCTTGCTCTAAAATATTTTACTAAGAATGTGACTAAGAACATGGTGCCTCTTGCCGGGGAAATGTTAAACTTTTGGTTGTAACGAGTTTGAATATGATTAGTTTTGATAAGAGTATTTCTTTTATTTGTTTACTTGTTTACATGTCTTGGTTACTTGAAGAACTAATTTGGAAATTCTTATAGGTACATGTGAAATCGTTCAAAGTCTCAATCTATTGAACCTTTGAACTTGGAATTGGAAGCTACCTTAAGAAGACAAATGAGAGGAGTGCTAGATCCTACGGAGGAGGTTATGGAAAATATAATGGATAATTCTAATATGGTTGATGAAGATGGACATATGAGGAATTTTCAAGGGGGTGATAATGTTCGAGGAGGAAATACTAATCCGGAGTTTCTTCCACAAGCTTATGTGTAACAAATGCACTTGCAAAATCAACAATTGCAAGTGATTATTCAAAACTTGATGGCACAATAAGAAGCTAGAGATAACCAACAAGCTCCTTCGGTAGTGCAAAATCAACCTCGGGGCCATGGACATAATGGAGCGGGGATGAACATCCGAGATCATTTACAACCTTAATTTGGGAGATGCGGTGGGGCCGCCACTAAATGTCAACAATTTTGAGATCAAGATTGGGTTGATCAATATGGTGCAAGCAAATCAATTTGAAGGTGGAGCAATGGAAGATCCAAATGCTCAACTATCTCAATTCACGGAGTTAGCAAATACCATAAAGATCAACGGAGTGAGTGATGATATTGTTAAGATGAAGCTCTTTTCCTTTTCATTAAGGGATAGAGTTAAGGCTTGGTTTCGCACTATACCTCCGAGATCTTATAATACATGGAGAAAGTTGACTCAAAGGTTTCCTAAGCAAGTATTTCCCACCATCAAAGATGTTACATCAAAAAGGTCAAACATTACAGTTTAAGCAAAGCCTCTTGAAACTTTTAGTGAGGCTTGGGACCGGTTCAAAGAAATGCTAAGGAAGTGTCCACAACATGGATTTTTCGAAGATCAACAAGTAGGATTTTTCTATGCCGGTTTGAATGAAAGTGAAATGATGCTTGTTGATGCTTCGGCGGGAGGTTCTATATTAGGGCAAACTCCAGAAAGAGCTATTGATATATGTGAAGAGATTGATTTGAATACTGGTCAATAGCCTATGGATAGAGTTGCGGGCATGTATGAAAGGGAGAGAATAGCTAAGATGGAAGAAGTGCGCTTCCAACAAGTAAAAAAGGTTGAGGTGCCTAAGGAAGATGAGACTGATAAGGCAATAACGGATATACTTAAGAGAATGAATGCTAATTTGAAAGTTTCTCCAAACTCTACGTCTTTGATGAATCAACAAGTGTTTCATAATCCTCAACAAGGCATGTCTATGCCTAATATGGGTCAATCTTCTCAAAGTTGTCAAATGCCTACATCTATGCCTCAACAAGGTATGTCCTCTAATTTTGGAATTCAAGATACTTGGTGTCCACCAGAGATGTCACTTGAGGAAGTTGCCTTCATGTAAGGAAGAAACTTTCATGAAAATTATGGTGGTAACTTTGGTAATCATAGAGGGGGATATCCACAAAGGTAAGGATGATGGGGGCAAGGTAATTTTCAAGAAAATTTCAATCAACCTCGTAGATATGAGAATTTATCATATGGGAATCAAGGAAATGCCCTTACTCTTCCACCGGTCACTAATCCGAGGGAGAAAACTCAAAATAGTAAAGGAAAGCCTACAATTGAGGATCAAATGGCCAAGATGTTTGGTTTTATGAAACAAGAGAAAGAGGTGAATGATAAAAGATTTGATTTTATGAAACAAGAGAAAGAGTTGAGTGATAATAGATTCAAAGCTTTGGAAACACAAATGAGTCAAATGGCAAGTGAAAGGGGGGATGTTCATCTTCAAGGGAAGTTTCCATCTACGACCATTACTAACCCGAAGGAGCAATGCAAGGCAATTGAACTTTGTAGTGGAACAAAATACGAAGGGCCTTCTAGCCAATGGAAGTAGAGTGTGTAGAATGTGAACTTGAGCCTAAGGAAAGAGTGGATGAAGAAGGGAAAGAGAAAGAAGTTGAGATTGTTGAAAAATATGAAAGTACCCCTATACTTGAAGAAGAAGAAAAAGTGAAGTCTCCTAAGAAATGGGAACGATGTAGAGAAGCAAAATGTAAAGAGAGAGAAAAAAAGTTTGAAAGAGATTAATGGGGAATACCTAAGTTGCCCATTGCAATCTCATTCCCACAAAGATGCTTGAAAAAGGGATTAGAGGAGAAATTTGTCAAGTTTGTTGAGATGTTGAAGAAGATACATGTAAATATTCCTTTTGCGGATGCTTTGCTTCAAATGTCCTACTACTCCAAGTTTTTGAAGGATATCTTGTCAGAAAAGAAGTTTGGGAGAGTTTGAAACGGTGAATTTAACAGAGGAGTGTAGTGCTATCTTGCAAAAGAAACTTCTCCCTAAATTGAAAGATCCGGGGAGTTTCATTATTCCTTGTGAGATAGGAGAGCATGAGAATTACAAAGTTTTATGTGATTTGGAGGCTAGCATTAACTTGATGCTCTTGTTAATTTTTAAGAAGTTGGACATTGGTGAAGTCAAACAAACGTCGATCACACTTCAATTAGCCGACCGGTCGTTGACGCATCCAAAAGGAATTGTGGAAGATGTTTTGATCAAAGTTGGCAAGTTTGTATTTCCTGTGGATTTTGTGGTACTTGATATGGATGAAGATGCTAATGTTCCGTTGATACTTGGTCGTCCATTTCTTGCCACGGGAAAAGCATTGATAGATGTGGAGAAAGAGAGAGGCTATCAGATATCCTATGAACAAGGATGAATGTAGAAGATTGGAGGTTGTGGACAATATTGTTGAAGAGCATATGTATCATCTTCATTCTAAGGATCCATTGGAAATTATCATAAGTCACTCTTACTCTATTGACTCTATTAAATCTAACTCCTCTTTTTGTTTAGAAAATGATGAAATGATTGATGAATTGCATGTTTAAATGCTTGTAGGGAACTCACAAGTGAGGAACAAAGGAAGCAAAAGTGGAGAAACTTGATGAAGAACCAAAAGAAGAAGTTCAAGAAAATATGGTGAAATTGAAACCATTACCGGAGCATTTGAAGTATGCTTACTTGGGAGAGAATGAGATGTATCCGGTAATTGTATCTTCTTCCCTTAATGATTTAGAATTGAAAAAGTTGTTAATAGTTTTGAGGGAGCATAAATCTTCTATTGGTTGGAGTATAAAAGATTTGAAAGGTATTAGTCCATCTATGTGTATACATAGGATTAATTTGATTGATGATGAGAAGTCATGTGTGCAAAACCAACGTAGATTGAATCCTATAATGCAAGAAGTGGTAAGAGTGCGGGAATAATTTTTCCAATTAGTGATAGTCAATACGTGAGTCCTTTACATGTAGTGGAAAAAAATGGTGGCATGACAATTGTTCGATCGGATACAAATGAAACAATTGCCACCCGAACTATCACGGATTGGAGAGTATGTGTTGATTATCATAAATTGAATGAAAATACTCGTAAAGATCATTTCCCATTGCCATTCATAGACCAAATGTTGGATCGACTTGCGGGGCATGAGTACTATTATTTTCTTGATGGGTATTACGAGTACAACCAAATATTGATTGCCCCGGAAGACAAGAGAAGACAACATTCACATGTCCTTATGGTATATTTGCATTTAGAATGATGCCTTTTGGTCTATGTAATGCCCCTGCCACTTTTCAGCGTTGTATGATGTATATCTTTGATGGTTTAACTGAAAATATTATGGAGGTATTTATGGACGATTTTTCCGTGTATGGTTCCTCTTATGATATTTGCTTGACTAATCTCACTATTGTGTTGCAAAGGTGTAAAGAATCGAAGCTTGTTCTAAATTGGGAAAAATACCACTTTATGGTGACCGATAGGATAGTCATAGGGCAACATATTTCAAAGCATGGTTTAAAAGTGGATAGAGCTAAAGTGATAGCCATAGAACGTCTTCCCCCTCCTACTTGTGAGAATGTGGTGAGATCGTTCTTAGGTCATGCGGGCTTTTATAGACGCTTCATTAAGGATTTTTCAAAAATTGCTAAACCTCTTTGTAAACTACTTAAAAAAGATTGTCTATTTAACTTCAATGATGAATGTCGTGCCTCATTTAAGGTGCTCAAGGATGCTCTCACTTCCTCTCCAATACTCGTTACCCCTGATTGGAGCCTACAGTTTGAATTGCATTTTGATTCTTATGATCAATCCATAGGGGTGGTGTTGGGGCAAACGAGGGAGAAAAAGTTTAGAATAATCTATTACGCCTCAAAGACATTGAATTCATTCCAAGTTAATTATACCACGACGGAGAAGGAAATTTTAGCCGTCGTGTATGCTTTTGAAAAGTTTCGGCCATACTTAGTTGGAACACAATCTATTGTCTACACGGATCACGAGGCAATAAAATAACTAATGAGTAAGAAAGATGCTAAACTTCGTTTAATCCGTTGGGTGTTACTTTTGCAGGAATTTGATGTGGTTATCAAGGATAAGAAGGGTGTGAAAATGTGATCGCAGATCATTTGTCTAGATTGGAAAATGGAGGTGAGAATGAAGACATGAAGCCGATTGGGGATGAATTCCAGGATGAGAAAATTTTGCAAGTTGAAGTTGAGCAAGTGTGTACTCTCATGGTGAATGTGCCACCTTGGTATGCTGATTATGTCAACTTTCTTATTTGTGGAATCAAGTCCACGTTGCTCAATGAGTATAAGGTAAAAATGTTTTATGTTGAAGTAAAGAAAAACTTGTGGGATGAGCCCTTTTTGTTTAAAATTTGCAATGATGAAGCAATAAGAAGGTGTGTGGCCGATGAAGAAGTCATGGGGATTCTTGAGCTATGTCACTTGTCTTTGTGTGGGGGTCACTTTGGTCATCAAAAGATGGGGGCTAAGGTCTTACAATCGGGTTTCTATTGGCCTACATTGTTTAATGATGCAAAAGAGTTTGTGGCTAAATATGATAGATGCCAAAGAATAGGGGGAATAATTAAGCGAGATTTGATGCCCATGAGTTCAAGAATTGATGTGGAAAAATTTGATGTACGAAGCATTGATTTTATGGGACCATTTCCCTCATCTAAAGGATATGTGTACATCTTGCTAGCCGTAGATTATGTGTCAAAGTGGGTGGAGGCAATCCCCACTAAGACAAATGATGATTTGATTGTTCAAAGGTTCTTGAAGAAGAATATTTTTGCTAGGTTTGGAGTTCCACTGGCATTAGTAAGTGATGGAGGATCTCACTTTGTAAACAAGTTGATGGAAGGATTGTTGAAGAGATATATAGTAAAACATCGAGTGGCTACACCTTACCACCCTCAAGAAAATGGATTAGTGGAGGTTTCTAACCATCAAATCAAGTTAGTTTTGGAGAAGACCATCAATGGAGGGAGGAAGGATTGGTCGGAGAAGCTTGACGATTCTTTATGGGCAAATCGAACGGCTTTTAAAACAATCCTTGGTGTGTCACCGTATCAATTGGTTTATGAAAAGGCTTGTCATCTTCCCGTGGAGTTGGAACACCGTGCGTTGTGGGCTATTAAACACCTTAATATGAATGAAGGGGAGAGTGGTCAAGCAAGGTTGTTGAAATTGATTGAGTTAGAAGAGTTTAGAGGAAGAGCATTTGATAATTCAATCATCTACAAAGAGAATATGAAGAGATGGCATGATGCTAAGGTTAAGGAAAAGACGTTTGCTCACGGGGACAAAGTTCTTGTATTCAACTCGAGGCTTGAATTGTTTCCCGGAAAGCTTGTCTAAATGGATGGGGCAATATGAAGTGTTTGAGGTGTTGAGTGCAAATACGTTGAAGCTTAAGGGTCCTAATAATGAGTTTGTGGTAAATGGTCATCGGGTGAAACATTACATATCTCCTTCTCAAAAGGAGATAGTGTATGTGGATACCCTCTCTTCTTGAACTTCTTTGATTGTTTAGTAGTGTAGATTTATTTATTTATTTATTTATTATTTTCTTGTAGATTTGGTATATAGGTGGTGAAGTTCAAGGAGAAAAGTGCATATGATGAAAGATAAGGGTGCTAAAGATGGAATGAAAATGTATGCCACACAACTCTTTACAAACATAAATTTTAACACTTGTGTTAATTTAAGTTTGGGGGGTGCGTGGTGGTCATACATGGATTTTGGAACTTGCACATAAGTCATCACGAGGTAATTTCATGAAGAGCATTTTTGGAAACTTCAAGGGTAAGTCTCCCACTTTTTTTGCAAACTTAATTCTCAACTTGTTTCGATTTAAGTTTGGGGGGAGAGTGCATGGTGTGACTAACCACTTGTATATGCTTGATATATCATGTGTGTTTATATTGTCTTGTGGCAAAATGGGTCAATTTTGAACTTTTTCTCATGAGTTAGGTTCGTTTTGGTATGTTTGGAGGTGTTAAAGCAATATTTTCATAAACGAATCGGAGATCAACCGGCTGACCTAACGGTTCACGATCGGACCGATTGGACCGGCGGTTCAACCGGAAAAAATAAAAATCACATATTTTTAAAATTATTTCATTATTTTATATATTATTTAATATTTTATTATTTTATATATGATTTAATATTTATATATAACTTAATAATTTATTATTTATATATAATTTTACATTAAAATATTTAATTTACATGTGAATATACATCTATTAAAAATATTGGACCAAAAGAAAATTAATTATGAATATTGAAATTGAAATGAAAATGAAAACAAAATTGTTAATTCTATTGTAGAAAGAAAATAATTAATTCTAACTTTAATCAACATTTATTAAAAAAATAATTTTTATTTTTTTGTATATAAAGTAAATAAATTTACTTATTTCAAATTTAAACAAATAATGAGTTAGTATGAAATTATATGTAATAAATATTTTGTTTAATAAAATGCTTCCTCTTCTTTTACTCAATATCCCACATTGGTTACTTATTAGAAAGAATGGGGCATAAGAACTCTATATAAAGTCTAAAGTTTCCCCTTCTTTTTCTCATCCCACATTGATTTCTTATTGGAGGGAAGGGGTATTGGATCTCTATACACAATGATCAACATTTCCCTTTCTTCACACTTATTTTGTTGGAATCGGGATTGTTGGCTCTTAAATTAGTCGATGATCCAAGGTCAAAGTGAAAATTTAAAAAATAAAAATAAAAAAAGGGCCGCCAGTTATCGGTTTGACCGGTTCAACCAGTTATTCCGATTTGAGCCGGTTCAAATCGGTTTTTCCCAATTTGACTGAAAAAGCAGTTTTAAGGAGGCTTCCGGACCAACTCCGGTTCCTGTTTGAACCGGTCAAACCGGCCGGTCCGATCCGATTCTGAAATCACTGTGTTAAAGTACATAATAGTTCGTTATTTGATCATAATTGTGATGTTAATGCTTTGAAGTACTTTTGAGCATGAATAGGTATATGAGAATTGCAAAAAAGGACAAGATGAGGTGTGAAGTGTGAAATTTGGAAAATAGGATAAAGTAGCTACACGAGCCGTGTTCAGTACACGGCCCTGTGAGGATTGGCCGTATACTGACATCAGAAGAGGCTACTCGCCCAGAGTTGATGGCGAGCTCCGAACTCGAGCCGTGCAGGGCAGAAACATAGGTCGTGTGCGGAACACGGCCCTGTAACATACAGCCGTGCTCGAGCATCAGAAAATACTACATTGCCACGACTGAGGTCGTGTAGCGGAACACGGGCCGTGTAGTTTTCAAAGGCAGAATTTAAAAGCTGATTTCAGAACAGTTTCAAACACACCCATTCACCCCCTACGGACTGAGAAGTTCGATTTTGATTCCAAATACACTCCAACCTCCATCTATTGTTCGTAAATCAACTACATTGAGGTTATTTTGAGTGAGTGATAGTGAAGTTCTTCAAATGTTATATCAAAAGTACTCATTCAAACCCAAATCAAAGGTATGAATCTATGAGCCCTAACTTCCAAATTTTGATAGAAATTGAGAAAATCGATGCATGGGCTTTGTGATATAATGAGTTTGGAATTTGTTATTGATTGTTGAACATACATGTGACAATTTAATTGTTGAATTGAGAGTGGAATTAGGGTTCATGAGAAAGTTGAATTTGGGGATTTGTAAGTATGATGAAAGTAGATGCATATGTTGTTGCAAATTGAATTAACATGCTCATAAAATGCTTAAATTGTAGTAATAGGCTTAGGTGTTGAGGATTTGGGCATGAGGTAATGTGGATTTTATTTTGAAAGTATATTGAATTATTGTGCATGCCAAATGTTTGATGAAATTCCAAAGTGAAGATTTGGTCAAATTTTGAGATCATATGTTTATAGTGATTAGTGATGGTTCAATTTGGAACCTATATGAGGAAAATATGTGCAAGCATGATACGAATGTGTAATGTTAAAGCATAGTATAGTTCACACTTAGTTGAATAACTAGTGTGGAATCTAGACTTAATGCATTAACATTTTTAATGATGAAATTGAATATGACTTGAGCATTATTGAAAATTGTAGATGGCCGAGAGGAGAGTGAGACAAAGGAATGAGAATTTCATCATCATTACCGATCCGGGGGAACTAGCTAATCTCGATGCTCAATTAATGAAAGATGGGACCCATCCAGAATACGTTGGGGTCGAATTTGAAGAGTATTGGGGAAAGTATGTGCTTCGTTGGCAAATACTCCCCCTAAGATTAAGCCAACCCATTTTCAAAATACAACAACAATGGAAGGGTTAGGAATAGAGGAAGACTTGAGGAAGTTGTTTAGGTTCCCACATATGGAACCATTTTTCGTTAAAAGGCCTACTACTTACTACCATCTAACTGCTGAGTTCATGAGTACATTTCAATTGAAGAAGGATAGGAATTCTTTTCCTATTTCAGTTACGTTCCAGTTGGACAACGTGATGAGAAGAGAGATTCCTCTACATGTTTTGAATGAATTCTTTGGGTGCCCACCATGTCAAGACCATCAAAGCTTTTATCATGGAGGTGGTTTTAATCAGCAAGAATGGTGGAAAAGTTTGGTGAATGATGGGACAGAGCAAGCAAGATATGTTACCAGTGCCTCGAAAGGACTGCAATAAGGAATCCAGTCATGAGGTACTTAGAGAAGATTGTCTCGAACACTATCTTAGGGAGATTTGAAAGTGGAGCAGTGGGAGAGAAATAGCTATACATCATGTACTGCACATATAATGAGCTACCACTGAATGTTGCAACACATTTTGTGCAACATGCGGAGAGAGTTGCTAAGAGACAAACTTCTCAAGGCTTGAAGTTAGGAGGTAAGATTACTATTATCGCTCAAGGCATGGGAATAAATCTTGCAGTGATGGAAAACAGGATGGTGAGTGAAGGACTGAATTATCAACAATTAATGAGGATGGAATTCTTGTCTATAGCTGGGAATCAGTACTGTTTAAGGCAAGAAAAGGGGCTCAATTTCGTTGCCAGCTTCAGCTCTCACTACAGTTTACACTCGAAGGAGGTTTTCTAATTTAGCAATGGTTATTGCTAATCACTCCAGGGTTGTGAGAGCATTTTATAGAAGAAACAGAGAGGAAGTGGAAGAGGTTCTCAGACAGATGAGTGTTGAAGAGAACCGCGAGCTAGCCAATTTGAGAGCAGAGCCAGTCCCTATAGAAGGAGACGAGGAGGAGCCACCACATCATTAGGTTGAGTTTGAAGAGCAAGTCCATGAGCCACCACAGTTTGATTAGGAAGAGCAACAATAGCAACCACCAATGGGCCCCGAACATGGCAATGATCGATGGAATTACATGATGGATGAAGTGCGAGAGATGAGGCATGTCCAGCAGACGTATGGAGCACAGATGAGGGAGATCCGAGAGGTTCGACAGGAGCATGGGATGCATATTCAAGAACTTCGAGCTGGACAGCGTCGTAGGGAGTACTACGACGTGCAGTCTCGGGTGCACTCGAACAACATGGAAGAGATGATGACGATGATATTCAACTTTCAGTTTCCAGCATCGCCTTGTGCTTACATACCATGGAATGCCTACAATCCACCTCCACCTCCACCTCCGGAGCCCTGAGGGAGTCATTTTAGTGCTTAGCACTTCTAGTAGTTCATTTGAAGAATTTTATACTTGATTTGATTCGTTAGATTTGGATTGGATTGTACTTAAATCGTTTTATTTTTGGGAGATTTTACTTTAGGATTTTATTTTAGTTTTATGCGATTTACTTTTTGTTATTTTTGGTATTTTAGTTTGATTTTCATAATTTGAAAGTGATGGGAATTTGATCTTACTTATTATGGATGATGAATTCATGTGCTTTGATTTCTTGAGATGGATGATTTTGGTCATGCATGTTATGTGCTATTGTTATGTTTATTGTTTGGCGAGTCTTTGCTATTGTGTTATGTTTGTAATTTTTATTCTTGTAGGGTTGGTTTGGTGGTATGTTTTGGGAAGGTGTTGAATGTTTTTGAATGTGAGCTATGATGCATTATTTGTGATAGGTGATGGCAAGCATGTTAAGAATTTTTACTAATTAAAATTTTGACATGGATTACGTAATTTGTTCAATTTTGGGAAGTATGAAGGGTAATTATGTTTCTTTTGATCCATACAAAAGCTTGTGAGAGTTGAGTCTCAACCGTGCCTCCATGGTTAATTATTTATCATGAGAGGACCGGTTATACCTAAACAAACTAAAACTTGCTCATGGACTATAGGAACGAAGCCCGAATGGTTGAAATTTGTGATATGATCTTAGGCCATCCTTACTAAATGAAGTTATAGCCATAAAATTCCTCACCCAAACAACATCCCTAGTTAGCCAATTTGAGCCTATAAGCCTTTTCTTTGTGATTCGAGCGCAATACAAGCCTTGAAAACCCACTTAAGCCTTATATATATAGCTTATGTGTGGGTAATTGAGGAGATGATGGTCTACAAGGGAAGATGTGGAAAAATGTACAAGTAAATGGAAGAAATGTTTAATCAAGAAAAAGGATGAAAAGAGGTCAAGTTAAAAGCAAATGGAACTTCAACAAAAAAATGGAAAAGGAGTAAAATCATAAAATATACTCAAGGAATACAAAAGTCAAAAGAAAATAAGTATGTCATTCAAAAGAAGCTCAATGAATCCCTGGTATGTTGATATTTAATGCTTTTGAATAATTGACAAAGGGAAGAAGTTTGAAAGTGAAGAAGTTGGAGAAAAGAATCATCTCTTTGATTACTTACACATGATTAGTCACTCTTATCTAAGTTTTTCTACCCTACCAAAGAGTCTAAACATTACATCCAAAGATAAAGACCTGTTTGATCACTTATTGAAACTAGGATAGCTTGTGAACACAGTTCATGTGCAAGCATATGGTGAGTCTGTTCTAATCGGTTGATGAGTGTTGTTCAAAACCCTACTCCATTTATTGTTGAGTGAATTTGATACCCTATGAGAGGCTTCGATCGGAAGGGATTTGATTACTCTTTTATTTTCTTGAAATTGAACTTGTTAATCTTTTATGTTATAAGTTAGATGATGTAGGAGTACTTAATGTGATTTTGTAGTTCTTATTAGTTGTGATGTGTTGTGGTTTATATTCGTTTAATTTTTTTAGGTGAAAATTACTCATCTTGTTTATCATTTTTCGTTGTTCGAGGACGAACAACACTTTAAGTTTGGGAGGTTGATCGTTGTCATTTTCACCTAGATTTTAGTGTCTTTCTTTGTGGATTTTTGGGTGTTTTTATCCGTATTTGTGTGACTTTTGGTGGAGTTTTATGTAATAGGAGAAATGTGGTGTGAATTGATAGAAATGTGTAAATGTGCTTAAATATGTGTAAAACTGGTCAAGAAATGGAGAAAAATAGAATTGGGAGCAAAACAGAGAAGGAAGAACAGGGCACGCTCGGACACGCCCTGTGTGCAAAAAATGGGCCTGTCCGAGGTGGCTGTGTTCGAGCATAAGAACGCAGGACTCGCCCAGGATAAGGCCGTGTTCCGGCGCCCGAGTTGTGTGCCATCACACGCCCCGTGTACGGAACACGGGCCTGTTCGAGGAGGCCGTGCGCAGTCATCAGAAAATTCAACATGCCCATGGGAGAGGCCATGAATGGGTGCACGAGCCGTGTTCGGGAACGCGCAGTACACGCCGAACTACGTGTGCACTACGCGAGCCGTGTGCTGCTACACGGCCCGTGTAGGTGCAAAAGGCATTTTAAATTTCAGAATGTTCTGGAAGCTTGTAGAAGGTTCCTAGTGATATAAAAGTCTGATTTGTGTGAAATTGAAGGGGGGATAACACAATTAGAGCAGTTACACACACTCCACACAATATTTTCACACACTAGATCCATTTGATTCATCTCCAAGCATTGAATATATCCAATCAACTCGATCTTCAAGGATCCATCCATCAATTCATTTTTCCATCACTTTGAGAAGAGGAAAGCATCATTGATTGAAGATTTTAGTATTTTGGAAAGAAGAAAGGTCTACTTCACAAAAGGGAAGCCAATCTACTTTCTAATTGTTGACTTTCTTCTTATTTTGGCTCAAATGGAGCAAGCTTTTGAATTTATTGATCTAAACACAATGTGTAGTGGTTAATCCTATAGTAGGCCTAATCATATGATTGGTTGAGAAGAATGCTAGATATGTAGGATTTGAGATGTTGAATTGAGTTAATTTTGGAGTTCTTTTTATAATTAATGAATCATGTTTCATTTAAATACTTGTGTGATTAAATTCTCTATTCATAGTATTAGGATGACCATTCCAATATTATGATTAGTGGTTTAATTGAATCATATATTAAGATGTGCATGCATGTTAGTGTGAGGGGAGGTAAGTCATACTCTTCTTATGCTTAGAACATTCATAGATGGACATTTAAGAAATTGAGTGAAAAGAACCAAACTTATGATCATAGTACCTTAAGGGAATTGAGAGTAAGAACAATCTTAGGAGATTTAGACTTGTCAACGAGTCAAGAACCTAATTGCCTTGGCCATAGGGATTAGGGTTAAAAACGTAATTGCTTTTAGTCCATAATTAATAAAGTTCAATATCAAGAGTTATGCATATCTAGCTAGTTTCTTAATTATGAGTATGATTAGCCTTACTCTCTTCTTAAGTGCATTTTATTCACGTTCCATTCATCTTGTTACTTGTTTTATATTTGATACATTTAGTTGTTAATTGATTTCTTAGTTAATTGATTAGAATCAATAGTAGTATAAAAATCAAACCTTCAATCTTGTCACTCTTACAAAGCATAATCAATGACGAATCTGGATACAACTATAAGTTTACTTTTCCCTTGGGACGACATACTTATAAATTTTGTTACTTGGTCACACGTGTACAACAACGATAAAGTCTCTTACTCTAAAATATTTTACTAGAAATGCGACTAAGAACACCACTATAAATTAAATAATAATATTTATTAATCCACGTGGAAAAGAAGACATCTTGTAGGGGGAATGAGGGAGTATTACATTACTAACAAAATAAGTCTATTTTATTTATGTTCATGTTTGCATTCCGCCCTTATGGTATTTATATTATAGTATTTATATTCTATTCTATGTTGAAAAAACAAATGGAAAATAATCCAATTTGGGCTTTCAAAGGATGTGTAAACAAGAATGAACATTTCAATCAGAATTGTCAATCCAATAAATAAACTTTATTAATCATCAATCCATCCACCTCTCATATAAGATAAAAACTTGTGTGAGATAGATGAAATATTTTTCACTCATGATTAAGTGTACTAGATCGTCGTAAAACTATACTTAAGTAATAAAAATTATCGAACCCAAGAAAAATCTAGCAATTTTGAGTTAAAACGATCTCATTTTATTGCGATTTTATAAGGACGGCGAGAGAAAGAGATCGATAAGCATGCAAAGAAAAATAATTAAAATAATGCAGGAATAAAATATATGATGGATTCAAGGATGAATTGATTCCAAAATGATGCAAGGATTATATTAGCAATAATCATGACATAAAAAGTAAAGTTATCATTCGATTAATTCTAATATCTCATGGACATGACATATGAGCAATCACTAATATATCCTAAACTCTCTCTCGAGTCACTTATGTTGAAGGTTCTCAATAAAACTTCCAAAAGCTCCTAGGATAGAGATCATAATGAACATATCCCAATAGATACTAATTACTTTACGAGTTCCCTGATTAAAATCTTAGGCAATATTCTATTTTTAGGTACTATGAATCCACTAATGGTTTGAGTGGATGATGGAGGAAATTAGTATATTAAATGAGTAAAATGAATGAAAATGGATGAGTAAATAGGAAAAGAAATGGAAAAATGGAAAATTGAAGTGGAATGCAGCCACTACTGGTCGACTCCGTCCCCTATTTCAACTTATGCCCTTTTATGCATCATAAGTGGGGGCATTGTAAAGTAGGCCATTTTTCATTAATTGAAGCCATGGTAATGTGGTAATGGTGGCTGCCCATTTTATATCATCAGCCCACACATGTAGTAGTTTGCAACGTGTGTGGCCCACTTCTTTAATCATGTTGTTGTGGGGCTAGACAATCCAAGAATTAGGCCTACAATTTAATTCAGTTAGGCTGAAATTTTCACTGTTGGGCTAAGCAAATTGAGCTTGATTATTAGTTGGGTCACACATTTGCATCAAGAAAATTCAACATGAGCACGTTTTTTTTTTTCTCATTTTTGTTACCAAATTTGTCTAATTTCTTGTTGAATAGTTCGAGCAATTCTTTTCTGAAAACATTCTTCACAAGAAATGGTCATTTCCACTTATTCCACTTTTTCCTTCAGGCTCCTCATGAATTTTGAATTTCAATCACTTCTCCGAGAAAGAATTCGGGCAAAGATATACTCTTAAATGATAAAAGTTGATGCTCTCTTGCATTCTTTGTCCTACAATTATCAACAAACAAATATTTATCAACGAAATTATGAAGATTCATAAAAGAATTTGAAAGTTCAAGAGAATGAAATTTTTTTGTTCATGTGGAGTAAAATCAATGATCTTAATCTCCGAATGTTTCTTTTCTTCAATCATAAGTGCATGAATCTCTTCTTGATCTCGAAGTTTTTTCTTTCTCAAGCATCATCTCAAGAGACTCAACAAATCTATCAAATTCATCCTTCAACTCTTTTGCTTTCATCCACTTAAGAACTCATATATCTAAAGAGGAAAATAAGTCCCTTTGTTGGTGGACAGAGAGAGGACCTTTTAACACAATTTTATTTAACTATATTAATAATTAAAAGTAATATCCATTACTTTCATACAATCGTATGTAGGTGTCCTCCTCCCAAAAGTATAAAATTCTTTAAAATGTCGAGCATTTTTTTTGAAGAGCTGTAATATATCTTACACAAGAGTAACATTATTCTTTCATTTGGAAAATGACAATCTATCATGGTGAGGAGTAATACTCTATTATACAGAAAAGTATCCAAACATACATGTATTACATTGATCATTATTTTAGGCTATGTTTGTTTTGAGTTTTGAAAATTGAATTTTGATTTTCAATACTCACATCTAATTACTTAGTTAAAAAAACACTCTTATATATACTCCCTCTATCTCGTTTCATTTTAATGTTTACGTTTTTCTTTTTGGAATCTGGAACTCATCTAAAACAATAAATATATCATCCAACACTAATACACCTACCAACTTTACATTAAATATTATATCTTTCCACTCACTATCTATTAAAATATTATACTCTTTCATCAACGTGCAAAAAGCAAACGTAAAGTTTGAAACGGACGGAGGAAGTATACAATTATAAACTTAATTAATCATCAACTCACGTTGCCTATTTTCTATGCATTATTTATTTTCAAATAATACAGTTTTTCTCTTTTCTCTCTTTTCTTTTTTAATAAATTAATACTCTTGTATGCATATCATCTCTGATACATTAACTTAATGTAAAATTAAAATGTATCGTATAAAATTCAAAGTGAAAATTAATTATCTCTTTTACTATTTTCAAAACTCCATGAACTTTTAACAATCTAGCCCAAGCAAAGTGATAGTGACGCAAAACCAATAATGTAGTGATTAATAATTGGCTCGTTCAGAGATGTAATGAAAGGTAGGTGAAAGTAATGTTTTTTATAACCGAACCGATGAAGGCAATGGTTCGAGGTTCAACCAGTCGGACTTGCAGTTCAACCGAAAAAATTAAATATATATATATTTATTTATATTTTATAATTATCATTAAAAGAAATATATAATAAATAAATTTATTAATTTATAAAGCCCGTATACTATTTTTTAAAAACAAAGCCCACTGTTTACTTTAAACTAAAGCCCAATTAATAACTTTAACTTAAGCCCACCTAAAAATCAATTGATATAACGTGAATTAAAGTGATTTAGGGCTAAATCTGTTCTCATATCAGCACTTCCTCTCTCTCAAACAGTACAACGTCGCCATCTTCTACTCTGATATCGCCGCTCCTCTCTACCTCAAAATTTGAGCGTTCTCTCTCCCTCTAACAATCTAAGTATGGGTGACCCTTCTCCTCCTCTTCTTCATTTAACGTCAATTTTTCTTCAGACCAGACATCAATTGTGAAGTTTGCAACACAGATTTAAAGTAGTTGCTTTTACATTCTCTCCGGCTATGAAAGAGTGGGATTTTCAAATTTTTTCTTCCATTTACTGGAGCTGACTAAGATAGAATGTATGTAGTATATAGTATGTCTAATGTATTTTTTAGATTTGAATAATTTTGATCGAATCTATAGAATTGAAATAGAAATATTTGGAAACCATGTGAATTTTTGAACAAAACCGGCAGTTTTTTGGTTGAACAGGTTTTATCGATTTTCCAGATTTGATCGATTTGATCTGATTTTTCCTAGTTTAATAGTAAAAACAGTCATATATGCTCTTTCGGACCGGTTTTGGCTCCGGTTCCCGATTGGACCGGTTCAGGTCCGATCCGATTTTGAAAACATTGGGTGAAAGATCTCTTTCAATTCACGTGGGAATAGAGATTTAACCGTACCGACTCGTGCTTTGTTACAAAAGACTTTTGTAAAATCATTTCGTAGAAAGCATTTTTTGAGACTGATAAGAGGCGATAATATTTTAACGAAAAGTAATGTTTCTTTCGGCCACTTGAACTGTACTCCTCCGCCCCATTCTAATAGTTACACTTCTTTTGTAATTTACAAAGGAAACCTAACTATATTTTAGTATTTTGGGCAGTCACTTAACTATATTTTAGTGTTTTGGGCAGAGACATCAATTTTTATTTTTTAGTAAAAGAGACTTACACATGGTCCACCACATCCCTCTTATACAATTACCCACTACACATGTAATAATACTTATTAATCCGCGTACAAAAAGTAAATGGATACCTTGTAAGTGGTAGGAGGAAGTATTTAATTGTAGAAAGTGATAATGGTGCAGTTCATGAAACACATGTAATAATACTTATTAATCCGCGTACAAAAAGTAAATGGATACCTTGTAAGTGGTAGGAGGGAGTATTTAATTGTAGAAAGTGATAATGGTGCAGTCAATCATTTCATGAATAATTTATAGTATAAAATAAAAAGTGATAACATTTAAAAAAAAAGTGACAATATTTTTAATTTCTTATTTCTTCTCAAATTCTCTTCAATTTCTTATCACTCATTTTATTCTTATTTCCTTAAATAAATACATTTAGGTGTTTTACTATCACATTTTTTAACCCTAATAATTTTATGTCCGATAAAATAATTAAAATTAAGGACATTATTTTTGTATGCATATTTTTTAAATCAATTAACATGTTGAAATTTATTTCAATTTGAGTTAATTATTGGAAAAATTTGGGTTGTATTTGAAAATAAGGTTATGTATTAAGACATTATTTGGAATTGTTTATAATATATGATTACGTAATGAAATATAAATATTAATAAAAATTTTAAAATTGTTGGTTTTTGATAATTACATTATTTTATTATACATGAAAATGAATAAGGGTCGTATAACGTCGATTCAACTAAAAACTAATTAATTCATTACATATAAAGAACTAAACAAAATATACATACTATCACAAAATAAAACTTCATACATATGTATCCTCTTCATCCCATTCTAATAGTAATAATAAAACTTCATACATATGTAACCGTTAAAATGAAACACTAAACTTAAAAATATGTAATTATTAGGATGAGATGGAGGGAATACCTAATTATATGTGTTTATGTGCACATGATAGATATATACAATATATATTATTACAAAAAATCTATATTTATATAATTTTATTTTTTAAAATCTATCCCCGTGCAACGCACGGGTTAAAATGCTTGTAATAAATAATTACAAAAGCATAAGATGGTCTTACTGTGAGACGGTCTCACACAAGGCTGCCCCAATAAATAATTAATCTTGATTCCAAGCTCGAGCTTATCATAAAAATAGTTACCAAATTCGAGTTCAAATTGAAAATATTCCTTCAGTTCCCTTGATAAAAATTCATTTTGCAATTTTGGTCGGTTCCAATACAAAGTATATTTTTTCTTTTTAGGTTGATGTGACAAAAAAATAATATTATTATACTCAACTTACTACACATGAAGCCCACACTCAATATATACTAATACAATTACACAATATACATTAAACATAACTCTTTCTATCCTAATATAAGAGTTATGATTACTGTTTCCACAAAGATTGATTATATAATATTTTAATGTATAATGAGTTGAGAGATATAATAATTTATTATGCAAGAGGAAATGGATACCTATCAATAGGAGAGAGGGAG
Source organism: Pogostemon cablin (assembly GCA_023678885.1). Taxonomy (NCBI): domain Eukaryota; kingdom Viridiplantae; phylum Streptophyta; class Magnoliopsida; order Lamiales; family Lamiaceae; genus Pogostemon; species Pogostemon cablin. The sequence continues at coordinate 15,980,136 of CM042960.1, forward strand.
TAATTGTCAATAGTGGCAAATCCCGAAGTTGATTATGGGGTAGGCTAGTTAAAAAATAAGTACTCCCTCCATCCGCCAAAAAAGTATACATTTAGCTATTTTGGGTATTCGCACCAAAGATATACATTTTCTTTTTAAACACATGGGACCCACACATCACTAATACATTTAGGAAAAATATTTTTTATTCAACTTTATTTGTCATGTAACTTATTTCACCCCCTTGAGTTTTTGGTTAGTTTTTTAACCAAAAACATGAATTTGGTTAACCACTTCGTATCTAAAATTACCAGGCTGCCCCTTGCAGAAAAATCGGTTGACTACTTCTAAACCGATGGAGAATCAGTCGCTGTTAGTCGGACGGTGGTTGCAACGAAAATGCCATAAAAAATAAAAAATAAAAAGTCGTTGCATACTGTGGAGAAATCAGTGGAGGGCTGCTGTTGAAACCCGACAGCGGCATGAGGAGAAACTAAGAAATTTCCATCAAGATCTAGAAAGCCGACAAAGCAGCCACAAAAAAAATCAAGAGATCCTCATTCACAAATGGTCGAAACGGGAAGAGGAGCCCTAAGAGGAGGGTGTGAAGTTCTGGGTTGCAAAGCAGCCACAGGAAGAGAGCCGCGCCAATGAAGAAGCACAGAAAGAGCGGCAGCGAGTGAAATCGAAATGGCCGCGCACCAGCGGTGTACGGCGGCGGCTAATCCGAGATATCTCCGGCGGCTGATACATCATGAATGGCTGCCAATAGATAACAATAACATTCTCCGACGTTTTCGTGGAGGGGAAAAGAGCCTAAAGAAATCTGCAGATTTAATCGGGGCTCCGATCTAGGTGAGCTTTGGGAAAAGTGATGCGATTTTTCTTTGCACGCAAAATTAATCCCCAAGTATTAAAAATATAATTTGCAGCTTAAGCAAGCGACCAAGTTAAATATCGAACCCAAAGGACGGTGTATTATCAATTTAATTATTTACTAAATTAATCAAGACGAAAGACAATAAAGTTAGGATTTATTTATTAAACTACTAAGCAGAATTATTAAATAACAAATAAAATAAAATATCACTAGAAGAATACAAAAGTTGACTAGGAATGGAGAATAAGTAGCTCTAAGGTAATCTAGTTTTAATACTTAACTTCCCTCTCAAGTGCAGACCGACTCTGCCTTGTGGAGTATGGACGCATCATTGAACCATGCAAATCTACTCTATAGACACAAGTAAATATGCATGTAATACGTGTGAATAACCTCGGAGCAAGAGACATAATTTCACCCCCTTTTTAGGTATTATCAGTATCAATTATTCTCACGTCTGGAATCTAACCCGATATGATCTCCCTTTATAGGTACTATAAAATTACCCTCTATATCCTACTTACTAACCTGAATTCATTCAATTAATAAAAATTCTTATATGATAGTTCTAATGAAGCTTCGGAATCCCCTCACTTAGAATCATAACACGGAATCCTGTTCAGCGGTGAACACACTCAATCTATAACCAAGATATATATTCAGACTCTATATACCAATTGAAGATGCACAAAACGACCTTGAATATGGATTAAGAACGCATAATCGTACATAAAATCAATCCACAAGTAGTGTTGTAGGGAGGAAACACAAGAGAGTTTAATTAATTCATAAACCTTCAAAATTCTAGATCTACCAAAACGGTTCAAGCCCATGATATTGTGAAGAAGAATCATGGGGGTTCGATAGATCTTACACATATATCTGGAAAATACAAGATAAATTAGGAAACGAATAAAACCCTAGATTCGGGAGTCGTTGCGTCCTTCTCCGTCTTGAATCCTCCTCTTGGTTCTCCACTTGAGTCCACAGACGAATCTTCACAGTTATGGATGGATGAAGGAAATGATGTTGATGATGGTTGGGGGGTTATCCTCCCTTGTGGGCTGTAGGATGATTGTGTTGTGGTGCCTCCCCAATAATGATAAGATCTACATCCCCTTTTTACTTGTAAGCTCACCTTATGGACCTTGGATGAATTTTTTCTTGGAAAATGCGAAAGTACACGAACATGGGGTGTAAAACTCGTCGAAATTAGAATTTTTTGTCTAATCTTCGTTATTTTCACCTAAATTTTAGTGTCTTTATTTGTGGATTTTCGAATATTTTTATTCGTAATTATGTAACTTTTGGTGTAGTTTTGTGTAAATTAGGAGAAGTGTGTACAAGTTGATAAATGAGTGGAAATAAGCTTAAATGTATAAAAAACAGGTAAAAAATGGAGCAAAATGGAGTTGGGAGCTAAAGCGAAGAAGAAGAACAGGGCACGCTGAAACACGCCCAGTCGTGTCATGCGCACGAGCCGAGCTCTAGAACACGCCTCATGTGCAAAACATGAGCCTGTAAGCTTAGTCCGTGTGCAGACCTCAAAAGCAGCTACACTCCCATGACCGAGGCCGTGTGCACTACACGAACCGTGTCCTGTCAGCACGCAAACACGCCGAACTGTGTGTGCACTACACGAGCCGTGTGCTGCTACACGACCCGTGTAGGTGCAGAATCTAGAATTATTTTCTACGTATTCTAGAAGATTCCAAGGGTACAAATACCCAATTTTGGCATGAATTAAGGGAGAGAGTCCCATTTGAGCAGTCGTTGGATCAAAACACACACTACCATACCATCTCTTCACACACACTCTCTGCTACATTCACAATCCACCAAATTCATTCATTTTTATCACTTTGATTCCATAATTCTCTCCATACATATTTCATCCACAACATCCTTAGAGAGATTTGAGACTTATTTGCTTGGAAAGCTTATGAAGGAACGAGATCGACTCTTAATCACAAGGGAAGAACTTCTACTTTTATTTTGCATTTCCTTTGATTTGAAGTTATCAATGGAATTTTATGGACTTTGTAAGGTTTGTAAGATGATTGTTGGTGGCTAGACCTCTTGTGAGGCTAGCCACATGATGAGTTGAGGTTAAACTAGATTTGTAAGATTTTTAGTAGTAAATATAATTGATGATGGATTTATTCTTATAAATTGTGATTCATGATTCATTTTATTAATTGTGCAATTGATTTCTATACACATCATATTAGGATGAACATTCCAGTATTATGTGTTAGGGGTAAAATGAATCAATTAGTGAAATGACCATGCATGTTAGTATGAGGAGATGTAAGCCATACCCTTTGAATGCTTAGAACACTTATAAGAGGATATTTGAGTAATTAAATGAGAAGAACCAAACTTAGAGTCATAGTACCTTCATGGGAATTTATAATAAGACCAATCTAAGGGGATTTAATATTGTAAAAGGGATGAGAACCTAATCACCTTAGCCATAGGGATTAGGGGTACAATTGCGATTGCTTCTAATCCATTGTTGACAATGTTTGCTACTAAAGTTTTGCATATCTAGGATATACTACCTTAACTTAGATTGTGGTCAGCCTTGCATTCTTTCTAAGATCTATTTTCAATCATTCCATTACATCATTGTTCTTTGATAAACATAGTTAGTACTTGTTTTGTAGTTAATTGATTAGAATAATTGTTAGTCTAAAACCCAAACTCAAATTCTATCACTTTTACAAAGAATGATTAGAGGCAAATCCGGATACACCTTGATTTTACTTTTCCCTTGGGACGATATTCTATAAATTGATTACTTGGTCATTACGTTTCCAACAACGATAGAATTCTCTTACTCTACATCATTTTATCTAAAATGGGACTAAGAATGTGGCGCCGCTTGCTAGAGAAATGTTAAAATCTTGGTTGTAACGAGTTTGAATTTGATTAGTTTTGATAAGAGTATTTCTTTTATTTGTTTACTTATTTACTTGTCTTAGTTCTTTGGGGAACTAATTTGGAAATTTTTGCAGGTACATGTAAACTCGTTCGAGGTCTCAATCTGTTGAACCTTTGAACTTGGAATTTGAAGCTACCTTAAGAAGATAAAGAAGAGGAATGTTAGATCCAACAGAGGAAGTTATGGAATACGGATTGGATAATGCGAATATGATTGATGATCATATGAGAAACTTTCAACAAGGGGGTGATAATGTTCGAGTAGGACAGGTTAATCCGGAGTTTGTGCCACAAGAAAATGTTCAACAAGTGCACTTACAAAATCAACAATTGCAAGCTATTATTCAACACTTGATGGCACAACAAGAAGCTAGAAATAATCAACAAGCTCCTCTAGTAGTGCAAAATCAACCTCAAGGCCATGGATATAATGGAGTGGGGATGAATATTCGAGATCATTTCCAATCTCAATATGGGAATTATGTTATGGGGCCGCCATTGAATGTCAATAATTTTGAGATCAAAACGGGGTTGATTAATATGGTGCAAGTGAATCAATTTGGGGGTGGTGCAATGGAAGATCCAAATGTTCATCTATATCAATTCATGGAGTTAGCTAATACCATTAAGATTAACGAAGTGAGTGAGGATATTATCAAGATGAAGCTCTTTTCTTTCTCATTAACGGATCGAGCTAAAGCTTGGTATAATACTATACCTTCGAGATCTTGTACACATGGAGAGAGTTGGCTCAAAGGTTTTTAAGGAAGTATTTCCAACCATTGAAGATGTTGCATCTAAAAGGTCAAATATTCCAATTTAAGCAAATGCCTCCTGAGACGTTTAGTGAGGCTTAGGATCAATTCAAAGAGATGTTAAGGAGGTGTCCACAACATGGTTTTCCCGAAGATCAACAAGTGGGATTTTTCTATGTCAGATTGAATGGAAGTGAAAGAATGCTTGTTGATGCTTTGACGGGAGATTATATATTGGGGCAAAATCCGATAAGAGCTATTGCTATATGTGAAGAGATTGCTTTGAATACAGGTCAATGGCCTATGGATCGTGTACCAGGTATGTATGAAAGGGAGAGAATTGCTAAGATGGAAGAAGTGTGCATGCAACAAGTGAAAAGGGTGGAGGCGCCAAAGGAAGATGAGACCGACAAGGCAATCAAGGAGATACTTAAGAGGATGAATGCTCATTTTCAAATGTCTCCGGATCCTTTGTCTAAGCCTATTGTGAATCAACAAATGCCTCCGAATTGAATGCCCATGCATATACCTTTGATGAATCAACAATTGTTTCCAAATCCTCAGCAAGACATTTTTATATCTAATATGGGTCAATCGTCTCAAAGTTGTCAAATCCCTACACCTATGCCTCAACAAGATATGTCCTCTAATTTTGGATTTCAAGATACTTGGTTTCCACCGGAGATGTCACTTGAGGAAGTTATCTTCATGCAAGGGAGGAACTTTCAAAGAAATTATGGTGGTGGTTTTGGTAGCCATGGAGGGGGATATCAACAAAGGCAAGGAGGAGGGGGTCAAGGAAATTTTAACCAATCTCGTACGTATGAGAATTTATCATATGGAAATAAAAGAAATGCCCTTACTCTTCTACCGGGCACTAATCCGGGGGAGAAAGCTCCAAATGGTGAGGGGAACCCTACAATAGAAGATCAAATAGCTAAGATATTTAAATTTATGGTTGAAGCTAGAGAAGATAGTAGGTAAGAAAAGGAAGTGAATAATCGGAGATTCAAAGCATTGGAAACTCAAATGAGTCAAATAGCAAGCGAAAAAGGGAGATGTTTATCACAAAGGGAAGTTTCCATCCACTACCATTACTAATACTAAGAAACAGTGTTTGTATGTGACCGTTTGCAATATGGAAAGTAAGGTGGAAAAAGGGTTGGTGGAAACAACAAATATTATTTCAAAGGTTGAAGAAGTAGTTTGTGATGAAGTCGTGTCCAAAGTGAAGGAGAAAGTTGTCATAGATGATGATTTGTCTTTTGATGATGAGAGAATTATTGGTGAATTTTTGTCTTCATTTGATGATAAAAGTAGGTGTGATAAAGAGTTGTGGTTGGAACATGATCATGAAATAGTTGACATTGATGCTTTATTGAAGGTTGAGGACCCCGGAAAATTCATTCTTATGTGTAGAATTTGGAATGAGGGACAATTAAATGCTATATGTGATCTTGGTTCAAGTATTAATATGATGTCTTTAGAGAATTTTGAAAAGCTTGGCATTGGGAGGTTAAAGGAAACGAATGTGGAAATTGGAATAATGGATGGTTCAATGATAAAGCCCCATGGAGTTGTGGGGGATATGCTTGTGAAAGTAGAGGATTTTATTTTTCTGGTGGATTTTATGGTAGTTGACAAACAACCGGATCCATTAATTCCACTTATTCTTGGAAGGCCGTTTTTGGCAACCAGAAGAGCAAAATTTGATATGGATAAGAAGGAACTCACACTCCGATCAAATGAAAGAGAATTGATGTTATCAAGCAGGAATTTAAAAGGGGGAGATCTTCATTGGAAGCCACCCATTAAGCCTCCGGATGATCGAGATCTAGAGTTAAGTGAGATTCTTAAAGATGAAGAATTAACTAACTTTTTACTTGAATTTGCAGGAAACTGTTCTCCAAAGAGGAACAAGTTTGGGGGAGATCCACATGTTGATTGGAATATTGATAAAGGGCCCCCGGGATTTCAAAAACATAAGAAAGGGAAGCAATGAATCGAGTTCAAGTAGTGGAGGAGCAAGAAGTGTGGATAAGAAGGTTGTTAAGGAAATGTTTAAAGTGAAGATGAGGCCCGATGGGGTCTTGAATTTCTCCGATTGTTAAAAGCTTAAATGCGTCTTGCTCGACGACGTTAAATCAAACGCTTGATGGGAGGCAACCCATTTTAATAAGTTTTCTTGTTTATATTTATTTTTATTGTTTTCTTGTATTTTAGCATGTAGGTGGATTGTGCTCGTGGAGAAAAATGAATATAAAGGAGACGAGATGTACTTGATTTGGAATGTAAATGTATGTCACCCCACTCTTTGCAAACTTAAATTGGAACACTTGTCTTAATTTAAGTTTGGGGGAGAGTGCGTGGTGGCCATACTTGAATTTTGGAGTGCACATATGTCATCACAAGGTAATTTTATGAAGATCATTGGTGTAAACTGATGAGTGTGTAAATTCACGAATCTTGCGTCTGGATTTGTGCTATTATGAGGTGTTTGAAGGTTGTAATTGGTGGTAAACTGATATATATTGTGTTAGTCACGAATCAGGTGATATTGAAGCCGTTTGAGTGGTTTTTCGAAAAAAATAAGAGTGAAAGTGTTAAAAACTGAAGAAAAGAAGTCGTAGCCATCCATTTGGGCGAAGCAGGAGGTCAATTCGATCTGTTGGAAGAGAATTCGACTAGGCCTGCTGGTCGAATTGGATGCAGAACGCGAACAAGAAGAGGATTCGACCACGACAAGGGAATTCGACAGAGCATCTGGTCGAATCCTGGTCGAATTGATTGGCGGCGAAGTCAATTTGATCACGTCATGTTAATTAGACCAGGGCCTCTAGTCGAATTGAGTACCTGAAGCTTCCAGTAGGTCAATTCGACCTCCAATTCGACCTGGCTCCTTGGTCGAATAGACGTACGAAAACTTACCATATCCGTATTTTTACACCCTCAATACGTGTGATCACTCAAAAAACCCATTCCAAGGCCTATAAGAAGAACTTACAAGTATAAAAGGGGTATAGATCACACCATTAGGAAGAAAATACACAATACAAGAGAGGAGAAGAGAGGCCACAACCATACTACACCCCACGAGGGGGATCACCCCCCAACCATCATCCACTTTCTTTCCTCCATTCATCCATCACTTTGAACATTCATTCGTGGAATCAAGAGGATAATCAATAGGAGAATTTAAGATGGAAAAGGACGAGACGACTGCCAGATATAGGGTTTATTTCATTTCCTAATTTATCTTGTAATTTTCCAGACATCCGGGTAAGATTTATTCAACACCCATAATTGCTCTTCGTAACATCATGGGCTAGAGCCTTTTTGGTAGAACTAGGATTGTGAATGTTTTTACGAATTAATTGAACTTTCATGTGTAAACTCCGTACAACACTACTTGTGGATTTATTTTATATATGATTGTGCCTTTTTAATTCATACTCACGGTCGTTTTGTGCATTATTAACTGTTATGTAGAGTCTGAATACATATCTTGGTTATTGATTGAGTGCGTTCACTGCTGAGCAGGATTCCATGTTATGATTCTAAGTGAGAGGACTCTGAAGCTTCATTTGAACTATCATATATAAATACTTATTAATTGAATTGAGAATTTGGGTTAATAAGTAGGATAAAGAGGATAATTTCATATTACATATAAAGGGAGATCATTTAGAGTACCAATCCTATGGGGAAATAATTGATACTGATAGTACCTAGAAAGGGGGTGAAATTATATCTCTTGCTTTGAGGTTATTCACACGTGTTACACGCATATTTACTTGTGTCTGTAGAGTAGATTTGCATGGCTTAGTGATGCGTCCATATTCCACAGGCAGAGTCGGACACCAACACACGGAAGGAAAATTACTTAGTAAAACTGAATTATCCTAGAGCTCTATTCTCCTACTTGACCCACTTTCGTATTCTTCAAGTGTTATTTATTTTATTTATTATTTTAATTACTTGTTTAGTTGTTTAATAATTAAACCTCAAACTTAATTTCCATCTTATCTTAATTAATTTAGATAATAATTAAATTGATAATACGTCGTCCTTTTGGTTCGATAATCACTTGGTCGTTTGCTAAGCTGCAACTGATATCCTTAATACTTGGGGATTAATTTTGCGTGCAAAGAAAACGCGCATCAAGTTCTTGGCGCCGTTGCCGGGGACAGTTGTTATTATTGATTATATTATTTCTAGTTTGATTAAGACTTTTATTTGTGATTATTTATTTCTATCTAACCTTGAATTTTTTTGAGGTGTTTGTGCACTAGGAAAAGGAAAGGAAGGAAAGAAGGAATAACACATTAAGCTAAACATGGCCGGAGCAAGGAAGAATCCGGATAATGTTGTCATACGTGAAATTTTCACGAACTATGGGATTGGCAACATGAGGTTGATAGGAGCAAGGGGGGAAGATGATGATTTTGAGATACATTTCGCTCTTATTAACATGGTAGAGAAGAATCCTTTTTCTGGAGGTTGTTTTGTAGATCCATATCAGCATCTCAAAAAAATTCTTGGTTATGCAAACACTCAAAAGGGAGCTGGAGCCAATGATAATGCTAGGCGGATTGCCCTATTCAAGTTCTCTTTGATTGATAAGGTGAAAGCTTGGTATGAGACTCTTGATGCCACAAATTGCACTACATGGGACCAACTACAGCAGAAGTTCTTGGAGAGATATATGCCACCCTCAAGGATCTTAAGATGAAGCAAGAGATCACCCATTTTGTTATGAATCAGGGTGAGAAATTTCATGAGGCGTGAGATAGGTTTAAAGACATGCTCAGGAGGTGCCCACAGCATGGAATTTCTAAGGCACAGTACATAAGTATCTTCTACTATGGATTGGATTGTGAGTCGCGTGTTTTTATTGATGCATTATCAGGTGGAGCGCTGTTATCTAAGACAACACTTGAAGCAGAAAAGTTGTTTGAGGACATCTCTATGAATACACGTGACTGGCTTATGGAGAGAGATAGAGGATCATATGTACTTGACAAGGTAGCGCATGTTGAACATCAAGTGAAGCCGAATAGGGATAATGAGATCGTCTATAGTTTAGCTAACATTAACAAGCTACTAAAATCCCAGCAAAGGCAGATTACAGAGTTGACACTAAAGGGGCCTAGTATGCGGCAACACGAAGTGAAGAGTGTTGAAGATACCTTCAATCGATACATGGCAGAGAATGATACAAGGATTAATCATCTTGAGGATACCATGAATGTTGATCATGCATATTTATCTAAGCAGTTGAAGGACCTTACTTTGATTATGGGGCAGATGACCGCGAACGTGAATCAATTGACATAAAAATTGGAAGATAAAGCCATCACGTTAAGGTTTGGAGCGCAGTATGAGGTACCGATGAGGCCGGAACTGAAATCAAAGATGTTGGAGCCCGATTCGACCCCAATTCGACCAACAATCCAGGTCGAAGTCAGCAGGGGAGGTCGAATTGGACGTCTGGACGTGATGTGAAAGCAAAAGAGCCTCGATTTGACCAAAACCACTTCAATTCGACCAGGGGACCAAGTCGAATTGAGGTCGAATCCAACCTTCCGGAGCACCCTGTTTCATCAGAAGCCCAATTCGACCAGCAGCCATTCAATTCGACCAGATCCTCAGGTCGAATTGAGGTCGAATCGGAGGGTAGAAATCTTACAGAGAGCCAATTTGACCAGGGGGACTTCAATTCGACCAGACCATCAGGGCGAATCCTGATCGAATTGAGCGTACAGGGTGAGAATGGACTTCCAGGTGCACAATTTGACCACTTCATACCCAATTCGACCAGCAGCCCTGGTTGAACCCAACCATTCTTCACCGTTTTCTATGCCAAATGCTCCACATGATGTTGATGTTACTCCAGTACCATTACATGAGCAGAATATTAGCTTACAATGGAGAAGAAGTGGGAAAGAGCAAAGAAGTTGAGAGCCGAAAAGCTTAGACTACAGATGGACAATGAAGATGTGGTTTTCTCTCTTGATCATGCAATGAAGATGCCCATGGAGACTCAATCGTGCAAGAGCATTGATGTGGTTTCTAACTTATTTAATCTTGATTTTTCTAAGGGAGATGATTTTGAATTTAAGTGGAAGATTGACAAGGAGGTGCCTAGACAGCCATGGGAGGAAGGAAATTCCAATGATCATATATTTGTAACCAAGAAAGGTGAGGTGTTGAGTGTAGACAAGAAGAGAGAAAGAAAGTATTTGAAGGTGAGGATGCGAGAAGACCGTTCTCCGATCAAGTAGTCTACTAAGTGGTAATCCATCGTGACTCTCCAACGTTAAACATGAGCGTCTGTTGGGGGCTTTTCCCTTCCATTTTATTTCTTTATTTCTTTCGTGTGAGTAAGAAATTTTTATATTTAAGGTGTTTACTAATCGGCAATTACATCTCTTTGCAAACTTAGTTCAACTTACATTTTTACTAAGTTTGGGGGGTGTGTGATGTTATTACCTCATTGCAGCACCAAGAGTATAATCTTTTCTTTGTAATGTTTGCTAGGGGAGTTGATTTTTTGCGGTATGTTGAAACTTTAATCGATTTTGACATGTCAATTTTTTGCAATTTGCCTAGTGTTCAGTGGTGTTTCTAGTGTGTGAAGTCGATTAGATAGTCAATTGATTTTTTCTTATAGTTCTCCTATTTTATTATTGATGAATCATGTGATGATGAGTGTGTTTGAGCTTTGATGATAGAAAAAGTTAACTGACTCGAGGAGCTCGTGCATTTTGAATGAGAAATCAGGATGGGTGTGTCTTGTGTGAGTGGCATGTACTATATATTGACATATTTGATCATCTCAGATGTGGATTGTGAGGAGTGACTATGATGCATGAGTTGGATTGTTTGAGACACTTGTATGATTGACTATGATGTATGGGTTTTTGGATTTTATGCATTCATATGTTCATGTATTAATTTTCATTGATGAGAAGCATTTATAATTTGATAAGTATGTAGAGTTCTTGTGAAATTGATCTTGATTATGTGCTATGAGGAGTACTTAGGATTCTATTTACCCATGTGAGAATTTGAGCCTTTTAATCATGCTTGATCATGATAGTTTATTCTTGAGAGAATCATTCATATGAACGTATTCTAGAACTTGGCTTGGAGTCTTGTGTGAGACTTACAATTGGTGAATTGCTAGGATATGATCTTAAGCCATTCTTGATTACTTGAGTTACTTAGCCAAATTTTACCTTCCCATTGATTATGCATATCTTTGGTAGCCCCATTTGAGCCTTAAAAAAAGCTTTTTCTTTGGCAAGCCGAATAAAAGAGCCTTATTTAACCTTTACTTGAGCTTTGTTTAAATACTCTATTCATTGGTAGAGAGTAGAGGTGAATAAGTGTTGCAAGAGAAGAAGGAAGATAGAATGTGGTTGAGTAAAGTAAGAGAAGTGTATGGTTAAATCTTGTTTAGGGGTAGTGCCTGAAACTTGTACCCTGATTGCTGTTAAAAAGGGTAGTGCCTACAATCGGTACCCGAGTTATCAAAAGAAGAATGATGTTGATGAAAGAAAGAGAAGGAAAGTTCGAAAATTACAAGTGCAAGAGAAGAAATTGGAGGAGAATATGTAGCTGAACGAAGAAAAAAAACCTCCAAGGTAACTCTCTACTAGTGTTTGAGTCACTTTTCTAAATTTTTCTACCCTTTCCAAAGAACCAACATTACAACCCAAAAATAAGTCCTTTGTGATCCTAGTCATGAGTTGATTGTGAGTTGATATTTGAGACCCTTGCCAAGCTTATGGTTACGCGTGAGTATGGATTGAGTATGAGAGTATATATTAACCATTTAAGTGCAACGAGCACTTGTGTGAGAGAGTAAACACTTATCTTGTGAGCTAGATGACTTAGTACTCCGAATGGTAATATGATTGGGTGATGCTTTACATGAATGAGATGTATGATGCAGGAAATACTTGTTTTTAATTGATGAAATTGCATATGTAATATGTGTGTACATGGTGATTCTTATGAATTATACACGACTCCTTGTTTTGATTATGTTGCCTCGGAATGAGCAACATGTAAGTTTGGGGGTTTGATGAGTGTGTAAATTCACGAATCTTGCACCTAAATTTGTGCTATTATGAGGTGTTTGAAGGTTGTAATCAGTGGTAAACCGATATATATTGTGTTAAGTCACGAATCAGGTGTTATTGAAGCCGTTTGAGTGGTTTTTCGAAGGAAATCGGAGTGGAAGTGTTGGAAACTGAAGAAAGGGAGTTGTAGCCATCTGTTTGGGCGAAGCAGGAGTTCAATTCGACCTATTGGAGGAGACTTTGACCGGGCCTGCTGGTCGAATTAGATGCAGAACACGAACAGGAAGAGGATTCGACCACGATAGGGGAATTCGACCAGGGCATCTGGTCGAATCCTGGTCGAATTGATCAGCGGCGAAGCCAATTCGACCATGTCATGTCAATTGAACCATGGCCTTTGGTCGAATTGAGTACCTGAAGCTTCCAGTAGGTCAATTCGACCTCCAATCGACTTGGCTCCTTGGTCGAATTGACGTGTGGAAACTTACCATATCCATATTTTTACACCCTCAATACGTGTGATCACTCAAAAAGCCCATTCCAAGGCCTATTAGGAGAGCTTACAAGTATAAAAGGGGGTGTAGATCACACCATTAGGAAGAAAATACACAATACAAGAGAGGAGAAGAGAGGCCACAACCATACTACACCCCACGATGGGGGATTACCCCCTAACCATCATCCACTTCCTTTCCTCCATCCGTCCATCACTTTGAAGATTCGTTCGTGGAACCAAGAGGAGAACCAAGAGGAGAATTTTTGAATGAGAAGGACGCGACTACTCCCACATCTAGGGTTTATTTTATTTCCTAATTTATCTTGTAATTTTCCGGACATCCCGGTAAGATCTATCCAACACCCATTATTGTTCTTCATAACATCATGAGATAGAGCCTTTTTGGTAGAACTAGGGTTGTGAAGGTTTTTACGAATTAATTAAACTTTCGTGTGTAAACTCCCTACAACACTACTTGCGGATTTATTTTATTATGATTGTGCCTTTTTAATTCATACTCACGGTCGTTTTGTGCATCATTAACTGTTATGCAGAGTCTGAATACATATCTTGGTTATTGATTGAGTGCGTTCACTGTTGAGCAGGATTCCATGTTATGATTCTAAGTGAGTGGACTCCGAAGCTTCATTAGAACTATTATATATAAATACTTGTTAATTGAATTGAGAATTCAGGTTAATAAGTAGGATAAAGAGGATAATTTCATAGTACCTATAAAGGGAGATCATATCGGGTTAGAGTACCAATCCTAGGGGGAAATAATTGATACTGATAGTACCTAGAAAGGGGGGTGAAATTATATCTCTTGCTCCGAGGTTATTCACACGTGTTACACACATATTTACTTATGTCTATAGAGTAGATTTGCATGGCTTAGTGATTCGTCCATATTCCATAAGGCAGAGATGGACACCAACACACGGAAGGGAAATTAATGAGTAAAACTGGATTATCCTAGAGCTACCTATTCTCCTACTTGATCCACTTTCGTATTCTTCAAGTGTTATTTATTTTATTTATTATTTTAATTACTAGTTTAGTAGTTTAATAATTAAACCTCAAACTTAATTGTCATCTTGTCTTAATTAATTTAAATAATAATTAAATTGATAATACGTTGTCCTTTGGGTTCGATAATCACTTGGTCGCTTGCTTAAGCTGCAACTGATATCCTTAATAATTGGGGATTAATTTTGCATGCAAAGAAAACGTGCATCATAAACTTCAAGGGTAAGTCTCAATACTTTTTGCAAAACTTAATTCTCAACTTATTTTAATTTAAGTTTGGGGAGAGAATGTGTGATGTGACTCACCACTTGTGTATGCTTGACGTATCATGTTGATAGATTGTTTGTCTTGTGTAAAAAGGGTCAATTTTAAAAATTTTCTCATGAGTTTGGTTCATTTTGGTTTGTTTGGTGGTGTCGAAGTGCATGCTAGTCCATTATTTGGTCATAAATGTGGAAATAAATGGTTTTGATTGGTTTTGGAGCATATTTAAGTTGTATCGGAAGTAAACGAGCAGGGAAAAATAAGATTCGGAGTTCAAAAAAGTGCAAAAATAGGGTACAGAGCTTGACTCGTGTTCAGGACTCGAGCCTGTACACGAGGGCAAGCTCGAACAACTGAAGCAGCAGCTCGCCTAGTCGAAAGTCAAGTTCAGGACTCAAGTTCAAGCTCGAGTCGAGCTGAGTAGCTCGAGTTCGAGCTCGAGTCGAGCTGTGTTTAAGTTCCAGAATAAAAGACGCGAATTCAGATCAGTTCTGTCAGAACCCTAGTCGACTTCTGAAGCTCGCGTCGTGCCAAATTCGTCTGTACACTCTCTGAATCCATTTCAATCCTTCAAAACTCACTCTAATTGGTTAGCGTAGTGTCCATTTTCCACTTTAATCCATCCATTCCTTCCACAAATTCAAATTCTCCATAGTTTGATAAAGGTATGAACTTTTCACCCTTACTTTTTTAATTGGTGCGAAATTCTTTGAATTAAAGCATGGGCTTTGGTTGTTGACATGATTAGAGCATGGGAATGAAGTGTAAACTTGCAATTATAGCATAAATTTGTGAATTGATTGAGAATTTGAATTAGGGTTCATAAGTTCAAAATTGGGGATAATTTGTGAAATGCTCAGAATTGAGTGATATGTATGTTTTAAGTGATGAATTGTCATGATAATGAAGTGAAAGATGTTATCTTGACTTAGAATATGATGTGGATTGGTGGATATATTATTTTTGAATTTTCAAGTTAAGATTCATGGAGCTTTACATTGGGGATTTTGGTGGAATTGATATAATTAGTCAATGCTTGAGTGAATCTAGGTATGAATTATGCATAGTGTTGGTTTGAATGAGTTGAAAGAGTAAGACTTAGCATGATTTATGAGAATTGAAGCTTTTGAAGTTGCAAGTTGAAAGTGTGCATACCATGTTTTGCAATTAAATGGTTATTTGGTGTAAATTGAAGTTAAAATTGGATGAGATTGTTGCATGATGATCATTGTTGATTGGATGAAAGCTTTGAAGTCATAAGATTGAATTTTTGATGATAAATGCATGATGATCATTTGATGTATGAGCTTAAATAATAAAGTGTCTATTTCTTATGATGAGAAAATGCTTATGGGGACTACTTGGTAGTATTATGAGCTTAATGGACTAAATTGGGAATAATGTTTGTAAATTTTGAATTAATTGTTGAATTTTTGCGATGTAGATGGCTCGAAGAGAAATGGGACAAGACTTCATTGTACTTAATGAGGAGGAGTTGACACTTTGTGATGAAAATTTGAGTATAGAAGGGTTTCATTCGTTTGATAAGGATGTGGATTTGGTGGATGAGTGGCCAAAGTATGCTTCAAGATGGGAGGGAATTTGTCCAAAAGTTCATGCTACAATTTTCCAAGATCAACAGTCAATGGTTAATCTCGGGCTTGAAGGTGACTTAAGGACAATGTTCAAAAATGTGAACATGGAGGATTCCTTTGACAAGAGGCCACCCACGTATCAAAGCCTCATAGAGGAATTCTTAAGTACGCTAGAGGTCGTTAAGAATCACAACAAATACCCTTCTTCCATCAAGTTCCAGTTAGGAGATGAGTGGCACGAAGTTGAAACTCCTGATCTAAATGAATATTTTGGATGCCCCAGAGATGAGGATCGAGTCATCTATTCATATGTGGAGAGGCACAACAAGAAGCGGTTGTGGCTCAAATTGATTAATGATTGAACAGAGTAACAGCCAGAGTATCGAGCTAGTTCGTCTAAGGGAACGGCCATACAGAACCTTGTTATGAGGTATTCAGAAAAGATTCTATCGAACACCGTGTTTGGTAGATCGGAGAGTGGTTCCGTGGTGGAGAGGGAGCTCCACATGATGTATTATCTATACCATGGGCTTGAGTTTAATATGGCTGCGAAATTCATCCAACATGCAAAGATATTAGCTAAGAGACGAGCTCATCAGCGAGTTATGATTGGAGGTATGATTACTATGATAGCTGAGGGGCTTAGAGTAGACTTTGATGAGAGAGTTTAGATGGTGAGTGAGGGGTTGAATGCTCCTACACTAGTGAGAATGAATTTCCTAACAATTGTTGGAAATAGGTATTGCTTGAAGCAAGATCGAGGCCGCCCATTCCCTCTCCCGACTCCTTTATTGACGACTATCTACGATCGTAGGGCAGCTGAGAATTTGAGCATGGCTAGTGCTCAACACTATGAGGTAGTACGAGCCTTTTATCGAGCCAATCGTGAGGGTGTTGAAGAAGTTTTACATGGAATGGATAATTAGCAGATACGGATTTAGATGAGTTGAGAGCTGACGGTGTCCCTATGGATATAGGTGATGAAGAAGAAGAGGAAGAGCATCAGGTGGAGTTTAAGGAGCATGCTCCGGAGCCACCACACTTTGAGCAGGCACCTATGGGAGGTCACGTAGATCACTTGAGGTTGAACATTCTTGAAGGTAATGTTCATGATATTAGACAGTCCCAACAGGTACATGGAGGACAGATCCGGGAGTTGCAAGCCGAACAACTTCGGATGGATCATAACTTTGTGGAAGCCTGTCGTCACATCTCCAACATTGAGGAGATGACGACCATGATGTTCAACATGCATTTTCCTGAAGCAAACCGCGTGTATAACCCATGGATGCCATATCAGCCACCTCCACCTTCGAAGCCATAAAGGGAGTCATTTTAAGTGTTAGACACTTTTATTAGTTCATGAGGATTATGTTAGACATTTTGACTGATATTGTTATATTGGATTATACTTTATTTGTTTTGTATTTTGGGAGGTTTATATTTTGGGTTTTATTTTTTATTCCTTATATTTGGTATTTTAGTTTTTTCATAATTTGGATGTGATGGGAAATTGAGCTTATTTGTTATGGATGTGAATTAATGTGCTTTAATTTCTTATGGTGGATGATATTTTGCTTCTGTATATTGTGTTGGCGTTCGATCGTTTGGTTAACGTGAACTGTTAGGGTTCCATACGTTTCTAATTCAGCGTAAGTAAGAAATCAAAGAAACATATTACCTTTCACCAAGGTATGTTGAAGAAGAAGAATTCTCGCCAGCAGCCTGTGCAGCCTCAACGTTTTGGGCATAACTCCCTCGTCTGATCTCTGATTTGAGTGATCTATGCGCCAAAAGAATCCTCTCTTCCGTAGCTTTCCATCGGTATATTACATGGCAAATTCTAACTTCTGTACAATTTTATAAAAAATGTGCAAGTTGGTGGACAGCAGCAGCAAACGACCTCTTGATCTTCTGTTGTATTCCCAAGTCCAATCTCGACGCCGTGTGGGCGACAATCTTTGAGATCTTCTCAATATGTTGTTCTGTCTACCCTCTTAACATGTTAGGCGTGTCTCTCTAGGGTTAGAACTGTTGAGATGACTTATATGTGGGCTACAATAGGGATCAGGAGGAGAAATTAGAGTCGAGCTTCTATTGGGCTTAAGTATCTAAGTTTAGCCCAAAACTTATACTTAAATCCAATAATAATAATATATTCCACTAAAATATTATTACTGCACTGCCGCTCCAATCCCATAATTACGTTATGAGCTCATTCTTATTATGAGCCCGAGAGTCTCCCCATGTTTAAGATATACAATGTCCATTAATTAATTAAATTACTGACAACTCCATTAATTAATATCTCATCCGAGAGTAGTACCACTCAACCTCATTATCATGCCGGAATAAATCCACCTGCAGGGTTTATATGATAATCATTATGAGCTCCTCAAGGGGACATCATCAACCTATGACGGACACGAATTCCTTCTACAATCAACAGCACACTATAGAGACAACACTATTTCCAAACTCATCGAGTTTATTGATTTAATTACATGTAAATCTCACTCATTGATGAATCAAAGAAATGCATACTGCCTTACGTGTCAAGGTTATTGTATAGGGATTAAGAGCACGAACATCCATAATAACATAGATCAAGTTCTCTTATATAATCAGTATAAATCGAAATGATCTCAAGCGGTTCTGCTCAATACACACATAGTGCACTAATGGGATTCTATAGCCAAGACAAGCTAATACCAAATCACACAACAACCCTCCCGATAGAGAGTCTCTGTCTATCTCGGTTGTGAGCATCTATTTATAATTTATAAGGAAACCGATAATATGATCTTCCGCGTGTTGTTGCACAACATATTATCTACAGTATAAAGTAAATGGACTATTGCATCGAACATATAAATAAATTATAAGACGTAATCATTCGATCATATGATTCTCATTTCAAATAAATTGTTATAAAATTGTTCATACTAAAGCTAGACTTTTAGTATACAATCCAACATGTTGTATGTTGGTGTTATGTTTATAGTTTGGTGAGTCTTTGCCTATGTGTTGTGTTTGCATTTTTATTCTTGTTTAGGTTGGTTTGGTGGTTTGTTTTGGGAAGGTGTTAAATGTTTTTGAATGTAAGCTATGATACATTATTTGTGATAGGTGATGACAAGCATGTTAAGGGTCTCCACTAGTTGAAATTGTGACATGAATTACATAATTTGTTCAATTTCAAGAAGTATGAAGGTTAATTAGGTTCCTTTTTTGTCCAAGCAAAAGCTTGTGAGAGTTGAGCCTCAACCGTGCCTCCACAGTTAATTCTTGATGAGAGGACTGGTTGAACTTAGATAAATTAGAATTTGCTCATGGACTATAGGAACGAAGCCCAAAAGTTAATATTTGTGATATGATCTTAGGCCATCCTTGTTATATGAAGTTATAGCCATAAAATTCCTTACCCAAATATCATCCCTAGTAAGTCCATTTGAACTTATAAGCATATTCTTTGTGATTTTAGCACATTATAAGCCTTTAAACCCCACTTAAGCCTTATAAATATAACCTTTGCGTGGTGCTGACTGATATTTTCATCTAAATTTTAGTATCTTTTTATATGTGTTTTCGTGTTATTTTATCCGTATTTGTATTCTATTTGGTTGTGTTTTGTATTTTTATGGAAATGTATGAGAATGAACTTAAATGTATGATTTCCAGGTAAAAGGAGATTTTAGGTGCGATAAGGAAGATGTAGGAAAAAGCATATCTCAATTCGGAGTTGAAACGAGGGAGAATGAGTCAAAACAAAATGCTGAAAAACGCACGTCCAAATTGTGCAATTTTTCTGTATTCTTTTGGAGCTCAAAAAAGGAAGTATGATTTATTTTTGGAAAGCCACAGAAAAGAGAATCATTTTTGTATAAGAAACACTTCAATCGGAGCCCAAACGAGAAAGTTATGATTAAAATGGTGACGTCGCGCAAGCTGTTCCTACTCAGCACGGTTGTGCTATTTTGTATGACTTGTTACATCTTCAAATGTTGAAAGTTTTATCAGATATTTATATAAATAGAAAGCCAACAAAAAGAGGTTCGCGAGAGCACAAGAATTACTCAAATCGGAGATCAGATGTGGAAGTTATGCTCGAAACAGTGAGACTACGCGCCCAGCAACTAAGCGGGGCATGTACCGAACACGACCCTATTTGTTTTGGGTGAGTTCTGACACCAGAAATGCCTACACGGCTACCCCTGTGGCCGTGTACCGTACACGGACCGTGTAGGTGCTTTTTCTGCAAAAAAAATCAGAATTTTTCTAGAAGCTTCCCAAGGGGTATAAATACCCAATACTTCAATATTTGAGGAGATTTTCGTGGGTTTTAGGCTGCACACACACATCACACACCATTTTTCCTATTTACACCACCATCTTCATCCATTCACCATCCATTGGATCTACCATCATCCCACCATCAAAACCTTCATCCAATTGAGGAAAAGAAGCAAGGAAGAGAGGAAGATTGCAAGGGGAAGAAGAAGATCACCATTAGAAGCATGCAAGGGAGTTTTCATCCAACTTTTGTATTGAATCCTATTGTTTATTATGTTTTGTAAAGATCTTAGGTCTATGTTAATGTTCTTATGAATATGGTAGGCTAATCTCCCTTGTGAGATTAGCATATGAGAGTTATTGGATAATTTTGGGGATTTGTGTATTTGAATTCATATGTTGATTGGATCTTCGATGTTCTATTATTGATTATTAATTGTTTGATTTGTATTGTTGATTTGTGTGTTTAGTTGTTCTAAATATGTGATTAGATTGAAAAATTAATTATATGCTTAGGATAATTAAGTGAATCATTTCATCAAACACTTCATGTAGCATTATAAATTGTAAAGAGATTGAGAAATCCTTTAGAGTTTATAACCTTTTGATAGAACATTTGGTTGGTTTGATCGAGAGGTTGATTAATTGTGTGAAGGAACTCTCATTTCAAGCTTAGTACATAGTTAAAATTGTTTGAGTGAGAACCAACTCATTGAGCTATATTGAGAACCATATCCTATTCATTCCGAGAGGGAGTTTAGGTGAACTTAGTGTTAGTCATTAGTCTTCAATCCATGATTCATATGAATTCAATGCATTTATCCTAGGATTTCCACTTCTTACTTGTTGTTAATCTCACTTTTACTAAATTTGAAAACCACTTTTCATCCATCTATCTTGTTTGCTAATCATTGCCTACTTGCTTTGGTTATTATTATTTACTTGTTTAAACATCCAAACCATTGATGATTCATCTCTATAAAATTATAAGAAACATGAGATCGCTTAAGCACTAGTATCTACCTTCCTGTGGTTCGATAAATTGTTTTAATTAGTCATCCCTACTACAAAATGGCAATCAAATGACGCTGTTGTCGGGGATCGAACCCGGGTCACCCGCATGACAGGCGGGAATACTCACCACTATACTACAACGACCAATTAAAGTATTTATCGAATCATAGGGAGGAAGGTACTAGAGTTTAAGCGATCTCAAGTTTATCGTGATTTTATAAGGATGATCGAAAAAGAGGATAGATAAGCATGCAAAGAAATGCAATGCAAGAAATGAAGGATAAAAGGAATCAAAAGATAAATGAATGGATTCCAAATGATGCAAGAATGAGATTAACAACAATCATGGCATAGATAATAAAGTAATTATGCAATTAGTTCTAATCTTTCATGGACAAGGCATAGGAGCGATCACTAATACCACCTAAGCTCTTTCTCGAGATGGATACGATGTAGGCTCTCAATAAGGCTCCTAAACGCACATAGGATCGAGACCATAGCAAACACCTCCCACTAGGTACTAATTACTCTATGAGTTTCCTAATTAGGTACTAAATCATAGGCAATATTCCCTTTTAAGGTACTATGAATTTTCTAATGGTTTGTGTCTCCTCATTTAATCAACTAACCTCTCGATTAAGTTAATCAAATGTTCTATCAAAGGGTTTTAAATCTAGAAGGATATCTCTATCTCATTCTAAATTAATGCACATGAAGTGTATGATGAAATGATTCAATGAACTATCCTAAACACATAATTGATTTCTCAATCTAATCACATACCCATGACAATTAATCACACGAATCATTATATACATCAAGCAATCAATAATTAATAATAGAAATAACACAAAGCCCATTCAAGATTAAAATCAATTTGTATAAAAACTAAATTATCCAACACCAATCATGGAGCTAATCTCACAAAGGAGATTAGTCTCTCATAGTCACAAGAAATTCAACTTAGACATTAAAATCCTTACAAACCATGATCAACTATAAAGAAAATCACAAAATTAGAATTAGATTCCCCCTTTGAAGGTCTTTAATGGAGATCTTCTTCTTCTTGTGATCTCACTCTCCCTTGCTTCCTTGATTACTTGGATGGTGGATTTGATGGAGGACATCAAGTGTAGATGGATGGATGAAGAAAGGATGAAGATGATGGTGTAAAATAGAAGAAAATGTGTGTGATGTGTGTACAGGCCAAACCCATGAAAATCTCCTCAAATATTGAAGTATTAGGTATTTATACCCCTTGTGAAGCTTCTAGAAGAATTCTGATTTTTTTGCAGAAAAAGCACCTACATGGCCACAGTACAGTACACGGCCACATGGGTGGCTGTGTAGGCGTTTCTAGTGTTAAAACTCACCCAAAACACATAGGGCCATGTTCGGTACACGCCCCGTGTAGTTGCTGGTCGTGCAGTCTCACTGTTTCAAGCATAACTTCCACATCCGATCTAATTCATGCGCTCACGCGATACACTTTCTTTGATTTCTATCCATATAAAGATCTGACAAAACATCCAACATTTAAAGATGTAACAAGTCATGCAAAGTAGCACAACCGTGCTGAGTAGGAACAACTTGCACGACGTCACCATTTTAATCATAACTTTCTCGTTTGGGCTTCGATTGAAGTGTTTCTTATACCAAAAGAGTACAGAAAAATTGCACAAGTTGGCGTGCGTTTTTCAGCATTTTGCTTTGACTCAATTTCCCTCGTTTCAACTCCGAATTGAGATCCGCTTTTTCCTACGTCTTCCTTGTCGCGCCTAGAATCTCTTTTTACCTGGAAATCACACATTTAAGCTCATTCTCATACATTTCCATAAAAATACAAAACACAACCAAATAGAATATAAATACGGATAAAATAACATGTAAACACATATAAAAAGATACTACAATCTAGGTAAAAATATTACTCATTATACCCCCAAACTTAAAGTGTTGTGCGTCCCCGAACAACAAAAATGATAAATCAAGGGGTGAGATTTTCACCTAGGAAAAGACTAAACGAACATAAGTAATAACACATCAATAGCAATAAGAATTACAAGTTATGCTAAGTCATCTTACAATATTAAAATCATAACATGCAAAAAATAATAACAAGTTCAATCACAAAAGAATAATTGTGTAATATAGTCCCTTTTAGTCCAAGCCTCACATTGGTTAAAATATCATTCAACACTCTTTAAGGTGGTAAAACAACACTCATCAATCGATTGGCTCAACTCGCTATAAGCTTGCTCGTAGACTACATTCACAAACCATCATAGTTTCCATTAATAATAAAAAAGGTCTTTAATTAGGATGTAATGATAGGCACTTTGGTAGGGTTGGAAGAATATGGGTAATAGTGACTAATCAAGTGTAAGTAATCGAAGAGATGGCCAATTTCCTCAACTTCTTCACTTTCTTTTTTCCTTTCTCAACTTTGGTAATCACAAGTACTACTCATCAATTTTCCTTGGATTTCTTGAGCTTCTTATGATTCATGCTTCCTTTCTTGGATTTTTAATTACTTGAGCATTTTATTGTTGCTTTGCTCATTTTCTTGTTTTTGAGGTTGCATGTCTATTCTTTCTTGTACCCTTTTCATCTTTTGTTTTCTTTCTTGTTTACTATTTCCTTTCTTTTCTTGCAAAATATCTCATTCCTTTTTCCTAGCTACCATCTCCTTGATTACTCACACAAATGGTCAATATATAAGGCTCAAGTGGGACATCAAGGCTTGTAATGTGCTAAATTCACAAGAAAATAGACTTATAGGATCAAAGTGGTTGACTAGGGATGATGTTCGTGGCAATGACTATTAAATAACAAAGATGGCCTTAGATCATGTCACTAATCTCCACTAATCGGGCTCGTTCCTATAGTCCTTGAGCAAGTTCTAACTTATCAAAACTCAATCGATCCACTCATGAAGAAAAATATCATGTATGCACGGTTGAGGCTCAAATTCTCTCAAGATTGTACTCGGACCTTAAGAAACTAATTACACCAAATTCATCTCAAAATTGAACAAGTTAAGTAAAACATGTCACAATTCGAAAGTGTATAGATTCTTAATCATAACATACCATAACTTACTACCACAACATGTCGTCACTCACATTCAAAAATGACTCGCAACTTCCCAAAAATAAACCACTAAAACAATCCCTAAACAAGAGTAAAAATACACACAAAACACATAAGAAAAGACTCACCAAACAAGAAACAACACAAAAACACATAACATGCAAAAACAACAATCACCATCAATAGAAAATGAAGCACACATTCATATCATCCATAACAATTAAGCTCACAAACATCCCATCTTTGATTGAAAAGGAAACTTCCCAAAAACATAACATATGAAGCAACATGCTAATCACATCAATCCAAATCAAAATTCATGTCAAGCAACTAGAAGTGATAAAGTGTAGAGTCAACTCCCTCAATAGGCATTTGTAGTGAAAGTTGTTAGCTCCGAGCTCAATTCGTGCTTCCAATACCCTTCATTCATGCTAAAAATCATCAAAACAATTAGCTCAACAATTTCATTAAAAATATAGACTAACATGCACTTCAACACAACCAATCGGACCAAAATCAAACCAAAACTTATGAGAAAAATTTTAAAATTAGCCCAAAAATACGAAAAGTATATGCTTTCAAGACAAAATATTTCACACCACGCCAAACAAGAGTTTCGAGTTAAGTTTGCAAAAAGTGGTGTGATGTACTTACACACTTCAAATCAAATACTTCCCATATCTTCAATACGTATTCTCCTCATGAGCACAATTAACCTACATACCAAAAATGCAAAACATATCAAATCCACAATCCTTATTGAAAACACTAAATAAAACAATAATGATAATGATGGGTTGCCTCCCATCTAGCGCTAAGTTTAACGTCTTCAAGCCGGACAATATTATTTAGCTCATGGTGGTCTAGAATAGTCCTTAAGCACTATCATAGGTTTCTTCTTGAAGTAGTGCCTTGTGCCCTCACGTTCAACGACAAGAACGTTTCCCTTCTTGTTAAATAGTTCAAGCAATTGTTCTCCGAAGGCGTTCTTCACAAGGAATGGCCCTTTCCACTTGTTCCACTTCTTCCATGGGGCTTTATATGCATTTTGAACTTTAACCACATCCCCCGGTAAGAATTCGGGCATTGACAAGTGTTGATGTCCTCTTGCAACCTTTTTCCTACAATCACCAAACAAATTTTTATCAATAAAATCATGGAAGTTCTTAAGAGAATTTGAAATTTCAATAGAATGAGAAGGTTTAGGCTTGTGGGGAGTAGAATCCATGATCTTAGTTTCCGGAGGCTTCTTTTCTTCCATAAGGGCGTGAATTTCTTCTCGATTTTGAATCTTGACTTTCTCTACCACCTCTTCAAGAGATTCGAAAAATCTATAGAATTCCCCCTTCAACACTTCTTTCAACTCTTTTGGCTTTCACCCACTTAGGAACTCTTTCTCTCTTCTCCTTTGTAGCCTCATCAACCCCCAAACTATCCTCTTTTTGATCTTTAATGGCCATGCATAGATTAATTCCGGCGGTAGAAGGCTTGTTGTTCTCTTCTTGAAGTCTTTCTTCGGTGGAAACAACTTGATTTACTTGGTGCTCAATGGAATCCAATCTAGCACCGAATGCTACGATTGCACTTGTCACCATTTCACACCAATTTCCCATTCGATCCATCCACGCTTCATTATACTTCCTCTCCTTCTCCATGCGCTTCATAATTTTTTCAATCAACTCATCTCTAAGCTTCTCTTGGTAGTCACGTTGGGCGGAATAAGAGGTGTTGGAGTCTTGAAAATTTTCTCATAGTTGTGGTTGATTTCCTTCTTGATTTCTAGAAAAATTTCCTTGAAAAACATCTTCCACACCTTGAGGGTATACTTGATGATGCATTTGATGAGGGACTCCAAAATTCTCATAACTTTGTTGTTGGAATTGCATATCTTGTACTCCAAAATCCGGTTGCAAATTAGGCTCACAATTTGGCATTTGAAATCCTTGAAAATTTCCTTGTGTGTCCATATTGGGAAGAGGATTTCTATTCACCATATCTCGAAGAATATCCATATCGCTCATATTTTTGGGCTTGTTCTCCTTCTTCTTCCTTCTCAAGGTATGCACCTCCAAGAGAAAGAAAAATTTGAACAAAATTTTCTAAAACAAATATAAGATGCAAAAAAAATAAAAATAAATGTTCTTATTAAGACCACTCTAAACAATCCTTCGTCAAACTACTAGCGACCGTTACCTCCCCGACAACGGCGCCATTTGATCGGTCGTATATAGTTGGGATAACCAATTAAAGAATTTATCGAACCATAGAGAGGAAGGTACTAGAGTTTAAGCGATCTCAAGTTTATTGTGATTTTATAAGGACTATCGAAAAAGAGGATAGATAAACATGCAAAGAAATGCAGTGCAAGCAATGAAGGATAAAAGGAATCAAAAGATAAATGAACGGGTTCCAAATGATACAACGATGAGATTAACAACAATCATGGCATAGATAATAAAGTAATTATGCAATTAGTTCTAATCTTTCATGGACAAGGCATAGGAACGATCACTAATACCACCTAAGCTCTTTCTCGAGATGGATAGGATGTATGCCCTCAATAAGGCTCCTAAACACACATAGGATTGAGACCATAGCAAACACCTCCCACTAGGTACTAATTACTCTATGAGTTCCCTAATTAGGTACTAAATCATAGGCAACATTCCCTTTTAAGGCACTATGAATTTACTAATGGTTTGTGTCTCCTCATTTAATCAACTAACCTCTCGATTAAACTAATCAAATGTTCTATCAAAGGGTTATAAATTTAGAAGGATATTTCTATCTCATTCTAAATTAATGCATGTGAAGTGTATGTGAAATGATTCAATGAACTATCCTAAACACATAATTGATTTCTCAATCTAATCACATGCTCATGACAAGTAATCACACAAATCATCATATACATCAAGCAATCAACAATTAATGATAGAAATAACACAAAGCCCATTCAAGATTAAAATCAGCTTGCATAAAAACTAAATTATCCAACACCAATCATGGAGCTAATCTCACAAAGGAGATTAGCCTCTCATAGTCACAAGAAATTCAACTTAGACATTAAAATCCTTACAAACCATGATCAACTATAAAGAAAAATCACAAAATTAGAATTAGATTCCCCCTTTGAAGGTGTTCAATGGAGATCTCCTTCATCTTCTTGTGATCTCACTCTCCCTTGCTTCCTTGATCACTTGGATGGTGGATTTGATGGAGGGCATCAAGTGTAGATGGATGGATGAAGAAAGGATGAAGATGATGGTGTTAAATGGAAAAAAATGTGTGTGATGTGTGTGTACAGACCAAACCCACGAAAATCTCCTCAAATATTGAAGTATTAGATATTTATACCCCTTGGGAAGCTTCCAGAAGAATTCTGATTTTTTTGCAGAAAAAGCACCTACACGGCCCCGTGTACGGTACACTGCCACAGGGGTGGCCGTGTAGGCATTTCTGGTGTCAGAACTTGCCCAAAACACACAGGGCCATGTTTGATACACGCCCCGTGTTGTTGCTGGCCGCACAGTCTCACTGTTTCGAGCATAACTTCCACATTCGATCTCCGATTTGAGTAATTCTTATGCTCACGCGATCCTCTTTTCCTTGACTTTCTATCCATATAAAGATCTGACAAAAATTCCAACATTTGAATATGTAACAAGTCATGTAAAGTAGCAAAACTGTGCTGAGTAGGAGCAGCTAGCGCGACGTCACCATTTTAACCATAACTTTCTCGTTTGGGCTCCGATTGAAGTATTTCTTATATCAAAACGATCCTCTTTTCTGTGTCTTTCCAACCATATATCACACTTCTAGTTTTGAGCTCCAAAAGAGTACAGAAAAATTTTATAAATTGGACGTGCGTTTTTCAGCATTTTGCTTTGACTCATTCTCGCTCGTTTCAACTCCGAATTGAGATCCGCTTTTTCCTACGTCTTCCTTGTCGCGCCTAGAATCTATTTTTACCTGGAAATCATACATTTAAGATCATTCTCATATATTTCCATAAAAACACAAAATACAACCAAATAGAATACAAATACAGATAAAATAACACGAAAACACATATAAAAAGATACTAAAATATAGGTGAAAATATCACTCATCACGTGGGTGATTGAGGAGATGATGGTTTGCAAGGTTGATGTGAGAAATGTGTAAGAAAAAGAAGGAAAATAGTGAATCAAGGAAAGGACGAAAGAGCTTAAGCTAAATGTATGTACAACTTCAACAAAAGGAAAAAGGAGCAAAATCATAAAATATGTTCAAGGAATTCAAAAGTCAAGAAAAGTAAGTATGCAATCGAAAGAATCTCAATGAATCCATGATATGATGATGTTTAGTATTTATGGATATTTGAAAAGGGGAGGAAGATTGAAAGTGAAGATGATGGAAAAAAGAATCATATCTTCAATTATTTACACTTGAATAGTCACTATTATCTAAATTTTTTCTACCCTACCAAAGAGCCTAACATTACATCCAAAGATAAAGACCTTTTTGATCACTTTTTGAAATTACGGTGACTTGTGAACATAGTCCATGAGCAAGCCTATGGTGCATCGTTTCTAACTAGTTGATGAGTGTTGAATAACCATAATTCATAAAGTGTTGAGTGAGTTCAATATCCTATGAGAGGCTTGGACCGGAAGGAGTTTGATTACCCTTTTGTCTTCTTGAGATTGAACGTGTTAATCTTTTATGTTATGAGTTTGATTTTGTAGGGATACTTAATGTAACTTTGTAATCCTTATTACTTGTGATGTATTGTGTCTTATGTTCGATAGGTATTTTAGTAGGTGAAAATTACTCCTCTTGTTTATCATTTTTCAATTGTTCGAGGACGAACAACACTTTAAGTTTGGGGGTTGATCGTCGTCATTTTCACCTAGATTTTAGTGTCTTTATTTGTGGATTTTCGTATATTTTTATCCATATTTTTGTAACTTTTGGTGGAGTTTTGTGTAAATTAGGAGAAGTGTGTACATGTAGATAAATGAGTGGAAATAAGCTTAAATGTATGAAAAATAGGTAAAAAATGGAGCAAAACGGAGTCTGGAGCTAAAACGAAGAAGAAGAACAGGGCACGCAGGAACACGCCCAGCCGTGTCATGGCACGAGCCGTGCTCAAGTACACACCTCGTGTGCAGAACATGGGCCTATAAGCTCACGCCCATGATCGAGGCCATGTGCACTACATGAGTCGTGTCCTGTCAGCACGCAAACAAGCCAACTGTGTGTGCACTACACGAGCCGTGTGCTGCTACACGTCCTGTATAGGTTGTACTTGTTTTCTAGTTAATTGATTAAAATAATTGTTCGTCTAAAACCCAAACTCAAATTCTATCATTTTTGCAAAGCATGATTAAAGGTAAATCCGAATACACCTTGATTTTAATTTTCTCTTGGGACGATATTCTATAAATTTTGTTACTTGGTCACTACGTTTACAACAGTGATAGAGTTCTCTTACTCTACATCATTTTACCTAAAAATGGGACTAAGAACAGTGTCCCCGTTCGACCAAAGTAGCTCTAATCGAACGAAAGGTCTTGGTCGAATGGGATGTTAGTAAGTTGCAATTTCCAGTTAGACTTAACTTTTGCCGTTCGACTTGACTTCACTTAGTCGAACGGGATCTCTTGGTCGAATAGGAGGTCAAGCTGCATGCGCAGTCTCATCATTTCGCGCATAACTTCCACATCCGAGCTCCGATTTGAGTGATTCTTACGCTCACGTGATTCTCTCTTCATTGGCTTTCTATCTATATAAAGAACGTACAATAAATCTAACATTGGAAGGTGTAACAAGCCATGGAAAATGGCACAGCCGTTCTGTTCAGCACAGCTTACGCGACGTCACCATTTTGATCAAAACTTTCTCGTTTGGGCTCCAATTGAAGTGTTCCTTACGCCAAATGATCCTCTCTTCTGTGGCTTTCCAATCATGTATCATACTTCCAGTGCAGAGCTCCACATGAATACAGAAAAATTACACAAGTTGGACGTACGTCTTTCAGCATTCCTACACAAGTTGCACCTTTTCTCCAACTTTGCACTTTTGATCATTTTTTCATCTAAAACATAATAAAATACCTCAAGTGCACCTTTTTCTCACATATATCGAATATAAGACATTTGTACTAATATTTAACAACAATTCCGATCAAAAAAGTGTTAAATTGGACACTAAAATACGCTTATTTTCACTCTCATCAATCCCCCAAACTTACACGTTGCTCGTCCCGAGGCAACATAATAAAAATAAAGAGAAAAGGAGTAAGAAAATTAGCGTGGAATCAAGGACTATGACAAATACCTCATTCACAATACAATTGTCTTCAACTTAGTCATGCAACTCTCATTACATGTAATAATCAATTCATAGCATACAAGATAAGACAATCAC
This sequence comes from Pogostemon cablin, assembly GCA_023678885.1. Taxonomy (NCBI): domain Eukaryota; kingdom Viridiplantae; phylum Streptophyta; class Magnoliopsida; order Lamiales; family Lamiaceae; genus Pogostemon; species Pogostemon cablin. The sequence continues at coordinate 16,010,984 of CM042960.1, forward strand.
TACCAATTCAAATGCTCTATTGACAAGTTCTCACGGGAAATATATATCACTCGCACTCAAATATAAAAGATGTACACTTATGGGTTAAGGTGTTTACGCTCATATTCAATTCGAGTGCATGTGTAACCATAAGCTTGCCAAATATCTCAAAATCTCCACCACTAAAAGTATGATTCGACAATTTCATAAATAAGGACTTTTCTTTTGGATGTAATATTGCTCTTTGGTTAAGGTAGAAAAATATAGATAAGTGACTCTAAACTCGGATCAATCAAGTGTGCACTCCATCATGTTCTTTCATTCTTCTTACTCACTTCAATTAAGTACGACATCCTCCTCAACTCTTTCACTTTTTTTTCAAGCTCAACATTTTTTTCCTTCTCTTTTTTTCTCATTTTTTTTTCTCTCGATGTACTAGTTTTGGGCACTACCTCGCGCATCTTCCATAGAGTACTAGATTTAAGCACTACCCTAGGGTGTTTAATTCAATGGAGTACCAGATTTCAGCACTAATTCATGCTTTTCCTTAGATGTATTTACAAGTTCAATCACTATTCAACACCAATTTCATTCCTTTCCAACTGTTATCAAACTCCATCAACACACTTTGAAAAGCCATTAATTCTCGTCATAGATAATCAAGGCAAAAAAATTTCATGTGCTCAAAGTGGTTATTTCTCGTAGGCTGCCAAAGAATGAGGTTTTTAGGCTCAACAGGGCTAACTACGGATAAACATCAATGGTAGGGAATTATTTGGCTAAGTGACTCATAAATTCAAGGATGGCCTAAAATCATCTTCCCATCATCTACCACACATGTAGTCTCAAGTAAGACAAGAGGCAAGTTCTAGAAAACACACACAAGAACGATACACACTAGAAAAGAAATATCATGTGATTATGTAACATGATCAATGAGGCTCAAAATCTCACATGGGTTTTTAACAAGTAACAGAGCACTCTTCATAGTAAGCAATATATCACAAGTACACATAGAACTTCATATCACAATATAACTCAAGTACACTTCCTTCATCAATTCCAAGAGCATATGAATATCAAGCACAATTAAAAAATATAAGCTCACGTAGATCACCAAAACCAAGATCTCAATCCTTCCACTCATACTAATTAAAAGCACACATAAAAGTTAAAATAAGAAAACAAGGGCACCTGATATATGCTTCATAACGTATGCACGAGCTCCTCGAGTTGTTCAACTCGGTCAGGTAAAGCCTCAGTGTAGAACTCGTCTGCCACCTAGTTACCTTTTTCTATCATTAAAACTCAAGCACACCTCATCATCAAAGATTCATCAATAATAATATAGGAGAACTATAAAAAAACTTAATTGACTATCTATTCGACTCCACACACTAGGAACACCAACAAAACATACTAAACATTAGGTAAGTTACAAAAAATAGACATAACAACACCGATTAAAATATTAATATGTCGCAAAAATCAACCTCCTAACAAACAAACAACCAACGAAAGGAAAAATTATACCCTTAGTACTCATAAGATAAGATAAGTACATCACACCCCCCCAAACTTAGTAGAAACGTAAGTCAAAACTAAGTTTGAAAAGAGATGTAATTGCCGAAACATGAGAACCTCAAATATAACAACTCCTCACTCATACGAAAGAAATAATAAAGCAATAAAAATGGAAGGGCACACCCCCAACAGGCACTCATGTTTAACGTCAGAGAGTCATGATGGAATACCGCTTTGAACTACTGGATCAGATGGCGGTCTTATCACATCCTCACTTTCAAATATTTTCTTTTCCTCTTCTTGTCTACACTCAGCACCTCACCTTTCTTGGTAACAAGTATATGATCCTAAGAATTTCCTTCCTCCCATGGTTGTCTAGACTCCTCATTGTCAATTTTCCATTCAAATTCAGAATCATCTGTCCTATTAAAATCAAGATTAAACAAGTTAGAAACCACATCTATGCTCTTGCAAGATCGAGTCTCTATGGGCATCTTCATTGCTTTCTCAAGAGAGAAAACCACATTTTCATTGTCCCATCTGCAGTCTAAGCTTCTCGGCTCTCAACCTCTTTGCTCTTTCCCACCTCTTCTCAACTATAAGCTCAGTATTTTTGTCATGTGATGGTATTGGAGTACTCTGAATATCAGGTATAGCGTTCGGTACAGAAATGGAGGTGGATTGCCGCAGTTCGACCATAGTTTGACCAGATTGGTCTAGTCGAACGGCATGAGTTTGGTCGAACAGGGTACTTGAAAACGAGTTCAGTCTGTCCAGTTCAGAGGGTGTTGGTTCGACCGTAGTTCGACCAAAGAGGTCTGGTCGAATGGGATGAGTCTGGTCGAACGAAGGTTCTGTAAACTAAACTCAATATTTCTTCTCCACAATTGCCGATTCGACCATGGTTCAACCAGAGTGATCTGGTCGAATGGGAGTGCCTTGAATGAATGACGAGCCAGAAAACAGAGTACCATTTCTCTATTTTTTCAAAAACTGTTCGACCACAGTTCGACCATCAGGTCTGATCGAACTGAGTGTGGCTGGTTGAACAGGAGCCCTGCTCTCCTTTTTTTTCATCCACAGGCTTCATCGGACCTTCGTACTGTGTCCCGGACCTCAATGTGATAGCATTATTCCCAATGTTTGTGTCAATTGATTCACATTCGCGGCCATCTGCCCCATTATAAAGGTAAGGTTCTTCAACTGCTTAGATAAATCTACACGATTAGCATTCATTCTTGCTTTGATGTGGTCAACTCTTGCATCATTCCTCACCATGTATCGATTGAAGGTAACTTCAACACTCTTCACTTTTTGCTGCTGCCTATTAGGCCCCCTTTGTGTCAACTCTGTAATCTGCTTCTACTGGGACTCTAATAGCTTGCTGATATTAGCTAGACTAGAGATGATCTCATCATCCATATTTGGCTTCACCACTTGATGTTCAACTTGTGCCACTTACCCAATACATAAAATCCTTTTACACTTTCCGTAGGCCAGTCACGTGAATTCGTAGAGATATTTTCAGACAACTTTTCTGCTTTAAGTGTTGTCTTAGATAACAGTGCTCCTCCAGATGATGCATTAATAAGAATACGCGACTCACAATCCAATCCATAGTAGAAGATGCTTATGTACTGAGCCTTAGACATTCCAAGCTGTGGACACTTCCTGAGCATATCTTTAAACATATCTCACGCCTCATGAAATTTCTCACCCTGATTCATCACAAATTGGGTGATGTCTTGCTTCATTCTTAAGATCCTTGAGGGTGGCATGTATCTCTCCTAGAACTTTTACTGCAGTTTGGTCCCATGTAGTACAGTCTGTTGCATCAAGAGTCTCATACCAAACTTCTTCCCTATCAATCAAAGAGAACTTGAATAGAACGATTCGCCTAGCATGATCATGAGCTCCAGTACCCTTCTGAGTGTTTGCATAACCAAGGAATCTTCTGAGATGCTGATATGGATCTTCAAAGCAATCTCCAGAAAAGGGATTCTTCTCTACAATGTTAATAAGAGCGGGATGTATCTCAAAATCATCATCTTCCCCCCTTACTCCTATCAACCCCATGTTGCCAATCTCATTGTACTTAAAAATTTCACGTATTGCAACATTATCCAGATTCTACCTTGCTCCGGCCATGTTTAGCTCAGTGTGTTATTTCTTCTTTCCTTCCTCTCCTTTTCCTAGTGGACAACTACCTCAAAAAAATTTAAGGTTAGATAGAATTAAATAATCACAAATAAGGGTCTTAATCAAACTAGAAATAATAAAATCAGTAATAACAACCGTCACCGGCAACAGCGCCAAAAACTTGATGCACATTTTCTTTGCACGCAAAATTATTAATCCCCAAGTATTAAGGATATCAGTTGCAGCTTAAGCAAGCGACCAAGTTAAATATCCAATCCAAAGGACGGCGTATTATCAATTTAATTATTTATTAAATTAATCAAGATGAAAGGAAATAAAGTTGGGATTTATTTATTAAACTACTAAGCAGAATTATTAAATAATAAATAAAATAAAATATCACTAGAAGAATACGAAAGTGGACCAGGAATGGAGAATAGGTAGCTCTAGGGTAATCCAGTTTTACTACTTAATTTCCCTCTCAAGTGCATACCGACTCTGCCTTATGGACTATGGACGCATCACTGAACCATGCAAATCTACTCTATGGACATAAGTAAATATGCGTGTAACACGTGTGGATAACCTCAGAGCAAGAGACATAATTTCACCTCCCCTTTCTAGGTACTATCAGTATCAATTATTTCTCACGTCTGGAATCTAACACGATATGATCTCCCTTTATAGATACTATAAAATTGCCCTCTTTATCCTGCTTACTAACCCGAATTCAATTCAATTAATAAACATTCATATATAATAGTTCTAATGAAGCTTTAGAGACCCTCACTTAGAATCATAACATAAAATCTTGTTCAGTGGTAAACGCACTCAATCTACAATCAAGATATATATTCAGACTCTATATACCAATTGAAGATGCACAAAACAACCGTGAATATGGATTAAGAAAGCATAATCATATATAAAATCAATCCACAAGTAGTATTGTACGTAGGACACACAAGAGAGTTTAATTAATTCATAAAACCTTCAAAACCCTAGATCTACCAAAACGGTTCTAGCCCATGATGTTGCGAAGAACAATCATGGGAGTTGGATAGATCTTACCCATATGTCTGGTAAATACAAGATAAATTAGGAAACGAATAAAAACCTAGATGCGGGAGTCGTGGCATCCTTCTTCGTCTTGAATCCTCCTCTTAAGTCCACAGACGAATCTTTACAGTGATGGATGGATGAAGGAAAGGATGTGGATTATGGTTGGGGGTGATCCTCCTTTGTGGCGTGTAGGATGATTGTATTGTGGTGCCTCCCCAATAATGATGTGATCTATATCCCCTTTTGTACTTGTAAGCTCTCCTTATGGACCTTGGATGGGCTTTTTCTTGGAAAACATGAAAATACACGAACAGGGGGTGTAAAACCCATCGAAATTAGAATTTTGTGTCCCTGTTCGACCAAACTAGTTCTAGTCGAACGGAAGGCCTTGGTCGAACGGGATGTCTGTAAGTTGAAATTTCCAGTTAGACTTGACTTTTGTCATTCCACTTGGCTTCACTTAGTCGAACGGGAGGTCAAGCTGCATGCGCAGTCTCACCGTTTCGCACATAACTTCCACATTCGAGCTCCGATTTGAATGATTCTTACACTCATGTGATCCTCTCTTCCTTGGATTCTATCCATACAAAGAACATATAATAAATCCAACATTTAGTCTTATACCCATGATTCATGTGAATTTGATGCATGTATCCTAGAATTTCCACTTCTAATTGTTGTTGATCTCACTTTTACTTAATTTGGAAAACACTCTTTATTTGTTTATCTTATTTGTGATCATTGTTTGCTTTGATTACTTGTCATTTATTTATTTACAACCAATCCCTTTGATTATTCGTCTCTATAAAATTACAAGAAACGTAAGATCGCTCAAGCACTAGTGCCTACCTCCCTGTGGTTCGATAAATTATTTTAATTGGTCATCCCTACTACAAAGTGACTAATCAGCGAACCACCCCAAACGGGACGGGGCAGAGCGGGTCGAGTATGGGCGGGACCAAATTGCCATTCCTACCTAATATCAACTCTAAAAACAATAATAAAGGCAGTGTATTCTTCGTATTCGAATTTACGCATATTTGAATTTACTCTTCAATACAGAAAAAAAATTACACTATAAAGTAATGAATTATATTACTCTTATAAATAAAAAATATTACTTCTAATCAAAAGTACAAAATATCATTGATTTTTACATATTGCTCTTAAGATGAGTAAATATTCTTCATTACTCTAATGAAAACTACTCCTTATATATAGTAAACACTAACACCTCAGGTAAGTAATTAATTTGTCATATTTCAATGAGTAAATATTCTTCCTTACTCTAAATGAAAACTAGTCCTTATATATAGTAAACACTAACACCTCAGGTAAGTAATTAATTTGTCATATTTCAATCAGTAAATATTCTTCATTACTCTAAATGAAAACTACTCCTTATATATAGTAAACACTAACACCTCAGGTAAGTAATTAATTTGTAATATTTCATTACTAAAAAATCTGTTATAAGGGTGATATTTCTTAGATATAATGGTGGTGTAGTAACTCCAATAACAGTTAAGATAAAACAGAACTCCAAGTTCTCTATATATAAAAAAAAATGTATTTTTAATGCGTTAGTCTTCCACTCCGTGCATCCACATATTATCCAACTAAAATTTTCTTACTCTGTTATCCCATTATTATTACATTGGAATTAAGTTTGACTTTAAGGCATTGTGGGGGAGCACATAAAAAGATAAAAAAAGAAAAAGTAGGCCATAAAAATAAATTTACAAGCTATTCCTATTCATTAGCCCACCAAACCTAGTAGTGAAAAAATTTCCCTTTATTAATTAATGAAATCAATTCATATTACTCCATCTTCATTGCTTCTAAAATTTCATATTTCATCCCTAAGAATTCCTTCGGTTCAATTATAATCCCGTAGGAATACACTGGTCCCATAACCAACGGTTTTGGTACCATAAGAATATTATAATCATAATTTTCGAAAAATTTCATCTCAAATTAACTTATATTATTATAAACTACCAGATTTATATTATTTTATGTCTTTAAAAATAGACATAGTCCATTTTGGTTTTATTAATGGTTCAGAATATTTCGTCAATTATTAACAGATTTTGATGAAAAATTCCTATGTGACTAAATCTGTCAATTTTAAGACATTTTTGGCATTGAACAATTCTTACGAGATTAAATTTGAAATTATCCCCACCTAAATATAAGCAACTCAGATTTATTACCTTCACACTTTTGATAACAAAGTGGCAGTCAAATTTCTTGTACATCTGAAATTAGTTTTAAATTCCTATTAATCAAGTGGTAAGATTTGAGAATTTAGCCATTTAAGTCCTACTGGACACAAGACATCTTCAAAATAGTCCAAATACTTTTTCTTTTTGTTTCTAACAATTTTTTTTCCAAACTTGAATTCATAAGACTTTGTTGTACATATAGTCTCATTCAATAGCATTATTGCTCCCAAAATTTTAAATTCATATTTTATTTTATTATTTATTTATTAATATGTATTTTTTAAAAGTAGTAGAAATCTGATAATGTTAAAAATAAGTAAATAAATAAAATAAAATATGAATCTAAATTCTTAGAATCAATAGTATAACTGTATATTCACAAGTTTATTTTATTTTATTTATTTATTATTATTATTATGAACATGTCTTTTTTAAAGTATTATAATTTGTTAACATTAAAAAAAAACAAATAAGTAAATAAATAAATAAAATTAAATATGAATCCAAATTATTAGGATCAATAGGACAGATGTATGGAACTAATTATGCAATGTTGAATTCTTATGAAACATTGAGAGCAAGCTTGCAAGAGAGATTATTTTGAAGAGGATGTGCATTCTATGAAACTAAAATCGTTAAATTCTTGATAATATTCAGATTTGATCACATTTTGCATATTGTTTACCCTTTAGTTTTGTATCTTAATGGTGAACACAAGAATTAAAAAAAAAGGTGTATGATATATAAGAAAAAAATAAGAGCAATTTAAGTAATTCAAAGAGAAATTGTAAATAAATTATTTTTGAGTTAATTAATAAAGCGTAAAAAGTAATGACATCTTTTTAATGATGTGATGGTGTGAGAATGTTAATGGAGTATTATATAGTGTTAATATTATTAAAAATGTGCAAAAATAAAAATAAAAAATAAAATGGACAAAAATGAAAATTTTGCAAAAATATTAAGGACAGGAGGAGAGTTTATTATAAGAAGTATCTTTTGAGTTGTGAGACTGTTCAAACATAATTTTTTTTTTACTACTACTATATTTTTTTACTCATCCAATTGAAAAAAAAAAGTATTTAATTGTATTAGAAGAAAAAAAAAGAAATGAATAGGAGAAAAAAAAAGGAGGAGGTGAACAATTAAACATAAAATGAGTTTAACAGAGATTGAGTCAGAAAAACGAAAAATAATAATAAAAGAGCACTATAGATTAACAAAAGGAGTTAGTATCTTATAAATCGGGATTATATTATAAATTTAAACTATGTGACTTTTTTTTTTAAATTTAAACACTATGCACAAGGTATATATGATTGGAAATAAATAAGATATAGATATGATTGGAAGTATATATATAAGATTGGAAGGGGAACCACATGACTTACACCGTGAATCCGTTTGAGACAGTTAATCTGATTGAGACATAGTACTCTCATCGACAGATAGTATGTAGGAGTAAAAGGTTGGAGAGATATGTATAGGTATTTGTGGACAGATGTGGAAATTGGTGAGTTGGGTAAACAAAATGTGATAGAGGAAGTCGGAAGGAAAGAACAAGGTTTAGAATAAACACTTTACTAATCTTTTGGTTGTGTACAACAAAATGATACATCATGCACCTATTTATAGTAATCCAAAGTACAATCTCTAATATTCTAGATCATTCTATACTAGTTTCATTTAGATAATTCTTATATTGATCACATGTGAATATTTTTTAGATAATTTTTCATCTACATCACTCTAGATTATTCTCTCTCATTTTCCTTAATTTTCCATTTTAGAGAATTCTAGTTTACAAATGTCTCCATCAACTTAGAAGATTCACATCTTCCCAATTAATCTAGAATTCACATGACATCTCCACAAAATTAAGTTTAATATCCAACACCCCCTCTTAAACTTGATTTTGCATTCCAAGCATACTTCGTAATCTTGTGAACTCTTCATACTTGAGCGGCTTTGTGAAGATGTCGGCTACTTTGTCTTCTGATTTGGCGTACTCTACATGAGCTTCTTTCTTTCTTATGCATTCTCTGATTTAGTGGAAGTGAGTGTCTATGTGTTTGCTCCGATTATGGAATACTGGATTCTTCGTCAATGCAATCGCCGACTTGTTGTGCACACAAATCCTCGTAGGATTATATTATATCCATCCGAGCTCTCGTAACAAACTTCTAAGCCATATAGCATGGCAAACACTGGATATGGAGGCTACATACTCGGCTTCACACGTTGATAATGTGACAATTGGTTGCTTCTTCGACATACAAGTGAAAGCGGTGTCTCCAATGAAGTACACAAATCCACTTGTACTTTTTTGATCATCATTATCTCCAGCCCAATTTCTATCACTATAGCACAAGTTCATAGTTATTAGTATTTGAATAAAGTAGGCCATAGTTGAGTGTACCTTTGAGATATCGAAGAATTCTCTTTGACGCCTTCAAATGCGTTGTGGTTTGGATTCTCCATAAATCTACTCACAAACCATGTTGCGTAGAGTATATCTTGCTTCGTGCAAGTTAAGTACCTTAGCTTTCAACCAAACTTTTAAGAGCGTCGGATCCACCATTTCTTCTCTTTCATGCCTGAAGAGTTTGCTTCCACACTCCACCGGGGTGTTGATTGCTTTGCAATCTTTCATTTTGAACTTCAGGAGGATCTCCTTCGTATAACCTTCTTTTGTGATGAAAATTCCTTCCTCAAGCTGCTTGACTTCAACTCCAAGATAATATGTCATGAGTCCAATATCAGTCATCTCAAACTCTTTAGTCATGGCCTCCTTGAATTCCTCGAACATCTTTGTGTTGCTTCCTGTAAATATAAGATCATCCACATACAGGCACACAACTAAGACATCATCACCTTTGATTTTGACATAAAGGGCATGCTCTTGTGGACACTTGGTGAAACTATTCTCCTCCAAATACTTGTCAATCCTGCTATTCCAAGCCATTGGTGCTTGTTTTAATCCATACAAGGCCTTCTTCAACTTTAACATTTTTTCTTCTTGACCTTTCACCTCGTAGCCTGGTGGTTGCTTGATGTAGCCTTTTTTTTTATCAAGAACACCATTTTCAAGATGGTTGACTTCACGTCCATCTGATAGATTTTCCATCTGTTTTAGGCTGCAAGAGAAATGATTAGTCTAATAGTTTCTACTCGGGCGAAAGAAGTGAATACCTCCTCATAGTCAATTTCGGCTCTTTGACTATATCCTTTGGCGACAAGCCTTGCTTTGTATCTCTCTACTTCACCCTTGGAGTTCTTCTTCTCTTTACACGCCCGCTTAACTCCAATGACTTTGTGATCCTTGGGCAATGTTGCAAGCTCCCATGTATCATTCATCACAATGGCCTTAATTTCCTCATCCATTGCATCTCTCTATCTCTTGCTTTGTGTAGCTTCCTCAAAAGTTACTGGATCGTAATCAGTAAATAAATAAAGTAAGGTGAGATTCTCTAACCTTTCAGTGATGTCATAGATCTCATCCAAGCTCATCACTCTTGATTTGTTTCTTTCATTTACAAAAGATAGTGGCGAGTCTCCAACTTCTCTAGCTGGTGAAGCAGGTGGAGTCACTGCCTCTTTACCTTTAGCTGCTTGCTCGATTTCCTCTTCATCTTCAAATTGTGGAATTACAAAGTTGTGATCATTGATGTTGGAACTGAAATTCCAAGGACCTTCCTCGTCGAACCCCACATCTCGACTTATCACTCTTTTCTTTGTGAGGGGATTATATAACTTGTAACCTTTAGAGTTAGAGTCATACCCGATGAATATGTATGACTCACTCTTATCGTTGAGCTTTCTTCTTGTCTCATCTGCCACGTGAGTGTATGATTTGCTCCCGAATACCCTTAGATGAGAGATTCCGGGCTTTCTCCCACTCCATGCTTCTTATGGTGTCTTTCCCCATTCACTCCGAGTTGGAGAACGATTGGATAGGTACACATGCCACTGCTTCTGTCCAAAATTCTTTTGGAAGATTCCTCGCCTTCAACATGCTGCGCGCCATCTCCACTATGGTTCTGTTCATTCTTTCCGCTACTCCATTTTGATGAGGAGATCTTGGAATAGTAAGGGGTCACCGAATCCTGCTAGCATCGCAATATGCCATGAACTCCTTGGATGTGAATTCACCACGTCGACCGGTTCTCATGGATTTGATTTCTAAACCGCTCTACTTTTCAATGGCAACTTTAAATTTTCTAAAGGTTTCAAATACTTCTGGATTTTGCTTCAAGAAATACACTCATGTTTTTCTAGAAAAATCATCAATGAAGAGCAAGAAATAATTATTGTTATCAAGAGAGCTTGGTTTGATTAGCCCACACATATCGGTGTGGATCAACTCCAACGGCTTCTTTGCTCATGAGGTTGACTCCTTTGGGAATGACTTTCTAGCTTGCTTCCCGAGTATACATCCTTCGCATATTTAGTTGGGATTCTTGATAGATGGTAATCCTTTTACCATCTCCTTCTTTAATAACAACTCCAATCATCCAAAATTTAAGTGCCCAAACCGTAGATGGCATAACCAAGACTTATCCTTAAAACAAGCTTTAAGGTATTTTGCCACATCATTCGGAATATTTAGTAGAAACATTCTATTCTTCGACATTGACACCCTCACTATCAAATTATTTTCCTTATCTCCTATTGAAAGGTTATAATCCTTCAAGTGAATGTCATAACCTTTCTCTAAGAGTTGTCCCAAACTCAATATATTATTTTTCATGTTGGGAACATAATAAACATTCGAGATGAAATCATGACCTCCATTTTTTAAGTGAATCGAAATTTTCCCTTTTCCTTTCACCAGAATTTAAGATTCTTCACTAAAGGAGACATTGCCACTTACTGATTCATCCAACTCCACGAACATGCTCCTTTTGCCACACATGTTGTTGCTAGCTCCCGTATCGAGGTGCCAAGTATCATCTTGTCTTACATTTTTTCCTTTGTATGCCAAGAGCACACTTGCATTTTCTTCATTCTTGCTCTCAACAAAGTTAACCTTCTCTTGAACCTTTTGTTTTGCTTTCCAACACTCGGAAGCATAATGCATATATTTATCACAATTATAGCATTTTATAGAAGATTTATCGTACGTCAATTTTTGATTGCTCCTTCCTCGACCAAATTCTTTTCTCTCTCCATGATTTCCATAGCCTCCTCATCCACGTCCATGACCTCGACCTTGTCCTTAGCCACTACTTTGACCGCTACTTGGGCCTTCGTCTTACTCCGTTTCACTCACTTGCAATTTTAACAATTGCTCCACCATATCTTGCTTTCTTTTTTGTTTCTCTTCATAAGCTTGTATCGACCTCATTAAGAGATCAATTGTCATCTCCTCCAAATTTTTAGTCTCCTCAATAGTCACCACAATATGCTCAAATTTGGGAGTCAACGAACATAATATTTTCTCCATTATTCTAACATCCTCCAATTTTTCACCATTTCTTTTCATTTGATTAGAGACTGCCAAAACTCTTGTAAAATAATCCGAAATAGATTCGAACTCCTTCATATGTAAGGACTCAAATTCTCCTCTTAAAGTTTGAAGGCGAACCTTTTTAACTTGATCGGCTCCCTTGCATGACACTTGGAGTTTGTCCTATGCTTCCTTGGCGGTAGTTGCACTCGAGATTTTCTCAAAATTATCATCTCCCAAAACTTGGTAGATGAGGAAGAGAGACTTCTTGTCCTTCTTTCTTGAATCTCTCAACTTATCTTTTACTTATTGAGATAGTGTCGCCTTGTCTTCTGGTTGCTCTTACCCTTTCTCTACAATCTCCCAACAATCATGAGCACCTAGGAGTGCCTTCATCTTGATACTCCAATTGTCAAAATTACTCTTGTTGAACAACGGGACTTGAAAGGATTGAAGGTTATTGGACATATCTCACAAGAGGATCTTATGGCTCTGATACCACTTTGTAGGAGTAAAAGGTTGGAGGGATATGTATAGGAATTTGTGGATGGGTTTAGAAATTGGTGAGTTGGGTAAAAAAAGTGATAAAGGAAGTTTGAAGGAAAGAACAAGGTTTAGATTAAACACACTTTACTAAACTTTTGGTTGTGTACAATAAAATGATACATCATTCATCTATTTATAGTAATCAAGAGTACAATCTCTATTATTCTAGATAATTCTATACTAGTTTCATTTAGATAATTCTTATATTGATCACATGTTAATATTTTTTAAATAATTTTTTCATCTACATCACTCTAGATTATTCTTTCTCTATTTCCTTAATTTCCATTTTAGAAAGTTCTAGTTTACAAATGTCTCCATCAACCTAGAAGATTCACATCTTCCCAATATATCTAGATTACTCATGTCTTCTCCACAAAACTAAGTTTAATATTCAACAGCCCCTCTTAAACTTGATTTTGCATTCAAGCATACTCCGTAATCTAGCGAACTCTTCATACTTTAGCGGCTTTGTGGAGATGTCAGCTACTTGGTCTTGTGATTTGACGTTCTCCACTTGAACTTCTTTTTTTGTTATGCATTCTCTGATATAGTGGAAGCGAGTGTCTATGTGTTTGGTCCGATTATGGAATATTGGATTCTTCGCCAATGCAATCGCCGACTTATTGTCCACACAAATCCTCGTAGGATTCTCTTGTATCACTTCGAGCTCTCGTAACAAACTTCTAAGCCATATAGCATGACAAACAGTGGATGTGGCGGCTCTATACTCAGCTTCACACATTGATAATGTGATAATTGGTTGCTTCTGCGACATCCAAGTGAAAGCGGTGTCTCCTATGAAGAACACAAATCCACTTGTACTTTTTCGATCATCATTATCTCCAGCCCAATCGCTATCACTATAGCCCACAAGCTCATATTTATTAGTATTTGAATAAAGTAGGTCATAGTTGAGCATACCTTTGAGATATCGAAGAATTCTCTTTGCCGCCTTCAAATGAGTTGCACTACAAGAAAACAGGCCCATAATGATAGGAAATCATGTCATTAAAAGTTAGAATCCTGTCATTGAAAACTTATTATGACAGAAAATTCTCTGTCATTCGTCTGTCATTATAGCCTCTCTAGATAAAAGTCTTTCATTATTTTCATAGCATATTTTATGATTGGATTTTCCTCATTAAAATTCTTCCAAAGTAATAAGAGTTCCTCTCATTACATACATGTCATTAAAACCCTATTCATTAATTATTTTGCATATCATTAAATATAGCTGAAAATTATAATTCCAAAAAAGGTAAATATATTTCAAAGAAAATATCTTTACAATATTCAATACATCCAAAGCATCACAGTGCATGCATTTACAAAAGATTTCTAAGTCTGATCTAATTACAATCATGTAAAATTTTTCAATGAAATATTGCAGCTAGGAGTTGTAGAGTTCATGTGCCTTTTGATGTTGCCTTCTCATTCTACACATGAGAAGTAGTGGAAACCAGCATCAAAGCCTTCTAAATCTAAATAAGACAAAGTGCTACTACTCCAACTCTCCACCAAGAGAAAATCAGAATCCAGATGAACCCACCAGAAAAGAAAACTAGCTTCCATAATGTAAAAAAGTAGTCATAACGCAGAATTGACGAATCCAACGGGTAAACAAACCCGCAACAAAAATGCAGAATAACAAGCCTAGCTGTAGAAAACAAGTAGCACAATTAAAGAAAACCAGCATAACAATTAAATGAGCCAAGTACCTTATGTTTATATATATAACCCAAAAACAGCTAACACAGTAGGCCATCAAAAGCATGAGAATTCAGGAGCAAGATTAAAGGAAAATCATCAGATTGCAAAATAGCACAACAACAAAATGAACATGTTGCTTACAACCTTTAAGTGAAGTACCCAAACAGAACGGTAGACAACAACCACACAACAAGTAAGCAGAAAACAGGACACAATTTTTCTTCAATAGCAGAAAACCAGCATGCTAAGAACTAATAAGAAACATAAAATCCTAGCAGTACGAAAACCAAAGCAGTAACCATTAGTTAATTACAGGTTACTAACCGTTTCTTATAACCACACAACAAAAAATTATAAAGCTATCAGTATGATAAAGGCAGCAACTAACCAAATGAGGTGACTAAGACCAAATCATACCATGTGCTAAAATACCTCCAGGTAACCAACCAACTAGGCACTTGATTAAAAGAAGCAAAAGACTGCATAGAGCAATATACTATTTTGTCAAAACAAGGAACAAAAACTAGCTTCCACACCAAAGTATAGGAACCACCTATAAGAAGGCTACAAGAACTACATATAATTATGATTCAAGTGTGGATTTACCACCATATACTTGCAAGTTCAGATTTACCAAACAAGTGTGGAGTTCACCCAAGTTGTTTCTCCAATATCATTTATGGAAAAAAAATTTATTTCTTTGAGCCAAAGGGTAGATTAAGCATACCTTTAGCCATTTCAGAAGTATCACTACTGTCAATAGTGCTGAGGCACATTTTTAGATTGTTATGCTACATGTAAACAACAGCTTCAGTTGTCCTGTTTCCATCAAAAAAATATATTGAGGCACAATATACTCAAATTAATTTGGGAAATCAAATAAATTACTAATTAACCTAGAAAAGAACTTAGAAATTAACTTTATGTTGTTGGAAAAAGATCTTAATTAAGGATTTTCACTGAGTCGGTCACAGATTTTTATTTATATTAAATTTATATAAATTTTAAAAAGGTGCAAACAAAAGGGCAAACATAATAATGAAAAACTGAAGTATACACAGAAAAGAGAACTAGGGTCATTAGGATTTAATCTCCCTAAAAATGAAAAAGTAAATGATACCTAAAACCCAAAAAGAAATAGCGTGAGTTGCTGAACCACTCATACCAGCGTTTGAAGGAGATTTATTTATAACTTGCTCAAGTGTTCCTCTGGCTGCATTTTTTGAAAGCATAACTAAATTCAATAAGATGATACAAGTGGGGAGATCTACCCAATTTTTTATACAAGTTCTCATAATAGTATTGAGGACACTATTTTTTATAAAAGTTTAAAACATGCATGGAAAATAAAGAAAAAAGAGGAAAATAATTTTAAAAGATGTCAAGAGATGATCAATTTTGATAAAGTAAAACAAAAAAATGATGCAAGCACATTTTGTACAAATATAATAAGTCGGGTAACAATCTGTTAAATAGTCTCTGTTCATCAAAACAACTCTCACAAAACTAACTAATTCACCATCTTATTCAAATTCTCAAAAGCATTAAAGAATCATAAATTGAATTGATTCCAATGGAGAAAATGGCCTGCTCGTGCAATATCATGAATCCCTGCAATTATGTTTTTTTGCTCTTGAATAGCTTCTAAAGTGGTACAAGGATGGATTTAGAATATATCTTCTTTATGATATGACACCTCTTCTTCTCAACTTTGCAATAATGCTATCCAACATCAATGAAACAAACCACAAAACGAAAATAATAAAAAAGTAATCAAGGAAATTATAAAGAGCATAAAAAAGAAAATTGCATAAATGTCAAATTGCCAACTTGCATCATAATGAAGCGAATAAATTCATCTTTGCTCTTCACTTTATGGCTCAACTCTTCTTTGCTCACCAAATTCACCTTAAGAATCGAATACAAACATAATTTAGATTGTAATTCTAGAATTTCAGAATCATAAAGCAGAAATCATTTGATAGAGGTATGAAAAATCACAATAAATACACTATAGACAGACACTCTCCGGCAAGAAAAATGTTGATGACGAAGAGTAGCGCTGGCTAAAAATTCAAAATAACGAAAAAGCTGATTAGAAATTCAAAATAATGTATAGAACAAGTAACACTTGGACCAGAGAATTAAGAAAATCAGTAACTCAACCTAGAACATAATAGATTCACTTAATAAGAATTCTAACAGTATCGCATTTAAAAAATAAACTTTGCAGGTTCAGAAATTCTATGAATTGTAGATAAAGAGAGAATGATTTGCTTGGAGGAGTGCCTTTCAAGAGATATAACATTTTGGCAATTGTAGATAATATGGTTTTGATTTCAGGCCCGCGTATAAATTCCATATCCCGACAGTGATGAAATATTCGGCGAAATCTAATTCCACTTTAAATCCAACATGCCTCTCTAAATCAAAATTCAAATGTAGATTAACTTAGAGAACCTACAGTATGACCAATTTCAAGTAGAAAAACTTTTAGCTGGTTATACAAAATTTCGAATCATTATCAAATATAAGCATCATCTGTGTTGGTTAGTAGTCAAGCTCGAAGCCCTAATCCAGAAATTTATAGTTCAATTTACTTACCTCTAGGATGAAGTGACAGCAAATTCGACCCAATCTCTGTCGTTCCACTTGAGAATTCGGCCATCAGCGACACCAGTGTGTGGCCCTCCACCGCTGGGATAAAACACGAGGCTCTCTTGCCTGATAGCTCCAACGAGGTGGATCCTCTCGGCAAACTATGGGGACATATTCTTCGATAAAACAGGTAGATGTGGATTGAAATTTGGGATTTATTATTTTCTTCGAAGAGTTAAGGCTGAAATTTGGTATTCCAACATGGGTGAAGCAGGGAGATGTGGTTTTAATCAGTGATTTAAAAACCAGACCGGACCGGCCAGTTGAACTGGTTAAACCGGGAACCAGTGGCGGCATCGGTCCGGAACACCTATGTAACCATTTTTACAGTTGAACCGGAAAGAACCGATTTGAACTGGCTGGAACTAGAAAATTGGTAAAATCGATGAACCAAAAAATTACCGGTTTAATATATAAATTTGCATCGATTCCAAAAAAATCAAAACCTAATCTGTTCGAACCATTCAGATTATTGAAATTTCAGAAAAAGTAGGAGTTTCAAAGGAAAAAATTCAAATTCAATTGATCGAAAGAAACATTGAAAAATTAAAAACCCTATCTTCACGCCAAAGCCGCCTCCATGAACGCTGCTCTGACGAAGAAGACACTGTAGGCTCCAAAGCCGCCTCCACAAATCGTTGTTCCGATGAGGAAGGCAATATATGTTGATCAACAATTGTTGTCGCCTAAGCTATTCCCATCGATGAAAGAATTGGTGTAGACTGAAATCTTTGATCAAAAGTAGCAAAAGGAATGAAGAAGAATATCATAGCCAGCAAAAATTGTGCTTGAAAACCGCTTCAAAGAGAGAAACTAATTATGTGAAACTGAGAAACCGTTGAATGAGAAATTGCGGTTGAATGTTTTGGTGTGCCCTATTTGCTACTTTATTTTTTAAAAAATGGGCTTTAAAATTGGGCCACTTTTTATATTTTATTTTCTAATCTAATGCTCTTATAAATGGGTTGCGCTGGGCCCTTAAATTAAAACATGATAAATTATATTTAATTAAGTTTTAAGTATTAATATTTTTTATTCATTATATTTTTTAATGGCTATTTCAAAATAAAATAAAAAATAGGTGAATTTTATTTTCCGGTTCAACCGGGATCTGACCGGTTGAACCTCGAACCGTTACATTCATCGATTCGAGCTCCGGTCCCGGTTTTCATATCACTGGTTTTAATCCATTTATTATTTCTTTCTTTTATTAATTCAATTTAATTTAAAATATAAAAAATAAAAGAGAAAAGGTAAGGAGTCTTTTAATGAGAGGAATCTTTCCTTTAATTTATCAATGAGAGGATATTTTTATATTAATGAGACGAATAAAAATTCTCTCATTAACATTTATGCATATTATTTTATAATTATAGAATATGGCTTTTAATGAGGGGATTTTCCTCCCGTCATAATGTTTTTGTCATTAATGGCCTGTTTTCTTGTAGTGTTGTGGTTGGATTCTCCATAAATCTACTCACAAGCCCTGTTGCGTAGAGTATATCTAGCCTCGTGCAAGTTAAGTACCTTAAGCTTCCAACCAAACTTTTAAAGAGCGTCGGATCCACCTTTTCTCCTCTTTCATGTTTGAAGAGTTTGCTTCCACACTCCACCAGGGTGTTGATTGCTTTGCAATCTTCTATTTTGAACTTCTTGAGGATCTCCTTCGTATAACCTTCTTGTGTGATGAAAATTCCTTCCTCAAGCTGCTTGACTTCAACTCCAAGATAATATGCCATGAGCCTAATATCAGTCATCTCAAACTCTTTAGTAATGGCCTCCTTGAATTCCTCGAATATCTTTGTGTTGCTTCATGTGAATATAAGATCATCCACATACAAGCACACAACTAAGAAATCATCACCTTTGATTTTGACATAAAGGGCATGCTCATGTGGACACTTGGTGATACCATTCTTCTCCAAGTACTTGTCAATCTTGTTATTCCACGCCTTTGGTGCTTGTTTTAATCTATATAGGGTCTTCTTCAACTTCAACACCTTTTCTTCTTGGCCTTTCACCTCGTAGCCTGGTGGTTGCATGATGTAGACTTCTTTATCAAGAACATCATTCAAGAATAATGACTTCACGTCCATCTGATAGATTTTCCATCTGTTTTGGGCTGCAAGAGAAATGATTAGTCTAGTAGTTTCTAGTCGGGTGACAGAAGCGAATACTTCGTCACAGTCAATTCCGGCTCTTTGACTATATCCTTTGGTGACAAGCCTTGCTTTGTATCTCTCTACTTCACCCTTGGAGTTCTTCTTCTCTTTATACGCCCGCTTAACTCCAATGACCTTGTGATCCTTGGGCAATGTTGCAAGCTCCCATGTATCATTCATCACAATGGCCTTAATTTCCTCATCCATTGCATCTCTCTATCTCTTGCTTTGTGTAGCTTCCTCAAAAGTAACTGGCTCGTAATCAGTAAATAAATAAAGTAAGGTGAGATTCTCTAACCTTTCAGTGTCGTCATAGATCTTATCCAAGCTCATCACTCTTGATTTGCTTCTGTCATTTACAAAAGATAGTGGCGAGTCTCCAACTTCTCTTGCTGGTGAAGCGGGTAGAGTCACTGCCTCTTTACCTTCAGCTGATTGCTCGATTTCCTCTTCATCTTCAAATTGTGGAGTTACAAAGTTGTGATCATTGATGTTGGAACTGAAATTCCAAGCAACTTCCTCGTCGAACCCCACATCTCGACTTATCACTCTTTTCTTTGTGAGGGGATTATATAACTTGTAACCTTTATAGTTAGAGTCATACCCGATGAATATGTATAACACACTCTTATCGTCGAGCTTTCTTCTTGTCTCGTCTACTACGTGAGTGTATGCTTTACTCCCGAATACCCTTAGATGAGAGATTCTGGGCTTTCTCCCACTCCATGCTTCTTGTGGTGTCTTTCCTCATACACTCCGAGTTGGAGAATGATTGGATAGGTACACCGCACATGCCACTGCTTCTGCCCAAAATTCTTTTGGAAGATTCTTCGCCTTCAACATGCTGCGCGCCATCTCCACTATGGTTCTATTCTTTCTTTCCGCTACTCCATTTTGTTGAGGAGATCTTGGAACAGTAAGGGGCCACCGAATCCCGCTAGCTTCGTAATTTGCCATGAATTCCTTGGATGTGAATTCACCACGTCGATCAGTTCTCATGGATTTAATTTCTAACCAGCTCGGCTTTTCAATGGTAACTTTAAATTTTTTTAAGGCTTCAAATACTTTTGATTTCTACTTCAAGAAATACAGTCATGTTTTTTAGAAAAATCATCAATGAAGAGCAAGAAATAATTGTTGTTACCAAGAGAGCTTGGTTTGATTAGCCCACACACATCAGCATTTATCAACTCCAACAGCTTCTTTGCTCGCGAGGTTGACTCCTTTGGGAATGGCTTTCTAACTTGCTTCCCTAGTATATATCCTTCGTATAGTTGGTTGGGATTCTTGATAGATGGTAATCCTTTTACCATCTCTTTCTTTGATAACAACTTCAATCTTCCAAAATTTAAGTGCCCAAACCGTAGGTGCCATAACCAAGACTTATCCTTAAATCAAGCTTTAAGGCATTTTAACACATCATTCTGAATATTTAGTAGAAACATTCTATTCTTCGACATTAGCACCCTCACTATCAAATTATTTTCCTTATCTCTTATTGAAAGGGTATAATCCATCAAGTGAATGTCATAACCTTTCTCTAAGAGTTGACCTAAACTCAATATATTATTTTTCAGGTTGGGCACATAATAAACGTTCGAGATGAAATCATGACCTCCATTTTTTAAGTGAATCAAAATTTTCCCTTTTCCTTTCACCAGAATTTATGATTCATCACTAAAGGAGACATTGCCACTTACTGATTCATCCAGCTCCACGAACATGCTCCTTTTGCCCCACATGTTGTTGCTCGCTCCCGTATCGAGGTGCCAAGTATCATCTTGCTTTTCATTTTTTTCTTTGTACGCCAAGAGCACACTTGCATTTTCTTCCTTCTTGCTCTCAACGAAGTTGGTCTTCTCTTGAACCTTTTGTTTTGCTTTCCAACACTCAGAAGCATAATGCCCATATTTATCACAATTATAGCATTTTATAGAAGATTTATTGTACCTCAATTTTTGATTGCTCCTTCCTCGACCAAATTCTTTTCTCTCTCCATGATTTCCATAGCCTCCTCGTCCACGTCCACGACCTCGACCTTGTCCTTGGCCACGACTTTGACCACTACTTCGGCCTTCGTCTTTCTACTTTGCACTCGCTTGCAATTTTAACAATTACTCCACCATATCTTGCTTTTGTTTTTGTTTCTCTTCATATGCTTGTAATGACCCCATTAAGAGATCAATTGTCATCTCCTCCAAATTTTTAGTCTCCTCAATAGTCACCACAATATGCTCAAATTTGAGAGTCAACGAACGTAATATTTTCTCCATTATTCTAACATCCTCTAATTTTTTACTATTTCTTTTCATTTGATTAGAGTCCGCCAAAACTCTTGTAAAATAATATGAAATAGATTCGGACTCCTTCATATGTAGGGACTCAAATTATCCTCTTAAAGTTTGAAGGCGTACCTTTTTAACTTGATCGGCTCTCTTGCATGACACTTGGAGTTTGTCCCATGCTTCCTTGGCGGTAGTTGCACTCGAGATTTTCTCGAAATCATTATCTCCCAAAGCTTGGTAGATGAGGCAGAGAGCCTTCTTGTCCCTCTTTCTTGAATCTCTCAACTTATCTTTTAGTTGTTGAGATAGTATCGCCTTGTCTTCTGGTTGCTCGTACCCTTTCTTTACAATCTCCCAAACATCATGAGCTCCTAGGAGTGCCTTTATCTTGATACTCCAATTATCAAAGTTTCTCTTGTTGAGCAACGTGACTTGAAAGGATTGAAGGTTATTGGTCATCTCTCACAGGAGGATCTTATGACTCTAATACCACTTTGTATGATTAAAAGGTTGGAGGGATATGTATAGGTATTTGTGGATGGGTGTAGAAATTAGTGAGTTAGGTAAACAAAATGTGATAAAGGAAGTTTAAAGGAAAGAACAAGGTTTATAATAAACACACTTTACTAAACTTTTGGTTGTGTATAACAAAATTATACATCATGCACCTACTTATAGTAATCAAAAGTACAATCTCTAATATTTTAGATCATTCTATACTAGTTTCATCTAGATAATTCTTATGTTGAACACATGTGAATATTTTTTAGATATTTTTTTCATCTACATCACTCTAGATTATTCTTTCTCCTTTTTCTGAATTTCCTATTCTAGAGAATTCTAGTTTAGAAATCTCTCCACCAACCTAGAAGATTCACATCTTTTCAATTTATCTAAAATTCTCATGACATCTCCATAAAACTAAGTTTAATATTCATCATAGTAAAAACAGAAGAGTTATTTTTTTTCCAAATCGTTAGTTTTATAAATAAACTCAAGGCAAATACAACATCGTGGCTAACTAGCCAAGAGCACCGCATAAACAGACTCAACTGAACCCTACAACATTTCGAGGGAACAGAAACACCCCACTAGAATGGGACACTCACACAACACTCCAACACCTCAAAATAGAGGATTTACATACTCCCACGAGGGGAGACTAAGACACTCCCGAAGGGAGACTAGAATAAATAAAAAGCTTCAAGAATCACTAAAAATCTGAGTAGTTCAAACTGTTGCAAAAGCAGTCTAAGTAAAACCAGATCTGAAGAGAAAAAATGTGCAAAATAGAAATATATAGTCTTATCACCGTTAGAATTAAAAACAAAAAAAAATTAAATAGGAAAAAAAATTAGGCCTTATAGAACAAATTTGAGCCACAAAAGCAATGAGGATACTTTAGGATCGTAGATAAAGAAGTGGGTAAAAAATATGTTCTTATTTTGAATGAACAAAAAGATATTTTCAAATTGAAAGTTGACATTGCGTTAAAATTTTATATCTATTTTTGTTATAAGATCTTTGGTATGATATATTTTAATTATACGTATGCCAATTAATATATAAGAGATTAATCTTATTATGTGTAAGACAATTAATATTGTGAATATTTATATGAAAAGGGTGAAAAAGAAGAGCAATAGCAATTATACTAATAGGGGAAGTAAAATGTATAGAAAGTGTTAATTGATGATTAATAGATTATGGTATGTATATATGCTAGTGATTTATAAAACATTTAAAATAAGTCACTCATAAATGTGTCTTAATGTTAGTTGTTTATTATAAGGTAATTTAAAGTTGAGTGGTTTTCCTTATACACCCGAGAGCATACAAGTTATTTTAGGTTATAATATTTTTTTTTTTTAAAAAATGAGTATATTTTAATGGGTTAATTCGTTAAAATACATTACCTATCTCTCTCTTTTTTAATTTAATCCTGAACTATTTTTTTAGTGTTGTTATTTGTACACTCCTTCTTATTAAATATAACACTTTTATTAAATATAAATACCTTTTTAATTTTTTAATCTTAATTTTATTATATACACACCCTTAAAATTTCAAAATTACCCCTTTAATTTTTGTTTGTTATACACCTCAAAATCCTTCGTTCAATTTTACTAAATAAAAAATATAAACCCTTCGCCCACATATAAATAAATTCATATAAAATAGATTTCATTATCTTAAAAAAATAAAACCGCTTGTAATATAAGATGATTCTAGTTCATTTTAATAGCATATACACGTACGTAGGTTTTTTTATTCTTGTTTTTGTTTTTTTTTTCATTTTTAATTCATTAATTTAATTAAGTTAACAAATTAGATTTAAATAATTTTTTAAATTAATCTGACATAGTAATTTTTTTATTTATAATATACTTATAATCTTTTCTAAACTGAAAAGTGACAACCGATTAATAAAATTATTTTTTTAAACACTTATAGGACAGATAAAATTGATAATATTTTAATATAAAATTGTATCTAACAAATAACAACTGTCCAAATAAATTGTTTTATTAATAATTTGTAATTAAATATAATATTTTAAATAAAATGTTAAATTATATAAAAAAGTGATAATTTTTTATATAAAAAAAAGATAAAATGCATATTGTGTTTTAATAATTAATTAAATACTCCCTATTTTAACTTTATATAAAAATAAATTATTACCAAATTTGTCTTAATATTTGCAGAAGCAATTACGTGAACATCGCTAGGTTAATGATGGGACCGCGTGTATATTTTATTAATGTAATTTAGATTTCTTTATAATATATTTTAATTATATAACAGTGGAGTATGTATAAAATAGAAGGAGGTGTGTATTTAAAATACTCTATAAAATAAATAGGGTGTGTATTAAATAAATTTAAGGGTATTTTAGACTTTTTAAAAATATTAATTTTATTTTTAAAATAATGAGGTGCGTATTCAATAAGAGGAGGTGTGCAAATATAATGACCATTTTCTTTGTTAAAAAAATACATGACCTTTTTCTTTTTTCTCAATTTAATCACAAAATTTCTTTTGATCAATTAAATACATGATCTTATTTCATTTTCTCAATTTTATCACGACCTATTTTACGGAGTATGTAATATTTTATATTTCACAATTTAATTAAAATTTTATACACATTAAATATTTGAATATATTTAAATATTAAAAAATTCATAAAAATTTACATAATTTTCTTATAATTTAATTAGATTTAATATTAATTAGCTTTTTAGATAATTAAAGAATCGATAAATTTAAATAAAAAAGAACATTTTATGTGGTGCAGTATATATAATTTCCTTGTTGATTAGAATACATCAACATTAAACTGTAAGTTGAGATTTTTTTTTTAATTCTTGAATTACTAAGAAGATAATTAATTTTGAATTTAAGATTATTATATTAATCTTACAATTTTTAATATTTTTTTCATATTTAATATGTAATTTTTGCATTATATTTTTAATATTTATTGTATATTGGTTTTTATTAATAGAAGAATTTTAATTAAATTAAACTGTAAAACATAAAAGATCACATATTTAATTAATAAAAGAAAGTTTTTTTGGGTATTTAATTGATAAAAAGAAAGTTCAGGATTAAATTGAAGAAAATGGAAAAGATCATGCATTTTTTTATTAAAAAAATAGTTAGTGATTAAATTGTGAAAAGAGAGAAGGTTCGTGTATTTTATCGCAATTAACCCTATTTTAATTCATAAGAATATTATCTATTTAATGAAAGAGTCCATTGAAATATAAGTGACACTAATATCTGAATAAAAAAATAAAAAAATAAAGGATTTGAATTTTTATATTAAAGTGTACAATATTTAATGCTAAAAAATATAAATTTCTAAAATAGCCTAATCTAAATGCACGATGCACTTGAAAGTGCAAGTTTTATCTTTAAATTATAAAAATTGGAGTACATTACATGTGTATGTAAACCTTTCGAAAAGTTAACGTTTCTATCAAGAAAAACCATGCTAGACCTTCTAGATTATCTATTCCATTTTCTTTCATCTCTTATTTTATTAATTATATATCTATTTCTCTTGTAATTAGATTGTTTTTATGTTATAATCAATCTCTAAATTATCATGATGTGTTCAAAGGTTTAATGATGACTATAATATTTTAAAAGAAAATTAGTTATGTAACAATAAATGAAATATCATTGTGAGATATGAGGATCACGTCAACAAGACTTTTGTAAAATTTAACGAAAAAACATTCCTGATGTCCTATTATATTTTTGTGGGAATAAAAATCAATTCAAACCCATAATGTTTCTTATGATCTATTTCAGTCTCAAGAAAAATAAATTTGTTAATTCAGTTTCACCGGTATAAAAATAGGATCAAACACATCCTATTTTCACCGAAAAACACTGACATCACTGGAAAGCAAAAAGCGGCATGGAATTGCCGATTTCCGACCGAGACGATGACGTGGCGCCTACCTTGTAACAAATTAAATCACATTTAACGCCAACAAGGCATTTATTTTTTCTCAAATTTTAAATAATTATAAAACATAAAAAAATTCTTAAACATATTAAAAAAATCTAATTAATAAACCTGCAATTAAAACCAAAAAACGTTAGAGTGAAATGCGATTTAGGACTTTAGATTTGTCAAATTCCAGATATTTTAGCCCTTTTCTGCAAATTAAGTTTGGACGGCCATGGCAGCTTCCCACGCTGTGCTGCTTCCTCCTCCGGGGTTCATTGGACACCTCATTCTCTTCATTGATGTTGAAAAAATTAAAATTATATATAAATCTCTCAATTTTAAATACTTCTCTACTTCACATATATGACACTTTTAGAGTAGCTCCATAATTTATACTTATACAATCATTTTTTTAATTGTAAAATTTGAAACTTTGGATCATACTTATAATGTTTCTTTTTCTTCTTTTATTAGCATCTTCAATAATATTTTGTGAATTTGTTTACATTTTTCATAAATTATAAGTTTAGTTTTATTATTTAATGATATTTTGTGATATTTAAAATTTCGTGTTTAAATCGATACAAAAATATGCGTATGGATCCCCACATACAATTCAGATAAAATTTTATTTTATGATGGAAATTAATTTAAAATCTAATTTAAAAATTGACATCGTTTAGCATATGCATGGGGAGATAAATTTTAGTTGGATTCATAAATTTGTCCTTTAAATATATATATATATATATATATATATATATATATATATTCTTTTTTTTTTTAAAGAAAAAAATCAACTCAAGAGAGACTTTTAATCTGACTCCTAAAACTTATGACCAAAAACTAAGACGACTCCTAAATCTGTCACATTTTCATTTCATTTACAATCTAAATATGGAAAATATAGTGACGTGGACTATAATTCCTATTGATCTACAGAGATGTTATTTTTATTAAACGACACACGAAATTGTGTAATGCTAGTATAATTTAATGGAAATGGGACAGATATTTACACCCCAAAATCACTTTACATGCAAAGAAACTGGTTACACCTTGGCGGCCTTACCCACTCCTCCGACTGCCCTCGTGATGGACCTCTTCAGCCCTACGCCATTGATGTTGCTAGAGAGTTGGGCATCCCTGCTTACATTTTCTATGTCATCGGCTCATCGCAGTGATGCTCTCCATGGACCTGCCTGACTTGGATTCCTCTTGTTCATCCCAGTTCTTGGAGCCCATCAAGCTGCCGGGAAATATTGCATTAGCTCTCGGAAGACTTGTCGGGTTGCATGAAAGACAGGAGCAGCCAAGCTTATTAATTAGTTTTTTTTTAATATGTTTAATAATTTTTAATTTATGTTTTTAATATTTAAAATTTGAGAAAAAAAGAAATGCCTTGTTGGCATTAAATTGTGATTTAATTTGTTCCCAGGCGTTATAATCATCCCAACGCGATTCTGTGCTGTTTTCTGGGGACGTCAACATTTTCTGACGAAAAGGGAACACGTTTGGCCCTATTTCTGCATCAGTGAGATTGAATTGATAAATTTATCTTTTTTGAACTGAAATAGACCATGAGCAAAGTTATGAGACTGAATTTGTTTTTATCCTCATTCTTGTGTTACATCTCCTGTATAGCTTTAGATGAGATGACGGACACGTATGTGGGGAAGAAAATCTCAACTTTTCCCCTTAAGATTGATATTTTTCTTTTAGAGTATATATTTTATTATATCCTACGTGTCAGTTATCAACCGTACGCATCAGAAGATGTAACACCAAAATTTAACAGGAGATTCGAATCGCGAAAAAACATAGGCATCAAATCACCTATTCCAACATGGTATTTCATCATATATATATTCCACCTTTTAAATGATTGACATATGTCATAATTGTTCTTCAAATTAATACCAATGCCTCAAAGATATAATAGTCATTTGTATTGTACAATTATTTTATGTTATGAAACACCAATAAAACACGAATTATGAAATACTATGAAATTTAATAAAAAAATATAACAGGAGATATAAATTCAATAAAAAAAACATAACAGAATATATATTAGGGTTTTGAATTTTAGAGCTATATTGCAGTATACTTTAAATACTGGTTCACCTAAATATTATACTCCATCCGTCCGTTGATAAGGTACCCATTTTGCTATTTTGGTCTTTCATTATAAAGGTATTCATTTTCCCTTTTTAATAAAAAAAGAAGAAAAAAAGGTAGCAGCTTAAAAGACAACAGTTTTGGAATAGGTCTACGACAACACTTTTTCTGAGTGTTGAGAAAAGATGGCATAGGCAACGGCTGGGAATCGAACCCGAGACCTCGGGCATGCATTAAGGTGCCTCCAACCGCTTGGCCACTGTCGGTTTGCTGCCATGAATCGTATGGAAATCTTATTAAGCCGTTTGATCCTAATTTGAATTTAAATAAAAAAAAAGTGTGCTGGGCGAAACTCGATCCCTCGACCTCATTGTCAAATGCGTGCAAGGGGCGCGTCCGCAACCACTGGGCCAAGACTGTACAGAATTCACCCGGTTCCTGGAATCGAATTTTATCAATAAAAAGGCCCATTTTCTCCACTTAAGCCAATTTCTCCATTTAAGCCCATTAACCAAGTTTTACCCTAATCCTCCATACATATAAATACCCTCATTCTCATAATTTGAGAACCCATTCCATTCCTCATTTTTGGAGGCCACACCCATTTCACCCACACTCCTCTCCATCCATCTATCTTTCATTTCATTCACCCATTCCACTTGATTTCTTCAAAATCCATCTTTCATTCCATCCATCTACCAATCTAAGAAGAGAAAATCAAACAAGAAGTGAAGATTTGAGCATGTTGAAGAGAGAGTTTGACAAGTTTGAAAGGGAGGCTTCTCAACCTTTAATTTGTGATTTTCTTCATTATTTAGCTCAATTGGAGCAAGTCATGGATTGTATTTTTTTGCAATGAATCATAGTGGCTAGTCCTCATGTGAGGCTAGCCATATGATGGATTGGTACTATTCTAAATATGTAGAATTTTTAACGGTTTAATTGAATTGATTTTGGAATTTATCTCATGATCTATGATTACTTGATTCTTGTTATGAATTGTGTGGTTAAATTCTCTATTCATATTGTTAGGATGGTCATTCCAATATTATGTCTAGGGTTTTAATTGAACCATTTTATAATATGATCATGTATGTTAGTGTAGGGAGAGTTAAGTCATACACTTCTTGTGCTAGGGACATTCATGAGATAACACTTAGTTAATGGATCTAAGTAGGTTATTAATTGAGTGAGAAGAACCATTCTTATAATTATAATACCCTTAAGGGAATTGAGAGTAAGGGACAATCTTTTATGCTTAAAACTTGTAATGAATTGAGAACCTAATTGCCTTGGCCATAGGGATTAGAGGAACATATGTGATTGCTTCTATTCCATTTTCAATAATGTTTGCCATTAGAAACTTGCATGTTTAGGTGATGTCTAGATCTTGATTGTGGTTAAGCCTTGCATACTTCTTAGATTGCTCACCATCACCCATCATCTATCTCATATGTACATTTTCTATCTTTAATTGTTTTCTTAGTTGATAGTTTGTAGTGTAATTAAAAAATTCTTTCATTGATTAGTCTTTCTAGAGTGAAACATCTTTCGAATACGGATACATACACTTTCTCCCTTAGGTTCGATATTATAAATTTTGCACTTGGTCACCACATCTACACACAACGATAGAGTATGCTTACTCTTATTAATTTGTACCAAAATTGAGACTAAGTTCATGGCGCCGTTGCTGGGGAGAAAGGTTTCGATGTAACATGTTTGAATTTTTTAGCTCTACTTAGGATTTTTTTTTAATTTTTGCATCTATATTTGCTTTGAAAAATCTCGTCCTAACTTGTTCTTCTTGATAGGTACATCAACTTTGACAGAAGAGAAGAAGGAGGAACCAAAAATAGAAAGTGAAGGATGTTGTAACAAGCCTTGAAAAGAAGAGTATGAATATGGATAGTTGGAACCAACACTTAGGAGGAAATTATGGAAATCTATTTGGTTTGGTTCCACCACAACAATCAATTGGCTACATGAATGAGAGTAACTACGGGTATAATTGTCAAATGAATCAAGCAAGCTCTCAACGCTACAACAATGGGAGTTATGAAGAATGATAAAGTACTTACAATGGAAATACGTTCCAACCTTATCAAGCATACGCTTATTCCATACCAAGTTCTAGCAACCAAGTTCATCCAGTTAAATCTTTATCCGAAAATAACGATTTAATGGAGTTGTTTAGAATATATGCTAATGGAAGTGATACAAGGCAAAGTTTTTAACCATGTCTTCCTAGTTATAGGACTCAAGATCTTCAAAGTATGTCACGTATCCTACGGTACAACAAGAGTGGATGATGCCAAATTCTCAAGTAGAGGATATGTTTTACATGCAAGGGAGTAATTTCCAAAATCAATGGAATTATCTCCAAGAACAAAGTTGGCAACCACCGAGTGAAGAGATAAAGTCATCCGTGGAAGATTGAATTGGACAACTTATGGAAGTGATGTATGAGATGATTGAAGAAAGAAGAGAAGAAAGAAAGAAGATGAGGAAAATGAGAGGAGATTTGAGGCCCTTGAACATCAAATGAGTCAAATGATAAGTGAACGGAACACTCTTCAAGAAATGGAGAATTTTGATGAAAAGATTGAAGAAGAGTTGGAGGTAGAAGAGTGTTCGGGGGGATGAAGACTCAAGAGATGAAAAGTTTATTGAGGATAAGGAAGACAATGTAGAAGAAAGCTTAGAGGAGGAAAATTCAAGTAAAGATGATGAATCAAAATAGATGTTTGAAGAGCCTATTGAGGCAAATAAAGTGGACGATGATGAACAAATTCTAGAAACAAGTGATGATGACTTGAAGAGTGACATGAGCATTTCTAAATCTTTGAACTCTCTAAGTTGCTTTGAATTTCATAATATTGTTTATATTGATTTTGTCTTACCTATTGATTCGTCTCAATGCCTTAGGGATAAAAGAGAACTTAAAGAAATATTGAGGATCTATTTGGTAAAAAGAAATATGTGCTGGTCACGAAAGAAGAGGTTAACGGAGTGTAAGCTCAAAATAATCGAATATCTAAAGCCAATCTCAAAGGATGCTACGGAAGTTGTTACTTGCCACAAATGCCTTATAGAGGAAGAAGCACAAAATTAAAATTTGATGACAAGAACGTACGATATCCTTGGTCATTCCGATGAGTTCTCTAAATTCCGTCCTGCTAGAAGACGTTAAACTTAGCGCTAGATGGGAAGCAACCCATCATTATCTTTATTGCTTTCAATAAGAGTGATTGGTTTGATGATGGTTTGTTGGGTTGATTTTTGTGTTTGTTGGTATTTTGTGTTGGAAATATGATGTGCTTGGTGTGGATGTGGAGCATATTAGATTACAAGAAGAGCTACGAGGGATGCTTCAAAGGGAGTACATATTCTTTGGCTCAAACTTAATTCTAGCCTTAGCTAAGAATTAAGTTTGGGGGGGTCGATTTTTTTATGCTCTCGTAGTTCTCATATTATGAACATTTTCACCGGCGCACATAATTTTCTTAGTATTGTGTTTTTGTGATTTTTTTAATTTTTCTTGTGTTGTTTGTTGTTTGCTTGTGTGTTGGTATTATGGATATTGATTGTGAATAGGGAGTTGTTAGTGTGATTAGGATGTTAGATTTGGAAATGATAACAAGTGCATTTTAAATTGTTCAATGAGCAAAAGGTGATGTAAAAATATACTTTGGTCCTAACAAGATGAACCATGAGATTTTGAGCCTAACCATACAACATATACGGTTTCATTTCCTTTTGAGAGGACCGATCATATGTATATGAACTAGAATTTGCTTGTTAACTCTTCTAAGTAGCTTGATGGTGGACATTTGCGAAATGATAAGAGGCCCTACTTGATCTTATAACCTACGGCCATAAACATATTTTTTTCTACCTTTCAACATTATCCATTGCTAGTCAATTTGAGTCTTATTAGCCTTTATTATTTGATGATCATATCTCTAGCCAAAATACTACTTAAAGCTAAGAAAGAACCCTATGTGTGGAGTTTGCCTAGAGAAAGTGAAGTTAAGCAATGTGAAGCATAAGAAGTAAGAAAGGAAAGACAAGAGAAAGTGTTTCATAAAGAAGGATGTGAGATGTAAAAAGAAAAAAGAGCATGGAATGCAAAAAAAAAAATCAAGAAAAAAACTAGAATCATCATTGCTATACATTTATCATGAGAAAAATCTTGAAAAGAAAGAGCTTAAAAGAGGGAATTTATGATTGGAACATGGAAGAAGAATGCTTAAAAAAAGAATAAAAGTGGCAAGAAAGAATAAGAAAAATTATAAGGGTGATAAGTCTTTCAATAGGATCTCTCCACACTTTTAGTCACTTTAATCCTATAATTATTATTCCCTAATCAAAGAGCCTTCCATTATATCCAAATATAAGACCTCTTTGATCTTTCATGGATATTAATTGAGTTTCTAAGAGTGAGTCAATTTGCAAGCCTATGGTGAGTACACTTTGATCGGTTGATGAGAATATACACATCCCTCTAAAATAAAATGAGTGGAGTGATACACTATCCGTGAGGTTAGGACATTAAAGTATGCTTGTGCAAGATCTGTTTATCATGGAATCTTTTGAAACCAAATTGTTTAAGTTTCCTACTTCTAATGTTTTGATTTTGTTGATGGTTCTTTGTTTATGATTGATATTAACATTACTTTTGTTGTTCGACTCTAATATCTACATAAATTTATCCTCTAATTCTTTTCTTTTCTTTTTCGTTGCTTGGGGACCAGTAACACTCTAAGTTTGGGGGTATGATTATCGTGAAAATATAGTAGATTTTAGAGTCGTGTTCGTGTGATTTTTGCGTGTTTTTATATTATTTTTAGTATTTTATTCTTTATTTTTTTGTTATTTTTTATTTTTAGAGTAAAGTGTGTGAATCATGCTATTTTTCATGAAGGAATAAGGAGCAAAAAGAAGAAGAAGGAGGAAACGGGAATTAAATCGGGATGAAAAGGAGAAAAAAATGTAGCACCTTAAACGACAACAGTTTTGGAATAGGTTTATGACAACACTTTTTCTGAGTGTTGAGAAAAGATGGCATAGACAATGGCTGAAAGCGTTGTCTATTAAGGCCTAGAAGTATTGTCGTAGGTGCGAAGCAGAGTTTGAAAATTTTTTAAATCGGTAAGAGAAGCTCGATCGAATTTCTCTCTCATCGGTCAAATTTTTGGGCCCAACAGGGGAGCAATGCCCTACTTCGTGCTCACGGAGGGCTCTCCTTTAATTAAAAAGGAAATCAGCAGAGGGTGGGAATCGAACTCGAGACCTCGCGCATGCATTAAGGCGCCTCCAAATGCTTGGCAAATGTCAGTTTACTACCATGAACCATACGGAAATCTTATTAAACCGTTTGATCCTGATTCGAATTTAAATAAAAAAGTGTGTTGGGCGAAACTCGATCCCTCGACCTCATTTTCGAATGCGCGCAAGGGACGCGTCCGCAACCACTGGGCCAAGATCGGCTCTTGTTCTCAAACTGTACAGAATTAACCCGGTTCCTGGAACTGAATTTTATCAAAAAAGGCTCATTTTCTCCACTTAAGACCATTTCTCCATATATGCCCATTAACCAAGTTTTTCCCTAATCCTCCACACATATAAATACCCATATTCTCATAATTTGAGAACCCATATTCCATTCGTCATTTTTGGAGGCCACACCCATTTAACCCACACTCTTCTCCATCCATTTATCTTTCATTTCATTCACTCATTCCACTTGGTTTCTCAAAATCCATCTTTCATTCCATTCATCCACCAATCTAAGAAGAGAAAATCAAACAAGAAGTGAAAATATGAGCATGTTGCATGGAGAGTTTGCCAAGTTTGAAAGAGAGGCTTCTCAACCTTTAAATTGTGATTTTCTTCATTATTTAGCTCAAATGGAGCAACCCATGGATTGTATTGTTTTTGCAATGAATCATAGTGGCTAGTCCTCATGTGAGGCTAGCCACATGATGGATTGAGACTACTCTAAATATGTAGGATGTTTAATGGTTTATTGAATTGATTTTGGAATTTATCTCATGATCTATGATTACTTGATTCATGTTATTAATTGTGTGGTTAAATTCTCTATTCATAGTGTTAGGATAACCATTTCAATATTATGTTAATTGAATCATTTTATTTTATGATCATGTATGTTAGTGTAGGGAGAGGTAAGACATACACTTCTTGTGCTAGGGATATTCATGAGATAACACTTTGTTAATGGATCTAAGTAGATTATTAATTGAGTGAGAAGAACCAATCTTATAATTATAGTACCCTTGAGGGAATTGAGAGTAAGGGCCAATTTTTTGTGCTTAAAACTTGTAATGAGTTAAGAACCTAATTGACATGGCCATAGGGATTAGAGGAACATATGTGATTGCTTCTATTCCATTTCAATGATGTTTGCCATTAGAAACTAGAATGTTTAGGTGATGTCTAGATCTTGATTGTGGTTAAGTCTTGCATACTTCTTAGATTGCTCACCATCGCCCATCATCCATCTCATATGTACATTTTCTATCTTTAATTGCTTTCTTAGTTGATAGTTTGTAGTGTAATTAAACAATCCTTTCATTGATTAGTCCTTCTAAAGTGAAATATCTTTCGAATACGGATACATACACTTTCTCCATTGGGCTCGATATTATAAATTTTACACTTGGTTACCACGTCTACACACAACGATAGGGTATGCTTACTCTTATTAATTTGTACTAAAATTGAGACTAAGTTCAATAAACCTACCCGCCTTATATAAAATAATTGGCTAAGACTAGAATAGAATTGTCCTGCCAATTCCAAAATGTACAACCTCCTTCCTTCACCTGCAGTGTGTGTTTTCCTCTTCTTTTATTTTAAACTATTGCTGTTACTATTTTATTTATTTATTTACTTTTAGGGATATAATTGTAATTTTACCTTTGTGATTTAGGGTATAATTTATCCTTAGGTTTTAGGGTTTAGAGTATAATTGTAATTTTACTCTTGTAGTTTGGGTATAATTTATCCCTAGGGTTTAGGGTTTAGGGTATAATTGTAATTTTACCCTTGTAGTTTAGAGTATAATTTATCCATAGGGTTTAGGGTATAATTGTAATTTTACCCTTATAGTTTAGGGTATAATTTATCCCAAGAGTTTAGGGTTTAGAGTATAATAGTTATTTAAATAAAATAAATTTAAAAATAAAATAAAAAAACAACATTAATGTAGGAGCAGAAATTAGTTAAGAAGAGTGGGGACCAAGGGATACTAGAATTGGTACCCCTGATTGTACCAAGTCCCTCTCAAAATAATAATACTCTTTAATTCATGTGTAAAAAGTAAACGGTTATGTTAATAGCGGACGGAGAGAGTATTATAATTTAATCCCACCACTAAATAAACTAAACATAATTAGAAATAATTTCAATAACGTCTCACCACACCTAAACTTTTATTTACCTTAAAACTTAAGGTAAAAGTTTGAAAAAATAGATTTTTTTGTACGCTAATTTTGCCCAATTTTGAATTTAGTCCATAAGTTTTTCACTTTTTGAAAATCGTCAATCATGTTTACCAAGTTCAACAAAATCGTCCGTTTCAACAGGTCATTACCAGGTTATTCTAAAAAATAAAAAAATATGTAATATATATATATATATAATATATATATATACTATTTTTAAAAAAATAACCACCACTAAGAATTTATATTATACTCTCTCTGTCCGCCCGAAAGAGGGTATTTTGCTTTTGTACACGTTGATTAAGAAGTATTGTTATTTAATATGTTGTGGGTAGTTGTATTAGTGGGAGTGTGGATCCCATATTTTAATTGTATTAGTGAGTGTGTGTGGATCTCATGTGTGTAAAAAAGGAAGTGACCCTCTTTGGAAAAGACGACCAAAATGGAAAAAAGACCCTCTTTCGAGCGGACGGAGGAAGTATCAATATTTAGTCAAATTTGTTCCACTTTAGTAATGAGATTAATATTGTTTGTTTGGTATAAGGAAGTGAAAAATGAAAAGTGAGATAAATTGGTTAAATAAAAATATGATATAGATTAATTGGGGTGAAAATATTCAAATGACCTGTCATAGCAGGTCAAATGACCAAAACGTTGAATTTTATGAAGTTAATGGACTAATTTCAAAATTTTTATAAAATTAACTGACTAATTTCAAAATTAAAAAAGTTAATGAACCAATTTCAAAATGAATGAAAGTTAGCAGACGAAATAATCTATTTTCCCAAAAAGTTTTGAAATTATCATAGCATGAATCTCATTTAAGACAGATTAAATCCATTAATAATAAGATTGTACGACAACAAATTTATTGGGGCAATTGTATATTGTACAAAACTGCCATCTAACAATACAAGAGACTGGCATCCAACGGCGATAGATTGATTATTGAGCGTGCCACCCACCATCTGCTGCTGCATTATTGGAGATTCGAACATGTGAATCACATGTACTACAAATTTTCTAAACAGTAAAGGTTAGATCAACTCATTGAAGATTACAATTATAAACCTGAATAAGTATCAATTATGGAATAAAATAAGTGAGATTGGGACCCACCTAATTAAAAATTCAAATTATTTAGATAAGGAGAAAACGAAAACTATCAACTACCCAATTCGATCAAATTACATTGCCTCCATATTTAAAACACAGTTTTCTTATACTTCCACCGGCCCTTATAAACTAATCATAGATGGAGTATTGTTTTGACAAATATTTGTATGAAATCATTTCATAAAATGAATTCCGTAAAATGAAAGTGATAAAAAAAATTATTTTTTACCTATGGAATATTTCATTCAAAAAAGTATTAATTTCATTATTAAATTTGATTACCAACGAATTAGCAACAAAATTCACCGTAGGTAAAATACTAAAACCTAAAAATATATATTAAATCATAAAGTAAAGTAAGTCATAAACCACAAGTAAAAACGAAATAAAAAAAGAGAAAAAATATTTCATAAATGTAACAATTCCATAAAATAATATGGAAAATTCATTACTTGTAACTTGGGTGGAACCAGTTCCATCAAATGATTTGGTAGAACTTGTGGTTCCCACCTCTTTCTCATTAATCTAATTAACTAATATGTGGTCCCCTTCTCATTAATATTATTTTTTGGGTAGGTCCCGCGTGAGATTTTCTCACGTGAGATCACTTTATACCTTTTTAAATAAGTTATCACTTTCGATATAAATGTTATCATTTTTCCTATAAAATGTTATCACTTTTCATTTACACTATAAATTATTCATGAAATTGCATTTTCACTTTTCATTAATTCAGTATCACTTTTCTTTATATAAGTTATTATTTTTCATCCGTCTCATGTAAGGACTTATGTGATGCAATTTCACACAATTCTTAGACTCTTTGAATTATTTTTGTTATTTCATTTTAATTTTATTATACTCCCTCCGTCCAACATTAATTTATCCGTTTGCTTTTTGCACGTAGATTAAGGAGTATTATTATTTTATATGTAGTTGGTAGTTGTATTAGTGTGAGATGTTGGTTCCATATTTTAATTGTATTAGTGTGTGTGGGTGGGTCTCATGTGTCTAAAAGGAGAAATGAATAGATTAAGAGTGGACGACCCAAAATGGTAAAATGGATAGATTGACAGTGGACAGATGTAGTAATACTTAAAAGATCATTATACCCTAAACCTTAAATCCTAAAAGTAAAATATACTCTAAACCACAAAGGCAAAAATATAATAATACCATAAACTCTAGGTTTAAATTATACCCTAAACCACAATAGTAAAATTACAATTATACCATAAAGTTTAAAAGTAAAATATACCCAAAACTAAATAGTAAAATTATGATTATAAGAAAAATTATACCCTAAATCACAAGAATAAAATTACAGTTATACCCTAAATCCTAAAAATAAATTATACTCTAAACCACAAAGATGAAAAATTACAATTATACCCTAAATTCTAAGGGTAAAATATAGTTAAATCCTAAATATAAATTAAAAAAAACAAAATTAACAAAAAAAAAAGGAAAGGAAAATAAAACGGAAAAAAAAAAAACAAATAAATGGTCATTGCAATTTTGCATGGTAGCGAATTGGGGTATTTGAGGGTGAGAAGGGGGTGGGGCCAGCGATCACATGAATTAAAAAAAATGTTTCCTATACTAATTATTTTTATTTATTTTTACACACCGAGGGAGCATGATTGCACTTTGCAGACTAACAATTTTAAGACCAGTAATTATATATGGGGCAATTATATTTTTTATTTCACTTAAAATGACAAATTAAGGGATAATTGCACTTTCGGTCCCATTGGATTATCCCTGTTGTATTTTTGGTCCCAAAACTTTTTTCTGGTCCCAAAAGTTGCATTTTTAGTCCCAAAATAGTTTTTCCGAAAAATTTTCATTCTTATTCAACTTATATCATATCTATATTGCCAGATTTTCATCGTCCTTCTATTTTTCAAAATAGACATAGTCCATTACGAACATATCAGACCCAACATGCTTCCGTACATTAATTAAACAACATTAATCTCATGGCTAACCAGCTTAAAACAGAAACAGTACCTTTTTTGACCGTCAATCCACCGGGTATCCGGGAGGTTTTACAGCTGCTCCTCACAGCTAACCACGCGCCCCGCAGTGTGATGGATCAATCCCGTTCCTTCAGCGGATCTCAGCATAACCCTGGTTCGTTTCCTACACCGGGTGTACAGGATGCTGCTACTGTTTCTCGTCAGAAAGTATGGAGATTGAAGTTGCAGAATGAATGGAAGGTTACATGCGGGCAGTATCCCAAAATTATTTATTTATTGAAGGGAGAATTTATTACACACTCATCCTCACAGAACGAGAGGAGATAACTCCTTTAGCTACCTATTGTAGCTGCACTCAGAACACTCATAAAAGAAATAGATACAATATTTATTTTAGAAAGAGAAAACAAAGGGTGATGGTCGATGCCTTCTACTTTCTCAACACACTTATTTATAGAGGCTTTCGGATTTGAAATCTGGATTTCAAAGCCTCTCAATCATTTGTGACATCACTGCTTGCGTCACTTTACATTGGATGCCAACCTTTTAGCAGCTGGCTGGTTTTCTTTTCTTTATTGGATTCTTTTTCGTGACGTCACTGCTTGCGTCACTTTACATTGGATGCCAACTTTTCAGAAGTTGGCTGGTCTCTCTTTATTGGATTCCCTTTTGTAGGTCATATTCCTTGTTGGTCACATGTCTGTTATCCTTTCGAAAAGGTCACCTGGCTCTTGCTTTTTTGAGGAGTCATTTGTCCTCTTTAGTGCCTGATGATTCTTCCAGCTCTTGGGTATTCCGAAGAGATTTCACCCTCTTCTTTCCACGTGTCTCCTTTGTTGGGGGTGGATCAGTAGTTCTAATCATCCTTATGCCCAATCTTATCCCTTTCCCAAATTCTGGTTCTGTTTGGGTAGAACAGCTTGTGCATACCTTGTTCGTCCATTGCCAAAAATGGGTCATGTTGCAATATCTCCGATGAGTTTGTTTACTCACTGGAATCTTGTTTCTCCAAAGAAGTTCTTGTTTTTCCTGGAAAACCTTCTTAGCGAACACTATCTTCTTCCCTGTTAAAGTATTCAACAGGAAAGACCCATTCAAAGACTTATGCTCGACCTTGAATGGGAACTTCACCTCCACAATTGCTTTGATGTAGGTATACAAACCCCTCGCTCTCCGCGTAGAGATCTGTTCTTCAGAAAATGTAGAAACCAAGACTGGTTCCTTTGCAGAAGACTCTTTGATCTTATTTGATGCTGAAACATCGGGTCTTCTTAGCTTGATGAAATGGAAGGCCTCTGTTGGCTCTTGGATCGTTTGGTTAACGTGACCCGTTAGGGATCCATACGTTTCTAATATCAGCGGAAGCAATAAAACATGAAACGTATTACCGTTCACCAGGGTATGTTGAAGAAAGTTGATTCACGCTGGTAGACTGTGCAGTCCCATGAGAATGACCATAACTTACTCGTCTGATGTCGGAATTGAATGATCTTTGTGCTCTGACGATCCTCTCTTCAAGGGATTTCCTTCAATATATTGATCATCGAATTCTGAGTACTGTACGATTTTATATCAATTTCGCAAGGTGGCGGACAGCAGCAGCAAACTACCTTCTAATCTTCTGCCGTATGTCCCAAGTCTGATCTCGACGTCGTGTGGGCGACGATCTACGAGACCTCCTCAATCTGCTCTCAACCCTCATCACACGGGAATAATGAATTAGATCAGGGTTCCAGATAAGCTGAGGTGACTTATATACATGGGCTACAGCAGGGACCAGGAGGAGAAATTGGGTTGGGCCTCCATTGGGCTTAAGTATCCAAGCTTAGCCCAAAGCTTATACTTAAGTCCAATAATAATAATATATTCCACTAAAATATTATTACTGCACTGCCTTTCCAATCCCAAAATTACGTTTTGGGCTCCTTCTTATTATGAGCCCGTTAGTCTCCCCATGTTTAAGATATACAATGTCCATTAATTAAAGTTACTGACAACTCAATTAATTAATATCTCATCCAAGAGTAGTACCACTCAACCTCATTATCATGTCGGAATAAATTCCACCTGCAGGGTTTACATGATAATCCTTATGAGCTCCTCAAGGGGACATCATCAACCTATGACGGACACGGATTCCTTCTACAATCAACAGCACACCATAGAGACAACA
This sequence comes from Pogostemon cablin, assembly GCA_023678885.1. Taxonomy (NCBI): domain Eukaryota; kingdom Viridiplantae; phylum Streptophyta; class Magnoliopsida; order Lamiales; family Lamiaceae; genus Pogostemon; species Pogostemon cablin. Next base: position 16,052,064 of record CM042960.1, read on the forward strand.
CTACTTCCCAACTCATCGAGTTTGTTGATTTAATTACATGTAAATCTCACCCATTGATGAATCAAAAAAATACATACTGCCCTACGTGTTGAGGTTATTGTATAGGGATTAAGAGCACGAACTTCCATAATAACAGAGATTAAGTTCTCCTATAAGTCAATATAAGTCGAACGATCTCAAGCGGTCCTGCTCAATACACATAAGTGCACTAATGTGATTCTATAGCCAAGACAAGCTAATACCAAACCACACTACAACCATCCCGATAGAGAGTCCGCGTCTATCTCGGTTGTGAGCATCTGTTTATACTTTATAAGGAAACCGATAATATGATCTTCCGCGTGTTGTCGCACAACATATTATCTTCAGTATAAAGTAAGTGGACTATTGCATCATGCATATAAATAAATTATAAGACGCAATCATTTGATCATATGATTCTCATTTCAAATTAATTGTTATAAAATTGTTCATACTAAAAGCTAGACTTTTAGTATACAATCCAACAGCCTCGTGGTTGCCTTTCCCGACTGGTTCTGGGGCCGCACTGGTGAAGTACAACTCTAATACATCGCCTCTGGATAGAGTCGAGTTGTTTTTCCGTGCCTTGAAAACCTTTTCTCCCAGCCAATCTGGAAGTTTTGCAAGTTCTGGGAAACCTGGTGCAATAGTATAGATCAAGGCTAGTGCCCCAAAGTCATACCACTGCTTTACATCTATTGGATTTGAGCCCTCTCGCATCCATACTCGGGGGTATTCCCCAAATATATCCACCCGGCATTTCTCCGGTTGAATTCATTGTTTGGTATTTAATTTCTCTCAGCTCGTCTGGTATTCCTGTCAATAAGAGAAATCAGCTAAGTTAATACCAACCTTAGCAGTGTCTGTCATCGGCCTAAGGTTGATCTCTCCCTCTTTTACCCCAGAGGTGCTGGGATGACTCGTCGACTCTAGATGTGACTCCAGATCTTCAATTTTTTCTTGGATCGGTTCCTCTTTTGGAAGTTCCAATCTAGGACTTGTGCTAAGGGTACTTGAATCCCTTGCTCTGGGTTTAGAGCCCCGTACTCGACTAATCTCCTTTTGTCAATTTCTATTGCTATCAACAGCCCGGAGGAGTGGCCCTCATAATGACTCGAATAGACTCGCATTGTTGGGAATGCAATCTCGTATGCGATTAGACACTTTGGTCTGATCGCTCTCTTGTATTCTTCCAACACACTTTGCATTGATTGCCAGATTCTCGAATTCCCTTTGGAGCAACTCAAGGTTGTCCATCAGGTGCCTTGATACAGTCAGGATGAAGTCTATTTCAGCTCCTTCCATCTCTCGTCAGGAAATTTGCCAAAACATTATCAATAGATTTAATAATGACAATATTAAGATCATAATATTGGCATTCTGCTTACCATCTTAAAAGTCTAGCCTTTTCTGGTTTAGATTCAATTTTATTTTTTAAAAAGGCTTTGACGCTTGTGTTATCAATTTTAAGGATAAATTTCTTCGCTAGAAGAAACAACGGCCATTTTTTGAACGCCTTCCGAACTGCAAAGAACTCCTTTTCATTAATGTGCCACCTCTTTGTTTCATTCTCTGCAAAGAGCCCGCTACAGTATCTACATGGCACTTCTCCTTCTGGTGTGGACTTTGTAAGAACGGCTGCCCACCAATGATCAGTGGCATCTGTGTAGAGTACCAGTTCATCCACGTCATTTGGTATTGCTAACTTGGGGAGCTTCTTGCAAATCTCCTTTAGTTGTTTTACCATTGCTCGATGTGATTCCTCCCATTTGAACTCAACATCCTTTTTCAACAGAAGACTAAACACCTTTCTATATTGTGTTAGATTGTTGATGAACATTCCAGCAAAGTTGACAACTCCTAAGAATCTGGAGTTGTTTCTTGTCCTTGAAATCTTCAGGAAATCCTTGAACTTTTTCTACAATGTGTGGTTGTAGAATGATTCCGGACTCATCGATCTCGACTCCAAGAAACTCGATTTGTCTTGTTGCAATAACTGCTTTCTTTTCAGAAAGTATCAATCCTTCTTTGTGGCAAACTTCTGAAAATACCTCCAAATGCGTCAAATGCTCCTTCATGTTCTTTGAGGCTATGAGGATGTCATCCACATAAACAAACATGAATGAAAAATAATCTTTGAAAAGATTATCCATCTTCCTATGGTATATCTGAGGTGCGTTTGTCATGCCCATAGGCATGACATTCTAGATATAATGACTTTGTGGTATGGAGAAGGTTGTGAACATCTTGCTCCCTTGTTCCATCATAATTTGGTAGAATCCAGATTTGCAATCAAACTTGGAGAAAATCTTGGCATTCTTGATACAATTGACAAAGTGTTCCCTATTTGGTATGTAGTATCCATCGAACTCCAAGATGTTGTTGATTCCTTTGTAGTTGATCACAAGTCTCGGCTTTCCCCGCTTAACTTTTCCATGATTTCGAACCAGAAATCCTGGACTGCCGTATGGAGATACTCCTGGGGATATCAACTTAAGGTCTAGGTATTCCTTAAGTATTTGCTGCATATCCTTCCGATCTTATTGGTTCATCAGGATAGGCTTGAATCTCACAAACTCATGCTCATTTCCTTCTTTTACTTTGAGTGAGGCTTTGAGCTCATTTTTATCCCACCAGGCTAGAGGATCCTCATTGAAGTTCCTATGTATCTTCTTTTTGACGTCCTCAAAAGATGTATGTTCTTCGATTGTAACTTTTCTTGGGTAAAACGCTTGAATGTCTGTAGGAAATTATTTCCTAATAGAATATCTGCCCCGGTGTTGTGGAAATATATCGGTGGAGTTTTTACTTTGTACTATGGGGTACGATCTGCTCCTCCGATCATGATTTACGCTTGCTTTATTCCTCTGTTAAGGATTAGCAACCTTTGACATAAATCTTTTCCAAGTACCGTTGGCAAGTTTTCGCCTGAGTCTTTAGGAAAGACTCCTTCTTTTGCTGTGCAGATGTCGGCTCCTGAATCAATGTATGCCGTAAAATACTACGCACGATATTCCTTATATATCATCCCGACAGTGATGTATATCGAAAATGGACTTGTGGTCATGGGTGGATCAAAGCTTATAAGCCCGAGCCTCTATTAGTAGACCTTGTATCTTTTTCCCTTGACCATAAACTCCATTCCGTCTTATAGTCGTTCTCAAGGTTTGTGACCTTAGAGAAACTACAATCTCAACACTAGTTGTTCTGGGAATCTTCCTGCTATTCCTTCAATAACCAGCTCAAGTTCTTCGAGTTTGAGCTGTCCTTGATATCTCCTAGTTGTTGGCTATTAAAGATAATACAAGACATCACAAGGAATAGAGTTTTCCCTTTTAGTGATATCGAATACTACTTCGACTCCTCTCCATCCATCTGGGCATTTTAGTTCATCTTTATTTGTGAACTTTTTCGGCTCCTGGATCACTTCTACGATTGGTTTCTTCCCTACTTTTCACTGATCATTCTGTCTTCTTAGAAAGAAATCCTTCTCTGCTCAAATCTAAGGTTGTCTTGCCTGCTCCAGACCGACTTATCTCTGATTCGCAAATCTATTTCGTGGATTGGCGGTAACTCCATGATTTCTGGCCTAGTTGCGCATGCAACCTTTTCGAACACTTCTAGTATCTCAATATATTCCTTCATTTGGAATAGATCTGAATGATGGGTGTTAGATAGAGCATACGAGATATTGTATGTGATTGAGTATGGCCTATTCCCTTCTTTCATCAAATCTTTGTTTTTGAAATCTTGATGAAGAGTCAGTGCCCTATTGAAGTCTTTGTCTACCAGATTGTATGCAATCCTTGGATATATGTAGGAAGCCATCTTGCCAGCGTACAGGTTTCCTGAGATTCCTCCAGGCACGCTTCTCTTGTATTCTTGATCCTTTTATCAAAGATTGCAATATCGATTGGCGTATCGATACCTTCTTTGAAAGTTGCTTTGATGAGGATCTGGATTGCTCCGATATGGATCCAAGACATTGTCTTGGCTATTCCTTCCTTGAGTTTACTTAGCTCTCTTTTAATTTCGTCAACAGGAACTAGTTGCATTTCCATCACATTTCTCATGAGCTCCATTGGAATGTCAATTTTCCTTTCGGTCGCCTTGTATATGATGTTGTGCTTCTTCTTCTTGAAGCTTGGAAAGAATTTTTCCAGCTTTCCCACCATGAATTCATCATATAGGTTGAGCCTTGGATCCTCCTTCATGATTCTCATAAGGGTTTTATGAGAAATGGATGTCTGGGAAAAGAATCCAGACATATCTTCTTGCATCTCTTGTCTGAAGTTTTCCTCTTCACTCCGACTCATCTTCGGAAGATTCATCTTGGCTAAAGAATTCTTCTTCATAAATACTCTAGTCTGAGGGTATATCTTCGAACTGATATACATGTACTAGATCTTGGAAGTAAACAACTTTCTCTATTTCTGGAGTTGTTTCGAACTGTCGTACTCCTCTCTTCTGGTTTTCCGGGCAATCACGTGAGATATGCTCTCTAGCTCCGCAAGTGTAGCAGTTACAATCCTTGAATCTTTCGTTTGCTCGTGTAGTTGCTCTTTGGAACGTTTCCTTGTAGGAGTTCTTCCTGTACTCCTCTGGTTTGATCCTGAGGATGAGGCTTGATTTCTTGAACTCCATTTTGGAGGGTCCAGATCTCTGCCCTGATTTGTAGCTTCGGGCCTTTTGTTTGGACCAAAAGGATCTTGGTTTTCTGGACCTCCATCCTTCGCTCCTTTGTGTGTAAGGATGATTTTTCTTCATCCTTTTCTGCTTCCTTAGGCTTCTTCCAACGATAGTTGGAAGGTCATTATTCTCGCAACATAAGGGTACTGTCTTGTTGATTCCCCTTAGTCTCTTGTAGTTCTTGTGTAGTGATGCTTGATGGCACCACTCTGCAATCTTGGCTTTGAGGAAAGACATCCTCCTTGCTATTGAATCCAGCTCGCATGGTTCATACTCTTTGATCAGCATTTCTCTACATTGACTTGGCATCTTCGCAAAGAATAGGTGGAATACCTCTTCCTCCTTGATCTTTGGTTTCCATCTATACTCGGTGAAGAGTTTGATGTACTCGTCTACGTGACAGATGTCAAGAAGTTCTAGGCTGTATAGGGCATTCTTATACTTCTTCTTCTTTTCTTCTTCCATTCCTTCGAAGTAACCTACTCCGATGAAGTGGATTTTGAAGATTTTGGCCATGCGATCTACAATATTGCCGAGATCTTTGCCTTCCGTGGCTTCCTTCTTGACTTCGTCTGAGAGTACCTCCCAGGCGCATTTTACTGATCTTCCAAGCTCATAGTTAGGAATTTTATGAACCCTTCTTTGTCCAGCTCCAGTGCGCCACCTGCAATCTTCATGGCATTTGTCTATTCATCGATCAAGGCTTCTCTATTCTTGAAGTCTAGAGTGTCGAGGTTGAGGATCAACCCGTATAGATTTATTGGTTCAAGGTGAGACCGTCCATATGGGTTGTTGTGTAGGTTAGATCCTGGAACTCGACTTGCTCCGGTTGACAATCCAATCGCCTTCATTTTGAAATTTCCTGGATTTTGGAATGTCTCTTCTTGTCTCCCTTCATAGACTCCATGTGATCCAGAAGTTTCTTCATTTAGGCCCGGATCTCGTTGTGTCTGATGAGCCTGTGACTATTGTTGTGAGCTTGATGCATCTCCAATATTTATTTTTAGATCTACAATTGATAGTCCTTGGAAGGACTTATATAGATCTCGTAGATCTTCAAGATTGGTTTTTTCCATCCGGGGATGTGGATTCTCCTCGAAGGATGGCAATCATCTTCTCGATTTCCGACTTTGGCCTTATGAGCTCCGTCGTTTTCCCTTTTTGGTGTAAAAGAGGTTCTATTCCGAATGTTGGTGGTAACCTTCCTCCTGTCCTTTTTCCTGTCACCATGGTTTCCAGGGTTTTTACTTGTTCTATCAACTTCATGATGAGATCGAGTTGCTTGTTATGCAATTTCTCCACCTTGTCCATCTTAAGGCTGATCTCAAACATTGTCTTGGACATGCTTTGGCAATATTCTCCAAAGAATCTTATCGTATTTTGCAATTCTCTAAGATCTTGGTTCATCTTAGAATTATCTGCATCGATCTCCTTCCACTCTGTCATTCTGTCCGATGTGTAAAGTGGTAGGGCTTTCAAATTTCTCTTGGTCCTTGGTTTGGTCGTCTCCTCCATTGTTCTTGTTTGGGGACACGTCCATGGATCTCGGTGAAACTCTGAATTTCCACTATGTTTTTTGAAACCTCTTTGGAGTATCTTATTTGATCCTGACGGATTCCTTAAGGTGTTCTTCTTTAGTGTGGTTAGCCCGGTCGTCTACCAGTTTCAACCTTCGATCGAGATTGTCCCAAAATCGATCGACGTCCTCGTATTCTTTCTCGGCATATTGTCTATACAACACATTATAGTATTATTGTACAGAGCTGCTTGTCTCGTCATATCCAACAAGTTAGAAGTCCCTGTTGCTCCAGCTTTGAACAGGGCTAATAGTCCTGTCACTCTCGGATGTCGAACTTTCGTTCGGATCCATATCTCTTTGAAACTCTCCTCTCGTTAAGTGATAAAAGTTTATAATAAATTTAACCATTCATAAATAAATAAACCTAGAGCTCTGATACCATTTTGAAGTGCGGAAAGTTGAGTTAAATCTGGCAGTATAGTATAAATTCTGACTTGGAACTAATTTTATATATTTTGGGGTCAATTTTGTAAATTTACATTTAAAAAAAAACTTCTACGGACCAAAATCGCAGGCCACCGGACCATTTCTGCAAGTGACCTTCTCCAATTAGACTAATTCTGCATCTACTCCGACAAATTAAGCAGATTCACCTAATCAGGCTTAATTTCTCATTTTAGAACAAATTAAATTTAAAATTTAATGTTTAAAATTTACGAAGCAGACAATATATTTATATTCTGTGCTGAAAAATATAATGTCTTTAAAGTGTTACATGCTTTGTCGTTATTCTAAAGATTTAGATATTATAAATCTCTCATAAATCCTTCATAATTTATCATATCAAAACCAAAAACTAACATGGAAGTGGGTTGTTTGTTTCTGATTTTTTAATCCAAATTTATATTTATGTAATTTTTTTTTTCCTAATTGAAATTTAGTAAAATCATATTTACATAAATCTCGCATATCTCCAACATACATCACTACTCATTCACTCAAATTACCACATTCTCTTACACATTAATTTTGATATAAAATTAAAATCTAACCTACTTAAATCCACAAATAAATAGATTAACACTATTAGTTGGATTTATTGAATTCACCTAATTCTAAAGGTTTATTATCATAATTTAATATTAATTAAATTTTAAGGTATAATTGTAATTTTCATTTTTGTGGTTCATGATGTATTTTATCTTTATTGTTCATATCTTATTTTATCCTAGGGTTTAATATTTACTGTAGGTTGTGCTTGGATGGAGAGATTTATATATCCTTCTCTCCACCTCCCTTGATGTTTGGATCCAATATGAAATCTACAAATTTATAAATCCATGATTTTAAATTAATAGATTTCAAATCATCGATTTGAATTTGATTTTTTTTAATTGTTTTGAAAGGATTTTGTTGGAATATATAGACACTTGGATGGCTTGTATATTGCCATTTTTTTATTGGTAAATGTTAGTTGTTGTATATTGCAATGTAAATGTTGGTTTTGATAATACATGTATACAGTTTTTGGTTTGGTCGATCAACATCATAATCAGGGTTGTGATTAGATGTTGATGAAAGTTGGAGCTCATAACGTTATGATATAGCAGCAGGATGATGGATGGCTTATAGGGAGTTAGAAGTTGGTTTGATAGTTAGTTGTTAGCTAGAAACCGTTTCTCCAGCTGACATAGGAGTTGGAGCTGCTTGCCTCACAAGAAAATGGGTTGATCATCACTACAAGAAGCATATGAAGGCAGTTATTGATCATTCCATCATCCATCAATTACATCACAAACACTTGTGTAAATTGGGTTCACGGTGTAAATCTAGCACTCGAACGTGAGAGCAAGGGATCACCCAACGAATGGACTATACCCTATGTATTGGTAGGGTGTTTAAATTAAGGGGGACCACAGGGTTTACAAGGATATATGATGTAAACTCGGTTTACAAGAGACTAACTCCAATTACATATCATAAAATTAGAGTTCATTATATTATATTGATTGTAGTTTCATCTTTGTAATAAAGCCACTCCATCATTAAAGATTTTCATCTCCCTCAAAAGTGCACATAGGCAATCAACTTGAATCACTATAATTATTGGTATTCTTCGTTTCTTTTACTTTTTCAAACATTCAACATAAAGAGAGTGTGTGATTTCTTGTGAGGATTCTTGGTACGCTTCTAGATTTCTTACACTCATTTTATATGAGATTTCAAATTTTTACTCAAACCACGTCATTTGAAACCTTTAAATTGTGTAAAAGAATATTTTAAAATTTATATTAATAAATATATAAAAATTTATAACAAAATTTTAAAAATAAAAAAATATTAATCCAACCTACCCCACCCCACCCAGCCCACCCACCCGAAAAAACCTAATGAGGGTGAAAAAAATTCACGTAATTTTAGGTTCGATTCAATACCTCTTTAAAATGTTTAATTGTCATATTTTAGCATTAAAAGGTTACTTTCTTATATTTTAGATATTGGTGTTTGAGAGGTATTTTCTCGTGTTTTTAGGGGGAAAATGAATCAAAAGTACAAAGTTGGAATGATGAATGAAATTGTGAAAGAATGTCGAAAAACTCATAACCACACTTTGCATAATTTTTCTGTGTTTTTATGGAAACCAAAATTGGTCATGTTATACATGGTTAGAAAATTATGGAATAGAGGATTGTTTTAGCGCAAGAATCACTTAAATTGAAGTTCGAATGAAAAATTATGATCAGACCGATGAGACTGCACAATAATGAACAAGAATGGGCAACTCATCCATGATTTAGAAAGGGAGCCGCTTGTTACTTCTAGCATGGAACAATAACCGGCTGAATCGAAAATCAATTAGTTTCCATGCCATGTGATCACTTAATTTGTGGAAAAAGGCCAGCTGTGTGGGATTTATATACATGGATGAGGGGACCACCACCACATATCTATGCCATGTAAGAGTCTTGAGAGATCATGCATAGTCATTTGTATTTATATGGTACAATTATTTTATGGGGCGGCTATTTGCACCACCAAACTTACTAAACAAATCCCAAAAACAGTTTAATTAATTTTTTTTAAATTAATAAGACCAAAATACACCCCAAAATTACTATTCATCCTCCTAAATAAATCATCTCCATCTATTTTCAACTAGGGCTTCTTTCTCCATCTCCGGTGCTGCACGATCGCCTGTGGCTTTGGTCCATCTAAAAGTTGATCTATCACCTCCTCCGACACCTTGTTACATCTCCTATCATGTCTTTTTAACCAAATACCACACATATATATGATAAGAGGTAATTAATTCAATTCCTATTACACACATGATATGTGCATACCTGGAGAGTTGCCTAAAGAAGTTTCATGTCAAAGCCAAGAATCATCTCCTGGAAACTAGAATAAGGTTCCTACAAGAATAGATTCTTAATTACACGTATTAATTATAGTAAACTGTAATGAGATACATACTTGCAAGTGATTATCTGAATTAGGAAAGAAGGTGTGAATGATAATGCTGTGATTGTGGTTGTGGTTTTGGTAAAGAACAGAGTTCCATTGATCAGCCTGTAAACATCTCCACTCTGCAAATCACTTTGCTTAATATCATCAGCTTCCTCAGCCCAACTTAATTTCTAATCCCTTTTAACACCACCAACAATTCAAACCACAGAAATGATGTACAACAAATGAATGCAGAGGCAGAAATACATACCAGAGTGGACGTAGAGAATCATATCAGCATTCAAGATGATGGGAAGAAACGTGGAATTGGGTTGGAAGGTGAAGAAGGGAAGAAGATAGGTGGTGTTGGTGTCATCATTAATCTCAACGGCTGAGATTTTTCCATGGGATGAATAATAATTTTGAGGGTATATTTAATAATGGGGGTATTTTGGTCTTATTGATTTTAAAAAGATTAATTAAAAAAATTTTGGTGTTTGTTCAGTATGTTTGGGGGTACAAATAACCGCCCATTATTTTATATTATGAAACATCAATAAAACACGAATCATGAAATATGAAATTTAATATTATAAAAAAACATAACAGAAAATATAAATTCAATAAAAAAAACATAATAGAAGATATATAGGGTTCCAAATTTTAGAGTTTAACAGAAGATATCAAATTTAAAAGTTAAATTGCAGTGCACTTCAAACATAGTTAACGTGAATAATCTAAATCATTATATTATATTATCATTTAATCCCACCACTAAATAAACTAAAAATATTTAGAAATAATTTCAATAGCGGCTCATCTCAACTAAACTTTTACCTTAAAACTTAAAGTAAACCGTTTGAAATTATCTTAGCATGAATCTCATTTAAGACGGATTAAATCCATTAATAATAAGAATGCGCCTCGAATTTTATGTGACATTTGGTACATCATCTCATTTGGCACATGGTTGGATGGAGGACACGTAGGAGAGAGAAAACTATACCCTAAACCCTACGGGCAATGGTTAGATTTATTTTCTTCTCTAACATATCAATCATTTAAGGTGTGGCACAGAAAATTATGCACGAAAAATGTCGCAAAAGATCCGATATGAAAAGAATGTACCACAACTAATTTATTGCGCAATTGTAACTGTACTGTATAGAACTGCCATACCCTGTTGATCTAACAAGAAAAGGAATCCAACCATTACCTAAGATTTCGTATTTAGAGTACTCTCCTACGTACATTCAATGGTGATGTACCAAAATACTCCATAACACAGTGAATCTTAACAGAATTTCTACTAGTATATATACCCCTCCACTTAGCAATATTGGAACACAAACTGAACCATGGCTTCCCTTCAGTCTTTATGCGTCAAGTTTTCATCCACCCCTAACCTCCGCAATCTCCCCTCTTCTAAGCGGAGCCACCCATTCCACGTGTCATGCAACCAGAAGCCCTCTCCTGAAGGAAGGGTCGACCGCAGAAACATGCTGCTGGGTTTGGGAGGCCTGTACGGCGCTGCCAATTACCTCATCTCTGAGTCCAATGCGTTGGCCGACCCGATACTGGCTCCGGATTTCCAGACCTGCGGGGCGGCCCACGACGCCAACAGGATAGAACAAGATCCTCTTTACGTGAACTGATGCCCGCGCTGCGGAGGAGGCGGGCGGCCCACCTGCTTTCGGAGGAGGAGATAGAGGACTACACAGAAGCGGTGCGGTTCATGAGGGAGCTGGACAAAAGGGATCCGGGTAACCCGCTGGGATTCATGCAGCAGGCCAACATTCACTGTGCCTACTGCAATGGACCCCACCATCAGCGGAGTCACCCGGGCGTGGAGATCCAGGTCCACAACTCCTGGCTCTTCTTCCCCTTCCACAGGTGGTACCTCTACTTCTACGAGAGGATTCTGGGAAAACTAATCGGAAAAGATGACTTCGCCCTCCCTTTCTGGAACTGGGACCATCCCGACGGGATGAGAATATCCGGGATCTTTCTGCCGGAGAGATCCCTGCTCTACGACAAGAATCAGAACGATGATAACCTCGATCGAGTCATCGACCTCAGCATTAGTGCTGGGGCCAAATTCTCTGACGAGAAAAGGAAAAGGAACAATTTAAGCGTTATGTACAACGAAATGATTCGCAGCGTCAGCGACCCCCTTGAGTTCTCCGGGGCGGCCTACCGGGCAGGCGACCAGCCCCTACCCTTAGAAGGGATGGGTTCGGTCGAGCGGGGCTCCCACATAGCAGGACACGTCTTCATAGGGAACCCAAAGAACAAGTACAAAGAAGACATGGGGAACTTTTACTCCGCGGCGAGGGACCCCATCTTCTACTGCCATCACACCAACGTAGACCGTATGTGGTTCGTCTGGCGCACCTCGACACTGATGTTACAAAAGACGTCGAAGACAACGATTACCTCGACTCGTCCTTCCTCTTCTACGTCGAGAACAAGCAGCTCGTACGGGTTAAAGTTAGGGACTGCGTCGACCACAGGAAATTGGGGTGCGATTATGAGAAGGTGAAGCTTGAGTGGAGGTGGCAGAGGCCATCCAAGAGGGCAGTCAAGGCAGACATAGAGAAGATATCGAAAGGTGCCGAGGCTGTAAATAACCTCTTCCCCCTCACTCTCGACAACATCACTAGGGTTTCGGTTCCAAATTCGGGTAAAGGGAAGGTACACGAACTACTTGTCCTCAAAGGAATCAAAGTAAAAGCCTCCGCCTTCGTCAAATTCGACGTCTATGTTAACAACGAGAACGACGATCCAACGGAGGTGGATATCGCCGAGTACGCAGGATCCTTCGCGCAGTTGACCCACCGTGACGATCGTCGGACGGATGGAGGCGGCGAAATCAAGCTCAACTTGAAGGAGCTGTACGACGACATCGATATCGGTGACGAGGATGAAACTGTTGTCGTGACCATCGTTCCAAGAGAGAATGGTCATTACGTCACCAGTAACGACATGCAGATCATAAAAGGAAGGCCGCACCAGCACCACCACGTACACAATTTCGACGCCGCAACACCCAGAACCCAGATGGATTAACCATCCCCGACCCATTTGCATTCCCCTTTTAGCATTATCATCATGAATGTGTGTCTCTATGTGCTTTGCAATTTTTATTTTGTTTTTTCTGCTTTTTGGGCATGAATACCATACTTGTATTGCCAAAGACAAGTATTGGATTCACTTCAGAATAAATCCTACTATCATTTTACTTTTTTTAACATTTTAACATACACAACAATGCCACAACAATTCCGTAGGCATTTTAGGTTTCTTGATTGTCGGTAGGACTTGTTATGCTAATTCTGGTATTCCATTGATAAAATCTCGTGCCAGGAGAGAGAGAATTCAGAGGGAGAGAGTTTGGAGAGAGTTCAATGATTTGCAGCGCTGCGAGGAGCCACCAGATTTCTCACAGAGAGAGGCTGCAGAGAGATTTCATAAAAAATACTATAGATTTTTTCTTCACCAACTTTCCTGAACACCATGGGGCTAAGGAGTTATGGTTGATTTTCAGAGGGTATGGCTGCATCAGAGACGTCTTCATTCCTAAAAAACGAAGCAAGGATGCAGGGAGGGGCGTATCCCCCCGCCAAACTTTGAAAAATCCTCTACTATATATATGGTATTTTTAATTATTTAATAATTTTTTAAAACATATTAATATACTCCTCCCATCTTGGCATGATATTCATAATTGTTATACTAAGTTATTTAAGAAAAAAATTCTTTATTGACTAACTTTATTAATTTTGAGAGGGAAAATAGTATTTTTAAGTATTAAATAAAAGATAAAATAAGTTAAGTATGTTAAGTGGTTGTTGTTGTAAAGAATTTGATGAGAACAATAAGACAAACATAAAAAGAAAGAGAAGAATACAGAAGTGGAGAGGAAGAGAGATTTCTATTAAAGGCATTGGATCTGATTAGTACAAAACTATTATATTCTCACTCTTTATATAGAGAAGAGAAATGGTACAATGGTAAAAAAAACTATCTTCCTATTCTAATGATATAAGGAGTAATGTCCATATAAAATATTTCACAACATTCCCCCTTGGACATTACGACGTTACAACGTCATATGCATGTCTTATTAAAAACCTCGCTAGAAAACCCTTTGGGAAAAACCAGTTTAGGAAAAGAGTACATGTCTTATCATTTAATATTTCATATTAGCTGCCTCATTAAAAAACTTTCAACCAAGGAAACCTAGTAGGAAAAAACTTAGTTAAAGAAAAAGAGTACAGTTTGGTCTTCAGGACCAATCTTCAGGATTATTTAGAAGTTGTTTCATCCCCAAGACATTTAGCTTGCATGTCTCATTAAAAACCTTCAACTAAGAAAACCTCTTAGGAAAAAACTTAGTTAAGGAAAGAGTTCAGATCTTATGATTTTGATGTATTGCATTAGTTGCCTCGTTACAAACATTAGACTAAGAAAACCCAGTGGGAAAAACTTAGTAAAGGAAAAAAAAAGAGTACACTATTAGTCTTCAGGACTTAATCTTCTGGATTGTTTAGAAATTACCGCTCCCCCTGAAAATAGGGATACATTGTAATATAATTGCTGATCTTAAAGATTGGAAATTTAAAATTTATTTGGAATTGTCACTCCCCCTGAAGACGACAATCTTCTGGGTCTAGATAATACAATACTACAAGGACATACTAAAATATAATTTGGGAGTAAACAAAACAATGATAAATAATTTACATGAGCAAATGCTATATATTTGTAATACTCACTGCTCTTCTAGAGCATATAAATTTGTCATGTCTCACATAATATATTAGTTGTTCATCCATGCAACACATAATTTATTATCTTATAAAAGAGTGGGGATATTAGTCTTTCATCATGCCCCATAGGCTATATATTTATTATATCAACAATCTTATTACACCAGTTTGAAACCTTAACATTATGGGGATCATTTAATTAACATTCAAATCAATATGTCAATGTCACGTTGGTTTCTTTTAAATAAACCAATAGTATTTTGTATCTACGAGATAATTGAGGATATGTTTAATTTCATGTAACTTCTCTTTGTCTGAGAGTTATAAAATCTTGCTAGTAAGTTCATCATAAGTGCATATCAGGCCTGATACAATTATGAGAAAACATGTGCTTTAAAAGCACTGAATAGAGAGACTTTTAGCCCAAAATATCCTCATTATATACTTCAAGTGTATATACATTAGTTTTCCACTTCAAGGGATAAAAATGACAATTGGCATACAATATAAATAGATATATCGAAAATCGAAAATTCATCTATAACAAACATAAAAAAGAATAACTGGTATTTAAACTTTAAGATATTCTCAATCTACAGGTTGAGACAACATTTTGGTTTATCTAAATTCTTTCATTCTGAAAAATCCGTCATGTTTGCATGTGTTACCTTATATAAATTTCTTATACATTTCAAACTTAAAACGTTCATATACACACAATTTTCATTCTTCTCAAGGGATAAAAAACAAATTAAAATATAACATATCCATATTAACTGTTTCAAGGTCTGACAATGACCAATATTATAGTTATATGTTGTGATATTTTATTCTCATCCAATTTCAGAAGTTTTAATTATTTGAGGATTTTCATGTATATATTATATAATGATGTATATTTACTGCATATCTAAATATATTGAAACTGTCATATAAATTAAGTAGCGAAACGTAATGTATAATGGGAGAGTATCATTATATATTGGGCCTATGCAAGAACCCTATGAGCTTTAACTACACTAGTCTATCATTCATATGTCCTTCTGGGACAAATATGTATATCATTTCAATAATATTCAAATAAATATTTAACGAGTTAAGCTCAACCTCATTGCTTTGTATTGTCTTACCAAATTTTTGTGCTTCTGGCACTTTGATATCGAAGATAAGTTCTGGATCCAAATTATTATTTAAGATAGTAAAAGCAATCAAAAAGGCAATGTGTTATCGACAACTTTCTGTTTCAATTCATATTCTTCCCCCAAATTTTATAATGATTTCTATATTTCTATATTTATGTAACTAGATTCTCGTCATTTCCCAATACGTATGGATCTAGCCGTTTCGTATACCCAGTATTTTGATTATTTTGATGCACGTGCGAATTTACTGGGTATTTGTATTCTGGACATATCTATAGAAAATAGTTTTCATTATCAAAACAAACTCTTCAAATAATTTTGGATGTGACTATGTATTCATAAAATTAATTTCCGTGAATATTTAATTTTCAAATCATAAAGTCTTTAATGCTTCTAGCGTTGATCCAATAATTGTTTAAAATATTATGTCCCTGGGGAACTCCACTTCCAGAGGTCCATTGATTATAAATATAAAGGACTTTGTCACTTCATCATAATAGTTTGACAGTTTATTTGCTATTACAAACTAATAATCTTTTGAACTTCTGGTTCAGTCAATCTAGTGTAAAATAATAGAATTTCTCGGCATTCAAATAAATATTGGGTTTAAACCTCCCCCTAATGCCATGAAATAATTTTATTAAATATGCAATTAGCGTACTAAAAAAAATATTGATCCCCTATATCAGGCATTATAAAAATTAACTGATAATTATCATTAGAATGCCCATTGAAATACGCTATGGTGGTGATATATAAAATATTAATTGCACAATTCAAAATTTCTAGATGGGAAATGTTTAAGACTTCTGGCCATAATTGAACAGCACTAGTTATAAACGGGTATAATTATGATATGCAGGAGCCAAAAATTTGTATTTAGTATTTCAAGTTTCCCCAAATATTAATTGTTAGAATAAAATATTCACTACGTGTGAATATAAAATATTAGATGTTCCACATTTTTTTATGTTAATATTATCAGTTGATATTCGTTCCAATTGACTAACTCAAATATTCAATATTTGAGCTTTTCATATATAATTTTATTTGTATTAGTGCACTATGAATAAGAATATATTTATTCAGTGGATACATCAATAAAATATTTTGGTCATGACATTCGAAAATTTGGCCAATTTTTCTCCTTGAAACTTTTGAATATATTAGAAGAAATAATTCCAACTTTAGTATGTAATTATTATACCATAAAATTTCAACACAAACTTCATTAGTGTCATTTCATATCTCACGATTAAAAGAATTTAAATTATCTGGCTCATCTATTTGCCCAAAATAACCTAATTACTCATGACATATTTTAAAAATGTTGGGTTTCAAATATCAATATCACAACAATATATATATATATATATATATATATATATATATATATATATATATATATATATATATATATATATATATATATATATATATTTAACTATCATCTAATAAGGTATGCATGATCTAGACAGGACCATTTAACAAATAATATAATATAACAATGTATATATGTGAACAAAATAAGCATAAGAACAAGAATATAATGTCATAAAAAAAATCATACTTGAATAAATATTTTTTGGAATATATAAAATTCTTAAAAAAAATATATGCAATGTAATATAGCTAAATTGTCTAGTTTTTTTTTTTAATCTAAAAAATTTAAATTATACATGGTCACAATAATTTTCAAGCTTAGGTTCCAAATTGTCATTAATGACTTTGTTGATATTTTATTTGCTTCAGGGAAATAAATTTTTATTTACACCAATTTTTATTCCAATTTTTTTTTTTTTGAAATTCCACAACCAAGTGATTTGGTGTGCGATATATATAAGACCAATGACCCTCTACCACATCCATGAAAATTTTACTTCTGCTGGAGTACTTGTTGAGTGAGATTTATATTCTATGCATAAGTATTGTTTGAGGCAAACTTGGACTACCTCGACCACTTTGATAAAATCAATTTAAGTTTTCTCGTTTTCTCAACTACTACGAGGAGTACAATTTGTCCCTTTTTTACTAACTTTTTTATATCACTTCCATGTGAGGTATAATTCTTTTGTAATATACTATTCTTCTGGAATGTACTAAGTCCGTGAAGCATAGGTTTTGAACCAACTAATCTATAATTATGATTTTTATTAATAATTAGTTATGTTTTTCTGTTACCAATAATGCAGAAATTATCTCTGAATAATTAGTATAAATTTTAGCTCTGTACTGCTGCTGGAGTACGAGGATGATAACAAGGAAGGTGTAAATGGTGTTTTTCAATCAATTCTCATTTTGTAATGATCTGCTTACAGATTAAAATTGAATTGTATTATGTTATATATTTAAAATCTGAAAAATCGTAAATTCAACCAGTCAAATCAAGAGGAATATAACAGTTTGGTAATCAAAACGATCCTTCAGGGATTTCCATAAAATTAGAAGATATTCTTCTATTAGATTTTGTGCTTTAGCCTTCAGGGCAGGAATATTTTAAGCTTTAGAAATAATTTCTCTTAAATCACGATGTGAATTTGAACATATACAACTCATATTAAATAGTGTTGCCATTAAGGGCGAGATTCACAATTTCTCTTTTAGTGATGTAAGAGATTTTCAATGAACTACAATTAATATAAGAATAAAATGATTTTTTTATACAAAGTCATGTGATGTTGGATTTTTAAAAAAATCCCCAAACTTTCCAATAGAATAATTCTCTTGTTAACGAAATATTTCGAATGAAAATTAATCAGTATTTATTGTATCTATGCTTGAAAAAAAAATATTTAACATATTCTATCACATGTAATCAATATTGTGTATATTCAATTATAGAAAATTTTATGTTATATAAACTTAAAAAGATAAATATACCCAAAATATTTAATCACATATGGGCATATATAAGCCGTATCAAATAACTTGGCAGTATCAATTTATATATCTAAATTAATTATATTGTTTATCCGGTAAAAAAATAGTTGATTTACCATCAAATTCAAAATTCATTTATTCACTTTCCATATAAACATAAATGTATCAAATTCAAGGATTCATTGATTCACTTTCCATATAAACATAACATGTAAAATTCAAGAATTCATTGATTCAACTTTCCAAATTCATTATTCAACTTTCCATATAAACATAAGAGGAATTGCATAAATTGATAAATATATTCCAAATATACTTATATTCATAGGTCAATGTAAGATTTAAATCTTAATTTTAGAAGCTTCTTATTCAAGTGAATCTTGTAATAATTAGATAGCTAAATTAAAAATTATAATGAAAAACTCCAAGTCAAGTAAATACACAAATTCTCTTTCACAAAAATTTAAATAATATAAATTTGCATGATTTATGCATATTAAATTAATCCATTACTCTTAGAATTAAATTGAACAAAAACAGTACTTCAAAATGATTCCAATTCTCATAGTTAATATATACTATGATCACGAACACAAGTTGTGGTTTGTATTGAAAAAAAATTCATGCATAATACGATAAATGATTTATTTATTATTATTATTTTTTAATAAAAAATTCAAGAATTTGCCAACTTAATTTTTAAATAAATATGGCATGAAATTCACAAGAAGCATAAATTCGTACACATATATTCTACAAAATATCATCATTGGAAAATCTAAATAATATTCAAGATTAACAAAAAGATTATTAAAAAATATTCCAACACAATAATACATTCAAATAAGAAAAGACAAATTTTTATTTGATTTTACAAATATAAAAAAATTTAAATAATACCTTGAAGGAAAGACATTCTTTTCTAGGAATTTCCTCTAATTGATGGCCCAATTGATTACTCAATCGATTCTAGGGATTTCCTCCAATTGATGGCCCAATTGATTACTCAATCGATTAGAGCGTGCTGCAATAAGACAAACATAAAAAGAAAGAAAAGAATACAGAAGTGGGGAGGAAGAGAGATTTCTATTAACGACAATAGATCTAAATTAGTACAAAACTATAATATTGTCACTCTTTATATAGAGAAGAGAAATGGTACAATGATAAATAATCTTTTTTCCTATTCTAATGATATAACAAGTAATATCCATATAAAATACTTCCTCCGTCCCGGAATTTTTTGCACACTTCCTTTGTAAATTACAAAGGAAGTGTGCAAAAAATTTTGGGGTGGAGGAAGAATTTCACAACAGTTGTATCATTTTTAGAATAATGTTAAGTGGTTGTATTATTTTTAGAATAATAAAGTGTATTGAAAGGTTATTTATATTGATTTTATATTTTTTATTTTGTGAAAAGTGTATTTGGCAAAACAAATGGGGAAATATGAAAACCGTAATGAGACGGAAAGGGTATTACATAGGAGTATGTAAGTAATATTATTTCAATATCAATAGCAAAGAGAACATTACTAAATCATTAAAATAAAAAAATAATAATAAAGTTACAAAACAAAATTGATGATGAGTTCCTTGTAAAATGTTTAAATCAAGAAAAAAAATTCTGTATTTATTATTGATTATGTAATTTTTTATTTTGAATTAAGGAGAGCATTGTATACAATGATCTGAAAATCGGATCTGACCGGCCGGTTCAACCGGTTGGATTCGACTGGGAACCGATCCCGGAACGAGTTCAGAAGGGCTAGAAAATCATTTATGGAGTTTAACCGAGTAGAATTAGGTTGGACTGGGTTGAACCGGTCAAACCGGAAAAACCGGTTGAATCTGTTCAACCGGTTTCAATATTATTTTTTTATTTTTTAATTATTTTTTTTTACTTTTTTTAAACTTTTATGATATTCCACTTTTATTTTTATTTATTTTAGAACATAATATTTACATTTTGGATTAAAATTATGAATTATAATATTAAGTGGGTATATTATAAACTATGTATGAAGTTAAATTATGAACTATAGATATTTTTATTTAATTATATTTTGATTTTAATTGTATTTTAAAATTTAAAAAATAATTTACGTGATTATATATTTTTATAATTGGTAATTTTATAAAATATAATTGAAAATTTGTAAAATTCAATTTTCTGGTTGAACTGTCCGGTTGAACCGGTCCGACCGATTGAACCTCGAACCGTTGTCTCTTCCAATTCGTTCTTCGGTCCGGTTTTCTAATCACTGATTGTATATCTATATTTTCTATTATTTCAGATATCGAGGATTATAAGAGAATATCTTTAAATTCTTTTTGATAGTAAATTATATACCCATATGCTTTATATTACATTAATTTGTACTCCCTAGTCCTTTGTTCACTCCAAAGGTCCTATTTGGTAATTTTGGGTATCCAATTCAAAGGGTGTCATTTCTCTTTTTATATATAGAAATATAAGATCTACTTATACTACTAATGTAATTACCCACTACATATTAAATAATAATATTTTTAAATCCACGCGGAAAAGACAAATGGTATCTTAGCATACGGATGTACTTTCTCTGTCCCGATCAAACTGCATCGTTGACTGCATAAAGCTCTTACAAAAGCTACAATAAACTAGCAATATAGGCGGGACGGAGGGAGTAGGTATTATAAATTATGATCACAAATTTTTTTCTTTAGCCCCCATAAACATTTGTCTAGCTCCGCCCCTGCAAGGATGACAAAAGATTTGGGTTCGCTAGATTCGCAAATGTGAGTAATATCTAGAGCTTTAAAAGGAGGTTGGATACTATTTGGATTGGGTCTTTTAAACTAAGGGTGAATCGTCCTTGTTTCCGTCTCCACTCCCCCACGTCACGAACCGCCACCAAGCAAGAACAAAAGTCAATCTCCCTAATGAGCAAGGATTCTACAAAGATTCACCAAGTTACGGACCGTGCTCTTCCTTCAGATCATGCAGTGAGGGAAGATTCAGTTCTATCCTTTGAAGCTATAATCACGGACAGTAAATGGGCAGAGAACAGTTATGTGGGCACTTTGGCCAAGGGAACTAGCGTTGGCGAGGTCCAAAAAGATTTATATTTAGGCGGATATTACAACATCAAAGCCATCGAACTTGACGGCGGTAGGGTTTTATTACAAGATCTTCACTCAGGTAGCTTGGAAAACTTGCTGAATGAAGATAAAAGTTGGTCTGGAAAACTCTTTTCTAAAATAGAACAGTGGCAGCCTCGTGTTCTTCGCGAAGAAAGAGTTACTTGGATAGAAATAGGAGGCGTCCCTTTGCATCTTTGGAGAGAGAAGTTTTTCATGAAAATTGGCAGTCACGTTGGGGAGGTTCTTACGGTCGATCGTGATACAACAGAGAGAAGCGGAGTTGAAGTCGGCTTCGTATTAGTGAAGACAAAAAATGCTGATTGGATCGCATCCTCTGAAGTAATCAAGGTTTCCAATGTGCCATTCTCTATCAGAATCAGAGAAATAGGAGCACGTCTGCCCTCCATCTCAAGAGTCGGTTACGAGCCAGATCTCAGGGAATCGAGCGATTCGATATCGTCTCAAGATTCAGAGGAGTCTGAAGATTCGTTGTATGAAGAATTCCAAAAGTCAGTAGGCGTTGGCAGAGATGAGAGAGAAACAAATCTTCTCATCATTAATGATAGGGGGAGCTCCCGAGGGGAACATGAGAAGCCTAATCTCATGTTGGCCACGCCTGACTTCAGGAAATCAATACGATATGAAGAGCAAAAACATCCTTCAAGGGAGACACTAATTCATTGCGAAGTTCCCAAGGGGGGAAGGAGAGAAGGAGGTTTGCATATCTAGGAAGAATGGGACGAGCCCAATTTCATTGGACTCAAGTATGGGCCTCAGTTTGAGCTTATGGGCTTAAACCCAATTAGAATTCCAAATACAATGGAGGAACCCACTTTAAAGAAATCAACCCAAGATCCAACTCAATTGACTAAAGATATTAAAGGACCAAAAAGCCTAAGGACGTGGAAGCGGAGAATATACCTTTTGAATGTCAAACCAGCCCAAAGTAGAGGAAGAAGTACAAAAAATTAGTGGAGATTCTTAAGTGGGATAAAAACAACAATTGTTCGAAAGATGGTAATTTCAGTGTGTTGAGGAATGGTGTGTAAATCTTGATCCATCATATGAACACAAGGTGTTGCTATGAAGCTGAGGGAGTGAAGAACGTAATGGACGTAATGCATGAGTCATACACGTAGCATTAGACTCGTTCTATCAGCTGCAAGTGAATGTATGCAAACGGTTGTGATCACATGTGAGGGTTGGTTCAGTTTTGTTGATTGAACTGTTGTGAGCTTGTTATTGATCATGTGCTTTTCAGTTGGTTAGTTACTAAGCACATGTGATGTGATCATTCCATTGGTGCAAGTGGCGATCGGTTATTGGTGAAGAATGTGCATAAATACACTACACAACATCACAGCAAATTAATTCATTCCAACTGCATCAATTTCTGATTCTATCAGCAAGCTTAGAGGGTGTTTAGAGCTTGGTTAAATTGATGTCTTCTTCTTCATGTATTACTTCAATCAATAAGAAAGTTTCTTTTCCTCCGAGTGGATGTAGATCATGAAGATCGAACCACTATAATTCCCTTGTGCGTTCTTCCTTTCATTCTTTGTTTTCTTACTGTTTTATTCATTGAGTTAGTGTGTGTGTGTTTGATCATTTCTCCAACGAAGAAGCAACGACAGAGAAAGTTCGTGTGTGTG
This sequence comes from Pogostemon cablin, assembly GCA_023678885.1. Taxonomy (NCBI): domain Eukaryota; kingdom Viridiplantae; phylum Streptophyta; class Magnoliopsida; order Lamiales; family Lamiaceae; genus Pogostemon; species Pogostemon cablin. Next base: position 16,075,311 of record CM042960.1, read on the forward strand.
ATCAAGTGTATTGATTGAAGATCAATACAACAAGGATAGTATCACAACAAGTGGCGCCGTCTGTGGGAAACAAACCATCAAACAGCTGCTGAATTCTGAGAAGATGAACACCACACGGTTTGATATTGAGAAGCTCACTGAAAAAACTGATTTCAGTCTCTGGAAACTCAAGATGAAGGCGATCTTGACACAGCAAGGGCTCATTGATGCATTGAAGCCACCTCCACCTGTCAAGACTGAGATAATAAAAGATCCATCAGCAGCTGGACCTCCAAGAATGCAAGTAGATGATGAGGTACTTAGAAAAGCTCATTCTACTATTATTCTATGTTTGGGGGATAAGGCACTAAGGGAAGTAGCTAGGGAGTCTACTGCAATTGGAGTATGGGAAAGGTTAGAATCCATGTTTATGATCAAGACATTAGCAAATAGACTTCATTTTAGGCAGAAACTTAATGCATACAAAATGACTGATGAAAAGCCTATATTGGATCAAGTTGATGAGTTTATAAAGATCATGGATGACTTTGAAACTGTTGACTCAAAGATAGCAGAGGAAGAGAAAGTTCTCATGTTGATGACAGCTCTTCCAAGATCTTTTCAAAGCTTCAAAGACACCTTGTTATATGGAAATCAGAGTTCCATCAAGTTTGATAATGTGTTGCTAGCTCTCAAGTCTAGAGAATTACAGTTAATAACTGATAGTACTGAGATTTCAGGAGGAGAAGGGTTGATTGTCAAGAAGAACAATCAGACTAAAAAGAGTAACAAGAAGAAGAGGGGTTTTGATGGAAACAAACAAGTTAGAAAGGATGGTGATCATGCCAAAGAAGGTGAAGTAAGGAAATGCTATCATTGTAATCAACCTGGCCATATGAGAAGAAATTGCTACAAATGGAAAGCTAGCAAAGGAAAAGGTATTGAGAAGGGGAAAGAGATTGATCAACCAAGCCAAGTAAATCAAACAGCTCCTGTACAAGAAGATACTACAAAGTTTGTTGAAGTGTTGACAGCCACTGCATCTGAAGTCTCCACTGAGTGGGTGATAGATTCAGGTTGTACCTTCCATATGACACCAATCAAACATTGGCTGATAGGATTTAAACATCAGAATGAAGGCTCTGTACTTCTTGGAAACAATCAAACATGTAAGATCATAGGAAGAGGGTCTGTAAAGCTTGTAATGACTGATGGTACAGCAAGAATGCTTCATGATGTAAGGTATGTTCCTGATCTAAGAAGAAATCTAATTTCACTTGGAAATCTTGATTCCTTGGGGTATAGTTTTCAGTCAACTGATGGTTGTTTGACTGTCACAAAAGGGAATGATGTATTCTTGAAAGGGATCAGGAAACATGACTTGTATTTCTTGTGTGGAAATGCTGTCACTGCTCAAGCTTGTAGCACTAGTAAAATAGACAATTCTATACTATGGCATGGAAGATTAGGTCATATAAGTGAGAGAGGTCTGCAAGAATTAGCTAAACAAGAGCTATTATGTGGTCACACTTCAATTACTTTAAATCAGTGTGAACACTGTGTGATGGGTAAGGCAAAGAGGTTAAAATTTGGTGTTGGTGAACATAACTCTTCATCTGTGTTGGATTATGTTCATTCTGATTTATGGGGACCTGCTAAGAACATCACTAAGGGAGGTGGAAAATATTTCATCTCTTTTATAGATGATTATTCAAGAAAGGTATGGATTTATATATTAAAATCCAAGGATGAAGCCTTCACCAAGTTCAAAGAATGGCTAGTTGAGGTTGAAAATCAAACTGACAAGAAGTTGAAGTGTTTAAGGACTGATAATGGGTTGGAATATCTTTCAGATGAGTTCAACCAGTTCTGTAAGGATAGAGGAGTCAAAAGGCATAAGACTGTTCCATTAACTCCACAACAAAATGGAACAGCAGAAAGGATGAATCAGACCATTCTTGAAAGAATTAGATGTATGATGAGCAGTGGAGGTTTTCCTAAGAGTTTTTGGGGGGAGTTAGCTACTACTGCTGTTTTTCTTATAAACAGATGTCCATCATCACCACTAAAATTCAAAACTCCAGAGGAGATGTGGAATGGCAAACCTGCAGACTACAGTAGCTTGAAGGTAATAGGATGTCTTGCCTATGCTCATATAAAGCAAGGAAAGTTAGAGCCAAGAGCTTTGAAGTGTGTGCTAGTTGGCTATCCATCTGGAGTAAAGGGGTATAAATTGTGTTGTCCAGACAAACAGAAAATTCTGATCAGTAGGGATGTTTTTTTTGATGAAGAGAAAATGCCACTGATTGAAAAAATGAAAACTACTACTAGTTCTGATAATGATGTTGAGCCTCAGGTGGAGTCTGCCAAGACAGATAGTGGTGGTGACAGCATTTTGGAAGAACAAAACACTTATCATCTTGCTAGAGATAGACAAAGAAGAGAAATTGTATTACCTGCAAGATACATTCAAGCTGATCTTGTTTCTTATGCATTGTATACTGCCTCTGAAGTTGAATCACTTGAACCTGGAAGTTACAAGGAAGCTGTAAGTAGTGTTGATAGTGATCAGTGGATAATGGCTATACAAGAAGAGCTTTTATCTTTGGATAAGAATCACACATGGGATGTAGTGGAGAAGCCAAAGTATCAGAAGCTGATAAGTTGTAAATGGATTTTCAGAAAGAAACCTTCTACAATTGAAGGTGGAAAGCCTAGATTCAAGGCAAGATTAGTTGCAAGGGGTTCTGTGAAGGTTTCTTTCTGAAAATCCATTTACAACTTATCAGCTTCTGATACTTTGGCTTCTCCACTACATCCCATGTGTGATTCTTATCCAAAGATAAAAGCTCTTCTTGTATAGCCATTATCCACTGATCACTATCAACACTACTTACAGCTTCCTTGTAACTTCCAGGTTCAAGTGATTCAACTTCAGAGGCAGTATACAATGCATAAGAAACAAGATCAGCTTGAATGTATCTTGCAGGTAATACAATTTCTCTTCTTTGTCTATCTCTAGCAAGATGATAAGTGTTTTGTTCTTCCAAAATGCTGTCACAACCACTATCTGTCTTGGCAGACTCCACCTGAGGCTCAACATCATTATCAGAACTAGTAGTAGTTTTCATTTTTTCAATCAGTGGCATTTTCTCTTCATCAAAAAAAACATCCCTACTGATCAGAATTTTCTGTTTGTCTGGACAACACAATTTATACCCCTTTACTCCAGATGGATAGCCAACTAGCACACACTTCAAAGCTCTTGGCTCTAACTTTCCTTGCTTTATATGAGCATAGGCAAGACATCCTATTACCTTCAAGCTACTGTAGTCTGCAGGTTTGCCATTCCACATCTCCTCTGGAGTTTTGAATTTTAGTGGTGATGATGGACATCTGTTTATAAGAAAAACAGCAGTAGTAGCTAACTCCCCCCAAAAACTCTTAGGAAAACCTCCACTGCTCATCATACATCTAATTCTTTCAAGAATGGTCTGATTCATCCTTTCTGCTGTTCCATTTTGTTGTGGAGTTAATGGAACAGTCTTATGCCTTTTGACTCCTCTATCCTTACAGAACTGGTTGAACTCATCTGAAAGATATTCCAACCCATTATCAGTCCTTAAACACTTCAACTTCTTGTCAGTTTGATTTTCAACCTCAACTAGCCATTCTTTGAACTTGGTGAAGGCTTCATCCTTGGATTTTAATATATAAATCCATACCTTTCTTGAATAATCATCTATAAAAGAGATGAAATATTTTCCACCTCCCTTAGTGATGTTCTTAGCAGGTCCCCATAAATCAGAATGAACATAATCCAACACAGATGAAGAGTTATGTTCACCAACACCAAATTTTAACCTCTTTGCCTTACCCATCACACAGTGTTCACACTGATTTAAAGTAATTGAAGTGTGACCACATAATAGCTCTTGTTTAGCTAATTCTTGCAGACCTCTCTCACTTATATGACCTAATCTTCCATGCCATAGTATAGAATTGTCTATTTTACTAGTGCTACAAGCTTGAGCAGTGACAGCATTTCCACACAAGAAATACAAGTCATGTTTCCTGATCCCTTTCAAGAATACATCATTCCCTTTTGTGACAGTCAAACAACCATCAGTTGACTGAAAACTATACCCCAAGGAATCAAGATTTCCAAGTGAAATTAGATTTCTTCTTAGATCAGGAACATACCTTACATCATGAAGCATTCTTGCTGTACCATCAGTCATTACAAGCTTTACAGACCCTCTTCCTATGATCTTACATGTTTGATTGTTTCCAAGAAGTACAGAGCCTTCATTCTGATGTTTAAATCCTATCAGCCAATGTTTGATTGGTGTCATATGGAAGGTACAACCTGAATCTATCACCCACTCAGTGGAGACTTCAGATGCAGTGGCTGTCAACACTTCAACAAACTTTGTAGTATCTTCTTGTACAGGAGCTGTTTGATTTACTTGGCTTGGTTGATCAATCTCTTTCCCCTTCTCAATACCTTTTCCTTTGCTAGCTTTCCATTTGTAGCAATTTCTTCTCATATGGCCAGGTTGATTACAATGATAGCATTTCCTTACTTCACCTTCTTTGGCATGATCACCATCCTTTCTAACTTGTTTGTTTCCATCAAAACCCCTCTTCTTCTTGTTACTCTTTTTAGTCTGATTGTTCTTCTTGACAATCAACCCTTCTCCTCCTGAAATCTCAGTACTATCAGTTATTAACTGTAATTCTCTAGACTTGAGAGCTAGCAACACATTATCAAACTTGATGGAACTCTGATTTCCATATAACAAGGTGTCTTTGAAGCTTTGAAAAGATCTTGGAAGAGCTGTCATCAACATGAGAACTTTCTCTTCCTCTGCTATCTTTGAGTCAACAGTTTCAAAGTCATCCATGATCTTTATAAACTCATCAACTTGATCCAATATAGGCTTTTCATCAGTCATTTTGTATGCATTAAGTTTCTGCCTAAAATGAAGTCTATTTGCTAATGTCTTGATCATAAACATGGATTCTAACCTTTCCCATACTCCAATTGCAGTAGACTCCCTAGCTACTTCCCTTAGTGCCTTATCCCCCAAACATAGAATAATAGTAGAATGAGCTTTTCTAAGTACCTCATCATCTACTTGCATTCTTGGAGGTCCAGCTGCTGATGGATCTTTTATTATCTCAGTCTTGACAGGTGGAGGTGGCTTCAATGCATCAATGAGCCCTTGCTGTGTCAAGATCGCCTTCATCTTGAGTTTCCAGAGACTGAAATCAGTTTTTTCAGTGAGCTTCTCAATATCAAACCGTGTGGTGTTCATCTTCTCAGAATTCAGCAGCTGTTTGATGGTTTGTTTCCCACAGACGGCGCCACTTGTTGTGATACTATCCTTGTTGTATTGATCTTCAATCAATACACTTGATCACACACACGAACTTTCTCTGTCGTTGCTTCTTCGTTGGAGAAATGATCAAACACACACACACTAACTCAATGAATAAAACAGTAAGAAAACAAAGAATGAAAGGAAGAACGCACAAGGGAATTATAGTGGTTCGATCTTCATGATCTACATCCACTCGGAGGAAAAGAAACTTTCTTATTGATTGAAGTAATACATGAAGAAGAAGACATCAATTTAACCAAGCTCTAAACACCCTCTAAGCTTGCTGATAGAATCAGAAATTGATGCAGTTGGAATGAATTAATTTGCTGTGATGTTGTGTAGTGTATTTATGCACATTCTTCACCAATAACCGATCGCCACTTGCACCAATGGAATGATCACATCACATGTGCTTAGTAACTAACCAACTGAAAAGCACATGATCAATAACAAACTCACAACAGTTCAATCAACAAAACTGAACCAACCCTCACATGTGATCACAACCGTTTGCATACATTCACTTGCAGCTGATAGAACGAGTCTAATGCTACGTGTATGACTCATGCATTATGTCCATTACGTTCTTCACTCCCTCAGCTTCATAGCAACACCTTGTGTTCATATGATGGATCAAGACAGTGAAGGTGTGGATTTCAAAGAAGTCTGCATGATAGTTGTGTATACTTCATGGAGGAAAGTGGTCTGTCCACATATCTATTACTATATGTTGATGATATGTTGTTGGCCAGTCATACAATGGATGGTATTCTGAAAGTTAAAAGGATGTTAGAAGCTGAATTTGACATGAAGGATCTTGGAGAGGCCAAGATGATACTAGGAATGTCAATTAGCAGAAACAGGTTCAGTGGTTCTTTGATGCTAAGTCAGGAAGCTTATATGATAAAGGTTATCAAAAGATATAATATGGATGAATGTAAGACAGTCTCTACTCCATTCAAGCAAGGTGTGAAGTTGACTCTACAGCATGGACCTAAGTCTCAAACAGAGGTTATGAATATGAACAAGGTTCCTTATGCTAGTGCAGTAGGTAGTCTAATGTATTGTATGGTCTGCTGCAGGCCAGACATGGCTTTTACACTTAGTGTTTTAAGTAGGTTCATGGGATCACCTGGTAAACTACATTGGGAAGCAGCAAAATGGGCTATGAAATATATAAAAGGCACTGTCTGTAAAGGCTTGAAGTTTCAGAGAGTCAGCCAAGACAGTGAAATGCTGTGTGGATATGCTGATGCAGATTTTGCTGCTAATATGGATACTAGGAAGTCTTTAACAGGATATATCTTTACTCTTTATGGAACTGCTATAAGTTGGAAGGCTAGTCATCAATCCATAGTAGCTTTGTCCACAACTGAAGCTGAGTTTGTGGCATTGACTGAAGCTATTAAAGAAGGTATTTGGATCAGTGGTATGCTTAAAGAACTTGGTGTGAAGCAAGAGACAGTGAAGGTGTTCTGTGATAATCAGAGTGCTATTCATTTAGCAAAACACCAGGGCTATCATGAGAGAACAAAGCACATTGATGTTAAGATGTATTTTGTGAGAGATCTTGTTGAGAGTGGTGCTGTCAAGGTGTGTAAGATTGACACCTCTGTCAATCCTGCTGATTGTCTAACTAAAGCCTTGCCTAGTTCTAAATTTGAACTAAGCTTAGGCTTAGTTGGTGTGTGTAATGAAGACTGAAGTGCTGCTCAATATGAGCAGCAAATAGGAGGGAAGGTTACAGTTTTGATTGAAGATGGATACTTAATTTAAGGTGGAGTATGTTGAGGAATGGTGTGTAAATCTTGATCCATCATATGAACACAAGGTGTTGCTATGAAGCTGAGGGAGTGAAGAACGTAATGGACGTAATGCATGAGTCATACACGTAGCATTAGACTCGTTCTATCAGCTGCAAGTGAATGTATGCAAACGGTTGTGATCACATGTGAGGGTTGGTTCAGTTTTGTTGATTGAACTGTTGTGAGTTTGTTATTGATCATGTGCTTTTCAGTTGGTTAGTTACTAAGCACATGTGATGTGATCATTCCATTGGTGCAAGTGGCGATCGGTTATTGGTGAAGAATGTGCATAAATACACTACACAACATCACAGCAAATTAATTCATTCCAACTGCATCAATTTCTGATTCTATCAGCAAGCTTAGAGGGTGTTTAGAGCTTGGTTAAATTGATGTCTTCTTCTTCATGTATTACTTCAATCAATAAGAAAGTTTCTTTTCCTCCAAGTGGATGTAGATCATGAAGATCGAACCACTATAATTCCCTTGTGCGTTCTTCCTTTCATTCTTTGTTTTCTTACTGTTTTATTCATTGAGTTAGTGTGTGTGTGTTTGATCATTTCTCCAACGAAGAAGCAACGACAGAGAAAGTTCGTGTGTGTGATCAAGTGTATTGATTGAAGATCAATACAACAAGGATAGTATCACAACACAGTGTATCAAAATTCATGAATAAATCTACTTCGTTCACAGTCCATTCACCAGAAATTTCTTGTGGGTCTACTACTCTCGGAGACTCTGAAATTGCGAATTGTAACAAATTGTTTTGGTCAAGAAAATCCAAAGAAGAGGCGGAGAAAATTCTAGAAATTGGGGAGCTCATGGGGCTAGGAGTTGAAGGCAACAGGGATGAAGCTATTGAGAATCTGGTTAATATGGAATTGAGAGACAAGAGATGCTACCTAAAAAATACAGGCCGAATTGATAGAGGGTGAGTTATGGAGATTTTCTATGAATATTTTATCTATCAATGTTAGAGGGTTGGGAGGGATACAGAAAATTAGTGGTATCAGATAAATTATGGGTAAGGAAGAAGTTGATTTTGTATGCATTCAAGAAACCAAAAGAGATATGTTATTAAGAGAGCAGGTCGCTAAGCTGTGGATTGGTGAAGATTTTGATTGGGCTTTCATAGGATCAGTGGGGAGAGCAGTAGGTTTACTGTGCACTGGAGAAAAGACAAGTTCATAATGCAGCATTTTCTGGATGTTAATCACGCTCTTGAAATTCGGGGGAGATGGTTGGAAGGAAACACAGATTGTTCCATTATCAACGTATACTTGCCTTGCTCGAGTCAAGAACGGTCATGTATTTTTTTCGAGTGGAGGGACTCTTACTGTGATAATGAGGATAGAATAATATGTTTTGCTGGGGATTTCAACACTGTTAGAAAACCTTCCGAAAGGAGAGGTAGAGGACAAGTAACGATGTTGTCCGAATGCAGTATGTTTGATGAATTTGTGGCTATTTGTGGATTGGAGGAACTTGATCTCATAGGCCGTAAATTCATCTGGTATAGGGATGATGGATTAGCCGCATCAAAATTGGATAGAGTTTTTCTAAACTCTAAAGGTATGACAAGTTGGCAAGACTCTTCCTTACGGGCCCTACCGAGGACATTATCATATCATTGCACGTTGATCGTGAGAAACCAGAAGATTGATTGGGTTCCTAAACCATTCAAATTTAAAAATAGCTGGTTGTTTCACAAAGAGTTCGACAAGTTCTTCAAAGATAAGTGGAACGATACAATATTCGTGGATACACTGGGGTAAAAGTTAGAGAAAAACTGAAGCTGCTCAAGAAAGATTTAAGGTACTGGGGAAAACTAATAGATGGCGAGGTGCACAATCGAGCTGAAGGGGCCAAATAACAAATAGAAGAAATTGACAAAATTAACGAAGTAACGACGCTTTCATCACAGCTTGCAAGAGAAATGAGTGATTGCTTAACAGTTATCAAAGAGGCTAAAATTGCAGAGGCTACTCTTGTGTTTCAAAGGGCTAGAAACCAATGGATCAAAGAAGGGGAGGATAATTCAAAAATTTTCCATGTTGTGGTAAATTCTCAAATAAAAAAGAGGTAATATTAATGGGCTTTATGTTGAATGGAACTGGACTGAAGGGGTGAACAACACCAAGAAGGTTATCCGTGATTACTTCTGTAAGATGTTTTCAAAAGAAGTGCGATCTTTTAAGATCACGACAAAGGATTTGGGAGTTAAAAAACTGAAACAAGAGGACATTGATTGAATTGATAGTAAGATTACTGAAGAAGAAATTCAGAAAGCGGTTTGGCAATGTGGCAGTGATAAAAGCCCAGGACCAGATGGTTTCAATTTCAAGTTCATTAAACAAGAATGGGAAACTTTGAAGGGGGATATCTATGCCTTTGTGTTTGAATTTGAGAGCAGGGAAAAAATAGCTAAATGGGTGAATGCTTCTTTTATAACTCTGATTCCTAAGAAAAACAATCCGACGAGTATCGAAGATTATCGCCCCATATCACTCATTGGTTGTCTCTACAAAATCATTGCAAAAATCATAGCAAACCGCATTAGAGAAGTCATTGGGGATGTTATTTCTCAAGAACAGTCGGCCTTCATCAGTGGTATGTAACTTGTGGACAGCGTGTTGATTTTGAATGAAGCTATCGATGAGATCAAGAAAAGCAAGAAAGAGGTAGCAATTTTTAAAGTCGACTTCTCCAAGGCTTATGATATAATTGATTGGAACTTTATTGACTTGATGCTTGAGCAGATGAATTTTAGCAATAAATGGAGGAGATGGGTCTAAGAGTGTTTAAGTTTTGCCTTAGTCTCTGTTCTAGTCAATGGATGCCCGACGACAGAATTTATCCCTAGCAAAGGCTTGAGACAAGGTGATCCTTTATCCCCATTTCTTTTCTTGGTGGCAGCTGAAAGCGTTAGAAGTTTTGCTAGAAGGTCAAGTGAGAGTCATTTATACACTCCGTTGAAAATTGGGTATAACATGATTGATTTGGAAATTCTTTAGTTTGTAAACGATATAGTTTTCTTTAACGATGGCAGTAGGAGAAGTCTTTATACTTTGAAGGTATTGCTGAGATGGGTTGAGCTAGCATCGGGATTGAAGACTAATTTTCTTAAGAGTGCAGTGTTCTTATTCAACAAAGATGAAAATGCCCGCATCGAAGCTACACAACTCCTCTATTGCAAAGTAGGTCACCTTCCATTCAAGTACTTAGGAATTCTCGTGGGCACAGGTACAAAGAATAGAAGAATTTGGGAATCAGTGGTGGAAAAACTTCGAAATAAGCTAGTTAAGTGGAAATCCAAGAATTTGTCAATAGTAGGGCGGGCCACTTTTGTCAATGTGATGAGTGATATTTTCACTTAGAATTTAATATCTTTTTACGTATATTTTCGTGTATTTTTATCAGTATTCATATGCTTTTTTGTGGAGTTATGTGCTTTTATGGAATTGAGTGTGAATGAACTAAATCATATGTAAAACAAGTGAAAAATGAGCAAAAACTGAGACGGAAGATGAAACAAAGAAGAAGAAGAAACAAGGTAGCAGCAACACGGTTGCCCTTGTCGGGGCCTGTAAGGGGAAGCCGTGGGGGGACATCATTCATCCAACACGATCACCCACTGACCGTGCGTCAGCAACGACTCGTGTTTCGTCTTGTGTGAAGGTTGACAGATAAACCCTGACACGACTCGACTCGTTCTACAGCACACGAGTCGTGTCGGTGCCAGAACAGGGAGTTTTTTACACATCTTCTAGAAGGTCTCCAATGGGTATATATATCAACTCATTCAACATTTTGAGAGATTAGAATCCGAAATTCAGTTGCTCACATACCTCACATACCAATTCCTTCATTTTACAACATACCGTTCATCAAATTCATCCATCTAATTACTCCATCATCATCTCACCATAAAGTTTCCATCCAAATCAAGTGAAGAAGCAAGGAAGAGTGGGTGATCACCAAAGGAAGAAAGGAGATTCAATTGGATCCAATCCAAGGGAGTTTTCATTCCAATTTTGTGTTAATACTATAGTTTACCATGATTTGTAAGGTTTATAATGCCTATGTTACGGATCTTATGAAGATTGTAGGCTAATCTCCCTTGTGAGGTTAGCAACATGAAAGTTGTTGGATAATTTGTGGATCTATGTAATTAAATTCATATGTTGATTGGGATATTTGATTTTCTATCATTGATGCTTAATATCTTGAGATCTATGATGTTTTGTGTGTTTGATTGTTCTAAATATATGATTAGATTGAGAGATCAATTATATGCTTAGGATAGTTGAGTGAATCATTTCATGTTTGATTGTTCTAAATATATAATTAGATTGAGAGATCAATTATATGCTTAGGATAGTTGAGTGAATCATTTCATCAAACACCTCATGTTCATTATAAATTGTAAAGAGGTTGAGAAATCCTTAGTATTTAGAACTCATTGATAGAACATGTGATTAATTAGATTGAGAAGTCAATTAATTATGTGAAGGGACTCTTTAATTGAACTTAGACCTAGATGGAATAGCTTAATTGAGAACTAACCTTTAAGCTCTTTTAAGATTGTGAAAATGATCTACATCCTATGCATTTTGAGAGAAAGTGTAGGTGATATATGTGTTGGCTCTTAATCTTTACCCTTGATACATATGAGTTTAATGCATAAATCCTTGAATTACAACTACATTAGTGTTGTTAATCTCACTTTTACTCAACTTGGAAAACTACTCATTTTTTACTATTTTATTTGCTACCATTGCTTGCTTTAGTAATTGTTATTTACTTGCGTTTCAAAAATCCATCATTGATGTTTAGTCTTTATAAAATTGTGATAAACGTGATCTTGCTTAAGTTCTATCATCGACCTCCCTGTGTTTCGATAATTTCTTGAATTGGTCAACTCGACTACAAGTTGTGGCTAATCAAATGGCGTCGTTGCTGGGGAGGTAACAGTTGCTAGTAGCTTGAAGAAGGATCGTTTTGAGTAATCTTAATAGTGTTATTTTTATTTTATTTGTTACTTATATTTGCTTTTGAAAATCTTGTTCTAACTTCTTTTGCTTTGAAGGTGTATGCAAACAAGATCCAAGGGAAAACAAATAGAACCTATTGATTTGGAGATTGAGCATACGTTGAGAAGAAGAAGAAGAAAGGAGAACAAAACCAAAAAGAGTAATCCAATGGAGAACAATCAAGATGAACGTGTTGACATTGAGCATGATGGATACGGCGTGCAAAATATGCAAGACGACGCACAAGTACCTCAAGTCAATGCAAATCATCCTCAACAAGCTCAACAACAATTTGGAGAGCTTAACAATCAAGCTTTGCTTCAACAAATGGTGCAACAAGCTATGCTTCAACATGGATTTCAACATGCTTATGCACCTCCTCAACAAGCTTATGTGTCACCACCACCACCACCACCACCACCTCCGGTGCATCGAGGGCCTCATGTTGATCCAAGGGTGATCCGAAATTTCTTTATGCCTTGAGCAATGCCCCAAATGATGGGTCCACCAATCAATGCTAATAATTTTGACACTAAGGCGGGCTTAATCAACATGGTGATAGACAAATAATTTGGTGGATTACCGAATGAGGATCTTAATGCACATCTTGCTCAATTTATTGAGATTGCTAATACTGTGAAGATGAACGGGGTGAGCGATGATTGTCTAAAGATGAGGGTGTTCTCGTTTTCTTTGAGAGATCGTGCTAGAATATGGCTCTCCACTATTACTCCTGGTACGTGCAACACTTGGGATGAACTTGCAAAAATTTTCTTGAATAAGTATTTTCCGCCTTCTAAGACGCTTCAAATGAAGAGCTTGATCACTCAATTCAAGCAAATGCCTCAAGAGAGATTCTATGAAGCGTGGGAAAGATTTAAGGATATGCTTCACAAGTGTCCACAACATTTGTTTTCCAGAAAACCAACAAGTGTGATTTTTCTACCAAGGTTTGGTGAATGGTCAAAGAGTTCTTGTTGATGCTTCGGCGGGTGGATCGGTACTTGAAGTGACTCCGGAGAGGGCAATAAAGATTTTTGATGAGATTTCTACAAATGTCTACCAATGGCCATCGGAGAGAGTTAGTGGATTTCTATGGATTTGAGAGCTTCGATCAAGGACAACAGTTTAGTGTGAAGAGTGCTAGTGTGGAGCCAAGCATGCCTAGTGTTCAAATGATAGCGGCTGAGGTAATGAGACAAATGAGCTTGAATCAAGGTGTGAATTAAGGAGTTAACATGGTGAGAGGGCAAATTGAGCAAGGGGTTCTTCCTCCGAATAGTGTTAGTGGAGAACAATGGGCTATGAAAATGCCACATGTGGAGGATGTGCAATACATGCAAGGAAGGAATTACCAAGGTAACTATCAAAATAATTACCAAGGTAATTTCAACCACAACAAAGGTAACTTTCCATCAAAGCAAGGAGATTTCAATAGTCAAGGAAATAGAAGCTCATACCCACAACAACAAAAGAGGCAAGATAACTTCGCTTATTCGAACCCGAGCAATGCGGTTACATATCCCCCGGGATATCATCCGGGAGCTAAAGTGCCAAATAACAAAGGGAAAGCAACCACCGAAGAACTCATTGAAAAATTGATTGCATCTAATAAAGCTCAAGATGAGGCAAGACGAGCTCAAGATGAATTGAGAAGAAAGGCTGATGAAGCTAATGATAAGAGATTCAAGGCCTTGGAGTATCAAGTGGGGCAAATTACCAATGCGTTAGAGTGCGAATGAGAAAAGAAAATTTCTTTCTACCACCATTGTGAATCCAAAGGAATAATGCAAGGCAATTTACCTTGAGGAGTGGAATGAATTATGAGGGACCTTCTATGCCCATGGAAGATGAGAAGGTGGAAGAGAAGGAGATTGAGGAAAATTTGGTTGAAGAAGTGTTTGTAGAAGAAAGTGAGGTTGAAGTAAAAGCAAATGATGAAACGGATGTGGTTAAATTGGAAATTGTTAGAAGAAATGGAAAAGAGCAAGGGCAATGAAAAAGAAAAAAGAAGAAATTGAAGTAGAAAGGGATAGTTGGGGAATTCCTAAAACACAAGTACCTATTCCCTTTCCACATCGATTTCTAAAGAATGGATTGGATGAGAAATTTGCAAAGTTTTTGGAGATTTTCAAGAAAATCCACATAAATATACCCTTTGCGGATGCTTTGAGACAAATGTCTCACTATGCTAAGTTTTTGAAAGACATAATGGCAAGAAAGAGGAGCTTAGTGGAGAATGAGACCGTCAACTTGACGGAGGAGTGTAGTGCTATAATTCAAAAGAAGTTACCTCCAAAGCTCAAAGACCCAGAGAGTTTTATCATACCACATGAAATGGGGAAAAATGAAGTGCATAAAGCTCTTTGTGATCTTGGAGCAAGTATCAACTTGATGTCTATGTCTATCTTCAAAAACTTGGTATAGGGGAAGTAAAGCCTACATCCGTAACATTGCAATTTGCGGATAGGTCTTTGACTTATCCTAAGGGGGTAGTGGAGGATGTGTTAGTCAAAGTTGGAAATTTCATATTCCCGGTGGATTTTATAGTGCTTGACATGGACGAGGATGCAAATGTTCCATTGATTTTGGGACGTCCATTTTTGGCTATGGGAAGAGCTTTAATTGATCTGTACAAGGGGGAATTGACATTGAGAGTAAATGAAGAAGAAGTGGTATTCTCATTAAGAAGTGCTATGAGGCATCCTGATGAGAAAGAAGAATGTAGAAGGATTGACTTGATTGATGAGATTGTTCAAGAGAACTTGCCATTTTTCTTATCAAAGGATTCTCTTGAAACAAGCATAAGCCACTCTCTTACTTTATCTCTTAACTCTAACGCTTCTTTGTATTGTCAATAAGATGATGATATTAATGATTGCTTACATGATTTGAATGCTTGTAGGGAAATGCAAGAAGAGGAAGCCAAGTTAATGTACTATGGAAAGAGGTAGTATCTTCCATTGGAGATCGAGTATGAAGAGCCCAAAGTGGGAAAAGGGAAAGACGAATTGAAACTACTACCCGATCACCTTATGTATGCTTATTTGGCAGATGAAAAGACCTTTCCAGTAATTGTATCATCTTCCCTTTCACCTATAGAAATTGATAAATTGTTAAGGGTACTTAGAGATCATAAAAGTGCTATAGGGTGGAGTCTTGATGATTTAAAAGGTATAAGTCCCACTATTTGTATGCATCATATTAGGTTGATTGATGAGAATAAATCATACATACAACCTCAATGTCGTTTAAATCCTATTATGCAAAAGATTGTTAGAAAAGAAGTTTTGAAATGGTTGGATGCTAGAATTGTATATGATATAAGTGATAGTCCTCATGTAAGCTCTTTGCATGTTGTGGCTAAGAAAGGGAGATTAACCATTGTTAAAACAGAATTTGATGAAGAACTTGCTACAAGGGTGAAAACGGGGTGGAGAGTTTATTGCGATTATAGGAAGCTTAATGAAAACACTTACAAAGATCATTTTCCTTTACCTTTTATTGATCAAATGCTTGATAGGTTGGCGGGATACAAGTATTATTGTTTTCTAAATGGTTACTCGGGATACAACCAAATCATGATAGCCTCCGAGGACCAAGAGAAAACAACTTTTACTTGTCCATATGACACGTTTGCTTTCTATAAACTGCCTTTTGGGTTGTGCAATGCCCCCGCCACCTTTCAATGTTGCATGATGGCTATCTTTGGAGGATTGATTGAAAATGTGATGGAAGTGTTTATGGATGACTTTTTCATTTTTGGGTCTTCATTTGATAAATGCTTGGCTAATCTTTCCTTGGTTTTGCAGCGATGTCAAGATACGAACCTAGTCTTGAATTGGGAAAATGTCATTTTATGGTTCAAGAGGGAAAAATGCCATTTTATGGTCATCATATCTCGGAGAAAGGTTTGAGAGTTGATAAGGCGAAGGTTGTAGCCATTGAACATCTTCCCCACCCAAGAATGAAAAAGGGGTATCGTTCCTTGGCCACGCCGGGTTCTATCGACGTTTTATAAATGATTTTTCTAACATAGCCAAATCTTTGTGCAAATTGCTTGAAAAGGATACTCCATTTGAATTTAATGATGAATGTCTCGATACTTTTAGGGTGCTCAAGGAAGCTTTAACTTCGTCTTCAATCCTCGTCTCTCCCGATTGGAGTAAGCTTTTTGAGCTCCATTGTGATGCAAGTGACAATGCATTGGGAGTGGTGCTTGGTCAAGTTAGGGAGAAGAAGTTTAGAGCCATCTACTATACATCGAAGACGTTCAATGCTAATCAAAAGAATTACACCACAACTGAAAAAAAGTTTTTATCCGTGGTTTATGTTTTTGAAAAATTTCGTCCATACCTAGTTGGCACGAAAATGATTATTTATACGGATCATGCCGCCCTTAGGTATTTGATGAATAAGAAAGATGCTAAACTAAGACTAATTCGTTGGGTTCTTTTGTTGCAGGAGTTCGATGTGGAGATACGTGACAAGAGGGGGGTCGAAAATGTCATAGTCGACCACTTGTGACGTTTGGAAAAAGATGATGAAGAGGGCACTATGGAGTTTATAAGGGATGTATTTCTGGATGAAGAGATTCTTCTTGTGGATTCCCAAAGGATGTACACTTTGTGTGAGAACAGGAGGCCGTGGTATGCAGATTTCGTGAATTTTCTAGCTTGTGGCCTCAAGCCGGATTATCTCACCGAATATCAAAGGAAGAAGTTCTATCATGATGTCAAGGAGTATTTATAGGATGATCCACTTTTGTTTAAAAATTGTCATAATGGAATCATATGGAGATGTATCCCGGAGGAGGAGAAGTTAAGTGTGATGGAAATGTGCCATAGTTCACCCTGTGGAGGACATTTTGGATTTCAAAAGACGGGAGCAAAGATTCTACAGTCGGGTTTATTTTGGCCTACTTTGTTCAAGGATTGCAAAGAGTACATCAAGGATGTGACCGGTGCCAAAGGATTGGAGGTATAGGGCAACATGATAAGATGCCCATAAGGAACATTTTTGAAGTTGAAGTATTTGATATATGGGGGATGGATTTCATGGGCCCATTTTCGCCGTCCAATGGTTACCTCTACATATTGCTTGCGCTAGATTATGTGTCTAAATGGGTGGAAGCAATTCCAACAAGAACAAATGATGCTTTAGTGTTCTTGAGTGAATGTTGATCGATAAACCCTGACACGACTCAACTCGTACTGCAACACACGAGTCGTGTCGGTGCCAGAATAGGGAGTTTTTTTACACATCTTCTAGAAGGTCTCCAAGGGGTATATATATCAATTCATTCATTTGAGAGATTAGAATCCGAAATTCAGCTGCTCACACACCTCACATACCAATTCCTTCATTTTACATCATACCCTTCATCAAATTCATCTATCTAGTCACTCCATCATCATCTCACCATAAAGTTTCCATCCAAATCAAGTGAAGAAGCAAGGAAGGGTGGATGATCACCAAAGGAAGAAAGGAAATTCAATTGGATCCAATCCAAGGGAGTTTTCATTCCAATTTTGTGTTAATCCTATAGTTTACCATGATTTGTAAGGTTTATAATGTCTATGTTAAGGATCTTATGAAGATTGTAGGCTAATCTCCCTTGTGAGGTTAACAACATTAAAGTTGTTGGATAATTTTTGGATCTATGTAATTAAATTCATATGTTGATTGGAATATTTGATTTTCTATCATTGATGCTTATTATCTTGAGATCTATGATGTTTTGTGTGTTTGATTGTTCTAAATATATGATTAGATTGAGAGATCAATTATATGCTTAGGATAGTTGAGTGAATCATTTCATCAAACACCTCATGTTCATTATAAATTGTAAAGAGATTGAGAAATCCTTTAGGATTTAGAACCCATTGACAAAACATGTGATTAATTAGATTGAGAAGTCAATTAATTATGTGAAGGGACTCTTTAATTGAACTTAGTACCTAGTTTGAATAGCTTAATTGAGAACTAACCTTTAAGCTCTTTTGAGATTGTGAAAATGATCTACATCCTATGCATTTCGAGAGGAAGTGTATGTGATATGTGTTGGCCCTTAATCTTTTCCCTTGATACATATGAGTTTAATGCATGAATACTTGAATTACCACTTCATTAGTGTTGTTAATCTCACTTTTACTCAACTTGGAAAACCACTCATTTTTTACTATTTCATTTGCTACCATTACTTGCTTTAGTAACTGTTATTTACTTGCGTTTCAAAAACTCATCATTGATGTTTAGTCTCTATAAAATTGCAATAAACGTGATCTCGCTTAAGTTCTAGCATCGACCTTCCTGTGATTCGATAAATTCTTGAATTGGTCAACCCGACTACAAGTTATGGCTAATCACAATGTTGTCCTCAACGCCATCCCAACCTTCATGCTCTCTTTCTATCAAGCTCTTAAATATATCATTCAAGCCTTAACCAGCATTCAAAGGAGATTCTTATGGGGAGAAAGAGATGAGAAGAAAAAGATTAATTGGGTTAAGTGGAAGAAAGTATGCACACCTAAAGTGAATGGAGGCCTTGGTATCAAAGATATTGAATGTTTTAATGTTTCTCTTCTTGGAAAATGGAAGTGGAAGCTTTACACTGCACCCAACCTTTTCTGACACAAAATTTTAGTGTCAAAATATGGAAATATGGCTAAATTAGCTAGAACCGAGAGCGACAATGGTGGGAGGATAAAAGGGAGAGGGAAGTGGTTGGGATGGTTCAATGACTTATTTAATATTTTTGAAGGGAACAGAGGGGATTGGATAACTACGAATCTGGAGAGAAAACTTTGAAATGGAGAGGAGATTGTTTTTTGGAGAGATGTGTGGTGCGGTGGAATAACTCTATGTGAGAGGTTCTCCCGTCTTTTCTTGTTCTCTACGGGAAGAGGTAATGTAGTGAGGGTTATGGGAAATGGGATGATGAAGGACTATGGCACTGGAATCTTTCATGGAGATGGAATTTATATGATTGGGAACTTTCATCTTCTTTGGAATTGTTGAATATTTTCAATAGATTCAAATCGGGAGTTAACATGAAGGACCATTGGGTTTGTACTCGCAAAACTAATGGAATATATTCAGTTAAATCCTCATACTTGGTGTTGAGTGAAAGTAACCAAGACAATGTCTCTTCAAGAGGTGATAATGTTTGGAGCAGAATGTGGATAGGCAATGTTCCGGGGAAGGTCAAGTATCTTATGTGGAGAATATTCAAAGGTAGAGTTCTTACAAAGGTTAACCTTGCAAAACGTGGAGTAAGTGTTGGAAGTAGAAGTTGTCCATTGTGTAATGATGCTGAGGAAACTGAAGAGCACCTCTTCTTTGGCTGCACCTCAACATACTCTCTATGGGCATTGGTGAGGAAGTGGCTTGGTATATATATTCTGCAGGCATCATCACCCATACACTTAACTTTGAAATGCATACTGGATAGAAATCGAAAGGAGTCAAAGCGACAAACTGGAATGCTCTTTGGTTAGGTGTAGTGTGGAGCGTGTGGAAATGGCGTAATGGAGTGGTGTTTGAAGGAGTTACAAGGCATATTAAGGAGGTTTTTGAACAGTTCATCTACAGAACAAGGAATTGGATTAAGATTAAAGGTGATATTAGAATTCATTATTATTTGAATGATTGGTCTTCTAATCCAATCATTTGTCTCAAGAGTAGTTGACGATTTTAAGTAGGAGTTGGTTTAAACTATTTTTTAAGGGATGTATTTTGATATTTTTCTCTCTCGTTGTAAGGGATGAGTACCCCTTGTACTCAACTTTTGGCTGTTTCAAAAAAAAATTTACTTATTTAACGTGGTTTGTTACATTTCATTTGATTTTTGTTTCCTTTCATTTGCTAGCTACACGTAATATTACTGGGGTAAATAATAAAATAAGTCCTATAAGTATGGCATTTTCCAACTTTAGTCCTTTATCATTTGCCATTCTGAATTTTGGTCATGTTTTGTCCAGTTTTAGTCATTTTGGTCCAATTTTGGTTCTTTTTTTTAAATTTGGTCCTTTTCTGGTCCACTTTTGGTCCTAAATGTATACACTCTTGGACTATTTTTGGATATTTTTTTAACATAAAGGACTAAATTTGGACAAAAAGGACTAAATTTGAACCAAAAGGCCTAAAACTGGACAAAAAATGATCAAAATTGAGAATTGCAAATGATAAATGACTAAAGTTAGAAAATGACATACTCACAGGACCAATGTTGATATTTACCCATATTACTACTTTGTTTCCCATTGTTAAATTATAGAAATCCCATGAGAGATAAACAAATGGAAGAAAATTAATTTCAATATATTGATAATTCTCTACATTTATACACTATACTTTCTCCATTCTATTTCAAACTTTACATTTATTTTTTGCACGGTGTTTAAGGAGTACTCCCTCGGTCCCTCACTAAGAGGGTCTTTTGCTTTTTGGCACGTAGATTGAGTATTATTATTTAATGTGTAGTGGGTAGTTGTATTAGTGGGAGTGTGAGTCTCATATTTTAATTGTATTAGTGGGTGAGTGTGGGTCTAATGTATGTAAAAAAGGAAAGGGGACTCTTTGGGTGAGACGCCCAAAATGGAAAAAAGACCCACTTTAAAAAGGGGACAGAGGGTGTAAGTATTATACTCCCTCCGTCCAACAAAAGGGTGGCGAAACTTTTTTGCACTTAAATTAAGAGATATAATATTTAATGTGTAGATGAAGAGAAAGAAATAATATTTTAATGTATAGTAGGTAAGTATATTAGTGTGGTGTGTGGGTCCCATAGGGATATACTCCCTCATCCCTCACTAAGAGACACTTTTGCTTTTTTTGCACGTGGATTAAGAAGTATTATTATTTAATGTGTAGTGGGTAGTTTTATTAGTGGGGGTGTGGGTCCCATATTTTAGCTATATTAATGGGAGTGTGTGGGTTCTATGTGTGTAAAAAAGAAAATGCGACTTTTTGGGTTGGACGACCAAAATGGAAAAAACCTCTTTGAATGGGACGGGAGGAGTATTAATTATTTTGTGTGGGTCTCATTTACTAAAAAGGGAAACACACCTCTTGTGTTGGGATGGACGAAAATAGTAAAATACATTCCTTCTGGTAGGACGGAGGGAGTAATGAGTGAGGCGAGATAAATAATATTTTAATGTAAAATTGGTAGGTGTATTAGTCATGTGAAGTGTGAACCCATGAAGAGAGAAATAATTAACTTGTGTGGGTCTCATCTACCAAAAAAGAAAATGTAAAAATTGAAATGGGAAGCCCAAATATGAAATATGTATAGATTGAAATGGGACGGAGGGAGTATACTCCATCCGTCCCATCCTAAGGATAGTTTTTGCTTTTTGCACGTGTATTACAGAACCATATTCTTCAATACCCATGTCATATATACTCCTTCCGTTCCGCAACAAAAGTTACATCTTACTAATTAGGGCGTCCCGCTACAAGAGTTACATTTCCTTTTTTAGTAGATGGGACCCACATAAATCAATCAACTTTATCTTCATGGGACCCACACATAACACTAATACAACTATCCACTATACATTAAATTATTATATCACTCAACCCACTACACATTAAAATATTATATTTCTTAATCTCTGTGAAAACAGAAAACTGAACTTAGTTTCAATTTTGATATCAATTGATTAGAACAAGCGTACTCTATCGCGTAGTAGACCGTAGTGACCAAATGCAAAATTTATAGAATATCAAACCCATGGGAAAAAGTGTGTATCCGTATGTGAGAGATGTTTGACTCTAATAGGACTAATCAATTAAAGAGGGGATTGATTAACTGCAACTAACAACTAGGAAAGCAATTAAAAATAGAACATGTACAAATGAAATGGAAGATGGATGAAGGTGAACAATCTAAGAAGTATGTGTGGCAAGCAATATCATGGAAAAGGCTCATGCAGACTCACACACACGCACATGCATTGAAGGTCATCATGTTATGATATCAAGGGCAATCATGAACAGTGTCTCCAATCCTCACTATTCCTATAGGTACTTACGGATTATTAATATACAAATATCAATATAGAGATATTGTCACGAAGAATTTTCTCTAGTAGGCAGGGACGTTTTACTATGTTCCTTTTCTAAGGTCAAGTGAGTATTGGCTTGGGTCCCCTCATCATTTTAAACACTTTCACAAGTAATTATCAATAATGTCCTATCATGAGATTCTAAGCACATGAAGGTTATGACTAAACTCCCTACATACTAATATAGTCACCTCATGCAATCAATGATTCAATTAAACTAATAAGCATAATATTGGAATGGTCATCCTAATACTATGAATAGAGAATTTAATTACACAAATCATACATAAAATGAGAATAAGCATTCACGACAAAAAAATATTCATAACAATCATTTCATCAAACATGTGGTGTGCAAAATTTACATAATCCCTAACCAATCATATTGTCAGCTTCATATGAGGACTAGCCACTACAAATCATACTAAATTCATTACAATCCATGACAAGCTCCAAATTAACCATGACCTCCCGCCTATCTAACTTACTCAAGTATCTGAAGAGTCGCATGAGACCATCATATTTCTATAAACCTCTCATCTCTTCACTAGAGACTTTGAAAGGCATCATGAGACATCCTTAGTGAGAACAATTTATAATTTCCTAGGTAGTAAAATACAAAACTAAGATTTTTTTCTAATCAACTAATTTTGGACCAATAAATAAATTTTCTTTCAGTAAACAATAAGTGAGATAAAACCATTTGAAATTCAGAGAATCACAAATAAATATACCGATCAAATATTTGAATTTTATCTATTTATATTGATTCTCTCAAAACAATATAAAATTAAAATTCACCGACTTATCAAGCATCGTGAGTCTGCAAGCCACGTTAGTGTGGATGTTTACAAACCCGAACATTTACAAGAGAAGGTTTTACGCATTAATTTCATTTGTCAACCTAACTTTATGAAAAAATAATTAATAGTCGGTTCCTCTTTAACCATGCAAATAAAAGCAGTGACTCTGATGGGGAGGATACTTATTATTTACACCTAAGTGTACACCATTATTTGACCTCAAGTCCATTGCGCGAGCTTATGTGACTTACAAAAGAAGAAGTACACATGCGCTCGGATAACTTCCTACAGTCATCAATTATAAGTCTGTACAGTGATTCGCACATGAACTCATCCGATAGGGAGGAAGGTCTATGCCAACGCGCAAGTTCATGTGCATCACATTATAAACATAATTATTAAAGAAGCCTGTTCCAGCAATATCCATGAATAAACTCATCCGATGGGGAGGAAGGTTCTAATGCCGACGCGCAAGTTTATTCACATTGCTAACAAACCAATAATGGAGGCCGCGGGAATTAATTACCAATCCCCTCTCTCACTTAGTTATTTAACACCGAGGGTTTTTACATGCATTAAATTCACAATAAAATACGCAACCTAGCATGCTCCTATTACAGGAAATAAGGCAGTAAATCACGGAGAATATGCATACATATATAACAATAATCAGATAATTAAATCAAATTATGACAGTTATATAACAACGAATTCGATTGTTCGCCACCAAGCACGAATGCGGGTAACTACGACGGGGATCGACCTCCCCGGTGAGGTCGCAGGGATATCCTGGTGTACTCTAAGGATCGTATGTAACATGAAAAACACCTCAAAACTACCCTGGAGTTACTACGAAGAGAGAGATTGTATGCCAAATTCAAGAAATGTGAGTTTTGGCTAGATCAAGTTAATTTCCTCGAGTACATCATCTCAGCTCGTGGAATTGAAGTAGATCCCACAAAAGTGGAAGCTATCAAGGATTGGAAGGCCCCAACAAATGTGAATGAAGTATGAAGTTTCCTTGGATTGGCATGATACTATAGAAGGTTCATCGAAGAATTCTCAAAAATTGCAAGGTCGTTGACCCAATTAACACGTAAAGGAGTAAAGTTCCGATGGATAAAAGAATGTGAAGACAGCTTCCAAGAGTTGAAGCAAAGCTTACAACTGCCCCTGTACTAACTATCTCAGATGGCACGAAAGAATTTGTGATCTATAGTGACGCCTCGAAGCAAGGATTGGGGTGCGTACTAATGAAAAAGGGAAAAGTGATCGCCTACGCCTCAAGAAAACTAAGAACACACGAACAAAACTACATCATTCATGACCTAAAGTTGGCTGCGGTAGTTTATGTTTTAAAGGTTTGGCGATATTATTTGTATGGAAGTAAGTGTGAGATTTATACGGACTATAAGAGCCTAAAATATTTCTTTGAACAAAAAAGTTGAACATGAAACAAAGAAGATGGTTGGAGTTAGTGAAAGACTATGATTGCACAATATTGTACTATCAAGGGAAAGTGAATGTGGTGGCTGATGCCTTAAGCAGGAAGAGTAAGGGAGAGTTAGCTTACCTCATAACAATCCAAAAGCAACTGGTGGATGAGTTTTCTCGTATGAGTCTAGAAGTAATAATACCTCCAAGTAGTATCAAGGCAATGATCAATGCAATTATAGTTAAGCCCTCATTAAGGGATAAGGTGATAAAGGATCAGGAGGAAGATGAATTCTTTAAAAAGATTAAGGACCGCATCAAGTCTGGAGAAGGAAAGGGATTTTTTTCTAACTAATGAAGGAGCATTGGTCAACGGAAAAAGATTATGCGTGCTAAAAAATAAGGAACTTGTGAGAGAAATTTAGTTGAAGCTCACTACACTCCATATGTTGTACATCCAGGAAGTACCAAGATGTATCATGATTTGAAAATGATCTTCTCGTGGAAGAATATGAAGAGAGATATTGCATCATACGTGCAAAAATGCATGGCATGTCTGCAAGTAAAAGCAGATCACCAACGACCATCAGGACTTCTGATGCCACTCGAGATTCCTGAATGGAAATAGGAACACATCACGATGGACTTCGTTGTTGGCTTACCAAAGTCTGCACGAGGAAATCAAGCCTTATGGGTTGTAGTAGATCACTTAATGAATTCAGCACATTTTCTGCCTGTCAAAATGACCTATGGATTGGATCGACTTGCACAGCTATATTAGAAGAGATTGTCAGATTACATGGAGTACCAGTTTCCATAGTCTCAGATCGAGATCCAAGATTCACATCAAAATTTTGATATAGCTTGCAAAGTGCAATGGGAACGAAGCTAAATTTCAGCACATTTTTTCATCCTCAAACTAACGGAAAGTCTGAAAGAACCATACAAACCTTAGAAGACATGTTGAGAGCATGCATACTAGATTTTAGCGGATTTGGGAAAAATACTTACCATTAATTGAATTTGCTTATAACAAAAACTTTTAAGCCACAATCGGCATGGCCTCTTATGAGGCACTCTATGGCAGGTGTTGGCGTTCGATCCTTTTGTTAACGTGACTCGTTAGGGTTCCATACAATTCTACTGCAACGGAAGCAAAAAAGTAGAATCATATTACCTTTCACCAGGGTTGATGTAGAGGATGATCAGCAGCAACAATAAACAACCTTCCGATCTTCTGCTGTATTTCTAAGTCTGATCTCAACGTCATATGGGCGACGATCTTCGAGATCTCCTCAATCTGCTTTCCTCCCTTCTTTCAAACAATTTTAGGTGTGTGACTTATATGGGATCCGGATAAGCTGAGGTGACTTATTTATAGGCTACAACAGGGGCCAAGAGGAGAAATTAGTGTTGGGCCTCCATTGGGCTTAAGTATCCTAGCTTAGCCAAAAGCTTATACTTAAGTCCAATAATAATAATATATTCCACTAAAATATTATTACTGTACTACCGTTCTAATCCCATAATTACATTATGGGCTCCTTATTATGAGCCCGTTAGTCTCCTCATTTTAAGATATACAATGCCCATTAATTAATTAAGTTACTGACAACTCCATTAATTAATATCTCATCCGAGAGTAGTACCACTAAACCTCATTATCATGCCAGAATAAATCCACCTGCAGGGTTTACATGATAATCCTTATGAGCTCCTCAAGGGGACATCATCATCCTATGACGGACACGGATTCCTTGTACAATCAACAGAACACCATAGAAACAGCACTACTTCCCAACTCACCAAGTTTGTTGATTTAATTGCATCTAAATCTCACCCATTGATGAATCAAAGAAATACATAACGCCCTACTTGTCGAGATTATTGTATAGGTATTAAGAGTACGAACATCCATAATAACTGAGATCAAGTTCTCCTATAAGTCAGTATAAGTCGAACGATCTCATGCGGTCCTGCTCAATACACACGTGTGCACTAATAAGGAAACCGATAATATGATATTTTTCATGTTGTCGCACAACATATTATCTACAGTATAAAGTAAGTGGACTATTGCATCGTGCTTATAAATAAATTATAAGACGCAATCATTTGATCATATAATTCTCATTTCAAATAAATTGTTATAACATTGTTCATACTAAAGATAGACTTTTAGTATACAATCCAACAGCAGGAAATGCACATTCCCTCTCTACTGGGATAAAGTCGGAGGAGAGAAAATTTTATGGCCAGAATTAATAGAAAAGATTGTTGAAGCAATCAAGAAAATCAAAGAAAGGATCGTAACGGCTCAAAATAGGTAAAAATCGTATGCAGATAAATGGCGTAAGGACCTGCAATTTCAAGAAGGAGATAAAGTTTTTCTCAAAGTTTCACCAATGAAGGGAATTTCTCTTTTAGGAAGGAGAGGGAAGCTTAAGCCGAGATTTATTGAACCATATGAGATATCAGAAAGAGTTGGCAAATTAGCTTATCGCCTAGCATTACCTCCCGAGCTAGCAGGAGTACATGATATATTTCATATATCAATGCTATGGAAATACGTGTTCGACCCGAGCCACGTGGTCAACCAAGAAATAATACCAGTTAGCAACGATCTCGCTTATGAAGAATTTCCTATAGCTATTCTTGATAGGAAAATTCACAAGTTAAGAAACTGCAACTTCACTTTTGTCAAAGTCCAATGGAGTGGACACAATCAAGTGAAAGCAACTTGGGAACGAGAAGAGGATGTGCGAGAGAAATACCCAAATCTCCCTACATTAGGTAAGTAGAATTTCGAGGATGAAATTTCATTTTAGTAGGGGAGGATATAACACCCCCAATATTTATAATATATATTTATAATAATAATATGTATATTTTTTATAACAGTATATATTTATATAATTATATTAAAAAGCTGCATAATCAAACTTGCATGCAAATTGCATACATACAATCACGCCACGTAGCAACCAATTGTGGCAAGGGGTTAGCCACGATAATACCTTGCCAAAAATGGATAGGAATAAGGCAAGGGAATAGCCACGTTGACACAACAAACACATACCTTGCACATATGGGTAGGAAACAAACATGTACATATAAATCAACAAGCCTACCGATAGAGGTACTCATTAGCTACTAACTTTATCACCCTATAAATACCTGACCATGCAGATGATGAAAGACACACACCAGTACACACTACAAACACTATATATATATATATATATATATATATATATATATATATATATATATATATATATATATATATATAGGCTAGCTACTCACGTAAGATACTTAAAACAAGGAAGAAGAAAGCTAATAGGTGACAAGGTAAGTTCACGATTAAGTTGTCAATTTTTATCACATTATAGGTTATAATGATCCTCTCGTCACGTAGACTATAAATATTAAATCCGTATGTTCCTAATTATTGATCGGTGTCATTTTCACCTAAATTTTAGTATATTATTATTATGTATTTTGTGTGTTTTTATTCATTTTTTATATCATTTGGTGGTGTTATATGAAGATATGGAGATGTGTGCCTTGAAATGATAAATGTGTGATTTTCATGATTAAGTGTCTGAAATTGTGCTACATTTGTGAATATTTAAAGAATTGGTAAATTGGTATAATTTGTATGATTATAAGGTAAAAATGGATTCTAGACACGAAAAAGAAGATGTGGGAAAAACAGAGCTTGATTTTGAGTTGAAACGAGGGAGAATGAGTCAAAGCAAAATGCTAAAAAAATGCATGTCCAACTTGTGCAATTTTTTTGTACTTTTTTGGAGCTCAAAACTAGAAGTGTGATATATGATTGGAAAGCCACAGTAAAGAGAATCGTTTTGGTATAAGGAACACTTCAATCGGAGCCCAAACGAGAAAGTTATGATTAAAATGGTGGCATCGCGCAAGCTGTTCCTACTCAGCACAGTTGTACTAGTTTGCATGACTTGTTACACCCTCAAATATTGCAAGTTTTGTCATATCTTTATATGGATAGAAAGCCAAGAAAAAGAGGATCGCGTGAGCGCAAGAATCACTCAAATCAGAGATCGGATGTGAAAGTTATCCGCAAAAAGGTGAAACTACGCTGCACACGCTGCACTACATGGCCCGTGTACCCAGCACTGCCCTGTAAGGGTTGGGCGTGTTCGGACACCAGACAATGCTACACGCCACCCCCATGGCCGTGTGCCGCTACACGGCCCGTGTAGGTTCAAAAGGCAGTTTTATGATCTCTAAACGTCCTAGAAGCTTCCATGGGGGTATAAATACATGTTTTGACCATAAAATCCGAGAGAAATTATTTTGGATCAGTTTCCACACACACTAAACACCTAAATCACACACATTCATCTTCATCTCTTCCATCTTTCACTTCATCCATCCAATCCATGTGATCTTCTCAAATTCATCCATAAATCCATCCATCCACCAATCTAAGAAGAGGAATTCATCATTGATTGAAGATTTTAGCATGATCAAAGGGAGGAAGATCACCATCAAAGGGGAGCCAACTTACCTTTATTTTGTTATTTTCTTCATTTTTTGGCTCAATTGGAGCAAGTTTTGGATTGTATTAATTTTATCATGATATGCAGTGGCTAGTCCTCATGTGAAGCTAGCAATATGATTGGTTAGGTATTATGTAGATTTTGCACACCACATGTTTGATGAAAAAATTGTTATGAATATTTTCTATCATGAATCCTTATTCTCATTTTATGTATGATTTGTGTGGTTAAATTCTCTAATCATAGTGTTAGGATAGTCATTCTAATATTATGCTTAGTGGTTTAATTGAATCATTGATTGCATGAGATGACTTAGTTAGTATGAGGAGAGATAAGTCATACCCTTCAAGTGCTTAGAACCTCATGATAGAACATTAGTGATGAGCTAGTGAGGGGAACCCAACTTATGATCATAGTACCTTCATGGGAATTGACACTAAGAATAATCCTAGGATATTTAAACTTGTAAAAGAGTTAAGAACCTCATCACCTTGGCCATAGGGATTAGGGGTACAAACGTGATTGCCCTTAATATCATAACATGAAAACCATCAATGCATGTATGTGTGTGAGTCTATATATACCTTACCATGAATGTTGCTTGCCTTACATACTTCTTAGATTGTTCACCTTCATCCATTATCCATCTAATTTGTACATGTTCTATCTTTAGTTGATTTCCTAGTTGTTAGTTTTTAGTGTTAAATCTACTCCATCCTTATTGATTCGTCCTTTTAGAGTAAAACATCTTTTGAACATGGCTACCCACTTTCGCCCTTGGGTTCGATATCTTATAAAATTTTTACTTGGTCGCTTACGTGCTACACACGATAGAGTACACTTGCTCTAAATCAATTTAACCAAAATTGAAACCAAGTTCAATTATCGCCGACAATAATAAAACCTTACAGTGTTATATATTAAAATGATCGCCTCTTAACGTAAATTTCAAACACTAAAGTCATATGTTATTTCGGTGTCTTAATTATTAGATTTTTTCTGTTAAAGTTTTCATGCATGATGTCTTACATTATATACCATTTTGAAGCATTTTTCACAAGGATTACAACTATATAATTTGTTTTAATTTTGGACTAAAAATTGAAGCATGCATGTACACGTAAGGTTGAATTTTGGTCACATTTTCTTATAATGTTTTAATACATGGTTTTAACCCTCATCTCACGAGGATCACAAAAATGTTATCGAATTTTTTATTAGAATTGTATAAACCTAGTTAAAACAAATTTCAATAAGTTTAGAGTTTGGGAAATAAATGATAATTTGATAAGTTAAGAAAGTGGAATATTTATTAATTCACTATTTTGAAAATTTAGGATATATGAGTTACTTAAATTTTAGTTGACGAAGATATTAACTAGTAAACATAAGTTCATTTTAGAAGTTTAAAATCTATTTTATTAAAAAAAAGGGCAATCACTTAGATTTAAACATTTTACAATGTATATGAAAATTTTAATTAAAATGTTTTAAATATTAAATTTGATTTTTATTAAATTCTTATTTTATTCTTTTTTTTCCCCACTTAAGTATAGTAAGTTATTAGTATTCACACTTTATTAATTCCACCATTATTTTAATAAAAATCTAAATTTTGTTTTTAGACCTTTTAAACTTAGTTTTTTTTTTAATTTAAGCATGTTATTTCAGGAATTCAAAATATCTATTATCATTCATAATTTCCTACTCATTCTAAGGTGGGGTAACTTCTACTCTTCATCGAGTAATATTACATTCCATGTTTTGATTGTTATTGTTAATGTGTGTACGTAATGGACATGTATATATCATTGAAAAATATCTCCACATTTGCAGTTTGATACTAATTGACATATTGTCGGATGCAGCCGGAGCCGACGCTAATTGACATATTGGCGGATTTTGAGTCGTCGTTGACTCATATTTATCGACTGTCACGTTATTTTATTTTATATATTTTTCTTATATATATATATATATATATATATATATATATATATATATATATATATATATATATATATATATATATATATATATATTAGCAAATGTAATCATTGATGTTCCCCTATTGAGTGTAGTTTAGACGCTCACCCCATTATTTTGAATTTCAGATTCTACAGAAGGTGAAGAAGCGTGACTTAAGTGGAATTTTACATTTTGGCGATATTTGTATGTTTTGTAAAAATATCAACTTGATGTTATAGCTCTTGTCCTAGAACATCATATTACTACTTCCACTTATGTGTTATTTTCAGTGATGCCCATGTTCTAGGGCGGCTTTTTTTTTTATCTACTGACATTTATTTGTCTATTTTTTTAAAAAAAATATGTATGTGAGAATATCCTTATTAAAAGAATTTAGGGCGTTACAGATAGTTTCCACTTCTAATAAACCTAAAGATCCATCAGCTATCAACTTTCGAATTGTACTTAAGTAAAATGATCTAGTCTTAGATGCCAAAGACATGTTTAGTTCATCTCCGAAGGTTCCTTTCTCTTACTAAGGTTAGAAGACGCATTATTAATTACTATTTGTTGCATCCGTAGGATAAACATGATTTAAGAGTGTACCAATTGTCACTATCGTACCATAATAGATTATTATCCATTAATGCATAGAAACTAAAATGAAATTTTTTCTACGAAAACGTACGTGAAGATAATTTCTCAAAATCAACCGTTTATTCTTATCAAAAGATAAAACAACTGCAACAGCCACTACTTTGGTAGCTTACCATGTAGTCAATAATCTCATCATCACTTAGTTACAGACTAGTGATTTCGGTATTTACACACAACGTGTCAGTAAACGCCATCACTAATCACGATTCAATAACTAGTGAAAAAGATACTATCCTTTTTTATTTCTTGATGAAATTGGTTTTCCTTCGCCGTACGTTTTGTCAGAAGTTTCCCACCGTATACAACCTTTTGTAATTCAGGTGAAACTTGCTCAAAACGTTAAGGCAAACTATGAAAATAAATTGAGCTAGGTTTCCCCTTCAATTTCCATTCCAAGTATTTTCAATTCATTCATCAAGTTAACCATGACCTCTTACCTAACTTACTCAAGTCCCCAAAGATTGGCATGAGACCATCATATTTCTATGAACCTCTCACCTCTTCACTAACGACTTAAATAGGCATCAGAAGACATCCTTAGTGAGAACACATTTTAATTTTCCTAAGCAGTAAGAATTAAAAATAATACTCTTTTCTAATCATTTATTATGGACTAGTAAATATGTTTTCTTTTAGTTAACAATAAGTGAAATAAACTATTCGAAAATTAATAGAATCAAGTAAATAAATACGACGATCAAACTCTTCGAATTTAAATTTTATATTGATTCCCTCAATAAACAATATAAAATAAATTCACTGACATCTCAAGCACCGTGAATTTGCATGCCACGTTAATGTGGACGTATACAAACCCTAACATTCGCAAGAGAATGTTTTACCCATTAATTCTATACGTCACAATTAACCTTATGACTAAATGATTAATAGTCAGTGGTCCTTTAGCCATGCAATTTAATAGTAGTGACTCCATTGGGGAGGATACATATTAATTGCACCTAAGTGTATACTATTATTTGATACTAAGTACATCACCCAAGCTTGTGTGCCTTATAGTTGGAGAAGTCCACACGCGCTCAAATAATTTCCTATAACCATCAATTATTAATTTGTACCAATGATCCGAAAATAAAACTCATCCATTGGGGAGGAAGACACTATAACCGACTCATAAGCTTACTTGCATCACATTACAAATAATAATTATTTCATGAAATTTGTTCCAGTGATCCACAAATAAAACTCATTCGTTGGGGAGGAAGGCACTATAACCGACTCATAAGCTTACTTGCATCACTTAATAAATCAATAATGGAGGCCGTGGGATCATGACCAATCCCTCTCCCACTTATTTATTTAACAAGAGGGTTTTTGCATGCATACAATATAACAGATATAATTATGCAACTAAGCATGCTATTATTACGGCAAATATGGCAGTAAATCAAATAGCACATGCAATCCAAATATATAATAATAATTGACAAATAAAAATAATTATTAGCAACTATATATAAGGATAAAGAAAAAAAAAATTGCCAAATAAAAGTTGACTTAGTCACCCAACCAATTAAGCAATTTATGGATGACTTGGAGAAGAAGTAGGTGTTTCTTGGGACTCAAGACAACTCAATTTCCAGTTCCTGAAGAAGCTGAAAGAATGCATGTATATTGGCACCAATCCAACACTTCCACGTCATCCCATCACATGGATGCACAACCTTCACAGCCAGTACCCAGCGGCGCTCCATCCGGCAGGAAACTGTCATCGCTGGAAGGCCATTGCTCAGCGACCGGTCTGTACACGCTCTCCGCTGTCCACTGCTGGAAACCTCTCCAGTCAGCAGCTTCCTCGCCAACAGTAGCTGTCAGCAATCTGCTGTTTGCCGGATCCCAATCGCTCTTCCATCGGTAAAACGTAGCCCGCCGGAAAATAGGTGCAGACCCAACCTGAGCAGTCCCGATCGGAAACAACGGGGACCCGACCATGATAAGCTTCTGACCCGCTCGAAACCATGGAATGACTTAGGAGGAATCGTCTAGAATGCTTTAGACCCGCTCAGAACTCCTGGGCTTATCCCAATCGAAGCTTCACCGGTTCCGTTCAAAACGGCAACCAGTTCGATCAAGACCTGGACAGGCCCATTCCTGAAATGTCTGTCACTCCATCAAGCCTCCAACATGAGTGGATAATGTGCTAACGATGATGGACGATATCACCCATGCGAGAGCCCCATGACTTTCCGATGGTTGCGCCGACCACTAGCGACAACCATCCGCCGATAGCCCCATTAGGGTGCCTTGCATCTTATATGTTAGCCTCATCACATCTTCATCCAGAGCATGCCGCCCTCTGCCTTTCACCTCTACCACAAGCCACCGAGGCTAGATTAGCCATCTGTCTCCAACTTGCGGCGATCACATGTCCAGCGAGCACACCGCCTTTCAGTTTGACTCAGCTCCGATCACGACACTGTTCAGCCATCGAATGTCGTGCAGCCCCGCAAGCATCATGATGTAATTGGAACTGGTCGCAATCGAAAAGCCCTGCGCCGCTGTGGCACCATCAGGGCAATCCAGCCGTATTCCAAGCTCTTGCCGCTCAGTCGCAAAACCCGACGCGAGTCTCGTCAACCAACAGGCCCTTCTGATAATGGTTCGTGCGACCATCATCCAGCCCATGCAACAGCCCACCATCACAATAATCATGCTGCCGCCCTCGATGGACAGGTCTTTCAGCACACCGGCGGCCTCTCCACCACCATCATTCAGTCTCGCCAGCAACATCACAATGCCAGCAGTTGCCATCAAGAGACATCCGCCATGGCCAAACCCTTTCACCAGCCATCATCAACCGCGGATGTTCATCACGGCAAAGCCGTGAATGCAAATTAGGGTTGAAGAACACAAAATAAGTTTCGATGATGATACACAAATATACTCGGACAATACACGTAGGGTTTCTTATAGAGATATCCATCAATACAATCCATATAACCAAAATCCTAACTTTCATGTGATTCTATTCCAAATAAAAGCACATAATTCACATAAACCCTAGTCCAACATGTCACGTTTAGTCATAGAACCTACGCTCTGAACCAATTGTTGGCGTTAAGATCTTTTGATTAACGCTAATGGTTTCATGCAATTCTACAGTAGCGGAAGCATAAGTGTAGAATCGAATTACCTTTCACCAAGGTTGATGTAGAGGTTGAATTCTCGCAGACAGCCTGCGCAGCCTCACAGTTTTGGGCATAACTCTCTCATCCAATCTCCGATTTGAGTGATCTATGCTCCAAAATGATCCTCCCTTCTGTGGCTTTCCGTCAGTAAATCACACGTCCAGTTTGGACTTATGCATGATTTTATAAAAATCATAGAAATTGGCGGACAGAAACAGCAAACGACCTTTCGATCTTCTGTTGTATTTCTAAGCCACGTCTTGACGTTGGTGTGGGCAACGATCTAAAAGATAAACTCAGTCCACAAACCTAATATGCCTTTCACATGAGTTATGCGTGTGATTCAGATTCTGGATTGATGAGATTGGCTATTATATAGGCTACAGCAGGGACCAGGAGGAGAAATTAGGGTTGGGCCTCCATTGGGCTTAAGCATCCAAATTTAGCCAAAAACTTATACTTAAGTCCAATAATAATAAATCAGTCCACTAAAGAAGTATTATTGCACTGCCACCCTAATCCCAAATTACGTTTATAGGCTCCTTCTTATTATGAGCCAGTTAATCTCCACTTGTTTAATATTCAATGCCCATTAATTAATTAAGTTATTGACAACTCCATTAATTAATATATTTACCGAGAGTAGTACCACTCAACCTTATTATCATGTCGGAATAAATTCACCTGTAGAGTTTACATGATAATCATTATGAGCTCCTCAAGGGGACATCATCAACCAATTCTGTTAGGACACAGATTCCTTCTACAATCAATAGCACACCATAGAGACATCACCATCTCCCAACTCACCAAGCATATTGATTTATCTTTTAGATCTCACACATTGATGAATCAAAGAAATAAATACTGGCTTACGTGTCGAGGTTATTGTATAGGGATTAAGAGTACGAACATTCATAATAACAGAGATCAAGTTCTATTATATAGTCAGTATAAACCGAATGATCTCAACGCGGTCTTGTTCAATACACAAGTGCACTAATGCAATTTTATAGTCAAGATAGACTAATGTCAAATCACACTACAACCATAGCGATAGATATTTCCCATCTATCTCGATTGTGAATATCTGTTTATACTTTATATGGAGCCAATAATATGATCTTCTGTGTGACACCACACACCACATTATCTACAGTATAAAGTAAACAGACTTTTGCAACAACATTATTATTGCAAACATTTGATCACATGATTCTCATTTCAGATAAATTAAATTGTTAAAACATTGTTCATACAAAAAGCTAGACTTTCAGTATACAATCCAACAAAGTATTAGCTGCATATCCTTTCGATCCTCTTGGTTTATCAGGATAGGCTTGTATCTCACGAACTCATGCTCATTTCCTTCTTTTACTTCGATTAAAGCTTTGAGCTCATTTTTATCCCACCAGGCTAGTGGATCCTCATTGAAGTTCCTCTGTATCTTCTTCTTGATGTCCTCCAAAGATGTTTGTTCTTTGATTGTGACGTATTTCTGTAGGTTTTCTCCCAAGCTTGCTTTGAGAAGTTGGATTGTTTTTTCCTTTAGGCTCTCTATCTTCCATCCTCCTCTACTCTCGGTTCTCATTTGAAGGACTGCTTTGCCATATTTTCTTCGATCATTCATCTTTTGATGGCTAAGTTTTCCTTCATTATCACCACGCTTGCTGCGAAATTTGATTGGCATTTTTCTTTGAAATGCATTACGCAGTCTTGGTGAGATGATCTTATGTTCAAAGAGGGTTGTGAAAATAAGTCTTCTTATTGTGTTTTCTTGAGTAAAACGCTTGAATGTCTGTAGAAAATTATTTCCTAACAGTATATCTGCTCCGGTATCATGAAAATATATCGGTGGAGTTTTTACCTTGTACCATGGGGTACGATCTGCTCCTCCGATCATGATCTCCGCTTGCTTGATTCCTCTTTTAAAGATAAGTACCCTTTGTGAGAAACCTTTTCCTAGTATTGTTGGCAAATCTTCGCCTGAGCCTTTAGGAAAGACTCCTTCCTTTGCTATGCAGATACCGGCTCCTGAATCGATGTCTACCATAAAATACTCTGCATGGTGCTCCATATATATCATCTCCACGGGGATATTATATATCAAATATGGACTTGTGGTCATGGGTAGAGTAGAGCTTATAATCCTGAGTTTCTGCTAGTGAACCTTGTATCTCTTCCCTTTGACCGTGAATTCCATTTCATCTTGTAGTTGTTCCCAAGGTTTGTGATCCTCGAGAAACTCCAAACCTAGCACTAGTTGTTCTGGGAATCTTCCTGCAACTCCCTCGATAATTAGCTCAAGATCACCAAATTTGAGCTGTCCTTGGTATCTCCCAGTTGTTAGCTGTTGAAGATAATATAAGACATCACAAGCAATAGAGTTTTCCTTTTTAGTGATATCGAATATTACTTCAACTCCACTCCATTCTTCTGGGAATTTTAGTTCACCTTTAGTTGTGAACTTCTCTGGTTCCTGGATTACCTCCACGATCGGCTTCTTTCCCTATTTTTTACTAATTCATTCTGTCTTCTTGGAATGAAATCATTCTCTGCTCGAATCTAAGGCTGTCTTGCCTGCTCCAGACTGGCTTATCCCTGATTCGCAAATTCATATCATGGATTGGCGGTAACTCCATTTTTTCTGGCCTAGTTGCGCATGCAACCCTTTCGAACACTCCTGGTATCTCTATGTACTCCTTCATTTGGAATAGATTCGAATGATTAGTGTTGGAGAAAACATATAAGATATTGTAGGTGATAGAGTACTATCAGTTCCCTTCTTTATTCAAATCTTTATTCTTGAAGTCTTGATGAAGGGTGAGTACTCTACTGAAATCTTTATCTGCCAGATTATAGGCAATCCTTGGATAGATGTAGGATGCCACCTTGCCCGCGTATAGGTTTCCTGAGATTCCCCCCAGGCATGCCTCTCTTGTATTCTTGATCCTCTTATCAAAGATTACAATATCGATTGGTGTATCGATATCTTCTTTGAATGTTGCTTTGATAAGGATCCGAAT
This sequence comes from Pogostemon cablin, assembly GCA_023678885.1. Lineage (NCBI taxonomy): Eukaryota > Viridiplantae > Streptophyta > Magnoliopsida > Lamiales > Lamiaceae > Pogostemon > Pogostemon cablin. The sequence continues at coordinate 16,113,163 of CM042960.1, forward strand.
AGCTCTGATATGGATTCAAGACATGGTTTTGGCAACTTCTCTCTAGAGTTTACTGAGTTCTTTCTTAATCTCATCAACAGGAACTAGTTGCATTTCCATTACATTTCCTATGAGCTCCATGGGGATGGCAATTTCCCATTCGGTCACCTTGTATATAATGTTGTGCTTTCTTCTTTTGAAGCTGAGGAACCGCTCTAATCATCCGATGGTGAATCCATCGTATAGATCGAGTCTTGGGTCCTCTCTCATGATTCTCACAAGAGTCTTATGAGATATAGATGTCTGTGAAAAGAATCCAGACATATCTTCTTGCATATCCTGACAGAAGTTTTCTTCTTCACTCTGACTCATCTTCAGAAGATTCGTCTTGGCTGAAGAATTCTTCTTCGTAGATACTTTCGTCTGAGGGTATATCTTCAAATTGATATACATGTACTAGATCTTGGAAGTAAACAACTTCCTCCATTTCATGAGTGGTTTAGAATTATCGCACTCCTCATTTTTGGTTCTCTGGGCAATCAGGTGAGTGATTAGCCATTTGTAGTTGGGATGACCAATTAAAGAATTTATCGAACCACAGGAAGGAACATGCTAGAGTTTGAGCGATCTCATGTTTGTCATAGTTTATAGAGATGATCATAAAGGATAAGATTAATCAAGAAATGACAATTAAACGATTAAATGACAAGATAAACAATGGGATAGATGAATGGAAAATGGATGAATGAGCCAAGTAAAAAGAGAATGAGACTAGCAGTATTTAAAGTATGGAAAATCTAGGTATCATGCAACGAATTAATTCGTATATGTCATGGATTAATAACTAAGGGCCAACACGAATTCCACCAAAACTCACTCTCGAGATGGATAGGATATAGATTCATTAAAGAATTCCAAAATAGCTCAATGGATTGGTTCTCACTCAAACAATTCCAACTAGGTACTAAGCTTGAAATAAGAGTCTCATCACACGATTAATTGACCTCTCGATCTAACAAATCGAAAGTTCTATCAAAGTGTTTTAAATCCTAAAGGATATCTCTATCTCTTTAAAACTTATAATGCACATAAAGCGTATGATGAATTGATCCAATGAACTATCTCAAACATATAATTGATTTCTCAATCTAATCACATGCCCATGACAATTAATCACACAAATCAAATATACAAATTAAGAAATAAACAATCAATGATAGAAAATCATAAATCCAATCAACATATGAATTCAATTGGAAAATACCCAAAATTATCCAACACAATTCATATTGCGGAGATTAGCCTTTCATAGTTTCAAAGAAAACAACATAGACAATTGTATCTCTAAAACCCATGATTGAACTACAAAGAAGTCTACAAGAATTGGATTTAAAACTCCCTTAAATAGTTTCAATGGTGCTTCTCTTCCTCTTCTTGAAATCTCCACTCCCCCTTGCTTCTCTAACTACTTGGATGGTGGATTGGATAGTGGGATGAAGGTAGATGATATGGATAAAGAATGGACGAAAAGGATGGTGAAAAATGAAAAAAATGTATGTGATGTGTGTGAAACAGTAAAAACCCTCGAATTCTCATCAAATATTGAAGTATTAGATATTTATATCCATTGGGAAACTTTTAGAAGGTTTCTGATTTTATTCACAGATTCTGCACCTACATGGTTCGTGTGCATACACACGGCCATAGGGTGGTCGTGTAGGTGTTTCAGGCGTCGGTACATGGCCACCTCTTACAGAGCTGTGTTCCGCACATGGCCGGCCGTGTTGGTACAGCTCCTGTTTTTCTTCTTTTGTTTTGGCTCATTCTCCCTCGTTTCAAATCCGAATTGAGATCCAAATTTTCCTACGTCTTCCTTTTTGTGTCTAGGATCTGTTTTTGCCTGAAAATCATACGTTTAAGCTCATTCTCAAACATTTTTATAAAAACACAAAACACAACCAAAATACACATAAATACAGATAAAATAATATGAAAACACATATAAAAAGACACTAAATTCTAGGTGAAAATATCACTCATCACACCCCCAAACTTAAAGTGTTGTACGTCCCCGAACAACGAAAATGATAAAACAAGGGGAGAGATTTTTATCTAGGAAAAGACTAATGAACATAAGCAAAAACACATCAATAATAACAAGAATCACAAATTATGCTAAGTCATCCTACAACATTAAACTCATAACATGCAAAAAAATATTAACATGTTCAATTCAAAGAGAATAAAATGTAATATAGTCTCTTTTGGTCCAAGCCTCACAACGAGTTAGTTCGACTCGCTATAAGTTTGCTCGTGGACTACATTCTCAAACTACTAAAGTTTCAATTAGTGATCAAAAAGGACTTTTCATAGGGATGTAATGATCTGCTCTTTGGTAGGGTAAGAAGAATTTGGGTAATAGTGACTATAGAAATGTAAATAATTGAAGAGATGATCAACTTCTTCAACTTCTCCACTTTTCTTTCTTCCTTCTATCTTTGATAATCACAAGCAATAATTATCAACTTTCCTTAGATTGAGCTTCTTATAAATCATGCTTCCTTCTTCAGACTTTTAAGTACTTGAGCATATTGTTGTTGCTTTGCTCATTTTCTTATTTTGAGGTTGCACGTCCATTCTTATTTTTGCTCTTTTCATCATTTTTCTTGCTTGTTTACCATTTCCTTTCTTCTCTCTCAAAATATCTCATCAAACCTCGTTAATCACCATCTCCTCACTTACTCACACACAAAGGTAAATATATAAGGCTCATGTGGGTAATCAAGTCTTGTAATGTGCTAAATTCACAAGAAATAGGCTATAGGCTCAAAGTGGTTGACTAGGGATGATGTTCATGGTATGGAAATATATGGCAATAACTATAAATAACGAGGATAGTCTTAGATCATTTCATAAATCTCCACCAATCGGGCTTGTTCTCGTAGTCCTTGAGCAAGTTCTAGCTTAACAAACTCAATCGATCCACTCATGAAGAAATATCATGTATGCATGGTTGAGGCTCAAATGCTCACAAGCTTGTAGTCGAACCTTAAGGAACTTATTATACAACATTCATCTCAAAATAGAACAAGTTAAGTAAAACATGTCACAATTTGAAAGTGTAGAGATTCTTAATCATAATTTGTCCTCACATAACACCACAACATATCATCGCTCACATTCAAAAATGACTCACAACATCCCAAAACAAACTACCAAACAACCCTAGACAACAATAAGAAAACACACAAACAAAAAATAAAGACACAACAAAGAAGAAACAACAAAAAACACATAACATGCAAAAATAAAAATTACAAACATTAAAAAATGAAACATATATTCAAATCATCCATAACAATTAAGCTCACAATCATCCCCATCTTTGATTGAAAAGGAAATCCTAAATTACGAAATTAAACTTCCTAAAAACATAACAAATAAAGTAGCATGATAATCCAATCAATCCAAATCAAATCAAATTCATGTCAAGCAACTAGATGTGGTAGAGTATAGAGTGAACTCCCTCAATAGGCATTTGGTAGTGGAAGTTGTTAGCTCCGAGCTCAATTCATGTTTCCAATAACCTTCATATATGCTCAAAAACTCATCAAACCATTAGCTCAACAATTTCATTAAAAAATATGGACTCACATGCACTTAAACACAACCAATCGGACCAAAATCAATCCCACAATCATGAGAAATATTTTAAATTGCCCCAAAAATACGAGAAGTATAGCATCATCACAAAGGTATGTCACACCATGCCACATCCCCCAAAATTAAATTGAAACAAGAGTTTCGAGTTAAGTTTACAACAAGTGGTGAGATATACCTACAATTTAAATCAAGCACTACTCGCATTCCAATATGCATTTTCCTCAAGAGCACAATCAACCTACATGGCCAAAATTAAAAAACAACATCAAATCCATTATCCTTATTGAAAGCAATAAATAAAGCAATAAAGATAACGATGAGTTGTCTCCCATCTAGCGCTAAGTTTAACGTATTCAAGCCAGACGGGATATGGAGAACTCATCGGAATGGCCACGGATATCTTTCATCCTTGCAATCGAATTTTAAACGTTGTGCTTCTTCCTCTATTAGGCACTTGTGGCAAGTAACGACCTCCATTGCATCCTTTGAGCATGGCTTCAGAAATTCGACTCTCTTGAGCTTACACTCCATTGCCCTTTCTATTCTTGAACACCACTTATTCCTCTTTACCAAATAGATCCCCAACATCTCTTCGAATTCTCTTTTGTTCCTAAGGATGTGAGAAAAATCAATGGGTAAAACAAAATCAATGTAAATAATATTTTGAAATTCAAAGTAACTTAAAGAATGTAAAGGTTTAGAAATGTTCATTTCATTCTTCAAGTCATCATCACTTGCTTCTCGACTTTATTCCTCTTCATCAACATTATTTGCCTCAATAGGCTCTTCAAATACCTCATTTGATTCTTCATCTCCAAACATCTCTTCTCTCTCCAATCTTTTTTCAACTTTACTCTCCTCTTCAAGTTCTTCAACTTGTTGAACATTTGTCAAAGCACTTACAATTTGGCTCAATTGATGCACTAAGGCTTCAAACATCTTCTCATTTGCTTCATCTATTTTCTTCTTCTCTTCAAGGCATGCTTCATCTCTTTTCTTGTTCTCCTCAAGGCTTGCTTCCATCATCTCAATCAAGACTTCTATAGATGATTTTTCTTCTTTAACTTGTTGAAAGTCTCCTCCTTCTTGGTTGTCAAAGTTTCATCCTTGAATCGGTGGATAATTCCCATGAAAACTTCCCTCATAGTTATTTTGAAAATTTCTTTGGAAATCATCAACTCCCATGAAAGAAGAATCTCCTACTTGAGAGTTAGGAATCCTCTACTCTTCTTGCTCCATAGGACTAGGAATCGACACACCTTGCACATTTTGACCACCCCCCAAACTTGTACTATGTAAGACTTGAACATAAGCACCTTAATTCATCATCCTTATTTGTCTTGTCAATTCCAAAGTAGCGGGGGTAATTATCTCGGATGATTCATTGAAAAATAAACTTGATTAAGAATTTTGGCCTCCATCACTTCCTTGAGCACATCTTTTATATAAGTCCAATAAGGCGTAATTTTGGAATGGAGAATTGGTGTTGGGATTTGGTGAAGAATAAGCACATGCTTGATAAGGGTGAAATGTATTTACATTGTAAGCTTGTTGTCATTCTCCATTTCTTCCTTTATTGTAGTATTGAGAGCTATCTTGATCCATTTGGAAATTGTAACCATAGTTGCTCTCATTCATGTAGCCTCTTGATTGTGGAGGTGGAATCCTAGCACTTTGATCCCCAAAGAAATCACTTAAGTATTGGTTCCAACCTTCTATTTAAATGCTCTTCTCAAGGATTACTACAATTCTTCTTCAAACTTTTTATTTTTGGCTTTGATCCCCTTCTCCTTCTCTCAAGGTAGTTTCTAAGTTCCTATCAAGATGAAAAAGTGAGAACAAAAATTTTCCAAAGAAAATAATAAAAAGCAATAATAAAAAAAATCTCTAGTAATGCAATCGTTGCCTCCCCGGCAATGACGCCATTTGATTAGTCATTTGTGGTCGGGATGACCAATTAAAGAATTTATCGAACCACAGGGAGGAACGTGCTAGAGTTTAAGCGATCTCGTGTTTGTCATAGTTTTATAGATATGATCATAAAGGATATGATTAATCAAGAAATGACAATTAAACGATTTAATGACAAGATAAAAAAATGGGATAGATGAATGGAAGATGGATGAATGAGCCAAGTAGATAGATAATGAGACTAGCAATACTTAAAGTATGGAAAATCTAGGTATCATGCAATGAATTAATTCATCAAACTACGTAATATTATTAAAGGAAAATGAAAATAAAGAGAAGGGAACAAAGGATAAAGATGTTGTGGGGATAGTAGAGCTAAAAAGAGAAAATAGGCGGTCCAAAAAAGAAGCTCTTGCAAAGAGTCTTAACAGAAATAGAGCTAAGCTAAAACTAAGTATTGTTCTTCTTTGTAAGCCTGTTCCAATCTTGTTTACTTGCAACATCCCAAATATCCGGAGGTTCAGGCTGAGTTTGTTTTGTTGTGTCGAAACTGGTAACCGGTTTAGAAGCCGGGATATAAGTAATGCATTTTCTTCTTTTTTTTCCGGTTAATTTTTTGGCAGTTTGAAGGGTAGGAAAACCGTCCATAGGATAATCCTTGATCGGATCAGATTTATTTCAGTTTTATAGGCTCCTTTATAGGGGGTGGAGTGGCATCTAAATGGGCTGGTTAGAAAAATCCTGTCCCAGATCAACACGACTTTGTAAAGCAACATTAGAAGTAGTCGAAAGAGATTGGGCAGCAAGAATGACACGCAAAGCTTCATCAATAACAACAGTTGAAGTTGTTAAATCTGCTAAAATTTTGAATTAATTACCAACCTCAACTCTAGTAGATTCAACACCACTAAACACCGTGTTATCAGCTTGTGAGCCGACCTCAACCTCCAAGCTCTTACCAACATCAGTCACACCCTCTGCAATATCATTTAACACATCAAACTAGTTCAAATTGGCATTACGTGCTGTATGTGGTTGCATTGACATGTCCTGAGAAAATTGGGCAGCCTCATTGACCAAATTAGATTTGCCAGCAGCAGGTAGTGAGTTAGGATCAAGAGGATTAATAGCTCTAGAAGACTGTTGCAAGGCTTCCATGTCATGTATATCGTGAATTGGAGAATCAAGTTGTGAAGCACCCCTGCTAGGGAAGACATCATCCTGATCAACGTCCACTCCCTTACCAAGAGTCGAAATTGGATCCTCAGCTAATACCACGTTATCATCATCATTTTCAAGCGTACCAAACCTGTTGGAAAGCTGCAAAGGAGTGGGAGCATCTGCACGAGCAAGACGTTGTTTGTTGCTATTCGAAGTACCAGAAAAAGAGGACATGGTGCTCTTGTAACGTGATTTTAAAACTCCCAATGCTGCATTTATAGCTGTTCAAAATAGGTAAATCCTTGGCACCATCATGAATCATAGCAGGAGCTATGTTGTCAACAAGCAAGGTATGCAAGGAACTCGTTCCAGACTGACCTTCATCAGCACAAAAAAAGTTCGAAGAGGGTTGAGAAGAGTCAACGTGCTGGACAGCAGCAGCAGGGGTCAGCGAGACATTCCCAACATCCTTGGGAGAATGGGGTATTGAGACCGTCTGCTGAGGAATCGAGGAATCAGTGGGATCATCTACAGAGGGACCAGCAACCTCTTTAGATTTCCAAAACTTCTCTTGACGAAAAGTAAAATCAAAACCAGCTTGACGTTTGTGATTAACAATTGGCGCACCTTTCTTTTTTCTACAGTCTGCTACATTGTGACCCAAAATGGAGCAATTTCCATAATACAAATGGAGATTTTAATAGCTTAAGGAAACATGAAATGAAGAATTGCAGGCATCTATCGTAATAAAATCAGGAAGTTCATCCTGCACATCCAAATCGATTAAGATACGAGCAAAATGCCCCAAAGAGCCGTTGAGAGCCCGCTCGTCAATCCAGATTGGAGAGCCAATAGAGGCAGCAATGGATTATAATACCCTCTCAGTCCAAAGTTCGAAAGGTAGCTCGTAGAATCTTACCCAAACTGACACTATAGAAGAGCAAGCCTTGTACGGGTTGAATGCTGGAATCCACCTTTGAGCCCTAATTTTGCCAATTCCCAAATCAAAAAATTTTACTTTCAAAATCTGTTGTCTGAGCTTGGGTTCAGCAATATAGGCATTGAAATATTCCTTTCCAAGAGGTATTATACTAACAGTGGTCTTCCAGAGTGCACCGAGGCATTTTTGGAGATCCAAATTTGAAATCGGAGGTTGTTCCTGTTGGAGCAGAGTGCTGATGATGATAAACGAGGAGCAAAGACTGACTCGTTGCTGGTAGTATGATTCATCCACTGGAATGAAGATCCCCTTATCAGAAAGTGTAGAGGGGAAAACATCTGACGCCATCGAGTGGTCGCGGAGGATCTCCGTGAGCGAGATTCCATCGGAAGAGGCAGAGCTCGCCATTACAGGAGCTGGTGGAGAACCATTCAGTTGAGGCGTCGGGACCTATTCACGATTACAGAGGCCGTCGGAGAAAGCTTGCTTGAAGGATTTAAATGAGGCAGCTTGTGTCGCAAAGGGAGTAGGAGCAGAAGGTGAAGCCATGGACGACTGAGGACTAGGTTAAAACCTAGAGAGAAGGTGGAGCAAAAATCTAGAGAGACAAAGTGAGAACATCTTTTTTCTCCAAGTGCAACGAATTAATTCATATATATCATGGATTAATAAGTAAGGGTCAATACGAATTCTACCTAGACTCCCTCTCGAGATGGATAGAATGTCGATCCATTAAAGAATCTCAAAATAGCTCAATAGATTGGTTCTCACTCAAACAATTCCAACTAGTTACTAAGCTGAAATAAGAGTCTCATCACACGATTAATTGACCTCTCGATCTAACAAATCAAATGTTCTATCAAAGGGTTCTAAACCTAAAAGATATCTCTATCTCTTTAAAACTTATAATGCATATGAAGTGTATAATGAATTGATTCAATAAACTATCCTAAATATATAATTGATTTCTAAATCTAATCACTTGTCCATGACAGTTAATCACACAAATCAAACATACAAATCAAGAAATAAATAATCAATGATAGAAAATCATAAATTCAATCAACATATAAATTCAATTGCAAAATACCCAAAATTATCCAACACAATTCATATTACTAATCTCACAAAAGAAATTAGTCTTTCATAGTCTCAAAGAAAACAACATAGATAATTGTATCTCTAAAACCATGATTGAACTGCAAAGAAGTCTCCACTCCCCCTTACTTCTCTAACTACTTGGATGGGGATTGGATGGTGGAATGAAGGTAGATGATATGAATAAAGAATGGATGAAAGGGATGGTGAAAATAGAAGAAAATGTGTGTGATGTGTGTGAAAAAATAAAACCCTCGAATTCTCATCAAATATTGAAGTATTGGGTAATTATACCCCTTGGGAAGCTTCTAGAAGGTTTCTGATTTTTTTACAGATTTTGCACCTACACAGCTCATGTGCGTGCACACGGCCATAGGGTGGTCGTGTAGGTGTTTCAGGCGTCGGTACACGACCACTTCTTATAGGGCCGTGTTACGCACACGGTCGGCCGTGTTGGTGCAGCCCCTATTTTTCTTCTTTTGTTTTGGCTCGTTCTCACTCGTTTCAACTCCGAATTGAGATCCGCTTTTTTCTACATCTTCCTTTTCACGTGTAGGATCTATTTTTGCCTGAAAATCATATGTTTAAGCTCATTCTCACGCATTTCTATAAAAACACAAAACACAACCAAAATACACGGCGAAAACACATATAAAAAGACACTAAAATCTAGGTGAAAATATCACTCATCAGTGAGATATGCCCTCGGGCTCCACACGTGTAGCAGTTGCAATCTTTCATTGTTTCGTGTGAGTGCTCTCCGGAATATTTTTCTCGTGGGAGTTCTTCATGTACTCCTCTGGTTTGATCATGAGGATGAGGCTTGACTTTTTGAACTCCATCTTTTTGGTCCAGACCTTTGCCCTAATTTATAGCTTCGGGCTTTCTATTTAGACCAAAAGGATTTCGGTCTTCTAGACCTCCATCCTCCGCTTTTTTGAGTGTAAGGATGATTTTTCTTCATCCTTTTCTGCTTTCTTGGGTTTCTTCCAATGATAGTTGGAAGATCATTACTTTCGCAACATAAGGGTACCATCTTGTTGATTCCCCTTAATCTCTTGTAGTTTTTGTGTAGTGATGTCTGATGACACCACTATGCAATCTTGGCTTTGAGGAAAGTCATTCTCCTTACTATTGAATTCAGCTCACATGATTCATATTCTCTGATCAACATTTCTCTCCATGGGCTTGGAATCTTGGCAAAGAATAAGTGGAATACTTCTTCCTCCTTAATCTTTGATTTCCATATATACTTTGTGAAGAGTTTGATGTACTCATCTACGTGATAGATGTCAAGTAGTTCCAGGCTGTATAGGACATTCCTATACTTCTTCTTCTTTTCTTCTTTTATTCCTTCGAAGTAACCTACTCTGAAGAAATGGATTTTGAAGATCTTGGCCATGCAATCAACAATATTGGCAAGGTCTTCTCTCTCTATGACCTATTTCTTGACTTTGTCTGAGAGTACTTCCCAAGCGCACTTTACTGATCTTTCTAAGCTCATAGTTAGGAATCTTATGAACCCTTCCTTATCCAGCTCTAATGCACCTCCTGCAATCATCATTACATTTATCCACTCGTCGATCAAGGCCTCTCTGTTCTTGAAGTCTAGAGTGTCGAGGTTTAGGATCAACCCGTATAGATTTATTGGTTCAAGGTGAGGCCAACCATATGGGGTGTTGTGTATGTTAGATCCTCGAACTCGACTTGCTCCTGTTGACAATCCCAACGCCTTCATCTTGAAATTTCCTTGGTTTTGGGATGTCTCTTCCTATCTTGCTTCATGGACTCCATGTGATCCAGAAGTTCCTTCATTTTGGTTCAGATCCTGTCGGGTCTGAGGATCCTAAGATTGTTGTTGAGAGTTCGAAGTCCTCCAACATTCATTTTCAGATCTACGATAGTTAGTCCTTGGAAGGACTCATATAGATCTTGTAGATCCTCAAGATTCGTTCTTTCCATCCAAGGATGTGGATTCTCCTCGAAGGATATCGATCATTTTCTCACTCTCCATCTTCGGCCTTATGACCTTCGTCGTCTTTCCCTTTTGGTGTAAAAGAGGTTCTATTCCAAAGGTTGGTGGCAACCTGATTAGCCATTTTGTGGTTGGGATGACCAATTCAACAATTTATCGAACTACAGGGAGGTAGGTACTAGTGCTTAAGCGATCTCATATTTCTTGTAATTTTATAGAGACGAATCACCAAAGGGGGTTGGTTGTTGAACAAGTAAATTAAAAAGATCAAAATAAACAAGTAAGCAATGATCAATCAAACAAAGATAGAATGAAAGTGATTGGTTTTCCAAGTTAAGCAAAAGTGAGATTAACAATAATTAAGAAGTGAAAATTCTAGGATAAATGCATCAAATTCATATGGATCATGGGTATAAGACTAAGGGCCAACACTAAGTTCACCTAAACTCCCTCTCGAGATGGATAAGATATGAATCTCAAATAGTTCAACAAACAATTCTCATTTCACACGATTATTCAACCTCTTGATCAAACCAATCGAATGTCCTATCAAAGGGTTCGAAATCCTAAAGGGCATCTCTATCTCTTTAAGATCTATAATGCACATGAGGTGTATGACAAAATTTGATTCAATTAATTATCCTAAATATGTAATTGACTTCTCAATCTAATCACATGTTTAAAACAACAAACCACACAAATCATCATAAACATCAAGATCTAAAGCATCAATGATAGAAAATCAATTAACTCAATCAACATATGAATTTAGATACACAAATCCCAAAATTATCCAACAACTCTCATGTTGCTAATCTCACAAGGAAGATTAGCCTACCATATTCAAAAGGAAATCAACATAAACATTAAAATCCTTACAAAACATGATAAACAATAAGGTTTCAATACAAAAGTTGGATGAAAACTCCCTTGGATTGCTCCAATGGTGATCTTCTTCTTCCATTTGCAATTATCCTCTCTTCCTTACTTCTTTTCCTCAAATGGATGGTGAATTTGATGGTGGAATGAAGATAGCTGAAATGGATGGTGAATGGATGAAGATGTACAAAATAGAGGAAATGGTGTGTGATGTGTGTGTCCAAGTGAGCCCTTGTGGAATCTCCATCAAATTTGAACATGAGAGTATTTATACCCTTTCCAAACTTGGGCCTCGAATTTTGCATCAACTGGGCTTTTTACATATATTGTCACACACTGGAAGGTGAAAGCCTTGAATGTTGGCCAAAAAACACCCAACACGAGTTGGCCTTCCCAACTCGAGTTGCAACACGACTCACATTGCATGTCTAGTAACTCGTGATGACCTAGCTTAACTCGTGTTGGCAACTCCTGCACTCGTCTGTTCGATCGTGTTGTGAGGATCTGAAACTGAAAAACCTTAGAAACCCAACTCAACTCGAGTTGCAAGTCGAGTTATGACTTGACAACTCGAATTGGCTCACTGGACACCTTTTTTGCTCAACATGGCATGCAACTCGACTTGGATCAGCCCCAACACGACTAGAGTTGCAAGTCGAGTTGGGTCTTGGAAGTCGAGTTGGCTCACTATAAACATTCTAACATTTTTACGGACCTCAACTCGACTCGAGTTGCAAGTCGAGTTGGGTCTTGCAACTCGAGTAAGGTCCATTCCAGCCCGTTTCTTGCTCATTTTCGTTTCTACTTCATTTTCACCGATTTTTAATATGTTTAAGCTCATTCCCACACATTTCCATGAAAACACATAACACAACCAAAATACACATAAAATACGTATAAAATAATACGAAAATATATATAAAAAGATACTAAAATTTAGGTGAAAATATCACTCATCACAACCTTCCTTCTAGCCTTCTCCCTATCACCTTGGTTTCCAGGGACTCTACTTGTTTTATCAACTTCTTGATGAGGTCGAGTTGTTTGTTCTGCAACGTCTCTACCTTATCCATCTTGAGGCTAATCTCAAATATCATCTTGGACATGTTTGGCAATATTCTTCAAAGAATTTCACCGTCTTCTATAATTCTCTAAGATCTAAATTTATCTTAGAATTATCTGCCTCGATCTCTTTCCACACTGTCATTTTCACCTCCATGAAAAGTGATGGGGCTTGCAGATCTCTCTTGGACCTTGATTAGGCTGTCTTATCCATTGTTCGTGTCCGGGGACACGTCCATGGATCTCTGTGAAACTGTGGAGTTCCACTATGTTCCTTGATACTTCCTTGGAGTATTTTATTTTCATCTGGCAGTTTTCCTCTAGGTCATGTTCTTCCTCGGTGTAATTTGCACGAGCCTTTACCCGTTTCCATCTTCGTCTAAGACCTTTCCAGAATTGGTTGTTGGCATCAACCTTCTTTTCTGCTTGTGGTCTATACAAAATATTGTAGTATTATTGTATAGAGTTGCTCATTTCATCATATTCAACGGGCCAAAAGGCGTTGTTGCTCCAGTTTTGAACAGGACTTATAGTCCTATTACTCTCGAATATCGAACTTTCGTTTGGATCCATATTTCTTTGGAACTCTCCTCTTGTTAAGTGATATAAGTTTATAATACTTTTTCTATTCATAAATAAATAAATCTAAGGCTCTGATACCATTATGAAGCGTGAAGATTATGAAGAAAATTGATATAAATGAAGTATGGAGGTGAATGTATTAATTAAGATGTATGGTCAAGTGGTGTTGTGAAAGACATGTTGTTAAAAACATGTTGTAAAAGGGTTTGGACCACTTGACCAACTTTAGGGATATTTTGGGGATTTTTTTCAAATGTTGGCTATTTTTGTTATGTTTTTGTTTCCTTTCTAGTATTGTTTTTTGCATTTGAATATGTTGCTACTTTTGAACATTACCCATTTTTGGGTTTTTGTGGAGAATTAGAAATTCTGAACAAAATTAAATTGAAATCGACAAAATCATGAAGTTATAGGAGTAAATTGAAAAAATTAATTTTATTTGGACAAAAATCAAACTTGTCAAAAATTATGGGAATGGTGGTGTGTTTAACTCCATATACATTTAACACATTAATTTCACAGTTAAACACTATTCTTTAAATTAATAATAACTAGTATTGAGCCCGTGCGATGCATGGAATGACTAAATTAATATTTTAATATTAAATTTGCATCATAATTTTTTTTATGAAAATTTATATTTAAAATTTAATTTATTTATTAATTTTCATAAATTATATTACATGTAATTAATTATTTTTTTATAAGCTTTATATTGTATGATACTTTTTAATTAGTTATCTACAATCGTCAACAGTTGCATTTAGCTTGACCATAATGAAATAAGTAAACTCTCAATTCGATATTAAAAAATTCCACTCTAAATCATAATAAATTGGTATTTTAAATGGAATTGATATTTAAGAAATAAAAATAATAACATGGTTAAAAATTTAAATTTAAATTTAAATTATATTACTCTTATTTAGGATAAAAACGCATAATTTTATAAAGTGTTTTCGATACTGATTTATGCAAGCTTCAATGAGAAATCCCAATCGTAAAATCAGTCATATTATTGAAAAAGTACGTAATGATTATAGTGTCATGTGAACATAATTAGAAAGTTGGTTATTGGTAAAAGGACTACTCCATATATAATGACTTCAATTTTGAAATTTGAAATTGTGTTTTTTATTTAAGTGACAAAAAAATCATTGACTTCTAAAAGTAAAATAATTACAAATTGTGAGAGATTAAAAAATTATAAACCATAAGAATTTATTTCAATGAGCGATAAAAGAGATAATAATGTTAATTTAAATTCATGATTTTAACCACCTATTAAATGAGCAAATATCTAATTAATTATACGGGATGTTAATTATTATTATAAATTAATTAAGGCCGCATGCTATAATTCAAAGCCCAAATATCACCAACATGAAAAGCCAAGCTAATAAGACTTCATGGAAAAAATACGTCATCAATTCTAGATAAATATTATTGTTATGTATATAAGTTCAAAAAAAATATCAGTGTAGAACTAAAGCAAATAGAATAAAACAATATACATTGAACAAATAACAACACGACCCATAAATACATAATAAAACAGATGATTATAAAGAAAGTTGACATACACATAGTAACTCATAACAAATTTAGGTTCACGTGCTAAAACTCTAAAATTAAAATCAATTTACTATAAACAAATCATCTGCTAAATAAGATAACACAACTTTAATATAAAATTGTTTAATTAAATAATTATATTATATATTATATTTTATTAAAAATATTAACTATTCTTTATTTGGTAGATGGTCTAATAGTGTAAGATTAACTATTTTATATTAAAGATGGCACTCTTTATATTAGAATAAAATAAATTGCTTCTATCATTTCTAATTTTAAAATTTTATCAATTTGTAATCACCTTTTTTTAACTTTAAAATTTTAATAGTTTTAATATTTTAGGGGTGAAATTTCCTTTTAAAACTCTAAATTAATCTTAAAAAAAATGACAATAATTACTTACAAACACTATATTTTTTTAGTAAGAAAATCCAATTTGAATGGAACAATTTTTTAGAAAAAAAACTTATTGATAGATATATAAATAAAGACAATGACTTGCTTTGGCCAGTCTTATTTTTTAAATTTATAGGATCGGATGTAATATTAGTACGCGGGAGAAACCCACTAATCAAAGATTATCACATATCGCATTCCCCCTGCCACGTCACAAACCCAATCCAGTCGGCTGGATCTATCTCCTTCCCTCTCCCCCTCCACCGAACATCTCCTCCAGATCTTTCAGCTGCTTCGCCACCACTGGCCCTATCGTTGTTGAGGAAGTCGACGAGGGCGATATTCCAAGTTCCAATGCTAGGTATAGCCATGAGTCGCTGGAAATTTTTTTTATTGGCCGGCAACGCCGATCTCCCGACAGCACACGACACCACCTTCATCAATTCCTGTTAGGGGCATGATTTTTGATTTTTGAAGAAAGCTTCGCACTCTTTGGGGCTCCTCTGCCATGGAAGATCCAGTATGCAGTTCTTCCCAACTTCTGGAATCCTTCCATCGATCAGCTTCCGGCACGCATGCCCCTCTGTGACGAAGTTGTTGTTCAACGTGATCTTCTGCAGATCCACCAGTTGGCATAGCGATTTCGGTATCCGGCCGTACATCTTGCTGTACAAGATGTTCAGCAGCTGTAGATCTTTGAGGCAGCCGAATGAGTTGGGAATCGGGCCGGTGAGTGAGTTCTAGCCCCCTTCAAATAGGGTCATCTTCTTCAGCAGCCTGTTCTCTTACGGCAGGCAGCCCGAGAGACGGTTGTTGAGGAAGAGGATCTCACGCAGAGTGCGTGAGGCGTGGCCGATGCTCGTGGGATGCTACCGGTGAAGTAATTGTGTGAGAACAAGGATAACCTTGTCCACGAGTGGATCAGCTCTGATGCACGCGTTGGATTTTGGGTTATTACGCCTAGTGATGAGTTTCGTGCCTGTGGCCCTATCAAACCAGCATATGTAGGATTGGCTCCACCATAATTAGCAAATTAGTGATTGCTTTTGTGCTTCGTTGAGCTGTTTTCATGTTATATTAATGCCATATTCCGGGTTGCATTTGTTCGCCTTATTATTGGTTAGCACATGCATTCACGCACAAAACACACCCTGACTTTGCCTTGGAGGAAGATTTTTGAAGGCTTTATAATGTTACAATTATTATGTAGTGATTTGTTAGCTTAAATTCTTGTTTGTACAATAGTAAAATTGAACTCGAGGTTGTTGCTTGGAGGAAACAAGCTGATCCATGAAGAGGAGGCAGCTCGGCTTGCTATGATGAATCTTAAAGGAAGGAAGGGAACAATGGACAACAGAAAGAAGCCTAAAACAGAGCAAGGTCCACTATGTTTGTTTATTTGTTTGGTTGGTTGGTAGTCATGTTGGAGGTTGTAATTATAACTTGCTCAAAAAGTGGTACTCAATAACTCATATACAACCATTCAGCAGATCAATGATCCTTTTGTTTTTTTCAATTTTATTGTTTTTCTGTATTTTTCATTACCTTATGGGAAGAAAGTGAGAATTCTATCTTAATTATGTTGAAGAGTGATGAGTGATATTTTCACCTAAATTTTAGTGTTTTTTTATGTGTATTTTCATATTATTTTATCCGTATTTATGTGTATTTTGATTGTCTTTTGTGTTTTTATGGAAATGTGTGAGAATGAGCTTAAATGTATAATTTTCAGGTAAAAAGAGATTCTAGACATGAAAAGGAAGACGTATGAAAAAGCGGATCTCAATTTGGTGTTGAAACGAGGGAGAACGAGCCAAAACAAAATGAAGAAAAACAGGGGCTGCACCAACACGGCCGGCCGTGTTCAGTACACGACCAACACCTACACGAGCCGTGTACCGAATGCGGCCCTGTAAGCTTTGGCCGTGTTTCGTCACCCGAAACGCCTACACGTCCACCCCTGTAGTCGTGTACCGTACACGGGCCGTGTAGGTGCAAAATTTGTAAAAAAATCAGAATCCTTCTAGAAGATTCCCAAGGGGTATAAATACCCAACACTTAAATATTTCAGGAGATTTTCGTGGTTTTGCCCTGCACACACACCTCACACACCATTTTCTCCATTTTACACCATCATCTTCATTCATTCTTCATCCATCCATCTATACTTGATCCCCTCCATCAAATCTACCATCCAACTGATCAAGGAAGCAAGGGAGAGTGAGATCACAAGAAGAAGAAGGAGATCTCCATTGAAGCATTTCAAAAAGGGAATCCAATTCTTTATAGATTGATCATAGTTTGTAAGGATTTTAATGTTTATGTTGAATTCCTTGTGACTATGAGAGGCTAATATCCTTTGTGAGATTAGCTCCATGATTGGTGTTGGATAATTTAGTTTTTATGCAAATTGGTTTTAACCTTGAATGGGCTTTGTGTTATTTCTATCATTGATTGTTGATTGCTTGATTTAATTATACGATGATATGTGTGATTAATTATCATGGGCAAGTGATTAGATTGAGAAATCAATTATGTGTTTAGGATAGTTTATTGAATCATTTCATCATACACTTCATGTGCATTAATTTAGAATGAGAAAGAGATATCCTTCTAGATTCAGAACCCTTTGATAGAACATTTGATTAGCTTGATCGAAAGATTGGTTGATTAGATGAGGGGACCCAAACCATTAGCGAATTCATAGTACCTTAAAAGTGAATATTGCCTATGATTTAGTACCTAATTAGGGAACTCGTAGAGTAATTAGTACCTATTAGGAGGTGTTCATTTTGGTCTCGATCCTATGTGCTTTTGGGAGCCTTGTTGAGGGTTTACATCCTATCCATATCGAGAGAGAGTTTAGGTAGAATTAGTGATCGCTTCTATGCCATGTCCATGAGAGATTAGAATTAATTGCACGATTACTTAATTATCTATGACATGATTGTTGTTAATCTCATTCTTACATCATTTGGAACCAATCTTATCTTTGCATTCATTTTATCTTTATTTCTTGCATTAGTATAATTGAATTTATTTGCATCTTATCCTCCCATTCCGTCGTCCTTATAAAATCACGATAAACTTGAGATCGCTTAAACTCTAGTGTCTTCCTTCGTGTGGTTCGATAAAATCTTTAATTGGTCATCCCGACTACATACGACCAATCAGGGAGATATGTGTCTTGAATCTTGATGCTATTATGAAATGAATCAACTTTAATTCCAAATTCATTTGGAAATACGAAGTTAAGCTTGGTAATACTATACTTTATGTTTATTTAAAGGACCTTATAAGTATGAATAATTATCTATTTACGTCTTTGTAGTTGCAGGCTGATAATAATTTACTTTTTAGGTTACTCATTTCTATTAATTGGGTTACTATTTTTAATAATTTGTTTTACTCTTTAATTTCATATTCGCATTTTAAAAAATAAAATATTGTTCTATTTGGTTAACATCTTTTAAATTACTTTTTATATTAATTAGGTTACTCTTTTTAATAATTTAGGTTACTCTTTAATTTCATCTTCGGATTTCAGAAAATAAAATATTGTTCTATTTAGTTAACATCTTTTAGGTTATTCTTTTTTGTTAATTGAGTTACTCTTTAATTTCATAGTCAGATTTTCAGAAAATAAATATCGTTCTATTTGGTTAATATCTTTTAGGTTACTCTTCTATTAATTGTATTACTCTTTTATATTAATTGGATTACTCTTTTTAATAATTTGGATTACTCTTTGATTTCATATTCGAATTTAAGAAAATAAAATATTATTTTATTTGATTAACATATTTTAGGTCCCTCTTTCAACCAAACAAATTGAAGACTATAAGCCGCTATAAAACCAGTAAGGTCTGGATGGCAGTATTAGTTATTGGATCTTAAATCACACTTCAATCCACAAAAAGTTATGGACAAATATAGGTTTGATCCTTGAACAAATTATTGAGTGATTCTGGTGTTATAATTACCGATGAAAATACGTTCACTTAACAAATCCAAGGGAAGTTAAATAAAAATTAATAACCCAAAATTCAACATTGACTAAGGAGAGTTAAATAGCAAAAGAGACAACAACACGTTCAATGAAGAGCTTCATAATTAATACATCACGAAGGTTGCGAACCTAAATGGGTAAAAAAATGCAATACTTTTCAGTATCACATGCCCCACATCATTGAAAATGATAACTCACTTGTCACCCAATTCTCTCGCAAGTTCCCAGCACAAATTTTCTCCCGATAAGAACAATGGCAGTACAATTCGCAATTCAACACTAACTTAACAGAATTTCAACATATAAAAATCGAACAGTGAGATAGAGAGGGGTACAATAAAGTGGAGTCTCTAATGGAGCCATTGAGATGAGCATGAAATTCAATCACTGGTGGCAGATCAAACCGGTGCTGTGGACGGTGACGCGCAGTGGAGAGATGGCAGCGTGAAACGGGAGCGGCGGCAGATCCAATGGATGAGACGACTAGATCGACGGCTGGACTACTAAATCGTCGAGGCCTTCCTTCCCGTGACGGTGGTGGGTGGGACAGCAGCGCGGCAAACTCACAGCGCGATTTCTTTAAAGATCTGGCAGGAACCCGTAAAAATCCAGCAAATATTAAGGAAGGAGATTGGATCCGGTTCCACAAAATCTTTTGTAGGACCGTCCCATCTTAGTGGCTCTCATAAATAAATACAAATGTAAAAATAAATATAATTTTACTCAACATATATATACAATTGAATTAAAAATATGAAACTAATTTAACATGTAATTAACTTTAATGCAATTATACATAATAAATATAAATATATAAAAGATAATAATTGATAATTTGTAAAAAACAAATTCATATATTTAAGATAAAAATAAAAATGTGCATAAAAACATTAAAATGATATATATATATTAAAATTTAATTTAAAATTAATAAAAATAAGAATAGAAGTACATTAATAACTATTAAAAAAATTTAAAAATACACATAATTATAATATAAAGATATCATTTTAGAACCAACATAAGTTAAAAGACTAACATTTTGGGTTTGGCTTTGATTTTTTTTTTTTTTTGGTACGTTCTTCTCCATTTTCTCTTGTTTATTTGTGCTTTTACTTTCATATATGAAAGCATTATCTAAAACAACCATACATATTTTATTAAATTAGGTATTATATATATATATATATATATATATATATATATATATATATATATATATATATATATATATGTGTGTGTGTGGAGATAATCAAATGAAACATATATAAAATAATTCTCTAAAAAGATATATAATAGAATTATATTCATTATATAAATGTAAAAAAAAATTGTAACAGTGATCTATAAAGAGAGAGAGGAGAAATGAAACTTGTAATTGTAATTTGACCTCACTTTTGATTCCAACATACATATACACACAAAAATTTAATGCTACTAAATTACAATAAATGAATCAATATTAAATTCAAATGATAATTTATGAAAATATCTTCATTAATTCAGGAAAATTTTAAAAAAATAAAATAAAATTCTTTCATATAAAAAAATTATCTATAGCTGTGATATATATTTACTAAATTAAATATAAAAACTATATAAAAATGTGAAAATTATCGGATGAAGTATATAAAAATTATTATTTAAAAAAGTGTATAGTAGAACTATATCACTAAATAAATATTCAAAAATAAAATAAAAACATGTATAAAATTGTAATGGTGATCTATAAAAAGGGAGATAAAAGATGAGAAATGAAACATGAAAATGCGATTTACCTCATATTTGATTCCAATATATTATACACAAATGTGAAATATCAATACTACTAAATTACAATAAAATAGCAGTAAATTTAAATGAAAATCAACCATCTTGAAATTAGCTATTTTTTAATTGAATTGATTGATCATATTAAAGAAAAATCTTGAATAAGTAAAATTTAGAAAAATAAATAAATAATTCATAAATAAAATTAATAAAATTTCATGTCATCAATAAGGGCTTTAAAGTATACCACAACACCCTTAAAAACTAAAAAATGATAAAAGAAAAGAAGAAAGAAATAAAATAAAATAAAATAAATAATAAATAAATAAATGTTTTATATTGATGGGAATGCAATAAATAAAAAAACATATATATATATATATATATATATATATATATATATATATATATATATATATATATATATATATATATATATAAATATTGTTTGAATAAATGAATAGAGGAGATTATGATTCTATAAATTTGATTAAAATTAACTTCTAATGGATATAAATTAAAATAGAAATAGATTTATTTAACAGGAGTATTTATTAATAGGTACTTAAAATAAAATAATCAATCAAACATAGTATGTACTAATATTTAATAATTAATTAAGAAAGACCGATAAAAAAAATAATTAATTAAGAAAATTAGGAATTAATTTATCAAATTCCTAATTTTTATAGAGTCAAAAACCTTTATAGAGCCAAATAATAAATAAATTTAAATTATTATTTATCACAATAACTTTTAGGATTAATTATTCATAGGTACAAACTTTGTACCCCTAAATTGATTTAAAATATTAAAATAAAATATCAAATATAACCCTAAGTCCATACACTTTTAAATCACAAACCCTAAACCCCACCCACCGCCGGACCAACGCCGTAGGGTGGTCGCCAGACCACCGCCGCAGGCCGGTCGCCGGACCACCGTCCGGTTGCCGGAATCTGTCGGACCGCCGCCGCCGAAAAACTATCGCCGATCGCCGAAAACTGCCGCCGCCATCGGAACTCCGCCGATCGCCGAAAATTGCTGCCGCCACCGGAACTCCGCCGATCGCCGAAAACTGCTGCCGCCACCGGAACTCCGCCGACCAGTCGCCGGAGCACTGTCGGCCACTGGAAAAGTCACCGGACCGCCGCCGCCGAAGCTCTGCCGGACCACCGCCGGACAACCACACTTTTTTGCTGCACACTTTTTTTCACTGCACACACTTTGCTGCACACGAACTCTTGTTGTACACAACATTTATATGCAGCACATTGTAGGGGTAATATTGGAATATCACTATATATTTTTGTAGTTAGTAATAATATTTTTGTATGTTTGTATCTTATTGTAATTAAGGGTTTTTTTTGTGTAAGTAGTAGTAATCCTCCCTAACTTTTAATATGGGTCTATGGTTAAAATATTAAGTAATATAAATTTAAAATAATTCAATTAATACTTTTTTATATAATTTTTTAATTATATATTAATAAAATATCTTAATTTTAAAAATATATCTCACATATTTTTCATATAAATTATAAATCATGGGTCAACATCTAATCATAGTAAAGTTTGAAGTTTAATAAAATTAGATCAATATTTAATGATTTTTTAGTTGACATTTAACACATAATCAAATTTAATATAAATGATTTCAAATTTTAAATTTATAATTTGTCAATAAGAGAGATATCAATTAGGAACAATTACATTATCATTAATCCAATATTAAATGCATCCAATTAAATTATACTGTTAAAAAATAATTTACACATTACAGATTGATATATACAATTTATAAAAATATATACTATATATGAACAAATAATATATTCAAATAACAATTTAATTTGAACTATTATAATATTAAATAATAATAATTAAATTTAATATCTCATCACATTGAAAACAAAACTTCTGACATACCATAATTGTATTAAACGAAGCGATTGCATAATATTAATGTTTGGAACCGATTTAATATACTCTTAATATTATAATAATTTCTTACATAAGAATATTAATAAGAATATCTAACATAGATTATGAATAAAAGTCTTTAAAAAGAATCATAACAAATAATCTAATGCTAATCATGTAAATATGATATATGTATTGTACACATCAAAATCTTTCCACCTATAATCACTACACTTTAAATTATATTCTATACAATACCCCTAAATAGAGAGGAGCCCAACTCTATAGTCAGAAATGTGATATCATATTCAATTTCAAGGTAAAGGTATTTGTGAGAAACATCATTATGTAATTAACCTTTATCTTGCTAGATTGGAATACTTAGATGCAAATCAGTAACTCATTTAGCACAACCTATTAAGAAAAATAAACAAATAATTATCCAATGAATTATAAAAATAGAGGATACACGAAAATAAATATAAAAATGTGAAATTAAAAAAAGATAGCAGTGTGAGTGAGAATCGCAATTTGAAAGAGGAATTAATAAAATAGAATTAGATATGATGATTCATAATTACGAAAAATTGTATTAACATAACAACATATAGATTAAAATAAAAGATAAATGTACCTCGTATTTAAAATATTTAAAATATAAGAAAATATTTGGAGAAATAAATAAATAAACCCCAAATATACATTACATATAAATCCTCAAATAAATAGGAAAAGAAGAAGATGAATTAGAATAAGATGTAAAGAGAAATGGAATTATGAACAAAATAAATTAGCTAAAAAATGTTAAAATGATTGAGATGAATATGAATATAAATTTGATCATGTGTTTATATAGACACAACATTAAATGGCTAATTAATTGATATTATTAAAAGAAATTATAAGTCATAATTACCCTATCAAAATTAACTTCTAATTAATTGATATTAGTATAGAATGATGGTTGAGTATTTAAATTCATAATTAAATAAATAAAAACTGAAATTACACATAAAAAAGAATGCTTAAAAAAATTAAATATTAAGATTAATACAAAAATTACACCGTCACCCAGGAGGCCCAGGAGGCGTCCATTAAGATTAATGCAAAATTTAATTTTTGAGTTTAATGCAAAAATTTCCATCAAAATATGCTCATGAATTGAAATTAACATATACTGTTTGCAACATTTAAATTCATTAATAAAAAAATTAATGAAAATAAGAACTAAAAATAAATTTAATAAATGTCTCTAAATTAAAATTAAAAAGGAAAGCAGCAAGCAAAGCAAAAAAAATAAGGTATGAAAATAAAAATAATAAAAAATAAAAAGATATTGGAAAGTGCTTCAAAATTTCTCCTCCCTTGTCATGTCATCAAAGAGAATGAGAGATACTCCAAGTCAGCATAAAAAACTGTGGATTAGATGTATTAAGATAAGATAATACTCCTTACGTCTCATAATACTTTTCATATTTTCCTCATTTGTTTGTCCCAGAAACCTTTCACACCCCAAAAAAAGAAACACTACTTTATCCAACAACCTCAAAAGTTACTTTAATTTCAAATTTGTCACTCATTTTTCACACACATATCATTACTTTACACTTTTTTATTACCTAAAAATACTACAATTACCTCAAAAGTCAATAAAGTTGATCAAAAGGTACAACTTTTTTAAATAACGTGGAAGAGTAAACGTGAAAAGTTTTCCAAGATGGAGGGAGTTATTACTCCTTCCATACCCCACTTCTATATACACAGTTACTTTTCACCTCCATCTTATATCTATATATTCATACATAAGAAAAGAAAATATCACTCAACACCTCAACCTATGTACTATTCTTCAATTTTAATATTATCATTTTTAGCCCATAATTTAATTGGAAAATTTTAATTTTTAGTTCCATAAGAATGAATTATTTTCAAAATTATCCTTTTAATCTCACAATTAGTACCATAGGATTTTTTTTCACTTTCCGTCGTTAACTAACAAAAATTCAGCGCGTGAGAATGATGTCTGTTAGTGGTAGTGTATTATTTGCTAAGAAAAAAAAAAACAAAACCATTTATTTCCCAAATTAACCTGCAAACTCAAACCCTAATTTGCAAAAGAAATAATTCAAAAGCCGAAAGCGATATCCAGATTCCAGACTCAGAAGCTCGACAATTCCGCTCAGTTCCTCCGATGTCTATCAAAGAAAGCGACATTGAAGACGACAACATGCTCGTGATCCACGCTGGCGAAGACACCACGTACATCGCCGCGGCTTTCTGGACATCACGGGGGTTGAGCGAGGCGGGGCAGCGCCGCAAGAAGGTCGGGAAAATGGGCGTGGCGAAGGTGCCCTTGATTAAGCCCGGCGACGTTGTGGGTGCGTGCCGCCATATCGGGGGTGGCGAATGTGCTGGATTTCTTGCGGGGCTACCGGATTTCGGAGACCCATTTGCTCCAATTGCTCATTGAAACAACCACCCCCCCTCCCAGGTAAATCGGGTGTTTGGTGCTGGAATTTTTGGTGTTTCTTTTCATTCTCCGGCCCGGCTCATCCGCGTTGGCGGCGGCGCGCGGCGCCATCTCGTAACGATGATAAAGATGAAGTTTGGCTGTAAAGTGTGATTATGAACCTTCATGATTGTTGAAATTGATTGATTAATTTAGTACTAGTAATTAATCAAGGAGTGGATCAATGTGTGTAGTATTGAATGTTGGATTTTGACTATTCCAATCTTGGAAATGCGCATGAGGAAGCAAATGAAGTTGATAATCTCAGTAGAACAATCATATTTTATTAACTACTTCATCCATTCATCCATTCGTCCCACAAAAGTTTGCATGCTCCTTCTTGCACGAAGATTAAGAAAAGTAATAATTTTTAGGGGTATTATACTATTTTTTTTAATAAATAAATAATAAAGTATTTAAGGTGTATTAGATAAGGATAATTTTTTTGTAAATAAAGTGTATGAGGGAGGGTGATTGTTTTGTCTTTTTGTTTTTTTAAGAATGTGCAAACTTTTGTGGGACCACCCAAAATGAAAAGTGTGTCATTTGAAATGGGACGGAGAAAAGTATGTTTCTTGAACAGTTTTAGTTTGTTATGCAGAGAGTAATTTATTTGTTTATTGTATGGAGTTAATTATTTGTCTTCTTTTATTTTTTATTATTTTTTCTTTAGTTTTTTATTTAAGGATTTCAACCCATTAATTAACGGTAGGATCTAAAGTGCAACTTTTAGGACCACAATATAGGTATGGAACTACTTTTGTATATGACAAATTCTTATGGGACTAAAAGTAAATTTTTCTCTAATTTAATTTAATTTAATTTTATTATTATTAAATAAAAAACCCGAACTATAAAAAAAAAGTCAATAAAGTAAATGCAAAAGTCAATTGTTTTAATATTAATAAATGAAAATGCAAGTATGCACGTTACGCTTGTGGTATAAATAAATCATCCTTGCACGAGGAACAATCATTCTGAAATAGACGAGGAGGTAATTAAAGAAATGGATAAAGTAAATTTATAAAAAGTAAATAATAAATATTGGTTCGCACTCTCTGTGTCCTTTTGTTATACATGTGCCACAATGTTAGATGAATGATACGTCGAAAGGGAAACTATACCCAAAAGAGGAAAATTTAAATCTTAGGGGCAGTGGTCGAATTTCTTTCTTCTCTTATGTGTTAATCATATAATGTGTGACACGAAAGATAATGTATAAAAATGACAATAAAGATTCGATGTGAATAAATATATGATAATCAAGATGCATCTTTTGAACAATCCTGTGGAGCAAATGAAAGCATCTCTTCCTTCAAATCATACACAATCCTAACATTTCTCTGCTGATATGCCCCCAAAATGTTTGTGTTCGGAGAAGCCAATATTGCCAAGCAGAACATGTCTGTAGAAGACAAGAACATGTTTTCCGGCGGAACGTAGAAATCAGCCCCTTGGAAATGAAAACTCATGTTGGGAAATTTTGTAAAACTTGGAGGCTTTGTGTAGCAGTGAAGCTCTTTCGGAACATCCTCTCCGACGTACCTTCTAACATCCTTAAACTTCGAAAAGTAGGCCGTCAGCCTTCTGGTCGCAGCAGAAAATGCTCTTCGATTTAAAAGACTGATGGAAGAACCTGAATCTATGAGACAACCACCTGAAAATGTTGAGTGTGTGAATCCCAACTTCTTTCCATCCATGCTGATGTCAGTTAAGTTCATTGTGTAGTGTATGTCACTCCAATTGCCCCTCAAGAGACGTATTCGTCGAGTGTTGTTTCCATGTATCACTGCTTCATCGCCAAACCTAATGTAAGGAAAATATCATGAAGTTTGATCGATTAAAACTTAGTCTCTTTTTTTTTTTTTTTTGCAATTCTCAATTTCGGTCCCTTCTTGACCAATTTTAATCATTTTTGTCCACTTTTAATCCAAATTTATACTTCTTCCGTCCCGAGTTAACGCTTACGTTTTCTTTTTGCACGTAGATTAATAGATATAATATTTTAATGTGTGCTGGGGTGAGAGAAATAATATTTAATATGTAGTGGGTTGTTGTATTAGTGTTATGTGTGGGTCCTATATGAGATAATTAATTATTTTGTGTGGGCCCAACTTATAACAAAAGAAAATGGAAAATGTAAATTTTAACGTGGGACGGAGGGAGTATATTTTTTGACTAATTTTGGAAAAAAAACTAAATTTGAGAAAATTACTAAATTTTGATAAAAATGACTAAAGTTGAAAAAAAAACCTAAAATGAGAATGAATAAAGTTGGAATGAGTCATACTGTAAACCAATTGCAATATTTTCTCACCTAATGTATGATTCAACGGTATTGGATGTGTTGGAGTTTGTTAAGGGTAGACAGTACGAGAATCGTGCTTTGATTAGGGTTCCTAGCTGTCGAGCAAGAGAGACTGACTGTTTATCAAACCCTAATATCCCATTTATCTCACTCGGAAAGACACCAACGTTGTTACTTCCACAGCCAAAGATCAAACCAGGGATACTTTGGGAAGATCCTTGAGATGTTTGGAATGTGAAGGTTTCAATGGATGCAGTGCCAAGTGTGGATTGTCCGCTGTAATAACGAACATAGTAAAAACATCCGAAGCAATTACACTTAAACCTCTTCGATAGTTTGTGTTTTCTTGGCATCTTTTTGTACGAACTAGACTTGTGGATGTCAAAAAGAGGTGAATCTTGCTTGAAACATCGGATGCAAGGTTTGCATTGTATCCAAGTGAGGCCACTACCCGTGTCGAATATCAACGTTTGTTTTGCAACGGGGGTGCCAAGACCTACCTCAACGGTGAATATAGGTTGGATATATTCTAATGGAAGCCGTAAGGACTTGCTTTGGACCCTTTGCTCGAAGTAAGAGCCACGGGCAATGGCACTTTTTGTGTTTATCATGAAACGATCAAGATCAGAGAGGTTTGGTCGATAAAACGGAGATTGTGGAGTGTCTCTATGAATGAGCTTCAAGGTGAAACCATTTGATGTCCATGGAAGAAAAGAGAAGGAAGAGAGAATGTTGAAGAAGAGATAGATTGTGATTATGGTCAAATTTAGAGCCATTTGGAGCAAAATAAGAAAGATGGAACCTGAAGAAATTATGTGATGTAGAGATATGCATGCATGCATAAATAGAGTATAAGGTGTAGTAAGAGATGGTGTTGTGAGTAATTAGGATATGCCCTATTTGTTATTTGGTTATCTTTTGGGAGTAATTAATTATGTGTGATCTGCTTATCTCATTCAACCACATTAATACAAACAAAACATGTTTTTTCTTATTGATAGTAACAATTGCATCCAAATTAATTAAATTCACATGACAAAAAAGCAAATTGACACTTGTCAAAGGAACGGAGGGAATATTTTTATGAGAAAAAAATACATTTTCCTTGTGGGTTAAAAACCCTTGACAAATCACAACAACAAAGGATCAACCCTAATAAATGACAACCCTTTACTCTCTTTAATTGTCTTTGTCTCAATATTTTGTGTGTTTAGAACATAATGATATCATTAGCTTATGAAAATCTGGAGAAATTATCCATGAAGAGATCAGATGAAAGAAAACACATACTTTGACATAGACAGGGCGAAGAATGGAGGGCAAGAGTCAGGGTAATAACGTAGTAAGGTCCAAAAATAATGGGCCAATAAAAAAAGCCCACAAGTCTTACATAGAATGCGGGTCAGTTATATGGGCCCGAAGGCCCAACATGTTGGATG
The DNA here is from genome assembly GCA_023678885.1 of Pogostemon cablin. Classification (NCBI taxonomy): domain Eukaryota; kingdom Viridiplantae; phylum Streptophyta; class Magnoliopsida; order Lamiales; family Lamiaceae; genus Pogostemon; species Pogostemon cablin. Next base: position 16,142,345 of record CM042960.1, read on the forward strand.
AATGAAGTATGGACCGTATGTTTGCAATTGAATGAACTCAAAATTGGGTCTCTAACTTTATAGGTTTTGGTTACCACAATATATTGTTGAGACATTCTGGGACGGATTATTTGTGAGACGGGTCGATCCATCATTAAAGTATGTTTATTGTATAGATAAAGTATATTTATTTGTAGTTAAATAATAAATCATGTTATACCACGCTAAAATAATACTTTAATACATAATTCAGCATACTTTAGAAAACATATTTTAACAAGGGTTAATTACAAAAAAAACAACAAACTTTACTCATATTGCAAATTAATTCTCACTTTTGAGAAATTGCAAAAAAAAAATCACTACCTTTAAGTATTATTGCAAAAAAAAACAAAAAAAAAACTCAACTTTAGTAAAAAATTGGGTTTATTTTGCAACAACACTTAAATGTGAAGGTTTTTTTTTTTGCAATTTCTCAAAAGTGAGAATTAATTTGAAATAGAAGTAAAGTTTGTGATTTTTTTTTTGTAATTAACCCTTTTAACAATTATTAAATATATTTTATCTAAATAATAGACATACTTTAATACATCTCACAAACCGTCTCAAGTAAATAACGTCTCACAAGAGACTTTGTCTACATTATTTTATGTAAAACTATATTGTATAAATAACCACTAAGCTTTTAGGACATATGACATTAATCTAGATAGTAATAGCAACACGTACAAATCACTTAACAAATGAAACACAAGATGAAATACCAAGTTGAAATAGGTGATCTCATGCCCACATTTTGCTTCATTTAGGGGAAATAAAACTGCAGCATATGCATTAATTAACTTACTTTTTCTTCAGCTGTTTGATGGGATTAAAGATTTAGATCGAGAACAGCATTAAAAGTGTCCCTGCAAACTCAATACTTCATTCCATATAACAAATAGAACCACTGGGCTTTAAAGAAACTAGCATAGTGCGTTGATACAATGACAATGAAAACAAATAAAAATGGTAAGCAACCATTCATTAAATTAAATAAACAAGAAATTCGAATACAAGGGTATTCCAAGATTCACTTCTGGCCCTGATATGTTCGTACTGGATTATGTCTGTTTTGAAAAATAGAAAGTAATGAAAATCTCGCAATATAGATATATGATATAAGTCGATTATGGATGAAAATTTTTCGGAAAAAAAAAACCGTTTTAAAACTCTTTTGGGACTTAAAGTTCAATTGCTAACGGTTTCCATCCATAACTAATGGAATAGGACCAAAAATGGAACTTTTGGGACCAAAAAATTGGTTCGGGACCAAAAGTGCAATTAAAATACTCCAAGAGGACCGAAAATGCATTTTTCCTATGATTTAACAGTTAAATACTATTTAAAAAATACTCAAAATAAATGTAATTCCACCCATGCCTATGTACACTTTCTAATTTTCATATCCATCTCATAGCACATCACAAAAGAGAATATCACTCAACATCTCACACTACAGAAAAACGGTTTTTTATCCATAGAATATTCCGTTAATAAAAGTCTTAATTTCATTGTTAAATTGGTTTACCAATGGATTAGCAATGTAATTCGTTGGTAAAGTGGTGATTAGTAAATTTTAGCAACGAAAAATTAATTTCGTTGGTAAATAATTTCATTGGTAATCCGTCACTAAAAATTACGTTGGTAATTTATAGAATGATTCCCTTCCTATTCCGTTGATAATTACCTACAGATTGAATTTCGTTGCTAAAATAGAGAATAAATCCGTTGGTATTCCATTGCTAATAATAGAAAAATGTCATTTTGGTTGCTAATACCAACAGATTGAATTCCGTTGGTAAATTTTATTACTAAAAAATATTTTTTTATGTCAATATCTAAATTATTCTTTAATTATAATATTAACACCATTTTTTAACTCACATAATTTACTCTAGTTTATTTATTTAAAAGACCAAACTATCAGTGACAGAAGTCACTTTGTTTACCCCTTCTCATAAAAGTTAACACACTTCCTTTTTTCTTTGTCTCACAAAAGTTGTTACATTTTTTTTAAGGTATATGGAACTATCACACAAAATAATTAATATATTCTTATGGGCCCACATATACCACTAATAAATATTAAAATATTATATTATCAACTCACTATATATTAAATGGGAAAATGTCACATTTGGTCCCATAAGAATTCATTTAGCTCAATTTTAGTCCCGTAAGAATTCATTGGTACCATAACTAGTGGTTTTGATCTCTTAAGATTTTATAACCATAATTTTTCGAAAATTTTCATCTCAAATTAACTTATATTTTTATAAACTACCATATTTATATTATTTACTGCCTTTCAACACAGATATAGTCAATTATGACAATTCTCCTCTATTTTCTCTCTCAATAAACATTGTATTAGTTTTCATTGGGGATTATTTTTGCTAATTATGGAATCAAATCTACAACTTGTCATTATGGTCTTGCTAACGGTTCAAAATATTTCGTTAACTATTAACAGATTTTGATGAAAAATTCATATGGGACTAAATTTGTCAGTTTTTTTATCTTTTTGACATTGAACAATTCTTACGGGACCAAAAGTGTAATTTTCCCTATATTAAATTATTATACTTTTTAATCTCTAATCTCTATGAAAAAAAAAATGATACTCCCTCTGTCCTATTGAAATGTGGGCGCTTTCTTTATAATTTACAAAGAAAGCGCTCGCCTTTCAATAGGACGGAGGTAGTAATTTTTTTGGACAGAGGGAGTAATATTCATCAAAAAAGTGTAAACGATATGTACATAACGATGTGTGGTATCGATAAATTATCCGAGATGGACCAAGATGAGATATATATTCTATACATGATCAAGAACAAAGTAAATGGATAAAGTAAATTTAGAAAAAGTAGCAAATAAATTATATATATGATATTCAAGTTGCATCTTTTGAACAATCCTGTGGAGCAAATGAAAGCATCTCCTCCTTCAAATCATACACAATCCTAACGTTTCTCTGCTGATATGCCCCCAAAATGTTTGTGTTCGGAGAAGCCAATATTGCCAAGCAGAATATGTCTTTAAAAGACAAGAACATGTTTTCCGGCGGAACGTAGAAATCAGCCCCTTGGAAATGCAAACTCATGTTGGAAAATTTTGTAAAACTTGGAGGCTTTGTGTAGCAGTGAAGCACTGTCGGAACATCCTTTCCAAAATACCTTCTAACGTCCTACTTCGAAAAGTGCGTCGTCAGCCACCTGGTCACAGCTGAAAATGCTCTTTCATTTAAGAGACTGATGGAAGAACCAGAATCTGTTAGACAACCACCTGGAAATGTTGAGTGTGTGAATCCCAACTTCTTTCCATCCATGCTAATGTCAGTTAGGTCCATTGTTTAGAATACGTCAATAAAATTGCCCCTCAAGTCGTCGAGTGTTGTTTTCTCGTATCACTGCTTCGTCGCTGAACCTAATGTAGGGAAAAATATCATTATTAGCTGTAAGTATGGTCGATTTCAACTTTTGCAATTCTCAGTTTTGGTCCGTTCTTGTCCTTTATTTCTTACTCCCACCGTCCCATAAAAAGAGTTACGTTTACCGTTTGCACGGTGATTAAGAAATATAGTATTTTAATGTGTGTAGTGAGTTGAAAGAAATAATAATTTAATGTAACAGGAGATCCGAACCGTTGGTCCCATAAAGATAAAGTGATTGATTTATGTGGGTCTCTTCTACTAAAAATGGAAATGTAACTCTTGTAGAGGGACGCCCTAATTAGTAAAACGTAACTCTTGTGGCGGGACATAGGGAGTATCTAATTTTGGTTATTTTTTCAAAATTTGATCATTTTTTGTTCATTTTTTGTCAAAATTTTACACTCCATTTGTCCGGTTTAAAAGTATCTATTTGCATTTTGCATGTTGATGAGTGATATTTTCACTTAGATTTTAGTGTCTTTTTATGTTTATTTTTGTATTATTTTATCCGTATTTATGTGTATTTTGGTAGTGTTATGTGTTTTTATGGAATTGTGTGAGAATGAGCTTATATGTGTTAAATCAGGTGAAAAACTGAGTAAAAATAGAGTCGGGAGAAAGAAGGAGGCAAAGCAGGACAAACACGGCTAGCCGTGTTTGGCACACGAGGCGTGTTGCGCACATGACCCGTGTACCACGCACGGTCCTGTAAGAATATGCCGAGCCGCGCATCAGAACACATAACACGGCCACCCCTGTGGTCGTGTGCAGAACACGGGCCGTGTACAGGAACACGGGCCTTGTACTAAACACGGCCCTGTAAGCGAAAGCCGTGTACTGACACCCGAAACACCTACACGGTCACCCCTGTGGCCGTGTACCGCACACGAGCCGTGTAGCTGTTGGACTCAGAAAAATTTCAGAAACTTCTAGAAGCTTCCCAAGGGGTATAAATACCCATTTATTCAACATTTGATGGGATTTTTCGGTTCCTTGGCCCTGCACACTCACATCACACACCATTTCTCCCATTTTACACCACCATCTTCATTCATTCAACATTCATTGGATTTACCATCATCCCACCATCAAAACCTTCATCCAATTGAGGAAAAGAAACAAGGAAGAGAGGAAGATTGCAAGGGGAAGAAGAAGATCACCATTGGAAGCATTCAAGGGAGTTTTCATCCAACTTTTGTATTGAATCCTATTGTTTATCATTTTTTGTAAGGATTTTAATGTCTATGTTAATGTTCTTATGAATATGGTAGGCTAATCTCCCTTGTGAGATTAGCAACATGAGAGTTGTTGGATAATTTTGGGGATTTGTGTATTTGAATTCATATGTTGATTGGATCTTTGATTTTCTATCATCGATTATTAATTGTTTGATTTGTATTGTTAATTTGTGTGTTTAGTTGTTCTAAATATGTGTTTAGATTGAAAAATCAATATATGCTTAGGATAATTAAGTGAATCATTTCATCAAACACTTCATGTGCATTATAAATTGTAAAGAGATTGAGAAATCCTTTAGAGTTTAGAACCCTTTGATAGAACATGTGATTGGTTTGATCGAGAGGTTGATTAATTGTGTGAAGGGACTCTCATTTCAAGCTTAGTACCTAGTTGGAATTGTTTGAGTGAGAACCAACTCATTGAGCTATGTTTAGAACCATATCCTATTCATTCCGAGAGGGAGTTTAGGTAAACTTAGTGTTGGCCCTTAGTCTTTAATCCATGATTCATATGAATTCGATGCATTTATCCTAGGATTTCCACTTCTTAATTGTTGTTAATCTCACTTTTACTAAATTTGGAAAACCACTTTTCATCCATCTATCTTGTTTGCTAATCATTGCCTACTTGCTTTGGTTATTGTTATTTACTTGTTTAAACATCCAAACCATTGATGATTCTTCTCTATAAAATTACAAGAAACGTGAGATCGCTTAAGCACTAGTACCTACCTCCATGTGGTTCGATAAATTGTTTTAATTAGTCATCCCTACTAAAAAATGGCCAATCAAATGGCGCCATTTACGGGGAGGCAACGGTTGCTAGTAGCTTGAAGAAGGATCATTTTAAGTAATCTTAATAAAGATATTTATTTTATTTTATTTGTTTACTTGTATTTTCTTTTGAAAATCTTGTTCTAATTTCTCTTATTTTGAAGGTGTATGCAAACAAGGTCAAAAGGGAATCAAGTTGAACCAATTGATCTAGAGCTTGAAAACACTTTGAGAAGAAAGAGAAAGGAGAACAAAACCAAAAATAGTGAGTTAATGGAGAATTTTCAAGAAGATAATCATGTGGAGATAGAGCATGATGGGGAAGGAGGACAACATGTGAACGTGCAAGACAACGCGCGAGCACCCCAAGTTAATGTTAATCCTCCTCAACAAGCTCATCAAAATCGTGGAGTTTTCAACAATCAATCTTTGCTTCAACAAATGGTGCAACAAGCTTTACTTCAACGAGGATATCCACAAGCTTTTTCTCCTCCTCAACAAGCATATGTGCCACCACCACCTCCGGTGCAACATCGAATTTATAATGATAAAAGGGTAATTCGGAATTTCTTTATGCCAAGGGCAATACGACAAATGATGGGTCCACCAATCAATGCCAACAACTTTGAATTCAAGGCGGGCTTGATTTCTATGGTGCGAGAACAACAATTTGGAGGAACCTCAAATGAAGATCTTAATGCTCATCTAGCTCAATTCATTGAGATTACAAATACCGTGAAAATGAATGGGGTGAGTGAGGATTGTATAAGGATGAGGTTGTTTCCATTTTCATTGAAGGATAGAGCTCGATCATGGCTATCTACCATTACCCCGGGTACGTGCAACACTTGGGACTAGCTAGCACAAATGTTCTTGAACAAATACTTCCTACTTTCCAAGACGCTTCAAATGAAGAGCTTGATTACTTAATTCAAGCAAATGCCTCAAGAGAACTTTTATGAAGCGTGGGAAAGGTTTAAGGATATGTTACGCAAGTGTCCATAACATGGTTTCCCAAAAAATCAACAAGTCAGATTTTTCTATCAAGGCTTGGTGAATGGTCAAAGGATACTTGTTGATGCTTCGACGGGTGGATCCTTACTTGGTGTGACTCCGGAAAGGGCAATAAAGATATTTGATGAGATAGCTACAAATGTGTACCAATGGCCATCGGAGAGGGTAAGTGGATGCTATGGATTTGAGAGTTTTGATCAAGGGCAACAATTTAGTATGAAGAGTGTTAGTGTTGATCTAAGTACGCCGAGCATGGAAAAGATAGTGGCGGAGGTTATGAAACAAATGAGCTTGAAACAATGTGTGAATAATCAAGGAGCTAATATGGTTGAGGGGCTACAAGTCGATCAAGGTGTGCTACCTCCGAATATTGTGAGTGGAGAACAATGGGCCAACTCTATGCCACGTGTGGAAGATGTGTCGTACATACAAGGAAGAAACTACTAAGGAAATTACCAAAATAATTTCCAAGGTAGTTTCAACCAAAGTCAAGGAAACTATCCACCAAGGCAAGGAGGCTATAATAGTCAAGGTAGTGGAAGCTCATACCCACAACAACAAAGGCAAGATAACTTCTCCTACTCTAATCCGAGCAACGCGGTTGCTTATCCTCCGGGGTATCAACCGGGGGCCAAGACACCAAACAATGAGGGAAGAGCATCGATCGATGAGCTACTTGAACAATTGTTGGCATCAAACAAAGCTTGAGAAGCATCGGACCAAGCTCGAGATGAAGCATTGAAAAAAGCCGAAGAAGTAAATGAAAAGAGGTTTAAAACTTTGGAGTATAATGTTGGACAAATTGCAAGTGCTTTGAGTACTCAACAAAAAGGGAAGTTTCTAGCCACAACCGAGGTTAATCCAAAAGCTCAATGTTTGTTTGTTGAAATGGAAGAGGAACGAAAGGTTGAAGAAGGGTTGGTGAAAAACAAGGTTGGTGAAGAAAATGAAGAGATAGCTAAGAAAGAAGAGAAGGGGCCTAAATGGATTCCTAATTGGAAAAGGGTGCAAGAGGAAAAGAAAGTGGAGGAGAAGCTCAAAGAAGAGAAGTACAAACATGATTATTGGGGTATTCTGATCACTCCATTGCCTATTCCCTATCTACAAATGTTTGTTATAGAGGAGAAGAAAAAGGAGTTTGAAGAGTATGTGAAAAATCTTAAGAAAAAGTATGAGGAGAAAAGGAAAGAAGAGCAACCCGAAGTAAGTGAGTCAATGTAAAAAGGGGGGCCTACAAAGGTTGGTGATCCAGGAAAGTTCATAATCCCTTGTGATTTTGAAGGGAAAGGTACCCTTGATGCATTGTGTGACTTGGGGGCAAGCGTCAACGTGATGTCTCATGCCACGTTCAAAAACCTTGAAATTAGAGAGTTAAAGCCTACTACTATCCGTCTTGAAGTAGTAAATGGAGAAGTTATGAAGCCACTAGGGATTGTTGAAGACATTGAGGTAAAAGTGAAAGGGCTAGCTTTCCCGGTTAATTTCATGGTGTTGGAAGTAAAGGTGGACCCTCGAGTTCCACTTATTTTGGAAAGGCCATTTCTAGCTACGGGAAGAGCTAAAATTGATGTTGGGAGAGAAGAGCTTTCTTTGAGATCAAAAGGAAAAAGTGTTACATTTTTGTGTAACAAAGAAAAAGGAGCCAAGACTCATTTGAAGCCTCCGGTTGATCTTATGGATCATGATTCTCTTCTCTTTGACAATTTAAATTCATTTCTTCATGATTATATGAAATTGTCAAATGCTAACTTGTCTTCTTGTGATGTTGATAGGAAGAAAGCCCCGGACCTTGATTGGAAAATAGATAAAGGAGAAAGAGGAAGTATACTAGAATCACTTGTTGATAATGATTTGACGCTAGTGAGCAAGAATGGTGAAGTGGAGCTTGTTGACAAGAAGATGGCAAAATAAATGTTTAAAGTGAGGATGCAAGGAGAAAGTGTGGTGGACCAACATTTGGTCCAATGAGCGCGAAAATTTCGTACGGCTTGAAGACGTTAAACTTAGCGCTAAATGGGAGGCAACCTATTCTTTTTATGTTTTGATTGTTTTGCTGTTTGTATTTTAGTCTTGTAGGTGGATTGAGCTCGTGAGAAGAAAGCATATTGAAGAAAAGAGAAGTGTTTCATGGATTCGAGTAAATATGTCACCACTTGTTGCAAACTTAATTCTCGACTCTTGTCTCGAGTTAAGTTTGGGGGGCTAGTACGTGGTGAACATAGCTTGAGTCGTGTGGATGCGTATGCTTCTCTACAAGAAGATCATTGATGAAACTGCAAGGGTAAGTCCCACCACTTTTTGCAAACTTAATTCTCACCTTTTAGTTCAATTTAAGTTTGGGGGGAGAGTGCGTGGTGTGACTCACCATTTGAGTGTGATTGATATGATGATATATTGATGATGATAGGTCTTCTTGTAAAATTGGTCAATTTTAAAAATTTTCTCATGAGTTTGGTTGGATTTTGGTATGATTGGTTGTGTTGAAGTGCATGTGAATCCATATTTTTAATGAAATTGTTGAACTAATGGTGTTTGATGAGTCTTTGAGCATAAATGAAGGGTATTGGAAGCATCATCGAGCTTGGAGCTAACGCTTTCATTATCAAATGCCTATTGAGGGAGTACTCTACACCTTATCACTTTAGTTGCTTGACATATTTTGATTTGAATTGATGTGATTAGCATGATACTTTATGTGTTATGTTTGTGGTAAGTTTACATTCGTAATTTAGGATTTCCTTTTCAATCAAAGATGTGGAATGAATGTGAGCTTAAATGTTATGGGTGATTTGAATGTGTGCTTAATTATTTATTGATGGTAAATTTTATTGTTGCATGTTATGTATTTTTGTGTTGTTCTTATTTGTTGAGTCTTTATTTTATATTTTGTGTGTATTTTTATTCTTGTCTAGGGTTATTTGGTGGTTGTTTTGGGTTGTCGTAAGTCATTTTTGAATGTGAGTGATGACATGTCATTATGATAAGTGATGACAAGTTATGATTAAGAATCTCTACACTTTCGAATTGTGACATGTTTTACTTAACTTGTTCAATTTTGAGATGGATGTGGTGTAATAAGTCCTTAAGGTCCGAGCACAAGCTTGTGAGCGTTTGAGCTTCAACCGTGCATACATGGTATTTTTCTTAATGAGTGGATTGGTTATGTTTGATAAGTTAGAACTTGCTCAAAGACTATAGGAACGAGCCCGATTAGTGGAGATTAGTGATATGATTTAAGGTCATCCTTGTTATTCATAATCATTGCCATATATTTTCCTACCATGAACATCATCCCTAGTTAACCACATTGAGCCTTTATGTCTATTTCTTGTGAATTTAGCACATTACAAGTCTTGATTACTGACTTGAGCCTTATATATTTATCCTTTTGTGTGAGTGATTGAGGAGATGTGGTTTCAAAAGGTTAGATGAGAAAGCAAAATGAAGAAAGAAAATGGTAAACAAGTTAGAAAAAGGATGTAAGAGCACAAACAAGAGTGAACATGCAACCTCAAAACAAGAAAAATGAGCAAAGCAACAACAAGATGCTCAAAAAAATAAAAATTCAAAGAAGGAAGCATGATTTATAAAGATGCACAGTTCAAGGAAGTTGATGATTAGTGCTTGTGAATACCAAAGTTGAGAAAGGTAGAGAGAAAATGTTAAGGAATGGAAGAAAGTAACTACCTCTTCGATTACTTACACATGATTAGTCACTATTATCCATATTTTTCCTAGCCTACCAAAGAGCCTATCATTACATCCTTAATGAAAGACCTTTTTGATCATTAATTAACACTTTGGTGGTTCGTGAATGTAGTCTAGGAGCAAGCTTATAGCGAGTCGAGCTAATCGATTGATGAGCGTTGTTTTACCACCTTAAAGTGTGTTGAATGACATTTATAACCAATGTGAGGCTTGGACTAAAAGGGACTATATTACACTATCATTCTCTTGTGATTGAACTTGTTAATATTTTTTGCATGTTATGAGTTTAACGTTGTAGGATGACTTAGCATAAATTGTGATTCTTATTGCTATGGACGTGTTATTGCTTATGTTCGTTTAGTCTTTTCCTAGGTGAAAATCTCACCCCTTGGTTTATCATTTTCGTTGTTCGGGGACGCACAACACTTTAAGTTTGGGGGTGTGATGAGTGATATTTTCACATAGATTTTAGTATCTTTTTATGTTTGTTTTCGTATTATTTTATCCGTATTTATGTGTATTTTGGTGGTGTTATGTATTTTTATGGAATTGTGTTAGAATGAGCTTATATGTGTTAAATCAGGTGAAAAACGGAGTAAAAACGGAGTCGGGAGAAAGAAGGAGGCAAAGCAGCACAAACACGGCTGGTTGTGTTTGGCACACAAGGCGTGTTGCGTGCATGACCCGCGTGCCGCGCACGGCCCTGTAAGAATATGCCGAGCGCACGCATCAGAACACACAATACGGCCACTCCTGTGGCCATGTACAGAACACGGGTCGTGTACAGGAACACGGGCCGTGTACCAAACACGGCCCTGTAAACGAAAGCCATGTACTGACATTCGAAACACCTACACGGCCACACCTGAGGCCGTGTACCGCACACGATCCGTGTAGCTGCTGGACTCAGAAAATTCCAGAAACTTTTAGAAGCTTTCCAAGGGGTATAAATACCCATTTATTCAACTTTTGATGCTATTTTTCGGTTCCTTGGCCTGCACACACACATCACACACCATTTCTCCCATTTTACACCACCATCTTCATCTATTCACCATCCATTGGATCTACCATCATCCCACCATCAAAACATTCATCCAATTGAGGAAAAGAAGCAAGGAAGAGAGGAAGATTGCAAGAGGAAGAAGAAGATCACCATTGGAAGCATCCAAGGGAGTTTTAATCCAACTTTTGTATTGAATCCTATTGTTTATCATATTTTGTAAGGATTTTAATGTCTATGTTAATGTTCTTATGAATATGGTAGGCTAATCTCTCTTGTGAGATTAGCAACATGAGAGTTGTTGGATAATTTTGGGGATTTGTGTATTTGAATTCATATGTTGATTGGATCTTTGATTTTCTATCATTGATTATTAATTGCTTGATTTGTATTATTATATTGAGAAATCAATTATGTGCATAGGATAATTGAGTGAATCATTTCATCAAACACTTCATGTGCATTATAAATTGTAAAGAGATTGGAAATCGTTTAGAGTTTAGAACCCTTTGATAGAACATATGATTGGTTTGATCAAGAGGTTGATTAATCGTGTGAATGGACTCTCATTTCAAGCTTAGTACCTAGTTGGAATTGTTTGAGTGAGAACCAACTCATTGAGCTATGTTTAGAACCATATCCTATTCATTCTGAGAGGGAGTTTAGGTGAACTCAGTGTTGGCCCTTAGTCTTCAATCCATGATTCATATGAATTCGATGCATTTATCCTAGGATTTCCTCTTCTTAGTTGTTGTTAATCTCACTTTTACTAAATTTGGAAAACTACTTTTCATCCATCTATCTTGTTTGCTAATCATTGCCTACTTGCTTTGGTTATTGTTATTTACTTGTTGAAACATCCAAACTATTGATGATTCATCTCTATAAAATTACAAGAAACGTGAGATCGCTTAAGCACTAGTACCTACCTCCCTGTGGTTCGATAAATTATTTTAATTGGTCATTCCTACTACAAAATGGCCAATCACATGTGGATTAAGGAGTATTATTATTTTTAAAGTGGGTAGTTGTATTAGAGGAAAGTGGTGGGCCATATTGTGTACTTTTTTACTAAATATGTGAAATGGATACCTTTGAAGCGAACGCCAAAAATAGTAAAATGAATATCTCAGAAGGTGGACGGAGGGAGTATATATTTGGACTAATTTTGGACATTTTTAAACATAAAGGACTATTTTGGGGGAAAAAATTAGTAGGTCTGAGACAAGCCACGTGAGACCATTTTACACTCTTTAAAATAATTATTATTTTCGCTATAAAACATTAGCACTTTCGTTATAAAATATTATAATTTTTCATTTATATTATAAATTATCACTTTTTATTAATTAAGTATCATTATTCATAATAAAATTTATCACGTAAGCAAAAAAATGACCAAATTTGAGAAATGACTAGATTGGACAAAAATATGACCAAAATTGAAAATTACAGATAAAAAAATGACGCTGGAATTAGTTATACTTACAGGACCGGCCAATTACAATATTTTCTCACCTAATATACGATTCAGCGGTATTGGATGTGTTGGAGTTTATTAAGGGTAGACAGTACGAGAATCGAGCTTTGAATAGTGTTCCTAGCTGTCGAGCAAGTGAGATTGATTGTTTATCAAACCCTAATATCCTATTGATCTCATTGGAAAGGCACCACTGTTGTTCATTCCACACCCACAGATCAAACCAGAGATCCTTTGGGAAGATCTTTTAGATGTTTGGAATGTGAAAGTTTCAATGGATGCATTGCCAAACGTATACTGTCCGCTGTAATAACGAACATAGTAAAAACATTTGTTTTGATTACACTAAATGACTTCGATAGTGTGTATTTTCTTGGCATCACTTTATACGAACTAGACTTGTATATGTCAAAAAGAGGCGAATCTTGCTTGAAACATCGCATGCAAGGTTTGCACTGTATCCAAGTAAGGCCACTACTCCTGTTATCAAAGATTTTTTTACAACGGGGGTGCCAAAAACTATCTCAATGGTGAAGATAGGTTCGATATATTTTGATTGAAGCGTAAGGACTTGTTTTGGACCCTTTGCTCGATGTAAGATCCACGGGCAATGGCATTTTTTATGTTTATCATAAAATGATCAAGATCAGAGAGGTTTGGTCGATAAAACGGTGATTGTGGAGTGTCTCTATGAATGAGCTTCAAGGTGAAACCATTTGATGTCCATAGAAGAAAAGAGAGGGAAGTAAGAATGTTGAAGAAGAGATAGATTGTGATTATGATCAAATTTAGAGTCATTGTGGTGCAAAATAAAAAAAATGGAATGAAGAAATTATGTTTTGTAGAGAAATTCATATTGTTAGTATTTATAGACACTTGCATGTTGGATTACATTGCATGTAGTTGAGCTAGCAATACACACGTGGCAAGAAGGGATTGAGTAGATCAGCATAAAAATCAGAAGAGAGGATTGATGTATTGGTATGGTTTGAACCGGGAGATCATGTGTTGCATGTAGGTTAGGATGATGATAAGTTTATCAGAGAAAGTGAGTAGTTGTGATCAGTTGCTTAGTTATTAGATTCCATCTAACAAACTCTAGCTGGCCTAGGAAGTTATCTGATCGAGCCAATCAGCTCATACATCACCATAGCAGTTCATCATCCATATAAGATGTAACAAGAAGTATTAGGGTTCACCATCAGTTTAAGTTTTCATCTCTTTGAGTTATATTCAATCATCAATAAGATTCTTCTTCCTTTGAGAGTGGACGTAGGCTTCCATAGCCGAACCACTATATCTCTTTCGTGTGCTCTTTGTTTAAGTTTCATAATATCAAACATAAGTGTGTGTGTGTGTGTGTAATCAATAGTTTCAGTTGGTTGTGTGTGGTTAAGTAAGAGTTGAGAGTTTCTTGCATTTCAATTCATAAAAAGTGGCACCATTTGTGTGAAGATAAGTTGCAGGCAACTGATTGAAGAAGAAGATCACCATGGTTACAACTAAGTTCGACATGGAGAGGTTTACAGAAAAAACTGATTTCAGTTTGTGGAGGATGAAGATAGAGGCCATCCTTATTCAGCAAGGTCTTGCAGATGCTATCAAACCGCTACCGGATAATCAAGCACCTGCAGTTGATGCAGTGGCACAAGCTGCGGATCAAGATCAGTAACCAAGGCTCGAAGTGCCATCATTCTATGCCTAGGTGATAAAGCATTAAGGGAAATCGCTAAGAAAACTATAGCAAGAGTTTGGCAAAGGTTAGAAGAACTTTATTTGGTTAAAAGTCTTGCTAATAGGTTGTATAAGAAACAGAAGTTGTACTCATTCAATATTACAGAGGAGACGCCAATTCTTAAACAATTAGATGAGTTCAATAGGATCATTGATGATCTGGAAAATATTGATGTTGCACTACATACATAGGATAAGGCAGTAATCTTACTTTCAGAACTTTCTCCATCATATGAAGGATTATGAGATACCTTGTTGTTTGGAAACAATAAGACTATCACTCTTGATCAAGTACAGTTAGCTTTAAAGGCAAACGAGCTTCATAAGCATTCAGATGTTCAAGTAAGTGGTGAAGGATTGGTAGCTAGGAAGCAAAGTAATTAGAGTAAGAATAATAAGTAGAACAACTCTGATAAGAAGAAACAAGATAGGACTCAGAGTGCTCCATCAGAAAAAGATAACAAGAATTGTTATCACTGCAATAAACATGGACATTTCAAGAAGCAATACCATAAATGGAAGGCAATGTGGCCAGGAAGATAGCAGAGAACGGAGGAAAACCTCATGCTAATTAGGTGATAGAAAATAAAGGTAACTCTGATTCTGATTTCATGGAAGCATTATCTGTTAGTTCAAATTCTATCACAGATGAATGGGTATTAAACTCTGGATGTACATTTCATATGACATCTAAGAAAGATTGATTTACTGAGATAAGACTGATGAGCATTTTCTCAACACACAATATTAATCCCCAAGTATAAAGGATGCTATTGTAGTATAAGCGACCAAGTGTTTATCGAACCCAAAGGACGTATTATTATTAATTTAATTATATTCTAATTTACTAAGACTATTATGGCAAAATAATTGTATGATTAAGTAACCAATAACTAAACAATTAAAAGAACAATTAAAATAAATAACAGTAGATATTGAACGGAAGCGAATAAGTGAGAAGATAGGTAGTTCTTCGGGTCATCCAGTTTTACTTATTAATTTCCCTTCTGAGTATCAATGTCCAACTCTGCCTTGTGGAATATGGAAGCATCACTAAACCATACAAATCTACTCTATAGACACAAGTAAATAAGCGTGTGACAAGTGTTAATATCCGTGGAGCGAGAGATATAATTCACCCCTCTTTCTAGGTACTATCAGAATCAATTATTTTTCGTGCATTAAGTACTCTAACCCGACATGATCTCCCTTTATAGGTACTTGCTTGTTCACTATTTTGCATGTGTCCCCAAGTGTAGTGAATCAATTGTAGTTCCACGTGTGATCAAGTAAAAATAATATCGTACCCAAGGAATAATTATAGATCTACTATTTAATCTAATTATGACTATTCTAATTTAAGACAAATCTGGTTTGTTTAGAGAATTACCTAAATTAACTATGCAGAAAATAATTACTAAAAATAATAAAATAGAAAATAATTAACTATGGAAAGTATGCAAGAGAGAAGACAGATAGCACTAAGAAATCTAGTTAAATTGGTCAAATCAAATCACTAGACAATCAGTTAGAATCCCTGCAGTTCTTATGAAAGCAATCACTTAATTATGTTAAATCCCTTGTCTAAAGTAAACTTAACACATAAATCTAGTTTAGCTCCTCAGATGCAGAAGAATAATTCTTACTCCCTTTCTAGGTACTTCATGCAAAATTTCATTAAAGGCTAAAGCACTAGACTTCCCTTTATAGGTACTTAAGAATTAATCCCCAATTCCCACCTAATAATCTAAGAAATCAAATCCTCTAGAATGGTAATTAATAGATATATTAAGTGTCTCATATTAATTATTCTAATGAATAAAGGTTATATGTTTAGATCCTCTTTACCCATAACAGGTTGACAAATATAATTCTTATATAATGCAAGCAATAAGCATAAGCATGCAAAAGGTATTGACATACGCATGAATAAGGACATATCATATAAGACAAAAATATAAGTCTCAAATCAAAACATTAATAAAGGAATAAATATACTACCGGTATCCAACCTTAAGTCTAGATCATCAATTCAAATCAATTTAACATTCAAACCTAGCGCTATCCAAGAAGTACTAGCCCATGGTGTTATAGGCAACACACATGGTTAGGTATGAAAGCATATTATCCAAAATTAAGAAAGAAAGAATAAGAATAACCCTAAATATGGTGCGATTCTCCGTTCTCTCCTCCGTGATTCTGAACCTCCTCGTTCTCCTTCTCAAGTAAGCAATACTGATGAACTGGGACGGGTGGATGGGATGGTGAATTGTGAAAAAGTGTGAAGAGTTAGTATTTGGAACACCCCAAAGACTCCTTTTATAATCTAGTACTGAGCCTTCACGAATTCTGACTTAAAAGTGGGCTTTTTCACGTTAAAAACATGAACGGGCAGAAAATACGATGAAAACACGAAATTGGGCCATGCTGGAAATTGGCACGAGTCGTGTCATCTACCGCACGAGCCGTGTGGGTGCCTGGCATGTGGATTACTCGACACTTCTCGGCGGCACGACGCGTGAGTCTCGGCAGCACCCGGTGCTCGTTCTCGGCAGCTATCTGCGAGAGCGCTCAGCGATCATACGGGCGCCTCTCGGCAGCATGTGCAGCACGACCTGTCGAGCCTTGCGGCATGACAGAGCCTTCCAAGTTGGCAAGACTCGTGCCGGCCCTTCTTCTCCCGACTTCGCTCCCGACTTTGTTTTCGACTTCCGTTTTTGCTCTTTTTACCTCATTTTCCACCTAAAAATACGAAATAACACCTCACGTGCATCTGAAACACAAATTTATACAATTATACCACAAGATGCTCAAATACGGATAAAAGTCCCATAAAACGGTGCTAAATCGGATTCTAAAACACGCAGATTTTCACACTAATCAAATCCCCAAACTTAAGATGTTGTTCGTCTACACAACGAAAAAGAACAAAGAAGAAGAAAGTTAGTGTGTAAATCTATGGGAAAACAAGGAATATGACAACTAGGCCTTCACAAGATAATCGTCATCAACTCCGGTCATCTAACTCTAATTACATGCAATAATTCATTCATAGCATACAAGTTAAGAAAATCACCCCCAATTCAAATGCTCCATCAACTTATTCTCACGGGAAGTATATCACTCGCACTCAAGTGTAAAAAATGTACACTTATGGGGTATGGTGTTTACGCTCAAATTCAATTCAAGTGCATGCTTAACCATAAGCTTGTCAAACGTCTCAAACTCTCCACCACTTAAAGTATGATTCGACAATGGGATCAAAAAGGAATTTTGTTAGGATGTAATGTTGGCTCTTTGGTAAAGGTAGGAAACATATTTACGAAGTAACTCAATTAGAAGAGAATTAAAATCGGAGATCTTTTGTACTGCAGATTTTTACACTTCAAGGCTATCCAGCTTCATGCTCTTCTAATTTTCTCTTTCTCTCATTTCTTTCAAGCTCCACATTCTTTTTTTCCTTTCTTTTCTTTTTCTTTTCTCGAGGTACCAGTTTCGAGCACTACCCCTAAACAACTTATTTTTCAGCTCATAATCACTTGTACAACTCCAAATATTTTATTCCTTCCAAACTCCATGAAAATCAATTTACACACTTTGACAACATTTAATTCTCCACTAAATATAGGAATTTAAGGCTCAAATATGATATCAAAGTGGCTATCTTCGTAGGTTGCCTAAAAAAATAAGACTTTAAGGCTCAAAAGGGCTAACTACGGATATATAATTATTTGGTAGGAAATTATTTGATAAAGTGACTCATAAAAATCAAAGATGGCCTAAAATTATCTCCCATTATCTAACATAACATGCGGTCTCAAGTAAGACAAGAAGCAATGTTCTAGAATACACGCACAAGAACGATACTCACCAGAAAAAATATCATGTGTTTATGTACATGATCTAACGGCTCAAAATCTTACATGGGTTTTCAAGTAACAGAGCACTCTTCATGGTAAGAAATGTCTCACAAGAACACAAAACTTCATACTGCAATATAACTTAAGTGCAATTCCTTCGTCAATTTCAAGAGCATATGAATTTCTGGCAGAAATCTAGCAAATAAGATCATAATAAGCACACAACCAGAAACCCAAACATAAATACCTCAGCATAATATCCCAACAAATATCCAACAATATAAATTAAGATAAAGATGATACATGGGAGAGACAAATACATTAAAACAACCCTATCAAACTATCACTCCACACAAATCTTAAACAGAAAATAGAAATAAGGTGAAGAGATAGAATGACACAACCTCGACAAACAAGGCTATTTAAAACAGAGGCTATAACTTCCATCAGTCACATCGATCCCTGCGCTCTCGAATTTTATCTCTCAAACTCTGGATCTCTCTTTGTGTCTCCCTCCGAGAACTCCTGACCTCCTGGAACAACGCTCAAAACTGCTGGTCATTTGAGCGACCGATGGAGTCGAACTGATCATTGACGTATCAAAACTTCTCTCCCCACGGAAACTGCATACCTGGTCTCGGTACGACTTCGGCACAACTCATGCCGCCTTACCTGACGCTAACTATGCGTATTTCTGCTCAACATGGCACGATCTATGCCGCAATTTCTTAGTGGTCGTGCCGGCATCTCAGCCACTCGTGCCGCATATCTAGCTCTCATGTTGGACGGCACGCCTGGCTCCTCCTGGCCATTCTGCACCCACACGACCCGTACAACATCTTGCACGAGTCGTGCCACCCTTCAACGTACGGCTGGGCATTTTTTTTGACTTTTCCACCTATTTCTTCAAATAAATACACTTAATTCATCAGTCATATCATCAGGAAAACTAAAAAATTTAATCAAAAATTAATCACACCAGATTTAGGAAGACTAAACATGATAAAACAAAACACTTGGATAATTGCAAAAAAAAATCAAACATTCAAAATAAATTCTGAAAATTCTAAAAAAAAATCAACCTCCAAGCATCACACACACAAGTGAAAGAAAAATTACCTTTGTGCTTCAAGACATTGGGATGCACGTCCACCCCCCAAACTTAGTTCAAACTAAGTGAGAAACTAAGTTTGCAAAAAGTGAATACCATAGATGAATAAGCACATAATAAAATTTCCTACACCAAACAAAAACATTAAAGCAATAAAATAGGAGGGTAAGCCCCCAACAAGTGCTCATATTTAACATCGAAGATTCATGATGAAATGCTCATATTTAACGTCGTCGAGCTCGACGGAAAGCAAACTACTTGAGGTAATCAACAAAAAGGACTTTCTTATCCCGTGACGACCTATAATGCTTCATCTGATGCCCATTAACCACGAAACTATTTCCATCCTTATCCAACAGCTCATATGTACCTCTACCAATAGCTCTATGTACTACTAATGGCCCCATCCACTTAGACTTTAACTTTCCAGGAAAAAGTCTAAGTCTAATATTGAACAACAAGACTTCATCCTTCTCACAGAACTCCTTAAAATGAATCTTTCCATCATGCCACTTTTTTACTTTCTCCTTGCTGATCCGTGAGTTCTCATAAGCTCTATTTCTAAAGTCTTCAAGTCTGTTCATTTGAGTCATCCGCAGGCCACCCGCTTCTTGCATATCCAAATTAACTTCCTTACCACCCAAAATGCCTTATGTTCAATCTCCACAGGAAGATGACATGATTTTTCATAGACAATTTGGAATGGAGACATCTCCAAGACAGTCTTGTAAACAGTTTTGAACGCCCACATGCATCATCTAACTTCATAGCCCAATTCTTCATACTCACGTTCACTGTTTTCTATAAAACCTGCTTAATCTGATGATTGGATACCTCAGCTTGCCCATTAGATATTGGGTGATAAGGTGTTGCCACTCTATGCCAAACACCATAATCCTTCAATACCTTCCCCATGAGCTTGTTAACAAAATGGGTTCCCCCATCGCTAACTAGTACTCTAGGTACTCCAAATCGCGAAAAGATATGCTTCTTCAAATATGCTTGCACCACCCTGGCATCATTCGTCTTGGGTGGAATTACTTCCACCCATTTAGATACATAATCAACAGCCAAAAGTATATAGAGATATCCATTGGATGAGGGAAAGGGACCCATAAAGTCTATCCCCTACACATCAAAAATCTCCACTACATAACTATTCCGCAGAGGCATTTCATCACTCTTAGAGATGCTTCCAACTCTTTGACACCTATCACAGCTTGCAACATATGACTCACAAGATTTGAAAAGGGATGGCCAAATCAAACCTGATTGTAAAACCTTTGCAACTGTCTTCTCGGCACCAAAATGCCCCCCAGTTGATTATGCATGACAATGATTCAGCCACTTTCCCATTTCTCTTCCAGTACATATCTCCGGATGATAGAGTCTGCGCATATCTTATAGACAAAAGGCTCGTCCCAAATATATTTATGCACATCTCTCATAAACTTCATATGCTGATGCCGACTCAAATTATATGGCTTAGCTCCACTTGCAAGAAAGTTGACATAATCAGCATACCAAGGAGCCTTCAGTTTTGTAGCCAAAGCGAATGCCTGGTGAAGCTCCACATCTAAAATCTCCTCATCCGGGAACAACTCTTTGATAATCTCTTTCTCATCTTCACAATGCTCCCTTGTCTCCAACCTAGAGAGGTGATCAGCTACCATATTCTCACTCCCCTTCTTGTCTCTTATCTCCATGTCAAATTCCTGCAACATTAAGATCCATCTAATAATCCTAGGCTTGGCATCCTTCTTCTCCATCAGATATCGGATCGCAGAATGATCCGTATACACTGATGAATGTGTAAATTAACTAGTTTCGAGTCTGGATTCGTGTACTTATGGTGTAATTAATGGTTGTAATTCGATGTGAATTGGTATACTTTGTGGAAAGTCACAAACCAGAAGTTTACAAGGCTATTTGAGTGGATTTTCGATGGAAAACGAGTTGGAAGTGATCGGATCCAGAAAGAGGAAGAAACAGGGGTGGATTCGACCACGTTGGAGTCGGACTTGACCAAGAGGAATGGAGTTCGACCAGCACCTCTAGTCGAATTGATCTCAGAAAAATACGGTTCGACCACGACAGCCGAGTTCAACCAAACCACTTGGTCGAATCGTGGTCGAACTCGAAGCTTAAACAGAAATAGTTTCGGTTCGACCAGGTAGTGTCTAGTTTGACCAATGCTCTGGTCGAATCTGGAGTCAGAAGCCAAGTTACAGACGGATTTGACCAGGGATTCGACCAGCATGGAAGAGTTCGACCAACTTGCTTGGTCAAATTGACATCCGAAAACTTACCAAATTCGTATTTTATACCTTCAGTGCGTGTGTTCGCTCAAAAAAAGCCAATCCAAGGCCCGTAAGAAGAGTGTACAAGTATAAAAGAAGAGCTTCTGTAGGAAAAGAGAGGATTGATCAAGCATTAATCATCCATCCTTCACCAAACCCTGCCATCATCCGAAGGAGCCGTGAGGAGAGGTTCGTCTAGCGAGTCAAGTAAGATCATACCAACTAGCCATGATTGTTCTTAGATCAATCATGGGCTAGAACTGCTCCGGTAATTCTAGGGTTATGAAAGTTTTATGAGTTAATTGAATTTCCATGTGTAAACTCCGTACAACACTACTTGTGGTTTATTCTATATAAGATTGTGCTTTTCTAATTCATACTCACGGTCATTTTGTGCATCTTTAACTGTTATGTAGATTCTGAATACATCTCTTGGTTATTGATTGAGTGCGTTCACCGCTGAGCAGGATTGTATGTTATAATTCTAAGTGAAGGGATTCCGATGTCTTATTAGAACTGTCTTATATAGATACATGTTAATTGAATCATATCCAGGTTAATAAGTAGGATAAAGAGTATAAATATATAAATTTATAGTACCTAAAAAGGGAGATCAAATTGGGTTAGAGTACTAAGTGCACGGGAAATAATTGATTATTGTAGTACCTAGAAAGGGGGGTGAAATATATGTCTTGTTTCAAGGACATTCACACGTGTCATACGCTTGCTTACTTATGTTTATAGAGTACGGTTGCATGGTTTAGTGATGCGTCCATAAACCATAAGGCAGAGTCGGACATCAACACATGGAAAGGAAATTAATAAATAAAACTGGATTACCTGAAGAACTACTCTATTACTTACTTGATCACCACCGAAATTTCTCTATTGCTTGCTTAATTACACTGCTATTTCAATTTATGTTATTTAGTTTCATAATCAAACCAAATTTACCAACATAATCTTAGTTAATTAGAATATAATTGAATTGATACTATTCTGTCTCTTGGGTACGATAAACACTTGGTCACCTATCGCAACTACAATTGATATCCTTATACTTGAGGATTAATTTTGTGTGTTGAGAAAATGCTTATCAAGTTCTTGGCGCCGTTGGCCGGGGATGGAATTAAATATCTTTTGATTATTTCTAATTTAATTGAGATTATTATTCTTTTTTTGTTTTCTAATACTTATTTTCTTAGGTGTATGCTCACAAGATCAAAGAAAGGTGAATTAGAGCCATATAATCCAGAGATCGGAGCATCGTCGAGGAAGAAAAAGAAGAAGAATAAGAACAAGAAAGTAGAACCAACTAAAGCTCTTGATTTAGGAGTTGAAGTTGACGTGTTAAATCCGTAAAATATTGAAGCTGCAACTGAAGTTAATTTGGTCGTAGAAGCAATAAACATGTTGGCGAATCCGAACACACTTGCCATCCGGGAAGTCTTTAAGAACAACGGAATAGGCAATGATGGGTTGTTAGGAGCAAGAGGGATTGGAGCTGATTTTGATCTACACCAAGATTGAAAGGAGTCCCTTCTCTTGGGGAACATTCGAAGATCCTCAGCAATATCTGAATAAGTTCCTTGGGTATGCAAGTACATAAAAAGATGCAGGAGCTCATAAGGATGCGAGGAATATCATATTGTTCAAGTTTTCGCTGAATGAAAAAGCGAGAGATTGGTACGATAATCTTGATGTTGCTGAATGTGATACATGGGAGAAGTTGAAAGTGAAATTCTTGGAACGATACATGCCACCTTCAAAGGTGTTCAAGATAAAGAAAGAAATCAATAAATTTTTTATCCATGGCAATGAGAAGTTTCATGAAGGACCTTACGTTGTTAATGGGGGAGATGGCTGGAAATGTGAACTTATTGACTCAAACTATAGGAAAGGGAAGCTTCCGTCTCACAGTATTGAGAATCCAAAGTCTTGTCACGCCATTACACTGAGGTCTGGAACGCAGTATGAGGGACCGATGAAGCCGGAATTGAAGTTTGAAGTGTCAGGAGCACGATTCGACCCCGATTCGACCAGACATGCAGGTCGAACTCAACAGGGGAGGTCAAACTCAGCACCTGGGCGACGTCCAGAGGAGTCAGAAGGCCAGTTCGACCAAAATCAGGTAAGTTCGACCATAACCTCTGGTCTAACCGAGGTCGAACTCCACTGTCCAGAGCACTCTATTTTGTTTGATGCCTGATTCGACCACGATCGCTTGGATTCGACCAAACTAGTTGGTTGAACCTTGGTCGAATCTGACTGTAAGGAGAAGAATGGACTTTCAGATGTCTAGTTCGACCATTACCCATCGAGTTTGAACACCTACCCAAGTCGAACTCTCTCGTTCTGCACTCTTTTCCACGTCGAATGCTCCGCATGATGTTGAAACGACTCCAGTGTCTTCCGAAGAGCAGAGTACTGAGATTATAGCAGAGAAGAAGTGGGAAAGAGCTAAGAGATTGAGAGCCGAGAAGGATAAAATGGAGAAGGCTGAACGTGATGAATGAGAGATTTCCAAAATAAAGATACCTCCGCCCTTTCCTCTCAAGATAGTTAAGAAGGGATTGGAAGAGAAGTTTAAGAAGTTTTCAGAAATTATAAACAAAATAAGCTTGAACATTCCTTTTTCTGAAGCCATATTGGAGATGTCGTATTATTCCCGTTTTCTGAAGGATATTCTTTTAAAGAAGAGAAGCTTGAACGGAGTTGAGATTGTGAATTTCTGAGAACTGCAGTTCGATCATTTAGAGAAAGCTACCAGCTAAGCTTAAGGATCCGGGAAGCTTCACAATCTTATGTGAAATTGGAAATGGGTCGGCACGTCGAGCCTTGTGTGATCTTGGGGCAAGCATCAACCTGATGTCGTTGTCCACTTTTCAAAGGCTTGGTTTGGGGAGTTAACCCCTACGACAGTTACTCTACAACTAGTTGATAGGTCTATGACTTTTCCGAAGGGTGTGATTGAAGACGTTCTTGTCAAAAATAGAGAAGCTAGTCTTTCCTGTGGATTTTCTGGTGTTGGAGATGGAAGATGACAAGGATAATGTCCCTCTTATTCTAAGGAGACCTTTCCTTGTTACTGCGGTAGCCATGATAGATGTGCAGAAGGGTGAGTTGAGGCTAAAGATGGATAAAGAAGAAGTTTTATTTAACCTTGACAAAGCAATGAAGATGCCAATGGAGATGCAATGTCACAGTATTGTTGTAGTGAAGGAGATTGTGAATGAAGACATGTCTTTGATTCTGTCGAAGGATCCTCTAGAGACATATTTGGCGGAGTCTCTTACTTTTCCAACTACGGAGCTAGATGATCTCTCCAATGAGGTATGTATTGAATTTCTTGAAAACTTACTTGCTACTTGCTTTGGGTGATGACAGGTATGAGTCGACAAGGACCAAGATTGAAGAGGTTAAGTGGACTAAGAAGTACTTGTCATTAGATAGATAGAGTGCACCTCAAGAAGAGAAGAAAGAGGAGTTGAAACCGCTACTTGAACACTTGAAGTATACCTACCTAGGTGTCAATGAAAAATATCCGGTAATTGTATCTTCTTCGCTTGATGATAATCAACTTGAGAACTTGTTAGATATGCTTAGAGAGTATAAATCTTTGATTGGTTGGTCTCTTGATTATTTAAAGGGTATTAGTCCTGCCTATTGCATGCATAGAATAAGGTTGTTAGATGAGGCCAAGAGTAGCATTCAGAATCAGCGGAGGGTGAATCCCGCTATTCAAGAAGTGATTAGGAAGCAAATCCTAACGTGGCTAGATGCAGGTATTATTTATCCTATTAGTGATAGTCCCCCATGTGAGTCCATTGCATGTTGTTGTTAAAAGGGGGCATGACTATAGTGAAAGCCGAAGATGGTGAGACTTTAGCCACTAGGATTCCTACGGGATGGGGCGTATGTACGGATTACAGGAAACTGAATGAGAATACATGTAAAGACCATTTTTCCCTTACTTTCATTGTTCAAATGCTGGATCGTCTTGCAGGGTATGAGTTTTATTGTTTCTTGGATGGATACTTGGGTTATAATCAAATCATGATTGCACCCGAGGATCAAGAAAAGACTACTTTTACTTGCCCTTATGGAACCTTTTCTTTTAGGAAGATGCCTTTTGGATTATGTAATGCGCCTGCTACATTTCAGCAATGCATGATGGCCATATTTGATAGGTTGATAGAAAAGATCATGGAGGTGTTTATGGATGATTTTTCTATATTTGGTTCCTCATTTGATATTTGTTTATCTAACCTTGCTACTATTTTGAAGAGATGTCAAGATACTAATCTTGTCTTGAATTGGGAGAAGTGCCACTTCATGGTAAGAGATGGGGTTGTTCTTGATCATCATATTTCGGCCAAGGGATTGCAGGTGGATAGAGCAAAGGTGGTGGCAATTGAGAAACTTCCACCACCTACGAATGAAAGAGGAGTGCGGTCTTTCCTTGGACACGCTGGTTTTTATAGAAGATTCATAAAAGACTTCTCGAAATACTCCAAGCCCTTATCTCATTTACTTGAAAAGGATGTTCCTTTTATTTTTGATGAAGAATGTCTAACAGCTTTTTAAGTTTTGAAGAAGGCACTTATTACTGCACCCATCTTGATCACACCGGATTGGACTCAGCCGTTTATACTTATGCGTGATGCGAGTGACGTAGCACTTGGAGTGGTGCTTGGGCAGTTGAGGAAAAAGAAGTTCTGTTTCATTTACTATGTGAGTAAAACTTTTGATGTTGTACAAAAGAACTAAACGGTGACTGAAATGGAGTTTCTTGCTGTGGTGTATGCATTAAATAAGTTTCGACAGTATTTGGTTGGCATGAAGACTATAGTGTATACGGATCATTCTGCGATCCGATACTTGATGGAGAAGAAGGAAACAAAGTCAATGATCATTAGATGGATTCTTCTTCTGCAGGAATTTGATATGGAGATCTGAGATAAGAAGGGTACCGGGAATATTTCGGCGAATCACCTATCAAGGTTGGAGACAATGGAGCACTGTGATGATTCTTTTGATTACATTGAAGAGATATTCCCTGATGAGAAGATAATGGAAGTATTTGTTGAAGGAGCTAAAAGTGCATGTGTTCTGGCTGCCCAAGGGATGGATCCATGGTATGCGGATTATGTGAGTTACATTTCCGTAGGTGAAATTCCTAGAGATCTCAACTGATATCAACTTGCAAAATTCAAGAAGAATGTTGAGACTTTTATATGGTATGATCCGTTTGTCTACAAGATATGTACGGATTCCATTATCTGTAGGTGTGTGCCCGAGATGGAGATGGAGAGTGCACTTGATTTTTGCCATGCACAACCTAATGGAGGGCACTTCGGAGCTCAAAAGATAGAAGCAAAAGTACTTCAATCTGCTCTTTATTGGCCGACTTTGTTTAAAGATTGTGAGACCTATGTGGCAACATGCGATAGATGTCAAAGGATGGGGAACATAAATCGACGAGATGAGATACCACTTCAGCCAAGCATTCTTGTCGAGATCTTCGATGTATGGGGAATCGATTTTATGGGACCTTTTCCCCCATCTAATGGATTTCTTTACATCCTTTTATCAATGGATTATGTTTCTAAGTGGGTGGAAGCCATTCCCACTCGCGTGAATGATGCAAGGACTGTTTTATCTTTCTTGAAGAAACATATCTTTGCCCGCTATGGAGTTCCTAGAGCACTAGTAAGTGATGGAGGGTCTCACTTCGTCAACAAACTTCTTGAAAAGGTGCTTAAGGATTATGGAGTAAAGCATAGGGTTACTACACCTTATCACCCTCAAGCGAATGGGCAAGCTGAAGTCTCCAACCGACAAGTGAAGTAAATTTTGGAGAAGGTAGTTGAAACCAATAGGAAGGATTGGGCAATGAAGCTTGATGATATTTTATGGGGGTTCCGGACTTCTTACAAGACGGTGTTGGATATGTCACCGTATCAAATCGTCTATGGGAAGCCATGCCACTTACCCGTAGAGATTCAGCACAAAGCTTTTTGGGCTTTGAGGAGTTTGAACTTTTCTAAGAAGGATCAAAAGGAGTTGAGGGTGACTCATATTAATCAATTAGATGAGTTCAGGAATCGAGCTTACAAGAACTCGGAGATCTATAAGGAGAGAATGAAGAAATTGCATGATTCAAAGATCTCATACAAGGAGTTCAAGCAATGTGATGAGCTATTACTTTTTAACTCTCTTTTGAAGCTTTTCGCAAAAAAATTGAAATCAAAGTGGACGAGGCCATTCATTATCCATAGAGCCTGTGGAGGGGGGAGTTTTGAGCTTATGGACAAAGATGGGGACATTATAGCGGCGAATGGGCATCGATTGAAACACTACAAGTGGTCGGATGATGCTTGCGTCGTCTTGGAGGAAACCTTGCACTAGATTGGTACCGTCGTGCCTCTTCGATGTTAAACATGAGCGTCTGTTGAGGGCTTTCCCTCCTGTTTTATTGCTTTATTATTTCTTTTGTGTGAGTAAGAAATTTTTATATTTAACATGCTTATTATCGGCAATTACATCTCTTTGCAAACTTAGTTTCACTTTAGTTTCTACTAAGTTTGGGGGGATGAAGTACTTACCTCATTAAAGCATTGAGAGTATAATCTTTTCTTTGTAACGTTTGTTAGGGGAGTTGATTTTTTGCGGCATATCAAAACTTTTACCTGTTGCGGTGTGTCAATTTTTTTTGCAATTTGTCTAATGTTTTGTGGTGTTTTGTGTTGTTTTTAGTGTGATATGTGGAGTTACTTATGGATATCAAGTTTAAGATTGATTCTCGAGCTAGTTTTTATCTATTTTGGTATCTAATGTTCGTTTTTGAGCTTAAAGTATGAAGGGAATGAAGAAAATTCGAGTTTGGAGCATCAGAGGGTGAGTTCGACCAGACATGCAGGTCGAACGCGAGAGCCCTGGTCGAACTAAGGATCAAAGAATTTGTTAAAGGTCGATTCGACCATGCAAGAGTTCGACCAGGTATTCGACCAAAAGGGCAAGTCGAACTGGCAATCAGAATGTTATACAGATGGGTTCAACTAAAACGTAATAAGTTCGACCAAATGGTTGGTCGAACCGAGGTCAAATTTCGGACCTGAAAGTTTTGAACAGTCGAGTTCGACCATGAAGGAAGAGTTTGACCAAAGTACTTGGTCAAATGGTGGTCGAATTGCGATGATTGATACTTGTATGGATTGTTTGCTATGAGGGTTCTTAGTTAGTATGATGCATTCGTATTTTTCATGTGTTAATTTTATTGATTAGAAGCATGTAAGCTTGATAAGTATGTGAATTTATTGTGAAATTGATCTTGATTATTTACTTGAGGAGTACTTAGGAATCTATTTACCCATTTGAGGATTTGAGCCAATTAAATCATGCTAGGTCATGATAATTTATTCTTGAGAGAATCGTTCGTATGACCGTATTCTAGAACTTGGCTTGGCGTCTTGTGTGAAACATATGATTGAGGAATTGCTAGGATATGATCTTAGGCCATTATTGTGTAATCAAGTCACTTAGCCAAAATTTTACCTTACCTGTGAATATATGTGTATCATTGTAAGCCCTTTTGAGCCTTAAAGAGCTTTTTCTTTGGCAAGCCGTGATAAAAAGCCTTATTAAACCTTACTTGAGCCTTATTGAATATCCTATTCATTAGTAGAGAGTTGAGGTGTGAAAGAGCTTGAAAGAATGAAAAGGTTGAAGCTTGGTTGAGAATTATGAAAAAAAAAGAAGTATGGTTAAATCTTATTTAGGGGTAGTGCCTGAAACTGGTACCCCGATTGCTTAGAAGGGGTAGTGCCCGAAATTGGTACCATTGCTCATTGAAGAAAGATGATGTTGATGCTTGAAGAAAGAAGGAGAATCAAATTATGAAGTTTATGAGAAGAAGATGGAGAAACAGACGAAGCTATATGACGAAAAGCAAAACTCCAAGGTAATTCTCTACTAGTGAATTAGTCACTTTACCCAAATTCTCCTACCTTTACCAAAGAGCTAACATTACAACCCAAAAGCAAGTCCATTGTGATCCTAGTAAGGAATTGATTATAAGTTGAGTTTGGAGACCCTTGCCAAGCTTATGGTTACGCGGAAGTATGGATTGAATATGAGCGTAAATACTAACCTATTAGAGTGTACATCTTTTACACTTGACAGTGAGAGTAAATATTTATCTTGTGAGCTAAATGATTCTGTACTCCGAAAGGTATTATAATTGAGTGATGTTTTGCATGAATGATACATATGATGCTTGTAATACTTGTGTTCGATTGATAAATTGCATGTGTGAGTATGAATTATGTTGTTGATTGGTGAATTTTTCACTACTCCTTGGTTTTGATTTCGTTCCCTTGGGACAAGCAATATGTAAGTTTGGGGGTTTGATGAGTGTGTAAATTCACTAGTTTTGAGCCCGAATTCATGTACTTATGGTGTAATTAATAGTTGTAATTTGATGTGAATCAGTATCTTGGTGGAAAGTCACGAATCGGGAGTTTACAAGGCTATTTGAGTGGATTTTCGATGGAAAACGAGTTGGAAGTGATCGGATCCGGAAAGAGGAAGAAACAGGGGTGGATTCGACCACGTTGGGGTCGGATTCGACCAAGAAGAATGGAGTTCGACCAGCACCTCTGGTCGAACTGATCTCTTAAAAACACGGTTCGTCCAAGATAGCCGAGTTCGACCAAACCACTTGGTCAAATAGTGGTCGAACTCGAAGCCTAAACAAAAATAGTTCCGGTTCGACTAGGAAGTGTCCATTTTGACCAACGCTCTGGTCGAATCTGGAGTCAGAAGCCAAGTTACAGAAGGATTCGACCAGGGATTCGACTAGCATAGAAGAGTTCGACCAACTTGCTTGGTCGATTTAACATCCGAAAACTTACCAAATTCGTATTTTATACCTTCTATTCGTGTGTTCTCTCAAAAAGCCCATCCAAGGCCTGTAAGGAGAGTTTACAAGTATAAAAAAAGAGCTTCCGCAAGAGTAGAGAGGATTGATCAAGCATTAATCATCCATCCTTCACCAAACCATACCATCATCTGAAGGAGCCGTGAGGAGAGGTTCGTCTGGCGAGACAAGTAAGATCATACCAACTAGCCATAATTGTTCCTAGATCAATCATAGACTAGAACTGCTCCGATATTCTAGGGTTATGAAAGGTTTATGAGTTAATTGAATTTCCATGTGTAAACTCCGTACAACACTACTTGTGGTTTATTCTATATAAGATTGTGATTTTCTAATTCGTACTCATGGTCGTTTTATCCATCTTTAACTGTTATGTAGAGTCTGAATACATCTCTTGGTTATTGATTGAGTGCGTTCACCGCTGAGCAGGATTGTATGTTATAATTCTAATTGAAGGGATTCCGAAGTCTTATTAGAACTGTCTTATATAGATACTTGTTAATTGAATCATATTCGGGTTAATAAGTAAGATAAAGAGTATAACTTTATAGTACCTAAAAAAGGAGATCAAATCGGGTTAGAGTACTAAGTGCACGGGAAATAATTGATTATGATAGTACCTAGAAAGGGGGGTGAAGTATACGTCTTGCTCCGAGGATATTCACACGTGTCATACCCTTGCTTACTTGTGTCTATAGAGTACGCTTGCATGGTTTAGTGATGCGTACATAAACCACAAGGCAGAGTCGAACATCAACACATGGAAAGAAAATTAATAAATAAACTGGATTACCTGAAGAATTACTCTATTACTTACTTGATCACCACCGAAATTTCTCTATTGCTTGCTTAATTACTCTGCTATTTCAATTTATGTTATTTAGTTTCATAATCAAACCAACTCAAATATACCAACATAATCTTAGTTAATTAGAATATAATTGAATTGATATTATTCTGTCTCTTGGGTACGATAAACACTTGGTCACCTATCACAACTATAATTGATATCCTTATACTTGAGGATTTATTTTGTGTGTTAAAAAAACGCTCATCATACACCACAGTCTTCATCCCCACCAGATACGCTCGAAACTTATCGAAAGCATACACCACAGCTAAAAATTCCTTTTCAGTCACAGTGTAATTCTTTTGAGCTGCATCAAATGTCTTGTTTGCATAGTAGATGGCTTGAAACATGTTCTCCCTCATATGCCCCAAAGCTACTCCCAAAGCAACATCACTCGCATCGCACATAAGCACGAAGGGTTTAGTCCAATCCGGAGTAATTAGAATAGAGACAGACGTCAATGCCTCCTTCAAAACCTGAAAACACTTCAAACATTCATTATCAAATTTGAAAGGGACATCTTTTTCTAATAAATGAGATAGAGGCTTAGAATATTTAGAAAAATCTTTTATGAATCTGCGGTAGAATCATGCATGTCCAAGGAACAACCGCACTCCCCTCTCATTTATCGATGGAGGTAATTTTTCAATTGCCGCCACCTTAGCTCTATCAGCCTGCAACCCCTTAGATGATACGTGATGACCTAAGACAATGCCATCTTTAACCATAAAGTGACATTTCTCCCAATTAAAAATATGTATGATTAGTGTTAAAATCAGCGTGACTTCGCTCCCGACTTTGTTTTTGACTTACATTTTTGCTCTTTTTACCTCGTTTTCCACCTAAAAACACGAAATAACACCTCACATGCATCTGAAACACAAATTTATACAATTCTACCACAAGATGCTCAAATACAGATATAAATCCCACAAAATGGTGCTAAATCGGACTTTAAAACACGTAGATTTTCACACTAATCAGTACTATGAAATTATACTCTTTTATCCTAGTTATTAATCCAAATATGATTCAATTAACAAGTATTTATATAAGATAGTTCTAATGAGACTTTGGAATCCGTTCACTTAGAATCATAACATGGAATCCTGCTCAGCAGTGAACGCACTTAATCAATAATCAAGATATGTATTCAGACTCCACATAACAATTAATGATGTACAAAACAACTCTGAGTATGAATTAAAAACGCATAATCTTATATAAAATAAACCACAAGTAGTATTGTATGGAGTATACACACGAAAGTTCAATTAACTTATAAAACCTTCATAAACCCTAGAACTACTGAAGTGGTTCTAGCCCATGATTGATCGAAGAATAATCATGGTGGTTGAATAGATCTAATCTTAGTCTTGAAAATTACAAGATAAATTAAGATGCGAAGTAAACCCTAGATGCGGGCGTCGTCACGTCTCTCTCCGTTTTGAATCTTCACTTGGTTCTCACTTGATTCGACAGACGAGTCTCTCTCCACAGCTCCGTGGATGGTGGTAGGGTTTCTGATGTACTGTAGAATGAAGGTGGTGAATGGCTCTCTTTCCCCTTATGTAGGATCTTACTTTTATACTTGTGAGCTCTCCTTACGGACTTAGTATGGGCTTTTTGAGCAAAAACATGCACTGAAGGTGTAAATATATGGATTCAGACGTGTCCAGAGCATTAGTTCGACCAAAGTCCTTGGTTCAACCGATCACAGCTGGTAGAACCACAGGTTGAATCGACCTATAACACACTGGTAGGTTTGGGATTTGACCCAAATGGCCCCTCGAATCAGAAGCTTTCCGATCGAACTGCAACTGCTTCTCTTTAGGCTTCTGGTTCGACCACGGTTTGACCAAATGGCTTGGTCGAACCACACTTCTACTACTCTTCTGACGCCTGGTTCGACCAGAAATACTGGTCGAACCGCTCTATGCTTGGTCGAACAGTTGTCTTCGACACCCTTTCTCCAGTTCCGATCACTTTTATCCAGTTTTCCTTCGAAAATCCACTCAAACGGACTCAAACGCACCTGATTTATGACTTTACACTATACCGCACGATTTATCTTGACTTAAGATCAAATCTTACATCATTATCTCACGAATCAATGCTCAAAACACGTGACTTTACACACTCATCAAACTCCCAAACTAACATGTTGCTCGTCCCGAGGCAACGCAATCAAAACATAGGAGTAAGTGTGAATTTCACAAGTCCATCTAATCAAATACAAGTCATACCTACACATGCAACTCTATCAACTTACAACAAGTATCACTCACATCATACATCTCATTCATGCAAAACATCACTCAATTATAATGCAATTCGGAGTACTAATTAATCTAGCTCATATGATAATTGTTTACTCTCGCACTCAAGTGTAAAAAATGTACACTTTAACGGGTTAGTATATACGCTCACTTCAATTCATATTTTCGCGTAACCATAAGCTTGGCAAAGATCTCAAAAATCAACTTATAATCACTTCATTACTAGGATCACAAAGGACTTGCTTTTGAGTTGTACTGTTGGCGCTTTGGTAAAGGTAGGAAAATATAGATAAAGTGACTAATTCACTAGTAGAGAATTACCTTGGAATTTTTATATTCATCAAACAGCTTCTTCTCTACTTCTTTTTCTCATGATCTCCGCGATTCATTTTTCCTTCTTTTCCTTGGCATCAACATCATTGATGAGCATTTTCTCAACACACAAAATAATCCCCAAGTATGAAGGATATCAATTGTAGTTTCGATATGCGACCAAGTGATTATCGAACCCAAGGAACGGATTATTATCAATTATATTCTAATGAATTAAGACTATACTGGCAAATTGGTTTATGGTGATTAAGTAACTAAATAACAAGTAATTAAAATAGCAAAGAAAATAAACAAACAATAGAGATAATACGACTGTGATCAAGTAAGAAATTAGATAGTTCTTCGGGTCATCCAATTTTACTTATTAATCTCTCTTCCATGCGTTGATGTCCTACTCTGCCTTGTGGTCTATGGACGCATCACTAAACCATGTAAGTTCACTCTATAGACACAAGTAAACATGCGTATGACACGTGTGAATATCCTCGAAGTATGAAATAAAATTCACCCCCCTTTCTAGGTACTATCAGTATCAATTATTTCCCGTGCACTTAGTACTCTAACCTGATACGATCTCCCTTTATAGGTACTATGAAGTTATACTCTTTATCCTACTTATTAACCTGAATATTATTCAATTAATAAGTATTCATATAAGATAGTTCTAATAAGACTTCGGAATCCCTTCACTAAGAATTATAACATGTAATCCTGCTCAGCAGTAAATGCACTCAATCAATAACCAAGATATGTATTCAGACTCTACATAACAATTAATGATGCACAAAACGACTGTGAATATGAATTTAAAAAGCACAATCTTATATAACATAAACCACAAGTAGTGTTGTACAGAGTTTACACATGAAAGATAAACTAACTCATAAAACCTTCATAACCCAAGAACTACCGAAGTGGTTCGAGCCCATGATTGATCAAGGAACAATCATGGTGGTTGGAAGGATCTTACCCATAGTCTTGAAAATTACAAGATAAATTAAGAACCAAAGTAAACCCTAGATGTGGGTGTCGTCGCGACTCTCTCCATCTTGAATCTTTGCTTGATTCTCACTTGGTTCGACGGACGAACCTCTCTCCACAGCTCCTTCGGATGGTGGTAGGGTTTCGATGGTGGATAGATGATGAAGTGGTGTGTGTCTTTTCTCCTGCGAAAGCTCTTCTTTTATACTTGTGTAACTTCCTTACGGGCCTAGGATGGGCTTTTGATTGAGGCATACGTCAAATTTGGTAAAAGAAATCCAAAATTTTCAAAAAAAGAAGCAGCGACATTCCGTTCGACCAAGCCTTGACTGGTCGAGCAACGGTCAAGCAAGCCTTTTATAAGTTTTTGCACATTTTGTTTGACCAAGCCTCATCTATTCAACCAAGATGATGCTGGTCGAACAACATCCCTTGGTCGAGAAAACTCTCTGTACGTTTCTGCATATTTTGCTCGACTTGACCACCTAGTTCGACTAAGGTGAAGATGGTCGAACAAGGTCCTGAGGTCGAACAGCCTTCAAAATTGCCTATAAAATCATGTCTTCCAATTTCGAGCCCTTACTATCTGTTTTCCTGTACAAATATGCTCAAAAAGCCCTAGTATCCTCTGATTCATGGCTTTTCCATAAACATTCTGATTCGTCTCAATAAAAGACTCAATCGTACTCAATTTCCACACAAATCAGAGCCCAAAATACATGAATTTACACTCTCATCAAACCCCCAAACTTACATGTTGCACGTCCCGAGACAACAAAAATCAAAATAAATCCAGAGAGTATAATCACGAGATCAAGCACAACCTATCCTAACACATGTAATTATATCAATTCAAAACATGCAATCCATCATACCTTTTATTTATGCAAAAACATCAATCAATCACAATACTTCTATGAGTGCTAAGTCATCTAGCTCAAGGATAAGTGTTTACTCTCTCTCACATGTGTGAAAGATGTACACTTCATGGATTATATACTCGCGTAACCATAAGCTTGACAAGGGTCTCAAAAATCCATCCATAACTAAGTCAATACTAGGATCACAAAGGACTTGCATTTAGGTTGTAACATTGGCTCTTTGGTAAAGGTAGGAGAATATAAATAAGTAACTAAAATTACTTATAAAGAAGTACCTTGGAGATTTGCTTTACAACAGCTTCTTTCTTTTCTCCTTCGTCCTTCTTATGATCACTTCAATATACGCTTTCTCCATCTTCTCTTAGATCAACATCTTTTCTTCGCAGTAGAATACTAATTCCGGTGTTCTTCAAGTATAAGGGTAACAGTTTCGGGCACTACCCTTTCTAGCATTAGGGATACCAGTTTCAAGCACTATCCCTTGCAAGATTTAACCACTTGTCTCATGATTCTTATTACACAAAATCTCTATTTCATATTCTTCTTCAAAACATCATATAGCATTTATTGACCTCCACTCTTTACTAGTAATAGGTGTTCAAGGCTCAAAAAGGTAAACGGCTATCTATCAAAGGCTTGCCAAAGAAAAAGCTTAAAGGCTCAAAATGGCTTCCAATGATAATCATATAATAAGGTAGGATAAATTTGGCAAAGTGACTTAATCAACAATAATGGTCTAAGATCATTTCCTAGTATCTATCAATTATAGAATTAATGTAGCGTGATCTAATAATAATGATAGAAGAACACAATGAACGAAATTGCCTTGACACTAAGTGTACTAGGCATCAAGAAGGATGATCCCAATTCAATTTTTACAATATTCCAAAACTGTTTCTCCCAAAACGAGAAGTACTATAAATGCTACAACTACGGGCTCAAGCCTACAACAATTATTAAAAATGCAAAGTCTGAGAACCCAATCCAACATTATTAAATAAAGAACAGTAAATTAAATAAATTAAAACTTCTTCTTCATCTTGTGATCTTGGCATTCCATAAAATCTAATGCAATCTCATCGCCATCATTCTCCCCTTCTAAGAAAATATTCGCCCTCGAATCAGAATTAATCTCATCGCTAGAGGAACTCTCACCAGTGTATGGAACAAGATTCTTGACATTAAATACATCTGAAGTTTTCATGTGACTAGGCAACTTAAGACGATAAGCATTTGGGTTGATCTTCTCTACAATCTCCACTGCACCAAACTTGCGAGCAAAAGGCTTTTTATAATTATGTGCAGGGAAACGATCCTTTGTAAGTATGGCCCACACAAAATCACCAACTTCATACTCAACATGACGGCGACGCCGATCAGCAGCAGCCTTATATGCATTATTTGCAGCATGTAACTGTGCTTGGGTAACAGAATGTAACTCCTGTAGATCCGCAATAAGTTCCCCAGCACGATGCTCAGGAGGTGCCCGAGATGGAAGTTGGAGAAGGTCCACCGGTCCACGTGGCAGAAAGTCAAAGACAACCTGCTGTGATTTTTGGCTAAGCTATGAGCAAACTCAGCTTGGCTCAATCTCATATCCCACGACTTCAAGTGAGTGCCCACCAAACAACACAACAGATTCCCAGGATCGATTAACAACTTTTATTTTTCCATCTGTTTGGGGATGATAAGCACTGCTAAAGTCAAGCCGTGTGTTTGCCATACGCCATAAACTTCTCCAAAAATGGCTTAAGAACCGAGTGTCACGGTCCGACACTATAGAGATAAGCAACCCATGAAGACGATAAACATCTCGAAAAAAAAGTTGAGCCACATGGACAGCGTCTGTCGTACACTTAAAAGGAATGAAATGGACCATTTTAGAAAAATGGTCAACCACCACAAGAATTGAATCAAAGCCACGTTGGGTGCGATGAAGACCAACACAAAGTCCATGCTGATGTCTGACCATGGCTGAGATGGTACTGGCAAAGGGCGATTCAACCCCGCATTAGTGGCAGTCCCCTTAGAAACTTGACACGTGCGACATTGAGCAACATAACGTGCCACATCACGACGAAGAGAAGGCCAAAAATATGAACGACGAACCAAGTCAATGGAATGATCACGTCCCACATGACCTGCGCCATGTAGTTCCTCAATCAAACGATGACGCGAGCTACATTGAGGTATACAAAGAAGCAATCTCTTGAATAGAAATCCATCTACCAAAATGAAATCATCCAAAGCCCCAGATATCATACGAGACAATAGGGGACCAAAGTATGAATCAGATGCATATAAAGCACTAAAGGTATCAAATCCAACAACCTGAAGGCGCATATCCATGAGTAAAAGTTGACGTCGGCTAAGAGCATCAGCAACCCTATTCGATGCACCAGAACGATGCTTCAACAACAAAATTAATCTATTGGAGAAAAGCAGCCCAAGAAGCATGACGAGGAGACAAGAAATCCTGTGTATTAATATGCTTTAAAGCATCATGATCAGTAAATAAGATAAACTCTCTTTGGTATAAATAGTGGCACCAACTGATGCAGCAAAAGATATGAAGAACTATAATTAAAGATATTAATCCGTTGATTTTACAAAGAGTACCAGAATAGCGAATAGATGTCTACTCGAACGTCGATTATTCACACAAGAATACCATAGGAGCAAATGGAAATGCACACGATTAAGATTATTAGTCCGTTGATTCAAGAGGAATACCGGAAGAACACATAAAACACGACAGGAGGGAATAAACCCAAACTTTTCTTAATCAAATTCAACTCCCGAAAACTATTACAATATCACTTATTTATAGGATCTGATATATTAATGACAAATATAAATAAAAGAAAATAAATCATAACATTATTATAAAATATTCTGATTACATCATATCTCCATCATTCTCCTCCTCTTGGAGACGATTCGAGAACCTCGAATCGAGCAGGGTTGTATCACGAATGAAAGTATGAAGACACGCTGGAACATCCTTGAATTCATATAATCCAAAATCATTTAAAATAACACTTTCATGTTCAATGTTGCAACAAATTATGAAATCCAGAAAATATGAATCTTTTGGATCATACGGAATCTTTTGAATTAGGCGCATTAACAGCAACTTCAATTATCTCTCTATAAAAAATTGGATCATCATAAACGTCAATTGGTCCACCCATCATAAGAAACTTCATCATCTTTCTCATCAAATATCGGTGAACCTTCATAGCCACCATCAACAAACTCGCCCTAATCAAGATTGAACGGAGAAAATAGATCAGAAAAAGAAAGATTATCATATTCATAGATCTGCTCATCATACATGATATCATCTACCGATTGATGCCTCAGAATCATCATCAAGGATCATAAATTGGCTCTGATAACAACTGATGTAGCGTGATCTAACAAGAAGGATAGAAGAACACGATGAATGAAATTGCCTTGACACTACGTGTACTATGCATCAAGAGGGATGAATCCCAATTCAATTTTTACAATATTCCAAAGATGCTTATCCCAAAATGAGAAGAAATATAAATACTACAACTACGGGATCAAGCCCACAAAAATTATTAAAAATACAAAGTCTGAAAACCCAATCCAACATTATTAAAAAAACAGTAAATTAAATAAATTAAAACTTCTTCTTCATCTTGCGGTCTTGGTGTTCCATAAAATCTAATGCAATCTCATCACCATCAAGAATTCAAACAAGACTCCAAGCCAAGTTCTAGAATACGAGTATACAAACGACACTCAAGAATAAACCATCATGGTTATAGCACGATCAAAAGGCTCAAATCCTCACATGGTTAATAGAATCCTAAGCACTCTTCAAAGCATGCAATCAACATAAATTTTCTATAAACTACAAGTAAAAATAGAACATGCTCATCATCAACAAATCAACATGCATCAAAATAAGTGCACATGCATAACATGAATAATCCTCAACACTAAACAATCCAAAGCAAATCCATGTAATCATCTTCCAACAATCAATCAACCAATTATCATCAAATTAAGTACATGCCACTCATACCAAAATACCTAACTTGTAAAGATAAAGGAAAAGGGAGATGAGATGAAACAGACAAAGATAAACCTGATGCTCTCTACTCCTCTGGAGCATCATCATCACTCGAACCCTCTTCATCATCACCATCACTCATCTCCGAGCGCAAACAATCTGCATCTCTATGAAGAGCATTAAGCTTCTTATCCAACTCGCGCTCGTCGGCATGCATCCTCCCTAATCTCCTATCCTTCTCAACATAGTTGCCCTGCAGCGTGTTGTGCCTCGCATCAAGTGAGGCATAATTCGCATTCAGCAATGCCAGCTGCCTATTCGTCTCCTGCTGATTTGCATTAAGCGTGGCGAAGTGCTTATTCATCAATCGGAATTGCTCCCGATAAAATTGATCCTGAGCTTGCAAAAAATCTTACTGCTACTGTGGCGGTGGCTCTTAAAACTCATGCTCATGCGGCTGTGGCTGTGGAGGCTGCACTGGAGGCATACCCATCTCTGGACATACAAAAGCTGGTGGCGGCTGCGTCTTTTTCTCTATAAAGTCGGTCGAATATCGTATCAAGACCATGTCCTCATCTAAGACGATCCCCTTGTTGGATTGTTTACTAAAAGTCTAGCTTTTTGTATGAACAATGTTATAACAATTTATTTGAAATGAGAATCATATGATCAAATGATTACGTCTTATAATTTATTTATATGTACGTTGTAATAGTCCACTTACTTTATAATGTAGATAATATGTTGTGCAACAACACGCGGAAGATCATATTATCGGTTTTCTTATAAAGTATAAACAGATGCTCACAACCGAGATAGACGGGGACTCTCTATCGGGATGGTTGTAGTATAATTTGGTATTAGTTTGTCTTGACTATAGAGTCACATTAGTATGCTTTGCGTGTATTGAGCAGGACCACTTGAGATCGTTCGACTTATACTGACTCATAGAAGAACTTGATCTATGTTATTATGGATGTTCGTGCTCTTAATCCCTATACAATAACCTCGACACGTAAGAAAGTGTATATTTCTTTGATTCATCAATGGGTGAGATTTACATGTATTAAATCAACAAACTCAGTAAATTGAGAAATAGTGCTGTCTCTATGGAGTGTTGTTAATTGTAGAAGGAATCCGTGTCCGACATATGTTGATGATGTCCCCTTGAGGAGCTCGTAAGGATTATCATGTACACCCTGCAGGTGGATTTATTCTGGCATGATAATTAGGTTAAGTGGTACTACTCTTGGATAAGATATTAATTAATGGAGTTGTCAGTAACTTAATTAATTAATGGGCATTGTATATCTTAAACATGGGGAGACTAACGGCTCATAATAACAAGGAGCCCATAACGTAATTATGGAATTAGAACAGTAGTGATGTAATAATATTTTATTGATATATATTATTATTATTGGACTTAAGTATAAGTTTTAGGCTAAACTTGGATACTTAAGCCCAATGGAGGCCCGACTCTAGTTTCTCCTCCTGGTACCTGTAATAGCCCATATATAAGTCATCTCAAGTATTTTAACCCTAAGATGAGACACGCCTAACATGTGAAGAGGGTAGACAAAACAGCAAATTGAGAACATCTCGAAGATCATCGCCCACACGACATTAAGATTGGACTTGTGAATACTGCAGAAGATCAAGAGGACGTTTGCTGCTGCTATCCGCTAATTTGTACAATTTTTATAAAATTTTAAAGACCTCAGAATTCAAGGTGTGATATACTGATGGAAATCCACGGAAGAGAGGATCATTTTGGCATGTAGATCACTCAATTCTGAGATCGGATGAGAGAGTTATGCCCAAAACAGTGAGACTGCGCAGGCTGCCGGTGAGAATCCATCTTCTTCAACATACCCTGGTGAAAGGTAATAAGCTTCTTTGGTTTCTTGCTTCTACTGAATTAGAAACGTATGGAAACCTAACGGTTAATGTTAACCAAACGATCAAATTCCAACACCTCTGAGCGCACATCTCAGCAAGAAGTCTCCAATCTCCTCTCTCCAGACAAGTCTCCGAGATCACCTTATGCTCCGAGGTATCCATCAATAAATTGTTGTTGATCCTAACGGTAGTGAGATCAACAATCGACAGTGGAATTCTGAATGTACAAGGATTCTTTCCTTGGATGAACATCCAAGTATCATCTAGCCGCTCAATCAGCCCCATTTTCACACATGATGTCAAAATCAAGTCTGGATCCCCTCAGATAGGCTTGTGCCTATTCAAATCAACTCTAGCAATCAAGGTGATGAGCCCTCCGATGTTCACACGCTGAAATTCGTGGGTAGAAAATTTATGAAGCTGCTGGAAGAAGTAAGTCGCTACATTAAAACGGACTCCATGTAGCAAGCACCATAACACATACAGCTCCCCTCTTGGAATACAACTCCCCTCGGACCTTGCAAACAGCGTGTTACCCAAAATTCTATCTGTATACATTAACACGGGATTGCGATGAAAGCAACCTTGGAAGTATTCGAATTATATCTCTCTCGCCTTCCCTTAATAGCTCTCCAGAACTCATCCGGCTTCAAATCATCATGCTCCACATCACCCGCATTCTCACAGCTAATCAATTCATTAAATTCTCGAGCCCACATCGTCTGCTCCTGCCCGCCAATCTACATCCGAATATCATAAGGCAGGTAATGGACTCCACGCTCTATTTTCAATGTGCATAAGACCTCCGCAGTGATATGAAAATAGGTCTCTCTCTTCATCTCCATGAACTGAGTAATGCCCATTCGATCGAACATCCAACGAATATCGCTGATAATGTTCATCTCCATCATCGCATGATCATCCTGATACCGCGTCCTCATGATCTTTTGTGCTATTGCAGTCCATAGCTCCTTCTTTTCCTCCCAATTTACAATTTTGATGTCATAATCGGATGGCCTCCTCTTATCCATCCTCATTTTGTTGACTATCTCACCCAACGAAGGCGACTTAGGTCTCTTCCTCTAGGATGAAGAAGCAATCCCTTTTTCCTATATAAACAATACTTCAATACATTCTAAAGAGATAGATATACTCATCCTAAGACTAGCATGAATCCTACTCAAGACTTCAAATTCATGTGCTCAAAACAACTCAATTCCAAGTGATAATCTCATCACAATAGCAATTATACATCAACCCTTCAATCAAGAACAATTGGAACTCTTTTAGTCTTAACACTACTCCACACAAGCATGCTTTCCATGTCACATAAACTTCAACCACAAATCCTAAAGCATGCTCATCTTCCACCCCTCAATTGCACCACAACAACACTCCCATTCAATGAGCTCATATATATAAATCGAAATTAACCTTAAGCCCCTACTATACACAATATCAATTCCACAAAAATTCAACAATTCAACATAAACCAAACCATGAAAATTCAATTGCAATTTCGAATAAGAACTTCAATAATTCAACAATCAAATCCAATCGAAACTATTTTTAATTCGCTCACCCAATCTTCACTAAGCATAATCACTACAATTCAAGAGTAAAAAGAGAGGAGAAGCATACCTTTGTTGGACATAGTGTGTGTGTGGTGTGCGACGATGAAAACCCCAAAAATTCAAGTGACTAGCTCCAAATCGGACTTGAAAACCCTCAAATTCGGATGTGGAAGTGTGTGGAAAGGTAG
Source organism: Pogostemon cablin (assembly GCA_023678885.1). Taxonomy (NCBI): domain Eukaryota; kingdom Viridiplantae; phylum Streptophyta; class Magnoliopsida; order Lamiales; family Lamiaceae; genus Pogostemon; species Pogostemon cablin. Next base: position 16,185,998 of record CM042960.1, read on the forward strand.
ATTAGAGTGTAGGGAAGAATTTTGAAAGAAGAATTATGGATTGGAATCGGTGTTCGAGAGAAGGTGATGGGAGTATGTCGAACGGAATGAGAAAACTAACCTTTTAAACTGATTCCGGACTCCGTTCGACTTGATCGGCTTAGTCGAACAAGGGGTGTAAGTCGAGCAACCTGGATCTACCCTAAAAATTGGCTTCATTCGACCTCTGTTCGACCAAAATATATTTGTCGAACAAGTGCTGGAAGTCGAGCAACTTGCCTAGTCGTGCCCCCTATTCTTCTTTGTCCCGCTCGACCTTCGTTCGACTTGCAATCATTGGTCGAACAACCTTTGCTTGGTCAAACAAACTCTCTGTAAGTTTTGCACATTTTGTTCAACCAGTGCTCGACCAGACTAGTTGGTCGAACAACATCTCATTGGTCGAACAACTTCCCAGATTTTCGCAACTTCGTATTCCTCTCGCCTTTCCCTGTAACAATTAAACTATAGGACAACATCAAGTATCAAGATAGCAATTTCTAAGCTCGAGAACCACTTTTAGACCATATAACATCATGTGTAACTCCACAATGACCCTTAAAAATAAAACACCACTAAACATCAGGCAAATTGCAAAAAATCGATACATCAAAACCAGTTGAAGTTTTAATATACCGCAAAAAATCAGCTCCCCTAGCAAACATTACAAAGAAAAGATTATACTCTTCGTGCTACGATGAGGTAAGTACATCACACCCCCTAAACATAGTAGAAACTATCGTGGAAACTAAGTTTGCAAAGAGATGTAATTTCCGAATAATAAGCACGTCAAATATAAAACTTTCTTACTCACACCAATGAAAATAAAGCAATAAAATGGGAGGGAAAGCCCCTAACAGGCGCTCTTGCTTAACGTCATAGAGTCATGATGGTACCAATCTAGTGCAAGGTATCTTCAAAGATGATGCAAGCATCATCTGGCGACTTGTACTACTACAAACGATGCCCATTCGCCGCGATAATATCCCCATCTTTGTCCATAAGCTCAAAACTCCCCCCTCCGCAGGCTCTACGGATAATGAACGGCCCCGTCCACTTTGATTTCAATTTCCCTGTGAAGAGCTTCAAACGAGAGTTAAAAAGTAATACATCATCACCTTGCTTGAACTCCTTGTATGAGATCTTTGAATCATGCCACTTCTACATTCTCTCCATGTAGATCACCGAATTCTTGTAGGCTCGATTTCTGAACTCATCCAATTGATTTATATGAGTCATCCTCAACTCCTTTTGATCCTTAAGAGACAAGTTCAAACTCCTCAATGCCCAAAAAGCTTTGTGCTGAATTTCTACGGGTAAGTGGCACGGCTTCCCATAGATAATTTGGTACTGTGACATATCCAACATCGTCTTATAAGCAATCCGGAACCCCCATAAAACATCATCGAGCTTCATAGCCCAATCCTTCCTATTGGTTCCGACTACCTTTTCCAAAACTTGCTTCACTTGTCGATTGGAGACTTCAGCTTGCCCATTCGCTTGAGGATGAAAGGGTGTAGTAACCCTATGCTTAACACCATAATCCTTGAGAACCTTTTCAAGAAGCTTATTGACGAAGTGAGTACCTCCATCGCTTATTAGTGCTCTAGGAACTCCGTATCGGACAAATATATATTTCTTCAAGAAAGATAAAACAGTCCTTGAATCGTTCACGCGAGTGGGAATAGCTTCCACCAACTTAGAAACATAATCCACTGCTAAAAGGATGTAGAGAAATCCATTAGATGGAGGAAAGGCCCCATAAAATCGATCCCTCATACATCAAAGATATCAAAAATAATGCTCGGCTGAAGTGGCTTCTCATCTCTTCTACTTATGTTTCCCATCCTTTGACATCTATCGCATGTCGCCACATAAGTTTCACAATCTTTGAACAAAGTAGGCTAATAAAGAGCGGATTGAAGTACATTCGCTGTCGTCTTTTGAGCTCTGAAGTACCCCCCATTAGGTTGTGTATGGCAAAAATCAAGAATGCTCTCCATCTCCATCTTGGCACACACCTACGGACGATAGAATCCGTACATATCTTTTAGACAAACGGATCATACCATATAAACGTCTCAACATCCCGCTTGAATTTCGCAAGTTGATATAGGTTGAGATCTCTTGGAATTTCTCCTACAGTAATGTAATTCACATAATCCGCATATCATGGATCCATCCCTTGGGCAGCCACCACACATGCTCTTTCCGCTCTTTCAACAAACACCGTCATGATCTTCTCATCAGGGAACATCTATTCTATGTAATCGGAAGAATCATCACAGTGCTCTCTTGTCTCCAACCATGATAGGTGATCTGCTAAAACATTTTATGTACCCTTCTTATCTCGGATCTCCATATCAAACTCCTGCAGAAGAATGATCCATCTAATGACCCTTGGCTTTGTTTCCTTCTTCTCCATCAAGTACCGGATCGCAGAATGATCCGTATACACTATAGTCTTCATGCCAACCAAATACTACCGAAACTTATAGAATGCATATACCACAGCAAGAAACTCCTTTTCAGTCACTGTGTAGTTCTTTTGTGTAGCATCAAAAGTCTTATTGGCATATTAAATGGCGCCAAACTTCTTGTCCCTCAACTGCCCAAGAACCACTCCAAGTGCTAAGTCACTTGCATCACACATAAGTACAAAAACACCGAGTCCAATCTGGTGTGATCAATATAGGTGCAGTAATAAGAGCCTCTTTTAAAACCTGAAAAGTTGTTAGACACTCTTCATCAATAACAAAAGGAACATCCTTTTCAAGTAAATGAGATAAGGGCTTGGAGTATTTCGAGAAATCTTTTATGAATCTTCTATAAAAACCGGCGTGTCCAACGAAGGACCGCACTCCCTTTTCATTAGTAGGTGGTGGAAGCTTCTCAATCGCCACCACCTTTGCTCTATCCTTCTGCAATTCCTTGGCCGAAATATGATGGCCAAGAACAATCCCATCTCTGACCATGAAGTGGCACTTCTCCCAATTCAAGACAAAATTAATTTCTTGGCATCTCTTCAAAACTGTAGCAAGGTTAGATAAAAAAATATCAAAGGAGGAACCAAACAAAGAAAAATCATCCATAAACACCTCCATGATATTTTATATCAACCCATCCAATATGGTCATCATGCAACACTGAAATGTAGTAGACGCATTACATAATCCAAAAGGAATCTTTCTAAAGGCAAAAGTTCCATTAGGGCAAGTGAAATTAGTCTTTTCTTGATCCTCGGGTGCTATCATGATTTGATTATAACCCGAGGACCCCTCCAAGAAATAATAAAACTCATACCCTGCAAGACGATCAAGCATTTGATCCATAAAAAGAAGGAAAAAATGGTCTTTGCATGTATTTTCATTCAGTTTCATGTAATTCGTACACACACGTCATCCCATAGGAATCCTAGTGGCTAATGTCTCTTCATCTTCAGCTTTCACAGTACTCATGCCCCCCTTCTTAGCTACTACATGCAATGGACTCACATGGGGACTATCACTAATGGGATAAATAATTCCATCATCTAACCATGTTAGGATTTGCTTCCTAATCACTTCTTGAATAGCGGGATTCAAATTCCGCTGATTCTATATACTACTCTTGGCCTCATCTAACAATCTTATTCTATGCATGCAATATGAAGGATTAATACTTTTAAGTCATCTAAAGACCAACCAATCGTAGACTTATACTTCCTAAGCACATTTAACAATTCCTCAAGTTGATCATCATCAAGAGTAGAAGATACAATTACTGGATATTTTTTATTGTCGTCTAGATAGGCATACTTTAAGTGCTCCGGTAGCGGTTTCAACTCCTCTTTCTTCTCTTCTTAAGGTGCGCTCTCTCTATCCAAAGGCAAGTACCTCCTATTCCACTTCACCTCTTCAATCTTGGTCCTTTTCGACTCATACCTGCCATCACCCAAAGCAAGTAAATTTTTAAGGAAATCAATACATACCTCGTTGGAGAGTTCATCTAGCTCCATGGTGGGAAAAATAAAAGACTCCTCCAAGCATGTCTCAAGAGGATCCTTAGAGAGGATCAAGGACATGTCTTCCTTCACGATCTCCTCCACCACGTCTATACTATGACATTGCGTCTCCATGGGCATCTTCATTGCTTTGTCAGGGTGGGTAAATAAGATCTCTTCTTTATCCATCCTCAGCCATAGCTCACCCTTTTGCACATCAATCATAGCTCCTACAGTCGCAAGGAAAGATCTCCCTAAGATTAGAGGGATATTATCCTTGTCATCCTCCATCTCAAGTACAAGAAAGTCCACAGGAAAGATAAGCTTTTCTACTTTGACATGAACGTCTTCAATAACACCCTTCGAAAAAGTCATAGACCTATCCGCCAATTGTAGAGCAACCAATGTGGGAGTTAACTCCCTCAAACCAAGCCTTTTAAAAATGGACAAAGGCATCAAATTAATGCTTGCCCCAAGATCACACAAGGCTCGTCGTGCCGGCCCCTTTCCAATTTCACACAAGATAGTAAAGCTTCCTGGATCTTTCAACTTAGCTGCCAGCTTCCTTTGTATGATCGAGCTGCAATTTTCCAACAGATTCACTATTTCAATCCCGTTCAAGCTTCTCTCCTTCAAAAGTATATCCTTCAGAAAACGGGCATAATATGGCATCTCCAAGATCGCTTCGAAGAAAGGAATGTTCAAGCTTATTTTGTTTATGATGTCTAAATACCTCTTGAACTTTCTTCCGATCCCTTTTTGACAAGCTTGAATGGAAACAATGGTGGTATCTTTGTTTTGGGAATTCCTCATTCATCACGTTCAACCTTCTTCGCTTTATCCTTTTCGGCTCTCAATCTCTTAAGTCTTTCCCACTTCTTCTCTACTGTAATCTCAGTGTTCTGCTCTTGAGATGGTACCATGATGTTCTGATCAATGGGTGTAGCATTCGGGATCGAATCAGACTCTGAACTAAACTTCTCGACTTCTGTTCGACCGAGCTGGTTTGGTCGAACAGACTAGGGTTGGTCGAACAAGTTAGTTGATCGCGAGCTCTCATTCTCCAGGTGATGCTCGACCACTGTTTGACCAAAATGGTCGGGTCGAATAGCAAGGTCTTGGTCGAATGACTTTGCAGCTCGAGCAATTCCTTTCTTCAGGTGTTGTTCGACCTTCGTTCGACCAAAATAGTTTGGTCGAACAAATGATGTTGGTCGAATGGTGGGTCTGAAAATAGAGCATCGTAATTCTATTTCTCTGGAGTTTGCTCGACCTCACCTCGACCAGCTGGTCTGATCGAGCGACTCAAGTCTGTCGAGCAACTCCACTGCTCCCTTTATTTTTAATCATCGGCATCATCGGACCTTTGTAGTGCATTTCTGACCTCAATGTGATGGCATGGCAAGACTTTGGATTCTCAATACTTTTTGAGTCAATTTGTTTATGTTTCCGGCCATCTCCCTCATAAGCAACGTAAGGTCTTCACTTGTATAGACAAATCCTCATGATTAGCATTAATCTTTTTTTCTAACTTGGCCTCAAGACGATCCACTCTTGCATCGTTCCTCGCCATGTACTTGTTCACCGTATCCTCGAAACATGGTTTCCCTTCTTCCACCTTAGCACCCGGTTCAACACCAATAGGAGGTTGTAATGCATTGTTGGGATTACTCCACAAAAACTATGGCCTCCTTGGTTGTTGATAATTACCTGACGGACCACGATTATTGTAGTTTCCCTGATAATTCTGATTTTCTTATTTTGGAACCTCGTTCCTTGAAAACTTTGACCCATGGCGTAGTTAGCCTCCTCGATCTCCTCTTGGCTAGCTCCTTCATAGCCACCATCCTGCTGCATCATTGGTACTCTCTGAGATATATCTGTAATTTTCTTTTGCTGAGACTCGAGTAGCTTGTTGATATTAGCCAAGCTATAGACGATCTCATCATCTCTTCCCGACTTCACCATAGTATGCTCAACCTGTGCTACTTTACCAAGAACATAAGTGCCTCTCACTCTATCAGTCGGCCAATCTCTTGAATTCATCGAAATGTCCTGAAAGAGCTTCTCGGCCTCTATGGGTGACTTCGTAAGCATTGCTCCATTGGATGAAGCATCAAGTAACACACGAGAATCGCAATCCAACCCATTGTAGAAAATACTGTTGTATTGAGCTTTAGATAGCCCATGCTGTGGACACTTTCGAAGCATGTCCTGGACTCTGTCCCAAGCATCATGAAACTTCTCATTACCATGGATAGCAAATTGATTGATTTCTTGCTTAATCTTGAACACCTTCGAATGTGGCATGTATCGCTCCAAGAATTTCACTTTCAACTTCTCCCTGGTATCACATTCAGCAGCATCAAGATTATCGTACCAATCTCTCGCTTTTTCATTCAGTGAGAACTTAAACAAGATGATCTTCCTCGCATCCTTATGAGCTCCTGCATCTTTTTATGTACTGCATACCCAAGGAACTTATTTAGATGTTGCTAAGGATCTTCAAAGGTTCTCCCAGAGAAGGGACTCCTTTCAATCATGGTGATAAGAGCAAGGTATAGATCAAAATCAGCTCCGGCCCTTCTTGCTCCTAACAGCCCCGCATTGCCTCCTTCATTGTTCTTAAAGACTTCACAGATGGTGAGTGTATTGGGATTCGCCGCCATGTTGACTGCTTCTGCTTCCAAGTTGAATTCGGTTGCAGCTTCAGTTGCTTACGGAATTAGCTCTCTAACGTCAACTACTTGATCAATAGTATTGGTTGGCTCCTTGTTCTTATTCTTCTTAGGGTTTCTTTTCCTCGCGGATGCTTCTAGTTTCAGATCAAAAGGTTCTAGATTAGTTCCTTTCGTTCTAGTGTGCATGCACCTGAGAAAAATTCAAAGTTAGAAAGAAAAGAAAACAAGAATAAAATAGTCCTAATTAAACTAGAAATAATGGATTAATAATTAAGCCGTCCCCAACAACGGCGCCAAGAACTTGATGAGAGTTTTCTCAACACTAAAGTATGAAGGATATCAATTGTAGTTTCGATAGGCGACCAAGTGATTATCGAACCCAAGGGACAGATTATTATCAATTATATTATAATGAATTAAGACTATGCTAGCAAATTGGTTTATGGTGATTAAGTAACTAAATAACAAGTAATTAAAATAGCAAAAAAAGTAAACAATCAATAGAGATAATACGACTGTGATCAAGTGAGAAATTAGGTAGTTCTAAGGGTCATCCAGTTTTACTTATTAATCTCTCTTCCATGCATTGATGTCCGACTCTGCCTTGTGGTCTATGGACGCATCACTAAACCATCCAAGTTCACTCTATAGACACAAGTAAACATCCGTATGACACGTGTGAACATCATCAGAACAAGAAATATAATTCACCCCCTTTTCTAGGTACTATCAGTATCAATTATTCCCATGTAGTTAGTACTCTAACCCGATATGATCTCCCTTTATAGATACTATGAAGTTATACTCTTTATCCTACTTATTAACCCGAATATTATTCAATTAACAAGTATTCTTATAAGATAGTTCTAATAAGACTTCGGAATCCCTTCACTTAGAATTATAACAGGCAATCCTGTTCAGCAGTGAACGCACTCAATCAATAACCAAGATATGTATTCAGACTCTACATAACAGTTAATGATGCACAAAACGACTGTGAATATGAATTTAAAAAATGCAATCTTATATAAAATAAACCATAAGTAGTATTGTACGGAGTTTACACATGAAAGACAAACTAACTCATAAAAACTTCATAACCCTAGAACTACCGAAGCGGTTCTAGCCCATGATTGATCTAGGAACAATCATGGTGGTTGGTAGGATCTTACCCATAGTCTTGAAAATTACAAGATAAATTAAGAACCAAAGCAAATTCTAGATGCGAGTGCCTTCGCGACTCTCTCCATCTTGAATCTTCATTTGATTCTCACTTGCTTCGACAGACGAACCTCTCTCCACAGCTCCTCCGGATGGTGGTAGGGTTTTGGTAGTGAATAGATGATGAAGTGGTGTGTATCTTTTCTCCTGCAAAAGCTCTTCTTTTATACTCGTGGAACCTCCTTACGGGCCTAGGATGGGCTTTTGCTTGAGGCATACGTCAAATTTGTTAAAAAAAATACGGAATTTCAAAAAATAGAAGCAGCGACATTCTGTTCGACCAAGCCTTGACTGATCGAGCAAGGCCTCCTGGTCGAGCAACGGTCGAGCAAGCCTTATGTAAGTTTTTGCATATTTTATTCAACCAAGCCTCATCTGTTTGACCAGGATGATGCTGGTCGAACAACATCCCTTGGTCGAGCAAGCTCTCTGTACGTTTCTGCATATTTTGCTCGACTTGACCACCTTGTTCGACTAAGGTGAAGATGGTCGAACAAGGACCTGAGGTCGAACAGCCTTCTAAAATTGCCTCAAAGTCGTGTCTTCCAATTTCGAGCCCTTATGATCTATTTCCTATACAAATATGCTCTAAAAGCTATAGTATCCTCTGATTCGTGGATTTTCCATAAACATTCTGATTCGTCTCAATAAAAGACTAAATCGTACTCAATTTCCACTGAAATCAGAGCCCAAAATATGTGAATTTACACTCTCATCAATCATATTTCTTTTTAGTACGAGGGTACCAATTTCAGGTACTTCCCTTCTAAGTAGTTGGGGTACCGGTTTCATGTACTACCCCTAACAAGATTTATTCATTTTTTCTTTTCTTCAAATTCATGCTACTCATCCTAAATTTTCTTCCTTTCTTCTTCAAATTCAAGCTAGCATTTATTTTTCCCAACTTTCTACTAATGAATAAAGGCTTTTTATCAAGGCTTGCCAAAGAAAAAACTTTTAAAGACTCAAAAGGGCTCGCAATGATTTATATACTATATGGGAAGGTAAATTTGGCTAAGTGACTCAAATAAACAATAATGGCCTAAGATCATGTCCTAATAACTAATCAATCATAAGTCTCACACAAGACTTCAAGCCAAGTTCTAGAATACGTCATATGAACGATTCTCTCAAGAATAAACTATCATGCATATAGCATAATTTCATAAGGCTCAAATTCTCACATGGGTAAATAGAATCCTAAGCACACCTCATAGCATATAATCAAGATCAATTCGCAATGAACTCCACATATTTAACAAGTAATACATGCCTCTCATCAACAAAATCGACACATGCAAAATATGAATGCATCATACTTAACAAAGAACCCATCATATCAACCCAAATCAAGTATATTCAACCACTCCATCCTCAAGTATCAAGTATCACAATCTCCATCCAACATCAAATCAACATATTAATATACATTCCACACAAACCACAAATACCCATCCTGTAAAGAGAAAAAAGAGAAGTGGGATGAGATGAAACAGACGAACGGAAAAAAACCTAGCGTAACCTATTCCACCGGAGCATCATTCTCATCATCGTCACCACTCATCTCCATGAACCAACGGACAAAATCCATGTGGAGATTATTCAGCTTCCTATCTAGCTCACGCTCATCAGCCTGCATCTTTTCCAATCTCCTATCCATCTCCACGTAATTCGTATGCAGTGCAGTATATCTCATATCAAGTGCTGCATAACTCGTGGTAAGCAAGCCCAGCTGGTGGTTCATCTCTTTCTGATTGTTGTTCAGGTAGGTCTAATGCTTGTTTATCAACCTGAACTGCTCCCTTAAATACTCATCAGGATAGCCCCAAAACTGCTATTGAGGCACTGCTGGAATGGGTGGTGGTAGCATCCCATGCTGCTGCAGAACATCCATCTCAGAATATCCATCTTAGGATGGATCTGATCCGCTCCATGCTGCTTTTGTAGCTGTGGTTATGGCTGTGGCTCGAACTGTCTTCATCAACAATCCTTTGTAGCTCTTGGTACATCCCTGCAGCATACATCTAAGCCACAGTCCTCCAATCGCCTTTCCTTAAGCACGTGATTGAAATAGCCTCATGCACCAACGTGCTCATCAACTTGTTATCCTCACTCCGGATCATAGTCAGATCACTCACATCGAATGGGCACATGTAAGAAAATATCTCCGATCCCCTCGTGTAGAACCAATCTCCATCACGATGATGAGCAAAATCAGCTTTCATGCATGCACTCATGACTAGATCCGAATCTTCAAGGATGGGTGTAATGCCAGTAAAGTCCATCTCAGCCACAGAAGTGAGCAATCCACCAATATTCACTCAATGAAACGTGGAGCTCCTAAATATGTACAGTTGCTGAATCAGGTACGACCCCACATTAAACCTTACTCCATTAAGCATACACTAGAGAGCATACAACTCTCCTCTCGACATGCAACTTCCTTCAGAACGGGCAAAGAGTGTGTTCCTCAAAACTCTATCCATATATCGAATCATAGAATTCTGAATCAAAGAAGTGCGGGCATCCTTAGTTTTAAAATCCACGTCCTCTCTAGAAATCATTCGCCTTGAAATACCCATTCTCATTCCTGGATATCCCCCTTGGAGTCTCAAAAAGCACATTGAAATCCTCCGCTGACCATTTTCTCATCTCGCCCCCCAACTAAAACGAACACTCATAAGGGAGCGAACTAGAGCCTTTCTTGATAGTGATCGAGCATAACACCTCAGTAGTCACATGAAAGTACGTCGGCTTTTTCAACTCCATGAAGTGATGTATCCCTACTTGGTCAAACATCCATATAATATCATCTCCGATGCGCATTGTAATCAAGGTTCCATCATCCTGGTACCTCGTGAGCTATCTTGTCAGATATATCACCCCATCATTCCTTAATTTCCTCCCAATTTTCCATCCGAATCTTGAAATCTTTAGGTAGCCTCTCCTTAAGCCTTAGCATCTTGGGAACATCGTCCTCATGAGATAGCCTATCTTGTCTCTTCTTTGATCAAACTTCAGTCTCCTTTCCTTTTCCTACAAAACAATACTTCAATACCAAACGGATACAAGAAAATCAAATTAAATCCAATGCAACTAATTATACATTAAACTCTACCCAAGACTTCAAGTTTTCATGTATAATCATCTTCAAACAAGCATGTTTCTTCTTCATCAAGACTTCATCAATCAAAACATTCACATGCTAATTCAATTCCACTTCAATTCCAACTTCTCAATTATCAACAATTTCAACAACCACTTCACTTTCTTAAGCATGCATTCAACAATTCAACACAATTCAACTCAAAATTCAACATGATTCACTTCACTTCTCAATAACTCATCAATTTCACGTAAACATCAAGGTCTAACAATTCAACAATTAAAATCGGACCCATCAATTGCTCATAGGAAAATTCAAATAATAATTCAATTTGCACCATGGATTATCATGAAAACGAGTTCAATCAACTTACCCGTCAAGAGAACATACCTTTTGATCCGGCCATGGCTTAATATGAACAAGTGCGAAAGATCCCCAAATTCGTCGAGAACAACTAGAACTCTCCAAATTCATGACAAATCGAGTGTACATAGTGTGGAATGTGGTTTAATCAGGGTGAAATTGAGTGAAAATGAAGTTTTAAAGAAGAAATTCTTGGTTCGGAGAGGATTCGAGTGCGGGTGGTGAGTAAAGTGATCGAAACATGGGTGAAAATCCACTTAAATTTGCAACTTACCTATACAATTCGACCGAACGGGTGGTTAAACCACCTCGTCGTGGTCGAATTGTGCTTTTGGACATATTCAGCACCTCGGTTCCACCCGAACGGCTAGTCGAATCAAACTGTCGTGGTCGAACCGGCCTGTTACTAACTTTCAAGTGGCTGGTTCGACCCAAACTCTTAGTCAATTCACACCTTCGTGGTCGAATCGACTTGTAATAAAATCTCTGATCAATGATTCGACCTATACCGCTGGTCGAAGCCTGGTCAAACCACTTCGTATTTGGTCGAATCGACCTATAACGAACTTTCAGGTTCACGGTTCGACTTGCGCTGCTCAGTTCGACCACTCTCCTTGGTTGAATCGAGCTTATGTTCCTTTGAAATTCACTATTCTTCATGCTCTGCACACTTCAAGCTCAAAAACGAACATTAGGTACCAACACAGACCAAAACCAAGCAAGAGAACTACTTCAAAGACTCTAAAATTGTGTGTATTGTGTGTGTATACTCCGCATATGACTCAATAAATAAAACACCACTAAACATCAGGCAAATTGAAAAAAATCGACAAGTCAAAACCGGTTAAAGTTTTAATATGCCGCAAAAAATCAACTCCCCTAATAGACGTTACAAAGAGAAGATTATAATCTCCGTTCTACGGTGAGGTAAGTACATCACACCCTTCCAAACTTAGTAGAAACTATAGTCGAAACTAAGTTTGAAATAAGATGTAATTTCAGATAAGTAAGCACATCAAATATAAAAAATTTTACCCACACTAAAGAAATAAAACAATAAAACAGGAGGAAAAGCCCCCAACAAGAGCTCTTGTTTAACGTCGGAGAGTCACGACGGTATCAAATCAATGTAAGGTATCCTCAAAGACGATGCAAGCATCATCCGGTGACTTATAGTGCTTCAATCGATGCCCATTCGCCGCTATGATGTCTCTGTCCTTGTCCATAAGTTCGAAACTCCTCCTCCGCAGGCTCTATGTATGGATAATGAACGGTCCTGTCCACTTCGATTTCAATTTTTCTGCAAAGAGCTTCAAACGAGAGTTAAAGAGTAGTACCTCATCACCTTGCTTGAATTCCTTGTAAGTGATCTTCGAATCATGCCACTTCTTCATTCTTTCCTTATAGATCACTGAATTCTTGTAAGCTTGATTCTTGAACTCGTCTAGATGATTGATTTGAGTCATCCTCAACTCCTTTTGATCCTTAAGACATAAGTTCAAGCTTCTCAATGCCTAAAAAGCTTTATGATGGATCTCCATGGGTAAGTGGAACAGCTTTCCATAGGCGATTTGATACGGTGATATATCAAGCATGGTCTTGTACGCAGTTCGGAACCCCCACAGCACATCATCGAGCTTCATAGGCCAATCTTTCCTATTGGTTCCTACTACTTTCTCCAAAATTTACTTCACTTGTCGGTTAGAGACCTCGGCTTGCCCATTTGCTTGAGGGTGATAGGGTGTAGTAATCCCATGCTTCACACTGTAATACTTGAACACTCTCTCTAGAAGTTTGTTGACGAAGTGGGAACCTCCATTGCTTACAAGTGCCCGAGGGACTCCATAGCGGGCAAAGATATGTTTCTTCAAGAAAGACAACACGGTCTTTGAATCATTCAAGCGAGTAGGAATGGTCTAAGAAGGATGTAGAGAAATTCATTTGATGGGGGAAAAGGCCCCATAAAATCGATTCTCCATACATCGAAGATCTCTACAAAAATGCTCGGCTGAAGTGGCATCTCATCTCTCCTACTTATGTTTCCCATCTGTTGATATCTATCGCATGTCGCTACATAGGATTCACCATCTTTAAACAAAGTAGGCCAATAAAGAGCAGATTGAAGTACCTTAGCTGCCGTCTTTTAAGCTCCGAAGTGCCCCTCGTTAGGTTGTTTATGGCAAAAGTCAAGAACACTCTTCATCTCTATCTCAGGCACACACCTACGAACTATAGAATCCGTACAGATTTTGTAGACAACCGGATCATACCATATGAAAGTCTCAACATTCCTTTTAAACTTAGCAAGTTGATACCAGTTGAGATCTGTTGGAATTTCTCCTACATCAATGTAGTTGACATAATCCGCATACCATGGATCCATTATTTGAGCAGAAACTACACATGCTCTTTTCGCCCCTTCAGCAAACACCACCATGGTCTTCTCATCGGGAAACATCTCATCAATGTATTCAAAAAAATCATCACAATGCTCCCTTGTCTCCAACCTTGATAGGTGATCTGTCAAAATATTCTCCATTCCTTTCTTATCTCGGATCTCCATATCAAATTCCTATAGAAGAAGGACCCAACTAATGATCCTTGGCTTCGCTTCCTTCTTCTCCATTAAGTACCGGATCGCAGAATGATTCGTATACACAATGGTCTTCATGCCAACCAAATACTGTCGAAACTTATTGAATGCATACACAACAACTAGAAACTCATTTTCAGTGGTAGTGTAGTTATTTTGTGCTATATCAAAAGTCTTACTCGCATAGTAGATGGTCCATAACTTCTTTTCATTTATCTGCTCAAGCACCACTCCAAGTGCTTGATCACTTGCATCACACATAAGTACAAACGGTTGAGTCCAATCCGGTGTGATCAAGATAGGCGTAGTGATAAGTGCCTCCTTCAAAACCTAAAAAGCTATTAAGCATTCATCATCAAAAACAAAAGGAACATCCTTTTCAAGTAAGTGAGACAATGGTTTGGAGTATTTTGAGAAGTCTTTGATAAATCTCCTATAAAATCCTGCGTGTCAAGGGAGGACCGCACTCTTTTTTCATTCGTAGGTGGTGGAAGCTACTCAATAGCCACCACCTTTGCTCTATCAACTTGCAATCCCTTAGCCAAAATATGGTGTCTAAGAACAGTCTCATCTCTCACCATGAAGTGGCATTTCTCCCAATTCAAGACAAGATTAGTTTCTTGACATCTTTTCAAAACAGTAGATAGGTTAGACAAACAAATATCAAAGAAAGAACCAAACACAGAAAAATCATCCATAAATACCTACATGATCTTTTCTGTCAAACCATCAAATATGGCCATCATGCAATGCTGAAATGTGGCGAGTGCATTACACAATTCAAAAGACATCTTTCTAAAGTCAAAAATTCCATAAGGGAAAGAAAAGTAGTTTTTCTTGGTCCTCAGGTGCAATTATGATTTAATTATACCCCAAGTACCCATCCAAGAAATAATAAAACTCATACCATGCAAGACGATCAAGCATTTGATCTATGAAAGGAAGGGAGAAGTGGTCTTTGCATGTATTTTCATTCAATTTCCTATAATCAGTACACATACGTCATCCCGTAGGAATCCTAGGGGCTAGAGTCTCACCATCATCGACTTTCACAATAGTCATGCCCCCTTCTTAGCTACCACATGCAATGGACTCACATGGGGACTATCACTAATTTGGTAAATAATTCCTGCGTCTAGCCATGTTAAGATTTGCTTCCTAATCACTTCTTGAATAGTAGGATTAACTCTTCGCTGATTTTGAATGCTACTATTAGCCTCATCTAACAATCTTATCTTATGCATGCAATATGATGGACTAATACCTTTCAAATCATCAAGAGACCAACCATTGCAGACTTATATTTTCTAAGCACATCTAATAACTCATCGAGTTGATCATCAGTTAGAGAAGAAGATACAATTACCGGATATGTTTTATTATCACCTAGATAGGCATACTTCAAGTGCTCTGGTAGTGGTTTCAACTCTTCCTTCATTTCTTCTGTGATTGTGCTTTCTCTATCCAAAGGCAAGTATTTTCTAGTCCACTTCACCTCTTCAAACTTGGTCCTTTTTTATTCATACCTGTCATCACCCAAAGCAAGTAGGTTTTCTAGAAAATCAATACATACCTTATTGGAGAGCTCATCTAGTTCGGTGGTGGGAAAAGTAAGAGACTCTGCTATGCATGTCCCCAAGGGATCCTTAGAAAGGTTCAAAGACATATCTTCCTTCACGATCTCCTCCACCACATCGATGTTGTGATACTGCGTCTCCCTCGGCATCTTCATTGTTTTATCAAGGTTGAACAACACCTTTTTTTATTCATGTGCAGCCTTAGCTCACTCTTCTGCACTTCAATCATAGCTCCAGCTGTAGCAAGGAATGGTCTTCCTAAGATAAGGGGAACATTATCCTTGTCATCCTTCGTCTAGAGTACAAGAAAGTCCACAGGAAAGACTAGTTTCTTTACTTTCACTAGAACGTCTTCAATCATCCCTTTCGAAAAAGTCATAGACCGATCCGCCAATTGTAGAGCAACCATTGTGGAAGGTAACTCTCCCAAACCAAGCCTTTGAAATATCGACAAGGGCATCAAATTGATGCTTGCCCTAAGATCTCACAAGGCTTGTCGTGCCAGTCCCTTCCCAATTTCACATAGAATGCTGAAACTTCCCGGATCCTTTAACTTCACTAGCAGCTTCCTCTGTAAGATCAAGTTGCAGTTCTCAGACAAATTCACTATCTCAATTCCATTCAAGCTTTTCTTCTTCAAAAGTATATCCTTTAGGAAGCGAGCATAATATGGCATCTCTAAGAGTGCTTCAGAGAAAAGAATGCTCAAGCTTATCTTGTTTATGATATCTGAAAACTTTTTGAACTTTTCTCCAATCCCTTCTTCACTAGCTTGAAAGGAAACGGATGTGGTATCTTAGTCTTTGGAATTCCCCATTCATCACGTTCAACCTTCTCCGTTTATCCTTTTCGACTCTCAATCTCTTTGCTCTTTCCCATTTCTTTTCTCTTATAAGCTCAGTATTCTACACTTTGGATGGCACTGGAGTAGCATCAACATCAAGTAAATTATTTGGCATGAAAAATGGTGCCGAACGATGTGGTTCGACCAGGCATACTTGTCGAACCAGACGAGTAATGGTCGAACCGCGCTTCTGCAAGTTTGTTCTCCCCTGGATAGGCTGGTTTGACCATGGTTCGACCAACAGGGTTGGTCGAACCATTATGATCGTGGTCGAATAGCCTTTCTGAAAAAATAGGGTGCTCTGGACAGACCGGTTTGACCATGGTTCGACCAACAGGTTTGGTCAAACCAAATCGGTCATGGTTGAACCGCTCGGTTTGGATCTCCAGAAGTTACCCAGGTGTCTAGTTTGACCTCCTCAGTGTGGTTTGACCATCTGTGTTGGTCGAATCAAGATCGATCGGGCTCCTGAAGCTTCAGAACTCATTTCCGGCATCATTGGTCCCTCATACTATGTTCCAGATCTTAAAGTGATGGCATGACACTGCTTCAGATTCGCTATATTTGCGATGGGAACATACCTTTCTCCACTGTCTACGTCAATTGTTTGACATTTCCGACCATCTCCCCCATCAACAATGTCAAGTCCTTCATTTGCTTAGAAATATCCTCATGATTTGCATCAATTTTCTTTCAAACTTGGCCTCAAAATGATCTACTCTTGCATCATTCCTTGCCATGTGTGTTCACCGTATCCTCAAAATGATCTTCTCTCCATGAAAACTTCGGCATCCTTGGTTGTTGATAATTACCCGGGGGACCACGATTATTGTAGTTCCCTTGGTAATTCCGGTTTTCTTGATTTTGGAATCTCGTTCCTTGAATACTTTGACCCATGGCATAGTTCGCCTCTTTCATCTCCTCTTGTCTAGCTCCTTCATTACACACATCCTGCTGCATAATTGGTACTCGCTGAGCTATGTCAGTAATCTGCTTTTGCTGAGACTCTAGTAACTTATTGATACTAGCCAAACAAGAGACGATCTCATCTTCCCTACTTGACTTTATCATAGTGTTTTCAACCTGCGCTACTTTTTCAAGAACATAAGTATCTCTCACTCTATCAGTTGGCCAATCTCTTGAATTCATCGAAATGTCCTCAAAGAGCTTTTCGGCCTCAACGGATGACTTTGTAAGCAATGCTCCATTAGAAGAAGCGTCTAGTAACACTCGAGAATCACAGTCCAATCCATTGTAGAAAATGCTGATGTATTGAGCTTTAGAAAGCCCATGCTTTGGAGACTTTCGAAGCATGTCCTTGAATCTATCCCAAGCCTCATGAAACTTCTCATTACCATGGATAGCAAATTGATTGATTTCTTGTTTCATCTTAAACACCTTTGAAGGTGGCATGTAACGCTCCAAGAATTTCAATTTCTCCCAAGTATCGCATTCAACAGCATTGAGATTATCATACCAATCTCTCGCCTTTTCATTCAGCAAGAACTTAAACAAGATGATCCTCCTCGCACCTTCATGAGCTCCTGCATATTTTTGTGTACTTGCATAACTAAGGAACTTATTCAGATGTTGCTGAGGATCTTCAAAGTTTCCCCTAGAGAAGGGACTTCTTTCAATCATGCTGATAAGAGCAGGGTGTAGATCAAAATCAGCTCCGGCCCCTCTTTCTCCTAACAGCCCCGCATTGCCTCCTCTGTTATTCTAAAAGACTTCACGGATGGCAAGATTATTCAGATTTGTCGCCATGTTGACTGTTTCTGCTTCCAAGTTAAATTCGGTTGCAGCTTCAGTTGCTTGCGGATTCAGCTCGTCAACTTCAACTCCTAAATTAAGAGCCTCCATTGGTTCCACGTTCTTATTCTTCTTCTTCTTCCCCTTCTTCTTCCTTCACGATGCTCCAATCTCCGGATTATAAGGTTCTAAATCACCTACCTTTGACCAAGTAAGCATACACCTAAGAAAAATAAGCATTAGAAATTAAAGACAAGAATAATATAGTCTCAATTAAACTAGAAATAATAAACTAATAATTAATGCCGCCCCGGCAACGGCGCCAATAACTTGAGCATTTTCTCAATACACAATATTAATCCTCAAGTATGAAGGATGCTATTGTAGCTTTGATAAGCGACCAAGCGTTTATCGAACCCAAATGACGTATTATTATTAATTTAATTATATTCTAACTTTCTAAGACTATTGTGGAAAAATAATTGTATGATTAAGTAACCAATAGCTAAAAAATTTAAAAAATAATTAAAATAAATAACAGTAGAGATTGAACGGAAGTGAATAAGTAAGAAGATAGGAAGTTCTTCGGGCCATCCAGTTTTACTTATTAATTTTCCTTCCGAATATCAATGTCCGACTCTGCCTTATGGAATATGGAAGCATCACTAAACCATGCAAATCTACTCTATAGACACAAGTAAA
This sequence comes from Pogostemon cablin, assembly GCA_023678885.1. Classification (NCBI taxonomy): domain Eukaryota; kingdom Viridiplantae; phylum Streptophyta; class Magnoliopsida; order Lamiales; family Lamiaceae; genus Pogostemon; species Pogostemon cablin. Next base: position 16,204,837 of record CM042960.1, read on the forward strand.
TAAGCGTGTGACACATGTGAATATCCTTGGAGTAAGAGATATAATTCACCCCCTTTCTAGGTACTATTAGTATCAATTATTTCCCGTGCACTAAGTATTCTAACCCGACAAGATCTCCCTTTATAGGTACTATGAAGTTATACTCTTTATCCTACTTATTAATCGAATACGATTCAATTAACAAGTATTTATATAAGATAGTTATAACGAGACTTTGAAATTCCTTCACTTAGAATCATAACATGGAATCCAGCTCAGCAGTGAACGTACTCAATCAATAATCAAGATATGTATTCAGACTCTACATAACAATTAATGATGCACAAAACAACTCTAAGTATGAATTAAAAACGCATAATCTTATATAAAATAAACCACAAGTAGTGTTGTACGGAGTATACACACGGAAGTTCAATTAACTTATAAAACCTTCATAAACCCTAGAACTACCAAAGCGGTTCTAGCCCATGATTGATCGAAGAACAATCATGGTGGTTGGATAGATCTTACCCATAGTCTTGAAAATTATAAGATAAATTAAGATGCGAAGTAAACCCTAGATGCGGGTACCGTCGCGTCTCTCTCCATCTTGAATCTTCACTTGGTTCTCACTTCATTCGACAGACGAATCTCTCTCCACAGCTCCGTGGATGGTGGTAAGGTTTTGGATGTTATGTAGAATGAAGGTGGTGAATGACTCTATTTCCCCTTGCGTAGGGTCTTCCTTTTATACTTGTGAACTCTCCTTATGGACCTAAGATGGGCTTTTTGAGCAAAAACATGCACTGAAGGAGTAAAAATACAGATCCGGACATGCCCAGCGTATCAATTCGACCAAAGGCCTTGGTCGAACCGATCACAGCTGGTAGAACCACAAGTCGAATTGACATGTAACACACTAGCAGGTCAGGGATTTGACCCGAATGGCCCCTCGAATCAGAAGTTTCCAGTCTAACTGCAACTACTTCTCTTTAGGCTTCTGGTTTGACCACGGTTCGACCAAATGGCTTGGTCGAACCACACTGTCGTGGTCGAACCACACTTCTGCTACTCTTTCGATGCCTAGTTCGACCAGAGATGCTGGTCAAACCGCTCTCTACTTGGTTGAACCATGCCCCTGCTTGGTCAAACAGGTTACTTTGACACCCTTTCTCTAGTTCCGATCACTTCTATCCCGTTTTTCTTCAAAAATCCACTCAAACGGACTCAAATGCACCTGATTCATGACTTTACACTATACCGCATGATTTATTAAAAGGTTTTTGGGGCGAGCTGGTTATGACAGCTGCTTATTTGATCAATAGGTTCCCATCAGTAGCACTTAAGTTCAAAACTCCTGAGAAAGTATGGTCTTGAAAGATCCCAAGCTATGATCATTTGAAAGTAATAGGATGTCAGACACATGCACATCAAAAGCAAGATAAGTTAGATCCTAGAGCAATCAAATGTGTGCTTGTGGGATATCCAAAGGAAGTAAAAGGTTACAGGTTCTGGTGCTATGAATCTAACAAGTTTATTGTTAGTAGGTATGTCAACTTTAATGAGAAGAAGATGCCTTTAATTGAAAGATCATCTGGTGTATTCTCAGAGACAAGTAAAGTTGAGATTGAGGTGGAGTCTGAATCAGAGGATACTCAACTTCAGGAAAAGAATCAGACCTCAAGATCAGTACAAGGAGATGAAAGTGAAATTCCAGGCTCAAGAAGCACATTAAATAGTTATCAATTGTTAAAGGACAGATTGAGGAGGCAGATAAGGACCCATGTCAGATACATAGAAGCTTATATTGTATCATATGCATTGTTTGTAGCAACAGATGTTGAAATGTATGAGCCAAGATCATACTCTGAGGTAATTTCAAGTAATGAAAGTGATAGGTGGATAGTGGCAATGGAAGAAGAGTTATTGTCTTTAAAGAAAAACAAGACTTGATACTTGTTGATAAACCAGTAAATCATAAGCTTGTAGGGTGTAAGTGACTTTACAAAAGAAAACCAGTAACAAGTAAAGAAGGTAGAGTCAGATACAAAGCAAGATTAGTTGCAAGGGGTTTTTCTCAAAATGAGGGTGTTGATTATAATGAGATCTTTTCACTAGTTGTTAAGCATTGCTCCATCAGGATTTTACTTGCTATAGTAACTCACTTTAATCTTGAGTTGCATTAAATGGATATTACCACTGCATTTCTAGATGGAAATCTAGAGGAATATATATACATGCAAGTACCTGAAGGTGTAGAAGTTGACAGGTCAAAGAATAAGGCATGTAAGATGATCAAGTCTCTGTATGGACTTAAGCGAAGTCCTAGGCAGTGGTACTTGAGATTTGATGAATACATAACATCAAATGGTTTTGAAAGGAGCTTACATGACAAATGTGTATACATTAAGAATGAAGAATGGTATATGTTGTTGTATGTAGATGATATTATGATTGCATGTAATGATATGACAGGAATAAATGCAGTAAAAGAGAATCTAAGGAAAGAGTTTGAAATGAAGGATCTTGGGGAAGCAAGTATAATACTTGGTATGCAGATTAGTAGAGATAGATCAGCAGGTACTCTAAGCTTGAATTAGGAATCTTACTTGTTAAAGTTTTGAAAAGATATAATATGGATCAGTGCAAGTCAGTTTTGTGCCTACAAAACAAGGATTGAGATTGTCCTTACAAGATAATCCAAAGACAGGTGAAGAAAGAGCAAAAATGGACAAGATACCATATGCAAGTGCTGTTGGAAGCCTTATGTATTCAATGGGTTGTAGGCCAGATCTTGCATATGTCATGAGTCTGATCAGTAGGTTTATGAGCAAACTTAGACTGATGCATTTGGAGTCATTAAAATAGGCTTTGAGATACATTAAAGGGACAGCATCAGTTGGTTTAAAGTTTCAGAGAAGGAAGGACTGGGATTGATGCGCGTTATCTTTGCACGCAAAATTAATCCCCAAGTATTAAGGATATCAGTTGCAGCTTAAGCAAGCGACCAAGTGAATTATCGAACCCAAAGGACGGCGTATTATCAATTTAATTATTATCTAAATTAATTAAGACAAGTAACAATAAAGATTGAGGATTTTATCTATCAACTACTAAACAATTAATTAAATAACAAGTAAAATAAATAACACTGGAAGAATACGAAAATGGATCAAGTAGGAGAATAGGTAGCTCTAGGGTAATTCAGTTTCACTCCTTAATTTCCTTTTCGTGCATCAATGTCCGACTCTGCCTTGTGGAATATGGACGCATCACTAAGCCATGCACATTTACTCTATAGACATAAGCAAACATGCGTATAACACGTGTGAATAACCTTGGAGCAAGAGATATAATTTCACTCTCTTTTCTAGATACAATCAGTATCAATTATTTCACTCTAGGATTGGTACTCTAACCCGATATGATCTCCCTTTATAGGTACTATGCAATTATCCTCTTTATCCTACTTATTAACCCGAATTCAATTCAATTAACAAGTATTTATATAAGATAGTTCTAATGTAGCTTCGGAGTCCCCTCACTTAGAATCATAATATGGAATTCTTCTCAGCAATGAACGCATGCAATCAATAACCAAGATATGTATTTAGACTCCACATAACAGTTAATGATGCATAAAACGATTGTGAGTATGAATTTAAAAACGCATAGTCTTATATAAAATAAATCCACAAGTAGTGTTGTACGGAGTATACACACGAAAGTTCAATTAACTTGTAAAACCTTCATAAACCCTAGATCTATCAAAATAGTTCTAGCCCATGATATTGCGAAGAACAATCATGGGTGTTAGATAGATCTTACCCATATGTCCAGAAAATACAAGATAAATTAGGAAACTAATAAAACCCTAGATGTGGGCGTCGTCGCGTCCTTCTCCATCTTGAATCCTCCTCTTGGTTCTCCTCTTGATTCCACAAACGATGTTCAAAGTGATGGATGGATGGAGGAAAAGATGTGGATGATGGTTGGGGGGTGATCCCCCTTGTGGGGTGGTGTATGATGGATGTGGGTATCCTCACATGAATAATGATGTAAAATATATATAGGTGTGAGAAGGAAATTAAATAAGGAAATAAAAGATATGGGTAAATCATGGAGGATTATGTGATAAGGAGATTAATTGTGCTTCAGAAAATAGGTAATTTTTGGAAGTTTTCGGAAATTCTCGGAATTCTCGCTGGCAGCTGAGCGACTTCACAATTTTGAGCATAACTTGCACATCCGAGCTCTAATTTGAGTAATTCTTGCGCTCAAGTGATCCTCTCTTCCTTAACTTTCTTTAAATATGAAGAAATCTCAGAAACTCCAACATTTGAATGTATAAAAAGTAATGAAAAATGGCACAGCCGTTCTGCTCGGCACAGCTTGCGCGACGTCACCACTTTGATCATAACTTTCTCGTTTGGAATCCGATTGAAGTGTTCTTTACGCAAAAACGACTCTCTCTTCTGTAGCTTTCCATTCATTTATCATACTTCTAGTTTAGAGCTCTAAAATAATACAGAAAAATTGTACAAGTTGGACGTGCGTTTTTTAGTATCCTTGCATAAATTACACCTTTTCTCCAACTTTGCACTTTTGATCATTTTTCCATCTAAAACACAATAAACACCTCAAACGCACCTTTTTCTCATATATATCGAATATAAGATACTTGTACTAATATATGACAACAATTCCTATCAAAAAGGTGTTAGATTGAACACTAAAACACGTTTATTTTCACTCTCAACAGGGATCAAGCTATTGTAGGTTATGTTGATGCAGATTATGCTGCAAACCTTGACAGCAAGAAGTCAATAACGGGTTATGTGTTCAACATGTTTGGCACTGCAATAAATTGAAAAGCTACACATCAACATGCGATAGCATTGTCAACCATAGAGGCTGAATATATGGCACTTCAGAAGCAATCAAAGAAGGTATTTGGTTGATAGGAATCCTGAAAGAATTTGGAATTCAATAAGAAGTGTTTGAAAATACTGTGATAATCAAAGTGCTCTTCATCTATCCAAACACTAAGGATATCATGAGAGAACCAAGTACATTGATGTAAGATTATACTTCATAAGGGATATGATTGAAAAGGAATCTGTCGTAGTGAAGAAAATAAGTGCTACAGAGAATCCAGCTGATATGTTGACTAAAGCTCTTCCAGCTCACAAATTTGAGTTGTGTAGGAGCTTGTTTAACATGCAATAAGAAGTGAGAAGGGTGGCTGCACCCTTAAAATAGCAAGGTGGGGAAGTTTGAGTCTTTGATGATGCAAGGTCTAAGGTGGAGTATTATAAGTATTGATTGACACTTGCATGTTGGATTACATTGCATGTAGTTGAGCTAGCAATACACACGTGGCAAGAAGAGATTGAGTAGGTCAGCATAAAAATCAGAAGAGAGGATTGATGTGTTGGCATGGTTTGAACCGGGAGATCATGTGTTGCATTAAGGGTTGGATGATGATCAGTTTATTGGAGAAAGGGAGTAGTTGTGATCAGTTGGTTAGTTATTAGATTTCATCTAACAAACTCCAACTGGCCAAGGAAGTTATCTGATCGAGCCAATCATCTCATACATCACCATAGCAGTTCATCATCCATATAAGATGGTACAAGAAGTATTAGGGTTCATCATCAGTTTAAGTTTTCATCTGTTTGAGTTGTATTCAATCATCAATAAGATTCTTCTTCCTTTGAGAGTGGATGTAAGCTTCCATAGCCGAACCACTATATCTCCTTCGTGTGCTCTTTGTTTAAGTTTCATAAGATCAAACATAAGTGTGTGTGTGATCAATAGTTTCAATCGGTTGTGTGTGATTAAGTGAGAGTTGAGAGTTTCTTGCATTTCAATTCATAAGACATGCATAAATAGAGTATAAGGTGTAGTAAGAGATGGTGATGTGAGTAATTAGGATATGCCTGATTTGGTTATCTTTTGGGAGTAATTAATTCTGTGTGATCTGCTTATCTCATCAGATATTCAACCACAACAAAGGGATCATGCTTTTTCTATGGATTAATTGAAAAAAAAAAAATCAACCCCTCATTCCTACCGTGAATGGTCGGTGTAAGTTTGATGATCAAACATTTTTTCGACTTGCATGTGTTAAGCATATCAAAATTTACTGTTATTGCAAATTAATCTCATCTTAAAGAACACAAGTATTATTGCAAAATGTACACAATTTCTTTTTAAAAAAATCCCACTTTTAGCAACAAATTGGGTGTGTTTTGCAATAATAATTAATGTGTTTTTTTTTTACAATTTTTCAAATGTGAGAACTAATTTATAATATGAGTAAATTACGTAGTTTTTTTTTTTTTTTCATGAAGGGAACATGCTTTTTTTCTATTGATATTAACAATTGCATCCAAATTAATTAAATATTGAGATGATCTTAATGCAACAAGAACTACTTATTATGCAAAGTAAATTACCAATTGCTTAATTATACTAGATTTTTCATTTTTTTTTAAATATACACTACATTTTTTTGCATAATGGAACGCTCCAAGAACTGTGTGTGTATGCATTGTACACAAGTCCAGTTAAGATGTATTGCTTGAAGAAAGAATTGTGTAAATGCATTTGTAAAAGAAGCACCTTGGAGGCCAAGAATTTGCAGTAGTGCTCATGCAGAAAATGCACTTTTAGTTTCGTACAAAGAGTTTCATTATAAAAAAAAAATGTCCCATAATTCTAAATTGGTTCCAAGATCCCTTCAAATAGAGAGAAAATTAAATTTTCACTCAATACTCTATTAAGTTGGACAAAAAAAATGCAATTTTTTTGCCAATAAAAAGTTTAGAAACATTTTTTTTTTGGATGAGTCTTTTCGTATCGACAACAAAATACATTTTCCTTGTGGGTTAAAAACCCTAAAAAATCACAACAACAAAGGATCAACCCCCTAATAAATGGCAACCCGTTACTCTCTTTAATTCTCTTTGTCTCAATATTTTGTGTGTTTATAACACAATGATTTCATTAGCTTATGAAAATCTGGAGAAATTACCCATGAAGAGATCAGATGAAGGAAAACACATACTATGACATAGACAGGGTGAAGAATGGAGGGCAAGAATCAGGGTATAATGGGCCAATCAAAAAAGCCCATAAGCCTTACATAGAATGCTGTTCAATTATATGGCCCAAAGGCCCAACATGTTGGATGAAAGAAGTATGGACAGTTTGGTTGCTATTGAATGAACTCAAAATTGGGTGTCTAACTTAACTTAATATAGGTTTTGGTTACCACAATATATACCCTCCATCCCACCCAAATAGCATCATTTACTATATTGGGCATCCCGTCCAAATTGCATCATTTTTCTCTTTTAGTAAAAATGATCCACCAATGGTACACCACTACCCATCACATCTCTCTAATACACCTACCAACTTTACATAAAATAATAATAATTTTTAATCTACGTACAAAAAGCAAATGCTTTTGTTTACTTGGGACAGGGGAGTATTGTTTTATGTAAAAGTATATTGTACAAATAACCACTAAGAGCATCTCCTAAAATCTCTTCAAACAAGAAATTATCTATAATTTAAAGAGTGATTCAACAAAAGTTACCTCCAATAATCCTTTAATTTAACAATAATTTATAATCATTTTGGCTCTTCAAATTTAGCCATAATCATTTTTTAAAATTAAATATCTTGATTATTTCATTACTTCCAACTTCCAACACTTCTTTTTCTTGAAATTTAAAATATATAGTACTTCATATATTTAATAAAATAAATTAGGAGAAAACACAAAAATTACAAGAAAGAAATATATTATAATAAAGGACCATGGTAAATGGTCAAATTCTACTCAACCAGAATTAAGTATTTATGTAATTATGGGTAAAAGTAAAATGTAAAATGTCAATAATATTCCTCTAGTTATAAAAGAGGAGTATTAATGATTAATTAAAGTAAACAGAATATTAAAACATGTGTCACAGTTTCCAAAATGGAAGTTAATGGAGCATTTATTCAATCTTCCTCATCCTCAGTCATTTGGAGTATCATTCTTCTTTCTTCCTTATTTAGTTTATTAAATTACGAATTTTATTTTTATTTAAGAATTAACTAGAAATTATCTTACAAGAAAGTTAACATAATTTTGTTGTAAAATACTTAGTATATATAGTTATATAATATTATATATACACATTATAAATTTTTTTAAAATTATATATTCACAAAATTATAATGAAATACTCCCTCCATCCACCTTTAAAGGTGTCATTTGCTTTTTGCACGTGAATTAAGGAGTATTATTATTTAATGTGTTGTGGACAGTTGTATTAATGGAGGCGTGTGTCCCATTTTTTAGTTGTATTAGTGGGTGTGTGTGGATCTCATATGTATAAAATAGGAAATAAAATCATTGTAGGCGGACGCCCAAAATGAAAAAAATGATACTCTTGAAAGCAGATAGAGGGAGTAAGATATTAATAATATATTATTTTTTTAATTTATCTATGTGATTAATGGGTCATACTTGTGTGATATCTTCCACGATAACACCATTTTATATTTTTAATTAATTATCATATTTTAATTTATCACATGTTATTTTTTATTTATATTATAATTAAGAGTTCAATTGCAGTGCACTTGAGCTATCTCAACTGTTAGATTCATTTTTAATCTAATTTCAATCATCAAATAAATTAATTATTTATTTTTTTTGAAAAAAACCACCCACTACCCCTATTTTAACCTATTAATATGGGGTTCACAGATATATCAGGTGCACCCCAAATAATCCTATAATTAATTATTTATGAATAATTCACTGCAACATTATTACTTTTATTTAATCAATTAAATATCACTTTTTAATAAAAAATTATTCATTCTTGTCCATGTTATTCATCTCACGAAATTCTCTCACAAATCATGAAATTGTTGTGGTACATAATCTAATTACTCTCTCCGTGCCGTTAAAACTTTTACGTTTCCTTTTTGTACGAGATTTACGAATGTGTATTGAAGTAAGAGATACAAAATTTTAATGTATAATGAATGATTGTATTAGTGTAATGTTGTGAGTTCTATAAAATATTTAAATATGTTGTGTGGGTCTCATTTACTTTAAAGAAAGATATAAATTTTTTTATGAGGCGTCAGAAAATAAAAATACGTAAATGTTATTATATTATGTGAGGATCGAGTAACAATTATTACATACTCCTACATGACTAAATATTTTTTTTATGGATTTATCGGATTTCTATTATAATATGAATATTGTACGCTTAGGAACATACGGTTGATTATTATTTATTCGATTAAATAAGTAAAATAATTATAATACAATTTTCTTAATAACATTAAAAATAAAGGCATTGTTAGCTGAAACAGTATATGTGAGACGAGTTTTGATTCGTCACGAATCGGTCAATTTTTTACGTATAATTATGGAATATATAGTAAAACATGCTTATTAATTATAATTAAAATATATTTACAGTGAATCATGCTATAACACCATATAATTATATTTTAATTTATCTTTCTTCATATTTTAAAAAAAACATACTTTAACTATTAATAAACATATTTTACTTGCATAAGAATTATTCTATAATAATTGTTTTAACTCATTTTTGTTGGTAAATAATTTCGTTTGTAATTCATTACTAACAATTTCATTGGTAACTTATTCATTATACTCCATTCGTCCGTTAGGGACACATTTTGCCATTTTTTGCGTCTACCCCAAAGAGTCTCATTTTCTTATATACATATGACACCAACACACATCCACCATTAAAATTGAAAACCAAACCTTTTGTTTTTCTATTTTGTTTAATGAATAATTTGATTAATTATAAAAAATTATATTTTTATTTATTCTATTATAAAATATTATCACTTTCTATTCATTTTACAAAGTAATCATTAAATAATTTATTTAATTGATTATCATCTTTAATTAATCAGATATTATTTTTTTATTAAAATTGTTATCACCTTTTATTCATAAATGATTTATAAAATAGTGTAATATGACGATTATCAATTTTCATTAATCAAATATTATTTTATATATTGAAAATGTTATCATTTTTTTTATTATTCCTATCAATTATTTATGAAATAGTTCAACTGGTCAGTTATTATTTTCCTTACTATCACTTTTATTAAAAATATTATCACGTTTTATTAATTTTATAAATTGTTCGTGAAATTCAATTTGTAATTAGTTATCACTTTTTATTAAAGATGTTATCACTTTTATTAATATATATATATATATATATATATATATATATATATATATATATATATATATATATATATATCGCTCTTTTTTAATGTTATCACTTTTCATTTATATTAGTATAAACCGAACTATTTATGAAATAATGCACATCGTCGTTATCACTTTTCATCAATTGTGTATCATTTTTCTTTATATTATCATTTTTTATCCTTCTTGCGTAAGTCATTAGTAAGACGGACTTACATAAGTTTTTTATATTATGAATTATTCCTAATATAATTCAAATGAAAAGTTATCACTTTTATTTAATGAGCATAATATATATATATATATATATATATATATATATATATATATATATATATATATATATATATATGACGAAGTCTCTTACAAGACGACTCGATTCATCACTAAAGTATGATTATTGTATAGATAAAATATTTTTAATGATTGTTAAAGTATGTTTTTTAAAGAGAGTGCCTATATATATATATATATATATATATATATATATATATATATATATATATATATATATATATATATAATATTACTACTTTTAAAAATATTATCACATTTTATAAATTTATAATATTTAAATTTAAAAATATTAAATGAATAATAAATTTCAAATTACTACTTTTTTAACTAATAAAAATTAAAATAAAATAAGAAAAACGTAGAAAAAATTATGCACAAGGTCTAATTAATTTATTTGTATAATTAATTTTTTAATTTTATAATAATGAGACAGGACCTTTAAAATTATTTAATTGAGTTAATAAATAATCATCCCATATAAGAAATACAATCTCGCCTAATACTTTAATTCATGATAATAAATTACAATAATACATCAATAATGGAATTACAAATAATATTAATCAACATTAAATTATCATGTACTATATTTATTTATTTAATTAAATTAGACGAAGATATTAAAAATATAATTAATTCATTATCCTAAATGATAGGTTTAATGAAAAGAATTCTTAACCTTATTTATATTAATAATTTGTAAACTAACAGTGAAGATAAGGGAGTGAGTGCACAATTAATTAAGAATTAATTTGTTTACATAGAACAAATCACTTGTATCAAATGCATTCCTTTATGTTCTAATACTATTCTCCATGGATTTATTAAGGGTAAAAATGTAATCATAAAACAAACATTAAATATTCTGGCTAGCCCTGACCAACAATCTTTACCCTATAATTAATAAATATCGGAAATTGGAAATAAAACAAACTAAATAAATTATAAAGAGGGTGTTGGACATGATTAAAAATATGGTCATATCTATATTTTACATATTTTCTATATTAATACCCTCTAAATTATAAAGAGGTTTTTGGAGATGCTGTAAGCTCCTGTACAAAACACTTAACAAATGAAACACAATGAAATATGTGATCTCATGCCCACGATTTGATTCAATTAGGGGAAATTAAACTGCAACATATATGCATTAATTAACTTAATTTTTTTCTTCAGCTGTTTGATGGGATTAAAGATTTCTATCAAAGAACAGCATTAGAAATGTTCCTGCAAACTCAATACTTTATTCTATATAACCAATAGAACCACGGCTTCAAAGAAACTAGCATAGTGCATTGATACAATGACAATGAAAACAAATAAAAATGGTAAGCAACCATTCCTTAAAATAAACAAGAAATTAGAATACAAGAAACGGTATTCCAAGATTCACTTCTGGCCCTTCTTTTTCCATAGATCTCCAAACATTCTAATGCCTTTTCTCTTCTCCCCACCGAAAACATCGACAGAATCATCGATCAATCCAGGTGATCCCACATACCCGCCGTATCCACCAACATGGTCAAATGCATTGCCATAGTGTTTGTCCATGGATCCACATCTCACGGATATTCTTCTCCCGTTCATCTCCACTCCCCCAGCTAGAACAGATGCTGCAGCATCTGCTGCTTTTCTCCATTGCTCTGTTTGAACACGAAGCATTTTCATCTCATCTTCTAGTTCTACCTTTGCCTTTTCCGCAGCTTCAAGCTTCTCAGTCATCTGGACACCATAACTTTTACTTTTTTCCAGCTCTTCACTAGCCTTATTTAGTTTCATAGTCAGTTCCTCGATTTCAGATTGAGCTGATGATATCTTCTGTGATTTCACATCAATCTGGATCTTCAAGCTCTGGTTTTCTTGATTTAAAGTTTCGAGTTCTTTCTCCTTCTCACCTAAATTGCTCTGCAGCAGGATTATCTCATCTTTCTTCAAAGCCAACTCATCAAACGGCGGGTTCTCTGTCTCCGAAACGCTAGGTGATTCAGTTGATGAAGTAACTGATTTAGGTTTGAGCTCATCTTCCACAGATGGAAGTTCTACACCAGCCTTAGACTCCACAGTTGCTTTTTGATCAATAGGAACTTCAAAAACATCAGTTTCCAGTAGGACATCATCAGACATTTCATGCGGCACAGACTCGTCTTTTTTCGTCAATGTTAGAGTCTCCACAGGACTAGAATGCTTTTCTTCCGCTTCTGGTGCCTCACGAACATCAGGAACCTTCTGTTGTTTCTTTGATTTCTTGTCAAGCTGATCCTGCGCTGATTTCTTGGCAGCCTCGGTCGAGACCAGTTGGCCCTTAAGACTCTTGAGCTCCTCTTGCGCAAGACCAAGTTGAGATTCCAAATCTGCAATACGAGTCCCTAGTTTCTTTTGATTTAATGGATGAGATTGGGTGCCTCGTGGTGATCGACCATCCGGCAGTTTTGTGTTCCTCTCAGTCCTCAATCGAATGTTCTGTGGATCGGATTCAGAGCTAGAAGTCCTGAGACTAGAAGTGCCTCGTGGAGACGGCCTCTGAGCAGTTTCCGCTACTCTGTGCTCATGTCAAGAAATGAATATTAAAACCACTCAAAGAATAAGATAGCAACATACATCTACAACCAAGCAAAAGAAGATTCTCGAGCTGGAGAATACCTTGGTCTTGGCATTTCTCCTCTGCTTAGAAGATAACTAAATGACTTTCACAGTGGCTGGCAAGCAAAAATAACTCAAGAAATGATCTGCATAGTGGTATGACTCAAATTAGAATTACTGTTAATCCTAATGACAGTAAATAAGTGAAAAGGGAAACATAGCATCCCATTTCTTTTGTTTTGTTTTCCATATAAACAATCCTAGAATGTGAGCTTAATATAACAGTGGGAACAAACCTGAATCAGATGAGTAATAATTCAGAACAACAAAGATTTAGATTTCAAATTGCCATGTGAAGTATCAATAACTCGGTAAATTAATCAGTGGAAAGGGATCCACCAAGACATGATTCAAGAAGAGCTATTTTCATTTCAGAAAAAGTAAAGGATAAAGTTACTTTCAGTCCCGTAAGCACTTAAGATTCAACATTGACACATCAATATCGTGAGAAGATGTGCAGAGACAGCTGCCTCTTTACCACACTCATTTCTGTGGTGGATCCTTCTCTTTCTCTCTCTCTCTCTCTCTCTCTCTCTCTCTCTCTCTCTCTCTCTCTCTCTCTCTCTCTCTCTCTCTACGCAATGACGAATCACTTCAACTACTATCAGCACTGATCTAGAATTTTTAAAATTGAAGAAAAACTCAACAAAATTACATCAAAAGAGAATGCAATTAAACTCTTCCACAATTAATCAAACAAAATAAAGCATTTTCCTCGAATCAAAAGGGCACCACAAGATGAACAATAACGAAAGCAGCAAAACAAACAAAATCGACATTTATAGTAGAAATCTCACCGCGATCAAGCTTCTTCCTAGCTACACAGCATCGGAAACGGCAGAAATTTGAAGCAGAAGAAGAGATGAGAAATAAACGGCATTAAATCTCAAACAGTTGCAGTCATTTATGAAAGGAATCGTGCGACACCCACACTCCAGTGTGTGTGTGTGTGTGTGACAGCTGCTATTGGGACACGAGACGATAAAAGAGGTTGAAAGTGAAAGGGCTTAGTGAAGTTTGAACGTTTGAATTTAATGTGTAACCGTGAATTTATTTGAGGCGGAAAAGGACAATAAAGTAAATTTAAGAAAATTGGATGAAGAGACAGACGTCACAGACAGCAAGGGACACGTTAATTCATACAATTTGAATTTAATATAAAAATACATTTGAACCGGACAATGGATGCTCCAAATTTGCTGTGGAATTCTACCGTTACACTATTTTTTATTTATTTTCAATTTTTTTTTAATGTCACGTTCGATATGGAGTAAGTTTTGGCTTGTTTGAGACCGTTTCACGTACGTGAGACGGTCAGAAAGTGATAACTTTTATATAGAAAAATGATAATAAATCAATAAAAAGTGATAATGTTATTTCATTAACAATTTATAATATAAATAAAAAGTAATAAGCGAAAGTAATAATAATTTATAGCGAAAGTGATAACTATTTTAAAAAGTGAAAAATGGTCTCACGTGAGACGATCTCACGCAAGACCTACCCTTAAATTTTTATGATATATTGAATGTCCGAATACATGTTACTGAGTTTTTTTTTTATATAAAATAGTTAACTTTATACATTTGCTTTTCTTTACATATAAGTTCATTGTAGAGTAGGTAGATTTTAGTTATACTAAGTATAGAAACGTGCGTTACACGTCACATTCACGTTGTATTTTTTTTTTAATTGCGTAAATGGTAAATTTTCAAAATAACAATGAATAATTTATGCAAATTTGTAATTTATAAATGACATCAAAATTTCTTTATATACAATGCATTTGTATGTTACATTAGTTGCAATATGAATCTTGACATTTTCAATTGCTGGGTAGTCGCTAATAGCTCTAAAAAATTTATAAAGATTTTCTTGCATTATTTGTATCAACATTTAGATAAGAGATCTCTATAAACGAGCTTTACTTAATACATTTATCTTGTATTCTATCCCTTAATCATTGTCAAAAAAGTATACTTGGAAGAACATTAGTTTATTCTCTGGCAGAAGAGATGGAATATCATGGTATGTCTGTCTTTTAACTCTAAATGTGTAAACTACTTTATTTGCGTTGGCAAGATTTTTATCTAGGTTCATTCCAAATGAGGTAGATGAGAAGATACTATTGAAACGTCTAATGTTTTTCCTAAAACGAATCCATTCTTATGTTTCAGAAATGAACAAATCGTACAATAGTTCGGGTACTTCAGTTTTTACAAGATATACCTACTAAAAATAAATGTTAAAATTTAATCGTTTATTTTTGTCCTTGTATATGAATAGAATGTACTCCCTCCGTCCCGCGTTAACGTTTAAGTTTACTTTTTGCACGTAAATTAAGAGATATAATAGTTTAATGTGTATTGAGGTGAGAGAAATAATATTTTATGTAAAGTGGGTAATTGTATCAGTGTTGGGCCCTACATGAAATAAATAATTGTATTGTGTGGGCCCAACTTGACAAAAAATAAAACCTGAACCTTAATTTTGGACAACCAAAAATGAAAAATGTAATCTTAACACGGGACGGAGGGAATATAATTTTTTTTACTTGTACATGTCCATTTTGACAACAGAAGGTTGGAGTTTCTGATTCAAACTTTATAGATGTACAAAATCTACATGAACCTTTTATTTTTAGAGTTAGTCTCTTATATTCCCGGGGCACACCGTGAGCCATACTCCTTATTTTTAATTCATGAATATGATAGACAAATAACATTGATACATTTCCTTCTGCATTAATTATTTTATTTTATGATTGTTAGTACAAATCATCAATATTCAATAAAATTATCAAATAACTGATTTTTTTATTTACCTTTTTATTTTGTTTATCTTTTGTTTTTTGATTCTATACTATTTTAAATCTTGTGCCTTCGCTCTTCATGTGTTAACACTAAGTACCTCGAATTTTTTTGGTTAATCATCCATATCTTTTCTTTAATTTGTCGCATGAAAAAAATAAATAGATAATTGCAATAAATTATTCGATAAACAAGTAATAATTCATATTAAAAAATATAATATCTTTAAAATATTTTTAAAACTAATTTTTTTTAAAAATAGTATTACGTAAGTTTGGTTAATAATGTTTGTAAATATTATGAGAAAATAACTTGTAAAAATTATACTAATATTATGTTTGATTATATTTAAATACTTTTTATATTCTTAGTAATTATAATATTTCATCTATAACATTCAAAAATTTAAGATTTAATTTTATAATTTTTTATTATTCAAACTTTAAATTGCTAAAATTAATCTGAAAATTGTTATATGAAATGTTTATTTATTTATTTTTAATATTCCACAATATGTATTCTTACATGGACAAAAAGAAGTTTTGATGTAATAATTTATAAATAGCAAATTTGCTTATCTTATTCATTATTATTTTTAAAATTTACAACGTACGTAATACAAAATAAATAAAGACGAAAAAAAAAGTGCCATGCTACTTGAGTCTTCAATATAACAAAAATTATTGTTTAGTGGGAAAAACTATTACTCTTGTAACTAAAAAAAATTAGTTTTAAAATTTTGTGGATCCTTATTTTTTGATAATTCACTGGTACATGAAAAATTATTGTTTAGAAAGATAAATATTACTAAAAAAAATGACTTAAATTATTGTGCACTCTTATTTATAGATAATAATTCTTTATTGCATTAAAAATGACTTTTTAAAAATATGCACAAGTATTATTTTATATTTTACATTATTTAGATCAAATGTTTATATATATATATATATATATATATATATATATATATATATATATATATATATATATATTATTGTTTAGAAAGATAAATATTACTAAAAAAATGACTTAAATTATTGTGCACTCTTATTTATAGATAATAATTCTTTATTGCATTAAAATGATTTTTTAAAAATATGCACAAGTATTATTTTATATTTTACATTATTTAGATCAAATATATATATATATATATATATATATATATATATATATATATATATAAATTATTTATGTTACGAATAGTTTCTTAAAAGGAAATAAAAATTATATATAAAATTTATTCAATTTTCATAAATCAGAATATAACTGAATATAAATAAAAATGGTTAGTAATATAAATTCTTTTATATATATATATATATATATATATATATATATATATATATATATATATAAATACATTCATTAATAATTAATAAATAGTGCGTATGTAAGAAATATATAAACAATTATAAAATTTAAAATTATTTAATTTTACTTCAATTTTCTCATATTATACCTACCATATTTTCCTTTCAACGCAATTAGATTGACCGAAAAATTAGTGCTACTAAAATGTTGAAAATAAAAACCGTGGAAAATGGGGGTGTCGGATGGCAAAAGGGCGAAGCTAGTCTTGCTGTCGGAGGCGGAGATCCGGCAGCTTTGCCTCGACGCTCATCAAATCTCCCTCTGTGAGTTCAATATTTTTGGAATTGAAAGGGGGAAGCAAGTGTCTGAGGCGGAGATCCGGCATATCTGCGTCAACGCTTGTCAAATTTTCTCTTTTAGCCCAATCTTTTTTGAAGGCAAAGGGGGAAGTAAGTGCAACTATCGGAGGCACAGATCTGAAGCGAACAGGCCTGCATCAACACTCGTCAAATCTTCATCTATGAGCCCAACCCTTTTTGAAGGCCAAGGGGGGAATCTTCATCTACGTCAACGCTTTTCGAATCTTCCTCTCTCAGTCCAATCTTTTTCGAAGGTAAAGGTGGGAAGCAAATGCAGCTGTGGGAGGCGGAGATTCGGCAGCTCGGCGTCGACGCTCATGTGAAGATATGCAGTCAGCTTTTTCTTTAGTTTTGTTTTTTACTCAGTTTCTTTGATTGACTTGTATTGTATTTTGCATGTATGTGGGTCTTTGAATGTTTGAAATTTATGGCCTGGGGGAAGGTTTATTTGGTTGGGTATTGGGTTCTTATGTTTTGTGGGATTGATCAAGGGAATTTGTTTGTGCGTTTGGAATTATTTATTAGGTATTTCGCCCTATTGTTTTGGGTTGGGGGTGGAGTCGGGTAAGGAGAATGGGTCTATCATGAATTTGGGGTTTGTTCAGGCAAGTCTTATTTTTATTATTTTTTTTTTTTTTTGCAGGTACGATTACTTGAGGAAATGCAGTTGAAGGCATTTCTAGAGTAATTTAAGGAAGCAAATGTCAACCCATTTGTGGTTTAAGTTAAGGAAGCAAATGAGTTGGAAATTTACAGGTAGATGTAGTTCTTGTGTTCTATTCATATAACGAAGGGATCTTTTTAGCTTCTTGTGTGATCACTACATGTCGACAAATTTGTCCATGTAGGAGAAATTCTCTGCATTTCAGAAAATTCGGTTTGTTTCTTAACATAGTCTAGTTGATTTAAAATCATAAGGATGAGTGAGCATATGTAAAATTCTTAATTATCCATTGTGAAATATTCTTGCTTTTGTAATATTATTGATACATTTAAGACATCCTCTTTCCTTCAATCCATAAATCCTACTTTTTGCATGATTGCAGGCAGACGTTCTGATACAATGTTTCTATTGACTGAATCATAGGTAATCTTCTTATGTTCTTTTTACTAAAGTGTAGTTTCTTAATAGCAATAATCTTATAATAACGCGTTACATTGACGAGTTCAAAAATAAAGAATGGAACATTGCATTATCTATTTGTATATTGAATGTTACACTTATGTTAGAAGTCTGCTTACTAATTTTTCATAATGTTATTCTCTAATTATGTATATTATCATTTCAATAAAATAATACGAAGAACACATAGGAAAGTATTATAGAAAATACAAATTCTTGTTCTTCATCAACTTAAATTAACCTGATTTACTTAAGGATTGGAAAACTGTGTAAGTTTTTCCAGTTCTTATGCCATTTTATTTATAATTTTTTTTCACTGATTATCAATGCATGATACTGCTGTTATGAAATGCTACACTGTATTCATACGAATTTTGAAAAATTAATCTGATGTTATGTAAATAATTACCTTTAATGGTCTTCAGTTGGCTGCAACTGTTTCCTTGTTTTTGCTGACTTGAACTCTTATGGCCTTTACAAATAATGCTGGTCAACTGTTTATGTTATAAGGATACTTCCTAAGAGGAAGTTAAACAAAAAGGTTTTTGTAGTTCCATTAAAGCAAAGAATGGAAAGATCTGCTAACACTTCTAACAGCTGAACATGTATTTCTTGTTATACAATTTTATGCATCGATTTACCTGTTTAATAATGAATTTTGGTTATGGTAAAAACAACAATATTTGAAACATTAGATGATATGCTTAAAATTTCCCTTCTGGTTCTCTAGATGGCTGCAACTATTTCCTTGTTTTTCATTAAATTGAACTCCTATTCTCTATCTGAATATTGCTGATCAACGTCTATGTAGTTTTTTGTTCTTATATTTTTAGTTTATAATTCTTGAGATTTTGATTGAATTCTATGAATAATATGTATATTAGAAGAAATGGATTTCCTGAGTTTTTAATAATTATGATAATTAATTGTGTCTTTTCGATTGTCTTTCTCGTAGAGTTTCTTTATTGATATCAAATGATTTACAATCTATTTGGATTTGAAGATCTAATAAGGAAGTATTATGGAAGCATTTGTATATCTATTTTAAATAGTGTAGGTGTTTTGATTCTTTCAAACTTTTCCTGTTAAATTGGTGAACAATAGAAACAAAAAATTGTGTTAAAAAATCAGCTTTACCTTGTAGACAACACGCAGTTTCACAATGGATAACAAACTTTTAAAATATAAAGAACTAACATCACAGTCAATTAAGATTAACCTCCGAGTTTTAGTTTTTCGATTCTCTTTATGATGTAGTACTTCTCTTGAACTTTTCCGGGCTACCCTTACTTTTATGCACCATTCTTCTTCATGAAAATCCAACTCTTTAATAAGTTTCTCCTCCATATCTGAGTCACCTTTTAAAAGAATATTAAAATGAGATGATGCATAGATAATCAAATAATTGTAATGGTATTTATATGGTGATATATACCTTTTAACTCTTCCTCTAATGACATGACTTTAGGGTTCTCTGTTGATTGATATCTTGCTGCTGTCTTTTCCATTGATTGATAGCTTGCTGCTGTCTTCTCCATTGATTCAGAGCTATTTGTTTAGTTTTCTTTGTTGTATCTAGTTCAGTTTAGCAATGCAAATTCAAATTCAAAGTTGACCAAATGAAGCATGATGTGTTGCTATTTATAATTAGCAGCTATTAATTATTTCATTAATATGCTGCAGAATCTTAGGAGGCAAGTGATACTCCCATTACAAATGAGATTACATACGACTGCCCAAGGAATTTTATGACTGTCCACATGACATTTTATGGATGTATGAAGTATTTTTCAGATTTAATAAATGAATTCACAGAATTTCAAAGAGTTGATAGTATTATATGGATGTCAAGTGGCAATATATTTGTTACTTCAACGAATGTTTTATTTTCTGATGTCCAGGTGGCAATATATGTGTACTGCAACAAATGATTTATTTATTGAAATAGTTACTATACAGTGTATTCTTCATTTGACATTTGACAGGTGAAATGAAATGTATAAGATAGGATAGTCAAAATGTAGTATGAAAAAACTGAATAGTCACTAAAATGTAGTATAATGTATTGTATATGGGTTATTTATTTAATATTATAAATATAAATTAAGTTGTTAAATATTATGTCATTAATAGATGAAAGGGTAAAGATGTGTCATTTAATAAATTAGGTAGGGATATAATTGGTAAAAAAATTTCTCAAATCCTTCACACTTTTAATATATTAAGATAAGTTTAAGATTTATATTTTTTTATTCATCATTTTAATTAAATTTAATGAAATTATATAGATTTTAGTCGGTAGGATATTACATAACAAAAGGAAATGTATAAGGAGGATAAACTAAAATTGAAAAAAATACAATAAATTGAAAAAAATACAATACCTTTTTAAAAGATAAGGAGAGTATTATTTATAATCTGGTTCATTATCACCTTTTATATATTATTAGGTATCACTATTATTTTTTATTCATCTTATAAAACTCATTACGTCAAATGATTTAATACAAATTTTTATCTTCTATTTTTTTTATAAAGACTAGATATATCATGCATCTGAATGTATAGAGTTAATATTCGTGCACCCAATCTATATTAATTTTATTTAGTGATGTATATTTATTTTTAATAGACATATATAATTTTTTATATTCAGCTACTAATTAAAAAAAACTAGCAAGAATTCTCTAAAAATTCACTATATATATGATTTGTATCGTAGTCACAATGGGATCTCGTCACCGTATAAAATTCTCTAAAAATACCATGCACTGTCTATTCACTTCATAATGGGAACGAAAGTGGAAACGAGAAAAAAGTTGGAATCCCGAATGCTTATCCTCCACTCGAGTTGTCTAGGGTATTCGTTGCTTCGGCTCTCGGGGAGAAGCACGAGATACGAAAGTTGATTTCAACAAATTGCAACAAAAGAAATTGTTCTACTTCATTACTTTGAACATGACAAACTTCTTAAAGGGAAAACGTGCATGCAGTCTATGAAAATGAGACGAATCCTGAAAAATGTATGAATCCTGTGTTGGAAATAAATCCATGAAACTTTAACCCTATTATGATTAACGAGATATAAACCGTAAAGCGGAAGCGTACCTGATCCAATGAGTCTCTAGGCGGAACACGAACTCAGGATCAATGGTTATATGGTCTTCCTCAACTAAGCCTCCTTATTCCTTATGGGGACCGTAGTAATCCCTCCCGATGGGGAGAAGGGAAGACCATGTGCGGCTTAGTATATTGGGGACCATAACCTGGGAGCCTTTATATACTACTTGACTAGACCACCCATAATCACCTAATCATGTAGTATTGAGTATCTACTCAATAAGCCCATATCATTTATTATTATAGCCCATGGACCTTTAACCTTAATTGGATCACTTAATTAAGTCCATAAAATAATTGAATAGCTAATATAATTGCATAATAATATATTGCCCATAATTAGATTATAATGGAAATTAATAATTTCCAACAATCTCCCACTTGGGCTATATATTTTCCGTTAGCAATTATATCAAGAGTCCTTAGTTGCGCAACTTTATGCTATTCCTCTTCAAGCTATACTTAACAATCTGGTCCATCTCATATACTAATATGGAACTACCGCGGCATTCACCACATTATAAATCGTGATTAAACCCCGACAATCACCAATATCAATATACTCAATGACATAGATCAAATATGGTGAGTAGCATGGAAATTACATGTCAAATGTGATCATCATGTCTATTTCCAACTGGTCCAACTTTAAACTTTAGTGAGACCAATCCATAATATAAAATATTACAAAATGAAAAATTAACTTTAGTAAATTCACAATGAATTCAAAACCATCAACTTAATTCTGCAGAAAACTGAATTATCCAAATCAAAGTGTTTTGAAAACTTTAAAGAACAATAAATATAGACTCCCACTGAACTAATGTATTCTAAAACCATATAACACCCACATGATTAGCTAGCTCATAAAATTGCAGGGCATTGAATACATAATTGGTGGATCCATATTTAGAGTCTATCATAATATGCTCTTCTAAAATTTTATCTACACAAAACACTTTCTTTAACAACCAAAAATTCTATGTCAATTTGTTTGACTTATAAGTATTCTTGTCATAAATACTTTATGCGAACTAACTGTCACAATGAACTTTATGTGACAAATCTTCGCAACCTTTATTTCATGTTTGAATGCCCTTAGTGTGCTACTAATTCTGTTGTTATGGTTAATGAGCTAAAGTGTTTGTTTAATACTTTTACTTGTATAGCTCTCCGACCAACAGAAAATATAGTCTGAAGTGGATCTTATACTGTATTGACATCCAACAAACTCAGAATCAGAATTCCTCATGATCTCTAACAAATCTGATCCCTAATGTACAAACATATTATTCTTAGTTCTCTATACATACTTTATAAAGATCCATACTCGAGTTACTTAAATGTCTACTTAATATACCAACAACATAAGTCAAATTAGGTCTTGTAGAGACCTCATCATACAACAACTTCCAACAACCAATGAATATGGAATGTTTCTACATTTCTTAAATCTTTAGTTTAACTTTAGGGCACCTGATTGAGACTGCACTTGTCTCCCTTAGTTTAACTTAAACATTCTCCTACTGAATCACATAAGCATCTACATTTGTCTCAAAACCAAATGAGACACTTACTTCATGATGATACTTGTGATTCCTTTACGAAAAAAGTTTGCTTGAATGCATAGATGGATTTCCTATTAGTTCTTAAACCATTTAGATCATATCATCAGTGTTGCGATCAAGGAACTTTATCTTTACATCCATACAATATGATTCAAGATCAAAATGTGTTACTGATGTCACGATTATCTTATAATAATGACTTCCTTCCATTTTGAGTATAATCCTATATCAAGATGCAAATCTAATCATCTTGTATTGATTTATACTCATAACTTATAACATTAACACACTTTGGAGTAATTGTACCTTTCATGGTTTGATGAACATTGTTTGAATATTCTACCATTAATTCCATAGTGTCCTCATTATTTAGGAGAAAACTACATAATCTTCTGAATTATCTTTCTCCCAACTCTAGTGGTTTCCTTAGTGACATTAATTCTTGAGGTTGTTGAATTTGTTATTCCTTAAATATTATTGACATTGTCATATCGTTATTCTGAATTTGCACCAATTCTTTAAAGCATAAGTGAGGATCGAATCAACTCCCCCTTATGAACAATGTCTCTAATATTATTCTTCCACCAAAATCAACATCCTCACATAATACCGTATTACCCGTCTCAAATATGATCCGATCAATTGGATCATAAACTTATTATCTTTATTTAATACCAATAAAGTAGTTTGTATCTATTTGAATCCAATTTTCTTTAGTAGATCCCAATGATCTAGCCTTAGTTGGATATCACCATATGTGAAACTCAAAGAGTTCTCACAACTACTTTGGTTGGAACTTTATTGAGACCATAACCTGCAATCTTTAGCATTTCTCCAATTAGTAACCATATATTGTGGAGTACTATTTTTGTCTTTTAACTACACCACAACACCATTCATACTAAGTAATCTTAATGTGGTGTATTATAAAACAATTCCACGAGCCTTTAGGAGAAAACAAAAGGTTATACTGTAGTTCCTTTTTAACAGCTTTCCAAACGGGTTTTTCTTTGTTGCCCTTATACTTTATTGAGACAGAGTTTGTTAGAAACTTATTAGTTCATTCTTATTGTTGAAGTTCTCATCATGTATAATTTTGTTGTTGACATAGGTTAAACTTAATTAACAGACTTCTTAATTGTACAGAGAATTAATCCAAAATGATTATCATGCTTGCACTAAACTTTATAATCTTTCAAATTTTAAATAGCTTAGAATCATCTCAAGGAATCGAGCACAACATTAGTATCAAGTCCAATGACAACAACACTAACTTGTAAGTGGCACTTCTTTGTAGTAGTCAAATACTGACAATAAAACTGTCAAGCAATAGCCTTCCTGTGGGCCGACTTATTACTCACATGTTAAACAAATAATCGTCACATATTTACCACCACAGGTGTTTGTGTATCTCTGCCAAATATTAATCTACCTGTGGGCCGATCAATACCCGCATGAAAATACACTCGCACAACATTATTAATTAGGGACCCATCACAAGACACCTTGTGCAACATTAACCTCGTCTGTGGACAAAAATTAACTGCAGGGGTAATCTTGGTGTAACAATCAAGTATTGACAATAAGTTCTGTCAAACAAGAGTCTATTTGTGGACCGACTCATGTTCACATGAATAATCCAAATAATTATCACATACTTATTATCACATGTGTGTTATTATTCTGTCAAACTGTGTCTACCTGTGGGCCGAACACAGAACACATAAATAATACCACACTCATCTATGTAATTTCAATAAAGCTTTTCTCCACACACGATATTGCTGTGGCAACATGGTGCTTCGATTGACTAGATTGAAGGTTTACTAGACTAATTAAATAAATATTAAAAATATTTAATTTAATTAAACGACATTTAACTGTCTCCCCAATTTAATTTAATTTTATTCCTCTAACCAAATAGGAATATTAGATGATTCATTACCCTATAATGATGAAAAATCTCCTTTACTTAATTAGGGATTCCAAAATCCCAATTTAATATTATTCATTACAAAATTGGCAAATATTCTTTTCATTACCATCAGAATATGGTGCGTATATATGTACCGGGTAATTAATATAATATACTTAAAATCATAATCACCAAATATCACTACCCTTTCTCATATATTGAAACGAGTAGATGTCTCAAAACTAACTTTATTGAATAATAATTACTGTAAAACAATATTTGCCAAAACAAGAATGCAATAAATATATTTGCATGTCCAACTGTAAGTGATCAACAATTTATTAAATACAATTCTATAACAATTAATCAACTTTTGACCATTAGTGGATCTCCAAGGATTACCGAGCAAGTATAATTGCGTTACCGCATTCAATCACGTAAACATTGTATATCTCGATTATCAAATCAAAAGGCTGATCATTTATTTCAAACATAATTCGCTGAAATTTAACCTTATTAATTCGAAACTAGATCCAATTTATGCGATTAAACTGAATTTGAATAATTAATCTCAATGAAAAATTAAATTAATAATCAAACATATATGATTAAAATTTTAATTTCATCAGATCTCAGAGAATCATAAATAAGGTGGCTCTGATACCACTTGTTGGAAATAAATCCATGAAACTTTAACCCTATTATGATTAACGAGATATAAACCGTAAAGCGGAAGCGTACCTGATCCAATGAGTCTCTAGGCGGAACACGAACTCAGGATCAATGGTTATATGGTCTTCCTCAACTAAGCCTCCTTATTCCTTATGGGGACCGTAGTAATCCCTCCCGATGGGGAGAAGGGAAGACCATGTGCGGCTTAGTATATTGGGGACCATAACCTGGGAGCCTTTATATACTACTTGACTAGACCACCCATAATCACCTAATCATGTAGTATTGAGTATCTACTCAATAAGCCCATATCATTTATTATTATAGCCCATGGACCTTTAACCTTAATTGGATCACTTAATTAAGTCCATAAAATAATTGAATAGCTAATATAATTGCATAATAATATATTGCCCATAATTAGATTATAATGGAAATTAATAATTTCCAACATCCTGATCAGTGGAATAATGGAGAATTCTGTCGTAAATACATCCTTGGTTGGTCTTAGTGACACACTATATGGGTTATATATTGTGACTTGAAATCGTCCAAGGAACTGTGGAAGTCCTTAGAGAGAAAGTATAAAACCAAAATATCAAACCAAATAGTTTGTAATAGCCAAATTCTTAGATTTCAAAATGTTTGATGGGAAATCCGTGGTAGAACAATTGCAAGAATTTCAGTCAATTTTGCATGATATCCTTGTTGAGGGAATGACACTTCCAAATGCATCCTTAGTCACCGCAGTAATTGAGAAACTTCCTCCTAAATGGAGAGAGTTTAAAAGTTATCTCAAATACAAACGAATGGAAATGACATTGAAAGATTTGATTGTCAAATTAAGAACCGAAGAAGACAATCAAATGATGAAAAATAATTATGTTTATAATCATTACATTTCTACGAGGGTAAAGCAAACCTAACGGAATACCAAAAATAGTATGCAAATAGGAGAAAAGACTTGATAATAAGGACAAGGATCCTACTAAGGAAAAGAAATTCAAAGGTAATTGTTATAAATATAGCAAGCCTAATCATAAAGCCAAATACTGTTTTCTACTAAATGAACGATTTACAACATGATAGGAATGTGGTTGAGATTCAAGAGCAAATGGATGATGATTTATCAGCCTAATTACAATTGTGAGTTAGCTAGCCAATGAGGCAAACATCCATTGTAAGCTATAAAATTGCTAGTAAATTAAGTTATAAATAAAAATCATTAATTTAAATTAGATTGCTTTCTTATGAAGTATTAAATGTGTAACGTTTGGATTAAAATCAAATGTTAGAATTTAAAGAGGTATTTAAGATACCTCAAGTAGGGTGCCACCCAAGTGTGGGGTACAATTAAATTATGGGGGTGCGACACTCCAAGCGTAAGAGTATTAGAATTAAAATAATTGTATTTAATACACAATAAATTGACCTTGAATGGAAAGTGGATTCGCTTACACATTTTTACTTAGTATTACATTTATACACTACACATTTAAAAAATATACAAGATTTGCAATTTCGAAATTGAAAATGATTAATGCTGTACACATAAACTGTGTTTGGAATCAAAGGAAATTGGGTGCAGAGCCCTATCAGATAATATAGTGTTTTTCGCTGCACAAAAATCCTTAAACGGTCATTTTGAGAAGTTATCAGTTCTAACTTAATTACTTATGAGAACTTACTGAGGACTTCTGCCGCAGAGTTCAAAAGTCCTAATTTTTAGAACTCATTTTGGACAAACGTTTAGCACAAACACTCTTATAAATCCCGTTTACATAACTTATAAGTATATGAACTCATGTCTCTTTTCACTCTAAATCATGTGCTCCCTTTCCAATCTTATACACTATATGTATTACTAGGAGTTTAAATTAAGGGAGAACCATAAGAATTACACCGTAAACCTGGTTCATAAGAGACTAACTCAACGTTTAATTGATTTTAAAAGAAATCTTAAAGTCTATTCATGACTTTCTTTTAAACCTCTACCATTGAAACTAATACTCCCTATGGTCAGTTAGAAGTTTTTTTTCTTCATTAAGAATTATTATCTTATTTGTAGTGAATAACTGTATTAAATTAGAGATGTGATAGATCATGTGTGGAGCTCTTTTACCAAAATGGAAAAAAAATTATACTATTTTTAATGACCGCCCAAAATGGTAAAATAGATATCTTGTTGATGGTGGAGGGAGTATTTTTTTTTCACTTTAATTTAATGGCAAACACTTGTAAAATCGTCTCACGGAAGACTTTGGTAAGATAAATAAGTAATGATAACATTTTAATAAAAAAATATACCTGAATTAATGAAAAGTAATAGTAATGCATATAATCAATGATGTAATGAACAATTCGTAATATAAATTAAAAAAGATAATATTTTTTAATAAAAGTGATAATATTTATAGAATTTTTTAATAAAAGTAATAATATTTTTCTAAAAGTGATAATTATTTAAAAAACATAAAAAGAGTCTCACGATGAGATGATTACATGCAAATGTTATCAAATTTAATATTACAGTATTTTTTTAAGTACAGATATGTGTTTCAACATGTAAATATAGCTAATACTCCTAATTAAAATATATTTGCCTTTTAGGGATAATAATATCAACACTGAACTAATACTAATTGTTTGTTAGTTAATTTTTATATAATAGGTGTTCCCAAAAACAAAACACACATTAATCATTAGCCACATTATTCAAAACAAAAGGAAATTAATAATATTGGATGGTTGAATTGATAATTAATAATGAATAACTAATTGAAAAATATTCCTAATCATGAGAGGAAAGGGAAAGGAGAGTCCAAAAAAGTAGATGTGTTTTCGTTACATATTATACAAGACAATGCATGTGAAGCTTAAATGTAAACTCAACCACTCTACCCAACCATTTCGCCATATTTTACTGCCACTTTTCTAATTTACCAAAAATAATAGGGTTAACTGGAATAATTGAATTTACTCATTTATAAATTAAATTACACTTTTAAGTAATCACAGAAAAGAACTCTACCTTTATTAAGATTAGTTGCAAAACACATTCAAATTTTTTTTTAAAATCACACCATTAATCTCCACCTTTCAAGAAATATATCACACATTTTGTGTCTTTTACAACAATAGTTAATGGTGATGATTAATTTGAACTAAGAGTAAAGTTCGTAATTTTTCTTACAATTTACCCAAAATAATATAAATAAACTTTAGTAATTAAAAAAAATTCATTAAATATGTGACAAAAACTTGAGTAAGACCGTCTCATAGAATGACTTTCGTGAGGCGAATAAAAAATAATGATATTTTAATAAAAAGTTATATTCAATTGATAAAAAGTAATAATAGTGGAGTAGTAAATTATTTTATGAATAATTTAAAGTTAAAATAAAATGTGACAATATTTTTAAAGAAAAATGATAATATTATTAATAAAAAATGATAACTTTTTAAAAAAGTAAAAAATGGTCACACCGTGACAAATTCTCACGCTAAGACTATCTTAAATCTAATAGCTCCATTTTTTACAAGCATTCCTAATTTTTATTGAGACAGTCTTGTGTGAGACATTTTATGCTTTTATAATTACTTAATATTAAAAAATTTTATTATTTATCTTTTAAAATGATACTCCCTCCGTCTCATAATACCTTTCACACTTTTTACATTTGAACGTCCCACAATACTTTTCACACCCCATTTTTAATAAAAAAAAGATTACCATTATATCCTTCAATTACACAACAATTTCAAATGGCCCAATTTCATTAGGCCAACATTTAATTGTAATTGTTGGATTGGGCCAACTAATTACAATTTCAATCCACTTAATATTACCCAACTAATCCTAACCCTAATTACCCCACACGCCTCTCACACTCATTTCTCACCTTTTATTTCAGATCTGATATATCAATTCCTCTCTCTCTCTCGTCTTCTTCCCGTGAACAAATCCTAGTAATTTCTCACGCCGATCTGAACCTCATCGACTCAGCCCTAAACTCTAATCCCCTCTTTTGCTTCCACCTTTCTTCGATCTACCCCTCTCTTCTGCAAATCTTACTTTCTCTTGAAAATACGATGTTGAATTCGAATCCAAACCCTTTTCTGTTTGATCTAAACTTTTCTCCACCAAATAACGTTCCGTCGCCTGAAATCGAAGATGTGTGGTCGGGATCTGAGAAGAGGCGGAGCAAGTTGGAGGTTGGGGTTAAGTGTGTGCCCTCCGTTGGAAACATCCACGACTTCGCAAGAAATATCGCCGGAACCACCTCCAACGTGGTGGTTCCCGATTCCTTCGCAATGGATTCTATTCTCGACTCCCTCTTTCCCGAGTCTAAGGAATCCGACGAAGTGGTTGAGGACTCTGAGATTGAAGATGAGGTTTAGGGTTTAGCCCCGTCCATCTCTTTTTCTATGATACCCCACCCTTTGTGATTCCGGCCGTGTAAAAAGGGTCAAGGAGTCTAATAGGGGTTTTGCTGGAACTGTTCGTTCTCCTATTGTCCAGAATGAACGGTCAGATGAATATAAAAAATTTATCTACGAGATGGTTTGTCTCTTCCTTCCTTCTTATCGGTACATTCATATCCTTTGTGTTTAACTTTGCTTTGTGAGGCTTTTCTATGGCCCTGTGAGGCATTTTTGTGGCTATATTGGATATTTAGTGTCGGGTGGTGCTTAATTTGTACTGTACGTTGCCCTGTGAGGCATGTTTGTGGCTGTGTGAGATATTTGGTGCCTGATTATGCATAATTTTGACTTTACTTTGCCCTGTGAGACATGTGTGTTGATGTGTGAGACAATTGGTGTCTGATAATGGATCATACATACTTAAATTTGCCCTTTGAGGCATGTGTGTGGCTATGTGAGATATTTGATGCCTGATTATGCATATTTTGCACTTTAGTTTGCCCTGTAAGGCATGTCTGTGGCTGTTGTGAGATATTTGGTGTCTAATGATGCATAATTTGGACCGTTTCTGTTATAATTTGAGGCATTGTTGGGTAATGATGCTCACTTTGTTTTTTACTGGGCCCTGTGAGGCGTCTATGTGGCCCTGTGAGGCATTTCGTGGCTGATTATGGTGGATTTGGCCTTTACTTAGCTCTGTGAGGCTTTCATGTTTGGTTATATAACTATATTGATGATGTTAAACCAATGTGGGATTAAATGTAGGATTAAAATAGCCCTGTGAAGAATCTATTCCGAGGGCTGAGGCTGTTGTCCAGTGATGATAATGTTTGGTGAAACTGTTCTTGTAATTTCTATACATTGAGTCACCAATAGGTATTTTTGCCTATTTAGGAGACCATGAACCCAATGACGATGTTATTCAGAGGGTTAAGTTCCCATTGAAGCCTAGTAGTACCTCTATTGATACTAAATGTTTAGATAAGCTTGTTCATGTCCCTCATATTAGGTGTTCAGAGCCACCATTAGGTTTCTTACCTATTTGGAGTATTGATATTTTTTATTATAATAGTCACCAATAGGTACTGGAGACCTTTTAGGAGGCCGTGCTCGGTGATGAAAATTTTTCTGAGAGCATGTTGAACAAAAAAGTCATACCATTATTATAGAATGCTTGTTTACAACTTAAACAAAACATAAACATCAAAAGGACTTCATACAATCCATTGCTTACATTGTAAACAACAAAAACATGTCATACAATAACTATAGGAAGTTTGTTCACAGCTTAAATAATACATAAACATCAAAAGGACGTTGTACAGTCCATTGTTTATGCTGTAAACAACAAAAAGGGCCTTTCTTAGAGCCTAAACAACCTAAACATAGATAATCCAAACTTGATGATCAAACACCTAAATATTGCACAAGTTCTACAATATCATAAACCAGCTTATAAATGGATTCCTCTTCTAATAGCCTCATATTCTCTAACTTTTGTTATGATTTCACTACATTGTTGTATTTTCATAAATTTATGAACAGGAAAGCATGAGTTTTTCTAACTTATGTTATGGAGAAGAATCTGTAATTTCATTTCTGCTTTTTTCTTTTAAATTTTTGTAAGTCATGCCCTATTACTGTAATTTTAAATTGGAGTGTAACAAATTCCTGTAATTTCTAGAAGAAGTGTAGCAAATTTATGTAATTTTAGCATATTTATGTAATGTTTGTGTAAGTTTTTTAATTTTTTGTAATTTATTTTAAGATACAGTATTTTTTTTAGATTTTTTTTTCTGGATTTTCAAATACCCCTGAAAAAATGTGTTGAAAAAGTCAAAAAGTAACTTTTCTTAAACAACGTGGAACAGTAAATATGAAATGTTTTTCGAGACGGAAGGAGTATTATTTTTCATTTATACTATAAATCAATAATGAAAGAATTTACAACACCATTATCACTTTTCATCAATTAAGTATTACTTTTCCATTAGAATATTACCACTTTTTATTATTGTCATGAAAGTTATTTTGCGAGACTCTCACACACAAGTATTTATCTTTCTTAATTATTAAAGATTTTTATATTATATTTAAATTAAAGACCAAGATTTTTATATTATATTTAAATTAAAGACCGAGATTGATCCCATACTTTCTTAATTGAGTAACTCTCTTATGAGACTGGTTATTTGTGAGACGGGTCAGCCCATCACTAAAGTATGTTTACTTTATAGTTAAAGTATGCTTATTTGTAGTTAAAGTATGTTAATAATAAATCATATTATTACATACTAAAATCATACTTTAATGCATAATCCAGCATATTTTAAAAAACATACTTTAAAAACTATTAAACATATTTTATGTATACAATAAACATACTTTAGTGATGGGTAGACCCGTCTCACAAGAGAATTTGTTTTCTTAATTTTGACCCTTGCATACATCTGTTTTTTATCAGCTTTTTTTTTAAAATTAAATTTTCTTAATTGTGACCCGCGTTGTAATCTCTCATTTTCTTAATTCTGATTTTCTCAACTCTTTATTTATTAAATTTATTTAATTCTGACCAAATGGCATAATCTTTCAATTATATTAATTGTTATTTATTAATACTAGACATTTAGACTTGCGTCGCACGTCGGCATGTTTCATTCTATAATATATTTTTTTATTATATTTTAATGATAAAAGTTGAGTCACTAAATCTATAAGTAACTTTTTACTTATAATTTATGAAAAAAAGAGATAAAGAATGTTAATGCATTCTAATATATATTTATACGTTTTTTTTAATTATTATTAATTAGTGCAAAACATTGAAAAAAATTAATAAAGTGTATTTTTTACCAAAGAAAGAATTCTAGTACCATTTATTACTAATGTATTACTAATAAAATTTAAATCGTATTTTAGAAATGAAAAAATAATTTTATAATATTTTTATTTATAGAATAATATCTGTCAGTGATCATGTATTTCAAATGTGTGGGTAAATTTTTTTACCAATAATAATTTCATCAACCAAAACATTTGTTATTAATAAATTATTAAATAATTTAGCAACAAAATTTAACTATGTTATTTTTTGTTGTGACTATCAATAAACGATTAAATAAGTAAATCGTTGCTTTTACCTTTTGCTTTCTTCCGTTTTTTATTATTTTATTCAATTGACCTATAAAAAAAATAATAGTTTATTGAACTTGTATGGTTAAAAAAAGGAAAAAAGGAAGAGAGGAAAAAAAAAGATAGGATTTAATTGTATAAAGCCAAAGTTATTTATCATATGCATAAGTCTTTGCTAATTTGAAGAACATATATCAATCCATTTATTAAAATCTGCATTCCAATAATAATAACAAAAAGAAGGAAAAATATCCCTATAATACGGAGGAGGTGAACCTGAAAATTTGATAACAATCTCTCTTTGTGACATGTTCATAAAATTTTAAATACATAAAAGTAGGAATGATTGTCAAACATTTAAAAATTCTAGAAAAGCACAAGTTAAACATACTTTGTTACTATTATCTAAACACAATTATAAGTCATATCAAATAAAAATAAAAAATTACACATATATAGTAAAGGTACTCATTTATAAAAATATAAATCGACAATTAAGCTAATTTATGAAATGATTACTGCAGTAGAGAGTCCTTCTTTCTTCAATCATCTTCGTATAACATAATCTTCAGAATTGTCATCTCCTTTTATCTCTCTCATTTGTCCATGCACTGCAGTTACAAACTTTTCCTTTCACACAGTTCTCACACGAATCGTCATCGAAAATTGTACTTTAATCTCCTCTGAAACGTTGATCCACGCATGTGTTTTTGCCGCCAACTATTGCTGATATATATAATAACTTATAGCGCCGTTATCATAAACTTTTTCATCTATATTTACTCTGAAGTCCATACCACAGTTCATCGACTCCCTTCTTCTTCTCCAACTATTTATTCCAACTATTTATAACGTGATGTTTCGGATGTAATTAAATGTAAATGTAAAAACTATAAACGTTACAAACAAATATAACTTAAAAATAATTTATTAGTAATTAATTAAGGTAGGAATACAAATAGTTTATGTAATATGGTATGAAAACGTATAATAGATTTAGGATTACAAATAGTTTAAATAAATAATTTATTAGTAATTAAGTTAGGTAGGAATATAAATAGTTTTTTAATTAATATGAAATTTTATAATAAATCTAGGAATACAAATAATTAAAACTAATTATTAATAATTAGTTAATATCATGAATGTAAAAAGGAAAAATGTATAAGGATAAAATTGGAAAAAATGTTAACCATGAGGCTAGCCACTTTTAGTATATTATGATATTAACAATGCAATTATTATAAGGCAAAGACTTTTACGACACCGTCTCACAAATCACACCTCGTGAGACGGGTCAAATATAACCCTATTAAAATTTCGCGGATCCACACGCCACCGGCAACTTAATGCTTCCACCTAAATACATGTAAGCGGTAAGCCCACTAAAACTTAATTAATTCAGTTTCCTTTTGCTTTTTTTTTTCTACTTTTCTTAATTGAATTAGATTTATTTAATTTTATAATTTATTAGAATATTAAATTCTAATATTTTTTAATACATTTATATAATTATTCGAATATTTTCCTTAAAAAAATACAATTAATGTATATAGTGTATAAATAATATATAATTGACAAAGAAATTTAGATGATAACTTCAGTTTTTATTTATTAATTACCATTTTTTATTTAAAATATTGATAGTTAATAGAATAATTCATTTAAATAATTTTTTTTTATCATTTATCACTTTTCATTATAAATGTTATCACTTTTTATGTGTATGATAAAAATATATGCATTAAATAATTTAATTGGATATTTATTAATTTTTTTTAATCAAGTATCACTTTTTACTAAAAATATTACCATTTTTTATTTGTCTAATACAATTTTCATTTAATATTATAAATGGATGTGTATCAAGTTTTCCTAATCATATAGAGTATCACTTTTAATTGAAAATATTATCATTTTTTATTATAAGTGCTATCACTTTTTATCCATCTTATAATTTTTTAATTAAATTATATAATTGGATGTGTATCCCTTTTTCTTAATTAAATATATCACTTCTAATTAAAATATTATCACTTTTATTTTTCTTATAAAATTTTATGAAATAATTTGATTAGTTGAATATCATTTTTCTTTGTTCAATATTATTTTTTTATTGAAAATGTTACCACTTTTAAATATATGAAATTTTTATGAAATAATTCAATAATAAGTGTATCACTTTTAAATTTTAATTTATCACTTTTAATTTTATTTAATGATCATATTATATTTTAAGTATTATGTGAACTTTAATTTAATTTAAAATCATTGAATTTTTAAATGCATAAATAAAAGATTAGATATTACTTTGATTGAATTGAATACTCCTGCCTTCCAGAAGTTGTGCGGGAGAAGTTTCGCGGGTGACCGGCGAAGTCAGTTTTTTTTATTTATTATTTATTTTTATATTATATTATTTAGTTGATGGATAATTCGTCTCACGAAATGAGATCCGTAGGACGGTCTCATACAATACCTACCCTAATTTTAATGCATTACAAATAAAATCAATTACAATATTGTATTTTCATTGATGCTTACAAAATTTCCAACCACTAGTACACCACTTCACCAACCAAAATGTCTGTTATGAACCCATTAGAAATAACTGATCATTGATCTATCGAAAGTTTGATTCTTACCAACATAATATTCTATCTTTTTTTTAGTGTATATATGCATCAAGTAAAATTTAACACAAATTAAAATTAAAAATGAAAAAACAATCATAATTACACTACAAAAACATCATCTGTTAGTGACGGATTTAGTGATGGGAAAGGTTCCATCGATGTTTTACTCGTTACAAAATTATTATGACGGATCCGTCACAATAGTAACGATTTTGTGACGGAAATACTTTGTGGCGAAAACAGTGATAGATTACAGTAGTGACAGAATTTGTAACGGATTACAATAGTGATGGATTTTAGTGACGAAATTAGTGAGAGAAATTTATAGTGACGGAAATTTTCCTCACTATATCCATCACAAAATTTAAAAAAATTCAAAACAATATAATTTAAGTTTCGAACATCAGCTATAAGCCACCTTGGCAACTACCGAGCCCCACCGAGCCAACCTCTTTTAATTTTTATTTATTTTAATTGCCAATATTATTTGTAAATTTTTAATTTTTATTTATTTTAATTGCCAATATTATTTGTAAATTCTCGAGCTGAGCAAGAAACGAACACTAAATCAATCATAAAGTGAGAGCCTTATGGCTCGCTGGCTAGGTGACCATGTGGCCTGTATGGTGCTTGTTCATAACTTATCAAATAATTTATTTATATTAAAGTTTCTTATTAATTCAATTATCCGCCACAAAAATATCCGACACTATATCCGTCACTATAGTGAGGGAAATGCTCCGTCATAAAAATATTCGTCACTATTTCTGTCCAAAAGTTTCCGCCACTATTTTCATCACTACAGTGACGAAACCTATCCATAACAAAATAAGCCGTTACTATTTCCATCACAAACTGAGACATTGACCAAGTGAGTTAACGGTCCCTTAATTTCCATCAAAATTTTAAATTTTCTTCACAATAACCATCACAATAGTGATGTATATTTTTCGTCACAAAATTCTGTTACTATTGAAGTATTTTTTTGTATTGATACTAATAATTGATTATTATTTTCTTTAATGTGAAATTAAGGATCAAGTGTACTTCTATCGTAGTAGCTATGAGCAACCAAATTCAATTATTTATTCATAGGAAATCATGCAATTTAGAGTTTATGCAATCTCAAATTTATTGTGATTTTATAAGGACTAACACAAGATGAGGAGATATAAGACTACATACAAATGCAAATAAGTGAAAGAAATAAACAATATAAAAGATAAAAGAAAAGATAGGATGGATGAATGAATATGAATGTGAGATGAATTCCAAATGATTCAAAGATAAGTTTAGCATAATCTTGATATAAAGAATCTATAGGGTTCATGCAATTAATTATAACATATCATAGGTAATTCCTTCTAATTATGCTCATTCACAAAATACTCATAACGTAGATTACCAAGGCAACTTCTAAAAGGTTCTTAAGAACACTTACAATTCCAATAAGGTACTATGCTCTTATTGTTGGATCCGCTCACTAGCTCAAACACGTTTATGCATTGATATATTCGGCATAGCAGAAACACAATAAATTCTAAATAATATCAATGCATCAATCCTTACAGTCAAATATCGCAATAGGCAATAGACAAAATAAATATGCAGAAAATCAGTACAACCAACACCATCAATTTTAACGTGGAAAACCCCTTCAACCTGAGGGTAAAAACCACGGGATCACTCGTCCATGAAACAATCCACTAATGCACAAAAAAGTACATAGTTTGAACTCTCTATCACAAGTAGAGGGATAAACTCTCTATCATAAGTAGAGGAATACTACAGAATTATCAAAACACCATCAAGAGAATCACTCTTGGAATACATAATAATAAAGGAGAAGAAAATAATAAATCTAGTACAAAAAGAATACGAATCGCCCGATTCTCGTTGCACCCATTGGAGATGTATCTTGAAAATTCACTCCGATCAGTCTGTAGAGGATGTTGCCATGAACTATCCCTCGAAATTTGAAGTGAAACGGTGAAGAAACGAATCCTCAAATTAGGTTGCTTCTTACGCATACTTCTCTTTCTTTTCTCCCTTATTTTCTCACGCTGATTCTTTTCTTTTTCTGTGCTGCCCTACATCAATTCGCAGCTTCTCCTTTTATTTGCCCATGGTGGGCTTCTTTATTCAATCAACCTAAATTTGAATTGGGTTTAAATCATGAGCCTATTAATAATAATAATAGATGGGCTTCTATTATTATTCTTTTAGGCCAAGTTATATTAGGTACTCCAACAATCTCCCCCTCTCAATATAGTTGGCTGCATCATCACACTTATCTCAAGCTCATGCCAGAAAATTCGATACACAATTCATGCTTCTCCCGAGTAACCACTTCGATCATCATATTCGCAGAATTCCTTTCTGTGTGAATTTTCTCCAGCTTCAAAAGATGCTTTTCTAGCACCATTCTAAGACAATGGTACCTCACATCATTATGCTCAAGTCTATTGTACCACAAATTCAGAGAAGAATCATCAACATCTGTCAGAAGTGACGGAGCCAGGTTTTGAAGTCGGGGAGGCCAGAAATAGCATTGTAAAATAAAATATACTTCCATTATACACAATCGTTTACAACTATTCTTCCTCCCGCACAATACTTGAATATTATTTGAAAGAAATATTACTACCTCCGTCCATTGTTAATCTATCTATTTTACTATTTTGGGTCGTCGACTCTTAATCCATTCATTTCCCCTTTTAGACAAATGGGACCCACACACACACATTAATACAATTAAAATATGAGATCCACACACCCCACTAATACAACTACTCACTTCACATAAAATAATAATACCCCTTAATTTACACATAAAAAGCAAACGGATATATTAATATTGAATGGAGGGAGTGCTTATTATCCACATTATTCATGTTTTTCTGGTAATTAATTTTTTTGGAAAATAAATAAAGTATAGGGTACATTACGTGCATAAAAAATGTACATTTCTAATATTTCTGATTAATATAATATATACATTAGATGTAAAACAAAGATAATAATTAGTTCTTGTATATTTATATTTATAGCAATAGGGAAAATAATAATAACATAATTAGGCAAAAGTTTATGTGTGCGGTGGAATCAAACCTATACATCCTTTACCATTGAACCATTTGCATGTATATAATAAAAATTATATACTACTCTTTTTCAAGCGCCCCCTAGTCCTTATGTGGCTCTGGTTGCTAGTAACTGTTCCCGAGCAATTCTAAGCTTTGTCCTGTACAGCGTATAACAAAGCTTCCTTTTGCCAATAAGCAAAGAATCCTTGATGAGTCTCATGTTGGCGTTCGATCATTTAGTTAACGTGAACCGTTAGAGTTCCATGTGATTCTATATCAGCGGAAGCAAGGTACAGAACCTTATTACCTTTCACCAGGGTATATTGAGAAAGAACATCTGCAGAAAATAACCTCTTGATCTTCTGCTGTATTCCCAAGTCCAATCTTGACGTCGTGTGGGCGATGATCTTCAAGATCCTCTCAATATGCTTCCTCCCTTACTTTCAACGTATATTAGGAAAGAATTATAGGTTCTGCACAGTTGAGATGACTTATATATGGGCTACAACAGGGCCCACGAGGAGAAATTAGAGTCAGACCTCCATTGGGCTTAAGTATCCAAGTTTAGCCCAAAACTTATACTTAAATCCAATAATAATAATACAGTCCAAAAAGTATCATTACTGCACTGCCACTCTAATCCCTTATTACGTTATGGACTTCTTCTTATTATGAGCCCGTTAGTCTCCTCATGTTTAAAATATACAATGCCCATTAATTAATTAATTTCTGACAACTCCATTAATTAATATCTCATCCGAGAGTAGTACCACTCAACCTTATTATCATGCCGGAATAAATCCACCTGCAGAGTTTACATGATAATCATTATGAGCTCCTCAAGGGGACATCATCAACATATTTAATAGGACACAGATTCCTTCTACAATCAGCAACACACCATAGAGACATCACTATTTTTCAACTCACAGAGTTTGTTGATTTAATATTTAAATCTCACCCATTGATGAATCAAAGAAATATATATTGGCTTACGTGTCGAGGTTATTGCATAGGGATTAAAAGCACGAACATCCATAATAATTGAGATCAAGTTCTTCTATATAGTCAGTATAAATCAAACAATCTCAAGCGGTCCTGCACAATACACACAAAGCATACTAATGTGATTTTATAGTCAAGACAAACTAATACCAAATCACACTACAACCATCCCGATAGATTGTCACCGTCTATCTCGATTGTGAGCATCTGTTTATACTTTATAAGGAGCTGACAATATGATCTTCCATGCGACGCCGCACACCATATTATCTACAGTATAAAGTAAATGGACTATTGCATCGACATATAAATAAATTATAAGAAGTAATCATTTGATCAATGATTCTCATTTCAAATATTGTTATAACATTGTTCATACTAAAGCTAGGCTTTTAGTATATACACCTCCGATTACCATTTGCAAATTTTTGCTCGAACACCTCCCTGTCAAGTACATTGACAGCAATCAAGTTGTGGTGCAACTCTGGGACATGTCTCACATTTTTCAAAGTCAGGTTGCATCCCAACTCAGTCTCAACAACCATGTCACTAATACCAACTACAGGTGCAACACTCTTGTTCCCCATGAACAAGTTTCCAGAATCTTCTGATCTGTAGCTTGTAAACAACTCTCTCTTTGGAGTACAATGATGAGAAGCTCTAGAATAAACAATCCATTCAACATCGGGATCCTTCACATGAAGACATTCATCGCTCACACAAACTACGGTATCATCATCATCGTAATGCGTGACAAAGGCTGCTGTATTCTTATCCTCAGACTTCTTTTGATTCAATTCTTTTTGTTCCTTCCAGATTCTGCAATTCCTTTTCATGTGGTTAGGTCCACCACAATGATAATACTTAAATTTCTCTTTGGACTTATACAAGTATTTGTCTCTTGATTTATCACGGTCTTTGTGTCCTCTGCTCTTCCCTCTACCTCTATTTTCTTTGACAAGTGCTTGTGAAGAACTATCATCGACTTCCTTTCTTCTAGTTTCTTCATTGAACATACTTTCTTTGATCATGTTCAATGTCAACTTTCCATTTGGTTCTGCATTACTAAGTGTCACCATCATAGTCTCCCAACTATCAGGTAGAGAACTCAATAAAACAAAGCATGCACTTCATCATCAAAAGTGATTTCATGGTAGAAAGCTGATTTACCAAATCCTGAAATAAA
Organism: Pogostemon cablin; assembly: GCA_023678885.1. Classification (NCBI taxonomy): domain Eukaryota; kingdom Viridiplantae; phylum Streptophyta; class Magnoliopsida; order Lamiales; family Lamiaceae; genus Pogostemon; species Pogostemon cablin. Next base: position 16,246,398 of record CM042960.1, read on the forward strand.
TTATAAATTCAAGTGCTCAGCCACAAAACTCCCATCTTTATACTTTTACTAACTTTCAGATAATAAATGCTTTATTCTATGCATTTTTTCTCTCATACAATTCCTGCAATTTTGTCCATAATTCCTTCGGGTTGGTCTCTCTAGCCACATGATGAAATACACTAATATCTACTCATTGCCTGATTGTACCAATTATTTTTCTACCAAGCTTCTCCCATTCTTTATCCATCAATTTATTCAGGCTTAGCTTCTTTGGGATCATACAAATCTTTGCAGTAAAGTAAATCCTCCATCATAGGCTTCCAAATAGAATAATTCTCAGCATTCAGCTTAATCATAGAACCACTACCCTCTATGGTTTCTTCCTAACCAAGCTCTGGTACCACTGTTGTGGAAGGGGGACCCTATCCAACTAGGACAGACAATATGAAATGATTTATTCGGCACAACAGAAACACAATAAATCCCAAATAATATCGATGCAGCAATCATTCCACTCAAATATCGCAATAGACAATAAACCAAATAAATATGCAGAATATCAGCAGAATCAACACCAAAAATTTTAACGTGGAAAACCTTTTCAACCTGAGGGTAAAAACTACGGGACCTCTCATCCAGGAAACAATCCACTAATACATAAAAAAGTACTCAGCGTAAATTCTCTATCACAAGTAGATGAATATCATCCCTATCACAAGTAGAGGAAAACCATATCTATAACAAGTAGAGGAATACTACAGAATCGTCAAAATACCGTCAAGAGAATCACTCTTAGAATACAGAATAATAAAGGAGAAGAGAATAATAAATATAATACAAAAAGAATACGAATCTACCAATTCTCGTTGCACCCCTCGGAGTTGTATATAGGAAATCCACTCCGATCAGTCTGTAAAGAATGTCGCCATGAACTATCCCTCGAAATTTGAAGTGTAACGGTGAAGAAACGAAATCCCCAAATTAAGTTGCTTCTTACGCACACTTCTCCTTCTTTTCTCCCTTCTTTTCTCATGCTGATTCTGTTCCTTTTCTGCGCTGCCCTATATCAATTCACATCTACTCCTTTTATTAGCACATGATGGGCTCTTTATTCATTCAACCCAAATTTGAATTGGGTTTGAATTTTAGGCGTATTAATAATAATAATAGATGGACTTTTATTATTATTCTTTTAGGCCAACTTATATTGGGTAGCTCAATAATCATCACTAGCGTCATATTATGAGATTCTAACATGAAATGATCTTTTGATTAATATATAATGTTAGTTTCAGAGAGTTTTATTTTGATGAGGGGTCGATCTTGCGTGAGACCGTTTCATGTGAGACTATTTTTTACTTTTTAAAATAGTTATCACTTTCGCTGTAAAACGTTATCACTTTCGCTATAAAATGTTATCACTTTTTATTTATGCTATAAATTGTTCATGAAATAGCATCATCATTTTTCTTTAATTTATTATCACTTTTCTGTATAAAAGTTGTCACTTTCTGGCCGTCTCACACAAGTTTTTGCCTTTGATAAGATGTTGATTTTTTAACATTATTTTAAATAATTTTTTAAATGCTTTTAATTAATACATATTAATTTTATGGGTCACTTACTATTGGATACATAAAATAATGCATAATTGCTGTAAACTACATGACTCAAAGTACTATTACTCATAACTACATAATTATGATTGTGATACCATAAATACCCCTATGTATTTGCACAATTTGGTTTTGCACAATTTTGTTTTTGCACATTTTAAATTCCGGCAGCAGGCGGCGGCGGTCAACGCCGGTCAACGGCTGTCCGGCTGGCGGTCAACGCCGGTCTGGCGGGTGGGTGGGTGAGGGGTAGGGTTGGTGGTTTAAAAGTGTATGTGATTATAAGGTTATATTTGGTATTTTACTTTAATATTTTGTATGTGAGTAATTATTTGAATTCCTTGTAACTTATAGTAATTTAGTTTAAAAGTGTGTATCTATTAGTGATTTTCCCTAATTTTATTATAATATTTTTTTTACAATAAATTAAATTTTTTTATATTATAATTTTATGTCCAGCATGTTTGTATTAATTATATATATATATTTTTTAATTCAAAATATATATATTTAGTATATTAATTTTTTCCGTGGGTTCACAGTTTTACATTAGTTTTTAATAAAATCGAATAAACTCAAATACGATAATTCCAAATCATCGCCAACTGTACAAATCCTTTTTTCCCCTCTTCTTTGGATATCTTTCTCAGCCCAAATTCAATTCAACTGGACCAAGAGGAAGCAGTCCACTTAGGGCTTACTAATTGAAAAGCCCTACTTGGTTAAATTAATCATAGCCCATTCCAACAAAAGTAATAAATAAATACTCTCTCCTAACGTTGGCGTTTGCTTTTTGTAAGGAGATTTAGATATATAATATTTTAATGTATAATGAGGTGAGAAAAATAATATTTAAGATAAAGTGAGTAGTTGTATTAGTGTTGTATGTGGCCATATATGGAATAATTAATTATTTTGTGTGAGTCCAATTTAAAAAAATAATATAAACCTTAACTTAGGTCAAACCATGGGGTGGGGGGAAGTTAATTTTGTTTCACCATTAGAATTCCACCTTCATCTTGATAATGGGTAAATCACAGGATTGTTTTTTTTGTTATACGCAGAAATTGAGCTTCAGCTGCAATTCTCCATTGGAAAATTGTAAGAGTGCCTTACACTACGAAAATTATTTTTTATCAACAGAATATTCTATTAATAAAAGCCTCAATTCCATTGTTAAATTGGTTTATCAACGGATTAACAACGGAATCTGTTGGTAAATTTTCGTTGGTAAAGTGGTGGTTGGTAAATTTTTAGCAACGAAATTTCAATTCCGTTGGTAAATTATTCTGTTGATAATCTATTGCTAATAATTCCGTTGGTAATTTATGTAATGATTCCGTTGGTAATTACCAACGGATTGAATTGCATTGGTAAAATAGAGAACAAATCCGTTGACATTCCATTGCTGCTATTCCGTTGGTAATTACCAATAGACTGAATTCTGTTGGTAAATTTTGTTGCTAAAATATACTCCCTCTGTCCCAGGAATACATTCATGTATTTGGTGGCACGGAGTTTAAGAAAATTAACTTTTTATTGTAGTGATGTAAGAAATAGAGGGGGTATTTTTGGAAATTGAATAGAATAAAGTGTATGATATAGTTGACTTTGATTAAATTGTGTGTAGAAAGGAAGTGTCATTTTTGTAATATTATAGTATTGTAAGGTTATTGATATTGTATATTATTTCTATTTTTAGGGTGAGAAGGTATTATTGGAACGAACCAAAATGAAAAGTGTGAATGTATTCTTGGGTTAGAGGGAGTAGTTTTTTTAGTGTTAAATGACTTTTTAAATAGCTTAGTTGGAAAGAAATAGCCCATTCAATTAGTTATTAAAAGTTGTAGATTAAGAGGGAATGTATAGTAGCAAACAAAAGGTGGCCTAAACATAACTTGAATTCTTTCCTATTTTCACTTCTCCTTCTCATTGTTCAAAACACTAATTATGTTAGTTTATGTTTGTGTGGATTTTGAAAATCATTTAATAGGTATTTGTTTTGAGTTTTTGGTATCATAGATTTTAATGAGATAGTTTGAGACAAATATTTACCTTTTTTATTTTGTTAAATGACAAAATTTTAATCTTGGTATATTTTTTTTAATAATATATGATATATTACTCTTTATTAAATAATAATACTTAATATTTTAAAGAGAAATATTTTTTAAAAGCAACATATACACCAGGTTAATTGAAAGTACAATGGCTACTAAAATAACTTGATTTTCTCAGTGTTATTATTTAATAAATGTATTAACTTTTTATGTTAGTTTTTTATTAAAAGATTAATAAGGAGTAACAAAATGTATACGTTTTTATTCATTATTATAGTATATTTTAATTCATTTATGTACGTATGAGTTTTGAATATTAGTTCATGAATTTGAATTTGTGTACCCAGATACAATGGAAATTTTATCTCTGGGAATGTTTGTTTTGGGTTTAAGTTGATTTAATAAATCAGTGAATATTGTTAATCTATGTTTGTTATGTTTGTTTTGGGTTTAAGGAGAATATGTTTAAACTTTATGTCAAATAAGTATTAATTGAGATGAGAGAAGATGAGAAAAAAAGAAAAAAAATATTAATTGAGGAGAGTAGATATATGGTAGGGGGTGGATAAGTGTTATTAGGGTGTGTAGGTATAGGGGAGATTGGAGATTTATTAAATCTAAATCTGAAAGATTAAACCCGAAACAAACATTGCCTATAGTAAATTATTTTATGAAATGAATATTATTATTATTTTTTAATAAATTATCACCTTTCAGGATAAAAAATGTTTTTCTATGAAAAATGTGTAATTTTTTATTCATTCATAATTTTATTATTATTATTTTTGAAATGAAATCACACAAGTATAATTTTTATAAAGATTTTCTTTAAAAAAAATTGATAAGAAAATTATGAATTGCCCCCACCATACCAAACTCTTTTTTACATTTATTGTTTGTATGAATATTAATAAAATGAATTTTTTTAAATTTATTTTTGAGATAATGTAGTGTATTTTGGCAACAAATAAATTTTCAAGTATGTTATGTGTTATTTGTTGAAGAAAATTGGTTAGTATTGGAATTTAATGCGAGTGAAAAATTGACTCAGTAGAGATATTAAATAGTACGTAAAGGGATTAATGAGAATTAATATCCCGCATTACAAACGTTATAAGTGATTTTCTCTATTCATAAGTCCATTTATGTTATGGAATTACAATTAATGATAATTGGTGACCTTCCAAATCATTACATTCGCACAAAAGCAAATTCGCGGCGAGCCGAGCTGTGCCGTGAGTCGTGGTCGTAGACGTAGCTATGCACCACTCATCGGAACTCGACCCGAGTTGCGAAACTCGAATAATAGTCGTACAGGTCAAGTTCCATTTTACTTCTTGAAAAACTGTTGTCTTTTGCTCAACTGTTGTCGTAGCCTGCCTCCGAAACCGTTGTCTATTCACCTGAATATTTTTTCTTGTTTTCAATTCAATTTTCTTCTCGATCCTGCATTTACTCTTTTATGCTCTAAATCAATATTTTTCTGCAATGTTTATCCAAAATACTTCAACAATTGTCCAATCTTTTGTCTACTGTATGTTAAATGATAAGAATATTCTCAAGAAAATAACTTTTGTATTAGGTTTGCCGCCGCTTTGTGCCACTTCCACGTGTCAGAGTTGAAGCCATCGATCAGATAGATAGACGGTGATTATTTAAAAAGGGCCAAACAAGTTGTGGCATCTCTGACTGCCCTCCTCACGGTCTTTCAATTATAATTAGTTATAATTATTATTATATAAATATTTTAATTTTATTAAAATATTAACTGTAATTATTTGTCTTAATTGTCAAAGACAAATGTTGCAAAATTTTGAATTTGTTCATAACTTGTATACTGCCAGATTGCAACGTCTAATTATAGCAAATTCGAATTTCTTTTCACTTAAATAAATTAACTACGAGCATTAATTATAATATTACTAATATTATTTTCTAATTAATTTTAAAAATCCAAATCAGATTAATTGAAATGACGCCGCATAAATACGCATCAAATCACGATCAGAAACCATCGGATAAAATAATGGCTACAAAATTACAAAATTCGGGAAAAAAAACGTGCACAAAAAATTGAGTAAAAATAAAAATAAACAAAAAAAAAAAGTTTTTTGCAACATAAAAAAGAAATGATTTTCAAATTTTCTTTGGTGCCTGAAAATTTGAAACTCAACTGGACGCCGAATATCAACTAATGTTGGCTGTTATGTACATTCGTAAATTACACACATACATATTCTTTGTCCTCATAATTTGAGAAAAGCATGTTGAATCAGGTTTTTGTTCCCTGTAGTACTGATTAAATTGAATGGCTAATTTTGATTCGATTTGATTGATTAGTTCGGTTTTAACCAAAGTTTGCACACGCATTCTTATATATTTATTGAAATATTTAGATACTTTCTAGGCCAATGTATCTTGTGTGCCGTGGAAGATGGTTCGACGTCCGACCGACTATGAAATTATGTACTGTTGTGTATTAAATGTTATATCATTTAATATAAAAATACATGCCCTTGATTTTCCCAAAAATGAAAATAATAATCTTAATCAAATATTAATACCCTTTATATTGATTCTTCGAATGATAAAAATATATCCTTGTTAATTAAAATGAAAACTTTTTAAAATAAAATGTTACTCTTTCTATACTGGAGTAAGGTTTGTATTTTTCATTTTAGTTTGTCATAATTAATATTTAACATTTACTCTTTTAAGTTGTTTCCTCAACCGGTGACTGACCACCGACACCCCCATCCAATCATCGTCGTCCCAGCTCGCTCCTAATGCCATCACTCCAATCTCTATCAATTGAGTCCTGCCCTTCTCCCACTGAAGAAAGTTGTGCGACATCAACACCGTAAAATGGAAGAAGCGGCAGCCCCATTTCATCCGACTGTCGTTTCACCATTAGAATCCGACAAGGGATGGGTAATCTCACCATCCGGTGGTAGTTTCAGCTGTAGGCCTGCAGCTGGAGGAGCTCATAGGTGAGAACGAAAGACTAATAAGAGAAGAAAACATATGACATGAATCATTTAATTTTTTTTTACGCATGACATTTGACATGGATTAATCAAACTAAAAGTTGAGACTTTTCTAACAATTAACAGAAAAATAAAATACAATTTATTGCAAACAAGATACAAAATAAAAACTCACAAAAGACATTTCTAGATAAATGCCTACATGCCCCATATTTTCTTAATTTCTTCGCACATGTGTTTAAATGAGTAAAATTGGTCAAGTGTCATTCCCGTTGAATCTCTCATGAGTATATCACACTCCTTTTTTTCGTTGCTATATTTCATCTCTTCTAATTTTTCACTTGAAAAGGATTTATATTCTTGTGTCAAGATATTTTTATCTCCTCGTGCCCAATGTTAGATTTTCCTTTGGCCTTTCTTTTTTCAGCCTTTTGCCCAATTGAATGAATACGGTCTTTAGTATCACATTCATTATTCGATGATGATGTATACCACTGCAGAGGAAATTTTAATCTTCCTTTTTTTGTGGTGATTATGATCTTATTGATTACTGATTAGTCATTTTGTAGTATGGATGACCAATTAAAAAAATTTATCGAACCACAGGGAGGTCGGCGCTAGAGCTTAAGCGAGATCACGTTTATCGCAATTTTATAGAGACGAATCATCAATGGGTAAAAGTGATTTTCCAAATTAAGTAAAAGTGAGATTAACAACAATTAAGAAGTGGAAATCCTAGATTAAATGCATCGAATTCACATGAATCATGGATTGAAGACTAAGGGTCAACACTAAGATCGCCTAAACTCCCTCTCAAGATGGATAGGATATGGTTCTAAACATAGCTCAATGAGTTGGTTCTCACTCAAACAATTACAACTAGGTACTAAGCTTGAAATGAGAGTCCATTCACACGATTAATCAACCTCTATCAAACCAATCATATGTTCTATCAAAGGGTTCTAAACTCTAAAGGATTTCCAATCTCTTTACAATTTATAATGCACATGAAGTGTTTGATGAAATGATTCACTCAATTATCCTAAGCACATAATTGATTTCTCAATATAATCACATATTTAGAACAACTAAACACACAAATCATCAATACAAATCAAGAAATTAATAATCAATGATAGAAAATCATAGATCCAATCAACATATGAATTCAAATACACAAATCCCAAAATTATCCAACAACTCTCATGTTGCTAATCTTACAAGGGAGATTAGCCTACCATATTTATAAAGAAATTAACATAGACAATTAAATCCTTACAAATCATGATAAAACTATGAGGGTTAATACAAAGATTGAATGGAAACTCCATTGATCTATCTTCAATGGTGATCTCCTTCCCTTCTTTGTACTTTTCTCTCTTCCTTGATTATTTTCCTTCACTTGGATATAGAAATTGATGGTGGAATGATGGTAGATGGTGTAGATGAAGAATGGATGAAGATGATGGTGTAAAATGAGAGAAATGGTGTGTGAGGTGTGTGAAACAGTAAAATCCTCGTCCAATCTCATCAAATGTTGAATTATTTGATATTTATACCTCTTGAGAAGCTTCTAGAAGGTTCTGGAATTTTTAGCAGCTTTTTACACAACACGAATCGTGCTCTGCAACACGGCCACAAAGTGGCCGTGTTGGGTGAATTGATGTTGCTGCACGGTCAAGACTTACAGGGCCATGTTACGCAACATGGCTCGTGTGCTGAAACACGGCTCGTGTGCTATAACACGGGCACAGGGTGGTCGTGTTGGATGAATTGATGACGGCACAGGCCACTTCTTATAGGGCCGTGTTCCGTACACGGCCCGTGTTGGTGCATGCCCCTGTTTCTTTCACTGTTTTAGTTCGTTCTCCCTCGTTTCAACTCCGAATTGAGATTCGCTTTTTCCTAGCATCCATTAAAAACTGAAAATCATAGGTTTAAGCTCATTCACACACATTTCAATAAAAATACAAAACACAACCAAATAACACATAAATACGGATAAAATAATACGAAAACGGATATAAAAAGACACTAAAATTTAAGTGAAAATATCACTTATCAATTACGCCACTTGGGACTCATAAGCAGAATATTTCACATCCCTAAATGGTTGAAAGATCTATTATTGTGATTGTTTAACCACAATTTCAGCAGATCTAGTAGTATATCAGCATCACTATGATCATTATTCTAAATCTCAGTTTATTAGTTGTAGAGCCATTGAATGCATTTATTTCTTCTGTGAACTGGTGTAGTAATGAATCTAACTGCAATGATGTGGTTCACATGTTTTCTAACCGAAATGCTGTTCTCTAACTGAAATGCTAAGCCTCTGCTTAGATGGATGATAAATAATCTAATCTTAAAGGAGAGGCCTCAAATCTACAGAAAGGAAACGGTACAACCGACGTTCATTTGGTGAGACCTAAGCCTGATTTCACTGATAATCTTGTTGAGGATAAATATTGTAATTTCTATAGATTTTCATATGTTCACGTGAGTGGTTAGTACTCTGTTTCCTTCTTATATAAAAATATTGTAATGGATTTTTCGTAAGAAAGTTTTGATGAGTTCAATTGACACTTCTTTAGTTTTTTTTTTTGGGTTATCCTTTCAAACACCTATTTGTTTGTTTGTTTTGTTTTTTCTTCTTTAATAAAGCATCTATTAAGTATAAATATTAATTAATTAATAAAAAACAACAATAATTGTTTAAGTAGATAAATAAAGTCAATTATATGGTGGAAACTTTCCTATCAAATCATTTTTTTTTAGATGTGGTCCCCCTCCTCTATTAATTTTCTTATTATTTTATTATATTTATAAGATTATACCCTAAAATTCTAAATATAATCCAAAATATCATGTTGTAATTACAATTATATCCTAAACTTTAGGAGTAAATTACTTAGTATACTTTAAAATACAAGGTAAAATTATAAATATACTCTTAGAATTTACCTAAATTCTTAGATTAAAATATCCTAAACCATTAAAATAAAATATACATTAACCATAAAAGTGAATTACAATTACACCTGTAAAATTAAATTTAAAAATATAGAAAAAACAGAAAAAAAATACTTTAAAAGAAAAAGAAAAAGAAAAGAGAAAATAAAGACGAAAAAAACAAATAAATAAACTAAAAAAAAGGTAGCGACTTTATTGACATTGTGAATTGGGGTGGTTCCGCAAATTCGTTTTGGTAGAAACACTCCATCAAAATAATTGCTATTATATTTTGATATACAGGAGGGAAAAAAAACCCTAATAAATTGAATAGTGGGACTATTAAAATAGTTGAACGTAAGGAAAGGGCAGACTTTTGTAATCTGTCTTCATGCAATTTTTCTATTCTATAATTAGTTAATATTCTTTATTAAAAATATTACCATGGTTACTTTTTATGATTTTTTATTTACTCCCTCTTTACCGAGAAAAGTATACATTTTGTTATTTTGGGTGTTTGCACCAAAAGTATACGTTTTTCTTTTTAAAAATATGGACCCACACATATCACTAATACTACATGGGTCACACAAACCTCACTAATACAATTACTTACAGTACATTACATAATATACTCCTTAATACACGCGTAAAAAATAAATGTATACCTATTAGGCGGACGGATGGAGCATATTATAAATTATTTATTCCTTCCGTCCCATAACAATTAACACATTTTTTTGGCACAGAGATTAATGAGTATAATAATTTATTGTAAAGTGCAGTGAGAGAAATAATATTTAATATATAGTAGGTAGTTGTATTAGTGGTGAGTGTGATGTGTGTGTGGGCCCATGTAAATAAATAAATTATTTTTGTGTGGTCTCATATCCTTAAAAAGAAAATATATCAATTCTATGAGACAACCCAAAAAGGAAAGTGTGTCAATATATTTAGGACGGAGGGAGTATAAAATAGCTAACATTATAATTATCACTTTTCATTAATTCAGTATTACTTCCTTTATAAAGTTTCATTTTGCTATTTGACTATTTGCTTCAAAGAATATAATTTTTTTTTTAGACATACGAAATCACACACACTACTAATACAATTTAAAATGAGACATAACCCACTAATGCAGCTATTCATTATGATAAAATAATACTTCCTCCATTTTACATTAAGGTTTACGTACATTATCCATTTTTATTTGTCCCAAATTAAGTTTCACATTTTTTTTGTCAAGTTGGGACCACACAAAATAATTAATTATTTTATATAGGGCCACACACCACACTAATATAACTACCCATCTTATATTAAATATTATTTCTCTTATTTCAATATACATTAAAATATACTATATATCTTATTTTACTTTCAAATACAAACGTAAATATTAATTAGGGAGGAAAGAAACGTGCATGAGTAAATGAAATCATTACTCCGGATAAAAATAATATATTTCGTTTATTACTTTTTATTCGTTAACAAATATTGGTCTAGTCTTAGACTCTTAGCAATGATTAAAATTCAATTTTCTCTGCATCAATTTGTCAATTAGGATTGGTAGGTAACACCCACTGGCACACGTCACGTGGGGAACTAAAAAACGTGGTATTCATTTTAAATTCAATTAATCTGCATTCGTTTAACAAAAGCCGCCGGTACGGAGATCTAAAAATATCCTATCCAAAGTTCGATATAAAATCGAATTGTTATTAATCGATACAGATCAATATTAATTTTTAGTTGTATATTCAAGATCAATATGAAATTTTAGTTGTATATTCAAAATGGTACTCTTTGAATAGGTACGGTTCGAAGTTACGAATTTACGACATGTGAATTTTTTTTAAAAAAAAAACTTTAAATCATCCCATTCTTTTATGATCAATTACGGTTAAGAAAATAAAATGAGAGCAAATTTAAAAAATAATTAAATTTTACTATTCAAAAATTTTCCCAATAAATTAATAAATACTCCCTGCATCTCATTTCAATGTTTACATATTTCTAATTTGGGCGTCTCATTTCAATGTTTACGTTTTATTTTTTGAAATATGAGCCCTACCTAAAATAATTAATATATCATCATGGTCCCTACATCCAATATTAATACACCTACACGATTTTTACACCCACTATCTATTAAAATACTATACTTCTTAATCAAACAAATGTAAACATTGAAACAGGATGGAGGGAGTATTCTTTTTATTAATTTACTCAATAGTATGTTTTGGACTTTAATGTCCATTTCTTTGTACACTCATGTCGGTTTTCAAGTCGATGATCTCGTTGATTGCCAAGTTAGCATAAATACAATTAAGGATATTTTGATTCTTTTATTTACCATTTGGATAAATTTTTTCAAAAAATTACGTGTTGTCGTGGTAATAATTTTTACATGTGCATTTTGGACATTTTTATATTTTGGCACTTATATTATTGCAAAAAAAATCTCCAATTAGATGCGTCAATTGGTTTGGCACTGGTTTCTGATTGAATTGTTGGTGTGGTACGATTTAAAAACACTTTTTTTATAAGATCGTCTTAAGAAATTACTTTCATGAGACAAATAAAAAAGATAATATTTTAATGAAAAGTAATAATGATGCAATAAATTATACTCCATCTATCCCGAGTATTTTTATCCATTTGTACGAGCACGTAAATTAAGAAGTATTGTTTTTTAATATATAATTTAAGAAAAAATATGGATAAATTGGTAATATTGAGAGTAAAAGTAAATAAAGTTATTAGGAATGATGAATAGTAAAGTGTAAAAAAGTAAATAAAATTGTTGGGAATGATGAATAAAATGTAAAAAGTAGATAAATGTGTAGTGTATTTTTACCATTAATGAAATGAGTAAAAATACGTGTGACACCCCAAAATAAAAAATGGATAAAAATACATAGGACGGAGGGAGTATCATAAATACTTTATAATGTAAATAAAAAGTGAAAATATTTTAATAAAAGTAATTTAATTATAAAAGAATAAAATAAATTATGATATAATACAATTGTGCCTCATAAATTCCATATATTTTTTAGGGTAAGTCTCATACCGTTTTACGTTGACTATTTTATACTCGCTCCCTCCCATAATACTTTTAACGTTTACTGTTCCACATTATTTAAGAAAATATGCATTTTTTGACTAATTTTATTGACTTTGAAGGGTATTGTGGTATTTTTAGATAATAAAAAAATATAAAGTAATGATATGTGTGTGAAAATGAGTGACGAATTTGAAATTAAAGGAACTTTTGTGGTTGTTAGATAAAATGATGTTTCCTTTTTTAGGGTGTGAAAGATTTTGTGGGATAATTAAATGAGGAAAGTGTGAAAGATTTTATGGGACAGAGGGAATACTTTTTAAATTACTTATTACTTTCGTTATAAATTATTATCACTTTTCTTTTATATTATAAATAATTCATGATAAAATATTATATTTTTTTTTAAAAACATTAAATATCACCTTTTATTTTTTATATCTTATTTTGTCAATGAGACGTGATACATAAAATGATTTCGCATCCTGTAATAAAATAATAAAAACGTAACATCCAAACAAATAGGAGAGTAGGGCAGTCGCTAGTGGGGATATTTTCGTCTATATTTTATTTTGGAGAATACTAACACGTAATTTGACCATTGGATGTGTTCGTTTCTTGTTTTCTTTTACTCCCATTCGTCCGCAATGAACAATTGTTTTTTCACCAGAATTAAATTTTTCTTAAATTTTACCATTTGTAAGAGTAAAAAAGTACGAAGTATATTGTGTATTACTGTTGACGTCAATTTTGACTATATTGTGGGGTTATTACTCCATCCATTCCAAGAATACATTCGCGTATTCTTTGACACGGAGTTTAAGAAAAGTAACTTTTTGTGTTAGTGTGATATAGGAGAGGGAGTATTTTGGGTAATTGAATAGAATAAAGTGTATAATATAGTTGACTTTAACTAGATTTTATGTAAAAAGAAAATATCATTTTTGTAATATTGTAGTATTATAAGGTTATTGATATGGTGTATTATTTTCATTTTTAAGGGGTGAACGTATTCTTATCACGAATTAAAATAGAAAGTGCGAATGTATTCACGAGGGAGTATTACTATTGAAAGATATACGCGAAATAAAAAGTGTTTATTTTAAACTGTAGAACTGTAATGGAGGAAAACTTAATTTCATTCTTGGATCATGCGAGTTGCGAAGTACTGTATTGGCGTATCCAATCCTCTATATAATGCTGTCTACCATTCCCCAATCGAAGAACAATCCATTCCATTTCCATGGCTTCTCTCTCACTTTCTCCCTCTCCATTCTTAGGAAACCCCCCACATATCTCCACACCCAAAACACGGCCACGTCATCATCTGATACAAATATCCTGCAACTCAAGAAATGACGAAGAACCTCCCCAACTGAAACTGGATCGAAGAAACCTTCTGCTAGGGATAGGATCAGGTATGTACGGTGCAGCCACTCTCAATGCACCAGCAGCAATGGCAGCACCAATCACCGGCCCCGATTTCGCCAAATGCACCCGGGGCACCAACTTAAACCTGCAACAGCCACTGGACGTCAACTGCTGCCCTCCACTCTCGTCGGAGATCATCGACTACAAGCTCCCGCCGGTGAAAACCACGCGCTTCCGCCCTGCTGCTCATCTGCTCACCAAAGACTATATAGCTAAATACGAAAAAGCAGTGGCGCTGATGAAGGCTCTTCCGGCCGACGACCCCCGGAGTTTTGCCCAACAGGCCAACGTCCACTGCGCCTACTGCAACCTCACCTACGAACAGACGGGCGACCCGCAGGAGAAGCTCCAGATCCACTTCTCATGGCACTTCTTCCCCTGGCACAGATGGTATCTCTATTTCTACGAGAGGATTTTAGGTAACGATAAATAACCACTTTATATAAAATTTAAGTTGATAAAAAGATGGATACTTTAATACTTTAATACTAAATCAAGTTAAATGACTATCTTATTTAAAATTTAAGTTAATACAAAAATAAATAATTTAATACTAAATCAAATCACATTCACTTCATCTAAAATATTAAGTTGACAGAGAGATGGATTATTTAATAATTAATCAATTTATTCACTCTAACAGGTAAGTTGATCGACGACCCCACCTTTGGCCTCCCTTTCTGGAACTGGGACAACCTATCTCCGGCTCCCTACATCTCGCCAATCTTTCTGAACGAGAAGTCGCCCCTGTACAACGCCAAGCGTGACCCGGCCCATTTACCCCAGCTGGCGGATCTCAAGTTCAACCGAGAGTCTCCCACTCCTCTCGACAAGATCATCCCCAGCAATCTCAATCAGATGTATAGTGAGATGGTTCGCAACGCCAAGACGCCGGAGGACTTCTACGGCGCGCGGTACGTGGTGGGGACCCCGCCGAGTCCGGGGATGGGGTCTGTCGAGACGGGGTCCCACACGTCTCTGCATGTTTGGGTCGGGCAGAACACCCCGAGTGGTGAAGACATGGGTAATTTCTACTCGACCGGAAATGATTCAATTTTCTTCGCCCACCACGCCAATGTGGACCGTCTATGGACGGTCTGGCGTGGTCTGAGAGGCTCTAAAGCTAAGGATTTCAAAGACTCTGACTGGCTGGACGCGAACTATCTCTTCTATGACGAGAACAAGCAGCTCGTTCGAGTCTACGTTCGAGACACTTTAGAACAAGACAAAATGGGATATACTTACCAAAAAGTTGACCTTCCATGGCTGAAAAACAGGCCGACGGCGAACCTAAAGAAATCGAAGGCCGCGGCCAAGGCGAAGAAGGCAGCTGAAACCACAGTTTTCCCTGTCAAGTTGGAGAGGGTGGTGAAGGTGCTGGTGGACAGACCTAAGAAAAAGAGGAGCAAGGAAACAAAGGAGAAGGAAGAAGAGCTGCTGGTGATAGAAGGGATCGAGGCGGACACGTCGAAAGCGGTGAGGTTCGAGGTTTACGTGAACGACGAGGACGACAAGCCGAGCGAGCTGATCGACAAGGCGGAGTACGCCGGCTGCTTCGGGCAGGTGCCCCACAAGAACGCGAAGCGGGTGAAGAGTAGGATCCGATTGGGATTGACGGAGCTTTTGGAGGATTTGGATGTGGAAGATGATGATAAGATATTGGTGTCTTTGGTGCCCAAAACAGGGGGAGAAGATATAACCATTGGTGGCATCAAGATCGTGTTTGCTGAATGCTGATCATCAACTTCATTTTCTCGTGTGTTTCGGGCATTACCCATTACCAATAACCCGGCCCGTTTCGAGTGGAAGTTTGAATTATCCATAAATAAAGAAAATAATGACCATAAGTTTCTTATCTTGATGGATTATTCACGTACGATGCGGATTCTCATTATTATTAAGGCTGCTTATCGCAGACTGTGGATTGCTCTTCGTCGGTCAGATTAATTAATAATTTAATATCAAATCAAACAACTAAATTAAAAAGTGGCAAAAATTTTTTATAAGATGGATAAGAATATTATTAAAATAATAATAATAATAGGTTTTACGTGAGATCATATCACGTAAGATCATTTTTTATATTTTAAAATAGTTATCACTTTCACTTTAAAATATTATCACTTTCATTATAAATAGTTATCACTTTTCATTTATACTATAATTTGTTAATGAAATAACATTATCACTTTTCAATAATTTATTATCACTTTCATTATGAAAGTTATCACTTTTTGTGCGTCTCACGTAAGCCCTTACGTGATACGATTTCACACAAGTCTTTGAAAAAAAAAGGTTACTTACCTCATAAACGTCTAATTAAATTATTTTATAAATAATTAGTGACTAACTAACTATTCAGTGCATTTGGGTGCACCGTGCACCCACTTTATAAAAATTGTATTATAATTATGAATAAAAATGTACTCTATACACTTTTGTTAACAAAATTTCTATAAATTTTTTTAATGAAAAACTTAATGTGAAAAAAAATTATACAATTATTAAGAAATATATATTCCCTCTGTACAATTTTAATCTTTATATATTTTCAATTTGACGTCACATTTCAATATTTACATTTGCCTTTTTAGTAAAAATGAGACCCACACAAAATAATTATTTCTCTCCATGGGCCTACACATCACACTAATACACTTACTCACTTCACATTAAAATACTCTTTATTTATCGCATCTCACTACACATTAAAATAGTACATTTCTTAATTTATGTGCAAAAAACAAACGTAAAATTTGAAACGTGATGGAGGGAGTATAAACTATTGAATAAAAAAATTATACACATATGTCTGTAAGCGTACACCCGAGTGCACCAGATATCAACTCATAATTATAAAATACGAACTGAATCCTATATTTCACTCCATGTTATATAAAACTAGATTTTTTAACGTGCGTTGCATGTTGCTTGTAAATTGTATTTTTTAATATATCTTAAAATAAGTTATAATTTTAAGATTTATACAAAGTTAAAGTATGATAATGTAATTAATTAACAATTTCGTGTTGATGAAAATTGTATTCCCTCCGTTTTCAAAGAAGGGGTACAATCTTTCCTAAATCGGGAATATTGCATAATAAAAGTGTCAATGAAAAAATTATATATCTAAAACATTCTTTGCCCCTAACTTGCTAATGAGCTAGTGAAGTTCTTACTTTTTAATTCTAGAAAAAATCACCTCCCTAATATAGTACTTTTCCTATAGAAGGAAAAAATAAATATTATTAAGATAGTACTATTAATTTTAGTAATTCATCACTCAAAGAGAAGAGTGGTGGAGTCTCTCTTCATGTTTTGCTAGTTTTGATGCTATCATTTATTTTTATTCTTCACAATCTTCATTTGTGAATTAGTCTCATCCTCATGACTTATCTTTTTTTAGAATCATTTTCGAATAAAAAGAATATCATCGTTTAGAGATTTTTTTTTTCCTTTTCATACATTCATTTTAAACATAATGATATAAAATCATTCATTACTTTTTCGCCTTTGTCCATAAAATCAGATTGACAATCCTTCCTTTATCTTTTCTCCTCGTCTATTTTTTTTCTTTGACTTGGCACATCTGCTTCAAGAAAATATATATACATGATTTATTTCTGATCCTCTCAACTTTATCTCTTCTAAACAATTTATGTGCTTTAAAAGGAGAAATATAAAGGGTTAGATAAATAATTAAAATAGCATATATTATTAATTACATGAATTTAATATAGAAAAATTAATTATGTTTGTTATTGAAAATAATAAAATATAGGAAGGACAAAATTATCTGAAAATATTTCTAAAGACCTTCATATTTTTACACCAATCAAACAATTACAATATTTATCAATGATTAATTCCCTTTTTTCTTGAGTTAAGAAATTAAAATAAAAAATGTAAAAACTAATTAAGTAAAAATAAACATTAATGAATATTGGAGTAGTCATTGGTCGTCAAGTTTAAAAGTTGTGCAGAAACAATTGTAATATAACATAAATTACCACAATGTGTAGTGGGCCCTTCGCCTAAAGCATGTCGATCATTCCGTCTTAAGCTCTCGATTATATAATCCGCATACAAATTTCTGCTCTGCTGAAGTCAACATGTCACACATTCAATCCACTTACCCTATATACACATATGTTGAGAAACCAGTGAATTATATTAGTTCTCATACTATATTTCATGTGAGTAATTAAATAGGATAATGTTCCATGCGCTGAGAGCCTAATGCTGCCGTCGAGGATCCATATAGGATTTTCGTCTCTGACAGCTTCATCATCACCACACGGAACTCCACATTTTATAATATTTGTTTGTCTCTTCGTATTACTCATTTAATGGCTTCATAGATTCATTAATGTGAATGGCTTCATAGATTCATTAATGTGAAAGGATTGTATGCTTTAAATAATAAATATATTATAAAATAATTATAAATATAAATAATATCTTTTAACTTACTAATTAATAAAAATAATTATAAACATAAATAATATCTTTGAACTTACTTATTAATATAAATAAATTAGTTAATAATAATTAATTGATAAATTAAAATTAACTATGAAATTGAATAAAATAATAACAATTCTCATAATTAATTGTCTTAAGAATTAAAAACGTTCATACACTTGACGTCTAATAATTATTCATAATATAAATTAAAGAGAGGAGCTAAAGAGTCCGTTAATAATTTATTAGTGATAATATAAAGAGGAGCTAGCGAGTCAATAATAATAATTAAATGATAGATTTATATTTATTATAAAATAAAATAATTTAGAATTAAGAAGTTTAAATATTTATTTACTACGTGATTATTACTGATAATACAGAGTGAGAAGTTTAAAAGTCAATAATATTAAATGAAAAATTAAAGTAATTATGAAACAAAATATAAAAAAATAATAATAATAAGATTAGAAATATAAACAATGGATAATATGAGTAAAAAATATTTCCACTCACCCCTTAAGAGATGAACAATTTTATAAAAAAATTACTATAAGAATAAAAAAGTTTGCATGTTTAATATCTAATATTATTATAGATGATATGAAAATAGATTCATGAAATAAATTGAAATTTGAAAAATGATTTAAAGGTGTGTTAAATTAATTTAATTAAAGAAAATGAAAAGATATTATTAATAATTAAATAAATAAATAATAATATATTATAATAGATAAGGGTAAAAGTGAAAAAGATAAAAATGAAGAAGGATAAAAAGGTTTAAAAAAGTTTCTCACTTCCTTCCCATTTTTAATATATTAAGATAAGATTAAGATAAAATTAAATATTTTTCTTTTAAAGCACTTTACCCTTATGAGAGTATTTGGTTCATTAAAATTAGGGCGCGGCTATTAATATCCTCAATTTTACTAAACATATCTCAATTACTAGATGTACCCAATCAAAATTAAAATATAATCCATATTAGACTATTTTACCCTTTTAATTAAAAGGTCTACAATTCATATCTCCAACATTGCTAAAAATACCAAAAAAAATAAAAAATTAAAATTAAAATATTTATTTAATAAGCTTAAATTCCTTATGAATATATATTTTTAAATACATTACTAAAAAAACCCTAAAAGTTATTAAACATACATATATCGTTAAACATACCACATCATTACAATGGCTGTTGGGCATCTCGGTCGTCGACACGTCGGGGTCAAAGGAAGACAAGGGGTGCTCAGATTCCTGAGGTTTGGCTCACAACAGAACCGATGATCACACAGTGGCAATGGAAATAAATCCACGATAGATTTAGACCATAAACCCACCAAAGGAACTCACGTAACACTCACACTCTCTATTTTGTCATTCTGATAAGTGAAGGCAAGACCCTACTTATACAGGAGCCTAGCCACCACATGAAAGGAAAGATCAATCTTTCCATTCATGGCAACAACGGCAAGAATCAAAGAGGGAAGAGAAGAGTGTTCGGGTCCCATTAGAGTTGAGCGACTAGAGGGTTGGAGGGATGGGCCTTGGCTGAACTAAGCCCAATACCAAAATTGAAGACCAGTAGTTGGGCCACAAGATAGCCAAAGGGCCAAACAATTCTCCACCTTGGTCCAACTCACCACTGTGTTCATCTAGTCAGGATTTCATCATCGCACCTTCCCGGACATACCTGCACATTAGCAAAACACAAAGTTAATGTATAATCCGACACAAAGCCCCACGAAGGGAAATGCCACAAAGGCAAAGGAACACAATATCACAAAGATATAGTGAGCAGAGAACAAACCTCAAAAGTGATCACAGAGATCATGAACACGAAGTTCAAAGGATAATCACCAAGATCAGAACACAAAGTTATAAGACACGCGCGCATACCAAACACAAAGAAAAAAAGAGCTATAACAATTAAAAAATTATCACAAAGACACCACACAACGAGGCACACATAGATAAAATATAATCTAACAAGAACTACAAAAGCTTAGATTCATGTAACATGCTCCACCTCTCTAAGAGACACAAATAAGAAACAAATCACGGGAAAGAAACAAATAATAAACAATTTGATACACAGAGGCAGACTGAGGCTATCCCAGTTCACAAGACAATTAATCGAATACGCAGGGGGGTCAATCAGGGCCTAAAGATTACTCTAATCACACGCAAAGCAAATAAAAGAGCAAAGGCAGAAAAATCAGATTTGCAGCAGCGGAAAATATGCCCAGAAATGAGATTCACAAAAGCAAATAATCAAATAGGATCACCTAGAGGACCAGCTGCCTCAAGCATCACACAAGTCCTAAATGAATAACAACATAGAATCCCAACCCTATAGTCACAATCAGTGACACTACTATGCTGAATAAATGAGGGTAACAAGTCAATATACCAGAGCGAGATTTCAGATGAAATCTCAATACACCTCCAGAACTCACTGGAGCCACTTGAGCGAAGGCTCAGAATGGCCAAGAGCAGATACTACGAGCCATACGAAGGGCACCAGCAACAGCAACCAAGCACCAAACACCGAAGAAAAGAACTAAGAACGAAATCAAAAGTTCAAGTCAGAAACAGATCTTACAAGTTTTGAGAAGATAAATTCTAGAAAACACAAATAGATCAAAGAAAACTAAAAAGAGACTTCCTTGAATGTGGAAGGGCATAAAACACTAGAACCGATGGACGACCGATCGACCGGCTCTGATACCACTGTTGGGTATCTCGACCGTCAACACGTCGGGGTCAGGGGAAGACAAGGGGTGCTCAGATTCCTGAGGATTGGCTCACAACAGAACCGATGATCACACAGTGACAATGAAAGTAAACCCACGATAGATTTAGACCATAAACCCACCAAAGGAACTCACGTAAACACTCACACTCTCTATTTTGTCGTTCTGATAAGTGAAGGCAAGGCCCCTACTTATACAAGAGTCTAGCCACCACATGAAAGGAAAGATCAATCTTTCCATTCATGGCAACAACGACAAGAATCAAAGAGGAAAGAGAAGAGTATTCGGGTCCCATTAGGGTTGAGCGAATAGAGGGTTAGAGGGATGGGCCTTGGCTTAACCAAGCCCAATACAAAAATTGAAGACCAGCAGTTGGGCCACAAGATAGCCCAAAGGGCCCAACAATGGCCTTTTAATCTTAACCATAGTAATCACGATGTTCTTCGGTTCTTATCAAATTTTGAGTGCTTCATCGTTTGTATTTTTCATTTTTGTTTCATTTTTAGATGATTCTCTATAATTCAAGAATTCTCCCCTTATCACCGAATTCAATTTCAAGTGATTGGTTATATTATATTTCAAGTTGGGTGGACGATACAGTATACTGAAAATATTGAGGCATACCGTATATCATATCGATATCATACCAAAAATTTTGATTTTTCAAAATTCAATAATTTCGATTTGTTAATACTTTATTCGTCCATTTGATATGTGTTCATTTTGCCATTTTGCTCTGTCCTAATACAAAGTATCCATTTCTTTTTTGGGTTGATATGACCCACAAAATAATACTCCCTCTTTCCCACTTTAATATTTACGTTTATTTTGCACGTTAATTAAGAAATATAATATTTTAATGGATAATAAATTAAAGGATACTCCCTCCGTCTCGTGTTAAAGTTTACATTTGCTTTTTGCACGTAGATTAAGAGATTCAATATTTTAATATGTAGTGAGGTGAGAGAAATTATATTTAATATAAAGTGAATAGTTGTATTAGTGTTGTGTGTGGAGGACCCTACATGGAATAATTAATTGTTTTGTGTGGGTCCTACTTGACAAAAAAGGAAATGTAAACCTTAACTTGGGGCAAACCAAAATGGAAAACGTAAACCTTAACGGGGGACAGAGGGAGTATAATATTTAATGTAAGGTGGGTAGGTGTATTAATATTGGATGTAGGTCCCATAGTGATATACTAATTGTTTTAGATGAGTCTCATATAACAAAAAGAGAAACCTGAAGATTGAAATGAGACGCCCAAAATAGAAATATGTAAAGATAGAAATGAGATAGAGAGAATATTATTATATTCAACCCACTACACATGAGGCTCACACTCAAAACTAATACAACTATCCACTACACAATAAAATATTATGTCCCTCAACCCACTATGCATTAAATTATTACACTCTTTAATTTATGTGCAAAAAATAACTGAATACCTTTTAAGGGGACGAAGGGAGTTTTTAATACCGTATTTTACCGAACACCAAAATATAGGTGAATATCAAGATACTGATGCGTACCGATTTATTTTTTTTGAAAGAAATAAATAATAATTTCTAAAAAATATATTAACGATTTATATTGGTTATATTATAAATAATTTAATCCCTCCGCCCATACCACCCTTCACACTTTCTTTATTCGTCAGTCCCATAATAGGATACCAACTGATGCAGCGAGAGCGTATTTAAGATAAAGATACGTAAAAACAAACTTATTTTGGATCGTTTCATTTTATTCATAATTGTCATTAATGTGGTAGATTTTGATATCAGCTATAAATAAGTGATCTTGTAATTGTTGTAGGGGAGTTGAATTGATTATTAAAAATGAGAGTTGTCTCATACCTCTTTTACGGTATTCTATAAGAATCAACGTATTTGAGAATTCTATCTTCCGGTATTCTTTAAGAATCAACGGATTATAGAGTTTGTTTCTACATATCTTTATCTTAAATACGCTCTCGCTGCATCAGTTGGTATTAGAGCCAGATTCTCGATGTTGAATTCGATATTTCAAGTGGTATATGATACCTTTTATAATGATCAGTCATCGTTTGAAGACGATACTACGCAGATCTACCAAGAAAAAAATTTGTTGGTGTCCGATCTGGTATACGATGGACCACTAATTTTTGATGAAGAAGTCAAAATTGTTGATGGTGACCCACCAATCTTCGATGAGGAATATGGTGGAGTTTTTTACGGTGATGAAGAATATTCGTCTGGTGACTATGATAGTCCACTAATTTTCGAAGAGGAAGATGATGTAATTTTCCACGACGCCTATGACAAGCCAGTTTTTTATGTAGAGATGATTGAAATTGTTGCTAATTATTATGTGCTTAATGTGGAAGTTTCTCCTGATCCAATAGATTCATATTTTATGGATCTTATAATTGGCGTTACTACTGAATTTGAAGGTGCTCGATTGATTATTTTAGGTTACATGAATTCAAAGATGTCCCAACCCGTCTTCGTACTTATTTTATTCTTGATACGACCTGCACGATTCGAGGATTAATCGCCTCCAAGCGGAGGAGAATGATGGAGATTTGATGGAGATATAAAATATAATTAGTATAATAGATTTATATTATTTTCTTTTATTTATAATTGCCATTAATGTGGTAGATCTTGATATCAGCTATAAATAAGTGATCTTGTAATTGTTTTAGGGGAGTTGAGTTTGATTAATGAAAAGTGAGAGTTTTCTTCTAACCTCATTTACGGTATTCATTTGAATCAACGTATTTGAAAAGCCTATTATTAGGCTTATTTTGCGTACTCCAACAAAATCACCAAGTATAAGGATGTTAATTGTAGAGGCAAGTACCCAAGTTAAAAATATCGTTCCCTGTAAGGATAGTTAATTATCTATTTATTTTTAATTACTATTCAATTAGAACTATGTAACCAATTTCTAGGATTTGAATTTAATTAATAACTAAAGTGCAGATAATAACTTAATAAATAAAAGCAAAGAATTATTCAAGAGTGAATTAAGAGATAATGACAGCTCTAAGGTATCAGGTGTAGTGCAATTGATTTGATTTTCTAGACGTCCTATTGTTCATTCATGCTATGTTAATGGAAATACATCACTTAGCCCTATTATCCCATCAAATATGATTCAATTTCAAGTTAATAGTATAATAAAATTTATAACAAAAGATGCGTAAATAATTATGAACCTCCTTCCTAGATACTAATAATGCAAACTTCAAAAACCTCTGGATGGCCAGTTTGACTAGCAAATATTCTCTGAAAGTACTACTCAATCTTATTCACCTCCTACTTGAGTTCTTAATTGAATTGTTCCACTAAGAAAATCAAGTATCCAATTTACCAACCATTTGGAATTATCGTGTTCACGAAAAAACTACTATAATCCCTACCAAATAAATAATATAAACTATGTATGCACCCAAGATAACGCAACATGCTAAGAATCACGGGCAACATCAATGGTATATTGTGAAAATGTTACAAACATATAAATAAAGCCTGAATCAAAAAAAATAAATTAGAATGAAAATAACATGAATTCGCAATATTTGTCTAAGGTTCCAAATCAATTATCCTAACCTTCAATCCCTAGAACTGTAAAAGGGTTTTAATGAAAAGTGAGAGTTTTCTCCTAACATCATTTACAGTATTCATTTGAATCAACGTATTTGAAAAGCATATTTCCGGTATTTATAGGAATCAATGTATTATAGAGTTCTTTCTACGTATTATCATTTTTATTATACGCTCTCGCTGCATCAATATGTAATAATTTAAATTAATACATCTTACATAATTATATTTTAATATACAAATTACATCAGTATGTATAATTATATGTACGTAAATTAGTCATACTTCTAAAAAATTATGTAAAAAAATTTCTTATAATTTAATTCTTGTAGTTATACTGATGGTTAGTAGTATATTATATATATAACATTAGTACTCTCTCCCAAGAGTTACCTTTTTTTTCATTTTGGGCATCCTACTCCAAGAGTACCTTTTTCTTTTTTACATAGGTCCTACATATACCCACTAATACAATTAAAATATAGGATTCACACTCCCACTAATACAACTACTCACTATATATTAAATAATAATTCTCCTTAATCCACATATAAAAAGCAAAAACATCAATTTGTATGGGATGGAGGGGGTATACTATACTCCTTCCGTCCCGAGAATATAATCACGTTTACTGTTCCACGGTTTTTAAGAAAAGTGATTTTTTTAACTATTTCAACTACTTTAACAGGGACTACTTTAGCAGGGGTAAATCTGTCCATTCTTTTAGTTATAGGGATTGGATTAACTTTATGATTAATAATTATCCAAACCCTAAACAACTTAAAAAAACTTTAATATAAAGAAAAAAATTAAGAAAATCAGCAATATAATTTTTTTTACATATTTAATGGAACCCAAAAAAAACGTATAGAAAATTATTTACAAAAATTACATAATTAGATACACATTACAGAATTGCACCTAAAATTACAGAAATTGGTGAAATTACATATTAAAGAAAAATACAGATTGCTGAAATTTCTAATTTAAGTACAGTTAAAAAAAGCAGAAAAAATTACAGATTAAAAAAAATTCCACCTTCCCTCTTTAATAGAGACTTTGTTGGGTGGCATCATAGCTGTTCACACATTTTGTTGAAATTGCAAAAAATGGAGTGATATCATTCTTATATGATAAACTTTGGCAATACAGAATCTTTTATAAAAGCCCAAGTCCAACTCTTCATGAAAAAATAGAAACCCTCAAATTCTAAAATCATCATAGGGATTTGGATCCCACCTAAGACATCTTAGGGGTTATGTCTTTCCCTCCAAAACTGTACTTTCAATATTTTCCCACCAAATTACTCACTAAACCTCTAATTTTTCCCTCTAATTTTTCTAAAGACACAAATTTCAAAATTTCCGCATGTTTTCCTCTAATATCAGAACATTAAATATAGAGTTGGTGTCACTCATTATTGCACTTGGATAACATTCAACGGAAACTTCACAGCCACACCTAACTCCATACACTAAAAATCAGATCGGCCAATTTCTTTTGATGCATAGTAGCAATGGAAAGATTCACTATGGGAAAGTATTGGAGGCAGCACAAGTGTTTGGGGTGATTTGAAGAACAATATTCAAGGTTTGGGCAGTTGCAAGGAGACAGATGGACACAGGACAACCACTCAATTTTATTTCCAACCAAAATGGGGTTCCAAAGTAAAAAAGAGTTAAATTAGATCCTGAGGAGATGAAGGAGATAGCCTTTGAAAAAAGAGGTTCAATTAGAGGACTGATCGGCGTGAAATTCACCTACATTTTCGGGCTTAATTGCAAGAATTTATGTGGATCTATTTGGCTTTAATTCAATAATTAAGCATGATTTTAATGAAAATATTATTAATTGCTTGATTAGTTGGGGAGAGGTATTTTTGTTTATTTTTGCAAAAAATGGGTGTTTTTGAGCTTGAAAGAGCGATGGAAGAAATGGGAAATAAATTAGGATGAAAATGAGAAAAAATGGTGTCAGACTAATAGACAACAAATTTTAAAGGGAGCTACGACAACACTTTTTCTTGGTGTTGAGAAAAGTGAGCATAGACAACAGCTGAAAGCGTTGTCTATTATGGCTTATAAATGTTGTCTATTTGCGGAAACAGAGCATAAGCACTATGCATATTCTTTGATCGAAGGGGCGGTCGGATTATTGGGCCAAATAGGGAGCTGATCCCCTACTTCGTACTCACATGGAAGGGGTCCTTTAATTAAAAAGTGAGCATAGATAACTGCTGAAATCGTTGTCTATTATGGCTTAGAAATGTAGTCTATTTGTGGAAACAGAGCAAAAGCACTGTACCTATTCTTCGATTGAAGGGGCGGTCGAATTTTTGGGCCAAATAGGGGGCTGAACCCCTACTTCACGCTCAAATGGAAGGGGTCCCTTAATTAAAAAATAGAGATTCAACAAGGAGGATTTGAACTCGAGACCTCTCCCTTGAATGGGCGCATGTAGTCACATAGCTAACAGCTGGGCTACAACCAAGTTATTACTCCAAACCGTACGAATATATTAATAAATTAGTTCTTCCAGATCTGATTTTTACATAAAAAAGGCCCATTTCTCAACTTAAGCCCATTTCTTCACTTAAGCCCATGAGCCAATTCTGCCCTAATTTCCTTTGACCCTCAACACATATAAATACACTCATTTCATGATTTGGGAACTCCAATTCCATTTCTCATTTTTGGAGGCTAAACCCATTTCACTCAAACAATAATTCTTCATCATTGAAATTCTCCATTAAATAGTTGATAGAGCTTTTTAACTAAAGATTTCCATAGTTGAGATCCCTCCCACCTTTCGGGGCGAGGGATCCATAATTTTAAATATTTTTCTAGATTAGTTTTAAATTTTTTTCTAGATTAGGAATTTATTGTTTTCCAAGAAGGTGGAGACACCAAGGAAATAACGATCCTCATGGATGTAAAAACTTCATTAAGGTGCAATCTAATCCTACTTATTATCTTTCTATTTTCTATGTTTTGGTGGATGATTGAAGGCATGATTATTGATTACATTATGAAAATGTCTTAATTGAATTTCCGGCTTTGATTAGGTTTCATTCGCATGCTTGTAATAATATGTGATTTATGTCTTTGGTATTAGTGTATAGTGATTAGGTTATGTATTGTGTATCGACATGTCTTGTCGTTGCTTTACCCTTAGTTGCTTTGCATGATTATCATATGTGAGTTTCTTCCATTTATTATATGAGCGTTTAATATAAGGGGAGCCTAGCCAAGGAGTCCTTATATTTAGAACAACATAAATGAACACTAGGGAGATCACTTAGGCCCGATAATTAAACTAGTGAAGGGAACCCCATCCATACGAACATAGTACCTTGAAGGAAATTGCAAGTAGGATCGATCCTAGGAGCTTTTTAGGTGAAAAAAATTACATCTTATTCACCATGGCCATTGGGGATAGGTGAAAATCGTGATCGCCCTTACCATGATTAGCTTAAAAATAGAAAACAATTAAAGATGTTGGATGATTGATTATATAAGTGCATCCCATGTCATTGAAAATCCAAAAATATTGTAATTAGATTTATTTTTCCATGCATTTTATTTTCTTTTATTTTTAAACTTCCTTTTCGATCGTGCCTAATTAATCACGGTGCTATACCTAAAGGTCATGAATCCTAAATTCCCTTAGGTTCGATATTTTGTTGTTTGGTCACCCCGACTATTAATGACTAATCCAGGACTTGTAGGGCAACTTAAGGTGAGCAAATCCACAGTTGTCAGATGGGTTAAAGATGGAGAAATCAAAGCTCATACAAACTCAATCAAGCCTGAGCTAACTCCAGGGAACGAGCTTCAAAGGCTCAATTATTGTTTGCATCACATTCATCATGATATGAATGCAAACAAGTTAGTATTTGATGACATGTACAATGTAATGCATATTGATGAAAAGTGATTCTACATGACAAGGGTAAACGAGAGGTACTATATGCTACCAGGGAGAAAGAGCCACATAGAACATGCAAGTCAAAGAAATTCATAACCAAAATTATGTTTATGTGTGTTGTTTCTAGGCCTTTATTTGGAAGTGAGGGACAAATGTTGTTTAACGGTAAGATTGGAAATTTTCCTTTCTCAAAGGTTGAGCCAGCAAAGAAGAAGTCTAAGCATAGGGCAAGGGGGACAATGGTTACTAAACCACTTGACACTATCAATCAACAAGTCATTAGGGTCTGCGTAATAAATTAGGTAACAGTTTGAAATACAAATCTAGACACGTATGCTTTCATTTGTTTAACAGATTATTTTTATATGCATAATTACACATGTTGACAGGTAATTCCTGCAATAAAGGCTAAATGGCCCCCTAATTTCAGCAAGGATATAGTTATCCAATAGGATAATGCTAAGCCTCACATTGGTGATTGTGATGTGGAGTTTGGATTGGCTGCAAGGTATGATGGATTTAACATCAGATTTATATACCAACTATTGCCTCACAGGGCAAAGTACATAGAAATTAAGACTCAAATGGCTACATAAATGCCTCACATGGCCAATTAAATCACAGTAGCATTAATTCAGTGCCTCACAGGGCCAATTTCATCACATACAGTAGCATTTAGTGCCTCATAGGGCCATGTAAATACAAACATAACCCAAATTCAGCAACAAACTGCCACAAAAACCACGTTCAAGACTCAAATAGTCACATAAATGCCTCACCGGGCCTACTCAATCACAGTAGCATTAACTCAGTGCCTCACAGGGCCAATTTCATCCCATGCAACATCAATTAGTATCTCACAGGGCCAGTTAAATACCAACATAACCATAATTCACCCACAAAATGCTATAAAAACCGTAATCAAGACTCAAATAGCCACTTAAATGCCTCACAGGGCCAATTAATCAAACGAATCATCACATAAATGCCTCACATGTCCATTTAACCCCATAAAAAACATTTACACACAGGGAATATGTAAGAGATATACCGACATGCAGGGACCTTGATACAAAGCAACTTGTGGATGAAATCTTTGAACTCAGCCAATTGTTCATAGACTCCGTTGGCGGACTCCAGGACCTTCATCTTATGGCCAGAATCGCAAGAGACCCCAGAGTATCTCTAGAATAAAGACCGATGGGAAAATCTTCCCGAAACATCATCCTCAACATTAGAATCCTCAACAACTAAAGTGGACTCGTAAGTCTCGAAAAATAGAGAGTCGAGAACCACCGTTTCATGCGTGGTCTTGACAAAATTACCATCGACCAGCAAATCCAGCCACAACAACTCGGGAACCATCGTGTCGATAGTGGTTTCCAAGATCTCCCTCACGAATCGTCGTCCGGCCTCCACCGAGGGCATCGACTAAACCCCACCCTCAAACTTGTTAAATATCTGATCAGAATAAAATATAGCTGAATTCAGTTAAGAAAAAGCATGAAATAGAATCAATGATCATAAACAAAGTGTGAGATTGAGGATTACGTTCTCACCGGCGTCATCTCTCAGAAACGGATCGAAAACTGATCTTAAAAAATAAATACATGTAAGTCAATTATGATTGAAAAATGTTATAAAATGTCGATAAAATGCATTATTGGTTTACAAAACCATGTTGGATGACATTTCATTAATCTCTTTCATTTTTCTGTCAAATCAGGATGATTAATATTTCAGCATGAACTTGCAAACAAAAAACCCTTATGGTTACATTTTATTTCACAATATGTTTTTCTAACAGTTCAATAATAATAATAATAAGAGTTTATTACTGATAGATACGTAAGTTAATAGTCTAATTACTAATAGATACATTAATTTAATATTATTACTTTTAAAAATACGATGTCATTTTCTTCTTTCCAAAATATCCTTATTATCTCATTTGGAATAAATCTGTATATTCCTCGTATAATTAAATCCCACATTGACTTTCTTCATATTTTAATCTTTATGTCTTTTACAATAACAATAAAATTTATATGCACACTTCTGTTCATTTAGAAAAATTTTGTATCAATTATATCATAAGCACATATTCAACTTATACGTAATCTTTGCACATTACTGTTCACTAGTATAACATTCAAATGTACATCACTGTGCATGTAATAGAAATAATTAATAAAATATTCACATTTATATGACTTATACGTAATCTTTGCATATTGGTGTATACAAGTATAATATTCATATGTACACTAGTGTGCATATAATATAAACAGTTAATATAATATTCACATTTATGTGCATTAAATTCAAATTAATGTCAAAGTCTGCAAAAAAATGATCGTGTCAAAAGTGGCAAGAAATTTAAGGAGAAATTTTAGGTATAATTATAACATTATCTTGAAATATAATTTGCACATTAATGTTAATATGAGTAATTTGGATAATGAAATATATAATTTTGTATCTGTGAGTAATTTTCTATAGCGAATGTATGGATTAGTAATAACTAAATACGCTTTGTACCTAATATTTATTGACCCTAATAGTAGTACTAGTAATAATAATAATAATAATAATAATTATTATTATTATAGTAATAATCACGTGGAATAAGCATACACTCGGAAGACGATGCATGAAACAATATAACTAACACAATATTAGTCTACGCTCTAATCATATGCATCCGAAATAAACAATGAAAAATGACGTGACATAAACATGCACTTGGAAGACGAATATGGCACACTTCGTAGAGGAAATATCACTTAAATTCTAAAGCATCCACAACCTCATTTCTTTTTAGAGAAATGGAACCACTTCACTGGACTTGATGATGAACATGAAGAGCTTACACGTCTTCCATGGAAACGGACGTATGATTCTATTGAGTTAGGTAATTAACGTACGCGATCTTGATTCCACAAACGGTGATCTTGTCTCCCCCAGCTTTAGGCACCAAAGACACCAGTGTGTTTTCATCACCTTCAACCTCCAAATCTTCTAGAAGCCCAGTAAGTGGCAACCTGATGGTGCTCTTCATCCTTCCGGCGTTCTTGTGTGGCACTAGAGAGAAGCATCCCGCGTACTCCGCCTTGTCAACTAACTCATCCGGCTTATTCTCTTCGTCGTTGATATAAACCTCGAACCTCACTGCTCCAGACGTATCCACCTCTATACCCTCAATCACAAGCAGCTCCTCTTCCTTGGCCTTCTCCTCTTTGCCTCTCTTCCCCTTAGGTCTACTCACCACCGCCCTCACCACCTTATTCAACCTCACCGGAAAAACAGGGGTGACATTAGCCGCCCTTGCCTTAGTAGCAACGTCGGATCCCTTCTTGTACGGCGTGGGCTTAAAGTTGGCCCATGGATTGTTCACCTCATCATAGTAATACCCCATACGATGATGGTCCAAGAAATCAGCATCTAGCCAGTCTGAATCGAGGAAATCCTTGGGGTAGGGGGTGTTAGCTTCTTTCCAATACGCCCATAGGCGATCGAGGTTGGCGTGGTGGGCGAAGAAGAGAAGGTCACGAGCAGCAGTAGTGAAATTACCCAAGTCGTTCCCTATAACACCTCAAAAACTCTATATGTGAGTTTTCCTTGTGGCCCAACTCATAGAGGCCCAATACAAACAAAACGTAGTCCAACCCGCATGTTTGCTTTCCAAACCGCGTGAATAGAAGAGAAATTAAAATTTTATACACTTTCCTTATTTAACAAATTTCTTCCTGTCCAAGAAAATATCATCATATCTCTTTAATTCTTTAAAGAGATATTCCCCTGCTATCACTTCCAAATTTAATTCTCTTGCTAAGGAAAGTCTTACTCCCTTACGCGTTAAATTATTTTTGAGATTTGGCCCAGCCATTCAAGCATAAGAGGTTGATCATTCCTTCGTTCCTTCACATACAACTTTTATATTTTTTTTTATTTTTTCTTTCACGGCTGTTTTTCTTGGAAGAGAGGAGGGTTTTCGACGGGGCTGATTACGACATTCAACTCTCGAATCCGAGGTTTTTACGTGATCGATAGGTGGGATTTATTACGTGTTGTTTATGTATTTAAACCCCTACATGATGTGATTATACATGAACATGCTATGTTATCCATGAATTATTAAGTACAAGTCAAGGGTATTGAATCGTGATGCTTGCCAACATGGGTATTGAACCGAAAGGTGCTTACCAACATGATTTTGAATTTCAAGTTACAAGTATAAGAATTTCAATTTCACTCGTAGTAGCGTTTGAATGATAAATAGTGCGTAATTTATTTCACTGAGCGGTGGTTTGCTCACTCCCAATCAATCTCCCCCTTTCAGGTTAGCGTGGCGATAGCGTACGAGTGGGGGCGCGTTGGCAAGAGGAGACTTAATAAATTCTTATAAATTGCAATTTATGTTTCGAGTTCATGGAAATACGGCTGCAATAGTGAGTTTTGTGTTGGTATTGAGTAATAAGACTTGAGTCTGTTCAGGATTAATTGCAATAAGTTTTCTGGTATTACATGTCATTTGACTTGATTGCCAAAGTTATTAATTTAATTTGCCAGGTTGTGGTGGTACTTAGGGGTACATTACTAAAAAAATTAGAACTTTTATTAATGAATAGTCTACCCTTTTAAATTATATTTGAGTTGGTCACGGTATCCAATATTATTAATAATTATTTTCTACATGGGTATAGTTGTTATTGGATGTACAGAAGAAGTCATTTGAGGTGAAACTCACTCACTTGTTTGGTTTTATTTTATTTAATGTATACGGAAGTGCTGTATGTTTGTAGGTTATAAATTCTCAAAATAAACTTATAGGACCGCCCCTCTATTTAACTTCTTTTATTTGAATTATTTGCTTAATGAGTTGCTAAAACATATAGGACTTAAACCCTTATTTATCTTTTTTTTCATTGCATTAGTTGTCAAAGGTTGTTTGAAACTTATAGGACTTGTCCATTATTTATTTCCTTCTTCATAGCTTCGTACTTATTTATTAAAGTGTTTGGTCATACCCTTTTTTTTAATGGCTTTTATTAAAGAATTTTTATGTATAAATAAGCATTATTAAATTGAGGTGTGACATTCCCCTCTATGGTGGCCTCTCCGACCCAACTATGGAGAACATTGTGGGACCCCCTCTCCACTGTCCCCTGCCCTGGACTAGGATCATTCCCCACAACATACTTTTTCCCATAAAACTCCTCCAGCGTTGTTGTCCGAATAATCTCTGTCCGCATCTCCGTCAGGTTGCTGTTCAGTATCCTGTCCGGAGGGATAGCCGTGCCGGCGTTCCACTTGACGTCCGGCATGGTGGTTAAGTGGCAGGGGTTGCGGCGGGGGTTGTACAGAGAGGAAGTCTCTTTCTTGTAAATGTCCGGGATGTAAAGTGCAGGGGGTAGGTTGTCCCAATTCCAGAACGGGAGACCGAAGGTGGGGTCGTCAATCAGTTTACCTGTTAGAGTGACTTGATTAATTAAGTATTAAACGATTAATCTCTCTATCTTGAACTTTTAAATGAGGTGGTCATTTAACATTACTCAAGATCCTCTCGTAGAAATAGCTTCCTTCAACCTTGAAAAACCTATGGGCTTCTAAGCGGCTGGCTAATCCGATTTAGCAGAGGGGCATCTGTGCCAGGGGAAGAAGTGCCAGCAGTGGTGGATTTGGAGCTTCTTACTCGGGTCACCCGTTTGTTCATGAACGAGGTTACAGTAGGCGCAGTGGACGTTGGCTTGTTGGTAGAAGTTCTCTATGTATTCTGAGGTAACCTTATGGCTGGCAGGGCGGCAGCGCTTGACCAGGACGCCTGGTTCGAGCTTGTGATCGACGATTCCAGTCGGGAGTGGAGGGCAGCAGTTGTCTTGGAATGGCTGCTGTGTGTTGTGATCGGTGGCCTGACTGCATTTGGTGAAATCAGGGGCTGTGATTGGTGCTGCCATTGCTGGTGCGTCAAGATTTGTTGCTCCGTAGAGGCCTCCAATCCCCACGAGCAAGTTTCTACGATCAAGTTTCACGTCTGCATTTCTTGAGTCGTTGCAGTAAACCTTATGATCATGGTTTCGTGTTTTGAGGGTGGAGATATGTGGGTGTTTTGCAACAAGTTGAATTCCCTGTTACATTTTCGGTGTTTCATTGGTGTTTCACAACATAAAAATACTATACCCTACAAATGACCATTAAACCCTTGTGACAAGTATTAAATTTTGGGCATTGATTGTGGCACGTGTCAATCATTTAATTTATGAAACAGTAGATGAAACAACATTGTAAAACAGGTGATCTCATTTCGTTTTGCAAACAATTGAAGGGAAGTGGTGGGAGAAAGTAGAAAAGAAGCCATGCTAGTGCTTTGATTGGAGGATGGGGAAATGGTTTAATTAAAGACCCCATTATATAGACCAACAACGAGTACTCACTCAACACAATGTTGTATGCACATACTCAAGGTATATTTCTAAAAATATAAATTATCTATAACCATACAACACTACAATATTACAAAAACATCATTTTTTTAAAAAATAATCTAATCAGAATCAATTATATCATACACTTAATTCTATATAATTATTCAAAATATTTATTCCCTTTCTAATGTCATTACACTAAAAAGTTAATTTTCTTAAACTCTACGACACCAAATACGTGCATGTATTTCTGGAATGGAAGGAGTAATGTGAAAAAAAAAACTCCTAATCTACCAAATATTAGATTATATCTTGAAAATAATTGCACTTTTTTTTTCTAATCTCTCTCAAAAAGATTTGCACTCACCAAAAATAGAAACAATACACAATACCAACACCTTTACAATAAATCAATATTATAAAAATGTCACTTCTTTTTATACATAATCTAGCTAAAGTCAACTATATTATACACTTTATTTATTAAATTAAATTACCAAAAAATCTCTACTTTTTCCGACATCATTACATCGAAAGTCATTTCTCTCAAACTACGTGCAAATATCCCGGGACGAAGGGAGTACCATTTTATACTCCCTTCGTTCCATATAAGTTGACACGTTATTCTTTATAAGTTGTTTTATAAAAGTTTACACATTTTCTAAAATAGCAAAAAATATATACTTCATCCATCCCGCGTTAACGTTGATGTTTGTTTTTTGCTTGGAGATTAAGAGACAATATTTTAATGTGTAGTGAGATAAGAGAAATAATATTTAATATAAAGTGGAAAGTTGTATTAGAATGTGTGAGCCCTACATGGAATAACTAATTGTTTTTTGTGGGCCCAACCTGACATAAAAAGAAATTTAAATCTTGACATAAAAAGAAATTTAAATCTTAACTTGAGACAAAACAAAATAAAAATGTAAACCTTAACGATGAACAGAGAGCGTATATATTACACAAATGGACAATTCTACCCTTAAAAATTGTTGCATAATGTTAATCACAAAACTTAATTACCCTTAAAAATAAATTGAAAAGTCAATAAAGTGCATTTCATTAATCCCCATAAAAAAAGGAGTCTACGTCTAGGACGAAAGGGTAGTTGCTCCTCCATCCTATAATAAATTTCACCATTAATGTAGACTTGGAGTTTAAGAAAACTTGTTTTTTTATCAACTTTATTAACTTTTGGAGGGTAATATATTATTTTTAAGTAATAAATCAATTATAAAATATGTTATGTGTGTTAGGTGGAGTGATAAATTTGTAATTGAAATGAATATTTAGGGATGGATATTGATGTGATATTTCCTTTTATGGGTGGTGAAGTTTAATGTGAGACGTACGAAAATGGAAAGTAAAGTTTAATTATTATGGGACGAAGAGAATTACTTTTTTAAAAAGAATATCACTTTCTTGTTTAAAATGTTACTATTATTTTTTATTTATACTACAAAAAGGTTCATAATATAGTTCATTGGACAACTATTAATTTTCATCAATCAAATAACATTTTTTTTATTCAAATGTTATCGTTATTATTTGTCTCATAGAACACATTCCAACAGATGGTCCTATGCAAACATTTGTCAAGATCATTAAAAAAGTCTTGATGAACATTTCATATTTTTTTAACTATTTAATACTCTTTCTGTCTCATAGAAATTGATAAAGTTACCATATGCTATCATAACATAAATAAGTCGATTGCTATGAGACAGAGGAAGTAATTTTTATTAAAAAATTTATTACTTTTCATCTATTCTATAAGTTTTTTCAAAGAGCAGTTCAATGAGACGGTTATCATTCTTAATCAATCAATTATCACTTTTAATTAAAAATGTTATCATCAATTTATTATTATTCACATATACTCCAAGTTTTCAACTTGAATTATTTTGTTAGATTTCACAATTTGATCATCGTTGATTTCACCTAAATCTTAGGTTGTTTTGTGTGTTTTTGTGTCGTATTTTGTGTCTTATTTAGTGAAAAGAGTATAAAATGTATATCTACCGTCAAAATTTGCACATACAGATGTCACGATAGAGAAAACAGTGATAAAATAGTGAAGAAAAGAAGTCTGCCATAAAAATTCTACCATCACTCATAAAAATTCGATCGAATTTTTGTGCAGAATATGAGAAAACAAATCATCGGAGGCTAAGCACGTTGTGAGAAAAATTTGACCAGCATCAGAATTCTTTGGTCGAATTTTTCTGAAAATATACCACCTATCTAGAAAATTAGTTTTAATTCCCTTTTTTGATACTTTTTCCCCAAGTTTGATTTGGAGAGCTGATATTAGACTCAAATTCGTGAAAACCACACACTCTTTACCATTTTTTCACACCCTACATCTCCTCTCCATTTTCAACCAATTTTCACCTAATTTCTCACCATCTTCCATGGATCTTAATATCTTCCATCTACCTATGTCAATTCTTTGGAGGATTGAGGCTTGAAGGGTGGGAATTGCAACTTGAAGGGAGGATTCAACTCATTTCAAATAGGGAAAAATTTTTACCTTTAATTTGTATTTTCTTTTATTTGTTTGCAACAATGGATTCATGTAAGCATTGTAATACTGCAAGCATGATGATGATTATTGGCTAGTCCTCTTGTGAGACTAGCCACATGATGGATTAAGGATCTCAAGTTTTGTTGGTTTTTAAAGATTTTATTGATGTGATGTTGTAATTTCTTTCATGATCTATGATTTACTTAATCTATGTTATGATGTGTGTGGTTAAAATTTCCATTCATTATGTTAAGATGACCATTCTTATATTATGCTTAGGGATTTGATTGAATCATGTTATACATAATATGAATTATGTATGTTAGTATGTGAAGTGTGTGACAACACCTTTGTATGCGTAGAACATTCATGTTAAGACATTTAATTGATTGATCATATTTGGTTGTTAAATGAGTGATAAGAATTATTCTTATTATCATAATACCTTCTAAGGGAATTGAGAGTGAGATACAATCTTATGTGCTTGAAACTTGTAATGAGTTGAGAATTTAATTACCTTGGCCAAAGGGATTAGAAAAATTTATGTGATTGCTTTTATTCCATTGTCATTGATGATTGTCATTAGAGTCTAACATATCTAGGTTGTGTCATTATCATAATTGTGGTTAGCCTTACTCTTCTTTAGATTGTTTCTTCATCAATTTTTATTTCCATCTTGGTTACTTGATATTCTACTTGATCATTTTTAGTTGCTAATTATTTCTACTTGCTACTTGGATAGATAATTGATAGTTTAATTGGTAGTTTAATTCTCAAAACTCAAAATTCAATCACTTCTATAATGTATGATTAAAAAAAATCCGGATACACTATTGATTTTAATCTCTCGTAGATCGATATTTAACTTGGTAAAAAATACTACTACGATAGAGTACACTTACTCTAGTCACACACAAATAATTATGCGATCACAATTCCACCATGATGTTCACTTTATATTTCAATATATATTTTTAATTAAAATACGAAATGTGTTATATGATGTGACATTAATATAAAGGGACTGACTATTTATGCCCTCAATTTTACTAAACTTACCCCACAATTAGATAGGAATAAATTATCCTTATTGATAAGATATAAGTAACCTTTAGAAATTATTAATGATGATTTCAACTATTCATACTCCAAATTTGCTAAACAAACCCCACGTAATTTCTTTATCCTAGTTCAATATGATATGTTCTAGCCATATATAATCAGACGATTGATCGGGGACATTTTCACCTAAATTTTAGTGTCTTTTTATTATGTATTTTCGTGTGTTTTTATTTATTTTGTATATCATCTGGTGGTGTTATATGAAGATATGGAGATTTATGCTTTAAAATGATGGATGTGTGATAATTATGATGATTAAGTATCTTAAATTGCGCAATATTTGTAAATATTTAGAGAATTGGTAATTTGGTGTAATTTGTGTGATTTTTATGTAAAAATGGATTCTAGACGCGATAAGGACGATGTAGGAAAAAATGGATCTCAATTTAGAGTAGAAATGAAGGAGAACGAGCCAAAACAAAATTGCTGAAAATTACACCAACTAGACCAATGTCCTAAACTCGAGCCGAGCTCCATTAACCGAACTCGACCAGTGTCCCAAGCTAGATCTAAGTTCGGTCAAAAGTCAGTTTTTCAATTGGCACGTGTTCTAGAAGCTTTCAGGGGGTATAAATACATGTTTTGACCACAAATTACGGGAGGAATCATTCTGGAACTGCTCCACACACATTTTGCACCACATTTTCACACACTAACTCCATTCCATCCATCTGCATACCCTTCATCCATCCAATCCACTTGATCTTCTTAAATACATCCACTATCTATCAATTTATCAATCTAAGAAGGGGAATTCATCATTTGTTGAAGATTTTAGCATGATCAAGGAGGAGAAAGTTCACCATCAAAGGGGAGCCAACTTACTTTTATTTTGTTATTTTCTTCAGTATTTGACTCAATTGGAGCATGCCATGGATTATATTGATTTTATTATAATTTGTAGTGGCTAGTCCTTATGTGAGGCTAGCAATATGATTTGATAGGGATTATGTAGATTTTGCACACCACGTGTTTGATGAAATGATTGTTATGAATATTATTATCATGAATCACTACGCCAAAAATGTTGATAGACATCTGTTAAAAATCGATATCTATTTTACCAAGAAACCGATGTTGAATCCCCCTATGTTGAAAGTGGGAGCTGATAGACATCGGGATTTAACCGATGTCTTTTCCTTTGTATAGACATCGTTGCATTCTTTAATATCGGTTATCCACCGATGTATTTCCAAAAAAAGACATCGGGTGGTGCCAAAAGACATTGCTTTCAACCGATGTCTTTCCAAGAAAAGACATCGGTCATGACCCATTAGACATCGGTTAATAACTGATGTTTATCCACTTAAAGACATCGTTAGGGACCAATAGACATCGGTTTTTACTGATGTCATTTTAAGAAAAGACATCTTTTTCACCAAAAGACATTGTTTTTCTACCGATGTCTATCCTACCATAGACATCAGTTCCACACTAATAGACATTGATTTTTACATGATGTTTTTTATTTTTTATTTTTATTTAATTTTATACATGAATTTATATTATTATTAAAATAAAATTAAATGTAGTCATACTATATAAATCAAATATTTTACAAGAATCTCAAATATTTAATTTAAAATACATAGAAAATAATCCTTCAAATCTAAAAGTAAAAAAATATTCAAACTAATTAAATCCAAACTTCAATTTTACATAAATAAAACCTAAATTTATAAGTTAAATTCTCATGATCGAGAGATGCCCAACCTATTATTTTGAATCCGCTTTATCTTCTTGCCTTGTATTATATAATATCTTTATCCTCTTGTCGTCCGACTGCAATTACCTGAGATAGAATAAAAGTTTAGTAATTAATAATAAGGCTTAAGAATATTTATCGGGAAAAAAAGTTAATATAACTTAAATATATTGCAATAAAATAAATACTGTTAATATGACTTAAAATTTACATGTATGTTGTTTTTTTTAAAAAACTGTAATAGCCTCAGCCCAAGTATGATCTTAGCCATAGTGTTAAGTGTTAACCCAAGAATAAGAAGTACATAGAATTATCAACCTATCATATATGAAATCATGAAAGCAAGTTTGAAAATTCATTACATAGTACTGCTAGTTATAACTTATGCTACTCTTGGTTTCCTTATATCTATATCAGATATTTAAGCTGCCCCTATAAAGAGAGTATGGCATGAAAACACAAACACTTATATGTATCAAAGACCCTTAATCTAAAAGAGAAACAGAAACTAAATACATGAGCTATGTAGAATTTCAAACACTATTGAGTCTTCCGCAGAAAAACTATATACAAAATCAAATTGTTAATTGAACATACGCCTTATATTTATTAATTAATAAAAGAAATATTATTAAACTTAAAAACTATATTAATTTTTAGCAAAAGAATCACCAAAGTAGATTGAGATGGAAATAATAACCTGTGAAAGATACTGGAATATTGGGAAATATTGGCTACTTCCCTCATTTATTCTTCTCTCTCAACCGCTTGTGAGCTGTGGCAAGGGATGCATTATACCAAGAACCACATACAAAAGGCTCCACAATAGTCTCAATTAGTTTCTAGTTCTTACTACCTTTTATCCATAGCCTTGCTGCAAATTTAAAAAATATAGACTACCAGTACCATCATATACTAAAAAAAAATTTAGGCAACTCTAACTTGTCTCATTATGGACAGTGAAAGAAGGCTAACAATACACATTCCGAAAGATGAAAACAGGACTAATGAAATATCTGTTAGCATATATGGAGTACAAGTCAAGCTATGATGTTTTAATTATTTGCAATTGCAAGAGGGCCCTTCCAAATTGCCTGTTGATAAGGGAATTTAGTGATATCTTTTAGTGATATCTATATCTTTCAACCGATATTAATATATTTATTTATTTTATTTTTAATATAAAAAAAACAAGCACGTCTTTTTAATAAAAACATAAATCGTGTTACCCAAAACATTAACGTGTTCCCTCATCTGAAGATAAAAACAAAACTCAAAAAATTAAATTTCCTCCTCTGAAGATTAAAACAAAACTAAAAAAATTGAATCCACTAAATCCCCAAGTACATTCATCGTCGAAATCCTAGCCACCTTGTTCATCTTGTACCAACCACCAACTCAAGAACCTGCCACCCTTTCCGTCGGCCGAAGTTTCAAACTCTAGTGGACTCCTCATTCCGCCACCTATTTCCTTCTCGCGCGACGCCACACCCGCTCCCTGCTCGCGCCGTCGCACCGGCATCCTATTCACAGCCACCATACACGACAGCAGCGTGCACCGCCACCGTACACGACAGCAGCTCGCGCCGCCACACCTGCTACCCCCTGTTTACGGCCACATGCTTTGAACAACTTCAGTCTCTCCTTCGCTCTCTCAAGTGACAGCAAGTGTTGCTTTTTACTCGCATCATCTGCCAATTAATTCATTCCACGTGTAACTAATTTCTTACTTCGTTGATTTTCTTATAAAAGCTGCACAAACCCTAATACCCTCTAATCGCAGGTATTCTGTTGTACTCTACTTTTCTGCATCTCTCCATAATTTGTTAGTATTTTTTCCCTTGCCTTTTTATGCACTTCCATCAGAAGGTTTTAATTAGGTTACATGTTTTGTTTCTGTTTCTCAAATTTGAATAGAAAATTATATGATTAGAGGGATTTAGTGTTCGTTTTCT
The DNA here is from genome assembly GCA_023678885.1 of Pogostemon cablin. NCBI lineage: Eukaryota > Viridiplantae > Streptophyta > Magnoliopsida > Lamiales > Lamiaceae > Pogostemon > Pogostemon cablin. The sequence goes on from CM042960.1 coordinate 16,288,976, forward strand.
CCTTTTCGTTCTTAATTTTTAGATTATAATACGATGAGAAGTAGAAATTGATTAGCTAGGACTTTGCTATTTCTCATTATCTAATTCCCCAGTATCTGCCTTTTAAGTTATTTTAAAGATAGCATTGAGTGCCTTCTATTGCAAGTTTATTAAACGTGAAAAAATTAACATTTTAATCCTTAGGAATATCCAATTTTTTTTCTGCGAATTTAATATGGAATTCTTTTGTTGAAGTCTAGCTGTGACAACTTATACTTGTAATATTGCAATTTGGAGAGGGTAATTTTTTCTAATGTTTAAGTACAACCTGTTGTTGACATTGTTTTGCATATCCTTAGGAAAAGATAATAACTCTAATTAATTTATTATTTCTTCCTGATTATGAGTTTTATTTGATTTGAAATTGATTGCTTTCAAGGAGGGATATTGAAGCGGTTGTAACTAATGGAACTCCATTTTTGTTCAAGAGTGCTCTCAACACAACAAGGAGGATGAGGGCATATTTTAAAAACTGATGGTAGCAATGTATGTTATTATTATTATTATTATTATTATTATTTTTAATTAACTCAAACTTATCTTCAATTTTGCATATATATTTCCAGTAACTTTGACATCTTATGTTTGCCACTGCAATCCTCCTACAAAAAGAAGAAAATCAAAATGACATTTCTCTTCCTGTTCATTTTGTTACTGCTATTGAAAGAGTAGCTAATACAGACAATTAGCTATTATTTTATACATGAGTGTAAAGAATTACATTTGTTTTTCCATTTGATATTTATTGTTTTTGATATGTAGTTAGATTGTAAGTACAATGAAAATATTTTGTGTGTTCTGAGACTTGGCTTTATGGCACATTCATAGCTTTGATTAACATGGCTTTGTGTGAGGACGCTGCAATGATGCCAATTAGAGAGCTTGGTTCAAATATTATTACAGTCAAGGAAAATTAGGTGGGGCAGCTATTCAAAATCTTCTACTATTTTATCTGCTAATCCTTCCATCTAGTCATATTTATTAGATCAAGACGCAATATGTTAGACTTTTAGTATGATGCTTGGACTTCATTTTATCCATTGCTGAAAATATATAGTGCCAATTTAGAGGCTGTTGCATCGTCATTGTATGGACTTCATTCATGAACTATTTTTAATTCGCATCTGAAATTCTTTATATCCTTTATCTCACGATTCATTTTCTGGCTAGTTGTGTATAATATTGTTGTTGATCTGGAGGTGATGTAGTAGGATACTAAAGTCTTGCAAACAAGCTGTATAATGGAGGCTTTTGGTTATGCCATACTAGCCAAGAATGACAACTCTACTCAAATTTTAAGGTAAGAGTATGATGCATTTTTTCTACCTCTCCAAAATTTGCCTTATTTTTCTTTTGCATTATTTTCTTTTCCTATAAAATAAAGAAATTTAGCTGCAAGAGCTGGATATGCGTGTTTATTTTTGTTGATTGTTCTATTTTTTCTTCAAGACCTCTTGAGCTGGCATCAGAATAAGTAATTAATGATTCATTAAATTGTATATTTCTATCCTGTAAATAATTTCCAAATATGCATTTAGGATTGCTTGACCAGTGAACTTTGATTCGAATCAGGGCAGAACATGCCTCTTTTAACCCGACTCTATTTGTCCTATTCATTTATAGAGTATAGACAGTTGTTTACCTATGCAAAGTTACTGGATCTTTTCATGGTAAATAATCACTACAAGAAATCTTCATATTGAATTTATATTTTGAATATACAATGCAGGCCTCTTGTTTAGTAAAGTATCTGGTATGCCTGGTGATTGATGAGGCTCATTGTGCAACAAGAAACTATTTTAGCTGTATATCAGTCCTTGAGGTTTGTCGCTTCAATTTGTCTTTTTTTTTTAAAATTATAGTTCTATCTTAATTTACCTATTATGCAGTGGACCAAGGTGTTATAAGCTCTTTTTTTTCTAAAAGCGAATCTTATATCCTGGCTGCTCGGTTTCTCAGGTTCTAATATAGCTAAAATCATGCTCCACATACTAAGTAAACTGTAATTGCACTTATAGGACTTACATCCACTTTATTGATTTATAATCATTGTCTAAATTATTGTAGTCTACCCTTTTGGTGGCTGACTTGTGGAGTTGACTTACTTTATCTCTATATCCTAGTTTTATGCCAATTCATATTGGAGGAGAAATAGATCTCCTCTTTGTGTTCTGTGCTAGTAAGAAATAATTTCAAAGTAAATTTGTGTCATGTATTTGGTTATTGTATTATTATTATAATGTAAACTTTGATGTATTCAGCTGCCACTTGTTGTTTGCTGAAGAATTGGAGCGGCATGAACCAGGAAAAAGCTAAGGAGTATATGAGAAATTGTCAGGTAGTTGACCTTGGTCCTTAGTTTGCTTATCTTATGCCTTATAGTTGCCCAAAGTCTTTTAGTTTGTCTTATGTGGCTGAGATACGTTCCCTGAGCTGAAGTACGTTCCCTGAGCTCTTCGCCTCTTATGTTAGGGATCCTTAGATTAAAATGGATAGTGGGAATAGGAAGTTTCTCTCACGCTTTGGGTTGGTTTGTAAGTTTAAGATTGCCCTTGAAAAATCTGATTTTGGTTATACTCCAAAAGGCATGAAAATTACTCAAGAAACTTTTGTATGTTATAGCTGGTTAAATGTCTTTGCATAAGTTGCTTAGTACAATTGCTATTTTGTTGACAATAAAATCAAACTCCTGTATGCCTTTATGTTATGGTTACTTGGAAAATGTTCCAACTCTTTACTTGTTAAAATATTTTTTGGGAGCTCATATAATGGAACAAAATTTTGATTTTAAATGGGGAAGTTGTGTTTCAGTTGGAATAAATATTTTTAGGACATTGTATCTTATTTATGTACATTCCAAAAGGAACTGAGAGTTATACTTTGTATATAGGTGGCGTGGTGCAATCAAATTATACTTTTAGTACTTATCTGTTAATTTCTTTTGAGATCTATGCTTAAGTGCCTAGAAAAATTTTCATAAATGTGCAGGTGTCCGCTCTTTTTATCTCTCATTTACCTTCTAGCTCATTAACTATGTAAGCTTTAATACATAGAGTATGTGACGTATTGGATAAATATTACCTACCAGATTGTAATGAAAAAGGAAGCAAAACAAGCAATTCCATGCTAATGTGATGGGTAAGAAGAATGGGGTAGATTCTAAATTTCTGATGCAGCTGTGGTGGGTTTAGTAGAATGATACTCTTATTAGGTAGAAACTGTTTTTGTCTTTACCATCTTTATGAATAACATTTATGATGCAACTAAAACACTTTATGTGTCTTTACCTGATTATCAATTGAAATATTTGCTAAGTAGTTATTGACTAGTGTGACAAGTGGAAAGTTGGACTTTGCAAGGAAATTCATATTCTTATGAAAAGCAGTTAATATACATATTTTTTAAATGTTTTTTTTTTTATTTTTTTTATTTTGTGGTTGTGGGGTTTGGTCTACACGAGTTACTTATGGAACTAATATGTTTTATGTCATCATCTAAGTATCAATTGGATCAAAAATTTCTCTATTATGATGGTTGGTTTATATTTCCAGGAGCACAACTTGTAGATTGAAAAGAACCTTTTCCAGAGAAAGAGATTCTAGGTTTGATGTCTCAACTACGAGGGCTTGCTCATGTTCATAAACATGGGTATTTTCATCGGGATTTAAAACCGGGTATAATATTTCTGAATAATGTTTTTAATTTCCACAAGTATATGTATATGATCTTTTTTATTGTATTGATTAGGAATCTATTTCATAAGCTGATTGCCTTAAATTCTACCCAAATGAAGAGAACTTGTTGGTTACAAATAACATAATAAAGATTACTGACTTTAGATTGGCTAGAGAACTGGCGTCGCTTCCTGTTTTTACTGATTGTGTTTGCACTCATGTTCACCAACGTAAATACACCCTTTTTTGTAGCATTTCTGATTCAGAGTTGTCTAATGGATGTTCTATATCCTCTTCTGGAATAGGTATCGAGCTCCGGAGGTGCTGTTGTAATCTTCATCCTATACTATTGCCATTGGTATGCAAACTCTTCTCTCAGTTAAACTTTAGTCATACTAATTTTAAGATGTTTATAAAATTGTCAATACTATCCACTGATGAAGAATATTCTCTTCATTCTAGATATCTAAGCAAATTCACTCAATATTCAAGAAATCGCTAGAATGAGAACCAGTGTAAGAAATTGTGACGTATTTTCATGGGGATTTATTATTTGCAGAGCCATCCATGATCTCCATAACATGAACATCATACAGATGTTAATCTTTGCTGAAGAAGATACATGATTGGAGCAGTGATCAGTTCTTGCAACAGCAGCGGCTGTAGGGAATCATTCCTGATGAGAAATTGCACAAATAGGTGATCCATCCCTACAATCATAACATTAGTTAGTAGTTTTCTCTAAAGATGAAGATGTTTCTTTGATCTAAATGGTTACGCTCAGAAACATAAATAAATTTGTGATTGCATTATTTTGGGGATTAAACTCTTTGCACTGATCTACTGTGTTCTGCGCTGCATCTATTATACTATTGCTAAAAAAGACTTCACTTTTTGTGACAGATAAAAAAATCTAAATGAATATTAAGATGCTGGGCAGTTTCCTATTTTCTAATTAATAAATTACTAATATTTTGAGAAGGCTCTAGATCTCGTCTCAAATTATGGATGTTAAATGCTGGGTGGTTTGTTTATTTTCAATCTAGTAATAGGGAACGATTTTATAATAACATCTAGTCTGTTGATAAATTATACGCGCCTAATGAGATTTCACTTATTGTGTCTATTTGCTCCAACTTTAGCAAGATTTAAAGATGAAAATTGAAAATATTTGTAGGAATTGCTTGATGTTCTCTAATTAATTATTAGAGAGAAGGCTCTAGCTATGAGTGTTAAATTCCTGGGTAGTTTATTTGCCTTTATTTATTTACAAAAGAATAATTATATTATCTCCTAGTGTGTTAACAAGTTATTTTTATGTAATCTAATGCATGTTGTTATTTCAACTTGAATAAGTTAAGATAATATCTCTTGTATTATTTTTGATAAAGTTGAAGTGAAGAAACCAAGAGGCAAAACAGCTGCTAATAGGAAAAAGCTTCTGTGCCCAAGGTTAAGATTGCATGATTTATTCATCTCAATGTTCTCATGCATGATGTTTATACATAGTTTTATTAGTGAATTTAGATCTATTATTCTGAACTAGGTATTAAAACAATAAAACTACTGCAAAATAAAAAATACTCACTCCGTCCCCTTTAAAGAGGGTCTTTTTTCCATTTTTAGCGTCCCACCCAAAGAGACCCTTTATTTTTTTACACGCATGGGATCCACATACACCCACTAATACAATTAAAATATATGATCCACACTCACACTAATAAAACTAGTCATTGCACATTAAATAATAATACTTTTTAATCCACGTGCAAAAAGCGAAAGAACATCTTAGTGAGGGATGAAGGGAGTAGGTCACTAATTTTCATTATCATTTAATGTGACTGGCAACAACAACTATTGAAGAAGAAGAAGATGGTGGAATGGTTGATGTTAGAGAGAGAATTGCAGCTTACAATTTTGACTCATCTCCTGAACGTTCATAAGGTACACGTAAACACATTTTGGATTAAGTTAATGTCTGTCTGTTTAAATTTATAAATCGTTAGACTTTTGAGTAGTTTTCATTTCTGTATTGTGATCTAGAATTTGTTGTAATTTGTCGATGAAATCCCAAATTTACTTTGTGCACAGTTCTAGTTGTGGTTTTAAATTTCACCACAAGCTCTACTAATGCATGTATAATTTCATATTATCACGCACCAGAATTTATATATAAGAATTCAGATGTAGATTTTGAATATGGATATCAAATTTTTGAGTTCTTAATTAATTTAACACCTTGGGTTTGAAGAGTGATGAGTATGACCTGTTGAAAGATCTGAATTTTGTTGAAATTTAATGAATCTTAAAATTTATGCAAGATTTTCTGTTAAGCTTATATACTACGATAAGTAAAAATTAATTATTTCGATTTAACTTATGTAATAGTCTTTCAATCTATAATTTTTTGCTTTAATTAATCACTTCTGTTACTAATGTGATTCTTTTTAAACTAAATTTAATCTGTTCGTTGTATTCTACATATGAACTAGTAAGGTCAATTTTAAGAAGCAATTAATTGACAAACTATAATTCTTGTGTTTTCATTTAATTTGTTATAAAGTGATTATATTTTCATTAATGGTGCTTTTGATTTCGTCTCTTTAGCCGTCTTTTGGTAATTTTATAAAGTGTGTATTTTCAGCTTTACCTTGGTGAATATTTTGTTTTATAAAATTGATGTGATTGTGTTTTCAAAAGAAGTCTATCATGTATGTGTTTAAATATACTAGAATGAGACATATAAATTGTTGATGTCAGGTTTGATTTTTTATAAATATTGAGATACTAAGTTACTAAGGAATGAAATTGGCACTTAATTAAATTTTGAGTAAAAGCTTTTTTTTTGAAGAATTATGTGCATAAAAATATTAGTAAAAGGATGTAATCTATGTAATAATGCAACTACTGTTAATCAAGTTTCAAGCTTGATCACACTATTTTGTGCTCTTTCTTTTATAAGTAAACAAAAAAATGTAAGGATAATCAATTTCATGTTTCTTCATGCTATATAAAGCAATTTATACAAGTGTAATTGTTTTAATTTCGAGTTGTTGATCTTATTCCTTTTAATGCAGGAGATATCTGTAATTAGCTGTGATGGAGTGGACTTTATCAATCAAGAAGGTTTACATCTTGTTTTGTGGGTGGGATAGGACAATAGCTACATTTTTCATACTTCTTTTAGTATATATTAGTATTTAATTAATTGCTTTGAATGTTGGAATGTTTGACATTGAATTTGGATACTCGTATTGATGTGTTGAGGAATAAAATATTTATTGGAATGTATGAGTTTATTGAAATTTTTATTTAAATTAGAATTTTATGGTTAAAGTAAATATATATCGATAAATTATCGATATCTATTTAGAAAAAAGATATCGGTGAATCATCGATATCTATTGTTCATTATCTTTAATATCATCTTCATAAATATCACTAAATTTTTAAGAGATATCAGTGAAACACCGATATCTATTAACATAATAGATATCGATTGACCACCGATATCTATTGTTCAATATCTTTGATATTACCTCCATCAATAATGGTGGAATACTGAATAGATATCGGTGATTCACTGATATCTATTCATAAAATAGATATTGGTGGTTCACCGATATCTATTTAGGGTAGCTTTAATAACACCTCCATTAATAACGGTTGAATACTGAATAGATATTGTTGATTCACTTATATCTATTCACAAAATAGATATCGGTGATTCACTGATATCTATTTAGGGGGCCTTTAATAACATCTTCATTAATAACGGTAAAACACTGAATAGATAAAGGTGATTCACCGATATCTATTCACAGAATAGATATCGGTGATTGACCGATATCTATTAAGAGGACGTTTAATAACATCTCCATCAATAACGATGGAATATTGAATAAAAATTGGTGATTCACCGATATCTATTCATGAAATAGATATCGATGATTTACCGATATTTATTTGTGGACCTTTTATAAAACCTCTAGTAATGACGGTGGAAATACTGAATAGATATCGGTGATATCGATGATTCACCGATATTCACCGATATCTATTCACAGATTTCTAGTAGTAATTAAAGATTGAGAACTATGAGGTCCTGAATAAATACTAGTAAATTATATGGTACTTTCTTTGGGGGAATTGAATGGTCAATTGGCAGTCAAACCCATTATATGTGACTCTAACCAAGAGAACCCAACAACCTAATTCCTCAAGTGTAAGTAAAATTGTATTAAAAATTAGTTACATTAAACAATGAGTTTTCCTTGTATTTGACTCCAAGAATTTTCATGAAAAATAATTGGGTGAAGCAGCAGGTTGAGGATTCTAAAAATTTTCCATTATTTTCCAAATATTTCAATCATCTATCTAACTTAGTATGTTATGGAGATCAAAGCTGCAAATATAAGTTCACCACTAGGCATTAATCTCTTGAATATGGAACTAAAAAGAGCAAGACCCAAACAAGCATACTTAAATCCCTCTACGTCTTTCTCCCATGAAGCTGCTTCAGGACTAAAGGGAAAACATTAACAGTTGTATGTCTATTGTGCACTATAATACTTTCATTCCATAGGATTCATTGATTCAATCAACTACACATATCATCAAATCACATTAAAAGTATAAACATTCGAGAAGAAGAATATAGCCAATTGACCAATTATAGCAGATAAGAAGAACAAATTGAGCAATAATTTCATATCACAAATCATAAGAGAGCAACAGATTTAGGTAATCCTCCAAGCCTGATCAACATTCAAGAATGTCACAAAGAGAAACAGTAAGTAAAGGCATATTTTCAACACATGACTAATACATTAATGCGTTTCTTGTAGTTGAAAATTACTTGAACTTCTTTTGATGAAAAATAAAATAATCTGTATCGGGAGAGTGAACAAACCAGTCTAAGTGAGTTGTTCCAAGAAACAACAAGTACACTTTACCCTGGAAAAAAAAAAGAAAAACATGTAAGTTGTCAAAATGACTAGAAAATCTAATTAGTATCTGAGCCTACAAATAGAGTTTACAACATGTGAAGTTCAAAAAAGTTACAATAACTTCCATCGTTTCAACACCAAAAGGGTATATAACAGAGGTCACTAATTAATTACGAACCTGTATTATTACAAGTAAATGATTTTCAAGCTCCCAGTTGCAATATATTTTTTATTCAATTTTTCATGATTGTACAAGGGTTATGGTTAATTTTTTAAGAATGCAAAAGAGCAACGACATCTAGTTACTCTGAGAAAGTAACTAACAAAGTTGCTTTTCTGAAACATTAAATTTTCAATCAAATACATAATTTTATTAAGCAAATGGAAAAAGTTATAGGATAAAGAAAACTATATCTCTATGCAAGTCAGAATTCAAAATTACAATGAGGCTTTGAAACGAAAATTTCAAATATAATCTTATCAGAACAGTGGATTGGTAGGACTTAAAGATTATAGTACATCTCATAGTTTCATGTTCATTGCATACCAACAATGACTTCTCAAATTGTAGACTAATCAAACTCTGTAGAAAATGAGTAGTGACATCGTAATAAAAAGAAAAGGAAGAGAGACTCAGAGATGTGGACGCTGCTATTAATAAATAAATGGCTATTAGGCAAACTAACAATTACAGATAATATATTAGAAAGCTAACTGTATAACAAATAAAAATAATATTGGCTTATACCTAAAATACAATCAGCAAAATTATACTTCACTAAAAAACAAGTTGAACATATTATTCAATATATATGTTATCTAGCTCACAAGGCCAAGAATGCAATCTCTACCTAATAGTGTACTCTTTGCAAATAAGATGCAGAATCGAACACAATCTGGACAAAATGGTGTTTCACCACACTAGTTGGAAATTAATTGCTAACTTTTATTTCTACTTCAATCAAGATATTGCTGCCAGTTTAAGGTTTGATGGTTTTGAGAAACAAACACAGCCTAAAAAGGATTGATCTAAGGTATCCAGCACTTAGGTTTCTACAAATTACAAGTATGACATTTCATTATCCTGAAAGGAAAGGATAAGTATTTTGGTCTTACAGTTATATTTAAATGTTTAAGAACATGAAACACAATCCAAGGAGGCTGATTAAGCAATTTTTGGTCATCATTATTTTTAAAATAATTTTTATATATAATCTTTGTCGTCATGGCATTCTACTTCATTTCGAAAATTGCTAAACCAACCCAAATTTCAGTAGAATAATGAAGTTAGCAATTTTATAAATAAATGTAAAGCAAAGAAAGATACATAATGGATGATCTTCTAGGAAATAGGCAGAGGACACCCACAAAATCAGAATGACTTGTAAACAAACACAAGGCTTGCTGGTTTTTACCTAATTCATTAATAAATTGATGGTTTTTATCTATAAATCCACTCTAACCTAGAAGAATGGAATAAATAATAAGTAAAATCAAAGAGGAGAAGCTGTATTACATTGTGAATGAATTGAATAAGCATGCTTCACATAATATAAAATACTTTTTACGAGGCTTAGATTTTAAACCTTAACATGTGCAAGGCTCTAAGATGCTTAAATCTTAATTAATATAGCAGAAAAATTAAATTCTATGAACAAAACACAAAATGGTCATATTCTTCTATGCTAGAATGTAAAATATGGATTAAAGTAGAAAAGAGGACACAACAACCCTGAGTAGCAGCAGGTATTGGCAGAGCAAACACATCCCACGACTATTCTTAAGAAAAAATCAACGCTTCTTAGTGGAAGCAGCAAATTCAGAGTATTGACTCAAGTCAAACATCAGAAGCAACAATCAGCAAATTCAGAGTATTGACTCAAGTCAAACATCAGAAGCAACAATCACAAGATAAAAAAAATGAACAACAAAGGCAGCAAGGAGGAAGCCAAACATCACACTTACTTGCGAGGACGAGTCGAAGAAATTCGTCAAAAGGTCGAGTCCCTTGTAGATGCAAATGCCTGAAACAAGATTAGAGAGGAGCGAGAGGTATCTAAAAGACTAGCTTTTTGTATGAACAATGTTATAACAATTTATTTGAAATGAGAATCATATGATCAAATGATTGCGTTTTATAATTTATTTATATGTTCGATGCAATGGTCCACTTACTTTATACTGCAGATAATATGTTGTGCGACAACACGCGGGAGATTATATTATCGGTTTCTTTATAAAGTATAAACAGAGGCTCATAAGGATACTCATGTAAACCTTGCAGGTGGATTTATTTCGATATGATAATGAGGTTAAGTGGTACTACGCTCGGATAAGATATTAATTAATGAAGTTTTCAGTAACTTAATTAATTAATGAGCATTGTATATCTTAAATATGGATAGACTAACGGGCTCATAATAAGAAGGAGCCCATAACGTAATTATGGGATTAGAATGGTAGTGCAATAATAATATTTTAATGGTATATATTATTATTATTGGACTTAAGTATAAGCTTTGGGTTAAGCTTGGATACTTAAGCCCAATGGAGGTCCAACTCTAATTTCTCCTCCTGGTCCCTATTGTAGCCTATATATAAGTCATCTTAACTGTCCGAAAACCCTAATCTAACTGATTAATCACGCCTAACATGTGAGAAGGGTAAGGGAACAGCAAATTGAGAAGATCTCAAAGATCGTTGCCTACACGACGTCGAGATTGGACTTGGGAATACAGCAGAAGATCGGAAGGTTGTTTGCTGCTGCTATCATTCAAATTGCACGATTTTTCTAAAATTGTACAGAACTCAGAACTATTCGTGTGATATACTTACGGAAAGCCACTGAAGAGAGGATCGTTTTGGCGTGTAGATCACTCAAATCGGAGATCAGACGAGAGAGTTATACCCAAAACGGTAAGACTGCGCAGGCTGTCGGCGAGAATTCGTCTTCTCCAAAGTACCCTGGTGAAAGGTATTACGTTTCTATATTTTCTTACTTCCGTTGATTGTTAGAAATATATGGAACCCTAAAGGTTCAAGTTAACCAAACGAACGAATGCAAACAGGGCCTAGCGCCTCCACCCGCACTATTCTCCATTAGGGTTGCGGAATAGGCTCCAGAAACCCCGAAATTGAATGTATAGACTTGAGAATTGATAGGAATCAAGCAGTAGGGAGAAATTTTAGGGTTTATGATCATTCAGCTCTATGGCGGGGTGCGTACTTATAAGCAAGAGCTAGAGGGCACGTCTTCGATTTTACAAGCCCTAGGGAAGGTGTTGTCATTATTTCTCCATTGCACTCAGCTAGGGAAATTTCATCTCGCGGTTTGCAAGATGGATTTCACGGCAGGAAAGATTCACTCGATGAATTTCAAGGCAGGTTGAAGCCATCGTCGGTAGGTGAGTTCAAATATAGGGCTGAGAGGATATATTCTAAGCGACAAGTGTTCAATTTACATCAATTATTTTTCAGAATTAGAAATAATAAATAGTTTAAAATGACATCACAGAATAGACATCGGTTCGTAACAACCGATGTCTATGGGCGCACTTTCATGCAGAGCCGATGTCTATTAATGAATACACATAAAGTAAAAGGCATCGCTTGGTTAAAACCAATGCCTATCAGCGTATTTTTTTAAAAATGCGAATAAACATCGCTTGAAAGTCATCGGTTAGTGACAACCGATGTCTATTAGTGTATTTTCATAGAAAATCGATGTCTATCAGCTTCCCTTTTCGCTGATAGACATTGGTTTTAGAAAAGATATCGATTTCTTAAGATAAGACATCGGATTTTTAGAATATCCGATGTCTATTCGGTGATGTCTATCAGTTTTTTTGGTGTAGTGAATGCTTATTCTCATTTTATGTATTATTTGTGTGGTTAAATTCTCTTTTCTTAGTGTTACGATGGTCATTCCAATATTATACTTAATGATTTAAATGAATCATTGATTGCATGAGATGACTTAGTTAATGAGCGGAGAAGTAAGCCATAACCTTCTTGTGCTTAGAACCTCATGATAGGACATTAGTGAGGAACTAGTAAGGGGAACCAAACTTATGATCATAGTACCTTCATGAGAATTGAGAGTAAGAGACAATCCTAGAAGATTTAAACTAGTAAAAGAGTTGAGAACCTAATTGGCTTGGCCATAGGGATTAGGGCTACATAAGTGATTGCCCTTAATATCATAACATGATGACCTTCAATGCATGTGTGTGTGTGTGAGCCTACATGAGCCTTTTCCATGAATATTGCTTGCATTACATACTTCTTAGATTGTTCACCTTCATCCATCATCCATCCCATTTGTACATGTTCTATCTTTAATTAATTTCTTAGTTAGTTTGTAGTGTTAAACAACCCCCCTTTATTTATTACTCCTTCTAAAATGAAACATCTTTTGAATACAGATACATACACTTTTGCCCTTGGATTCGATATTCTAAATTTTGCACTTAGTCACTACGGTCTACTACGTGATAGAGTACGCTTACTCTAATTAATTTATACCAAAATTGAAATCAAGTTCGGCGATATGTTCCACGGATGAATGTCCACTTGCGGTGTTTCATTCCTACCTCTTACGACTGAATGTCCACTTGCGGTGTTTCATTCCTACCTCTTATAATGCTCCTGTCAAAAGGTCTCCAATTATTTCAATATATAGTCCAAAATCTTAATTATGCCTTTCTTCTTTGCTATTCTTTTGTCGAGAAGGCAATTAATAAAAAGTTAGTCTCATGTAAATCTGGTTTACGATGTAAACCTGTGGTCTCTTTTTTATTTAAACTCCTAGCAATACATATGATATATAAGATTGAAAAAGAAAACCATATGGTTTAGAGTAAGAAAGGACTCAGCTTCACATACTTAGTTATATAAACCGGGCTTATAAGAGTGTTCGATTAATAAACTCAAGCTAGGAACATTTGCCTTGTTTTAGCAAGTTTTATTTCGGTAAATATGTGTCATTTGTTTACTATTCGATTATATTATAAATGATTTCAATTTATGATTTTATTATTTAGATCAAGAAATATATTATAAATGTTGTAAATATTAAGGGATTTTGAGGGAGGAGCGGAGATTGTTTCTGATTTTATCTTCTTCCTTGTGTGAGCAAGATTGTGAATTGTGTTTAGAGCTGTCAAAATGGGTTGGGCCCGCGGGCCGGCCCGCTCCCTTCTCTAAATGGATTGGCCCAAAAGGGGGCGGGCCTAGGCGGGCTCAACCCAAACGGGGGCGGATTGACCCGTTTAGGCCCGCCACAATTTTTTTTTTGCGAATGGTCAAGTGTTTAATATTCCAAATATTTATTTTTCATTTGTTAAATATTTTTTAAAATAATGAATTAAATCATAACATGAATATTCTAAAATCTAAACATTTTGTACCAAAATATGTAAATAATTTAAAATCCTATTTTGCTTGATTTTAAATTATTTTGAATTTTTGAAATTTTAATATATAATTGTATATATATGGATTAGAAGCAAATGCAAAAGCAAATGCAAATTATAAACATTTAAGATATCTAATCATTTGAAGATTGACAAAGATATAATTGTATAATTGAACAACATGAAGATTGAGATGTTTATATTATGATCTTATGATGGATGAGTTTTGAATATATTTTATAATTATGTTTTGAGCTTTGTGATTGACCTTTAGAAATAGTAAATTTTTTGTGATTTAATTTGTGTTATTTGAGGATAATTAGACTTACATTGTTTTATTTGAGATTCTTAAGAAATATATAATTAGTAAACTTTATGTTGTTTGATTAATGATCTTTGTTTATATTTAATTATTTATGAGGCCATTTTGTAAAATCTATATTTATATTTTAATTATCTAATTGATATTATAGATTTTGTAAGAGCGTCCATCATTTAGATATTTTATTTTCAAATAATGATAATGATATTTATAATTTTGCAAGCATCCATCATTTTGATATTTTATTTTTAAATAATGATAATTATAATACTCTCTCCGTTCCACGTATTTTTACCCACTTCCCATTTTGGGGTGTCCCACGTATTTTTACACATTCCATTTTTGGCAAAAATACATAATATTTTATTACCTACTTTTTATAATCCCAACAACTTTAATTATTTTTTTTACACTTTATTCATCATTCCTAATAACTTTATTCACTTTTTCTTTTTAAATTACTAATTTATTCCTACTTTCTCTTACATTATATATTAAAAAAATAAAACATCTTAATCTCCGTGCCCGTACAAAGGGTAAAAATACTCGGGACGGAGGGAGTAACATTGTTTAAAAAAAAAAGGCGGGTTGGCCCGCCATAACCTGCAACCCGCCTTTGAATGGGTTGGGCCTAGCAATTCTAGTCCGTACCCGCTTAAGCCCGCCAAAAGGCGGGTTGAGGTGGGTTTTGGTCCGCCTCGCCCCGCCGGCCCATTTCGACGACTCTAATTGTGTTGTGTTCACAATTAAAATGAAGGGTAAGAATGTAATAAATGTGGTATGTTTAGAAGTTTATATACTCCCTCCATTCCTTCCAAAGGGTAGTCTTTAATTTTTACACGTGGATTAAGGAGTATTATTATTTAATGTGTAGTGGGTAGTTGTATTAGTGGGAGTGTGAACCCCATATTTTAGTTGTATTAGAGGTGTGTGTGGGTCCCATATGTATAGAAAAGAAAAGATGACTCTTTAGGTGGGACGCCTAAATTAGAAAAAAGGGACCATTCGTATGAGATGGAGAGAGTACTCCATATATTAATAAATTATATTGGCGTGTATTTAATAAATGAGGTACATTTAACAACATTAAGAGTATGAATAGTCGACCTTTAATATAAATTAGGGGAACACTTACGTAAGACCATCTAATATGAGACTATTTTTATGCTTTCTTAAAAATTTATCGTTTTTAAGAAGGATATTATTATTTTTTATTAAAAATATTGTTATTTTTTATTCATACTACAAATTATTAATGAAATAATTTAATACACCACTGTGTCACTTTTTATTATTAATTTAAGGAGTTAAAAATTTGTTCCGTCCCATAACTATTCGAAATTTTAAATTCTATCCGAAAAAAGTTTTTTGTATAAATTTAGTATCATAACTATCAGTTTTTTTTCAATTTTGTCCAATTTTTATCGAAACCTCATAGATTGAGACTCAATTTGGAGGAATCCGACGACTTTCGCTGAGCAGGTGACCCAAATGAAATTGAACCAATCACATTGCCAAGTCATTAAATTTAAAAAAAAGGAAAAATGCTTAGTCCCTGGACACTTACGTAAAGACTTGCATAAGACCGTCTCACGAATGTCATTTCGTGAGACGGGTCAAATATCAACCCAAAAAAAGTTCGCGGATCCACGACGAACTGATTACCTTGATTATAAGTTGAACACAGGTAAGTCTCAACTCAATTAATTCTGTTTTCGTTTGCTGTTTACTTTTTTTTTTTTTAATTGAGTTAAACTCTTTTAAATTTTATTTTATAATATATTATAATATATATTATTATTCTTAAATAAAATAAGAGAATATTTTTTTTAAAAATACAATTAATCTGAATCGTGACAATATAATATAATTAACGTCAAAAAAGTGAGGTAAAGACTTGTGTGAGACCGTCTCACGTAAGAGCTTACGTGAGACGGTCAAAAAGTGACAACTTTTATACAGAAAAATGATAATAAATTAATGAAAAGTGATGATTCTATTTCATGAACAATTTATAGTATAACTAAAAGGTGATAACATTTTATACCGAAAGTGATAACTATTTTAAAATGTAAAAAATTGTCTCACGAGAGATGATCTCACGCAAGACCTACCCAAAAAGTGATGACAACTTCATTTTTTATTTATTAGTTACCACTTTTTAGTTATTATTATTAAATTACTAAAAGTTAATAAAATACTCCGTTGATTTAAATAATTATCACTTTTTCTTTATCAAATATCACTTTTTATTACAAATATTATTACTTTTTATTTGAATAATAAAATATATTTATTAAATATTTCATTGGATGTTTATCACTTTTTTTTAATTAAGTATCACTTTTTATTAATTATTTAATCACTTTTTATCCGTCCTATAAAATTTTCATTAAATAATATAATTGGATGTGTATTACATTTTCTTAATTAAATATCACTTTTAATTAAAAATATTATATTTTTTATTAAAAATTTAATCACTTTTTTCTTCTTATAAAATTTTCATTACATAATATATTTGAATATGTATAACTTTTTCTTAATCAAATACTCAAATTACTTTTGATTAAAAAGTTATTACCTTTTATTTTTCTTACAAATTGTTTTTAAAATAAATTTATTAATCTAGTATCCCTTTTCCTTATTTAATTATTATTTTTTATTAAAAATATTATCACTTCCTAATTTATGAAATTTTTATAAAATAATTTTATAATGAAGGTATCACTTTTGAATTATAAACACCCACTTTCAATTATTTTAATGATCAAATTATATTTAAGTGTAATTTTACATTAATAATTTAAAATTATTAATTTTGAAATGCATAAGAAAGGAAAACAGATATCACGCTATGGCCTTTTTCGTGAATGGTTTAGGAGCCCTTTTACGTGAAGTTTAAACAGGTTACCGGCTACGGCCGCTTTTTATTTTTTATATAATATTAATTAATTGATGGATAATCCGTCTCACGAAACGAGATCCGTGAGATCGAGACGGTCTCGTGCAAGATCTACAAAAACTTAATATATTCACCCTATTTTTCTATTAAAATAAATAAAAGAAAAAAAATTCATGGCCACCATCCTCATCCTCAGATTTGCGTAACCATGGCTACCATCCTCTATCCTTCCTCCCCTCTCCGCCGATGACGACAATCACATCCCCACCGCTACCCTTGCCCTCCCTTGCCCTGCTGGTCAATTGACACAGGAAAAATGTTAAAAACATGCTAAAAATCAACAAACCACCAATTATATAAGAACTGCAATTTTCTTAAAAAAATAATGGCAAACATTTGAAGGCATACCCATTGCGGAGAGGAACCAAAATCTTATTCTGGAGATTTCAAAGTGATTTATAAAATTAAAGTGTTGTAATTTCGCGTAGCATTTCATACGAATTACAATTTATAAGTCACACTATCTAGGACAAGCATTACGCAACAATCGAGTAAGAAAATCGAATTCTCATACCTTAACTGATGAGGCTGCAACAAGAGGCTCCTTCGCAACATTTTGGCGATTGCCAAATCTGTAAACTTTCCTAAATCCTAGTATTTCGCAAATAAAAAATCTAAATTTCATCAACTAGGAAGTTTCCATTAACTACGGAAGTTAGTTAGGTGAAAATCAATAATTGAATTGAAATTCTTCTATTGCAATCAACAGTAGCATTATGAACCCTAACCCCCTAAATCTAAGAACTCACATTCCCAAATTGAAGCCCCAATTTGAAGAAACCTAATCCAATCCCTCAAATTCCATCATTTAAGAGTTGATATCGACTGTGGGATTATCGGAGGCAGGGGACTGAACCAACGACGACAAAAGCGGGACCGGCGTTTTCCACTCTGCCGCCGGACTGATCTGTTACGAACAGGAGGAATTGGGTGGTGGTGATGGAAAGACATTCGTTCAGCTCCGACGACGTCGTTCTTTATTTTTTTTTAATGATGTGGCAATGTGATTGGTTCAATTTTATTTGGGTCGCCAGCTTAGCTTAAGTTGCTGATTTCCCCAAAATTAAGTATCACGTGCGAAGCATGTGACGGATTTCCGACCAAAATGAAGGTTTTTGCGAAAAATTAAGCAAAATTAAAAGAAATAGATAATTATGATACTAAATCGATTATATATATATATATATATATATATATATATATATATATATATATATATAAAATATTCCCTCTATCTCACGTTCTTTCATTTTTTACACGCATGAGATCCACACACTCGCTAATATAATTAAAATATGGATCATACACTCTCACTATAACAACTACCCACCACACATTAAATAATAATACTCATTAATCCACGTGTAAAAAATAAAAACAACCTTTTGCATGGGATGGAGGAAGTATATTTCGTAGAATTTAAAATTTCAAATAATTATGGGACATAACAAATTTTTTACTCTTAGGCAAAAAACTACTATACAAGTAGATAGCTCGAATAAATCCTCTCTTAATTATGAATTGATGTGGCTGTTTTAGTAAAGAGAGAATTATTCATACTAATCTAACATGATAATTTAGTAGTGAGTTAAAGAATGCTCAAGTATTCCCTCCAAGCAATTTTGTACATTTTGGAGGTGAATATTGTTGTTTTTATTCGTTAGGAGCAAGCTCTATATATTGGTGAACTGAGGTCATCCGTATCTCCGGATCAATCATCGGGTCACATCGCATTTATTACAAA
Organism: Pogostemon cablin; assembly: GCA_023678885.1. NCBI lineage: Eukaryota > Viridiplantae > Streptophyta > Magnoliopsida > Lamiales > Lamiaceae > Pogostemon > Pogostemon cablin. Next base: position 16,308,083 of record CM042960.1, read on the forward strand.
TAATGTAGGCATTAAATGCGTAGCTACACGAGGCTATGTAGAAGATATGATTTAGGATATCCCCAATTCGCGGATCTTGGGAGATATCTAAATAGCTCTTAGGCTTGTCAGTGCAACTGGCCAAGTGGGGGGGTAAATGGGGATTGCGAATGGCTCGCTGGATCCGAGCGTAGAATCCACGCGCTCGGCCACATTATTGGGGAGGCGCCTGCATGTTGGATTGTATACTAAAAGTCTAGCTTTTTGTATGAACAATGTTATAACAATTTACTTGAAATGAAAATCATATGATCAAATGATTGCGTCTTATAATTTATTTATATGTTCGATGCAATAGTCCGCTTATTTTATGCTGTAGATAATATGTTGTGTGACAACACGCGAAAGATCATATTATCGATTTCCTTATAAAGTATAAACAGATGCTCACAACCGAGATAGATGAGACTCTATATCGGAATGGTTGTAGTGTGATTTGATATTAGTTTGTCTTGACTATAGAATCACATTAGTATACTCTGTGTGTATTGAGCAGGACCACTTGAGATCGTTCATCTTATACTGACTATATAAAAGAGCTTGATCTCAGTTATTATAGATGTTTGTGCTCTTAATCCCTATACTATAACCTAGACACGTAAGGCAGTATGTATTTCTTTGATTCATCAATGAGTGAGATTTATATGTAATTAAATCAACAAACTCGGTGAGTTGAAAAATAGTGCTGTCTCTATGGTGTGCTGTTGATTGTAGAAGGAATCCGTGTCCGATATAGGTTGATGATGTCCCCTTGAGGAACACTAAGGATTATCATGTAAACCTTGCAGGTGGATTTATTCCGGCATGATAATGAGGTTGAGTGGTACTACTCTCGGATGAGATATTAATTAATGGAGTTGTCAGTAACTTAATTAATTAATGAGCATTGTATATCTTAAACATGGGAAGACTAACGAGTTCATAATAAGAAGGAGCCCATAACGTAATTATGGGATTAGAACGGTAGTGCAGTAATAATATTTTAGTGGTATATATTATTATTATTTGATTTAAGTATAAGCTTTGGGCTAAGCTTGGATACTTAAGCCCAATGGAGGCCCAACTCTAATTTCTCCTCCTAGTCCCTGCTGTAGCTCACATATAAGTCATCTCAGCTGTTCGTAAACCCTAATCGAATTCACGTCTAACACTGTGAAGAGGGTGAGAGAACAGCAGATTGAGAAGATCTCAAAGATCGTCGTCTACACGACGTCGAGATTGGACTTGGAAATATAGCAGAAGATTGAAAGGTTGTTTGCTGCTGCTATTCTTCAACTTCTATGATTTTTCTAAAATCGTGTGTAACTCTAAACTATACGTGTGATATACCGTTGGAAATTCACTGAAGAGAGGATCATTTTGGAGTGTAGATCACTCAAATCCGAGATCGGATGAGAGAGTTATGCCTAAAACGGTGAGACTGCGTAGGCTGCCGGCGAGAATTCTTCTTCTTCTTCAACATATTCTGGTGAAAGGTAATATGTTTTTATGTTTCTTGCTTCCACTGACTTAGAAATGCATGGAACCCTAACGGTTCACGTTAATCATACGATCGAATGCCAACACTGCCGAACGCTCCTTCGCGTGGCCCACACGAAGATCTCACTAGGGAGAGAGAGTTGTCTTTGGGCCCTGTGCTGTGCGGCCTATGTTTTTCTTGTGGGCCCAGCGTAATGGGCCCTACCACATTAGCCCCTAGGCTTTGGCTTCACAAGAGTTAGTCGAGTGGAGGCAGAACCTACTTCAGTGGCGCGTGCCCCCTAGTTATTTTGATTTTGAATTTTGAAATTTCTGACGCGACATTTTAGGATCCAAGTTATGCATTAAATGTGTCATCGAATCGTTGTGTTGGTTGATAGGGAATCTCGCTTTTGTTGTTTCTCCGAAGAGTCGTATTGTTAGATAGAGGTGGGATATTTCTATATAAAGGGTACCTTCCTTTTTTGGGGATTCTCACTTTTTCTTTGGTCTCATCTCCCCCATTTCATCTTCCTTCTTTAGCCTTTCTTCGGCGAGTTAGTGTATGAAGAGAGGGGTCATCACAATTCCGATCGTCCAGCAATTTTGAGACGAGCGGTGAGCAGAGGAGATAGTGTTTCGGAATCTCTGGAGAGAGCTTATCAAGAATTGTACAGGGAGGGTGAAGTTTCCTCTTCTCTGCAACGCCATCCGATCATTTCTCATTCGATGTCGTCTATTTTTCCGTCGTCGATGGAGGATACTCCAGATCCGGTGAATATTCAATCCCGCATTGCGTTGCACGACAAGGCTCATAATGATATGAAGGCCCATTATCATGACAGCTCGATACCTTTGGCCCAGTTTGAAGAGATGTCCTAGAAATACGCGGCGCCGGGAGTGAGGTTTGTGAAGCCCATCCCCGGTAATTGGGCGAGCACGTCTATTGAGGTGTTCATGGCGGTGAATGATTCAATGTTGATGCTAGGGTTTCGTATGCCTCTTCACCCTAGTTTGGGCTGCTTGCTCGATTATTGGAACCTAGCTCCAGCCCATTTGATCCCAAATGCCTGGGCAATAGTAATTGGGCTTATCATCTTGTTTCGTGAGAGAGGTTACTGCCACCTGTCCCCGAAGGAGGTCAAGCATTTATGTCGTCCTTCGGAAGAGCCTTCCGCCAAGGAATTCTATTGTCTTAATCCCAAGAATGGGATGTCTCTTTCTGGGAAATCAACTTCCATCAAGCATTGGAAAGAGTGGTTGTTTTAGGTGACTGACCAATGGAAGCCGGCCCAGATAAAGGTCCCTTCCGCTTTCCATCTCCTTCGCGCATGTGAGTGTCCAGCCCTTGTGTTGCTCTCTCCTCTTCTCCTTTTTTATTTAATCTCTGTGCCGTGATTCATTAACTCTTCTTTTACCCTCTTTTGCAGATAGGGATAAATGCACAGGGTCTCCTCTCTATAAGAGATTTCTCGAGCTTGTGGAGGTTATAGGTAAACTGAGTCAGCAGGAGAGGAGTACCGATATAATTACTGACGAACTCCTTATTAAGTACGGGCTCATGATGGACCCTCGCGCGCCTATTCCATCATTGGTAATAACCGTGGCTGCCCATGCCAAGATGAAATTGGGTTATCGGGGGCCCCAACCGCCATTTCAAATCTTCTCATCGGGTTAGTGGTGGGGTCAGATGGGCCTTCCATCCCAGCCACTTCTAAGATCGTCCTACCAGGCTCTTTGTTAGGGGTCATGGAGGTGGACGACACTTCTCCCGTAGAGTCAAACCCCCCAGGTTCTGTCGGTGGATACTCACATGCCTGGTTAGAAAGTGGGCCCGGAGGTTACTCGGACTAGTGGGGAGGCTGTTCGTCTAGATTCGGGTAAAGGTGTTCTTGATCCTCTCATCCAGGATGGGTTTGGTGACGTGGCCGATGAGCGTGAAGAGCAAAAAGAGAAAGACTACCTTCTTCCTAATTTTGGCAGCTCATCTCCGATCATTCGAACTGTACAGCGTCAGCTCGTGGGTCTTCGTGGCGTTGGTCTGACGGATCTACCATCGCTTTCTGATGATTGTTCACATCACTCAAGCAGGAGGACCCGTGCTGAGAGTTTGGGTCTCTTCACTGGCGGGGTCCTCCCCGTGACCCTCTCAACCGAAACCCCATACTTGGGTTTTAAGGTTGGCATCTCTTCCGCAGAGGTTCGTCCGCTTCCACTTGTCTTGCGGATTCTTTATGGGTCCAATCCTTACCACTTCGGGCAGTCAAATCTTTCTAGCTTTATGCAAAGAGCGGCAGAAACTATCCCTACCTCCTTCATTCAGGTGGAGAGTGACGTTATCGGGGAGTTGAACATCGATGACCTGGTTTATTCTGCCATCAGCTACCAGTCTAGGGCTAGACCGCAAGGATCAGAAAATAGCACAGTTGGCCGCCTGTAGCCGCAAGCGTGAGGTGGAGTTAGTTCAAGCAAGGAGGGATGCGGAGTTAGAGGGACAGAGATATTCAGAAAGTCTGAAAGCTGACGAGGAAGAGGCGGCACATCGGTGCGCGGCTTTGGAGGCAGTCTTAGAGGCTGTTAAGGAGGAGTTAAAGTTAACTGAGAAAAGACTCCGTCCCCGTGAAGAGGAGCTGAAGGCCTCTGAAGAGGTATTGAATGGCTCGGAGAGGAAGTGTAAGCTTCTGGTTCAGGATTTGACCAGTGCTAGGGGGCAGCTTATGGACTGTCTGAGGGAGTTGGCCGCTAAGGAGTCTGAGGTGGCCGTACTAGCAGTAGGTATACCGCCGATTTCACGGCCTTGATAAATTCCGAGAGGAAAGTGGCTAGCATAGTGGGCTTTTCCTAGGCATTGGCGCATTCGGCGCAGCTAGCAAATACAGGTGGGGTACTGGTGGTGGGGTACCTCTGGTCGCCTTAGAGGATCTGTTGCAGCTACGGAGCATTGGGGAGGCTAGGGCGGCGATTGACACAAAGTTGAGTGTATATGAAGCCAGCTTCATTCTGACCATTCATGGAGTCCTATCTTGACTCGTTGGCTTCAGAGTGCTGGGCCTCTTGAGATTGGAAACACTGCTTTGGCCAGTGTTGGTCATGCTCTGACCCTTTTATGTCGTTTCTTTCTATTAACTGAATCCAATCAAGTTATTCCTCCCGGCATTGCCTCAGCGCTGGAGCTTACGCTCGCACTGAAGAATTCCCAGTTGTTTCAGAAGTTCGGCAGACCATGGTAGCTGAGCAGCTGATCTCCGCAACAAATCGGTCTGAAGCTTACAGGGAAAGGGCCCAACTGGCCGAAAGCCGAGTTCATCAGTTGGAAGCTGCTCGCTACCTTACCAAGCATGAGCTGGAGCGCAAAAGGGAGCGTGTCGCTCATTTGGAAGCAGAGGTGGCCTAGATGAGGAGCCTTCACGACTTTTCTGGTAGTGGTGCTGACGGCGCTGGTCCCAATGTAGCACGGGGGTTCAGGTGGAGCTGGTAGACCTACTTAGTTTGCTATTTTCCTGCTTTATTATTTTGATGTAAGTTATTTCTGGGTTGTAGCCTTTATAAAGGTGTTTCTGGGTCATAGCCTTTATAAGGCATGTTTTGAACTACTTATGCCATTCACTTGTTTAATATTAGTGTAATGGGTTTTGGCATAATGTGCGTTGCTTAAGCGATCTACTCGCACTTTATTTAGTACGGGCCTTTATGTGGCACTAGGTCCACACAGCCTTGCCTCCCTTTCTACAGTATGGACATATTACGAATGGCTAATCACATTTTAAGCATAGAAATGATTTAAATTCTGGGCGTTCCATGGGTGCTTAATGCTTTTGCCATTAAGTTCGCTGAGCTCATATGCTCCATTACCCAGGTTCCTTTTCACTATGTATGGGCCTTCCAAGTTTCCGCTAAACACGCCACCACCTGGCTGACAAATCTTTCTCATTACTAATTCACCAGCTGCAAAGTCTCTCAGATGGACTTTCATATTATACTGGGCCTCCAGTCTGAAATTGTATATTGCATGCCTCTCTACCGCTTGTAATCGGAGTTCTTCCACCAGGTCTAGGCTAAGCTTTAGGGCTTCAGGATTGGGGTTCTTCTCCTGGTGGGATACTGGGAAATTCAGATGGGCCACTTCTACTGGGATGACCGCTTCAGCACCGTACGTTAGGGAAAATGAAGTTTCTCCTGTTGATGTCCTGGTGGTAGTGCGTTACGAACACATAACTCCAGGTAGTTGTGCAGCCTATCTTCCCTTAAGTCCCTCCAGTTTTGTTTTGAGAGTACACTTAATTACTTTGTATACTACTTCTACCTGCACATTAGACTGAGGGTAGTATGGTGACGAAAACAGCTTTTTGATTTCTAGGCTCTCGCAGAATATTTAGAGTTTTGCCCCTTCGAATTATTTTTCATTGTCGGTTACTATGGCGTTAGATATTCCAAAGTTGTAGACAATGTTCTTCCATATGAATCCTATCATGTTGGCTTCGTTGATGGTGGCTAACACGTCTTCTTTCGCCCATTTGGAGAAATAATCGATTGCGACTATCGCGAATTTGACAGCTCCGATGCCGAGGAGGAATGGGCAGATTAGATCAATTCCCCATTTGGTAAAAGGCCATAGTGTTGCCGTTGTGATTAGTTCAATGGAGGGGGTCCTGATTAGAGAGGCATATATCTGGCAATTTTTACATGCCTTAGCATATTCAATTGCATCCTTTCTGAGGGTAGGCTAGAAATACCCTTGTCTGATGGGTTTCTGGGCTAAAGCTTGTCTCCCTGAGTGGTTCCCACAGACGCCCTCGTGTATCTCTGAGAGGACTTTGTGGCTTCGCCCTTAGTTATGCGCCTCAAGAGTGGCATCGAATATCCTCTCTTGTATAATACTCCGTTCACTAGAGTATATTTGGCTGCTCGGAGTCGCAGCCACCTAGCTTCCAGCTTGTCTTTTGGCTGTTTTCCTTCTTCCAGAAAAGGCCTTGATGGGAGCTATCCACGTTTCCTCTTCGTTACTCTGCCAGATCATTTTGTCACTTAGGGCTTCTTCTCTCATTACACTAATGGTTCCTAGCTATTTGGCATTTTCTGAAGTTGCCAATCGGGCTAGTACATCGACTTGCGTGTTGAGCTGCCTAGGCACAAGTGTGATGTATATGTGATCAAATTCTGTGATCATTTCGGCGACTAGCTTTTGGTATCCCACGAGTTGCTGGTCTTTTGTTTCGTAATCTCCTTTTACTTAGTTAACTATAAGCTCGGAGTCACTAAAAATCATCACCCTCTTGGCCCCAACTGTCAATGCCATTCTCATGCTAGAGAGTATGGCCGAGCAGAATACTTCGCGAGTAGGGGCTGTGAGGACTACACCGGCTACAACTACGTGAGCTGTGGATGCTCCGTCTACTGACATCTGCCATGGCTTGGCAATGACTTCGCTCGGCAAGGTTGGTATGGTGAGTTCAACTACGAACTCTGCCAAGGCATATGTCTTGATGGCCGTTTTGGGGACATACTTGATGTCGAATTGGCTCAGTTCCACGGCCTACTTCATCAGTCTCCCTGCGGAGTCTGGTTTGAAGAGCACTTGCCTTAGTGGAAGGATGTCACTACTTTAATCGGGTGTCCCAGAAAGAAAGGCATTAACTTTCGCGTGCTCACTACCAAGGCGTAAGCGAGTTTCTCAACTACGTGGTACTTGAGTTCCGTATCTCTGAGCATCTAGCTTACATAATACACCGGCTCCTATTGGTTCTCCTCTGTGGGGACCAAGAACGCACTCAATATCGATTCTGATGTGGCCAGATATAAACCGAGAGTCTCGCCCGGCCGTGGCTTCGAGAGAGTTAGTGTGTTGGCCAGGATAACTTTTAGTCCGTCGAAGGCATTCTGGGCCGCTATCGTCCAATCAAACTTCTCCTTGCGGATTACGTCCAATAGGGGTTTACACTTGTTTGATGCCCTGGACAGGAAGTAGCTGAGGGACGCAATTCTCCTGGCAAGTTTTGTACTCCTTTAGCTTGCTTCGGGGGTTCCATGTCCTGTATCGCTTTCATTTTGTTCGGATTCGATTCTATACCCCTTTTGCTTACAATGTAGCCGAGGAATTTCTCTGCCGAGACTCTGAAGGTGCACTTCTTTGGATTTAGCTTCATCCCGTAGTGGCGTAAGATGCCGAATGCTCTACTCAGATGCTGTACGTGGTCACCTATGGGAATGCTTTTGACCAACATGTCGTCCATGTACACTTCAATGGTTTTTCCTAGCTATTCCTGGAACATTTTAATAACCAACCTTTGGTACGTGGCGTCCGCATCGTTACTCAGCATAATAAGTTCCTCTTAGTGTAGAATGCCAATTTTTCCACATCATCTGGGTGCATCGGGATATGGTGATAACCCGAGTACGCGTCCATGAAGCTAATCAACTCGTAGCCTGCCGTTGCATCCACCATTTGACCAACATGCGGAAGAGGAAAGCTGTCCTTGGCGCATGTTTTGTACAGGTCAGTGAAGTCAATGCAAATTCTCCAGGATTTGTTGGCTTTTTGGACTAGGACCGGGTTGGCTACCCATGAGGGGAACAGGGCTTCCCTTACATGGTTGTTCACCAAAAGCTTCCTTGCCTCTATGTCAATGGTCTCATATTTCTCGGACAATACTTCATTTTCTTTTGCTAGACGGAGCGATACGATGGATTTACGTTGAGCCGATGGAACGCGTGTTTGGGGTCTATCCCTTGCATGTCTATCGGTGTCCAGGCGAACACATCGAGGTTTGCCTTCAAAAACTCTATTAAAGCTGTTCTTTGAGGATCCTTCAGTTGTGACTCGATATATAATTCTAGATTTGGGTTACTCAATTTCATCCTTATGGCTTTGGTTTCCTCGACCAGTTCCCCCTGCGAGCATTCCCCATCTTTAGGTCTTTTGGTGGCAGATCGGGCTCTACAGCAGCATGGGAGGCTTCCTCGTCTTGCCCTGCGTCTACCACCAGCAATTAAAAATATGGGTCGTGGCAGCTGAGTCCCTCTCATTTTTCAATGAATGAAGACTCTCTTACTTTCTTTTGGTTCCCTTTGATGGAGCCGACTCTACTATTGGCGGTTACAAACTTTAAGTATCGATGGAGGGGTCGAGAGAACGTAATTGAATTGATGTATGAATGTCTTCTCCAGAATGCAATTATAAGGTGATGGAAGGTCGATGACCTTGAAAACAAGAGTATGTTGGGCTCTCACTGCTTGGTTCTCATCTATCATCTAGACCGACATGTCAGCTTGCATCATGGGAGTAGTGATGGCATTACCTAACCCTCGTATTTTATCGGCACATGAAGAAACTTTATGTTGGGTAGATCCTCAAATAGCTTCGAATGCCTCCTTGAATATTATGTTCGTATAAGTGCCCGTGTCAATCAGGCATCGGTGTACCTTTATTCCTGAGATCGTGGTCGAGATTACCAACGGGTCATTATGGGGGATTCGTACATTGGCAAGATCTTCTTCATAAAAGAGCATATCAGCTTCGTGTGTGGGCGGACGCGGGCTTGCCATCAGGACGTGTTGGAACCTATCCAGCTCTCAGAGCTCAGCCTTCCTCTTCCTACGAGACTAGGTGGTCAGGGCTTGAGATGTCCCCACGTAGTTTCCCTCCATCATGTACACTTCTCGAGGTGAGGAATGTAGTCTTTTGTCCAGCTTATCCCATTCTTGTTGGGTAGTGAGTCTTTTTGGTCGCTCGTTTTGTGATGGGGGTAATTTCCTCCTATGCTTTGGGCCCGTTACCAACCTGTCCAGCTTTTCATCCTTGAATAACTTTACCAACTCCGTTAACAGATCTCAGCACTTATTGGTGTCTTGTCGGATGGATTTGTGATATTTGCAGAATTTGATCTTGTTCAGATTAGCTGGGTCCGCTCGCATTCTTGGTGGAGGGATCAGCATATTGGTGTCTTGAATCTTGTTGAATATCTCTTCGGGAGTCAGCTCGAGCACCTCGGTCATTTTGTGTACCTAGTTAAATTTCTGGGAAGGGTTTGAACTAGGACGGAGTTTTATAACCTTGTCTCCCTTCTTTTTCTTTTTATCGGCCTATTTGCCTTTTGCCTTTGGACTTTTTATATTCTTCGAGTATCTCCTTGCTGTGGATAAATGCCTGTGCCAGGGCCATAAAGGCCGCATAATTGGTCGGTAGCTTCTGCTGGCAGCTCGTCCACATTGAGGATCCTGGGAGTAAGGCCGCCGCTGCTAAGATGGTGGATGTCTCATCCGAGAATTTTTCCGTATTGGCACGCTGCTCGTTGAACCACTTCATAAAATCTTTGAGTGACTCCTTCGTTCCTTGTCGTATGCAGGCCAACTTCTGTTTTGGCTCCTTCCTTTATCCGATATAGGAAAAATGGGACGAGAAGGACGTAGCGAGTTGGGCCGATAAATCGATCGAGTTGATCAGCAATGATTCAAACCACGAGTGTGCTTTGTTCCCCAACGTCAGGGGGAATATTTTACAGCAATCTTCCTCTGAGCTTCCTTGCGCTAGCATCCATCCCACGTACTTGTTGAGATGTGTTGTTGGATTAGAGTCGCTAGCATATTGAGGAATCTGGGGTATTTGGATCTTCTACAGGGTTGGTATCGTGACGATTTGATGGGTGAAGGGAGTTCTTCTGGATTCTGGATCTGGAATATTATGTAGTCTCGCATTGTTCTTCCTCTCCATCTCGTCGAGCCGCTTTCTCATGGCCTCTAGCTCCGAATTGTGTTGACTTTTAAATTTGGGTAAGGGGTCCTCTCCTGCACTTTTTCCCATCTGTTCCCTGCGGGACTTGGCAGGATCAGGGCGAGATGGTCCTTGGCGCTTATGCGCCCAACTGTATGTGTGGAGACCGTATTGGCTACAAAGTTGACTAGAGAAGCCGCTCGCCTCTGATCGCGTCTTTCATCTACTACCTTCTGAGCTTTTCACGGCTCGTTCTGGGCACCTTTTGGTCCCATCCGCTTGTGCATAGACATTTTGGGTAGAGTCTGGTCGCGCTGTTGCTCATTTATTTGTTCTGCAACATTTTCTTCTAGGTCGAAACTCAGCTTTCGATTGGTGCTCCTTTGTTCAACTTGCCTCTTTTCTTTTAACTGCCTGAAGAAGGTCGAAATACTTCTTACGAAAGTCAGTTTCCGCATCGTCTTCTCCCCGAGCTCACGTCCTGAGGTGGGATCTCCTTTTCGACAGTTTGATAAGGGTTTAGCGTCCCATGCTGTTTGCTAGTTCTCGTCCCGACCATACTGGCGTGGCTTCGCCTTGCCCATTCGTCATGTCGGTCGACCTGTGTGGTTGCACTACTACAAAAATGGCCTTTCATGGCAATGGTAAATGTCACATTAAAATAATTATCAGTACAGTTAACTTATTATGACATTTTAAAAGAATGTCATCTATTCTAATGTAGCAATAGATCTACCATCTATTGACACATTTATAAGTGTCATGATAAGGTAATTTAGACTACATAAATTAACTATTAATTTTTTAATATAGCATAATCTTATATAAAATAAATCACAAGTAGTGTTGTACGGAGTATACACACGGAAGTTTAATTAACTAGATAGAAAACTTCATAACCCTAGAACTACCAAAACGATTCTAGCCCATGTCGCTTCGAAGAATGTTCATGGTGTTTGGATAGATCTTATCCATAGTCTTGAAAATTACAAGAAAGATTAAGTTACGAAGTAAACCCTAGATGTGGGCACCTTCGCTTCTCGCTCCGTCTTGAATCTTCACTTGGTTCTCACTTGGTTCGATGCACGAATCTCTCTCTACAGCTCCTGTGGATAGAGTTAGGGTTTGGATGTGGTCTAGGATTGATGTGGAATCTAACTTTCTTTTTGGTGTGATCGACACCCCTTTTTATACTTGTAACATCTCCTCATGAACCTTTACTAGGCCTTTTCGTAGAAAACACAAACATGCATGCACTGGAGGTGAAATCCCTACATTTCAGAGCTGATATGTCACCATTCGACCAGACCTGACTTGGTCGAACGGGACCCTCTTGGTCGAACTGAGGTCGAACGACATGTCGGTAAACTGGACTTCGTCTCTGCTTCCCGTTCAACTTGACTTCCTCAATTCGACTTGACCTCTTCTGGTCGAATGAGCTTCACTGGTCGAATGACCTCTCTGTAAGTTGATAAATCTCCTGTTTGACTTCATCTCCTCTGTTCGACTTAGCTGATACTGTTCGAAGAGCTTCTTCAGGTTAAACAACACCACCAAATTCATGTTTTCCAATCCCGAGCATTTAAGACCTGTTTTTCTATATAAATATGCTCAAATAGCCTTAGTAGCATTTGATTCGTGACTTTTCCATAAACATCCCAATTCGTCTTGATAATATACTAAATCATACTCAGTTTCCACATAAATCGGAGCTCAAAACACGCGAATTATCACTCTCATCAAACCCCCAAACTTACATGTTGCTCGTCCCGAGACAACAAAATCAAAACAAAGCAAGAGAGTGTAATCACGAGATCCTTACAACAAGCACAACCTATTCTAACACATGCAATTATATTAATTCAAAACATGCATCCATCATGCCTTTCATCCATGCAAAAATATCAATTAACCACAATACTTCTACGAGTGCAAAGTCATCTAGCTCACTAGGTAAGTGTTTACTTTAATCGTAAAAGATGTACACTTTAAAAGGATTAGTATATACGCTCAAAATCAATTCATATATTCGCGTAACCATAGCTTGGAAAAGGTCTTAAAAATCAATTCACAATTATTTCAACACTAGGATCACAAAGGACTTGTTATTTGGGTTGTAATGTTGGCTCTTTGGTAAAGGTAGGAGAATATAGATAAAGTGACTAACTTCACTAGTAGAGAATTACCTTGGAGATTTTCTTTTCATCAAACAACATTAATACTTATTCTCCATCATTATTCTCATGATCTTTTCAATACTTCTTCTCCTTCTTCACTTGGAATCAACATCTTTCTTCTTCTTCAAAGTACAAGGGTAATAATTTCGGGCACTATCCTTTTGAGCAATTGGGGTACCGGTTTCAGGCACTACCCCTTCACAAGATTTAACCACCTTTTTATTTTCATCACTTCACAAACTTTCCTTCCCTTTTCTTCTTCATATACGAGCTAGCAATTTATTCACCTTAACACTCTACTAGTAAATAGGGTATTTCAAAGCTTAAGTATAGGTAAGTAAAGGCTTTTTATCATAGGCTTGCCAAGAAAAAGCTTTTAAAGACTCAACGGGGTTTTCAATAATATACACTTCAAGGTAGGATAAAATTTGGCTAAGTGGCTCAATTTAAGCAATAACGGCCTAAGATCATGTCTTAGTATCTATTAATCATAAACATCAAACAAGACTCCAAGCCAAGTTCTAGAATACGAACATATAAACGATACTCACAAGAATAAACTATCATGCATTCATGTAGCATGATAAAAAGGCCCAAATTCTCACATGGGTAATAGATTCCTAAGCACTCTTCAAAGCATGTAATCAACATTAACCTCTACATAAACTACAAGCAATAATGGTACATGCCTATCATCAATAAAATCAACATGCATAAAAAACAAGTGCACATGCATAATCAGGAAGTAACATTATACTTTCCAAATCAATCCGATCAACATCCAAATCAAACATATCCAATGTATCCATCATCATCAATCAATATCAAGTATAAACCACCCACGCATGAATTTCAACAAATACTCAACTACCCACACAATTACTCAACCTGTAAAGTGAAAAAGAGAATGGAGGTGAGAAGAAATAGACAAGGATAAAAACCTGGCGCCACTACTCCTCCGGAGCATCATCATCATCATTATCATTGCGCCAATCATCGAAATCCCTTTGTAAGGTGTTGATCTTCCTGTCCAAAGCTTCATAATTCTCATTAAGATCTTCCAATCTCCTATCTATAGCATCATATCAGAGGTTGAGCGCAGCGTAATTTGTATTCGCCAATGCCAGCTGTCGATTCGTCTCTTGCTGGTTCGCATTCAAAGTGGCAAAATGCTCGTTCATCAGTCTGAACTGCTCCCAATAAAAGTGATCCTGGGCATGCCAGAAATCCTGCTGCTACTATGGCAGTGGCTCGTAATACTCATGCTGTGGCTACTGCGGTGGCTGCATCGGAGGAAAATCCATCTCTGGATACTCATAAGCTTGCAGCTGTGGCTGATTCTCATCAATGAAATCAGTTGGATCACCTACTAAAATCATATCTTCGTCAAAGTAGACTCCCTGTAGGTGCATCTCAGCTAGAAGTCTCTAATTTCCCTCTTCCAAACAAGTCTTGAAAATTACCCTGTGCTCCAAGGTATCCATCAATAGGTTGGCTCGTAATACTCATGCTGTGGTTGTGGCTGGTGCGGTGGCTGCATTAGAGGAAAATCCATCTCCGAGTACTCATAAGCTGGCACCTGTGGCTGATTCTCGTCAATGAAATCAGCTGGATCACCTACCAAAATCATATCTTCGTCAATGTAGACTCCCTGTAGGTGCATCTCAGCTAGAAGTTTCCAATTTCCCTCTTCCAAACAAGTCTTGAAAATTGCCCTGTGCTCCGAGGTATCCATCAATAGGTTGGTGTCGATTTGAATTATAGTGAGATCAACAATCGGCAATGGAAATTGAAAAGAAAAGGATTCTTGCCACGGATGAACATCTAAACATCATCCATCCGCTGAACCAACCACATCCTCACACAGGATGGCAGAATCAAGTCAGGATCCCCTCGGATCAGCCTATACCTGCTCAAATCAACTCGATAGTACTATGTTAATGGAGTAATCAACCCTCCAATATTGACTCTCTGGAAGCAATGAGTAGCGAACTTGTACAGCTGCTGGAAAAAATAAGCCGCAATGTTGAAGCGAACTCTATTCAACATACACCAGAGAATGTACAACCCCCCTCGAAATACAACTGTCCTCGGACCAAGCAAACAATGTGTTGCTCAGGATCCGGTCTATATAGGCTATCACGAGGTTGTGGATGAAGGCAACCTTAGCGGTGTTCGAATTATAATGACCTCACATCCCCGAGATAGATCTCCAAAACTCATCAGCATTGAAATCAGCATCCTCCACTTCAGACACATTCAGACAACCAATCATCTCATTAAATTTACTTGCATACATCAGATGTAACTCTCCACCAATCTGCATCCACAGACCATAGGGAAAATAATGATCTCCACGATCGACTCTCATCGAGAATAAAACTTTGGTAGTAATGTGAAAATACGTTTCTCTCTTCATCTCCATGAACCTAGTGATTCCTACTTGATTGAACATCCAACGAATATCGTCGATGATGTTCATCTCCACCATTGCTTGATCATCCTGATAACGAGTCCTCATTATCTTGTCAGAAATAGCTCTCCACAATTCTTCCTTCTCCTCTCAATCATCAATCTTTATGCCATAATTGGAAGGTCTTCTCTTATCCCTCTTAATTAGCTTCTTTGCAACATCACATTTCCAAGGAGAATTAGTCTCCTTCCTCTTAGAAGATGAAGCAACCTCTTTACCTACAAAGATTATACTTCAATATATAATAGAGGAGATAAAGCAAGTACACCCAAACTAGGACTAATTAAAGCATGAATTCTATTCAAGACTTTAAACTCGTATGCAATAATCACTTCATGAATCAATTCCCAAAATTTCAAGTGTACACTTCAAACATTCAACACATGTATACTCAACACTTTCAATCAAGAGACAATTCAATCACAAGTCCTAAGAGTACTTCATAAATTCAACATGCTTCTCAACTTCAACATAACTTCTCCAAACTACTCATCTGCCCCACCGCCATAGCCCTGGTGTGGCATCTCATCATCTCCTCCAAATCCATACTCCTGATCACCTCCAACATATCCCTCATCTACCAGTGCATCCATAGCCATTGGCTGTGCCTGGGCAAGTGCTACCTGCGCTGCCATTCTCTAGTCTCAATTCTTCTGTATTGCCCGAATAATAGCTTGATGGCCTGGTGTGTTCATTCCAATATTCCCTTCATTCCTGATGGTGACAAAGTGAGTCAGCTCAATAGGGAAAGTGAAAGCGTTGGGTGCAATGGTATACATGTACTCCAGGACACCTCTAGTAGACACCTTAAACACTTATCCCATCTCCAACGAATGCAGGTCATTGTCCGGTTTGTTCATCACAACATCCATCTCGCTCGTATCAATCCCATAATGATGAGCAATAGGAGTAATCAAGCCTCCTATGTTTACTATCTGTCGGACATGTGTGGTGAATTGATACATCTGATGGATCAAATAAGCACCCACGTTGAACCTAACACCATTCAGCATGCACCATAGCACATAAAGCTCACCCTGAGGGATCACACCACTCTCGGATCTGTAAAAGATGGTGCAAGAAAGGATCCGATCCATATACCTCAACACTGGGTTCCAGATGCAAGTAGCTCGAGCATAACTAGAGCGGTATCTCTCGTTCATCCCCGTGATCAACCTCCAAAAATCATCAGGCTTGAAATCCTCAAGCTCCTCAAAAGCTGGATTCCCCTCAAGACATTCGAGCATCCTATTAATTGAATCTGGGGTGTATTCTCTAGGTGTGCCACCTCCTAGTACAAACTTACATGCATACGGGATCTCATTTGCATACATAACTCGTATCATGCAAAGGAACTCCGCTACAAGCCTGAAATGAGTGGGAGCTCTAATCTCCATGAAACTCCGAATGCCTACATGATCAAACAACCACCGAATATCCTCAGTAAAATGAAGAGTCTCCATCATCTGGTCATCCTGGTATCGGGTATTGATTATCCTATCAGATATCCTCTCGTAGAGAACGACTACTTGATCCCAATTATTGAGCGCTATGCCCACATCCTCTGGCAGTTTTCTTTCTCTTCTCAATCTTTCATAAATCTGTTCTGCAATTTCAATCTTAGGTTCGATATCGGGCTCATATGAAGAGCCTTCATCTGTCCTCTTCTTCTTATTTTTACCTGTTGCAATTCATATACGCAAATCATACTCTTCCATCAAATAATAAAATAAATATGACCTATGCAATTTAATTCCAAGTTCAAAGCAATCATATTCAAACCAAAGTCATAAATCAACATTTTAACTCTTAATTAAATATGCATAATAGTAATCGCCCTATATCAATTCTTAACTCAACAATTCTATCATAAACATGCTTCCAAAAATCAAAGAACAATCATGCTTGGTCACATTCAACTTACACAAATCAGATTCAAACCTTCATGAACTTTTCCATTAAAAAACATAAGCATATTCATCTAAAATTCCAAACCAACTCTCCAATTCCACCTTACTTTAACATTCAAGCATAAATCAATAATTTCACATGTTCAATAGTCAACAACAATCCAAAAATTGAGAGCATAAGGAACAAACAATCAAGATATTCAACAATTAAGCCCAAATTCGGATGCACACCAACTGTTTGTCAAAATGTCTTAACCAAATCCAAACTTGAACATGTAAATTCACACAACTAGCACTTATACATGCCAAATTCACATAACCAATAATATTCTAGGAGTATAAGGGTCAAGAAAAACGTACCTCTTGTGTTGTACATGATGAATTTTGAAATGGAAACTCAACACCAAAATACCTAATTCACCCACTAAAAGCCATAATACTATGAATTCATTCAAGGGAGTATGAGAAGTGATGTGTCTGACGTGTTTTAGTGGTAGAAAATGGAGTTTACGGTTGGAAATCATGACGAAACAAAATGGACGGCGACGGCAGGATGCTGGAAAAGGGCTGGAATGCCTCTCGACAGACTGGACTCATTTTTAAATGCAGCTCGTGCATCTGGATGGTCAGCTCACCTCGAGCGGCGTGCCAAGCAGCACCAGTTTTAGCTGAGCGGGGTACGGCTGCACTCTGACACGTTTTCTGCTTCTATTTAACATCAACTCGACAGCTTCTAGCCACGAACAAACGCAGCTCAGCGAGAGCTGGTAGCCGAGCAGCCTTCGAGCTGGTCCGTTCTGCCTCCTACGATGATCCCCTGCTTTTTCTTTGCTTTACTCTCCTTCAGAACTCAATTCCAATTGAAATAACACAATAAAATACCACTAAGTGCTAAGAAAAATTGAAAAATCATCCTAGAGAACCATAAATCGACTAAACTAACACTAAGACCAACAAACGACAAACAAAACAAAATAAGAAACCTGGAAAATTGTAAAAAAATTAAACTCTCAACATAATTGATAAATTGAAAATATCAAAAATTAAAAAAAAATCGACCCTCCAGCAACACAATGTAAAAATTTTACTTCAATGCCGCAAGACAAGGTATGTACTTAACCTCCCCCCAAACTTTGTACAAACGAAGTGAGACACTAAGTTTGCAAAGAAGTATATACCGAAGTCAAGCAACACCTAATAAAATTCCTACACCACACAAACACATAAAAGCAATTAAAACGGGAGGGTAAGCACCCAACAAGCGCTCATGTTTAACGTCGGAGAGTTACGAAGAAATGCAAACCTCTAACTCAAGTACTCAAGAGAAAGCACTTGCTTATCACTCAACGACTTATAATGTTTCAACCTTTGTCCGTTCGCCACCATGATTTCACCTTTCTCATTCTTCAATTCAAAACTCCCCCCTCCACAGGCTCTATGAATAACATACGGTCCAACCCACTTGGACGTCAGCTTACCTGCAAACAATTTAAGACGAGAGTTGAATAAAAGTACCAGATCACCAACATTGAACTCTTTGAAGCGGATCTTAGCATCATTCCATCTTTTCATCCTTTCCTTGAAGATCCTTGAGTTCTCATACGCTATCTCTCGAATTTCGTCTAACTCATTGATTTGAGTTATTCAAAAATCTTTAGCATCCTCTATGCTCAGATTCACACGCCTGATAGCCCAAAAAGCTTTATTTTCAATCTCCACATGAAGGTGGCAAGATTTTCCATAAACAATTTGGTAAGACGACATCCTTAAGACAGTCTTGAAATCTGTTCTGAATTCCCACACAACATCATTAAGCTTCGTTGACCATTCTTTCCTTGTACTTCCAACTGTCTTCTCCAACACTTGTTTAATCTGACGGTTGGAAACCTTGGCTTGCCCATTTGCTTGCGGAAGATAGGGTGTTGTAACCCTATACTTCACTCCATAATCTCAAAGAACCTTCTCCAACATCTTATTAACAAAGTGGGTTCCTTCATCGCTTATGAGCGCCTTAGGTACTCCAAAACGACTGAAAATATCCTTCTTGATGAATTCTTGTACTATTCTAGCATCATTCATCCTGGTTGGAATTGCTTCCACCCATTTTGAAATGTAGTCCACTGCAAGAAGGAGTAGAGGAATCATAAGATGGGAGAAACGACTAAAATCGATCCCCCACACATCAAAAACCTCTACTATGATGCTAGGCTGCAAAGGCATCTCATCTCATTTCAAAATATTCCCCATCCGCTGGCATCTATCACATGTATCCACATACTCTTGACAGCTTTTGAACAAGGAAGGCCAATACAAACCAGACTGAAGAACATTTTGAGCAGTCTTTTGGGTGCCAAAATGGCCCCCATTCAGCTGCGAGTGGTAGAAATCAAGAGCACTCTCCCATTCAACCTCAGGAACGCATCTACAAATTATAGAATCCGTGCAGATTTTGTAGACCCATGGCTCCTCCTATGAAATTGATTGAGCATCATGAAGAAACTTGACCATCTGGTGTCTACTCAGCTGATAAGGCTTCACTCCCGTGACTATGTAGTTCACAAAATCAGCATACCACAGAGCATCTTTTTTCTCTTTTTCAGGGTGAGTTTTAGAAACTGTGAAGACCTTTTGAATATCCACCATCAGTATCCTCTCATTAGGAAAATAATCCTTGATGACCTCAGTAGTGTTATCACAGTGCTCTTTCGCCTCTAGATGCAATAGGTGGTCGGTCAAGGCTTTCTCACTCCCCTTCTTATCACAAATCTCCATGTCAAACTCTTAAAGCAAGAGAATCCATCTAATTATCCTTGGCTTTGCATCCTTCTTATCCATCAAATATCTGATGGCCGAGTGATCAGTGTACACCACAGTCTTCATGCCCACCAAGTAAGGTCGAAACTTATCGAAGGCATACACCATCGCCAAGAATTCTTTCTCGGTGATCGTGTAATTCTTTTGAGCAGAATCGAACGTCTTACTTGCATAGTATATGGCATGAAACTTCTTTTCTCTCATCTGCCCCAACACGACTCCCAAAGCAGTATCACTAGCATCACACTCCAGCACAAAAGGGTTGATTCCAATTCGGAGTGACTAGAATCGGAGCAGTTATAAGTGCTTCCTTAAGAACTTGAAAAGCATGTAAGCATATTTCATCAAAATCAAATTTCACATCCTTTTCAAATAACCTAGACAGCGGTTTTGAATATTTGGAGAAATCTTTAATAAATCTCCTATAGAGTCCCGCGTGCCACAAGAATGACCGGACCCCTCTTTCATTAGTGGGCAGTGGGAGCTTCTCAATCGCCATTACCTTGGCACGATCAATCTGAAGACCTGCAGCAGAAACATGATGCCCTAGGACTATCCCGTCACTCACCATGAAGTGGCATTTCTCCCAATTCAAGACGAGGTTAGTCTCTTCACATCTCTCCAAGACCAAAGACAAGTTAGATAGACAAAAGTCAAAAGAAGAACCAAAAATAGAGAAATGGATATAAATACTTCCATGACTCTTTCAATCAGACCCTAAAAAATAGCCATCATATACCTTTGAAAAGTTACAGGTGCATTACATAAGCCGAAGGGCAACTTCCTAAAGGCAAAAGTGCCATAGGGGCAGGTGAATGTAGTCCTTTTATGATCCCCCGGTGCAATCATTATCTGATTGTAATCAAAGTATACATCCAAGAAATAATAAAAATCATAACCTGTAAGTCTATCCAACATCTGATCCATAAAGGGTAAAGGAAAGTGATCCTTACGCATGTTCTTATTTAATTTTCTATAATCAACACAGACACGCCACCCCGTAGGTACCCTAGTAGTAAGCACTTCACCATCATCAGATTTAATTACAGTCATTCCCCCCTTCTTGGCTACCACACGCAAAGGACTCACATAGGTACTATCACTAATAGGAAAGACAATTCCTGCATCTAACCATGTAAGCACTTGTTTTCGAACTGCCTCTTGCATAGCACGGTTCAACCTCCGCTGATACTACACAGAACATTTATTTTCATCTTCAAGTCTTATCTTATGCATGCAAAAAGCAGGATTTATTCCTTTCAAATCTTCAATTGTGCACCCTATAGCTGACTTATGCTTTCTTAAAACAACAAGTAGTTTATCAAGTTCACTTTTAGATAGAGAAGAAGATACAATTACCGGAAAAGTTTCATTCTCTCCCAAATAAGTGTACTTGAGATGATTTGGAAGTGGTTTGAGCTCAGCTTTCTTCTCCTCCTTGCTGCTGTCCCCTTTAACACGTAGAGGCAAGTATTGCTTTTTCCACATAACTTCGTCCACTGCTGAGTCTTCTTGCTTGTACCTGCTCTCATCAAGATTAAGTAAGGTTTCAAGAAATTTAATAGCAAATTCATTAGACAATTCATCAAGTAAAGTACCATTAGTAGTAGGTAAAGTAAGAGATTCGCTTATGCATGTTTCCACATGATTCTTAGACAGGATCAAGGGCAGGTCATCCTCCATGATCTCCTCTACTACTTCCACAAACTTACACTCCTGTTGTTCTGTAGGCCACTGCATCGCCTTATTCAAAGAGAAAACAATTTCTTTTTCATTCACCCTCAGCCTCAACTCTCCTTTTAACACATTAATTAGAGCTCTTCCTATTGCAAGGAATGGATGACCCAAGATCAGAGGCGTTCCATCCATGTCATCCCCCATATCAAGAACAAGGAAGTCCACAGGAAAAACCAAATTCGACACCTTCACTAGCACATCTTCAATAACTCCCTCGGGGTATGTCAACGACCTATCTGCTAATTGTAAAACTACAGAAGTAGGCTTCAACTACCCCAAACCAAGCTTCTCAAATACTAAGAAGGGCATCAAATTAATGATGGCTCCAAGATCACATAATGCTCTCCTAGCTGGTCCTTTTCTAATCTCACAAGGGATGATGAAGCTGCCAGGATCCTTCAACTTTTTGGGCAACTTTTTCTGAATCACTATGCTACAATTTTCTGTCAGGTTCATTGTCTCCACACTGTTCAGGCTCCTCTTTCTGGATATGAGTTCCTAGATGAACCTTGCATCGCACGGCATATGATCCAAGGCTTCTGAGAATGGAATACTAATCTGAATGTTCCTCATTACATCAGCGAACTTTTTGAACTTATCATCAAGGCTCTTTGTCAAGAATCAATGAGGGAAAGGAATTGACACTTCACTATCGGAAGTCCCAAACTATCTTTCTCGAAGACCACTTATGTTTCTCTCAGTTTCTTAGCTTTCTGCTACTTTTTATCAGCGATTTCCAGATTAGATTGACTCTGTACAAAATTCGAACGTGCTGGAAATCTCAAAAGGTAGCTCGGCTCGAGCGAACTGTCGAGCGGAGGGAAAACTGAGCCGAGCTGGGGTTGAGCCGAACCAAAAACCATGTTTGAATTGGCCTGCACCCCATTCGGCTACAGCTCGGCATCTCTAAGACCCAGCTTGGCTCAAGCTAGTGGTGAGCTGTGGCCGAACAGTCCTGTTCCATTCATGTTTCGTCTTGCATCAGTTCTGTTTCATTTTGCTTCAATTTTGTTTTATTCTGCATCAGTTCTGGACCTTTATACTACTTTTCAAGCCTTAAAGTGATTGCATTGCATTCCTTCGGGTTGATTTCTGTATCTGACAGAAACTTTTCTTTCTGAAACTACTGTTGCTGCTGATTAACTATAGTGGATATCTGGCCCATGGTATATGTCGAATTCTGCAACTGCTTGTTCACTTCTTTATTCTACTTTGTCATATTTGAATCCATAAGTACAATGCAGTTATTGATCTTGTTAATGTCAGCATCATTCTTCTCTATGTATCTAGCTAACACTTCATCAATACCGACCTTCCCTTCTTCAGTCTTATCTCCATGATCAAAATTAGAAAGGTACAAAACTGCATTATTTGGATTTGAATAAGCAAAGTTCTAATACGCCACTTCTGATTCAACCAGTTTCTTCCTTGATTACTAGGTCCTCCCCTTTGATTATTCATTTGGTTGGAATTTCCTTGAGGGTACCTATTTCCTTGCCAATTCTGAGGTGCTCTTGTTCCTTGGAGACTCTGTCCCATAACCCAATTAGCGTCCTCAACCTCTTGAAGGTTCATCACTACATCATCACTTGCAGTCCCTTGGTTGCCTCCCCCATTATTACCTTATATCAGAGTAACTAGGTGTTTGTTCATCTTTTACAACTGCGAGACAACCTTATCATTCTTATCAATTTCCGACAACTTTTCTTCAATCTGAGCAATCCTTCCAAGTACATAGCTTCCACGGACCCTTTCAGAAGGCCAATCCCTAGAATTCGAAGAGATATCATCAAATAATTTCTCTATGATTCTTGAGGTCTTACAAAAAATTATTCCTCCAGCAGACGCATCCACTAACACTCTCAAATCATTATCAAGGCCATTATAGAAGACACTGATGAGTTGGACTTTTTAAATCCATGATGTGGGCATCTCCTCAAAGTGTCTCTAAATCTTTCACATGCCTCTCTAAATGATTCATCTCTCCGCTGCTTGAATTGATTGATTTCCTGTTTTAGTGCAAGAATCTTACCCGGTGGCATAAATCGATCAACAAACAACTACAGCAGCTCAGTCCAATTAGAACAACTGTCTCCCTCCAAGTTGTTATACCACTCCCTTACCTTATCAACTAATGAAAACTAGAAAAGTCTCATCTTCCATCGGTCATTAGTAGCATCGAAGACTTTAACAGTATCCATATAGCTGTTGAAATGTCTAAGATGACCGTATGGTTCATCAAAAATGCCTATGGCGAATGGGTTCTTCTCCACCATATTAATCAGGGCTCGCCTTATGTCGTTCGCCTTATTGGCTTGAACGGCTCCAACTACGCCTGATCCTCAAACATTGGTGGACTTTAATGTCTCCCGGATGACGATATGATCCTCATGTACCTCTCTATCTCCCATAATTGCTGTTTTTGATTCTGATTCAGCCTCTGATTCAACCTCTTTTGGGATAGCCTGTTTTTCAATTTGCTCTTTTTCCTCCCATACGACTGCTTTAGAATTCGGTGTCTCCGTTGTCTTCTTCGAAGGTGGTACCTTAGCAGTTTTAGGAGGTGCTTTGAGATTCTTTACTACTCCTCTCCTTTTCCTTGCAGAAGCTTCAACTTACGGATCAAATTTGAGATCTTAAGCTCCCTTCTCTGACCTAGTGTGCATGCAACTTCAAGAAAAATTCAAGTTGAAGAAGGTTAAATTTCAATAGAAATATTCTAATTAAATTAGTAATTCAAGTAAGATAAATAATTAAAACTATCCTTGGAAACTGTCCCTGGCAACGGCGCCAAAAACATGATAGACGTATTTTGCGCACTCCAATTAAAATCCTCAAGTATAAGGATGTCAATTATAGCGACAAGTATCCAAGGTTAATTATTGATCTCACTAAGACAATTAATTATTTATTTACTATAAATTACTAACTAATCAGATTATGTAACCAATTTTCCAAAGTTTTGAATTTAATTAACTAAAGCATTGAAATATTAAATATTGAATTATTAAAAGCAATAAAAACAAACAACTTCTAATCATGTGATAAACAACAGTTCTAAGGGATCAGGTATAGAGCAATTAATTTAGGTTTCTAGATTTCCAATTGTTCATTCATGTAGCACCAATGAAAATATACCACTTAATCCTGTTAACCCACCAGATATGATCTAATTTTAAGCTAACAATAAATTCTGATTTATTCCCTAAGGTGCGTGAATGTTACCAAGTCTCATTCCTAGATACTATTTAAAGCAAATAACAGTACATCCAGATGGTAAGTTCAACTAACAAGATATTCTTTGAAGTTACTACAAGGTTCTATTCACTTCCTACTTGAATGTCTAATTGCATTGTTCCACTAAACAATTCAAGTATTTGATTTACCAGTTCTTTAGAATTAATGTGTTCACGGGAAAACTACCTTATACCCCAACAAATAGACAACGTAAATAATGAACGCAAACAAGCTAACACAATAAACCAAGTATCACAGTCAATATCATGAATTATTGTGAAGACGTTACGAAGCATAAAAGCAAAGTCTAATTAAATTACATAAATTCAGAATATCAACTGCATAAAATCCCAATTTTGGTATAGGTTCCCAAATCAATTCAATCTAACCGTCAAACCCTAGAACTGTAGAAGAAATTAGCCCATGAGGTCACAAGCAACACTCATGGCTAAGTGAACTTGGTTTCAATTTTAGTATAAATTGATTAGAGCAAGCGTACTCTATCGCATAGTAGACCGTAGTGACCAAGTGTAAAATTTAAAAATATCGGACCCAAGGGCGAAAGTCAATGTATCCGTATTTGAGAGATGTTTGACTCTAGAAGGACTAATCAATAAAGAGGGGGTTGATTAACTACAACTAACAACTAAGCAAGCAATTAAAGATAGAACATGTACAAATGTGATGGAAAATGGATGAAGGTGAGCAATCTAAGAAGTATGTAAGGCAAGCAACATCATGGAAAAGGCATATGTAGACTCACACACACACACATGTATTGAAGGTCATCATGTTATGATAATAATGGCAATCACGTATGTACCCCTAATCCCTATGGCCAAGGCATTTAGGTTCTCAACTCTTTTACAAGTTTAAATCTCCTAAGATTATCTCTTACTCTCAATTCCCATTAGGTACTATGATCACAAGTTGGGTTCCCCTCACTAGTTCATCACTAATGTTCTATCATGAGGTTCTAAGCACAAGAAGGGTATGCTTTACCTCCCCTCACAATAACTAAGTCATCTCATGCAATCAATGATTCAACTAAACCACTAATCATAATATCGAAATGACCATCCTAACACTGAATAGAGAATTTAACCCCACAAAGCATACATAAAATGAGAATAAGCATTCATGATAGAAAATAATCCAAGGCTTGCTCTAATTGAGCCAAATAATGAAGAAAATAACAAAATAAAGTAAGTTGGCTCCCCTTTGATGGTGAACTTTCTCCTTCTTGATCATGCTATAATCTTCAACCAATGATGAATTCCTCTTTTTAGATTGGTGAATTGATGGAATGGTGGATGGATTTGAGGAGAGCAAGTGGATTGGATGAATGAAAGGTATGGAGATGAATGGAATGGAGATAATGTGTGAAAATATGGTGTAAAATGTGTGTGAGACTGATCTAAAATGATTCCTCTCGAATTTTACACTCAAAATGGGTATTTGTACCCTTGGAAGCTTCTAGAACATGTACTAGATGAAAAACTGACTTTTGTCTGAACACGGGTCGTGTAGGTGCAGCGCATGCAGTGCAGTCTCACCGTTTTGTGCTTAACTTTCACATCTGAACCCCGATTCGAGTGATTCTTACGCTCACGCAATCCTCTCTTCTGTGGCTTTCCAACCAGGTATAACAAGTCTAGTTTTGAGCTCCATATGAATACAGAAAAATTATATAAGTTGAACCTGCATTTTCAGCATTTTGCTTTGGCTCGTTCTCCCTCGTTTCAACTCTGAATTGAGCTCCGTTTTGTCCCACATTTTCCTTATCGTGTCTATAATCCATTTTTAACTAAAAATCACACAAATTATACCAAAGTACCAATTCTCTAAATATTTACAAATATCACACAATTAAGTCACTTAGTTATGCAAATCACACATTTATCATTTCAAAACACAAATCTTCATATCTTCATATAGCACCACCAAATAATATACAAAATGAATAAAAACACACAAAAATACATAATAAAGAGACACTAAAATCTAGGTGAAAATGACACCGATCAACCCTCCAAACTTAAAGTGTTGATCATCCTCGAGCAACGAAAATGAAAAAATGAGAGGAGGAATTTTCACCTAGAGAAAGACCTAAAGAACATGAGCAATAACACATCATAAGTAACAAGGACTACAAATCCTATCAAACCACCCTACAACATTAAACTCATGACATGAAAAATTAACAAGTTCAATTTAAATAGAATAAAGAGTAATAAAATCCCTTCCGATCCAAGCCTCACATCGGATATCAAAATTCACTCAACACTTTATGAAGTAGGGTAATTTTCACTCATCAATCGATTGAGCCCGACGCACCATAGGCTTGCTCACGGACTACATTCACAAACCACCATAACTTTAATAAGTGATCAAATAGGACTTTACTTTTGGATGTAATGATAGGCTCTTTGGTAAGGATAGGGAGAATATGGATAAGAGTGACTTATAGAGTGTAACTAATTGAAGAGTTGATCAGCTTCTTCAACTTTTTCACATTTCTTTCTTCATTTATTTTCTTTTCTTTTCTAATCACAAGCATTAATCATTATCATTCCTTGGATTTCTTGAGCTTCTTTTAATTTGCATGCTTCATTTCTTTCGACTTTTGAATTCCTTGAGCACATTTTTGTTGATTTGCTCATTTTTTTCTTATGTTGAGGTTGCATGTATATTTGCTTGAGCTGTTTTTATCCCTTTCTTGCTTGTTTACCCTTTCCTTTCTTCTCTTGCACAATTCTCACATCAAACTTGCAAACCATCATCTCCTCAAATCACCCACACAAAATGTATATATAAAAGCTTAAGTGGGTAATCATGGCTTGTAATGTGCTAATATCACAAGAAATAGGCTTTAAGGCTTAAAGTGTTTAAATAGGGATGATGTATAAGGTAAGAAAATTTATGGCAATGACTTTAAAGTAACAAAGATGGCCTAAGATTATCTCACTAACCTCCACCAATCGGGCTCATTCCCGTAGTCCCTAAGCAAGTTCCAGTTTACCAAGGCTCAATCGATCCACTCATGAAGAAATTAACCGTGGAAGCACGGCTGAGGCTCAAATGCTCACAAGCTTTAGCTCGGACCCTTAGGAACTCATTACACCTCGGTTCATCTCAAAATTGAACAAGTTAAATAGGACATGCCACAATTTTAAAGAGTAGAGATTCTTTATATAATTCGCCATCACTTATCATAAACAACATGCCATTACTCACATTCAAAAATGACTCACAATATCCTAAAAACGAACAACCAAACAATCCTATACAAAAATAAAAATGCAATACAACAATGAGAAAGCGAGAAATAACACAAAAGTACATAACATGCAAAAACAAAAATTCCATCCATCAAAAGAAAATAAAGCACATATTCTCATCATCCAATAACATGTAAGCTCAAGATTTTACCACCATATTCAAAAATGAGAAAAAAGTAAGTAAACCTCCTAAATACATAACAAGTGAAGTAACATGCCAATCCGAGCAAATTCAAATCAAATTCAAGTCTATGCTAAGCTTAATAGAGTTGATGAATAGTAAAGTGAACTCCCTGAAAAGGCATCCGGAGGTGGAAATGGCTGGTACGGACGATCAGGCTGCATGCACGAAGAGCTGCGAATTTTGAAAATTCTAAAACAAACTCGACTTGAGTTCGCTAAACGCCTCGTGCTTCCTCCTTCTACACTTCTCGTGTGTCGTACTCGCCCATGGCATGGGTGAGTAGCTGCTTCTTATGTTGGAACACAGATTTGTATACAGGGCCGTGCTCGGCGCACGAGCCAAGATTCAGCACACGACACGACCCGTGTTCATCACACTACCTCGTCCTGGGCGTGTAGCTACATCTGATGCTAGCACACGCCCTCCTACAGGTCCGTGTGCTGTGCACGGATCGAGCTCCGACACTCATTTTTATCATTTTTCAAACTCCAAACCCCTGTTCATTTGCTTTCGATACACCTCATATATGCTCAAAAACTTATCAAAACCATTAGCACAATAATCAGTATCTAATAATGAATTAGCATGCACCTCAACACAACCAAACTAACCAAAATCAAATCAAACTCATGAGAAATTTTTTTAAAATTTACCCAATTTTACAAGAAGATCTCTCAATCAACATAATAAGCACACTCAAGTGGTGAGTCACACTACGCACTCTCTTCCAAAACTTAAATCGAAACAAGTTGAAAATTAAGTTTGTAAAAAGTGGTGGGACTTACCCTTGTAGTTTCCAACAATGTGCTTCTTGTAGAGAAGTATATGCATCACAACAATTCAAGGGACGTCCACCACGCACTATCCCCCCAAACTTAAATTGAAAAAAGAGTTGAAATTTAAGTTTACAAAGAGTGGTGAGACGTTCCTTCACAATTCAAATCAAGCACTTCTCGTATCTCCATTACGCATTCTCCTCAATGAGCACAATCAACCTACTTGCCAAAAATACAAGAAAACTAAACCAAAGCATTTAAATGAAACTAATAAAACAAATAATGGGTTGCCTCCCATCCAGCGATAAGTTTAATGTCTCTAAGTCGGACGAAATATGGAGAACTCATCGGAATGGCCAAGGATATCGTTCATTCTTTCCATCAAATTTTAATCTTTGTGCTTCTTCCTCTATTAGTTATTTGTGGCAAGTAACGACCATAGTAGCATCCTTCGAGATTGGATTTAAAAACTCAACTCGCTTGAGCTTGCTTTCATTAACATTTCCTTCCGTGACCACCACTTATTCCTCTTAATCAAATATGTCCCCAACATTTCTTCAAGCTCTTTCTTGTACCTAAGGCATTGAGAAGAATCAATAGGTAAGACAAAGTCAATATAAACAATATTTTGAAGCTCAATGCAACTTGAAGAGTCAAAAGGTTTAGAAATGCTCATTTACTCCCGAACTCATCATCAAGTGCTTCTAGACCTTGTTCCACTTCATCAAATTCATACACCTCTTTTGATTCTTCATCTTCACTTAAATTTTCCTTATCTACAAGAGACAAGAAATCCTCGATAACCTTTTCCACCTCAAAACTTTCTTCTACCTTGTCTTCCTTATCCTCAATAAGCTCAACATCTCTTGAGTCTTCACTATCCCCCAAACACCCTTCTACCTCTAACTTTTCTTCAATATTTTCATCAAAATTCTCCATTTCACGAAGAGTGTGTTGGATTGTATACTAAAAGTCTAGCTTTTTGTATGAACAATGTTTAAACAATGAATTTGAAATGAGAATCATATGATCAAATAATTGCGTCTTATAATTTATTTATATGTACGATACAATAGTCCACTTACTTTATACTGTATATAATATGTTGTGCGACAACACGCAAAAGATCATATTATCAGTTTCCTTATATTGTATAAACAGAGGCTCACAACCAAGATAGACGGGGACTCCCTATCGGGATGATTGTAGTGTGATTTGGTATTAGTTTGTCTTGACTATAAAATCACATTAGTGCACTTTGTGTGTATTGAGCAGGATAGCTTGAGATCGTTCGACTTATAATGACTTATAGAAGAACTTGATCTCAGTTATTATGAATGTGCATGCTCTTAATCCCTATACAATAACCTCGACAAGTAAGGAAGCATGTATTTCTTTGATTTATCAATGAGTGAAATTTACATGTAATTAAATAAACAAACTCGGTGAGTTGGGAAATAGTGCTGTCTCTATGGTGTGCTGTTGATTGTAAATAGAATCCGTGTCCACTATAGGTTGATGATGTCCCCTTGAGAAGCTCATAAGGATTATCATATAAACCCTGTAGGTGGATTTATTCCGGTATAATAATGAGGTTTAGTGGTACTCTTGGATGAGATATTAATTAATGGATTTGTCAGTAACTTAATTAATTAATGGGCATTATATATCTTTAACATTGGGAGACTGTCGGGCTCATAATAAGAAGGAGCCCATAACATAATTATATGATTAGAACGGTAGTGCAAAATAATATTTTAGTGGTATATATTATTATTGGACTTAAGTATAAGCTTTGGGCTAAGCTTGGATACTTAAGCCAAATGGAGGCCCAACTATAATTTCTCCTCCTGGTCCCTGCTGTAGCCCATATATAAGTAATCTCAGCTGTCTGAAAACCCTAATTAATAACAAATTCACGTTTATAACTATGAGGAGGGTTAGGAAACATCAGATCTCGAAGATCGTCACCCACACGATGTCGGGATTGGACTTGAGAATACAGCAGAAGATCAGAAGGTTGTTTACTGATGTTGTCTGTCTATTTCCACAATTTTTATAAAATTTTGTAGTTCTCTAAACTGGACGTGTGATACACCTTTGGAAAGGCACGGAAGAGAGGATTATTTTTGGTGCATAGATCACTTGAATCGTAGATCAGATGAGGAAGTTATGGCCAAAACGGTGAGGCTGCATAGGCTGCTGGCAAGAATTCATTTTCTTCAACATACCCTGGTGAAAGGTAATACGTTTCTTTGTTTCTTGCTTCCACTTATTTAGAAATGCATGGAACCCTAACGGTTCACGTTAAATAAATGATTAAACGCCAACAATTGGTATCAGAGCTTCGGTTTGGCGGTGAAATATGACACATTAGGCTAGGGTTTACGTGGAATTATGGTTTAATTATGAATTAGAATCACATGAGGATTAGGGTTTTGATGTAATTTATTTTTACCTGGATATTCCCTGTATCATCGTCTTTTGTAATGGTGAAAACCAGAAACTGTACGTCAATTACCATGGATGACAAATTAGCAAATGGCAGGAGTATTGAGGAAACCTGTTCGTGAGTTTTGCCTAGAAAGATGATAGAGCGCTCGTTGGTTGAGTGTAGCGCATGGTGGCTGTCTCAAGGCCGTGTGAAGGCACTCGATGCTGGGCACATGGCCATGTGATGATCTTCATCGGTGAGTGTGCATTTTGAAAGTCGAGTGATGCATACGATAGAAGCCAGACAAGAAGATTATTGCGTACGACAGTAGGTATGTGCGGAAAGAGGCGTGCGCGATAAATACAAGCGTGCAAAGCAGGCGTTGGTGCGCGGCAGACGTCATAATTGGTTATTGTCACGCTGGACGCCGTGTGATGATGCTTCAAGCCGGGCGTGAGGACAGACGAGGCGTGTTGGCTGCTGTGTGTGGATATGTGAGGCACGTTGGTATGCAGATCATCGAGCGTTACACCCGTTTGGCACGCACGGAGACTTCCCATTGGCGCACGGAAGGTGGCACGATAGTTGGGAGCAGGCTGCACGATCCGAGCACATTGGCGGGTGTTCGCTGGGCAGGCTGGCATGTGCGGCATGTTTGCTGCCGGGTGATGAATGATATTTTTACCTAGATTTTAGTATCTTTTATATGTGTTTTCGTATAATTTTATCCGTATTTATGTATATATTTGGTTATGCTTTGTGTTTTTTTGGAGATATATGTGAATGAGCTTAAACTTATGATTTTCAAGCAAAAATAGAACCTAGACGCGAAAAGAAAGATGTAGGAAAAAGCGAATCTCAATTCGGAGTTGAAACGAGGGAGAACGAGCCGAAATAAAATTATAAAAATAGGGATTGCACCAACATAGTCGGCCGTGTTGCATCACACGAGCCGTGTTGCGCAACACAGCCTTGTAAGCCTTGGCCGTTTTCTGATATAAAAAATGCCTATACCGCCACCTTATGGCCGTGTTGCAGCACACGAGTCATATTGCTGCAGCGTTAGAAACATTTCAGAATCCTTCTAAAAGCTTCCCAAGAGGTATAAATACCCAATACTTCATTATTTGATCAGAAATTTTGAAGGGTTTCACTCCTACACCTAGATCACACACTATTTCCTCCATTTTACACCATCATCTTCATCCATTCTTCATCTATTAATCCACACTTGATCTCCTCCATCAAACCCTCCATCCAAGTGATCAAGGAAGCAAGGGAGAGTGAAGATTGCAAGAAGAAGAAGGAGATCTCCATTGAAGGACTTCAAAGGGGGAATCTAATTCTATTTATTATGAACTTTTTTATAGTTTGATCATGGAATTTGTAGATTCAATTGTCTATGTTGATTTCTCTAAGACTATGATAGACTAATCTACTTTGTGAGATTAGCTCCATGATTGGTGTTGGATAATTTAGTTTTTATGCAAGTTGATTTTAATCTTGAATGGGCTTTGTGTATTTCTATCATTAATTATTGATTGCTTGATGTATATGATGATATGTGTGAATAATTGTCATGGGCTTGTGATTAGATTGAGAAATCAAATTATGTGTTTAGGATAGTTCATTGAATCATTTCATCATACACTTCATGTTCATTAATTTAGAATGAGATATAAATATCCTTCTAGATTTAGAACCCTTTGATAAAACATTTGATTAGCTTAATCGAGAGATTGGTTGATTAGGTGAGGAGACCAAAACCATTAGTAAATTCGTAGTACTTTAAAAGGGAATATTGCCTATGATTTAGTACCTCTTTAGAGAACTCGTTGAGTAATTAGTACCTAGTGGGAGGTGTTTGCTTTGGTCACGATCCTATGTGCTTTTGGGAGTCTTATTGAGGGCCTACATCCTATCCATCTCAAGAGAGAGTTTAGGTGAAATTAGTGATCGCTCATATGCCATGTCCATGAGAGATTAGAATTAATTGCATAATTATTGTCGGGTGCCCAATGGTGCAAAGTGTGTTTTTGGTACGATGCTGTCCTAAATGTGGTGACACTTTGAACAACTCTGTATGTATCGAATGTAACTTGACTAAGTATAGAACAAGTGTAAATCAGCAGAAGACTTAACACACGGATTACTCAATCTTTCCACAAACTTTTGCATGTTTGTGGCGGCCTCATGTCACAAATATCTCTATTGGAAAATGTGATTACAAAAATAGATTCTTAGGTATGGAAACAATTCTTCCACCCTTCGAATACAAAATCGGATCTAAAATCCAAACACGTTCCCAAATGGCAGAACCTAGGCTTGTTAGAATCTAAGCCTACTTCACATGTGGGCTTCCACTGCCTGTGAATAGCGCAAACAAAATGTACGGGAATAACAGTAGACACCAGTATAAACACTATGATAGAAACCTATCTAGGATCTTTTACATTGTATAGTAGGATTGCATGATCGATCACTTGACTTAGCAACGAGTAGCTTCCATTTATAGATGGCTGCAGGCTCCAAATAATGAGTGGTCCACGTAGAAGATGTAGATTGCACCCATGCAGGATCAAATAAACGCCCACTAAGAGAGGTAGTTATTTTTCGCCTTCTAGATCCTTCTAGAGATTTCAGAACTTTCCAGTTTGCTCCAGGGTCTTCAAAGTCTGCGTTTGACTTGGTCTTTGCATCTATCACGTTCAGCACTTCAACTGCAATAACCCTGTAATCAACATTAAGCACAATACCCGTCGAAATAGCAAAACAACGTTAGTGGTTAATAAAACAACTGGTGGAGGACAGGTGTGATTCCAGATGTGATGACACTGGTCTCAATACTTCACATCAAAAATTACTTTGTTATCTATACCATGATTGTTTCTAATCTCATCCTTGCATCATTTGGAACCCATCATTTATCTTTGCTTTTATCTTATTTCTTGCGTTAGTTTAAGTGCGTTCATTTACACGCTTATCCTCCATCCCATTCTGTCGTCCTTATAAAATCATGATAAACTTAAGATCGCTTAAACTCTAGTGCCTTACTCCATGTGGTTCGATAAATTCTTTAATTGATCATTCCAACTATATACGACTAATCACCGGGTGATCATGCCAAGCTGGCAGGTGTCTGATCGGGCGCTCGGAGATAGAGATGTGCAGTCTGCTCAGTGTTATCACGGAGGATGGGTAGACGAGCATGATGCTGGGTGCTGGATCAGGGTGCCGAGCAGGTGGTGTGGTCAGCGGTAAGGAATCTGGAGGAAAATTCATGAATATCAGCTTCTGATTTTCAGATTAGGTTTCGGGGTGCTGCACCGAACTTCGCGACCTGACCAGGCAGGTCGATCCCTGTCTGCAT
Organism: Pogostemon cablin; assembly: GCA_023678885.1. Lineage (NCBI taxonomy): Eukaryota > Viridiplantae > Streptophyta > Magnoliopsida > Lamiales > Lamiaceae > Pogostemon > Pogostemon cablin. The sequence goes on from CM042960.1 coordinate 16,342,680, forward strand.
TGGCTGCATTCGTGTTTGGTGGCGAACAATCGAATTTGCTGATATATAACTGTTAATAATTGATTTAATTATTTGATTATTGTTATATGTGTTATGCATGATTCTATGTGATTTACTACCTTATGTGCCGTGATAAGAGCATGCTAGAATTGTTATTTTATTATTAAATATTATATGTAAGTAAAAACCCTCAGTGTTAAATAACTAAGTGGGAGAGGGGATTGGTAATAAATTCTGCGGCCTCCATTATTGGTTTGTAAGTGATGCAAATATACTTGCGTGTTGGCTATAGTGCCTTTCTCCCCATAAAATGAGTATATTTGTGGATCACTGGTACAGACTTCATTAAATAATAATTATTTTGTAATGTGATGCACGCAAACTTACGTGTTGGCTATAGTGCCTTCCTCCCCATCGGATGAGTTTATTTACGGATCACTGTACAAACTTATAATTGATAACTGTAGGAAGTTATCCGAGCGCATGTGTACTTCTCTATCTGTAAGGCACATAAGTTTGCTCAATGGACTTGGGGTCAAATAATGGTGTACACTTAGATGCAAATAATAAGTATCCTCCCAATCGGAGTCACTGCTATTATTTGTATAGCTAAAAATGAACCGACTATTAATTATTTTGTCATGAAGTTAGGTTGACAAATGAAATTAATGGGTAAAACCTTCTCTTGTAAATGTTTGGATTTTTATACGTCCACTTTATCGTGGCATGCAGAATCCCGGTGCTTGAGATATTGGTAAATTAATATTTTATATTGTTTTAAGGAAATCAATATAAATAGTTAAATTTGAAGGTTTGATTAGTGTATTTATTTATGTGATTCTTCATATTTTGAATGGTTTTATTACACTTATTGTTTACTAAAAGAAAACATATTTACTGGTCCAAAATTTGATGATTAGAAAAGAATCTTGGTTCTGATTTTACTGCTTAGGAAAATATGTGTGTTCTCACTAAGGATGTTCTATGATGCCTAATAATTAAAGTCTCTAGTGGAGAGGTGAGAGGTTAATAGAAATATGATGGTCTCATCCGACTCTTCAGATACTTGAATGAGGTTAAAAGGCAAGAATTCATAGTTAACTTGATGAATGAATTGGAAATGCTTGGAGTAGAAATTGAAGGGGGAAACCTAGAACAATTTTATTCTCCATAATTTGCCTAGATGTTTTGAGCAAGTTCCACCTAAATTATAAGAGGCTGTATTCGGTGGGGAACTTCTGACAAAACATGTGGCAATGGAAATTCATTTTCATCAAGAAGTGAATAAGGTTAGAATCTTATTCGCTAATTGTTGAAGCATATTAGTGATGGTATTTTACTATCACGTTATGTGTAGATATCGGAATCACTAAATGTCGGCAATTGAGTAATGATGAGATTATTATAGACATGGGTAAAACTACGAAAGTAGTGACAGTTGCAGTGGGAGTTGTTTATTTATCTTATGATAGGAATAAATGTTTGATTATGAGAAATTTTCTTTACATACATTTTCATAAAAAGAATTTCATTTCAGTTTCTATGCATTTACGGATGGATACTCCATTTCATTTAGTGACATGGTCATAGGAATGAGGAATGGAGCTATAATCTATTGTTGTACGTTGGCGATAATTTATACACTCTTAAATCTTGTTTATCCCACGGATGCAACAAATTGAAATTAATAACATGTCTTCTAATCCTAATAAGAGAAAGACTCTTATGGAAATGATAAGATAGATGATGAGTTATTTGGAATTATTAAATTCATTTTATGGATATGCCCTAGAAACAGTAATTCGTATGAATGTTTATCTGTTTGTGGGATATCCTAAAAAAATGAAGGATGATTTATTTAGTCCAAAAGATCGAAGGGTGATTGTTAACACAAACACTAGATTTTTGGAAAATGACTATGTAATAAATCACAAACCTATGTATAAGATGTTCTAAAGAAAGTGAGAGGGAAATTACAAAGTATTAGTACCAATTGTACAAGAGGATATACCACAAGATAAACTGCATCGCGTGTCATGGATATGACAAAGCACTACAAGATAGAAATGTGGAATCTTAGCAAAGTGTAATGAATTCTAAAATAGAATCTATGGTTTTTTAATTAGATCTGGGAGCTTGTAGTACCACTATATGGTGTAAAAGCCGTTGGAAGTGGTCATGCAAAATAAAAGAGAATCAAATTGTAAGGTGAAAACCTTGGAAGCAAAGCTTGTTGCGAATAGGTATACTCAGAAAGAAAGGGTTCAATTATGAGAAAATATTTCGCCGGTAGCTATGCCTATGTTGATCTAGATTTTTTTATCTGTTGCTAATCATATTGATTATGAGGAATAGAAAATAGATGTCAAGACAGCTTTCCTGAATGGAAGTCTTGAGGGAAACATCTATGTGAAGTAACTAGAGTGATTCATTGCAAAGGGCTAAGAGCATTTTGATTGTAAGCTTAAAATTGTCTATCGATGGACTAAAGCAAGCTTCAAGATCATGAAACATCCATTTTGATGAGTCTTGTGTATTGAAAAGAGTGACGGAAACGTGGTGGTATTTCTTGTACTGTACGTAGATAATATATTGCTCATTGGAGACAATGAAAGAGTGTTATCGGGCGTATGAGTATGGTTGATAAAGCGGTATGAAATGAAGGACTTAAGATAAGCATAATATATTCTTGTTTTAGCATGTGACTTTATCTAAGGAAATATGTCTTTAAGACGCAAAAGAAGATAAAGTAGATGAAGGCGGTTCCTTATGCTTCGGCGAATAAGGAAGCTTAATCTAAGGAATGCTATGCACGAGAATGAATATCTGTTTTGCTGAATACATGGACAGTGGGTATTAAGGTAACCAAACACAAGAATGTTGAACTGTGGTAACATATAATTTTAAAGTACCTGAAAAGGACTAAAAACTGTATGTGGGCTTACCAGACAGATTTACTGCTTCTTGTAGGTTACACTAGATTTGGTTTTTTAAATCAGATAGGGACGGCAGTAAATCCACCTCAAAGGTTATGTGTATAATTTTAGGAAGTAGAGTTATAAGATGGAGGAGTGTTATATAGAAATATATTTTGGACTCCACCGTGGAAAGAAGATAAATTGGAGCCTCTGAGGCAGCCAAAGTATTTATATGACTCTAGAAACTTCATGATGGACTTTGAAGTGTTTCTATATTTGCCGAAGGTTATCACAATTTATTGTGATGATAATGGTGCAGTTGCAAACTTGAAGGAATCACGAGTCCATAAGGCAATTAAACATATGGAGCGCAAGTACCACCTATTACGAGAAATCGTATGATGAGGGGAAGGTTGTTGTCGCCTAGATTGCATCGGATGATATCCTAGTAAATCCTTTTATAAGGACCTTAAGGCGAAATCTTTTAAATGGTCGTGTAGTGGGAGCGGGAATCAGATGTATGGCAGTGGAGATGACAACATAGTCTTTTAGTATAATTGAGAGATTTTTGGATTGTATTCTAAAAGTTTAGCTTTTTGTATGAACAATGCTTAAACAATGAATATGAAATGAGGATTATATGATCACATGATTGCGTCTTATAATTTATTTATATGTACGATACAATAGTCCACATACTTTATACTGTAGATAATATATTGTGCGACAGCACGCGGAAGATCATATTATCGATTTTCTTATAAAGTATAAACAGAGGCTCACAACCGAGATAGACAGGGACTATCTATCGGGATGGTTGTAGTGTGATTTGGTATTAGTTTGTCTTGAATATAAAATCACATTAGTGCACTTTGTGTGTATTGAGTAGGACCGCTTGAGATCGTTCGACTTGTACTGACTTATAGAAGAACTTGATCTCAGTTATTATGAATGTTCATGCTATTAATCCCTATACAATAACCTCGACACGTAAGACTGTATTTCTTTGATTCATCATTGAATGAGATTTACATGTAATTAAATTAACAAACTCGGTAAGTTGGGAAATAGTGATGTCTTTATGGTGTGATGTTGATTGTAGAAGGAATCTGTGTCTGCTATAGGTTGATGATGTCCCCTTGAGGAGCTCATCAGGATTATCATGTAAACCCTGTAGGTGGATTTATTCTGGTATGATAATGAGGTTGAGTGATACTACTCTCGGATGAGATATAATTAATGGAATTGTCAGTAACTTAATTAATTAATGGACATAATATATCTTAAACATGGGGAGACTGTCGGGCTCATAATAAGAAGGAGTCCATAACGTAATTATGAGATTAGAACGGTAGTGCAGTGGTAATATTTTAGTGGTATATATTATTATTATTGGACTTAAGTATAAGCTTTGGGCTAAGCTTGGATACTTAAGACCAATGGAGGCCCAACTTTAATTTCTCCTCATGGTCCCTACTATAGCCCATATATAAGTCATCTCAACTATCCAGAAACCCTAATTGATAACAAATTTATGCCTAATACTGTAAAAAGGTTTAGGAAACAACAAATTGAGTAGATCTCAAAGATCGTCGCCCACACGACGTCAAGATTGGACTTGAGAATACAACAGAAGATCGAAAGGTTGTTTGCTGCTGCTGTCCGTCAACTTTCATGATTTTTATAAATTTTTTTATTTCTCCAAACTGTACGTGTGATATATCGTTGAAAAGCCACAGAAGAGAGAATCATTTTGGCATATAGATCAGTCAAATCGGAGATCAAACAAGGAAGTTATTGTCAAAACAGTGAGGCTGCGCAGGCTGCAGGCGAGAATTCATCTTCTTCAACATACCCTGGTGAAAGGTATTACGTTTCTATGTTTCTTGCTTCTGCTGATTTAGAAACGCATGGAACCCTAACAATTCACATTAACCAAATGATCGAACACCAACAGAGTGTTCCGTTCACTTATCATTTGACTCATTCGACATTCTAGGGCTTCAAATCTCTTTTCATTTTCCTCATCTTCTCTCTTTCTTTCTTCTCTCTCTTCTCTTCTAAATTCAATCATTTCTTTAAGCATTTTCATGAGTTGACCAACTCTATCTTCTACGGGTGGCTTTATCTCTTCACTCAGTGGTTGCCATCTTTGTTCTTGGAGATAATTTCCTTGATCATTATTTTGGAAATTACTCCCTTGCATGTAAAACATATCCTCCACTTAATGACTTAGCATCATCCACTCTTGTTGCACCGTAGGATAAGAAGTTGACGTACTTTGAAAGAATTGAGCCTCATAACTGGAAAGACTTGGTTGAACACTTTACCTTGTGTTGCTCCCTTGAGCATATCTTCTACACAATTTAAGTAAGGCACTATTTTCGGATAGAGAAGCAACCATAGGCACTTGGTTGTTGGAACTTGGTACGGAATAAGTGATTCCTTGATACGATTGGAATGTATCCACATTGTAAGCACCTTGTCATCCCGCATATATCCATTATTGTAGCATTGATCTATTTTCTGCTCTTCTTCTCAAGATCTTCTACAATTCTTCTCCACTTACTATTTTTTGTTGCTCCTTCTTCTCTTCTATGAAGGTTGATGTACCTATCAAGAAGAACAAGTTAGAACAAGATTTTTCAAAACAAATATAGATGCAAAAATAAGAAAAAATGTCCTAAATAGAGCTAACAAATTCAAACACGTTACGCCGAAGGCTTTCGCTCCGGCAACGACGCCATGAACTTGGTTTCAATTTTGGTATAAATTAATTAGAACAAGTGTACTCTATCACGTAGTAGACCGTACTGACCAAGTGCAAAATTTAAAAATATCAAACCCAAGGGCGAAAGTCAATGTATCCGTATTTGAGCGACGTTTGACTCTAGAAGGACTAATCATTAAAGAGGGGGTTCATTAACTACAACTAACAACTAAGAAAGTAATTAAAGATAGAACATGTACGAATGTGATGGAAAATGGATGAAGGTGAGAAATCTAAGAAGTATGTAGGACAAGTAACATCATGAAAAAGGTATATGTAGACTCACACACATACATGCGTTCAAGGTCATCAAGTTATGATAATAAGGGCAACCACGTATGTATCCCTAATCCATATGGCCAAGGCATTTAGGTTTTCAACTCTTATACAAGTTTAAATCTCCTAAGATTGTCTCTTACTCTCAATTCCCATTAGGTACTATGATCATAAGTTGGGTTCCCCTCACTAGTTCATCACTAATATCCTATCATGAGGTTCTAAGTACAAGAAGGGTATGATTTACCTTCCCTCACACTAACTAAGTCATCTCATACAATCAATGATTCAACTAAACCACTAATCATAATATTGGAATGACCATCCTAACACTGAATAGAGAATTTAACCACATAAATCATATATAAAATGAGAATAAGCATTCATGATAGAAAATATTTATAACAATCATTTCATCAAACATGTGGTATGAAAAATCTACATAATCCCTTAACCAATCATATTGATAGCCTCACATGAGGACAAGCCACTAAATATCATTACAAATTCAACATAATCCAGGCATGCTCCAATTGAGCAAAATAATGAAGAAAATAACAAAATAAAGGTAAGTTGGCTCCCCTTTGATGGTGAACTTTCTCCTCCTTGATCATGCTATAATCTTCAACCAATGATGAATTCCTTTTCTTAGATTGGTGAATTGATGGAATGGTGGATGAATTTGTGGAGGTAAAGTGGATTGGATGGATGAAGGGTATGGAGATGGATGGAATGGAATTAGTGTGTGAAAATGTGGTGCAAAATGTGTGGGGGACTAATCCAAAATGATTCCTTTCGAATTTTACACTCAAAATGGGTATTTGTACCCTTGGAAGCTTCTAGAACATGTGCTGGAAGAAAAACTAACTTTTCTCTGAACACGGGTCGTGAAGGCGCAGCACGGGCAGCACAGTCTCCCCGTTTCGCGCATAACTTTTACATCCGAATCTCGATTCAAGTGATTCTTGCGCTCACACAATCCTCTCTTATGTGGCTTTCCAATCATGTAACACATGTCTAGTTTTGAGCTTGACACAAATACAGAAAAATTACAAAAGTTGAACGTACATTTTTTAGCATTTTTCTTGGCTCGTTCTCCTTCATTTCAACTCCAAATTGAGTTCAGTGTCTAGAATCTATTTTTACCTGAAAATCGGACAAATTACACCAAGTACCAATTCTCTAAATATTTATAAATATCACGCAGTTAAGGCACTTATTCATGCAAATCACACATTTATCATTTCAAAGCACAAATCTTCATATCTTCATATAACACCACCAAATAATATACAAAGTGAATAAAAATACATAAAAATACATAATAAAGAGACACTAAAATTTAAGTGAAAATGACACCGATCACTAAGCAATTCATACAAAAAATCAAGACAAAAGAAAAGAATAGATGAGAAACACGAAACTCTAGAGTAAACATAGTTTCACGTTCCTTGTCCGTCTCTCAGATCGTCCGATCTTCCTCAATTAGCACTTGGAACCTCTTTCAGTATGGATGGAAGAAGAAAGTCAGATGTGAATCTTTATGTGAAGTGTTTTGGGCATGAATTTTCGATGGATTTGAGTGGATTCTCTTCAATTGTGTGTTGATTCATCTTTTTATATCTTGGACTTTTTTGGGGGTTTTTTCACGTCCATTATCAGCCAAAACACGATCTGGAAGCTGTAAATACATTGCTGTATCGAACAGGCCGCGATTGGACCCAAGAAGACCTCGCTCGACACCCAGCTCGGCTTGAGATGGGTCTTGGTGTGGCCGAGTGGCTTCCGAGCGGTCCTAGGCGAATTTGCCAAGTCATGTGGGTCCCATCTGGACCCCACTCGGCTCCAATTGACTGTCGAGCGGCACCAGCTCAGCCCGACCTGCCATTCGAGCGGCTCCCAAGCTGGTCAGTTCTGGCTCTGTTCCGTGCTGCTTCCTATTTTGATTTGTTTTCCCCTATTTCCTACCTTCAAAACTCACAAAAACACTTTAGTAGCCTCAAAATTGTGTAAATACTTAAACGTACACAATTCCATACAAAAACAATAACTTTTCTAAGCAAAAATGTGTAATTTGCATACATAAAATGCATGAAATTCCACTCTCAACAATTGACAAATGTTGTGTTGAAATGAGGCAACGATGACAAGCAATGTTGGAAGATGTACCTGTAGTTCGTGTAAAAAAATCAAATTCATCGTGTTCATCTGTCTACTACAAATCAAAGTCTAAATTCAAAACCCAAAATCTCAAATTAAGAAACAGAAATGTATTTGGGTAATCCAGCATCTCCAAAATCCAAAATCAAAGTCCAACAAAGGCGGAGGCAACGATGACTCTTCCGATTTGCGAATGCCAAATATATGTTCATGTTTCGAAGCGGGTTGAGATAATAAAGCTTTTTGGCAAAGGCGGAGGCAACGCCTCCACAGTGTATCCAGTGAAAGGGTCATGCGATAAAAAGGCGTAAGAATCATCTAAGGTAATGAACTAATGCCTAAGCACTTGGGCAAATGTTGCTCAACTTCCACTGTCGCATCGTCACCACCGTCGGGAAAATCAGAGTCTATCTGCCGGGCAGAATTTCAGCGAGATCAAAGTTAGAAAATATTGAACATGGGAAGTTATTTGCAACAAACTTAAGAGGTGATGAATAGTTTTGTGAAATTTTAAAGGTTGGGGGCTAATTTGCCATTGGAGCAAAAATTATTACTCCCTCCGTCCCGGAGTAGTTAGTATATTTTTTTTGGGCACGGAGATTAAGGAGTATAATAATTTAATGTAAAGTGGAGTAAAGTGAAGTGAGAGAAATAATATTTAATATGTAGTGGGTAGTTGTATTAGAAGTGATATGTGGGGCCATGAGAATAGATTAATTGTTTTTGTGTGGTCCCATGTATTAAATAGGAAAAATGTCAACTTTAGTGGGACAAACCAAAAAGGAAAGTGTGTCAACTTCTGTGGGATGAAGGGAGTACTTTTTATGTAATCAACCCAATAAAATACTCCCTCAATCCCATTTCAATCTTTACATATTTCAGAATTGGGTGTCCCATTTCAATCTTCACATTTCCCTTTTTAGTAAATGAGACCCACACAAATTAATTATTTCTCTTTCCATAGGCCTACACATCACAATAATACACCTACCCACTTCACATTAAAATATTATTTATCTCACCTCACTATACATTAAAATACTACATTTCTTAATCTACGTGTAAAAAACAAACATAAAGTTTGAAATGGGACAGAGGGAGTATTAATCTACTACAAATTAAATTATTATATTCTTAATTCAAGTTTAAAAAGCAAATGAATACATTCAAAGAAGAAGGAGAAAATATTTGTCATGTGTTATAATCAATGTCTAAATTATTACCACGTGTTCAAGAGTTTAATAATCATAATTAATTATAATATTTTAATATAAAATAGTACTTTATGAAACATGGAGTGGAATACTATTGTAGAATAAAGTTTTAGTAACTTAGAATTACTACCCTTTAAACAGGGATTGAATTTATATTCCACAATTTATATTTTATTTGTATTAATACTATTGTATTCTACTGCTCTCTCTGTCCCACAATTTCCTTCACGTTTCTATATTTGTCCGTCCCACAATTTTTTTCACAACCTAAAAATGACAAATATCTCTTTATCTAACAACCTCAAAAGTAACTTTAATTTTAAATTTGTCACTCTTTTTTCACACACATATCATTACTTTATCCTTTTTATTAACTAAAAATACTATTTTACCCTCTAAAATCAACAAATTTGGTAAAAAAGAACACTTTTCTTAAAAAACGTAGTACAGTAAACGTGCCTATAATTTTGGGACAGAGGGAGTATAATATAAAAAAATTATTCCATATTTTATAAATAATTATTATTCCCTCTGTCCGTCGGAAAAATATACATTTTTCTAATATGGGTGGACGAAGGGAGTAAATCTTTAGAACAGGTGTTGTTAATTTGAGAAATTTAATATAAGATGATACCAAATGGGATCACCTATCCCACAATGTGTTTCATTTGCTATTCCACAAATTAAATGCTTGCCATGTGTCATAATCAAAACTCAAAATTTAATACATGCCCCAAGTGTTTAATTGTCATTTGTAGGTTATAATTTTTTTATATTATGAAACATGACTGATTAAACACAAAATATGGAATATGGAATTCAACCTGAAGATGATACAGTGCCTTAACAGTATCAAACTTCAAATAGAGGAGTGAACATTCCATTATCTCAAAGCAATTAAAACTTCAGAATAGTTCAATAAAACGGTCATCATATTATTTTATCTCTCTCATCACTCAAAACGCTCCCCTTATGGTGATCTGAACTAAAACATTTATTTTCTAATATAATAATTAATCGTACAGATAATTATCCATTAAACTTAGGAGATTCGAGGCCAATTCCACCTCTATTTAAAGGGGGACCACTTGTATTTGAGATTCACCAAAAGCCATTCACCATGGCATCTATTCCAGTTGCCTCCACCACACCACCCACCTCCGCCACCCTCCCCCACCGCCCCTCTTCCACTACTCGCCCTCTCATTCCCAAACCATCACATTTCCTCCCCCATGCCAACCGCTGCCTCCGCATTTCAGCGGAAAACCAAAATGAATCCGTCAACTTTTCCCCAGCGAAGGTCGATCGCCGCAACATGCTCCTCGGTCTCAGCGGCCTCTACGGTGCCGAAAGCCTGCTCACCACTCCCTCGACCTTCGCTGAGCCCGTGGAGCTGCCAGACCTGAGCAAGTGTGGCATGGTGATCGACGTTGTCACCGGAAAGATAATCGACGTCAATTGCTTTCTGACTCCGGAGGATAGGATCATAGATTTCAGACTTCCTCCAGTCTTTCAGATGAAAGTGAGACCCTCTGCTCATAGGGTGTCGCTGTTGAGATAAAACACATGAATAATTAATAATAAACTATTCGTCTACGCATCAGAATGATCAATTATCCCTCTCTTGTGTGAATCTAGCAGGAAACGATCCTAATAATATGATGCACGATAAAGCAAGTAATCAATAAAACACAACACCAGCAATTTAACGTGGAAAACATCCTAAATGTGAGAAGGTAAAAAACCACGTGACCGAAGCCCACCAAAAACTTCACTATGAGACAAAAATCCAAGAGTTACAATCTACCACCACAGACACTCTATCACAAATGTATCAAGACGCTCAATACTTGATAACAAACAACGAGATTAGAAAGACCTCACCAAACTACACCAATTGCCATTCAGAGTTCGCAATTGTAGGAACCTCTGAATCCGATCTTCACCAACCAGAATCAACCTCTATGAGTCCTGAACATTCTGTCCAAATTATAGGTCTATCCAATGGTTAGTTTGTGAGAAATGGCTCTTTCCCCTCAACTGCGTAGAATAGAATCGCCCAAAAATCTGCTTCTATTTTCGGCATATTCCCATCAATACAAAGCTCGAATCACGATCTCCACCGTTCCGAATGTACCACCACAAGTTCTAAGCGTGCTGACCAAAATTTAACTTGATCCGATGGTTGAAACTCCGGTTATTGCCTCTGCAATATCACTGCGCTGGATTTTCTCTCAAAAATGTGAATTATGTTTTTGCCCTCTTTTTCTTCTCTCTTCCGTCAATAACTTACGGAACAAGATAACACCAAGTATCGGGCCTACTTGGGCTAACATAACATTGTTGGCTATTGGGCTCTTCACATATTTGGAAACCCAATCCAACAAGTCTCCCCCTTTCCGATTATGTGGAGAGACTGCCATTCGGGCTATCACACGACATACCTCGAGCTTCTCTCTAGGCAATGCCTTTGTCATCATGTCAGCACCACTATCAAACTCAAGCAACTTATCATTGATGACATCCCTCATCCAATGATATCTCACATGAATATGCTTCGATCTTGAATGAAATGCAACATTCTTGATGAGATGGATAGCACTCTGACTATCACAAAATACTACATAACTTTTGAATCATAACACCTCTTTACATGCTTCCGTTGTAGCAATGTACTCTGATTCTGTTGTGGAGAGTGCAACACACTTTTGCAATCTTGATTTCCATGACACAGCGCCACTTGTGAATGTCACTAGGTAAGTTGAAATTGACTTTCTAGTGTCCACATCAGATCCCATATCTGAATCAGTGTAGCCAACTAACTCGGGCTTCCCACCTCCAAAGGTGAGTCTCAAACTAGACGTACCTCGTAGATACCTCATTATCCAGTTCATAGCATTCCAATGCTCCTTTCCCGAATTAGACAAATAACGGCTAACAATACCAACTGCATGAGCTATGTCAGGCCTCGTACACACCATTGCATGCATCAAGCTTCCCACAGCTGAAGAATATGGGACTCTTCTCATTGCTTCCTTTTCTTCATCGGTTGAAGGACTATGATGAGAACCAAGCTTAAAATGAGTGGCAATAGGAGAACTAAGCACTTTAGCTTTGATCATATTGAATTTCTCAAGCACTTTCTCAATATACTTCTCCTGTGATAAGTGCAGCTTCTTGTTTGCTCTATCTCGGGTGATGTTGATACCAAGGATTTTCTTTGCTGGCCCTAAATCCTTCATGGCAAAGGATTTGCTCAACTGTTTCTTCAACCTGTCAATTCTTGAAACATGCCTGCCAATAATCAATATATCATCAACATACAACAATAATATAATGAAATCATCATCTGAGAACTTTTGAACAAACACACAATGATCAGAAATAGTCTTCTGGTAGCCTTGCTCCCCCATAACTGACTCACATTTCTGATACCAAAATCTAGGTGCTTGCTTTAAACCGTAGAGTCTTTTCTTCAGTTTGCATACATGGTCTTCTTTTCCCTTCACCTTGAAACCTTCAGGTTGCACCATGTAAATCTATTTGTCTAGCTCACCATGAAGAAAAGTAGTTTTGAAATCCATCTGCTCAATCTCTAAATCAAGACTAGATGCCAAACTAAGCACAAAACGGATAGAAGAAATTTTGACAATCGAAGAGAAAATTTCTTCAAAATCAACTCCCTCTTTCTGGCTGAAACCTTTGACAACCTATCTAGCTTTGAATCGAGGCTTTAAGATGTGCTCCTCTTGGTTTATCCTATACACCCACTTGTTCTTCAAAGCATGCTTCCCCTTTGGTAGTTTCACCGGATCAAATGTGTCATTTTCATGCAAGGACTTCATCTCATCTTGCATTCCTTCCAACCATTCATTCATGTGTTCTCCATGAACAGCTTCTCCATAGCATTCAGGCTCTCCCCCGTCAGTCAAGGGCACATACTGATCAGGATGATACATCCTAGAAGGTACACGAGCTCTACTACTTCTTCTTGGTGGTTCTTGAACCTCCTGTTCCGGAACATCAGGTGTTTGCGGCTGACCGATATCCTCTTCATCATGCAAAGGATGATCGAGATGCTCATTATTACCAAAATCAGACTGATCTTGATTCTTCTCTTCAGCTTCTACTTGACCTTAACCATAAGGAATAATTTCCGAGTCAATCAAGTCATCACCAGGTGTAGAAACTGAGCTATCCATCTTCTTAATATCTCTTATTGTTTGATCCTCAACAAACACAATATCCCAACTTCTGACAAGCTTCTTCTCCACGGGATCATAAAGTCGGTAACCAAACTCATCTTGGCCATAACCAAGAAACACACACTGTCGAGTCTTCATATCCAACTTAGACCTCTCATCTTTGGGAATATGCACAAATGTCTTACATCCAAAGTCCCTCAAATGATTATAGGAAACATCTTTTCCTGACCAGACTCTATCTGGAACATCAAAGTCTAAAGGAACACATGGAGTAAGATTTAAAACATGTACAACAGTACTCATAGCCTCACCCCAAGATGATAAAGATAATCCTGCTTCTGATAGCAGACATTTTACTCTCTCGACCAATGTTCTGTTCATCCTTTCTGCAAACCCATTCAACTGAGGAGTCTTTAGAGGAGTCTTTTGATGTCGGATACCTTGCTCTCTGCAATACTCATCAAAAGGACCAAAGTATTCCCCTCCATTATCCGATCTGATGCATTTCAACTTCTTCCAAGTTTGTCTCTCAACTAAGGCATGAAACTATTTGAATGCATCGAGCACCTGATCTTTTATCTTCAACGTGTAGATCCAGGTCTTTCTTGAGTGATCATCAATAAAAGTAACAAAATATAAAGCACCACCAAGAGTTCTTGTTTTCATAAGACCACAAAAATCAGAATAAATTAAATCGAGTATACCTGATGCTTTGGTAGGAGATGAGGTCTTGAAAGTAACTCGAGTTTGCTTTCCCGCCAAACATTGAGAACACTTCATTAAAGATGCATTCTTCAAGTCTGGAATAAGATTTCTCTTCTCTAAAATCTTCAATCCCTTTTCATTGATATGACTGAGTCTGCTATGCCACAACTCAACTATCCCCTCATTCTTAACTGCATTAACAGAGCCATCAAGTTGCTTTGCTTGCATCAAGTACAATGAGAAATGTTTTTGACCTCTAGCAACAAGTAAAGAACCTCTTGTAAGCTTCCACTGACCATCGAAGAACACACTGCAGAAACCTTCATCATCAAGTCTCTCAACAGATATCAAGTTCAACCGAAGATTAAGCACATGCTTCACATTTCTCAAAACTAGTGTAGCACCATTACTAGTCTGCAAACATACATCTCCAACGCCAATGGCTTTAGCTAAGCCATCATCACCCATCCTAACATTACCATAGTCACCTGACATGTAGGATGTGAACATCTCTCTACGAGATGTGGCATGTATGGATGCCCCACTATCAGCCACCCAACTGCTTTCACGATATGCAAGATTGACAACTTCATAATCACGAAAGATAAGAAAATCACCTGTTGCAGCAGACACTCAATCATTTTCTTTCGTTTCTTCATTCTTCCTTTCTTTTCTGTTTTCTTTCTTGTCATCTTGCTTGGGTTTTCTGCAATACCTTCCTATGTGTCCTGGAGTTTTATAATTCCAACACTCAACCTTGCTATGTCTGTTGGATTTACTCCTCCTGCCTTTTTGCTTGCCTGTTGGACCTCTACTATTACTTCTCCCCCTCTTCTCTGTAACAAAAACCTCTGATTGCTGTAAAGGGCCATGCGATTTTCTCTTCGTTTCCTCATTCAAAATGCTGCCCTTAACCAAATCCATTGTAATGGTACCATTGGGGGCTGAATTAGACAAAGATGTCCTGAATGTCTCCCATGAATCTGGCAATGTACCAACAAGCTATAAGCCCTGTACTTCATCCTCAAACTTGATATTCATTTCCGACAATTGATTAATAATGCCCTGAAATGAATTCAAGTGATCCGTCAGAGGAGTGCTATCTTTGAATTTTAATTAATCAACTGCTTGATTAGAAATAACTTGTTGTTCCCAGTTTTTCTAGTATACAGTTCCTCCAACTTTTTCCACAATGTTCGTGCATGTGTTTCTCCACTAACATGGTTCAATACATTATCATCCACTCACTGCCTAATGTAACCACATACTTGATGATGCAATATATTCCATTGATCATCTGTTTTATCATCAGACTTTTTATTTTTAAATACAGGCAAATAATAATCTTTCACATAAGAAAATCCTCCATCTTGCCTTTCCACACATGATACTTAGAACCATTGAGATTCATCATTCTATTAGTATTGGTTTGCATATTCACCACAAGGCACAGAGCAGTGAAATGATCAATTATCCCGCTGATACCACATTGTTGGGATAAAACACACGAATAATTAATAATAAACTATTCGTCTACACAGCGGAATGATCAATTATCCCTCTCTTGTGCGAATCTAGCAGGAAATGATCCTAATAGTATGATGCACGATAAAGTAAGTAATCAATAAAACACAACACCAGCAATTTAAAGTGAAAAATCTCCTAAATGTGAGAAGGTAGAAAACCACAGGACCGAAGCCCACCAAAAACTTCACTATGAGACAAAAATCCAAGAGTTACAATCTGCCACCACAGACACTCTATCACAAATGTATCAAGACGCTCAATACTTGTTAACAAACAACTAGATTAGAGAGACCTCGCCAAACTTCACCAACTTCCGTTCAGAGTTCGCAATTATAGGAACCTCAGAATCCGATCTCCACCGTCCGGAATCAACCTCTATGATTCCTGAACGTGCTATCTAAATTACAGCTCGATCCAACGTTTAGTCTCTGAGGAATAGCTCTTTCCCCTCGACTGCGCAGAACAGAATTGCCCAAAAACCTGCTTCTATTTTCGGCATATTCCCGTCAACAAAAAGCTTCAAACACGATCTTCACAGTTCCAAATGTACCGCCACAAGTTCCAAACGTGCTGACAAAAATTCAGCTCGATCCAACAGTTGAAACTCAGATTATTGCCTCTGCAATATCACCGCTCTGGATTTTCTCTCAAAAATGTGAATTATATTTTTGCCCTCTTTTTCTTCTCTCTTCCGTCAATGACTTACGGAACAAGATAACACCAAGTATCGGGCCTACTTGGGCTAAGCTAACATTGTTGGCTATTGGACTCTTCACATATTTAGAAACCCAACCCAACAGTCGTCGGAGTACATCTACAAGTACAACATGGCCCTCGACTGCATGCGCCGCCTCCCCGCCGATGACCCACGCAGCAGGCAGGCGCAGGCCAACATCCACTGCGCCTACTGTACCACTGTCTACAAGCAAGGTCGGAGGAGTGATGTGGACCTTCAAGTTCACAACTCATGGCTCTTCTTCCCTTTCTACCGATGGTACCTCTACTTCTACGAGAGGATTCTGGGGAAGCTAATCAACGACCCCATTTTTGCCTTACCCTTTTGGAACTGGGACAACCCTAAAGGCATGACCGTGCCACCCATGTTCACTAATCCCAAGTCCGCCCTCTACGACGCCATCTGAAACCCTAAGAACGTGGTGCCATTGGCGATGGTGGATCTCGGGATGACAGATATCACGAACCCTCTTCAGCTGGTCACCAACAACCTCAACATCATGCACACAGAGATGGTTCGTTGAAACTCCGATATTTTTGACTTCATGAAAAATCTCCAACGGAGTGGCGGTCACCGAACCCAGTCCAGGAGCGGTTAAGCGAGGCTCCCACACCGCGGTCCATGTCTGGTTAGAAGATCTGGCCTCACCCAACCACGAGGATATGGGTAACTTCTACTTCGCCGGTAAGGATCCCCTCTTCTACTGCCACCATGGCAACGTCGACCGTATGTGGACAATTTGGCAGTACTTCTTGCCTACAAAGAAAATCCCGGACAAGAGAATCCTCAACCTGGATTACCTCAACACCTCGTTTCTGTTCTACGATGAGAACGTGCAGCTGGTGCATGTCTACGTGAAGGATTGCGTGGACAACCTACGAATGGGATACGACTATGAGTGAATCGATCTGCAGTGGCTGGACTAGAGACCTCCACGCCAGTCGTCGAGGGCTAGGTGTTGGCGCTTGGATCATTTGGTTAACGTGACTCGTTAGGGATCCATACGTTTCTGATATCAGCGGAAGTAATAAATCATAGAAACGATTACCGTTCACCAGGGTATGTAGAAGATGAAGGATTCTCGCTGACAGACTATGCAGTCCCACGAGAATGACCATAACTTTCTCGTCTGATGTCGGAATTGAATGATCTTTATGCTCAGACGATCCTCTCTTCAACAGCTTTCCGTCAGTTTATTGATCATCAAATTCTGACCACTGTAAAACTTTATACAAATTTCGCAAGGTGGCGGACAGCAGCAGCAAACTACCTTCTGATCTTCTGCTGTATGTCCCAAGTCCGATGTCGACGTCGTGTGGGCGACGATCTACGAGACCTCCTCAATCTGCTCTCAACCCTCATCACACGTGAATAATGAATTAGATTAGGGTTCCAGATAAGTTGAGGTGACTTATATACATGGGCTACAGCAGGGACCAGGAGGAGAAATTGGGTTGGGCCTCCATTGGGCTTAAGTATCCAAGCTTAGCCCAAAGCTTATACTTAAGTTTAATAATAATAATATATTCCACTAAAATATTATTACTGCACTGCCTTTCCAATCCCAAAATTACGTTTTGGGCTCCTTCTTATTATGAGCCCATTAGTCTCCCCATGTTTAAGATATACAATGTCCATTAATTAATTTAAGTTACTGACAACTCAATTAATTAATATCTCATCCAAGAGTAGTACCACTCAACATCATTATCATGCCGGAATAAATTCCACCTGCAGGGTTTACATGATAATCCTTATGAGCTCCTCAAGGGGACATCATCAACCTATGACGGATATGGATTCCTTCTACAATCAACAGCACACCATAGAGACAGCACTACTTCACAACTCATCGAGTTTGTTGATTTAATTACATGTAAATCTCAGTCATTGATGAATCAAAGAAATACATACTGCCCTACGTGTCGAGGTTATTGTATAGGGTTTAAGAGGACGAACTTCCATAATAACTGAGATCAAGTTCTCCTATAAGTCAGTATAAGTTGAACGATCTCAAGCGGTCCTGATCAATACACACAAGTGCACTAATGTGATTCTATAGCCAAGACAAGCTAATACCAAACCACACTACAACCATCTCAATAGAGAGTCCCCGTCTATCTCGGTTGTGAGCATCTGTTTATACTTTATAAGAAAATCGATAATATGATCTTCCGCGTGTTGTCGCACAACATATTATCTACAGTATAAAGTAAGTGGACTATTGCATCGTGCATATAAATAAATTATAAGACGCAATCATTTGATCATATGATTCTCATTTCAAATTAATTGTTATAACATTGTTCATACAAAAAGCTAGACTTTTAGTATATAATCCAACACTAGGATCAACAGAACATGCTCTACTAATCCCAAGGCAACGAAGTTGTTCCCTCTGGTGCTCGACCGAGTGGAGAGGTTTGAGGTGGATAAACCCAAAGAAAGGAAAGGTGTCAGAGTCGCTTGTGCAGGATAAGATCACTGTGGATACCTCCAAACTGCTAAAATTCGATGTGTTCGTGAACGACGAGAATGGCGACCCGTCGTAACTGGACAAGGTGGCATACGCGGGAACATACGCTCAGGTGCCACATAAGGTTCAGGACAGTTCGAAAGCACTACCATTAAGCTGAATCTGACGGACGTATACGATGATATGATGTAGAGGATGACGAATCCATTGTGGTGACGTTGGTGCCGAGGCATAGGGGACCTGGTGTTACCATTGGTGGAATCAAGATCCTTGCCAACCCTGCAAAATAATGTCATTTGCAACTTCTCTTTCTTTATGTACGTGGTAAGATGTTTCGAATAAGGTTGTCTTGTCTTTGTGTGCCAGCTAGAATTCCTATTCCAATGGAGTTTCATTCTCTATTCCAAAGGGTTGGATGATTGACATATCAACCTTGGAATAAGAGTTGCAAATTTGAAAATATGTGAGTTGATGAATAGAGGTTGCAAATTTGAAATGTGTGATGCGTCGATCATCCAACTTCTGGAATTGGAGATGGAACACCTGAATATGGATAATATTCGCTGCTTGGGAAGTTCTGTTGTTGTACAATTGTTTCTCCAATAAATTAAGTTAATTAATTATAAGCATTTGTTATTACTCTTTCAATACAAGAAATTTGATTGAATGCAACAACAAAATTCAGTCATTAAAAGAGGATTTTTTTGTCATTAAAAATTTTAATAACATAAATTTGTGTGTCATAAAGATCATCATGACTGTTGTATGTGATAGTATTTTAAGGGAAAATTGAAATAATAAATAAAATTCAATATCCAAAATCTTTACCGTAACTTATTATTGTTTTTTATCATTTTTATACAATTGCATTTTTTGGGATAATTTCAAAAATATTCCTCTAGGAATGGGTGAATCCATTTTTAGTCCTCAAGTTATGAAAATTCTCAAAATTGGTCCTTTTGTTCTCAAAATTGGTCCTTTAGCTATTAGCAAACCTAATTTCCACCATGCTATTTACGAAAATACCACTAGGTTTATAAACATTACTATATTTGATTCTAAAGGCTAATTTTCATCTGGTTTCCACTCGAAATGGCATCAGAGCCCTAGATTTATTTATTTATTTATGAATGAAAAAATTATTATAAACTTATATCACTTAACGAGAGGAGAGTTTCAAAGACATATGGATCCGAACGAAAGTTCAACATCCGAGTGTGACAGGACTATAAGACCTGTTCAAAACTGGAGCAACAGTGCCCTCTGGCCCGTTGGATATGATGAAACGAGCAGCTCTATAAAATAAGCAGAAAAGAAAGTTGAGGCCAACAATCGATTCTGGAAATTTCTCAGACGAGGATGGAAACGGACAGAGGCTCGTGCCAATTACACCGAGAAAGAACATCTAGAGAAAGGCCACTAGAATGAGATACGATACTCTAAGGAGAAATCAAGAAACATAGTAGAACTCCACAGTTTCACAGAGATCCATGGACGTGTCCCCAGACACGAGCAATGGAGAAGACAGCCAAATCAAGGTCCAAGAGAGATCTACAAGCCCTATCACTTTTCATGGTGGTCAAAATGACAGTGTGGAAAAAGATCAAGACAGATAACTCTAAGATGAACCAAGATCTTAGAGAATAATAGAAAATTGTGAAATTCTTTGAAGAATATTGCCAAAATATGTCCAAGACGATATTTGAGAACAGCCTCAAGATTGATAAGGTAGAGACACTGCAGTACAAATAATTCGACCTCATCAAGAAGTTGATAAAGTAAGTAGAGTCCTTGGAAACCAATGTGACGGGGAGAAGGCCAGGAGAAAGGTTGCCACCAATCTTCGGAATAGAACCCCTTTTACACCAAAAGGGAAAGACGATGGAGGTCCCAAGACCAAAGATGGAGAGTGAGAAGATGATCGCTATCCTTCGAGGAGAATCCACATCCCAGGATGGAAAGAGCGAATCTTGAAAATCTACAAGATCTATATGAGTCCTTCCAAGGACTAACTATCGTAGATCTGAAAATGAATGTTGGAGAGACTTCAAACTCTCAACAACAATCTCAGGCTCCTCAGACCCGATAGGATCGGAGCTAAAATGAAGGAACTTCTGGATCACATGGAGTCCATGAAGTAAGACAAGAAGAGACATCCTAAAACCAAGGAAATTTCAAGATGAAGCCAATGGGATTGTCAATAGGAGCAAGCCGAGTTTGAGGATCTAGTCTACATAACACCCCATATGGTTGGTCTCACCATGAACCGATAAATCCATACGGATTGATCCTAAACCTCGACACTCTAGACTTTAAGAATAGAGAGATTCTAAATCAACGAATTGACAAATGCAATGAAGATTGCAGGAGGTGCAATAAAGCTAGATAAAGAAGGGTTTATAAGATTCCTAACTTTGAGTCTAGAAGGATCAGTAAAGTGCGCCTGTGAGGAGCTCTCAGACGAAGTCAAGAAAGAGGTCATGGAAGGCGAAGATCTCGGTAATATTGTTGATCCCGCTAAGATCTTCAAGATCCACTTCATCAGAGTAGGTTACTTCGAATGAATTGAAGAAGAAAAGAAGAAGAACAAGTATATGAATGCCCTATACATTCTGGAACTACTTGATATCTGTCACATAGACGAGTACATCAAACTCTTCACAAAGTATAGATGGAAGTCAAAGATTAAGGAGGAGGAAGTATTCCACCTAATCTTTGCCAAGACTCCAAGCCCATTGAGAGAAATACTGATCAAAGAATATGAACAATACGAGCTGAATTCAATAGCATGGAGGATGTCCTTTGATGAGAGTGGAAATTCATGTATTTTTAGGTTCTATTTGATAGCTCTTTGAGTGTATAAATGATATTATTTACACAAATCTTATTACTTTGAATTATTATTGACTAAAAGGTGCATGAAAGGTATTTTGTTGTATTTTGATAGGAAAAAGGATCAAGAATGGAAAGTTGGAATGAAGGATAAATTCGTACTATTTTCAAGCAAACAGACATCCAGATTCCATAATTTTTCTATATTTGTGTGGAGGTCGAAACTGATTGTGTGAGGCATTGTTCGAAAGCCACGGAAAAGAGGAACGCGTGGGCACAAAAATCACTTCAATCGGAGATCGTATAAAGAAGTTATGAATTAAACAGTGAGGTAGTGCAGCTGCAAAGAGGATGTGCGAAACTTCACACAATACTTCCGTATCCGATCCATCAAGCAAATTCAGTTACTGGGCTGTTGGCCGTACTGATTTTTATGTTGAATGAGGGAGCCCATGTGAAATCCAATGAGGAGTGAACCAATTATTGATGTAGCAAACCAATTCTTGTAATTATGGGGCCGTCTACAAATGAGTTGGGAACAAACCAACAGGACATTAATGGGTTGGTGATCAATTCATGGATGGAATTAATTAAGGGACAACACTTATATTACCCTCTTTCAACCATGCAACATCAAATTTGCCCTAACCTTTTAAAAACATCTAATTGCCCAGTTTTTGGTGTATATACCTGATTTACCCCCTGAACTTAGTCTCAATTTTGGTACAAATTGATAAGAGTAAACGTACTCTATTGTTGTGTGTAGACGTGGTGACCAAGTGCAAAATTTATAATATCGAACCCAAAGGAGAAAGTGATGTATCCGTATTCGACATATGTTTCACTCTAGAAGGACTAAATCAATAAAGGGGAGTTTAATTACACTACAAACTAACTAAGAAGAAATTAAAGATAGAACATGTACAAATGAGATGGATGATGGGTGATGGTGAGCAATCTAAGAAGTATGTAAGACAAGCAATATCATGGAAAAGACTCATGTAGACTTACACATACACATGCATTGAAGGTCATCATGTTTTGATATTAAGGGCAATCACTTATGTACCCCTAATTCCTATGGCCAAGGTAATTAGGTTCTCAATTCTTTTACAAGTTTAAATCTCCTAGGATTGTCTCTTACTCTCAATTCTCATGAAGGTACTATGATCATAAGTTGGGTTCCCATCACTAGTTCATCACTAATGTCCTATCATGAGGTTCTAAGCACAAGAAGGGTATGACTTACCTCCTCTCACACTAACTAAGTCATCTCATGCAATCAATGATTCAATTAAACCACTAAGCATAATATTGGAATGACCATCTTAACACTATAAATAGAGAATTTAATCACACAAATCATACATAAAATGAGAATAAGCATTCATGATAGAAAATATTCATAAAAATTATTTCATCAAACATGTGGTGTGCAAAATCTACATTATCCTTCACCAATCATATTGTTAGCCTCACATGAGGACTAGCCACTATAAATCATTACAAAAACAATAAAATCTATCACTTGCTCTAATTGAGCTAAATAATGAAGAAAATAACAAATCAAAGGTTGATTGACTTCCTTTTTGGAGTTGACCTTATCTTCCTTCAACATGCTCAAATCTTCACTTCTTGATGTTCTTCCCTTCTTAGATTGGTGGATTGGTGGAATGGATGGTTGGATTTAAGGAAATAAAGGGGAATGGATGGATGGATTGAAGGATAGAGGGATAAGATGGAAGATGGATGAAGATGGAGGTGTAAAATGGGTAGAGTGGTGTGTGATGTGTGTGGGCAGCCAAAACCCTTGAAAACCTGGTGCAAATGGTGTAATAGGTGGTATTTATACCCCCTTCGCAAATTTGGAAATTGCACTTGAATTTTGACACTTCTGCATAAAAACACAGTCATGTTTTCTTGTATTTGCCCGTATTTTCTTGCATCTGGGATTTTTTTCGCCCGAAATGCGATTTTTGTCCAAAGTGCAAGAAAACACGGTCGTGTTTTCTTGTACTGAACGTGTTTTTATGTAATTTAACAGCTCTCTGTATATTGACCACATTTGCATGAAAACACGGTCAATGACGTAAAAACACGGGCGTGTTTTTACGTCATTTTGCCAATTTTCCATTTTTTTCATTCTTCTCCATTCTTCATGCTTTTCTTCACCATTTATCTTCATAATCACATATTCAACATGAAAATGCATCATCATCATAAATCCTCCATTTTCCACAATACAATATTAAAAGATACGAAAATACGAAATAAAAGGACGAAAATACATATAAAAATGACACAAAATCTAGGTGAAAATAGCGACGATCACCCCCTGACACATGTCAATTCTTTTCCCTTCTTTTTGAAATCTCCGAATAGCTGGCTAGCAATTACTTTTTTACCGCTTTTATTGGCGTTGAAATTGGGGACAAAATCTTTCATCCCTTTATCTCAAAATATAAATTTGTTATTTACTCTCTCTCTTTCTCTCTGCACGCTTTTCTATTTCTCTCTCTCAAACTCTCGATTTTTCTCGCGGACACAGCTCTCCGTCACGTTGTATATTCGTCCAATCCCTCCTCATCTCCATGTCGAAATGTTGCAGAAGCAAATATAGATAATCAGGTATGTTAGTATATCAATTTGGGGATTTAGGGTTTTAAGGATTCGGCGGAATTTCATTTTAAATTAGAGTTAATTGCTTTTTTTGCATAGTCGTTTGTATAGATCTGTGTTGATGTAGTGTAAATTTTATTTGAGTATAATTGAGTATGGACTGCTTGTCCGCCTAGGAACTAGTTTGTCAACATAGATTTTTCTGTAAATATATTGCAATTGAGTGTGTGTAGATGTATTGTAATTGAGTATAATGTGCTTGTCCCCCGAGAAAGTAGTTTGATTTTAGAATTGTAGCAGTAGAAATTTATCGTGTCCGCTGAAAATAAATAGTATATAATTACATGTTCGCCGATAATTTGAGTATAATTGTAAATTTCAGCACCCTTTTTTAGCAAAATTTAGCATGTCCGCCAATATTTCTAGTGTAATTGAGCTTGTCCACCGATTTTTCTAGTGTAATTGAGCTTGTCCGCCGATAATTCCAGCTTAATTGAACATGTCCGCCGATATTTCTATCCTAATTGAACACGTCCGCTGATATTTCTAGTCTAATTAAGCTTGTTCGCTAATATATCTAGTATAATTGAGCATGTCCGCCAAACTTTTGACCATAATTGAGCATGTCCGCCAAGTTTTTGGCCATAATTGAGCATGTCCACCGATTATTTGTACCTAATTGAGCATGTCCACCGATATTTCTAGCATATTTCAGCATGTCCCTCGATATTTCTAGCCTAATTGATCAATCCCGCCTATATTTGTAATGTAATGGAGGCTGTTTGCCGAATTTCTTAGCATTATTGAGCATATTTTGCCATTTTTTGTGCATAAAATAGTTTGTCTGCTGATTTTACAGCATAATTGAGCTTGTGTGCCGATGAATAAGTGTTTAATTTGCACCCCCGCTGATACTTTAAGCTTTTAATAGCCTGTCCGTCAAATTTCTTAGCATGATTGAGCATATTTTGCCATTTTTTGTGCATATGTCCGCTGATTTTATAGCTTAATTGAGCTTGTCCGTCAATGAATAAGTATTTAATTTGCACCCCCGCTGATACTTTAAGCTTTTAATAGCTTGTCCGCCGAATTTCTTAGCATTATTGAGCATATTTTGCAATTTTTTGTACATAAAATAGCTTGTCCGCCGATTTTTAGCTTAATTGAGCTTGTCCGCCGATGAATAAGTGTTTAATTCGCACCCCCGCTGATACTTTAAGCTTTTAATAGCCTGTCCGCCGATAAAATTATTTGGTTATTGCATGTAAGTTGGTAAATTAAGGCGTAATTTTAGTTAATTAGGTACATATTCATAAAAATATATACTTTATTGTAAATAATAAGTATCTATTCAAGAATATCAGTGCAATCTTAAAAGAATAAAGTGATTTTGAACAATCTTTTATTAATTAAATTGTAGAAATATAATATTTTATAATTATCTTGTAGTATAAAATATAGTCACGTCTTATATCTAATCGAGTTGGCATGCACTGTAGTGGAGCTGGAAACGACTTGGTCTTCAATCACGAAAAGTTGGGATTAAAGGGTATTGTAGGCCTACAAAAGTTTTGAACTGCATACGCGAGGTGCTTACAAATAGTGGCGATCAAACATTACGGATGTTCAGAAGATCGTGTTTCGGCCATTTTTGGGAGTTGGATTTTGATTATGATTCTCCTAAAGCGTTATTTCAGTTGATGGCTCAGGAGGTTTTAATCCCTGGTTGACATGTGTACACCCAGTACTTCAGGGTGCCCGATACAATTCTTAGCTTCACACCACTGGAGTTTATGCGTGTTATGGGACTAGGGTTTGAGGATGGTGGGGATATTGACCCCAACGATTCATTTCAGCCACCACCAGACAGTTTGTTTGCTAGCTTTCGTACGAAGAGGGTCCTAGTTGATAAACTTATTAAAAGATTCAGTGAAAATAAATATAAGGGCCATACCATGGTGAAAGCAGCCAACATTCTACTTCTATACTACTTTTTGCTAGGCTGGGATACATCCAAAGTATACATAGAACCCTGGGTATGATTTTTAGCAGAAAATGCTCACCAGTGGAACTCTTTCCCTTGGGAGAAGTACACATACCTAGCCCTACTGCACCATATGGACTCTATGAAGACTACGGTGGACGGTGTAGACAAACAACAACGCATCAATTTTTATGGATGCTCATTTGCCCTAACAATAAGTGATACCGAGTTTATGTGAAACTTTTATATTCTTATATTAATTGCATTTAAAAAGTTATATGTTGAATTTAAATCACTTTGATGTTTGGTCACAGTTTTGGGCCTCCGAGCATATTGAAGGTTTTGCAGCACACCTGACCGATGGACAGCCCGAGCCTGACGTTAGACCTCTGTGTATTCGCTAGAAATATACAACTGCCAAAAAAGTTGACGATACTCAGTTTTTAGACAGGTTTATCATTTTGTTTTTTGTATGAGTTTAAGGTTTTGAGTATCTAAATTGGATGCATTTGGATATTATCTTGGTCACCTGAGTATATGTCTTTATTTTATATTATTTTACTTTTAGGACCCGAGAGTTCTTGATTTACCTGTCATCCTTCCTGAGGAGTCCCACCGACCATATTTTAGAGGAATACATTCTAATTGGAGTTCTGGTTTTCAGATTCAATTTAGGTCTTTTGGGTATCCAAAACCAAAAGGGAAGGGTAAGGGTAAGAAAAAGGGCATGCGCTCTAGTTCTGATTCCGAAGATGATGCTATTAGTGAGTGTGCCATTCCTGTTGAAGTGAATATTTCTTCCAATTATGCTGGTGACGAGCAATATTGTGGAAGGATAAATATTGAGGTTGATGATGATACAACATTTGGGAGCCAACACAGAACTGCAGAGGACTTACTACGTGATTTTCATGTCGTCGGAGGGGATGATGATGATGATGACGATGAGTTTATGGGTCAGGATGAAACCTCTTCCATACCAGTTTTGGATTCACCCCTGCGGCCATCTCAGTCTGGTCGAGAGTGTCCCACGCTCATGCCTCTTACCCATGACCCCCATAATGCTGTAGTTCCACACCCGCTGATGGCCATTCCGGAGAGTTCATATCCTCCTGTCTTTGGAAAACCATATTTCTCTTCTTATGGATTTCAACCACCATCTCACTTTTCTCATTGTGGTGGATATCAGGGACCATATCAGTTTCACTTTGATGGATTCCAGAGCCCACATCAGTCTCATCCTTATGGTGGAAGTTAAGGATCATAGTAGGGTCATTATAGTGGGTTTGAAGGATCTGTCTATAGTCAATGAGGTCTAGGGTATCATGGAACACAGGGTAGCCCTCCATCTGCACAGGATGATTACCATCCTCCATCCAGATCAATTGAACAATGGGATCACTCCGTGCCTCATCACCAGAAACAAGACAGTGGGGGTCTGTCTCAAGAACAGTACGATCGGATTATGAGGAGAATGGATGATCATGGCCAAATTTTTTTTGAACATGACGCCCTTTTCGCTCAGCAGCTGGATCGAGACGACAGATGGGAGAAGAGGTTTAACACATAGCATACACAACTAGCTGATATTTGTAGGTACCAGGAGGAGGGCCGCGGTGAAATTAAAAGGGCTGCTGGTTGGTTGATTGAGCACAGACTCAGATGCAGCGTAGCCGCGAGAGGTCAATTCTTGGTTCGATTTACAAAATGTTTAAGAAGGGATTCAAGGGTCTACCACCTGAGCCATCTACGTACGAAGCACCAAGTATTCCATCTACATGGGAGGAACAACAGAGTGCTCATACTACACACCCACAGGCTAGTTATGCAACACCAGGTGGCCTCTTTACCGGAGATGTGGAGCTAATACCAGGTGGCTCAACAAGATTGACTGAAGCGTCTGGATCAGAAAGACAGCATGATTATTCTACACTCGGGGTCTCAACTCCTATAGGGCCTGGTTCAGAATTTCGTGCTGACATGGGTTTCAGTATGGTGTCAGCTGAAAAGCACTTCCAACATCGTCTGCAATGTCCAAAGAGAAAAATGACGGCAGTCCAATCCCCATACACAACTGTGGATGATGCCAAGATCCACAGAGCTTGGGAAAAGTTCATGATGTCCCCTGTAACATAAGAAATGTCCTTAATATGTTCTTCTTTTATTATTAGGGCATAACATAGTATACGCATATGTAAAGGTTGTTACATACATGTGTAGGATGGACGTCGGCATAGGGTACCAAGTGAAGAATGATTTCTTAGTGAGAATGATCACGTCAAATGTTTGGTTGGAGGATGAGGTATGTGATAAACATAAAATTAATTACACAATATACTTATATATGTGATCGTTGAAATGTTTTCTTTCTAGAACATTGATGCGTGTTTGGCTATATTGGCACAAGCACCTGATTACGTCGGTGTTCACCCAAATCATCGAATGCAATCGTATGCTATTCTACCGTGTCAATTTTTGGTAAGTTTTTACATGCAATACGGTTTACACTGCTAAATGGGATTTTTATTCACATTACAACCTTCTATATTATAATGTTTTCTTTATCAGGAGACGCTAAAAGCAATGTGGGATGAGAATGTTATGGCATGTGGCGATGACCCCTCCCAGTTGGTCGATTTACCTCAAGAGAAGCTATATGTTCGGGATAAGGGGTGGAATAGAGAGCTGTCATACTGGAGGCCTCCGCCATGGAACTGTTGTCATAGAGACTGCGATAAGGTTGAACGGGTGAGTATGTCATCATTTTTTAATTTTTCGGGAAGAACTAGATCATTATTGTTGTAATTCTGATTTCATTCTACTGCTGCTATTCGTAGTGCATGCACATTCGCACCATTTCACTGTGTGTGCTTATATAAGGTCTTTGAAGATCACTGTGTTCGATTCTTTGTTTCACACGTGGGTAGATACTAAAGATATTGAAGATAGTAGAAAGGAGAGCACATTGCACTTGCGAAGGTTGCTCCATATCATGTTCCATCGAAGTGGTGCCCTGTATGAGACTCCAGAACAGAAGTTCAGAGCCACTCTGAAGTGGGCTAGGACACTTGCATCCATGAGCTACATTCAGGATGAAAGTTGGTGTTGTGGTGATGCACACTTGATGGAGTACTGAAAAAAATGGGCACGGGATATATTTGTGTACAACCTTTACGTGAGAAAGGGTGCGAATACAAACCTTTCTTTTCGTTAGTATGTTCTTCTTTTCCAGTTGTGTTATATGAAATTAGTGTACTAAAACATTCTTGCAAGGAAAACAATGGACATTTCACCTGTTTTTATGATAGATCATACTTAAAACATGAAAACAAACACCAAGTCCAGACTATTTTTTCCTCCAACTTTGCATTTCAATCAGTTGATCCACAGTTTCCCCTTGTGTGACCTGCTATATTGGATCGACATTTCACTTTGTTGTGTCCCGGCTCTCTGCATCTGCTGCAATGCTGACGTCCCCGAGTACCCCTCGAAGACTCTACGCAGAACGCAGATGCGTGGTACGAGGTCTGCCTGCCTGTCGATGTGATGGTGGCTCAGTCACACGGACACTACTCACATGCTCTGGCTTGACCAATCGAAAGGATCGGGCACAGGCATAATAACATCTTGGCATAATGACAGTATAGCCGTTCGATGATACCAAGGTGCAATAAATGCACTAGTCGCAAGTTTGCAATGGCTGTTACAATCACACATTGAGACCGGAGTATTATGAAATAGATAATTATCATATTATAAGCGTAACAACATTTCAACTTACTCTATCGCCTTCAATGCGTGAATGCAAGGGTATTGATAGTACTGAAATCTGCCACTTGAGCAAGTATAATCCCTTAAATCAACAGTGAAGTTTTTTGTGGTGGAAGTGACCTAGAATGTTGTCGCAGTAAGATTTTCCACTTTAAGTTTCCATGCCTTACCATTCAACGCTGCCAACTCTCTGTGCACTTGTGTGCAAAGTATTTATCCACTATTCTCTGCACTCGTTCTTCTGTCATAGTACCATCTCTGAATGAGAGCACGTACAACCTCTAACAAACTACAAATGGGTAGTGTCCTGGCCCATAGAATGGCCTTGTTAAAAGTCTCAGCTGCATTCGATGATGTGAACTCGTAACGAGTGACTGGGCAGTGAAACCTCGACCATTTATCGTAGCCCCACCCCTCTAGCAAAGCCATCAATCGAGCATTATTATGGTTGCACAGCTTCCCTTCCCATCTCTGTAGTACGGTAATGTGATAAATCAAATAAAAACTGAATACTAATACTAAAAAAGTGCCCATACCTCTTGAATTCACGCTTGTTGTATGCCTCCACAGCCTTATTGAACTGATGCAACACAACCTTTCCAAATCCTTTGAGCCTTTTCTTTAGATGATAAGAACATAAACCATGGTGTGCCTCAGGGTACACATGTATAGCGTGTGAGATACTTTTATGCACGTCAGAAACAATAACTAGCTCATTAAGAGCGCCGTACAATTCTTTCAACCTTTGAAGAAACTGGCACCATGACTAATTTTTTTCAGTGTCACCAACGCCAACAGCTAGGGGAAAAACATTGTGATTGCCATCCTGAGTGACTGCAACAAACACGATCCCAGGGTACTTTCCTCTCATGTGTGTACCATCAATGACAATCACGGGATGACTCGCTCTAGCAAAACCCCGTATAGAAGCACCAAGTGCGTAGTACACATACCTGCATTGAAAAATTTAGTACACTTTTATACCTCATAATTTATAAAGAGTGTGTATTTACTTACTTGAAACAACTGTCAACTGTAGTTGCCAATGCTGTGTACATGCCTGGATTTTACAACTTAAGATGACGCTAGTATAAAGGTAGAGATCTGAAGAAAGAACGATCGTCTCCGTACGTGTGTCCCATAACAATATATTTTTATTTGAGGGCCAAATTATAGGAGATGTCGAAACTAAATTCTTTAAGTATCTCATCTGCCATTCTAGCAGGACACAATGCTGTGGTTTTATTGAACCGTCGAGCTGCATAGTATCTCCTAACAATTTTCAAACCTATTTGCCTTAGCGCATTAGTGTCTGGATTTAAATGACATACATGTGGAGGTGAGAACTTGATTACCCTCTATACTCCACCTAGGCCACTGGAATGCATCTCAAACATACAACCCTGCTCTACTCGGTACTTGCAGATGACGTTGAGCCTGTACCTGTCGGATTTCTTGACCCATATCTCAACTTGATTCCGCAAGTTGTACATATCCAAAGCAAACTGGCAATCAGCTTTATTATCGAAGGCAATTTTTTCATGTATCTCTCTTGAAGTATCAATATTTTTGTTATCTTCAACTTCAGCGTCCACATTACACTGTTCCAAGAACCCTGCAAAAAATATTACTTATTCTTCATTTGGTACTAGAATACAATAAGGTTCAATAAATTAACGGGTACTATTATGAACATATACCTGGAATGCTCCATGGACGGCTGAAAGAACTATCTGTATCTTGATTAGGACGAACCAGTGTGGGCATCTGCATGTGTGTCGTAATGGGGTCCAAGAAACTCATTCTGGCTTTGGCTCTGATATAGGAACACAACCTCTCGAACAGAGCAGTTAAAGGATCCTCATCTTCAGCGTTGCGTAGATCACCATCACGCCCCTCATCTTGCGAAGCCTCATCACCCTCAGAATCCTCACGCTGCGGACCCTCAAAAGAATCATACCCATCACCTTGCGATCCATCAGACCCATCATCTTGAGAACCCGCAGAACCATCACACCTATCACCCTCTGAACCCTCATACGCATCACCTTGAGAACATTCATTTGAATTGTCCTCAACTTCATTTTCTTCAGATAAACACATGTAATCTCTGTTCTCCTCCTCTTCCTCAACTTGTTCTTCACCAATGTACTCACTGTTCAAATCAATATTTATCGTATGAATCGAAAGGTTCACACCTGTACTCCCATTCGGTCCGACCAAATCCACGGGATTAGTAATATTGACAGATATAATTTGTGAACGAAGCAAGTCGGTCCAATAACTGCTCCCAGATGACACCGCACTAGGGCAAATATTATCAACTGATTGCTGTGGTATAGCCTTAACTGTGACAAATAGCATCGGAGTTAAACATTGAGTTGTATGCAGACAAGCTCAATTAAGCTCCATAAATCGACGGACATGTCTATTATACTAAAAAATTGACTTCCATGCTCAATTATGCTCAAAGTTGACGGACATGCTCAATTAGCCAAATATAATCGGAGGACATGATATAATATGCTTAAAAATGGCCAAACATGCTCAATTATGCAATAAAAATCGGTGGACATGCTCAAAAATAGTACAAATTCGGCGAACATGCTCAATTTGGGTCAAATAATCAGTTTGCATGCCTAATTACGCTAAGAATATCGGTGGACATAATCAATTATGGCCAAATAATCAGCGGACATGCTCAATTAGGGTGAAAAAATCGGCGGACATGCTCAATTAGGCTCAAATAATGGCGGACAGGGTCAATTAGGCTAACAAAATCGGTGGACTTGCTCAATTAGGGTCAAATAATCAGCGGACAGGGTCAATTAGGCTACAACATCGGTGGACAAGCGCAACTATGGTCAAATTATCGGCAGACATGTTCATTTATGGTTAAATAATTGGCGGAAGTGTTCAATTATAGTCAAATTTTTGGCGGACAGCCTCAATTTTGCTACAAATTTCGCTGGACACGCTCACTTAGGCTAAAAATAGGAGGATATGCTCAATTAGGGTCAAATAATAGGTGGACAGACTCTATTAGGCTACAAAATCGGCGGACATGTTCGATAAGGCTCAAATAATGGGCGGACATGTTCAATACCACTCAAATAATGGGCAGACAAGCATAATTGACCATGCATAATTAGCGGACAAGTCTACAGTGGGTGTATATAGTGGTATTTGTGCATATTACTTGCATACTTGACCTTTTTCCTCGGCGGACATGCATATTACATGCATACTTGACCATTTTCTTCAGCGAACGCACATATTTAGGCAATTACATAGGAAGACATAGATATATATAACCATTTTACTCAGCGGACATGCATTTTTAAAACCCTAAGACCGTAAAAAACGTTAAAACCGATACATTATAACGCAAAAATAAATTAACAGCAAGATTGAAAGAACAGTTAAACCACTACATAAAATACAATGCAAATAGTGTTAGTATCTTACCTTTGGCTCCAACTATGGATCCGTCGACAAAAACGGTTGCTAAATAGGGGAGACAATCATCTTTTTATGCTCAAATAATTTTTGGAACAAGAGGAATGAAGTTTGAATCCATTGTGTCAAATTTTGTTGTTTGTTGGTGGTGTAGTAATTTGGTTGGTGTGGATAGGTGAGAGTTTAATGAGATAAAAATTTACATAAATGAACTGTTTGTGAACACTGCCTTAATTCTAAAAATTCAGTCCATTAAATGAACTGTGTTTGAGTGACAGTGGTAGCTAATTAATGCATGTGTGTTAATCACCTAATTAGTGCATGTGTTTAATTTAAATATGCATATTATGTCCGCTTATTTTGATATTAATTTAAGGAATTTTTAAATGAAATTTGGTTGTCCGCCGAGATTTTATATTTCAAAATAATAGAATATAATTGCTTGTCCGCCGAGAGTTTTTATTTAGGAAGTGATAACATTTTATAGATTTATTTTTCCTTTTGTACATCTATCATAAAAGAATCCACATATTATTCTAACACATGTACTTCTTATCTCATTCCCAATACTAAAGGTGGGCCACTCCATAGGGGTATTCATGGCATTGCATGTTTTTTTAGGGAAAATTAAATGTATTACAAAAGTATGACAAATTAGATATTGGTCAACCCGTATAGGGCAAGTTGTGGGATTTCCCATTAATTAAAGTGTGGGCCCGCATACTCATAAAATGGATTTGCACACCACTCCATAGACATACCCAATTTTAATTCGAATCCACCAAATTATTCTGACCTGCTTGCTTCCTACGATAGCACCCACTTACCTGTTTCTCAAAGCCAAGATTGCGGAGTGGTGTCATC
This sequence comes from Pogostemon cablin, assembly GCA_023678885.1. NCBI lineage: Eukaryota > Viridiplantae > Streptophyta > Magnoliopsida > Lamiales > Lamiaceae > Pogostemon > Pogostemon cablin. Next base: position 16,377,196 of record CM042960.1, read on the forward strand.
AAACATCACTACACAAGAACTACAAGAGATTAAGAGGAATCAACAAGACAACTCCCTTATCTTGCGAAAGTAACGATCTTTCAACCATCAGTGGAAGAAATCCTAGAAAACAGAAAAGGGTGAAGAAAAGTCATCCTTACACACAAAGAAGCAGAGGATGGAGGTCCATAAGACAAAGATCTATCTAGTCCAAACAAAAAGCCTGAAGCTATAAATCAGGGCAAAGGTCTGGGCCATTAAGATGGAGTTCAAGAAGTCAAGCCCCATTCTCAAGATCAAACAAGAGGAGTACATGAAGAACTCCCACAAGAAAGACGTTCCGAAGAGCACCCACACGAGCCAATAAAAGATTCAAGGATTCCAACTGCTATAAGTGTGGAGCTAGAGAGCATATCTCATCTGATTGCCCAGAGAACCATAAGCGGGGACTACGACAGTTCGAAACAACTCCAGAAATTGAGGAAGCTGTTCACTTCCAAGATCTGGTACATGTATATCAGTTTGAAGATATATCCCTTAGAGGAGAGCATCTATGAAGAAGAATTCTTCAGTCAAGATGAATCCTCCGAAGATGAGTCGGAGTGAAGAAGAAAGCTTCAGACAGGAGATGCAAGAAGATATGTCTGGACTCTTTTCCCAGACATCCATTTCTCATAAAGTTCTTATGAGAAATATGAAGGAGGATCCAAGACTCAATCTATACGATGAATTCACCGTAGGAAGATTAGAGCGGCTTCTCAGCTTCAAAAAGAGAAAACATCACATCATATACAAAGTGAGCGAAAGAGAGATTGCCACGAAAAATGATAAACAAGAGGAGTAATTTTCACATAGAAAAACACCTAACGAACATAAACCACAATACATCACGTCATAAAGACGACAAAATCACATTAAGTATTCCTACACTATCAAACTCATAACATAGAAGATTAACAAGTTCAATCTCAAGATGACAAAAGAGTAATCACATTCCTTTCGATCCAAGCCACTCATAAGATATCTCATTCACTCAACACTCTATGAAGTAGGGTTTTAATAACACTCATCAATCGGTTGGAACCGACGTACCATAGGCTTGCTCATGGATTATGTTCACAAGCCACCCTAATTTCAATAAGTGATCAAATAAGTCTTTTATCTTAGGATGTAATATTAGGCTCTTTGGTAGAGTAGGAAAAATTTTAGATAAGAGTGACTTTACATGTGTAGATAATCGAAGAGATTATTCTTCTCTCCAATATCTTCACTTTCAAACCTCCTTCATTTTTCAAATATTCATAAATATTAAACATCAACATACCATAGATTCATTGAGCTTCTTTTAACTTGCATACTTTCTTTTTCTTTGACTTTTGAATTTCCTTGAACATGTTTTATGATTTTATTCATTTTTCCTTTTTGTTGAAGTTGCATATGCTTTTAGCTCTAGCTCTTTCAACCTTTTATTGATTCACCATTTCCTTCATTTTCTTGCACGTTTCCACCATCAAACCTTGTAGACCATCATCCCCTCAATCACCCACACATAGGTTATATATATAAGGCTTAAGTGAGTTCTCAAGGCTTGTATTGTGCTCAAATAACAAAGAATAGACTTATAAGCTCAAAATGGCTAACTAGAGATGATGTTTGGGTAAGAAATTTTTATGGCTATGACTTCACTTAACAAGGATGACCTAAGGTTATATCACAAATTTCAACCATTCGGGCTTCGTTCCTACAGTCTATGAGAAAATTCTAGTTTGTCTAAATACAACCAGTCCTCTCATCAAGAATTAACCATGGAGGCACGGTTGAAGATCAACTCTCACAAGCTTTTGCTTGGACCAAGAAGAAATATAATTACCCTTCATATTTCTCAAAATTGAACAAATTATGTAATCCATGTCATAATTTTGACTAGTAAAAATCCTTAATATGTTTGTCATCACCTATCACAAATAATGCATCATAGCTCATATTCAAAAATGACTCACAACAACCCAAAACATACCACCAAGCATCCTTATACAAAAATAAAAATTCAAACATAACACAAAAGAAAAAACTCAGCAAACTAAAAACATAATAAAAACACATAACATGCATGACCAAAATCATCCATCATAATTAAGAAATTAAAGCATATCAACTCATCATCCATAACAAATAAGCCCAACAAACATCCCATCCTTAGTTGAAAATGAAATCCTAAATTACTAAAGTAAACCTCCAACAAACATAACACATGAAGTAGCATTCTAATCCAATATAATCCAAATCAATATCAATTCATGTTAAGCAACTAGAAGTGATAAGATGTAGAGTAAACTCCCTTAAACATTTTAGACTGGAATTGGTTGGCATGAGCTTCCGACTTGTATCCACAACGTTTTCTCGATTTGATATTCAGGCTCAATTCATGCTTCCACTATACTTCATTTATGCTCAGCAACTTATCATAAACCATTAGCTCTACAATTGTAATAAAAATTTGGACTATCATGCACTTCAACACAACCAAACGAAGTGGTGAGTCAATTGACCCAATTTTACACAGATAATCCCTCAATCAATCATTAATCATGATTGATAGCACACTCAAGTGGTGAGTCACACTACGTACTCTCCCTCCAAACTTAAATCGAAACAGTTGAGAATCTAGTTGAGAATAAAGTTTGCAAAAAGTGGTGAGACTTACCCCTGTAGTTTCCAATGATCTTCATACCTTGTGATGACATATGTACACTTCTAATATTCAAGTATAGCCACCACACACTCCCCCCAAACTTAAATTAACACGTGTTAAATTTAAGTTTGAACAAAGTGGTGTGACATACATCTCTATTCCTTATCAAGTACACCTCGTCTTCTTCATACATATCTTTCTTCACAGCACAATCCACGTACATAGCAAACTACAAGAAAAATAATTAAAAACAAACATAAAATAAAACCTACTCTGCTAAGCACTCAAAAAGTTTCAAGAAGAGAGAGTATCCACATACACTATCTCCTTTTAAGAAGGAGATAGGTAATGTTTAACCCTATGGCCATTCACTACAAACTCATTGTTGGGACCCTTTAGCTTCAATGTATTTCCACTCAACACCTCAAGCACTTCATATGGCCACATCCATTTAGACTTAAGCTTTCCGGAGAACAACTTAAGCCTTGAATTGAATACAAGAACTTTGTCCCCGGAAGCAAACGTCTTCTCCTTCACTTTAGCATCATGCCATCTCTTCATATTCTCTTTGTAAATGATGGAATTATCAAATGCTCTTCCTCTAAACTCCTCAAGCTCCACTAATTTCAACAACCTAGCTTTGTCACTCTCCCCTTCATCCATATTAAGGCGTTGAATAGCCCACAATGCACGATACTCCAATTCTACGGGAAGATGACAAGCCTTACCATAAACCAATTGATATGGTGGCACACCTAGGATGGTCTTAAAAGCCGTTTAATAAGCCCATAAGGCATCGTCAAGCTTCTCCGACCAATCCTTCCTCCCTCCATTGATTGTCTTTTCCAAAACTAACTTGATTTGACAATTTGAGACCTCCGCCAATCCATTCGCTTGAGGGTGGTAATGTGTAGTCACTCGATGTTTCACTCCATATCTTTTCAACAATCCTTCCATCAACTTATTTACAAAATGAGATCCTTCATCACTCACTAATTCCCGTGGAACTCCAAACCTAGTAAAAATATTCTTTTTCAAGAACCTTTGAACGATCAAAGCATTATTTGTCTTAGTGGGGATTGCCTCCACCCAATTTGACACATAATTCATGGCTAGCAAGACGTACACATATCCTTTAGATGAGGGAAACGGTCCCATAAAATCAATGCCCCATACATCAAATATCTCAACATCAATTCTTAAACTCATGGGCATCGCATCTCGCTTATCTATTCCCCATACTCTTTGGCATCTATCACATTTAGCCACAAACTTCTTTGCATCTTTAAACAATGTCGGCCAATAGAAACCCAATTGCAAAATCTTAGCCCCTGTCTTTTGATGACCGAAGTGACCACCACACAAAGACGAGTGACATAGCTCAATAATCCCCATGACTTCTTCATTAGCCACACACCTTCTTATGACTCCATCATTGCAAATCTTAAACATAAAGGGCTCATCCCACAAGTATTTCTTTACTTCAATATAAAACTTTTTTACCTTATACTCGTTGAGCAACGTGAGCTTGATACAACAAACAAGAAAGTTGACATAATCGGCATATCAAGGCGACACATTCACCATGAGAGTACACACTTGCTCAATTTCAACTTGAAGAATTTCCTCATCCGGGAACTCATCCCCAATCGGCTTCATGTCTTCATTCTCTCCTCTATTTTCCAATCTAAACAAATGATCAGCGATCATATTGTCTACGCCCTTCTTATCCTTGATAACCACATCAAATTCCTGCAAAAGAAACACCCAATGGAATAAACGAGTTTTAGCATATTTCTTACTCATTAGGTATTTTATGGCCGCGTGATCCGTGTAGACAATAGTTTGCGTGCCAACCAAGTATGGCCGAAACTTCTTAAAAGCATACACGACGGCTAAAATTTTTTCCTCCATTGTGGTGTAATTAACTTGGCACGAATTCAATGTCTTTGAGGCGTAATAGATTGCTCTAAACTTTTTCTCCCTCATTTGCCCCAACACCACTCCTACAGATTGATCGCTAGCAACACAATGCAATTCAAATTGTAGGTTCAAATCCGGGATAACGAGTATTGGAGAGGAAGTGAGAGCATCATTGAGCACTTGAAATGAGACATGACATTCATCATTGAAGTTAAATGGACAATCTTTTTCAGGTAGTTTACAAAGAGGTTTAGCAATTTTTGAAAATCCTTAATGAAGCGTCTATAAAAGCCCGCATGACATAAGAATGATCTCACCCCCTTTTCACTAGTAGGAGGGGAAGACGTTCTATGGCTACCACTTTGGCCCTATCCACTTTTAAACCATGTTCTGATATATAGTGTCCCAAATCTACCCCATCGGTCACCATGAAATGGCATTTTTTCCAATTCAACATAAGATTCGATTTTTCTCACCTCTACAACACAATAGTGAGATTAGTCAAGCCAACATCATAAGAGGAACCATACATGGAAAAATCATCCATAAACACCTCCATGACATTTTCAATTAGACCATCAAAGATAGACATCATACAAAGCTGAAAAGTGGCCGGGGCGTTACATAGACCAAAAGGCATCATTCTAAATGCAAATGTTCCATAAGGACACGTGAATGTTGTCTTCTCTTGGTTTTTTGGGTCAATCAATATTTGATTATACCCGAAATATCCATCAAGAAAACAATAATACTCATGTCCCGCAAGTCTATCCAACATTTGGTCTATGAATGACATGGGAAACGAACTTTACGAGTATTTTCATTCAATTTATGATAATCAACACATACTCTCCAACCCGTGCTAGTTTGGGTGGCAATTGTTTCATTCGTATCGGATCGAACAATTGTCATACCACCCTTTTTAGCCACTACATGTAAAAGACTCACGTATTGACTATCACTAATTGGAAAGATAATTCCCGCATCAAGCCATTTTAACACCTCTTTTCTTACCACTTCTTGCATTAAAGATTTAATCTACGTTGGTTTTGCACACATGACTTCTCATCATCAATCAAATGAATCTTATGCATACACAAAGATGGGCTTATACCTTTCAAGTCTTTTATACTACACCCAATAGAAGATTTATGCTCTCTCAAGACTCTTAACAACTTTTTCAATTCTAAATCATTAAGGGAAGAAGATAAAATTACCGGATACGTCTCATTCTCTTCCAAGTAGGCATACTTCAAATGCTCAGGTAATAGTTTCAACTCTACCTTTTTCTTCTCTTGCATTTCTTCTTTTGGTTCTTCATCAAATTTCTCCACTTTTGCTTCCTTTGCTTCCTCACTTGTGAGTTCCCTACAAGCATTCAAACAATGCAATTCATCAATTATTTCATCATTTTCTAAACAAAAAGAAAAGTTAGATTTTATAGAGTCAATAGAGTAAGAGTGGCTTATGATAACTTCCAACGGATCCTTGGAATGAAGATGATACATATGCTCTTCGACAATGTTATCCACAACCTCCAATCTTCTACATTCCTCCTTGTTCCTAGGATACCTCATAGCCTCTCTTAATGAAAATATCACCACTTCCTCATTCACCCTTAAGGTTATCTCCCCTTTTTCCACGTCTATCAATACTTTTCCCGTGGGAAGAAATGGACGATCAAGTATCAACGGGACATTTGCATCTTCATCCATATCTAATACCACAAAATCAATGGGAAATACGAACTTGCCAACTTTGATCAAAACATCTTCCACAATTCCCTTTGGATGTGTCAATGATCGGTTGGCTAATTGAAGTGTGACTGACGTCGGTTTGACCTTACCAATACCCAACTTCTTGAAAATTGACAAGGGCATCAAGTTAATGCTAGCCCCCAAATCACATAAAGCTTTGTAATTCTCATGCTCTCCCATCTCACATGGAATAGTGAAACTTTTCGGATCTTTCAATTTAGGGGGAAGTTTCTTTTGTAGGATAGCACTACACTCCTCCGTTAAATTCACCTTTTCAAACTCACCCAAACTTCTTTTCTTTGATAAGATATCATTCAAAAACTTGGAGTAGTTGGGCATTTGAAGCAAAGCATCTGCAAAAGGAATATTTATATGTATCTTCTTCAACATCTCATCAAACTTGGCAAATTTTTTTCTAATCCATTTTTCAAGCATCTTTGTGGGAACGGAATTGCAACGGGTAGATTAGGTATTCCCCATTCATCTCTTTCAAGCTTCTCTTCTCTCTCTTTACGTTTTGCTTCTCTTCATCTTTCCCATTTCTTTGGAGACTTCACTTTTTCTTCTTCAAGCATAGGGGTACTTTCATCTTTTTCAACAATTTAAACTTCTTTCTCTTTCTCTTCTTCATCCACTCTTTCCATAGGCTCAAGTTCACACTCTACTCCCTCTACTTCCGTCGGCATAAAAGACCCTTCGTATTTTGTTCCACTACGGAGTTCAATAGCCTTACATTGCTCTTTAGGATTAGTAATGGTTGTGGATGGAAACTTCCCTTGACGATGAACATCCCCCTTTTCACTTGCCATTTGGCTCATTTGTTATTCCAATGTTTTAAACCTCTTATCAATCACTTCATCTCTTTGTTTCATATAGTCAAACATCTTGGTCATTTGATCCTCCATTGTAGACTTTCCTTCACCATTTGGAGCTTTCTCCCCCCGGATTAATGCCCAGTGGAAGAGTAAGGACATTCCCTTGATTTCCATATGACAAATTCTCATACCTACAGGGTTGGTTGAAATTTCCTTGAAAATTACCTTGCCCCCATCCACCTTGCCTTTGTTGATATTCTCCTTTTTAGTTACCGAAACCACCACCATACTTTTCTTGAAAGTTCTTACCTTAAATGTAGGCAACTTCCTCAAGTGACATCTTCGGTTGACACCAAGTATCTTGAAATCCAAAATTCAGAGACATACCTTGTTGAGGCATAGATGTAGGCATTTGACAAATTTGAGAAGATTGACTTATATTAGGCATAGACATGTCTTGTTGAGGATTAGGATACACTTGTTGATTTATCAAAGACAAAGGCACACCTTGTTGAAGATTAGGAAGCTCTTGATGGTTCACCATAGGTGTAGAGTTTGGAGACACTTGCAAATTAGCATTCATCCTCTTAAGTATCTCCATGATTGCCTTGTCGGTCATATCTTCCTTATGCACTTACACCTTTTTCACTTGTTGCAAACACTTCTTCCATCTTAGCTATTCTCTCCCTTTCTTACATATATACCTGCAACTCTATCCATAGGCCATTGACCCATATTCAAAGCAATCTCTTCACATATAGCAATAGCTCTTTCGGGAGTTTGCCCCAATATAGAACCTCCCGACGAAGCATCAACAAGCATTCGTTCACTTCGTTCACTCCCATTCAATCCTGCATAGAAAAATCCTACTTGTTGATCTTCGGGGAATCCATGTTGTGGACACCTCCTTAGCATCTCTTTGAATCGGTCCCATGCTTCACTAAATGTCTCAAGCAGCATTCGCTTGAATTGAAAGATTTGCCCTTTGAGATGCAACATCTTTGAAGGGGAAAAATATTTGCTCAAGAATCTTTGTGCTAACTCTCTCCACGTGGTGGATCCCGGTGGTATAGTATGATACCAATATTTAGCTCTATCTCTCAATGAAAAAGAGAAGAGATTCATTTTCACAATATCCTCACTTACCTCATTTATCTTGATTGTGTTGGCTAACTCCGTGAATTTGGATAAGTAAGTATTTGGATCCTCTATTGCACGACCACCAAACTGATTTGCTTGTACCATGTTAATCAACCCCGTCTTTATCTTGAAGTTGTTCACATTCAATGGTGGTCCCATTCCATAATTCCAATATTGCGGTTGGAAGTGGTCATGGATATTCATCCCCGCTCCATTGTTTCCATTACCACGGGGTTGATTTTGCACCACTGGAGGATTATTCCTTGCTTTTTGTTGTGCCATCAAATGTTGAATAATCGCTTGCAATTGTTGATTGTGTAAGTGAACTTGTTGAACATTAGCTTGTGGCACAAACTCCGTATTCACATGTCCTCCTCTAACTTTATCACCCCCTTGTTGAAAATTCCTCAAATTACCTTCTTCATCAACCATATTTGCATTATCCATTACGTTTTCCATAACTTCCTCCATATGATCTAATACTCCTCTTTTTTGTCTTCTTAAGGTAGCTTCTAATTCCAAGTTTAAAGGTTCAACAGATTGAGACCTTGCACGAGTTTGCATGTACCTAAAAGAATTTCCAAATTAGCTTACCAAATAACCAAGACAATGAAACAAGTAAACAAATAAAAGAAATACTCTTATCAAAACTAATCAAATTCAAACTCGTTACAACCAAAGGTTTAAAATTTCCCCGGCAAGTGGCGCCATGTTCTTAACCTCATTTTCGGTATCAAAATGAATTAGAGTAAGAGACTTTATCGTTGTTGTACATGTGTGACCAAGTAACAAAATTGATAAGTATGTCGTCCCAAGGAAAAGTAAACTCATAATTGTATCCGGATTTATCATTGATTGTGTTTTGTAAGAGTGACAAGATTGAAGGTTTGGTTTTATACTACTTATAATTATAATCAATTAACTAAGGAAACAACTAACAACTAATAGTATCAAATGTCAAACAAATAACAAAATGAAATGGAATGGATAGATTGTACTTAAGAAGAGAGCAAGGCTAATTATATTCATTATTAAGAAACTAGCTAGATATGCATGACTCTTAATATTGAACTTCATTAATTATAGACTAAAAGCAACCACATTTTTACCCCTAATCCCTATGGCCAAGGCAATTAGGTTTTCGACTCTTTGACAAGTCTAGATCTCCTAGGTATGTTTTTAATCTCAATTCCCTTAAGGTACTATGATCATAAGTTTGGTTCTTTTTACTCAATTTCTTAAGTGTCCCCCTATGAATGTTCTAAGTATAAGAAGGGTATGGCTTACCTCCCCTCACACTAACATGCATGCTCATTTTAATATATGATTTAATTAAACCACTAATCATAATTTTGGAATGACCATACTAACATTATGAATAGAGAATTTAATCACACAAGTATTGAAATGAAACATGATTTATTAATCATAAAAGGAAGTCCAAAATTAACTCAATTCAACATCTCAACTCCTACATATCTAGCATTCTTCTCAACCAATCATATGATTAGCCCTACTATAGGACTAGACACTATACATCATGCTCAATTCACTACAATACATGGCTTACTCCAGTTGAGCCAAATAATGAAGATAATAACAAAATAAAGGTAAGTTGGCTCCCCTTTGATGGTGAACTTCATCCTCCTTAATCATGCTAAAATCTTCAACCAATGATGAATTTCTCTTCTTAAATGGGTGGATGGATGGAATTATGGATGGATTTGAGAAGATCAAGTGGATTGGATGGATGAAGTGAATGGTGGAAGAGATGGAGATGAATGTGTGTGATTTTTAGTGTTTTGTGTGTGTTTTGATCTTCAATAACCGTACAAATAAGGTTCTCCCTTTGATTGTCGCACTAATTGTGCATTTATACCCCTTGGGGACCTTCTAGAAGCTTGTGGAATTTTCCTGGCTTTTTCTCATTTTACCCAACTCGACTCGAGTTGGTAACTCGAGTACACGCCTGTCAAATCGAGTTGCATGACTCTGAAACCTGAACAATCTCCTGAACCCAGCTCGACTTGAGTTTCAAGTTGAGTTACGTCTACCAACTCGAGTTGGCTCACTAGATGATTTTTGAATGCTGCTCTGCCCCAGCTCGACCTATGGCTCGACTTGTCCTGACCCTAGCTCGACTCGAGTTGGGTAACTCGAGCTCTCGCCTGTTAACTCGTGTCGGCTCCATCAGAAACTAGATTTTTATCGGCACCTAACTCGACTCGAGTTGCAAGTCAAGTTGGACTCTGCAACTCGAGTTGAGCTACTGGACAACTTCTAACTTCTCTTGACCCTCAACTCGACTTGAGTTGCAAGTCGAGTAAGACCTTGCAACTCGAGTTGGGTGTTTTTCAGCCCATTTCAGCTTCTGACTCCATTTTGCTCTGTTTTTGACGTGTTTCACGTACATTTATGCTCATTTCCACACATATATCAACCTGCACACATCTCTCCTAATTAACACAAAACTCCACCAAAAGTTACCCAAATACGGATACAATCATACAAAAATCCACAAATAAAGACACTAAAATTTAGGTGAAAATAACGACGATCAGCTCACGGGAAATATGATGGAAATACTGATAGTTCCTGTCGATGAAATCAAGAAGGAACTCAGTAAACTTTAGAGAGAAGTGGGTAAGACCATGTCTTGAATCCATATCAGAGCTTTTCAGATCCTTAACAAAGCAACATTTGAGAAAAGTATTGATACACCAATCGATATAACAATCTTTGATAAGAAAATCAAGAATACGAGAGAGGCATGTCTGGGAGGAATCTCAGGAATCTTGTATGCAAGTAAGGTAGCATCCTACATCTACCCAAGGATTACCTATAATCTGGCGGATAAAGATTTCAGTAGAGTACTCACCCTTCATCAAGATTTCAAGAATAAAAATTTGATGAAAGAAGGGAACCGGCCGTACTCTATCACCTATAGTATCTCGTATGCTCTATCCAACACTCGTCATTTGGATTTATTCCAAATGAAGGAGTATATCGAGATACCAGAAGTGTTCGAAAGGGTTGCATGCGCAACTAGGCCAGAAATAATGGAGTTACTGCCAATCCACGACAAGGATTTGCAAATCAAGAATAGGTCGGTCTGGAGTAGGCAAGACAGTCTCAGATTCGATCAGAGAAGGATTTTTTTCCAAGAAGATTGAATGATCAGCGAAAAATGGGAAAAGAAACCAATCATGGAAGTTATCCAGGAGACGAAAAAGTTCATAATGAAAGGTGAATTAAAATGTCCGGAAGGATGGAAAGGATTCGAAGTAATATTCGATATCACTAAAAAATAAAACTCTATTCCTTGTGATGTCTTGTATTATCTTCAACAACCAACAACTGGGAGATATCAAGGATAGCCCAAAGTTGGTGATCTTGAGCTAATAATCGTGGGAGTTGTAGGAAGATTCCCAGAACAACTGATGCTGGGATTAGAGTTTCTAGAGTATCACAAACCTTGAGAACAATTACAAGATGGAATGGAGTTCACGGTCAAAGGGAAGATATATAAAGCATATTAGAAAGGGCTTTTATAAGCTCTGATCTACCTATGACCACAAGTCCATTCTCGATATATATCACCGTCGGGATGATATAAGTAGCACCATGCAGAGTATTTTGCTGCATATATTGATTCAGGAGCCGATATCTGCATAGCGAAAGAAGGAGTCTGATCGTAATTTTGCTTATGATTTATAGAGCAAGAATACTCCACCGTTGTGCACAACGAGTGACCAAGAAATAAAATATCGAACCCAAGGGATTAGAGTTAAACAGGATACGCACTTAATAATTATCACCACTAATAATTAAGACATAAAAACCTTTTTGAGTTGGAAATTATAACTAAGATTGCAGAAAAAAATAGCAAATAAAATAAATAAATAAAAACCACACTCAATCACATGTGTTTCAAGAGACAAGAACAAGATAAATTTAGGAAAATCCAGTTTATCATGTGAAATAAGACAAATAAACAAGTGAATCAAATCATGCAGAATTTTATAGGAATGGTCACTTAAGCATGCTAAAGCACTCATGGACAAGTAAGATTTAACAATTTTAAAGAAAATAAATTCCTAGGACCAAATTAATAAGATAACCCCCTATTCCCTTCCTAGGTACTATGAAAATTAAACACCCACAACCCCTTATTCGCTTTATAGGCGATACACATGCAAAATTCCATATAGGCTAATACAAAGGATCTATCATTTCTAGGTACTAAAGGAATTGGATAGGGCTTCCTTACCATATTCCTCTTTAACAATGGTCATGCAAAGATAATAAGGTATCATATATTGACGGTCAAACAATCAAAGGCTATATATTGGTCAATCCCCTTCAATTGTCACGAAATAACAAATATAATCATGAAACACATTCAAACATCAATCATACACCAATCAATGATCATATCATGAATATATAATTGACAAGAAAATTAAGAAACATGATCATAAAGTCTAAAATAAAACTTCAATAAGGAATAATATTCTGCAAAATTATCACCACAGTGTCTAAAATCTTAAATCAACATGATAAACTTTCGAACCCTAAAACTATCAAGAGCAAACTAGCCTATGGTGTTACAAGCAACAACCATGATAAAACTGTCCTTACCCATGAGTCTATGAATCAGCAACATAAGAATAAAAGAGAGAAGAAAAACCCTTTTGTCCGGCGTAATTCTCCGTCTTCTCTTTCCATTTTGATAATCCTCCCCCATTCTCCTTCTCAAGTAGAAAATACCGTAACTGAGTGTGTAGGAATGATGGATGAAAGGCAGGTGAAGGGTACTGGTGAAAGGTGGGAGATAGAAGATATGTCGTATGGTCACGACATTCTGTTCTTTTTAGTTCTGTTATGTGTTGTCTTCTGAATTAGTAGTGAAAAGGCGTGTGATGGGCAAACACATACTGGGCTTAGTGAACAACCGACCCCACCAATGCTTATAGTTATAACATGCTGTGTGATTTCCATATACTCTTACGTGGCTAGATTGACTTTGAATGCAATTGATTTTAAATCAATTAGCATGTGTGATATGGGCCCACCACATGTTAAGAAATAGCAACACATTCACTTTTTTGGTCGACCATGTAACAGCCTCTGCATCTCCTATATAATATTTATCAATTTCACCATTAAATAAGCCTAATATCTGCAAAATCTCAACAATACCCGTGAAGTCATAAAAATATAAAAATAAACAATAAACTCCACAAATAATGCTAAAATAATACAATAATCATATAGAAACAGCTTATGAAAAACACGCATTTGCGTGCTGAACAAAGTCTTTTCTAAAGACTCTGGTAAAGATTTGTCAATCGTACTAGAAAAAGATTTCTCTCAGAGTGTGCTAATCCTTAAAAGAGGAATCAAACAAGAAGAAATTATGATCGGGGGAGCGGATCGTACCCCATGGTACAAGGTGAAGACTCCACCGATATATTTTCACGTCACTGGAGCGGATATCTTATTAGGAAATAATTTTCTACAGACATTCAAGCATTTTACTCAAGACTGCGTAATGCATTTTAAAGAAAAATGTCAATTAGATTCCGCAGCAAGCGTGGTGATAATGAAGGAAAATATAGCCATCCAAAGATGAACGATCGAAAAAGATATGGCGAAGCGGTCCTTTAAATGAGAACCAAGACTAGAGGAAGATGGAAGATAGAGAAACTAAAGGAAAAATAATCAACCTTCTCAAAGCTAGCTTGAGAGAAAACCTATACAGAGACGTCAGAATCGAAGAACGAACATCTTTGGAAGAAAAAGATACAAAGGAACTTCAACGAGGATTCTATAGCCTGGTGGGATAAAATGAGCTCAAAGCCTCACTCAAAGTGAAAGAACGAAAGGAGCATGAGTTCGTGATATACAAGCCTATCCCGATGAACCAAGAGGATCGAAAGAATATGCAGCAAATACTTAAAGAACATCTGGACCTTAAGTTGATATCACCAGGAGTATCTCCATACAGCAGTCCAGGATTTCTGGTTCGAAATCATGGAGAAATAAAGCAAGTGAAGCCAAGACTTGTGATCAACTACAAAGGGATCAACAACATCTTGGAATTCGATGGATACTACATACCAAGTAGGGAACACCTGGTCAACTGTATCAAGAATGCCAAGGTATTCTCGAAGTTCGATTGTAAATCTGAGTTTTACCAGATCATGATGGAGGAAGGAAGCAAAAAGTTTACAGCCTTGTCCACACCACAAGGCCATTATATCTGGAATTCTATGCCTATGGGCTGATTGACATGAAATTCACCTAGAATTTGGGCTTAATTGCATGAATTTATGTGGATTTATTTGGCTTGGCATGAGTTTAATGAAAATACTATTAATTACTTGATTACTTGGAGAGAGATATTTTTCTTAATTTTTTTAGAAATAAGGCGATTTTGATAAAAATGGATTCTACAAGTGAAGAGGAACATGTGAGAGAAAATAGAACTCGATTTGGAGTTAAAACGAGCGTGAACGGGCCAAAGGAAAATTGCTAAAAATTCCAAAAATTACATCCTTGTTCCAAGTGCTAAAGTATCCCAAAAATTCCGTGTATCGACATGTCTTGTCGTTGCTTTACCCTTAGTTGTTTTGCATGATTATCATATGTGAGTTTCTTCCATTTATTACATGAGGGTTTAATATAAGGGGAGCCCGGCCAAGGAGTTCTTATGTTTAGAACAACGTAAATGAACACTAGGGAGATCACTTAGGCCCGAGGATTAATCTAGTGAAGGGAACCCTATCCATACGAACATAGTACCTTGAAGGGAATTGTAAGTAGGATTGATCTTAGGAACTTTTTAGGGATTGTGAAAACAATTTACATCCTATTAACCATGGCCATTGGGGATAGGTAGAAATCGTGATCGCTTTTACCATGATTTGCTTAAAAATAGAAAACAATTAAAGATGTTGGATGATTGATTATATAAGTGCATAATGAAAACTACCATGTCATTGAAAATCCAAAAATATTGTAATTAGATTTATTTTTTCATGCATTTTATTTTCTTTTATTTTTAAACCTCCTTTTCGATCGTTCCTAACTAATCACGATGTTATGCCTAAAGTCCATGAATCCTAAATTCTTTTGGGTTCGATATTTTATTGCTTGGTCAACCCGACTATTAACGACCAATTAATGGCGTCGTTGCCGAGGAATTTAGTTGTATTTGTGACTTTGGGTTCGTTGAGTGGTTACGATAGGGACATTTTTTTGTTTTGTTTTGTTTTCATTTTATGGTTCTGTTTGTAGGGACTAAAGCGTGGAGCCATGATATTGGCAAATGAACCCCAGATATATCAGAGAAAAAATGATAATCTTTTCGAAGATTATTTCTCATTCATCTTTGTTTATGTGGATGACATCCTCATAGCCTCAAAAAACATGAGGGAGCATTTGGCACATTTGGAAGTATTTTCTTGGAGTTGAGATCGACGAATCTGGGATTATTCTACAACCACACATTGTAGAGAAAGTTCAACGATTTCCTGAGGATATCAAAGACAAAAAGCAACTCTAAAGCTTCCTAAGTGTTTTCAACTTTTTTGGGATGTTCATAAACAATCTAGTACAATATCGGAAGGTGTTCAGTCCTCAATTAAAGAAAGA
The DNA here is from genome assembly GCA_023678885.1 of Pogostemon cablin. NCBI lineage: Eukaryota > Viridiplantae > Streptophyta > Magnoliopsida > Lamiales > Lamiaceae > Pogostemon > Pogostemon cablin. The sequence goes on from CM042960.1 coordinate 16,393,161, forward strand.
TGTTGAGTTCAAATGGGAAGAATCACTGATTAGCCATAACTTGTAGTCGGGTTGACCAATTCAAGAATTTATCGAACCACAGGGAGGTCGGCGCTAGAGCTTAAGCGTGATCACGTTTATCGCAATTTTATAGAGACGGATCATCAATGTGTAGTTTGATCAAACAAGAAATTAAATCAATCAAAGCAAGCAAGCAAGCAACGATTAGCAAACAAGATAGATGGATGAAAAGTGGTTTTCCAAGTTGAGTAAAAGTGAGATTAACAACAATTGAGAAGTGGAAATCCTAGGATAAATGTATCAAATTCATATGATCATTGGTTTAGACTAAGGGCCAACACTAAGTTCACCTAAACTCTATCTCAAGACGATTAGGATATGGAATCAAGCTCAATGGATTGGTTCTCATTCAAACAATCCCATCTAGGTACTAAGCTTGAAATGAGAGTCCATTCACACGATTAATCAACCTCTCGATCAAACCAATCATATGTTATATCAAAGAGTTCTAAACTCTAAAGGATTTCTCAATCTCTTTACAATTTATAATGCACATGAAGTGTTTGATGAAATGATTAACTCAATTATCCTAAGCACATAACTGATTTATCAATCTAATCACATATTTAGAACAACTAAACACACAAATCATCAATACAAATCAAGCAATTAATAATCAATGATAGAAAACCATAGATCCAATCAACATATGAATTCAAATACAAAAATCCTAAAATCATCCAACAACTCTCATGTTGCTAATCTCACAAGGGAGATTAGTCTACCATATTCATAAAGAAATTAACATGGACAATTAAATCCTTACAAATCATGATAAAACTATGAGGTTTATTACAAAGATTGAATGGAAACTCCCTTGATCTATCTTCAATGGTGATCTCCTTCCCTTCTTTGCACTTTCCTCTCTTCCTTGATCCTTTTCCTTCACTTGGATATAGAAATTGATGGTGGGATGATGGTAGATCCAAAGGATGAATAATGGATGAAGATGATGGTGTGGAATGGAAGAAATGGTGCGTGAGGTGTGAGCAGAGCTGTAAATTTTGGATCTCTCTCTAAAATATTAAAGTATTGGGTATTTATATCCCTTGGGAAGCTTCTAGAAGGATTCTGATTTTTTTACAGAATTTCACACAACACGAGTCGTGCTCTACAACACAGCCAAAAGGTGGCCGTGTTGGGTGAATTGATGCTGCCGCACGGCCTCTCCTTACAAGCCCGTGTTGGCTACACGGGCCTTGTGCTGCGACACTACTCGTGGACCCGACACGGCCAGTCGTGTTGCTGCTGCCCTGTTTCCTTCACTGTTTTAGCTCATTCTCCCTCGTTTCAACTCCGAATTGAGATCTGTTTTTTCCTACGTCTTCATAGTTTTAAGCTCATTCACACACATTTCAATAAAAACACAAAACACAACCAAATAATACACAAATATGAATAAAATAATACAAAAACACACAATAAAAGATACTAAAATTTAGGTGAAAATATCACTCATCAATCACACCGAGAGATGGTTAAACAATTAAAGGGGGTTTAAAAAAAGCTCCTAAAGTTAGCCATTCCAAATGACGATGATAATCTGGTACTATATACAGATGCCAGTGACCATTGTTGGGCAGCGGTACTTACCAAGTCCACATCAGAAGGAGATGTATTATGCAGATGTTGCTGTGGACACTTTGCAGAGAATAAGGCAAAGAGATGGCACATCAATCAGAATGAGTTCTTTGCAGTCCGAAAGGCGTTAAAAAAATGGCCGCTATTGTCATTATTAAATATGTTGAAAATATTTTAGCAAATTTCCAGACGAGAGATGGAAGGAGGTGAAATAGACTCCATCCTAATGAGATCCAAGCACTTGATGGACCTCCTTACGATGCTCCAAAAGGATTTCGAGACTCTGTCAATGAACGCTAACGTTGCTGAAAAATTACAACAAGAAGATAAGACCAACGTGTCTAATCTAATATAAGATTGTATCCGCAGCCATGCGGGTCTATTCGAGATAATAAAAGTACCTTTATTCTGGTCAGTTATGAATAATCGACAAAAGGAATATATTCGGGAGCGGGCCCTAAACCCGGAGTAGGGGATTCAAGTACCCCTAGCACGAGTTCTGGATCAGATCTTCCAAAAGAAGAAATGGCCTAAGAAAAAATTGAAGCTCTGGAGTCACATCTAGAGTCGACAAGTCAATCTAGAACCTTTGGGTTAAAGAATGAGAGATCAACCTTAAGCCTATGACGGGCACAGCTATGGTTGATATTAACTTAGCTGATTTTTCTCATTGGCAAGAATACCAGGCCAGTTGGGAGAAATTTAGCACACGACAGGGAATTTATCCGAAGAAGTGCCAGATAGATGTGTCTGGGGAATATTCCCAAGTCTGGATGAGTCCTGGATCGAATCCAGAAGAAGTCAATGAATTGTTCAACTTTGGGACATTAGCCTTAGTATACACCATGACGCCTAGCTTCAAAGAAATTTTTAAGCAACCAAAGTGGATAGGGGATGTAGTGTTCAATGTATGGTCAAATAATATTACTTTGACCAGGGGAGAACCAATGGAGCTATATTTCATTAGTGTAGCTCCAGAACCAGTTGGAAAAGGCCGTCATGAGGCCTTTAATTATATCACTTTAAAGGCCAGATATTAAAGCTGCGAATATCATCAAAGAGCCATCGAGGAAGGAACCAATCCTGATTTCAACCTACTCAGAGGATCAAATCTCTACTCGAAGAGCGAGGGTTTGTACGCCTGCTTCTAGACAATAATCGAAGTTAAGTTTCCATTGAAATTTGAAGACCACAGTGAGAATGGATCTTTCCTATTGAATATATTAATAGGAAAAAAGACAAAGTATGCGGAAGACTGTTTAGAAAGAAAGAGAAATCTGCTCAAGGAAAACAAGCTGCTGATGAGTAGGGAAACTCATTGGAAATTTTGTTGTATGATCCACCGAGGAAGATGAAAGGAAAGGATATGCACTAATTGCCCCATCCAAACTGAACCAGTCTTTAGAAAAGAAGTGCAATTGAGCATTGAAAGAAACAGGAATGCTAGACCTGTCCCAGCAAAAACCAAAATACGTGGAAAGAATAGGATAAAACCTCTTCAAAATAATCAAGAGCCGAAGGACCTTTCGGATACCAAAGGAGACAAATGACTCTTCAAAAAAAGTAAGGATCGGATGACTTTTCCAAAGGGGTAAAAGATTATGTAACCCTTCGAAAGGGGCAAAAGACGAGTGCAGAACAGCTGCCAACAATAATGGAGCAGTGATGCAAGAACATTGACATAAGTAATGATGTCAGCAAGAATAGAGATGCTTTGAAATCCAAATTTCACATCTGAAAACCTTTATAAATAGAAGAGTTGAGAAAGCAGAAGACATCGACCATTACCCTCTATTTTCTCTTATTCAATAAACATTGTAGTTCTTTCTTTTCTTGTATGAATGTTTCTGTTTCAGCTACCATAGGTAGCTAGAGGAGTCTTCTCCTCTTTTTTAAGTAGTATAAGTGTGTAATAATTTTTTCACTCAATAAATAAATAATCTTGGGCTACTGTCTGAAGCATGTAACCTTCCATTTTTTTGCAACCTTAATCTCCATACTTTCCGATGAGAAACAGTAGCAGCATTCTATACACTCGGCGTAAAAAATGAACCAGGGTTGTGCTGAGGTTTGCTGAAAGAATGAGATTGAACCATCACACTGCGAGGCACGTGGTTGGCTATGAGGAGTGGCTGTAAAACCTCCCAGATACCCGGTGGATTGACGGTTAAAGAAGGTACTAATACTATTTCAAGTTGGTTAATATTGAGTTAATATTGTTAAATTAATGTACGGAAGTACACTGGGCCTGATATGGTCGTAATTGACTATGTCTATTTTGAAAAAATAGATGAAAATCAGATTTAAAATAAGGTATTACATAAAGTTGGGCATATAATAGAAAAAACATGGTAATAGTAGAAGTTAGGCTGGTAATAGCAAGAAAGGACAAAGAATGGACCATAAAGGAATAAATTTGAAAAAATCAATAAAGAAAGGACCAAAAATGGATTATGCTATTCTTAGAGGACTAAAAATGATAATAATCCCATTTTTTTTACTTATTTACTCTTACTATTCAAAATCAATACTCAATGTGTCCTGGTGTAGGTCCCGGTATAGGTCATCTATGTGGGACAACCGACTTCGATTTTGGTATAGGTTTTGGTGCAGGTCACCCACACGGGTCGGTACCCACATCAATTATGGCGCAAGTCATAGTGTATGTCACCCACATGAACGGCGATGGCGGACTGCGGACATGAACGTTTAGTGGTACCGATAAAATAAGCTTAACACTATTAATCTTTAGTTGTACTTCCTTCGTCCGCCCAATATGCATACATTTGCTTTTTGCGTGGATTAAGAATATTATTATTTAATGTGTAATAGGTAGTTTATTAGTAAGGTGTGTGGGACCTATATTTTAAATGTATTAGTGATATGTGTAGGTCTCATGTGTTTTAAAATAAAAATATATACCTTTGGTGTGGACGCGTGAAATAGCTAATTTCAAAATTAGTCCTGTAAGTATGGCCTTTTCCACTTTTGGTCATTTATCTATGTGAATTCTCAATTTAGTCCTAGAAAGTCCAAAAACAGTCCTTTAGTCCAAAAATGGTTCTTTTGCGATTTCCAAACCAATAATTTTCACCATGCTATTTATGAAAATGCAACTAGGTTTTTAAAAAAGAGTATACTTAATTATAATGTTGATTTTCATCCGATTTCTGCTCAAAATGGTATTAGAGCCCTTGGTTTTAACTTTATGAATGAAAAATTTATTATATACTTATATCACTTAATGAGAGGAGAGTTTCAAGAAATATGGATCTGAACAAAAGTTCGACATCCGAGAGTGACAAAACTATTAGTCCTGTTAAAAGCTGTAGCAACAGGGACTTCTGGGCTGTTAGATATGATGAAACAAGTAGTCTATACAGCAATATTATAATGTTCTGTATAGACAATATGCGGAAAAAAATACAAGGACGCCGATCGTTTCTAGCAGATGCCTGAGCTAACCACACCAAAGAGGAACATCTGGAGGAAGGTCGCCAGATGGAGATAAGATACTCTAAGGAAGTATCAAGAAATATAGTGGAACTCCAAAGTTTTACTGAGATCCTTGCACGTGTTCCCAAACAAGAACAATGGAGGAGATGACCAAACCAGGGTCCAAGAGAGATCTGCAAGCCCTATCATTTTTTATATTAGACAGAATGACAAAGTGAAAGGAGATCGAGGCAGATAACTCTAAGATAAACTAAGATCTTAGATAATTACAGAAGACGGTAAAATTCTTTGGAGAATATTGCCAAAATATGTTTAGGACAATATTTGAAATCAGCCTTAAGATGGATAAGGTGGAGACACTGCAGAGCAAACAACTCGACCTCATCAAGGAGCTGATAAAACAAGTAGAGTTTTTGAAAACCAAGTTAACGGGACGAAAGCAAGGAGGAAGGTTGCCACCAACCTTCGGAATAGAACCCCTTTTACACCAAAAGGGAAAGACGACAGAGGTCACAAGGCCAAAGTCAGAATCCACATCCCCGGATGGAAAGAGCAAATCTTGAAGATCTACAAGATGTATATGAGTCCTTCCAAGGACTATCAATTGTAGATCTAAAGATGAATGTTGGAGAAACATCAAGCTCACAACAACAATCTCAGGCTCTGACACAATGTGATCTAAGCCAAAATGAAGAAACTTCTGGATCACATGGAGTCCATGAAGCAAGATAAGAAGAGGCATATCAATACCAAGGACACTTCAAAATGAAGGCGATGGGATTGTCAATAGGAGCAAGCCGAGTTCGAGGATCTATCTACACCTCAAACTGATAAATCCATACTGATTGATCCTAAACCTCGACAATCTAGACTTCAAGAATAGAGAAACCCTGATCGATGAATGGATAAATGCCATGAAGATTGTAGGAGGAGCACTAGAGCTGGATACCGAAGGGTTCATAAGATTCTTAACTATGAGCCTAGAAGGATCAGTAAAGTGCTCCTGGGAGGAGCTCTCAGACGAAGTCAAGAAGGAGGCCATGGAAGGCGAAGACCTCAGCAATATTATTGATCACATGGCCAAGATCTTCAAGATCCACTTCATCGTAGTAGGCTACTTCGAGGGAATGGAAGAAGAAAAGAAGAAGAAGTATAGGAATGCCATATATAGTCTGGAACTACTTGACATCTGTCACGTAGATGAGCACATCAAACTCTTTACCGAGTATAGATGGAAGTCAAAGGTGAAGGAGGATAAAGTATTCCACTTATTCTTTGCCAAAATTCCAGGCCCATGGAGAGAAATGCTGATCAGAGAGTATAAACCATGCGAGCTGGATTCAATAGCAAGGAGGATGTCCTTTCTCAAATCCAAGATTGCGGAGTGGTGTCATCAAGCATCACTACATAAGAACTACAAGAGATTAAGGAGAATCAATAAGACAGTCCCCTTATGCTGCTAAAGCAATGATCTTCCAATTATCATTGGAAGAAACCCAAGAAAGCATAAAAAGATAAAGAAACATCATCCTCACACCCAAAGGAGTGGAGGATGGAGGTCCAGAAGACCGAGATCCTTTTGGTCTAAACAGAAGGCCCGAAGCTATAAATCAGGGCAAAGATCTAGACCATCATGATGGAGTTCAAGGAGTCACGCCTTATCCTATGGGCCAAACCAGAGAAGTACATGAAGAACTCCCACAAGAAAGACATTTCGGAGAGCAGCCACATGAGCCAATGAAAGATTCAAGGATTGCAACTGCTACATGTGTGGAGCCAGAGGGCATATCTCACCCAATTGCCCAGAGAACCTGAAGCGGGGAGTGCGACAGTTCGAGACAACTCCAGAAATGGAGAAAGCTGTATACTTCCAAGATCTAGTACATGTATATAAGTTTGAAGATATACTCTCAGACGAGACCATCTATGAAGAAGAGTTCTTCAGTCAGGATGAATCCTCTAAAGATGAGTTGGAGTGAAGAAGAAAACTTCAGGCAGGAGATGCAAGAGGACATGTCTGGATTCTTTTCCTAGACATCCATTTCTCATAGGACTCTAATGAGAATCATGAAGGAGGATCCAGGACTCAATCTATACGAAGAATTTACTGTGGGATGACTATAGCGGTTCCTCAGCTTCAAAAAGAGAAAGAATAACATCATATGTAAGGTGACCGAATGGGAGATTGCCATCCCAATTGAGATCACGAGTAATGTGATGGAAATGCAACTAGTCCTTGTTGATGAAATCAAAAGGGAGCTAAGTAAACTCAAGGAAGGAATGGCTAAGACTATGTTTTGGATCCATATCGGAGCAATCCGGTTCCTCATCAAAGCAACTTTCAAAGAAGGTATCGATACACTAATCGATATTGTAATTTTTTATAAGAGGATTAAGAATACAAGAGAGGCTTGCTTGGGAGGAATCTCAGGGAACCTATACGCAGGCAAGGTGGCATCCTACATATACACAATGATTGCCTACAATCTACCTGATAAAGACTTCAGTAGGGCACTCACCCTTCATCAAGATTTCAAGAATAAAGATCTGATGAAAGAAGGGAATAAGCCTTACTCTATCACCTACGATATCTCGTATGTTTTGTCAAACACCCATCATTCAGATCTATTCCAAATGAAGGAGTACATTGAGATACTAGAGGTGTTCGAGAGGGTTGCATATGTAATTAGACCAGAAATAATGGAGTTACCAACAATCCACGATATGGATTTGCATATCAGAGACAAACCATTCTGGAGCAGACAAGATAGCCTCAGATTCGACCAGAGAAGGATTACTTTCCAAGAAGATAGAATGATCAATGAAAAATCGGAAAAGAAGCCGATCGTGGAGGTAGTCCATGAACCAGAAAAGTTCACAACTAAAGGTGAACTTAAATGCCCAGAAGGATGGAGAGGAGTTGAAGTAACATTCGACATTACTAAAAGGGAAAACTCTTTTCCTTGTGATGTCCTATATTATCTTCAACAGCCAACAACTTGGAGATATCAAGGACAACTCAAACTTGGAGAACTTAAGTTGGTAATTGAATGAGTAGTAGGAAGATTCCCAGAGCAACTGGTGCTGGGACTTGAATTTCTCGAGGATCACAAACCTTGGGAAAGATTACAAAATGGAATTGAATTCACAGTCATAGAAAAAAGATACTAGGTTTACTAGTAGAGGATCGGGCTTACAAGCTCTGATCTACCCATGACCACAAGTCCATTCTCGATATATATCACCATAGGGATGATATATATGGAGCATCGTGCAGAGTATTTTGCGTCATACATTGATTCAGGAGCCGGAATCTGCACAGCAAAAGCAGAAGTCTTTCCTAAATTCTCAGGCGAAGAATTACTAACAGTACTAAGAAAAGATTTCTCTCAGAGGGTGCTAATCCTTAACAGAGGAATCAAGCAAGCGGAGATTATGATCGGAGGAGTGGATCGTATCCTATGGTACAAGGTGAAAACTCCACCAATATATTTACACGACATCGGGGCAGATATTTTGTTAGGAAATAATTTCCTACGACATTCAAGCGTTTTACCCAAGAAAACGCAACAAGGAGGCTTATTTTCACAACCCCTTATGGACATAAGATAATCGTACCAAGACTGCGTAATGCATTCCAAAGAAAAATGCCAATCAAATTTCGCAGCAAGCTTGGTGATGAAGGAAAACTTAGTCATCCCAAGATGAATGATCGAATGAGATATGGCGAAGCAGTTCTTCAAATGAGAACTGAGACTAGAGGAGGATGAAAGATGGAGAAACTAAAGGAATATACGATCCACCTTCTCAAAGCAAGCTTAGGAGAAAGCCTACAGAGAGACATCACAATTGAAGAACAAACATCTTTATAAGATGTCAAGAAGAAGATACAGAGGAACTTCAATGAGGATCCTCTAACCTAGTGGGATAAAAACGAGCTAAAAGTTTCACTCAAAGTAAGAGAATGCAAGGAGCATGAGTTCGTAAGATACAAGCCTATCCTGATTAATCAAGAGGATCTAAAGGATATGCAGCTAATATTAGGGAACATTTGGACCTTAAGTTGATATCACCAGGAGTATCTGCATACAGCAGTCCAGGATTTCTAGTTCGAAATCATGGAGAAGTCAAGCGAGGAAAGCCGAGACTTGTGATCAACTACAAAGGAATCAACAACATCTTCGAGTTCGATGGATACTACATACCAAGTACGGAACACTTGGTCAACTGTATCAAGAATGCCAAGGTATTCTCAAAGTTCGATTGCGAATCTGGGTTCTACTAGACTATGATGGAAGAAGGAAGCAAGAAGTTCAAAGCATTCTCCACACCACAAGGCCATTATATCTGGAATGTCATGCCTATGGGTTTGGAAAATGCGCCTCAGATATACCAAAGGAAGACGGATAATCTTTTCAAAGATTATTTCTCATTCATGTTTGTCTATGTGGATGATATCCTCATAGCCTCAAAAAATATGAAGGAACATTTGGCGCACCTGGAAGTCTTTTCAGAAGTATGTAACAAGGAAAGATTGATGCTTTCTGAAAAGAAGGCAGTAATGGCAACAAGATAGATCGAGTTTCTTGGAGTAGAGATTGATGAAAAGTCTTGAATTATTCTACAACCACACATTGTAGAAAAGGTTCAAGGATTTCCTGAAGATCTCAAAGACAAGAAGCAACTCCAAAGCTTTCTAGGAGTGGTCAACTTTGCTGGAATGTTCATCAACAATCTAACATAATACAGGAAGGTGTTCAGTCCTCTATTAAAGAAAGATGCAGATTCAAATGGGAGGAATCACATCGAGAGATGGTTAAGCAATTAAAGGAGGTTAGCAAAAAAGCTCTCGAAGCTAATCATTCCAAACGATGAGGATGATCTGGTATTATATACAGATGCCAGTGACTATTGGTGGGAGGCGATTCTAACTAAGTCTACACCAAAAGGAGAGGTATCATGCAGATACTGTAGTGGACTCTTTGCAGAGAATAAGCTAAGAAATTGCACATCAATGAAAATGAGTTCTTTGCGGTTTGGAAGGCATTTAAAAAATGGCCACTATTTCTTCTTGTGAAGAAATTTATCCTTAAAATTGATAACACGAGCATCAAAGTGATGAGTGTGTAAATTCACTAGTTTCAAGCCTGGATTCGTGTGTTCATGGTATAATAAATGGTTGTAATTCGATGTGAATTGGTATACATAGTTGAAAGTCACAAATCAGGTGTCTACAAGGCTATTTGTGCTGATTTTCGATGCAAACGAGTTGGAAGTGATCAGATCGGGAAAGAGGAAGAAACAGGTGTGTAATTCAACCACGCAGGGTCGGATTTGACCAGAAGAAGAGAGTTCGACAAAACACTTCTGGTCGAAATGAGAGCGGAAAAGTGTCGTTCGACCACGATAAGGGAGTTCGATGAAACCACTTGGTCGAACCATGGTCGAACTAAAAGCCTAAACAGAAGTAGTGTTGATTCAACCAGGAAGTATTCGGTTCGACCAACACTTTGGTCGAATCCAGAATCACAGGCCAAGTTACAGACGGATTCGACCTGCAGGGAAAGGTTCGACCAATACTCTGGTCAAATTCGGAATCAGAGGCCAAGTTACAGACAGATTCGACCTGGGATTCGACCTGCAGGGAAAAATTCGACCAACTTGTTAAGTTGAATTAATATCCTGAAACTTGCCAAATTCATATTTTTACACCTTCAGTGTGTGTGTTCGCTCATAAAGCCCATCCAAGCCCATAAGGAGAGTTTACATGTATAAAAGAAGAGCTTTCACAGGAGAAAAAGGAGCATTCATCATCCATCATTCACCAAGCCCTACCACCATCCAAAGGAGTCATGAGGAGAGGTTCGTTTGGTTAGTCAAGTAAGATCATACCAACTAGCCATGATTGTTCCTAGATAAATCATGGGCTAGAACCGCTCCGGTAGTTCTAGGGTTATGAAAGTTTTATGAGTTAATTGAATTTCCATGTGTAAACTCCGTACAACACTACTTGTGGTTTATTCTATATAAGATTGTGTCTTTTTAATTCATACTCATGGTCGTTTTGTGCATCTATAACTGTTATGTAAAGTCTGAATACATCTCTTGGTTATTGATTGAGTGCGTTCACACGCTGAGAAGGATTGCATGTTATAATTCTAAGTGAAGGGATTACGAAGTCTTATTAGAACTATTTTATATAGATACTTGTTAATTGAATCGTATTCCGGTTAATAAGTAGGATAAAGAGTATAACTTTATAGTACCTAAAAAGGGAGGTCAAATCGAGTTAGAGTATTAAGTGCGTGGGAAATAATTGATTATGATAGTACCTAGAAAGGGGGTGAAGTATATCTCTTGCTCCGAGTATATTCACACGTGTCATACGCTTGCTTACTTGTGTCTATAGAGTATGCTTGCATGGTTTAGTGATGCGTCCATAAACAACAAGGTAGAGTCGGATATCAATAAATGGAAAGGAAATTACTAAGTAAAACTAGATTACCTGATTAACTACTCTATTAATTACTTGATCACAACCGAAATTTCTCTTTTGCTTGTTATTTATCTTGCTATTTCAATTATATGTTATTTAATTTCATAATCAAACCAAATTCAATTTACCAACATAATCTTAGTTAATTAGAATATTTTTGAATTGATAATAAGCTGTCCATTGGGTTCGATAATCACTTGGTCGCCTATCGAGACTACAATTGATATCCTTATACTTGAGGATTAACTTGTGTGTTGAGAAAACGCTCATCACAAAGCCTTTTTGAAAAATAAAATTGAATCTAAACCAGAAAAGACTAAACTTTTAAGATGGCAAGCAGAATGTCAATTTTATGATTTTAATATTATCATTATTAAGTCTGTTGATAATGTTTTGGCAGATTTCCTGACGAGAGACAGAGGGAGCTGAAATAGACTCAATCCTTACTGTTTCAAGGCACCCGATAGACACCCTTGAGTTGCTTCAAAGGGAATTCGAGAATCTAGCACTCAATGCAAAGCGTGCTGGAAGAATACAAGAAGATGATCAGACCAAAGTGTCCAATCGCATACGAGAATGTATTCGCAATAATGCGAGTATATTCAAGTCATTACGAGAGCCACTCCTCCGCGCTGTTAATAGCAATAGCAATCAACAAAAGGAGAGTAGTCGAGAATGGGGCTCTAAATCCTAAGCAAGGGATTCAAGTACCCTTAGCACAAGCCCTAGATTGGAACCTCCAAAATAAGAACCGATCCAAGGAAAAATCGAAGACCTAGAGTCAAATCTAGAGTCAACGAGTCAACCCAGCACCTCTGGGGTTAAAGAGGGAGAGATTAACCTTAGGCCAATGACGGGCACTGCTAAGGTTGGTATTAACTTTGCTAATTTCTCTTATTAGCATGAATACCAGGCCAGCTGGGAGATATTAAACACCAGATAAGGGATCCGACCGGAGAAATGTCGGGTGGACATATCTAGAAAATATCCCCGAGTTTGGACGCGAGAAGGCTCAAATTCAAATGATGTAAAACAGTAATATGATTTTGGGCCACTATCCTCAATTTATACTATTGCACCAACCTTCCCAAAGATTTCAAAACTGCCAAATTGGTTGGGGAAAATAGTTTTTAAAACATGGGAAAACAACTCGACTCTATCCAGAGGAGATGTACTGGAGCTTTACTTAACAAGTGCGGCTCCAGAATCGATTGGGAAAGGTAACCACGAAGCCTTTCATTTCATCAAGCTAAGAAGACCCGATATTTAAGCATCAAACAAAGTCAAGGAGCCTTCTAGAAAGAAACCAGTCCTGGTTTCTACATTTTATGAAGAACAAATCTCTACGAGCAGAGCGAGAGGTTTGTATGCCTGTATTAAGGCAATGGTCGAGGTGAAATTTCCATTCAAGTTTGAACACAAGTCTTTGAATGGATCTTTTCTGTTAAACATTTTAACAGGGAAGAAGACGGTATTTGCTGGAAAGCCTTTTAAGAAAAACAAGACCTTCTTTGGAGAAATAAGATTCCGGTGAGCAAATAAACTCATCGGAGATATTGTAACATGTCTCATTTTGGGCAATGGACAAACAAAATATGCACAAGCTGTTCCACCCAAACCGAACCAGAGTTTACAAAAGGAATAAGGTTGGGCATAGCGATGATCAGATTACCCAAGAGTCAAGAGAATCATCAGGCACCAAAGAGGAAAAATGACTTTTCAAAAAGCAAGAGCCAGGTGACTTTTCTGAAAGGGTAAGAGACTTTTGACCGACAAGAAGGATGGCCCACAAGAAGGCATCCAATAAAGAATAGGGACTAGCCAGCCACTAAAACTGGAATCCAATGCAGGTGACATAAGTGCTGACGCAAATATGGTAACGTAAGTGACGTCACAGAGAATTAAGAGGCTTTGAAATCTGAATTTCAAATCCGAAAGCCTCTATAAATAACAAGGCTGAGAAAGCAGAAGGCATCGACCATTCCCCTCTGTTTTCTCTTTCTAAATAAACATTGTATTCCTTTCTTTGTATGAGTATTCTTGTTAGATTGTATACTAAAAGTCTAGCTTTTTGTATGAAAAATGTGTATATAATATTTGAAATGAGAATCATGTGATCAAATGTTTGCAATTAAGTTATTGCAAAAGTTCGTTTACTTTATACTGTAGATAATGTGATATGCGGCGTCATACGGAAGATCATATTATCGACTTCTTATAAAGTATAAACAGATGTTCACAACCGAGATAGACGGGGACTATCAATCGATATGGTTGTAGTGTGATTTGGTATTAGTCTGTCTTGACTATAAAATCACACTAGTGCACTTTGTGTATTGAAGAGGACCGCGTTGAGATCGTTCGGTTTATACTGATTATATAATAGAACTTGATCTTTGTTATTATGGATGTTCGTACTCTTAATCCTTATACAATAACCTCGACACGTAAGCCAGTATTTATTTCTTTAATTTATCAATGGGTGGAATTTAATAGTTAAATCAATATGCTCTGTGAGTTGGGAAATGGTGCTGTCTCTATGGTGTGCTGTTGATTGTAAAAGGAATTCGTGACCTAACGGAATTGGTTGATGATGTCCCCTAGAGGAGCTCATAATGATTATCGTGTAAACCCTGCAGGTGGATTTATTCCAACATGATAATAAGGTTGAGTGGTACTATTCTAGGTGTATATATTAATTAATGGAGTTGTCAGTAACTTAATTAATTAATGGGAATTGAATCTTAAACACGGGGAGACTGACGGACTCATAATAAGAAAGAGCCCATAAACGTAATTTGGGATTAGGGTGGCAGTGCAATAATATTTTTTTAGTGGAATGATTTACTATTATTGGACTTAAGTATAAGTTTTGAGCTAAACTTGGATGCTTAAGCCCAATGGGAGGCTCAAACCCTAATTTCTCCTCCTGGTCCCTGTTGTAGCCTATATAATAGCTAATCTCAACAGTCCGGATAATCAGTAACACATACCTAAACACGTGAGCAGCATATTTGACTGTAGATTGAGTTCGTCTTGTAGATCGTTGCCCACACCAACGTCAAGACGCGGCTTAGGAATACAATAGAAGACTGGAAGGTTGTTTGTTATTCCTATCTGTCAAATTCACCGATTTTTATAAAATCCTATGGAAATCAAAACTATATGTGTGATACACCGTTGGAAAGCCACTGAAGAGAGGATCGTTTTGGTGCATAGATCACTCGATTCCGATATCGGATAAAAGAGTTATGCCCAAAATCGTGAGGCTGCACAGGCTGTCGATGATAATTATACCTCTACATCAACCCTGGTGAAAGTTAATTTGATTCTATACTTTTGCTTCCGCTGCTGTAGAATTGTATAGAACCCTAACAGTTCACGTTAATCAAAAGATCCAAATGCCATCATTTGGTATCAGAGCGTAGGCTCTATGGCTAAATGTGACACGTTGGGCTAGGGTTTATGTGAATTATGTGTTTTATTTCGAATAGCATCACATAAAATATTAGGGTGTTTATTTATTGAGTAATTGATGGATATCCCGATGAAATCCCTACGTATTATTCTCGAATGTGTATGTGGATCATCGTCAATACCTTCCCTGTTCTTCACGAGTGCCTTGTGAGAGAAATCCCTAAGTTTGATTCACGACGGGTCTCGCGGGCTTTGATCGTTGATTGGCGCTGATGAGCGATGGCCACAATCCCGCTGGTTGTCCGATTACCATCGACAGCTGAAGTTGTGAACAGTGAGTGATGATGTGCGTGAGGCATGTGATGTGCGAAGACGTGTTAAACGTTGATGGTCTTTGGTGAAAGTCCCGATGGCGCTGGAGATATTAGCATTGACGTGTTGAACGATGATACACAACGGTGTGAGATGATCGGGGCTGACATGGATTAGCGCTGGGAGATGGTCGATGAGGGCTGGCTATCGGCGGCAAGTAAGTGCGATCAGAGGCACGATGGAATCCCGCTATTAGAGAGATACCGAGGTCTGGACGTTTTGTTGCTGCTGGTGTTGGTCAGCGTTGACAAGGAGTTACGGCGCTGCTGGGCCGGCGGCGAAGCGTGGCTGATTGTAGATTGTTGCTGTTGTTACGGGACTACACTTCGGTGTAGGCACGGCTGCAGCTGGGCATCAGATTGCTGGCGCTGGTGTTGTCATGAAGTGCCATTGCAGCACGGTCGGGGATTGCCGGATGACCAAGCTGGCATCGAAGAGTGGAGAAACGTGGTTTCCGATAGAGGCAGGATGAAGTTTGGAGCTGGTCTAACGTGTTTTCGAGCGAGTCTCGTGAGATTTCGGACGGGCCTTGACCTGTTCCCGAACGGGTCTGTTGGTTGGTCGGAGTGGTCAAAGCTGCTGGAAGGCGGGCTGGAGATGTCTGTCAGTGTGCACATCGGCAATGGAAAAGCTTTGCCGCGTGAGTCACGCCGGCGGATGCTTAGCGAAATCTGTTAGCGTTGGTCCCTCCAGCGAGAGATTGATGACGCGATGGCTGGGAAATCAAAGGGCGTGAATCCGGTATGGGCTGTTGTGTCCCACACAATCGTCAGTCGGGATTACAGCTCACGGCGGTGACCGGTGTCGTGGCATTATTGGTTGGCGCAAGCGATGATGGTTGCTGACGGTGGCAGTTGGCAACTGCTGGATGAAGGATTGTCGGCGACCTGTTGCCGATAAGGGTGGCATGTTGGCTGCACAATGGCAAGCAGCAGCTTTTTCGGCGATGAACTAGCCTGATCGATGGGACTCCGGCGAGATGCAATTTTTCCGATGGGCAGTAAGATAGATGGAATGGAGCTACTTCACGGCGGCAGTTTCCAGCTGCTGTGAAATCGCAAGGAAATTGTCTCGGGGCCCATGAAAACTTTCTTGTTGTGCAAGTTTGATTCATTTGTTGGAATGTTGACTAAGTCAACATATTTTGGCTATTTTTTAAATTCCTTATATATAATTGCTATAATTGTTTTATTTGTCAATTATTATTATATATTTGGGTTGCATGTGTTATTTGATTTACTGCCGTATTTGCCGTAATTATAGCATGTTTATTTGCGTATTTTATATTTGATATATATTGTATGCATGCAAAAACCCTCTTGTTAAATAACTAAGAGGGAGAGGGATTGTTCATGATCCCGCGACCTCCATTATTGATTTATTGTGTGATGCAAGTAAGGTTATGAGTCGGTTATAGTTCCTTTCTCCCCAACGGATGAGTTTTACTTGTGGATCACTGGGATAAATTTCATTAAATAATTATTATTTGTAATGTGATGCAAGTAAGCTTATGAGTTGGCTATAGTGTCTTCCTCCCCAACGGATAAGTTTTATTTGAGGATCACTGGTATAAATTAATAATTGATGGTTGTAGGAAATTATTTCAGGGGGCGTGTGAATTTCTGCAACTACAAGACACACAAACTTGGGTAACGTACTTAATATCAAATAATGGTATACACTTAGGTGCAATTAATAAGTATCCTCCCCAACGGAGTCACTGCTATTAAACTGCATGGCTAAAGGACAAATGACTATTAATTATTGAGTCATAAGGTTAATTATGACGTATGGAATTAATGGGTAAAATCTTCTCTTGCAAATGTTAGGGTTTGTATACGTCCACACTAACGTGGCATGTAAATTCACGGTGCTTGAGATGTCGGTGAATTTATTTTATATTGTTTATTGAGGGAATCAATATAAAATTTAAATTCAAAGTGTTTGATCGTCGTATTTATTTACTTGATTCTCTGAATTTTTGAATAGTTTATTTCGCTTATTGTCAACTGAAAGAAAAAATATTTACTGGTCCATAATAAATTATTAGAAAAGAATCTTGGTTTTAATTATTACTGCTTAGTGATCGTAGTCATTTTCACCTAGATTTTAGTGTCTTTATTTGTGTATTTTTGGATGTTTTTATCCGTATTTGTATTACTTTTGGTAGAGTTATTGTTATTTAGAGGAATGTGGTATAAATTGATAGAATTGACTAAATGAGCTTTAATATATGTAAAACAGGTCAAGAAATGGACAAAAATGGAGTCAGGAGTGAAAAAAAGATGGAAGAACAGAGAATGTTGGTACACGGGCCGTGTACGGAACACGGCCCTGTACCCAACAGCCGTGTAGTGTCATCAGAACTTGTTGCTCGCCCAGGAGGATGGTCGTGCTCTGGTGCATGGGTCGTGCACTGCTGCACGCCCCGAGTGCTGAGCACGGCCCTATAAGAAGAAGTCGTGTGCTGCTGCACGGGCCGTGTGCTGCTGCACAGGCCGTGTAGGTGCAAAATCCTATGTATTTTTCAGAATGTTCCAGAAGCTTCTAGAAGGTCCATAAGTGATATAAAATCATGACTCGTGCGAAATTTAGAGAGGGAATTCATTAGAGATCAGATTAGAGTAGTTACACACACTAAAACACCACATTTCCTCACATAGTAGATCCACAATCCATTTCTACCATTTAGATCCATCAAAACATCATTTGATCTACATTTTCAATCCATAAAACCTTCATTCCATCCATCCTACCACCATTTGAGAAGATTGGAGCATCAATTGTTGAAGAAGTTGATCAATTGAAGAGGAGGAAGACTTTTCTTTTGCAAGGGAAGCAAATCTACTTTCCAATTGTTAATTTTCTTCTTATTATGGCTCAAATGGAGCAAATCTTGATTGGTATTGAACTAATTACCATGTTTAGTGGCTAGTTTTATAATAGGGCTAGTCATATTAGTGGTTGAGGTGAACAATTAGATATGTAAAACTTGAGTAGTGATTTGAATTGATTTGTGAATTTTCTTCTATGATATATCAATCATGTTTCATTTCAATGTATGTATGATTAAATTCTCTATTCATTATAATAGGATGACCATTCCAATGTGGTGAGTGAAGTTTTAATTGAATCATATATTGAGTTGTGCATACATGTTAGTATAAGGGGAGGTAAGACATACCCTCCTTAGGCTTAGAACATTCATAGAGGAACACTTAAGTAATTGAGTGAAAAGAACCAACTTATGATCATAATACCTTAAGGGAATTGAGATTAAGACCAATCTTAGGAGACTTAGGCTTGTAAAGGAGTCGAGAACCAAGTTGCCTTGGCCATAGGGAATAGGGGTAAATTTGTGATTGCTTTTAATCCACAAGTTAATGAGAATTACCATGAATGGTTTTGCATATCTAGCTCACGTCTCAACTATAAGTATGATTAGCCTTGCTCTCTTCTCAAGTGTATTCTACATCCATTCCATTAGTCATTTGCTCGTTACTTGATCATTTTCTTAGATAGTTTACATTCTTGTTATTTGAGTAGAATCTTAAGCATTAGTTTTAACACCAAACCTTCAAACATATTATCTTTACAAAGCATAAATCGATAAACAATTCGGATACTAGCGAATGTTTGCTTTCCCTTGGGAAGATGATCTTATAAATTTTGCACTTGGTCACGCGTATACAATAATGATAGAGTACATGTGCTCTTGATATTTTACTAATAATGCGACTAAGTTCATGGCGCCGGTTGCTGGGGAAATGTTAAACATTTGTTTGTAACAAGTTTGGAGTTGATTAGCTTTGATAAGGATATTTCTTTTATTTTGTTACTTGTTTACTTGTCTTGGTTGTTTGAGAGCTAATTTGAAAGTTTTTGTATGTACATTCAAACTCGTTCTAGGTCTCAATCTATTGAACCTATGAACTTGGAATTGGAAGCTACTTTGAGAAGACAAAGAAGAGGAGTGTTGGAACCTACGGAAGAAAATATGGAAGAAGTAAGGGATAATGCAAACATGGTTGATGAAGAAGGTAATTTGAGAAATTTTCAAGGTAGTGATAATGCTAGAGGAGTTATGGTAATCAAGAATATATGCCACAAGTTTATGCTCAACAAATGCACTTGCAAAACCAACAAATGCAAGCTATTATTCAAAACTTGTTGGCACAACAAAAAGCAAGGAATAATCCTCCGGTGGTTCAAAATCAACCCCGTGGAAATGGAAACAATGTAGTGGGAATGAATGTCCGTGATCATTTTCAATCGTAATATGGGAATTACGAAATGGACCCGCCATTGAATGTGAATAATTTTGAGATAAAGATGGGGTTGATCAACATGGTGGAAACGAATCAATTTGGTGGTGGTACTATGGAGGACCCAAATGCTCACTTAGCCCAATTTATGGAGTTGGCAAACACGATAAAAATAAATAGAGTAAGTGAGAATGTTGTTAAAATAAAGTTTTTCTCGTTTTCATTACTAGATAGAGCTAAGACTTGGTATCATACTCTACCACTGGGATCATATACCATATGGAGAGAGTTGGTACAAAGATTTTTGAGCAAGTATTTTCCACCATCCAAGATGTTGCATCTTAAAGGGCAAAATTTTTAATTCAAGCAATTGTCACTTGAAACATTTAGTGAGGCATGGGACCGATTCAAAGAGATGCTAAGGAAGTGTTCCCAACACGGATTCCCCGAAGATCAACAAATATGATTCTTCAATGCAGGTTTGCATGGAAGTGAGAGGATGTTCATTGATGCTTCAGCGGAAGGTTCGATTTTGGGGCAAATTCCGGAAAGAGTAATTGCTATATGTGAGGAAGTAGCTTTGAATACGGGTCAATGGCCCATGGATCGTGCACCAGGATGTATGAAAGGAAAAGAATTGCTAAGATGGAAGAAGTGTGCTTGCAACAAGTGAAAAAGGTGGAGATACCTAAGGAAGATATGACCGACAAAGAAATCACGAAGATACTAAAGAGGATGAATGCTAATATGCAAATATCTCTGAATTCTACACAGGGTATGAATCAACAAGTGTTTGCTATCCCTCAACAAGGTAGGTCATTGCCTTTGATGAATCAATAACTGTGTCCTAATCCTCAACAAGGCATGACTATGCCTAATTTGGGTCAATCTTCTTAAAGTTGTCAAATGCCTACCTCTATGCTTCAACAAGGTATGTCCTCCAATTTTGAATTCAAGATGCATGGTGTCCACCGGAGATGACTCTTGAGGAAGTTGCCTATATGCAAGGAAGGAACTTTCAATAAAATTATGGTAGTAATTTTGGAAATCATGGAGGAGGATATCCACAAAGACAAGGAGGATGGGGGCAAGGTAATTTTCAAGGGAATTTTAACCAACCCCGTAGGTATGAAAATTTATCGTATGGAAATCAAGGGAACGCCCTCGCTCTTCCACCGGGCATTAATCCAGGGGAGAAAGCTCAAAATGGTGAAGGAAAGCCTACGGTGGAGGATCAAATGGGAAAAATATTTGAGCTCATAAAGCATGAAAGGGATGAGAGGTTGCTAGAGAAAGAAGAGAGAAGGCAAAGAGATGAATTGAATGATAATCGATTTAAAGCTATGGAGACACAAATGAGTTAAATGGCAAGTGAAAGGGGTGATGTTCATCGGCTAGAGAAATTTCCATCTACAACCATTACTAATCTGAAGGAGCAATGCAAGGCTATTGAATTTCGTAGTTGTACAAAATACGAAGGGCCTTCTATGCCAACGGAAGTAGAGGGGGTAGAGTGTGAAGTTGAGCCTATGGAAAGTTTGGATGAAGAAGGGAAAGAGAAAGAAGTTGACATTGTCGAAAAAGATGAAAGTACCCCTATACTTGAAGAAGAAAAAGTGACATCTCCAAAGAAGTGGGAATGATGTAGAGAAGCAAAACGAAAAGAGAGAGAGGAGAAGTTTGAAAGGGATGAATGGGGAATTCCTAAGTTGCCCGTTGCAATTCTATTTCCACAAAGGTGCTTGAAAAAAGGATTAGAAGAGAAATTTGCTAAGTTTGTTGAAATGTTGAAGAAGATACATGTGAATATTCCTTTTGCGGAAGCTTTATTACAAATGCCCAACTACTCAAAGTTCTTGAAGGATATATTGTCAAAGAAAAGAAGCTTGGGAGAATTTGAAATGGTGAACCTTAGGAGGAATGTAGTGCAATATTGAAAAAGAAACTTCCCCCTAAATTGAAAGATCCAGGGAGTTTCACTATTCCATGTGAGATGGGAGAGCATGAGAACTACAAAGCCTTATGTGATTTAGGAGCTAGCATTAACTTGATGCCGTTGTCAATCTTCAAGAAGTTGGGTATTGGTGAGGTCAAGCCGACGTCGGCTATGCTTCAATTAACGGATCGATTGTTGACGTATCCGAAGGGAATTGTGGAAGATGTGTTGATCAAAATTGGCAAGTTTGTATTTCCCGTTGATTTTGTGGTATTGGATATGGATGAAAATTCAAATATTCCATTAATACTTGGCCATCCATTCCTTGCCACGGGGAAAGCATTGATTGATGTGGAGAATGGAGAGCTTACTTTGAGGGTAAATGAAGAAGTGGTGATATTTTCATTGAGAGAGGCTATGAGGTATCCCAAGAACAAGGAGGAATATAGAAGATTGGAGGTTGTGGATAACATTGTTGAAGAGCATATATATCATCTTCACTCCAAGGATCCGTTGGAAATTATCATAAGTCATTCTTACTCAATTGAATCTTTAAAATCTAAATCCTCTTTTTGTTTGGAAAATGATGAAATTATTTACATGGTTTAAATGCTTATAGGTCACTTACGAATGAGGAAGCAAAGGTTGAAAAACTTGACGAAGGACCAAAGGAGGAAGTACAAGAGAAGAAGAAGGTGGAATTAAAACCATTGCTGGAGCATTTAATGTATGCTTACATGGAAAAAAATGAAACATATCTGGTAATCGTTTCCTCTTCCCTTAAGGATCTAGAATTAGAAAAATTGCTAAGAGTCTTAAGAGAGCATAAATCCTCTATTGGTTGGAGCATTAAAGATTTGAAAGGTATTAGTCCATCTATGTGAATGCATAAGATTCATTTGATTGATGATGATAAGTCTTGTGTTCAAAACCAACGTAGATTGAATCCTATAATGCAAGAAGAGGTAAGAAAAAAGGTATTAAAATGGCTTGATGCGGGAATAATCTTTTCAATAAGTGATAGTTAATATGTAAGTCCTTTACATGTAGTGGCAAAAAAGGGTGGTATGACAAATGTGAGATTCGATACAAATGAGACCATTGCCACTAGAACTATTACATGTTGGAGAGTGTGTGTTGATTATCAAAAATTGAATGAAAACACTCATAAAGATCATTTCCCATTATCATTCATAGACCAAATGTTGGATCGTCTTGCGGGGCATGAGTATTATTATTTTCTTAATGGTTACTCCGGGTACAATCAAATATTGATTGCACCGGAAGACCAATAGAAGACAACTTTCACATATCCCTATGGTACATTTGCATTTAGAATGATGCCGTTTGGTCTATGTAATGCTCCTGCCACTTTTCAGCGTTGTATGATGGCTATCTTCGATGGTTTGATTGAAAATATTATGGAGGTATTCATGGATGACTTTTCTGTGTATGGTGCTTCTTATGATATATGTTTGACTAATCTCACTGCGGTGTTGCAGAGGTGTGAAGAATCGAATCTTGTGCTAAATTGGGAAAAGTACATTTTATGGTGACAAATGGAATTGTCTTAGGGCATCATATCTCAAAGCATGGTTTAAAAGTTGATAGAGCTAAAGTGATAGCCATAGAACGTCTTTCCCCTCCTACTAGTGAGAAGGGGGTGAGATCGTTACTAGGTCACGCGGGCTTCTATAGACACTTCATTAAGGATTTCTCAAAAATTTCTAAACCTCTTTGTAAATTGCTTGAAAAATATTGTCCATTTCACTTCAATGATGAATGTTGCGTATCATTTCAGGTGCTAAAAGATGCTCTCACTTCATCACCAATACTCGTCACCCCGAATTGGAGCTTGCAATTTGAATTGCATTGTGATGCTAGTGAAATGATGGAGTGATAAGAAGATGTGTGGCCGAAGAAGAAGTAATAGAAATTCTTGAACATTGTCATTCGTCTTTGTGTGGAGGTCACTTCGCTCATCAAAAGACGGGGGCTAAAGTTTTACAATCAGGGTTCTATTGGCCAACATTGTTTAAAGATGCAAAGAAGTTTGTGGCTAAGTGTGATAGATGCCAAAGAATAGGGGGAATAGGAAAGAGAGATGAAATGCCCATGACCTTGAGAATTGATGTGGAAATATTTGATGTATGGGGCATCAACTTTATAGGACCGTTCCCCTCGTCAAAAGGATATTTATACATCTTGCTAGCCGTGGATTATGTGTCAAAGTGGGTGGAGGCAATCCCCACTAAGACAAATAATGTTTTGATTGTGCAAAGGTTCTTGAAAAAGAATATTTTTGCTAGGTTTGGAGTTCAAAGGGCTTTAGTGAGTGATGGAGGATCACACTTTATCAACAAGTTGATGGAAAGTTTGTTAAAGAGATATGGAATGAAGCATCGTGTGGCTACACCATACCACCCTCAAGCAAATGGATTGGCGGAGGTTTCAATCCGCCAAATCAAGTTAGTTTTGAAGAAGACCATCAATGGAGGGAGGAAGGATTGATCGGACAAGCTTGATAATGCCTTATGGGCTTATCGGGCGGCTTTTAAGACCATCCTTGGTGTATCACCATATCAATTGGTTTATGGTAAAGCTTGTCATCTCCCGGTGGAGTTGGAACATCGGGCATTGTGGGCTATCAAACGCCTCAATATGGATGAAAGAGAGAGTGGTCAAGCGAGGTTATTGAAGTTAGTTGAATTGGAGGAGTTTAGAGGAAGAGCATTTTATAATTCAATCATCTACAAGGAAAATATGAAGAAATGGCATGATGCTAAAGTGAAGGAAAAGACGTTTGCTCCGGGAGATAAGTTCTTGTATTCAATTGGAGGCTTAATTTGTTTCCCGGAAAGCTCAAGTCTAAATAGATGGGGCCATATGAAGTGCTTGAAGTATTGAATGGACATACATTGAAGCTCAAGGGTCCGAATAATGAGTTTGTGGCAAATGTTCATAGAGTAAAGCATTACCTATCTCCTTCTCAAAAGGAGATAGTGTATGTGGATACTCTCTCTTCCTAAACTTCTTTGTTTGTTTATAGAGTAGTGTAGATTTTTTTTTGTTGTGTTTGTTAGTTTTCTTATAGATTTGGCATGAAGGTGGTTAAGCTCATGAGAATTGCATAACATAAAGGACAAGGATGCTAAAGATAGAATGATAATATATGCCTCACCACTCTGTACAAACTTAAATTTTAACACTTATGTTAATTTAAGTTTGGGGGGAGGTTGCGTGGTGGTCATACTTGATCATACGAAAGGAGAAAGAGCACAAGAGTCATCGAGGGAAAAGTTCATGAAGAGATACGTCTCACCACTTTTTGCAAACTTAATTCGCAATTTGTTTCGATTTAAGTTTGGGGGGAGAATGTGTGGTGTGACTTATACCTTGTTTATGCTTGTTTGTGATGAATCATGTGTCTTGTTTTGTTTTGCAAAATGGTCAATTTTGAAAATTTTCTCATGAGTTAGTTGAGTTTTTGGTATGTTTGGTGGTGTTTTTAGTGCATTTCGATCCATTTTTGATCATGAGTATAGCGTGAATGATATTGAGAAGTGTTTGAGAATGAAGTGAAGTATGAAAAATGGAGAAACAGGGTAAATTGCTACACGGGCCGTGCTCCGCACACGGCCCTGTAGCAATTGGTCGTGTAGCGTCATCAGAAAATGCTACACGGCCAGGAGGAAGGCCGAGCTCCGAAGCTCGAGCCGTGCAGAAAAGCAGGTAGGGCCATGTTCCGCACACGGCCCTATAACAACAGGCCATGCAGGAGCATCAGAACATGCTACACGGCCTCATTTAAGGCCGTGCAGCGTAACACGGGCCGTGCAGTGTAACACGAGTCTTCTCCCATCCATACACACCCAATTCATTTTTTCAAGCACACAAATCTTCTACCCAGGTTAGTTTTGAAGGATTGTGAATAAAGTTCGTCGATTTTGCACATCAAACACACTTCTCCACATCCAATTGTCAAAAGGTATGAAATTCTTGAACCCTAACTTGTGAATTTGATATGAATTGATTGAATTGATGTATGGGCTTTGTTAAGATGTGAATTGTATGCCTTATTGAAGTGAGTAACATACATGTTTCAATTTGAATTTTTGAATAAAGTTAAATTAGAGTTCATGAGGAATAATTTGGGGATTGTGTGAGAATCATGTGTAAATAATTGTGTTGTGCTAATTGATGAATTACAATGAGTATGGTGTTTTTTTTATGAATTAGACTTAGATATTGAGGATTTGGGCATAAAGTTATGTGAATTGATGTATTGATACTTTGAGATGGGTGATTTGGTTTATGCATGTTATATGTTTTTGTATTGTTTGGTTATTCTTTGACCATTATGTTATGTTGTTGAGTTTATTCTTATAGGGAAGATTTGTGGTATGTTATTGGGAAGGTGTTGATTATTTTTGAATATAAACTATGATGCATTGTGTGTGATGAGTGATGGCAAGCATGTTAATGGTTTTTACTTGTTGAAATTGTGACATGAATTACATAATTTGTTCAATTTTGAGAAGCATGAAGGGTAATTAGGTTTCTTTTTGTCCAAGCAAAAGCTTGTGAAACTTGAGCCTCAACCGTGCCTCCATGGTTACTTCTTGATGAGAGGACCGTTTGAACTTAGACAAAATAGAACTTGCTTATGGACGATAGGAACGAAGCCCTAATGGTTGAAATTTGTGAAATGATCTTAGGCCATCCTTGATGAATGAATTATAGCCATAAATTTTCTTACCAAAAACATTATCCCTAGTAAACCACTTTGAGCCTATAAGCCTTTTTCTTTGTGATTAAAGCACAATACAAACCTTTAAAACCCTCTTGATCCTTATATATATAACCTAAGTGTGGGTGATTGAGGAGATGATGGTTTACAATGTTCGATGTGAGAATTGTGCTAGAAAAGAAAGGAAAGGGTTAACAAATAAGAAAAGGATGTAAAGGAGCTAAACAAAATGTATATGCAACTTAAAAACAAGAAAAAGGAGCAAATCAACAAAAATATGCTCATGAAGTTCAAAAGTTGAAAGAAAGGAAGCATGCAAATCAAATTAAGTTCGAGAAATCCAAGGAATGATAATGTTTAGTGCTTTTGATTAAATAAGAAATTCAAGGAAGCTTGAAAGTGAATAAATTGAAGAAAGGAATCATCTCTCTAATTGCTTACACTTAAATAGTCATTATTATCCAAAGTTTCCTATCCTACCAAAGAGCCTAAACATTACATCCAAAAGATAAAGACCTTTTTGATCACTTTTTGAAACTAGGGTGGCTTGTGAACATAGTCCATGAGCAAGCCTATGGTGAGTCGGTTTTAACCGGTTGATAAGTGTGTTATAAACCCTACCCTAAAGAGTGTTGAGTGAAATTTATAACTTATGAGAGGCTTGGATTGAAAGGGACTTGATTACTCTTTTGTCATTCTTAAGATTGAACTTGTTAATCTTTCATGTTATAAGTTTGATGATGTAAGGATACTTAATGTGATTTTTGTAGTCCTTATTACTTATGATGTGTTGTTGTCTATGTTCCTTTAGTGTTTTCCTAGGTGAAAATTACTCCTTCTGTTTATCATTTTTCATTTTTCGAGGACGAACAATACTTTAAGTTTGGGGGGTTGATCGTAGTCATTTTCACCTAGATTTTAGTGTCTTTATTTGTGTATTTTTAGATATTTTTATCCGTATTTGTGTTACTTTTGGTGGAGTTATTGTTATTTTGAGGAATGTGGTATAAATTGATAGAATTGTGTAAATGAGTTTAAATATATGTAAAACTTGTCAAGAAATGGACAAAAATGGAGTCTAGAGTGAAAAGGAGATGGAAGAACAGGGAATGTTGGTACACTGGCCATGTGCAGAACACGGCCCTGTACCTAACAGCCGTGCAGCGTCATCAGAACTCGCTGCTCGTCCAGGAGGATGGCCGTGCTCTGGTGCACGGGCCGTACGCTGCTGTACGCCCCGTGTGCTGAGCACGGCCCTGTAAGAAGAAGTCGTGTGTTGTCATTAGAAAACGCTACACGGCCATGACCATGGCCGTCCAGCGTAGCTCAAGCCATGTCCGGAGCACGCACAACATGCCGAAGTTGGCGTGCCCTACACGGGCCGTGTAGGTGCAAAATCCTGTGTAATTTTCAGAATGTTTCAGAAGCTTCTAGAAGGTCCATAAGTGCTATAAAATCATGACTTGTGCGAAATTTAGAGAGGGAATTCATTAGAGATCAAATTAGAGCAATTACACACACTAAAAACCACATTTCCTCACATAGTAGATCCACAATCCATTTCTACCATCTAGATCCATCAAAACACCATAAAACCTTCATTCCATCCATCCTACCACCATTTGAGAAGATTGGAGCATGAATAGTTGAAGAAGTTGATCAATTGAAGAGGATGAAGGCTTTTCTTATGCAAGGGAAGCAAATCTACTTTCCAATTGTTAATTTTCTTCATATTATGGCTCAAATTGAGCAAAGTTTGATTTTATTGAACTAATTACCATGTTTAGTGGCTAGTTTTATAGTAGGGCTAGTCATATGAGTGGTTGAGGTGAAGAGTTAGATATGTAAAACTTGAGTAGTGATTTGAATTGATTTGTGGATTTTCTTCTATGATATATCAATCATGTTTCATTTCAATGTATATGTGATTAAATTCTCTATTCATTATATTAGGATGGTCATTCCAATGTTGTGAGTGAAGTTTTAATTGAATCATATATTGAGTTGTGCATACATGTTAGTATAAGGGGAGGTAAGTCATACCCTCCTTAGGCTTAGAACATTCATAGAGGGACACTTAAGTAATTAAGTGAAAAGAACTAACTTATGATCATAGTACCTTAAGAGAATTGAGATTAAGACCAATCTTAGGAGACTTAGGCTTGTAAAAGAGTCGAGAACCTAGTTGGCTTGGCCATAGGGACTAGGGGTAAATTTGTGATTGCTTTTAATCCACAAGTTAATGAGAATTACCATGAATGGCTTTGCATATCTAGCTCACGTCTCAACTATAAGTATGATTAGCCTTGGTCTCTTCTCAAGTGTATTCTACATCCATTCCATTAGTCATTTGCTCGTTACTTAATCGTTTACTTAGCTAGTTTACATTCTAGTTATTTGATTAGAATCATAAGCATTAGTTTTAATACTAAACCTTCAACATATTATCTTTACAAAGCATAAATCGATAAACAATTCAGATACTAGCCAATGTTTGCTTTCCCTTGGGAAGACAATCTTATAAATTTTGCACTTGGTCACGCGTATACAACAACGATAGAGTACACTTGCTCTTGACATTTTACTAAAAATGCGACTAAGTTCACTTAGGAAAATAAATATGTGTTCTCACTAATAATGCCCTCTAATGCCTATTTAAGTCTTTAGTGAAGAGATGAGAGGTTCATAGAAATATGATGATCTCGTAAGACTCTTCAGATACTTGAATAAGTTAGAAAGGCAAGAGGTCATGGTTAACTTGATGGTCTCGTAAGACTCTTCGGATACTTGAATAAGTTAATTTATTTTCATAGTTTGCCTTAACGTTTTGGGCAAGTTTCACTTGAATTACAAGGGATTGTATACGGTGAGAATCTTCTGACAAAACGTGTGGCGAAGGAAAACTAATTTTATCAAGAAGTGAACAAGGATTGTATCTTATACACTAGTTGTTGAAGCGTGATTAGTGATGGCGCTTACTAACACGTTGTGTGTAAATACCGAAATCACTAGCCTACAACGATGAGATTATAGAGCACATGGGTAAGCTACTTGATGAGAGTGTAAATTCACGTATTTTGGGCTCTGATTTACATGGAAATTGAGTACGATTGAGACTTTTATTGAGACGAATCAGTACGTTTATGGAAAAGTCACGAATCAGAGAGTACAAGGGCTTTTTGAGCATATTTGTACAGGAAAACAATTAGAAAGGGCTTGGAATTGGAAGACACGATTTTTGAAGTAATTTTCGAAGGTCGTTCGACTTTAAGATCTTGTTCGACCATTATCACGTAGGTCGAACAAGATGGCCAAGTCGAGCAGAATATGCAGATTCGTCCAGAGAGCTTGCTCGACTTGTAGAGGTTGCTCGACCAGATTCATCTTGGTCGAACAGATGAGGGAAGTAGAACAAAATGTGCGAAAACTTATAAAGAGCTTGCTAGACCATTGCTCGAGTTGGAGGCCTTGCTCAACCAGACCAAGCTTGGTTGAACAGATTCTCGCTGATTCTATTTATGGTAATTACGGATGTCTTTTACCAAATTTGACGTGTGCTTCTAGCAAAAGCCTATCCTAAGCTCATAGGAGGTTCCACCACTGTAAAAGAAGAGCTTTCGCAGAAGAAAAAGGGGGACACGCATCATTCATCATCCATCCACCAACAAAACCCTATCATCATCCGAAAGGGTCGTGAAGAGAGGTTCCACTGGTATGTCAAGTAAGATCATACCAAACAACCATGATTGTTCCTAGATCAATCATGGGCTAGAACCGCTCCGGTAGTTCTAGGGTTATAAAAGTTTTATAAGTTAATTGAATTTCCATGTGTAAACTCCGTACAACACTACTTGTGGTTTATTTTATATAAGATTGTGTTTTTTTAATTCATACTCACGATCGTTTTATGCATCATTAACTGTTATGTAGAGTCTGAATGCATATCTTGGTTATTAATTGAGTGCATTCACCGCTTAGCAGGATTATATGTTATAATTCTAAGTGAAGGATTCCGAAATCTTATTAGAACTATCTTATATAGATACTTGTTAATTGAATATTATTCGGGTTAATAAGTAGGAATAAGAGTATAAAGTCATAGTACCTAAAAAGGGAGATCATATCAGGTTAGAGTACTAAGTGCATGGAAATAATTGATAATGATAGTACCTAGAAAGGGGGTGAATTATATCTCTTGCTCCGAGGATATTCGCACGTGTCAAATGCTTGTTTTCTTGTGTCTATAGAGTAAACTTGCATGGTTTAGTGATGCGTCCATAAACCAAAAGGCAGAGTCGGACATCAACACATGAAAAGGAAATTAATAAGTAAAACTGGATGCCCAAAGAACTACCTAATCTCTTTCTTGATCACAACCATATTTTCTATTTCTTGTTTATTTATTTGATTTGCTATTCAAGTCAACTTCTATTTAATTTCGTAACAATTCAAAACCAATTTGCCAAACATAATCTTAATAAAGTAGAACATAGTAAAACTGATAATAATCCATCTCTTGTGTACGATAATCACTTGGTCACCTATCGAAACTACAATTGATATCTTTATACTTGAGAATTAATTTTGTGTGTTGAGAAAACTCCCATCAAGTTTTTGGCGCCGTTGCCGAGGACTGATTTAATTATTAGTTTATTATTTCTAGTTTAATTGAGATTATAGTATTCTTGTCTTGGATTTCTAACACTTACTCTTCTTAGGTGTATACTCACAAGATCTAAAACATGTGAATTAGCGCCATATAATCCGGAGATTGGAGCATCGTCAAGGAAGATAAAGAAGAAGAAGAACGGATGGGGCAATGCTGGGTTGTTAGGAGCAAGAGGGATCGGAGCCGATTTCGATTTACACCCTGCTCTTATCACCATGGTTGAACGGAGTCCCTTCTATGGGTAACCTTTGAAGATCCTCAATAACATCTAAATAAGTTCCTAGGATATGCAAGTACACAAAAAGATGCAGGAGCTAATGAGGATGCGAGGAAGATAATATTGTTTAAGTTCTCGTTGAATGAAAAGGCGAGAGATTGGTACGATAATCTTGATGCTGCTGAATGTGATACATGGGAGAAGTTGAAAGTGAAATTCTTGGAACATGCCACCTTCAAAGGTGTTCAAGATGAAGCAAGAGATCAATCAATTTGTTATCCATGGTAATGAGAAATTTCATGAAGCTTGGGACAGGTTCAAGGACATGCTTCGTAAGTGTCCACAGCATGGGCTATTTAAAGCTCAATATATCAGTATATTCTACAATAGGTTGGATTGCGATTCTCGAGTGTTACTTGATGCTTTGTCTAATGGAGCATTGCTTACGAAGTCACCCATTGAGGCCGAAAAGCTTTTCGAGGATATTTTGATGAATCCGACTGATAGAGTGAGAGGCAATTATGTCCTTGGTAAAGTAGCACAAGTTTAGCATACAATGGTAAAGTCGGGAAGAGATGACGAGATCGTCTCTAGCTTGGCTAACATTAGCAAGCTACTCGAATCTCAGCAAAAGCAGATCACAAATTTATCTCAGAGAGTACCAATGATGTAGCATGATAGTGGCTATGAACGAGCTAGCCAAAAGGAGATCGAGGAGGCAAACTACGCCATGGGTCAAAGTATTCAAGGAACTAGGTATCCAAATCAAGGAAATCGTAATTATTAGGGGAATTACAACAACCGTGGTCCCCTGGGTAATTACCAACAACCAAGGAGGCCGGAGTTTTCATGGAGTAATCCGAATAACGCGATGCAGCCTCCTATCGATGTTGATCCTGGAGCAAAGGTGGAAGAAGGGAAGCCTGACTTTGAGGATACGGTGAATAGATACATAGCAAGGAATGATGCAAGAGTAGACCGTCTTGAGGCCAAGTTAGAAAAGAAGATTGATGATAATTAAAGGATTTGTCTACACAAGTGAAAGACCTTACGTTGTTGATGGAAGAGATTATTGGAAATGTAAACAAATTGACTCAAACTATTGAGAAAGGGAGGTTTCCATCCCAAAGTATAGAGAATACAAATCTTGCCATGCCATCACAGTGAGGTCGGGAACGCAAAATGAAGGTCCGATGATGCCGGCAAGTGAAACCTTAGGGAGCAGAAAAGTTTTTCGACCAGACTGGATTTGCTCAACCAGATCATCTGGTCGAGCTGAGGTCAAACAATTGCCGATGAAATAGAATTACGATACCCTATTTTCTGATCAGTCATTCGACTTGCACAATATCGTTCGACCAGACCACCCAGGTCGAATGGAAGTCAAACAACAGTAGTATGGCGAGAGCTCGCTATCAAGCAAGTTTTTCGACCAAAACCTATCTGCTCGACCAAACCATCTTGGTCGAGCAAAGGTCGAGCAACATGTCTAGAAACAGGGTACGCGAAAAGGCAATCTGTTCGACCAAAACCTATATGCTCGACCAAACCATCTTGGTCGAGTAGAGGTTGAGCAGCACAGCTCAGAGTCCAATTCGATACCGAATGTGACACATGCTGATCTGAATACTCCAACTACATCTCAAGAGCGGAATACCGAGCTTACAGTAGTAGAAAATAAGTGGGAAAGAACAAAGAGATTGAGAGCCGAGAAGGATAAAGCGGAGAAGGTAGAATGTGATGAATGAGGGATTCCCAAAACAAAGATACTTCCACAGTTTTCTTTCAAGCTTGTCAAAAAAGGACTGGAGGATAAGTTCAAGAGGTTTTCAGATATCATAAACAAGATAAGTTTGAACATTCCTTTCTCTAAAGCGATCTTGGAGATGCCGTATTATGCCCGTTCTCTAAAGGACATACTTTTGAAGAATAGAAGCTTGAACAGAATTGAAACTGTGAATCTGTCAGAGAATTGTAGCTCAATCATACAAAGGAAGCTGCCAGCTAAGTTGAAAGATCCGGGAAGCTTCACTATCTTACGTGAAATTGGAAAGGGGCCGACACGACGAGCCTTGTGCAATCTTGGGGCAAGCATCAATTTGATGCCATTGTCTATCTTTAAACGACTTGGTTTGGGGGAGTTAAATCCCACATCAGTGGCTCTACAACTAGTGAATAGGTCTATGGTATATTCGAAGGGTGTGATTGAAGATGTTTTTGTCAAAGTAGATAAGCTCGTATTTCCTGTGGATTTTCTTGTGCTTGAGATGGAATATGACAAGGATAATTTCTCTCTTATCTTGGGAAGACCTTTCCTTGCTACTGCGGGAGTGATGATTGATGTGAAAAAGGGTGAACTTAGGCTAAGAATGGATAAAGACAAGATCTTATTCAACCTCGATAAAGCAATGAAAATGCCGATGGAGACGCAGTGTAACAGCATCGATGTGGTGGAGTTGATTGTTAATGAAGACATGTCCCTGATTCTCTCTAAGGATCCTCTTGAGACATGCTTGATGGAATCTCTTACTTTTCCCACCACGGAGCTAGATGAACTCTACAATGAGGTATGTATGGTCGAACAAAGGTCGAGCAGAACAGAGGAGAATAGGGGGCGTGACTGGGCAGTTTGCTCGACTTCCAGTACCTATTCGACCAACACATTTTGGTCGAACAGAAGTCGAACAATGCCAATTTTAAAGAAGGATTTTAAGTTGCTCGACTTAAACCCTTGTTCGACTAAGCCCTCTCAAGTCAAACGGAGTCAGAGTCAGTTTTAAAAGGTGAGTTTTCATTCCGTTCGACATACAACCGTCACCTTTTCTCAAGCACCAATCCGTAATCGTAAGTCCTCCATTCCAAATTCTTTTCTACACCTAAATTCTCCATTCCACACACTTCCACTTCCAAAATTCAAGGGATTCCAAGTCCAATCTAGGGCTTTTCACTTAAGTTTTTGGATTTCTTGATGTCAATCACCACACGTACACCATGAAAAGCAAAGGTATGTTTCTCTCACTTTTCACTCTCGAATTGTAATGTGAATACTTAGTGAAGAATGGGTGAGTGGATTCATGCTAGTTTGGGCTGGATTTAATTGTTGAAGTGTTTAAGTTCTTATTCAAATTTGCACTTGAATTTTCAGGAATTGTTTTACATCGAATTGTGGAATTCTTGTGAAATTAATGATGCATGAAGTATGGGCTTGGTTTAATTTTGAAGTTTACCTATGGTCTCATCGATTTGGGTGTTGTTATGGTGTAATTGAGGGTAGAGGTTGAACATGTTTAAGTGGGGATTTGGTGAAAGCATGTGTGGAATTTATGTTTGTGTGGAGTAATGAAGACTAATTGAACCTCAATAATCTTGATTGAAGTGTTGATTTGAAGTCGAATTGTGGTTGATAAACACTTGAGATTAAGTTGTTCAAGCACATGAATTTGAAGTCTTGAGTAGAATTCATGCTAGTCTAGGTGGAGTATATTTATCTCTTTTGGATATGTGTTGAAGTATTGTTTTTGTAGGTAAAGAGATTGCTTTATCGTCGAAGAGGATGGGACCTAGGCCACCTTCGCTTGGAGAGATAGTCAAGAAATTATGGATGGAGAAGAGGAGGCCATCCGACTATGGGTTGAAAATTCTAAATTGGGAGGAAAAGAAGAATCTTTGGACTACAATATCACAAAAGATAACAAGGACGCGGTACCAAGATGATCATGCTATGAGAGAAATGAATATTCTCATCGATATTCGTTGGATGTTCGAACAGATGGACATCACCCAGTTTATGGAGATGAAGAGAGAGACCTATTTCCACATAACTGTGAAGGTCTTGTGCATGTTAAGGATTGAGCGTGGAGATCGATATCTTCCTTATGGTATTCGGATACAGATTGGCGGGCATGATCAGATGATGTGGGCCCTAGAGTTTAATGAATTGATTGGCTGTAAGAATGAGTCAGATGTGGAGCATGATGACTTCAATCCGAATGAGTTTTGGAGAGCTATCATGGACAGGCAAGAGCGTTATAATTCGAACACTTCTAAGGTTGCCTTCATTCGTAACCCCGTGATTGCTTACATGGATATAATTTTGAGCAACACGTTGTTTGCTAGGTCCAAAGGAAGTTGCATTCCGAGGGGAGAGCTTTATATATTGTGGTGCATGCTTCACGGAGTTCGTTTCAATATAGCAGCATACTTTTTCTATCAGTTGCACAAGTTCATGACTCATGGATTTCAGTGCGTGAATATTAGAGGGCTCATCACCTTGATCGCTGAGTACTATAGAGTTGATTTGAGCGGGCACAGGCCTATCCGAGGAGATCCGGATTTGATCTTGACATCATGTGTAAGGATGGGACTGATTGAGAGGCAAGATGATACGTGGATGTTCGTTCGAGGAAAGAATCCTAGTACGTTCAGTTTTCCATTGGTAATTATTGATCTCACTACAGTTAGGGTGAACAACAACTTATTGATGAATACCACAGAGCACACGATTATCTCGGAGACGTGCTTGGGAAGAGGAGACTGGAGACTCCTTGCTGATATGCGACCTCATGGGATTGAGTTAGATGCGGATATGGTTATGATAGGAGATCCAGCTGACTTTGTAGATAAGGAGATGTAGCCACCACCCGCTTTTGATTATCCAGGGATAGATATGCCTCCGGTACAGCCTCAGCAGCCAATGGAGCAAGAGTTTTTCGAGCCACCACCGCAGCCACAGCAAGACTATTGGGTAGCTCAGGATCGGTTTTATCATGAGCAATTCCAATTGATGCATGAGCACTTCGCCACACTCAATGAAAACCAGCAAGAAACGAACAGATAGCTGGCGCTTGCGAATGCTAACTATGCTGTACTCAACACGTATTATGATGCGATGGATGGTCGATTGAAGCAGATGCATGATCATGGGCGCTTGATGGATAGGAATCTCAATGCTCTTCATAAAGATGTAGGCCGGTTGCGCTTGGAGCTAGGTGATGATGATGATGATGAGGGCGCAGATGATGATGATGCTCCGGAGGAGTAAAGAGCGTCAGGTTTATTTTTTCTAATTCTTCTCATCCCTATTCTCTTTTACACTTTACAGGTGGAGGTTTGATTGCTTTGGGTGTAGTTTGTGATTTATGTGTGAGTGGCATGTATTTGATAGTGATGATGATTGACTGATTGTTGGAAGTTAATCGCTTTCGATTGTTAGTGATGAGGATTATTCGTAATATGCATGTGCTCTTATTTTGATGCATGTTGATTTGTTGATGACGAGCATGTTCTATTTTACTTGTAGTTCATAAGAAATTGATATTGATTGCATGATTTGAAGAGTGCTTAGGATTCTATTACCCATGTGAGGATTTGAGCCTTTTGATCATGCTATACGTATTATAGTTTATTCTTGAGAGTCATTTGTATACTCGTATTCTTTAACTTGACTTGTAGTCTTGTTTAAAGTCTATCATTAATAGATACTAGGAAATGATCTTAGGCCATTGATTGTCAATTGAGTTACTTAGCCAAATTTATCGTACCTTATTATATGATTATCATTGGAAGCCCTATTGAGCCTTTAAGCTTTTTCTTTGGCAAGTCGTTGATAATAGCCATTTACCTTATTGAACCTTGAACACCTTCTACTAGTAAAGAGTGGAGGTAAATGAATGCTTTATGAAGTTGAAGAGGAAAAGGAAGGATAGGATTGGTGAAATAAGAATCGAAGGACAAAAGGTTAAACCTTACAAGGGATAGTGCCTAAAACCGGTATACCTAAAATTGGGATAGATATACCTTATACTTGAAGAACACCGGAATTGGTATTCAAATGCGAAGAAAAATAATTGTTGTTGATCCAAGTAAAGATGGAGGAAGCATGTATTGAAGTGATGAAAAGAAGGACGAAGGAGAGAAGAAGGAAGAGCGAATCTCTAAGGTAATTCTTTGCTAGTAATTTAGTTACTTATCTATATTCTCCTACCTTTACCAAGGAGCCAACATTACAACCTATGTGCAAGTCCTTTGTGAACCTAGTATTGAAGTTGTTGTAGATGGATTTTTGAGACACTTGTCAAGCTTATGGTTACGTGAGTATATGAATTGAAATTGAGTGTTGAAACTAACCATAAAGTGTATATCTTTTACACTTAGAGAGAGAGAGAGAGAGTAAACACATACCCGTGAGTTAAATAACTTAGCACTCATAGAAGTATTGTGATTGATTGATGTTTTTATGTGGATGAAAGGTATGATGGATTGCATGTTTTGAATTAATATAGTAACATGTGTTAGGACAGGTTGTGCGTGGTGTCGTGATTACACTCTCTGATTTTTTTGATTGTCCTTGCCTCGAGACGAGCAACATGTAAGTTTGGGGGTTTGATGAGAGTGTAAATTCACGTATTTTGGGCTCTAATTTCCGTGAAAATTGAGTACGATTGAGTCTTTTATTGATACGAATCGATATGTTCATGGAAAAGTCACGAATCAGAGGGTACAAGGGCTTTTTGAGCATATTTGTAAAGGAAAACAGTTAGAAAGGGCTCAAAATCGGAAGACACAATTTTTGAAGTGATTTTCGAAGGCCATTCGACTTCAAGACCTTGTTCGACCATTATCACGTAGGTCGAACAAGATGGCCAAGTCGAGCAGAATATGCAGATTCATCCAGGAAGCTTGCTCGACTTGGAGAGGTTGCTCGACCGGAATCATCTTGGTCGAACAGATGAGGGAAGTCGAACAAAATGTGTAAAAACTTACAGAGAGCTTGCTCGATCATTGGTCGAGTTGGAGGACTCGTTCGACCTGACCAAGCTTGGTTGAACGGATTCTTGTTGATTCTATCTATGGTAATCTCGGATGTCTTTTACCAAATTTGACATGTGCTTCAAGCAAAAGCCCATCCTAAGCCCATAAGGAGGTTCCACCACAATAAAAGAAGAGCTTTCGCAGAAGAAAAAGAGGGACACACATCATTCATCATCCATCCACTACCGAAACTCTACCATCATCAGAAAGGGTCGTGAAGAGAGATTCGTCTGGCGCGTCAAGTAAGATCATACCAAACGACCATGATTATTCCTAGAACAATCATGAGCTAGAACCGTTTTGGTAGTTCTAGGGTTATGAAAGTTTTATAAGTTAATTGAATTTCCACGTGTAAACTCCGTACACCACTACTTGTGGTTTATTTTATGTAAGATTGTGTTTTTTAATTAATACTCACGGTCGTTTTGTGCATCATTAACTGTTATGTAGAGTCTGAATGCATATTTTGGTTATTGATTGAGTGCGTTCACCGCTGAGCAGGATTACATGTTATAATTCTAAGTGAAGGGATTCCGAAGTCTTATTAGAACTATCTTATATAGATACTTGTTAATTAAATATTATTCGGGTTAATAAGTAGGATTAAGAGTATAAAGTCATAGTACCTAAAAAGGGAGATCATATCAGGTTAGAGTACTTAGTACACGGGAAATAATTGATAATGATAGTACCTAGAAAGGGGGTGAATTATATCTCTTGCTCCGAGGATATTCGCACGTGTCAAATGAATGTTTACTTGTGTCTATAGAGTAAACTTGCATGATTAGTGATGCGTCCATAAACCACAAGGCAGAGTCGGACATCAACACATAGAAATAGAATTAATAAGTAAAACCGGATGCCCGAAGAACTACCTAATCTTTTACTTGATCACAACCGTATTTTTTATTTCTTGTTTATTTATTTGATTTGTTGTTCAAGTCAACTTCTATTTAATTTTGTAACAATTTAAAACCAATTTGTCAAACATAATCTTAATAAAGTAGAATATAGTAAAACTGATAATAATCTATCTCTTGGGTACGATAATCACTTGGTCATTTATCGAAACTATAATTGATATCCTTATACTTGAGGATTAATTTTGTGTGTTGAGAAAATGTCCATCACTACTAGAGTAGTGGCTGTTGCAGTGGGAGTTGTTTATTTATCTTATGATATGAATAAACGTTTGATTAAGAGAAATTGACTTTACATACGTTTTTCATATAAAGAATTTGATTTCAGTTTCTATGTTTTACGGATGGATACTCTATTTTCAATTGAATGATATAGTCATTAAAATGAAAGGATGGAGCTATAATCTGTTATGGTACGATAGTGACAATTTGTAAACTCTTAAATCATGTTTATCCCACGGATGCAACAAATAGTAATTAATAATGCATCATCTAATCTTAATAAGAGAAAGGAACCTTCAGAAATGAACTAAAGATAATTTTGGCATTTAAGACTAGATTATTCTACTTAAGTACGATTCGAAAGTTGATAGCCGATTGATGAGTGATATTTTCACCTAGATTTTAGTGTCTTTTTAGGTCCATTTTCGTGTTATTTTATCCGTATTTGTGTCTTACTTGGTGGTGTTATGTGTTTTTATAGAATTGTATGTGAATGAAGTTAAGCATATGTAAAACAGGTGAAAACGGAGCAAAAACAGAGATGGAAGATGAAACGAGAAAGAAGAAATAGGACAGCATCACACGGCCGAACGTGTAGGGTACACGAGCCATGTTGCAGCACACGACCTGTGTCCCTAACACTGGCCTGTAA
Organism: Pogostemon cablin; assembly: GCA_023678885.1. Taxonomy (NCBI): domain Eukaryota; kingdom Viridiplantae; phylum Streptophyta; class Magnoliopsida; order Lamiales; family Lamiaceae; genus Pogostemon; species Pogostemon cablin. The sequence continues at coordinate 16,432,984 of CM042960.1, forward strand.
GGAGGAGCCGTGTAGCAGCATCAATTCAACCAACACTGCCACCATTTGGCCATGCGTCAGCACACGACTCGTGTACCGTGTTGAGTAAAGTTTGACCGAAAAATCCTGACACGACTCGACTCATGCTGTAGCACACGAGTCGTGTATGTGCCAGAACAGAAAATTTTTCATACATCTTCTAGAAGGTCTCCAAGGGGTATAAATACCAATTCATTCAACATTTTGATCATATTGGATCCGAAATTCAGCTGCCCACACACCCCACACACCAATTCCTTTATTTTACACCACATCCTTCATCACTTTCATCCATCTGTTCACTCCATCATCATCTCACCATAAATCCTTTATCCAAGTGAAAAGAAGAAGCAAGGAAGAGAGGAAAATTGCAAGGAAAGGAAGGAGATAACCATTGGAGCGAATTCAAAGGAGTTATCATCCAATTTTTATAGTAAACCTGATTGTTTATCATGACTTGTAAGGTTTTTAATGTCTATGTTAATTATCTTATGATTTTGGTAAGATAATCTCCCTTGTGAGATTAAACATGAGAGTTATTGGTTAATTTTAGGGATCTATGTAATTTAATTCATGTGTTGATTGGATTTATGATTTTCTATCGTTGATTGTTAATTGCTTGATTTGTACTGTTGAATTGTGTGATTTATTGTCATAGGCATGTGGTTAGATCGAGAAATCAATTATATGTTTAGGATAGTTTATTGAATCAATTCATCATACATCTCATGTGCATTATAAGTCTTAAAGAGATAGAGATATCCTTTAGGATTTAGAACCCTTTGATAGGACATCCGATTGGTTTGATCGAGAGGTTGATTGATTGTGTGAGGGGATTCTCATTTAAGCTTAGTACCTAGTTGGAATTGTTTGAGTGAGAACCAATCCATTGAGCTATTTTAGGAATCTTATTCGGATTCACATTTTATTCATTTCGAGAGAAAGTTTAGAAGAAGTTAGTGTTGGCCCTTAATCATTTATCCATGATGCATATGAATTTGTTACATAATTCCTAGAGTTACCACTTCTTAAGTGTTGTTAATCTCACTTTTGTTTAACTTGGAAAACCAATCATATTCATTTTAAATTTCGTTTGCTTGATCATTGCTTGTTTACTTGTATTGATTGATTTTAATTACTTGTTTGACAAACCAAACAGCGATGATTCGTCTCTATAAAATTACATGAAACGTGAGATCGCTTAAGCACTAGTGCCTACCTCCCTGTGATTTGATAAATTCTTGAATTGGTCAACCCGGCTACAAGTTATGGCTAATCAAATGGCTCCATTGTCCGGGAGGCAACGGTTGCTAGTAGCTTGAAGAATGATCATTTTAAGTGATCTTAATAGAGACATTTTTATTTTTATTATTTGTACTTCTTTAATCTTGAAGGTGTATGCAAACAAGGTTAAAAGAGAAACAAGTTTAACCTATTGATATAGAGATTGAACACACTTGCCGGAAAAGGAGAAAGGAGAACAAAATCAAAAAGACTAAACCAATGGAGAACAATCAAGATAATGAACGTGTTGATGATACAAATGATGGAAATGAAGTGCAAAATGCCCAAGCCAACGCTAATCTTCCTCAACAAGCTCATCAAAATTTTGGTGAGCTTAACAATCAAGCTTTGCTTCAACAAATAGTGCAACAAGTCATGCTTCAACAAGGTTTTCAACATGTTTATGCACCTCCACCACCACCTTCGAAGAATCGAGGGCTCAAGTAGATCCAAGGGTGATCCTGGATTTCTTTATGCCAAGGGCAATGCCACAAATGATGGGACCACCAATCAATTCCAACAACTTTGAATTTAAAGCGGGTTTGATTTCTATGGTGAGAGAGTAACAATTTAGTGGAACCCCGAATGAAGATCCTAATGCTCATCTAACTCAATTTATTGAGATTGTCAACAACATGAAGATGAATGGGGTGAGCGAGGATTGTATCAAGATGAGGTTATTTCCATTTTCATTGAGAGATCATGCTCGAATATGGTTATCTACCATTACTCCGGGTACGTATAATACTTGGGAGGAGCTTGCATAAATATTCTTGAACAAATACTTTTCGTCTTCTAAGACGCCTCAAATGAAGAGCTAGATCACCCAATTCAAGCAAATGCCTCAAGAGAGCTTTTATGAAGCATGGGAATAATTTAAGGATATGCTACGCAAGTGTCCACAACATGGCTTTTTGGAAAATCAATAAGTGGAGTTTTTCTACCAAGGTTTGGTAAATGGCCAAAGAGTGTTTGTTGATGCTTCGGCAGGTGGATCCGTACTTGGTTTGACTCTGGAAAGGACTATAATGATTTTTGATGAGAATGTTACAAATGTCTACCAATGGCCATCAGAGAGAGTTAGTGGATGCTATGGATTTGAGAGCTTCGATCAAAGACAACAGTTTGGTGTGAAGAGTGCTAGTGTGGAGCCAAGTATGCCAAGTATTGAATGATAGCAGCAGAGGTAATGAGGCAAATGAGTTTGAGCCAAGGTGTGAATAATCAAAGAGTTAATATGGTTGAAGGCCAAATTGATCAAGGGGTGCTCCTTCCGAATAGTGTTAGTGGGGAACAATGGGCTATGACAATGCCACATATGGAAGATGTATAATACATGTAAGGTATTACCAAGGTAACTATCAAAATAATTACCAAGGTAATTTCAACAACAACTAAGGAAACTATCCACCAAGGCAAGAAGGCTTCAATGGTCAAGGTAATGGAAGCTCATACCCGCAACAACAAAGGAGGCAAGATAACTTCTCTTATTCAAACCAGAGCAATGCGGTTACTTATCCCCCAGGGTATCATCCTGGAGCTAAAGTGCCAAATAATGAAGGGAAAGCAACCACCGAAGAACTCTCTGAAAAGTTAATTGCATCAAACAAAGCTCAAGATGAGACAAAAAGAAAGATTGATGAAGCTAATGATAGAAGATTCAAATCCTTAGAGCACTCGGTTGGTTAAATTGCTAGTTCGTTGAGTGCGAATGAAAAAGGGAAATTTCCTTCTACCACTGTTGTAAATTCAAAAGAGCAATGTTAAGCAATCACTTTGAGGAGTGGAACAAACTATGAGGGACCTTCTATACCTATGGAAAATGAAAAGGTAGAAGAGAAGGAGGTTGAAGAAAACTTGGTTGAAGAAGAGTTTGTGGAAGAATGTGAAGTTGAAGTAAAGGCGAATGATGAAACGGATGTGGTTGAATCGGAAGTTGTTGAAAAGAAATGGCAAAGAACCAAGGCAATGAAAAAGAAAGAGGAAGAGGTGGAGTTGGAAAAGGATAGTTGGGGCATACATAAAACTCAAGTGCCTATTCCTTTTCCATATATATTCTTGAAGAAGGGCCTTGATGAAAAGTTTGCAAAGTTTTTGGATATCTTTAAGAAAATCCACATCAATATACACTTTGCGGATGCTTTGATACAAATACCTCATTATGCCAAGTTTTTGAAATACATCATGGCAAGAAAAAGGAGCTTAGTAGAGAATGAGATTGTCAATTTGACGGAGGAGTGTAGTGCCATAATTAAAAAAAAGTTGCCTCCAAAACTCAAGGATCCAGAGAGTTTTGTCATACCATGTGAGATGGGTAAGGGTGAAGTTCATAAAGCTCTTTGTGATCTTTGGGGTAGTATCAATTTGATGCTTATGTCGATCTTTAAGAAACTTGGGATAGGAGAAGTAAAGCCTATATCCGATACTTTGCAACTTACAGATAGATCTTTGACTTATCCTAAAGGAGTAGTTGAGGATGTGCTTGTTAATGTTGGAAAGTTTATATTCCCGGTGGATTTTGTAGTGCTTGACATGGACTAGGATGTAAATGTTCCATTGATTTTGGAGCGTCCATTCTTGGCTACGGGAAGAGCTTTAATTGATTTGCACAAGAGGGAGTTGACATTGAGAGTAAATGAAGAAGAAGTGGTGTTTTTATTGAGAAATGTGATGAGGCATCCGGATGAGAAGGAATAATGTAGAAGGATTGAAATGATTGATGAAGTTGTTCAAGAGAATTTGTCATTCTTCTTATCTAAAGATCCTCTCGAGACAAGCATAAGCCACTCTCTTACATTATCCCTTAACTCTAACTTTTCTTTTCATTGTTTAGAAGATGATGATATAAATGATTGCTTACATGATTTGAATGCTTATAGGGAAATGCAAGAAGATGAAGCCAAGTTGATGTACTATGGAAAGAGGGAGTATCTTCCATTGGAGATAGAGAATGAAGAGCCCAAGGTTGATAAGGGAAAAGAGGAATTGAAGTCATTACCCAATCACCTTATGTATGCGTACTTGGGGGACAACAAGGCCTTTCCGGTAATTATATCATCTTTTTTTCATCCTTAGAACTTGAAGAATTGTTAAGGGTTCGAAATCATAAGAGTGCTATAGGATGGAGTTTGGGTGATTTGAAAGGTATAAGTGATGAGTGTGTAAATTCACAAGTTTCGAGCCCGGATTTGTGTACTTATGGTATGATAAATGGTTATAATTTGATGTGTATTGCTATACATGGTGGAAAGTCATGAATCGGGAGTTTACAAAGCTATTCGAGTTGAATTTCGATGGAAAATGAGTTGGAAGTGATCGGATCCGGAAAGAGAAAGAAACAGGTGTGATTCGACCACACAGGGTTGGATTCGACCAAGAAGAATGGAGTTCGACCAGCACCTCTGGTCTAACTGAGCTTGAAAAAGTCAAGTTTGACCACGACAGGTGAGTTCGACTAAACCACTTAGTCGAACCCTGGTCGAACTTGAAGCCTAAACAGAAGCAGTACCTGTTCGACCAGGAAGTATTCAGTTCGACCAACACTCTGATCGAATCTGGAATCAGAGGCCAAGTTATAGACGGATTCGACATGGGATTCGACCTGCATGGAAGAGTTCGACCAACTTGTTTAATCGAATTGATGTTCGAAAACTTACCAAATTCGTATTTTTACACCTTCAGTGCATGTGTTCACTCAAAAATCCCATCCAAGGCTCGTAAGGAGAGTTTACAAGTATAAAAGAAAAGCTTTCGCAGGAGAAAAGGAAAAAACCATTCATCATCCATCCTTCACCAAACCCTACCATCATCTGAAGGAGTCGTGAGGAGAGGTTCGTCTGTCGAGTCAAGTAAGATATACCAACTAGCCATGATTGTTCCTAGATCAATCATGGGCTAGAACTGCTCCGATAGTTCCATGGTTATGAAAGTTTTATGAGTTAATTGAATTTCCATGTGTAAACTTCGTACAACACTACTTGTGGTTTATTTTATATAAGATTGTGCTTTTTAAATCCATACTCACGGTTGTTTTGTGCATATTTAACTGTTATGTAGAGTGTGAATACATCTCTTGGTTATTGATTGAGTGCGTTCACTGCTGAGCAGGATTGTATGTCATAATTCTAAGTGAAGGGATTCTAAAGTATTATTAGAACTATCTTATATATATACTTGTTAATTGAATCCTATTCGGGTTAATAAGTAGGATAAAAAGTATAACTTTATAGTACCTAAAAAGGGAGATCAAATCGAGTTAGTGTACTAAGTGAACGGGAAATAATTGATTATGATAGTACCTAGAAAGGAGGTGAAGTATACGTCTTGCTCCGAGGATAATCACACGTGTCACACGCTTGCTTACTTGTGTCTATAGAGTACGCTTGCATGGTTTAGTATGCATCCATAAACCACAAGGCAGAGTCGGACATAAACACATGGAAAGGAAATTAATAAATAAAACTGGATTACCTGAAGAACTACTCTATTACTTACTTGATCACCACCGAAATTTCTCTATTGCTTGCTTAATTACTTTGCGATTTCAATTTATGTTATTTAGTTTCATAGTCAAACCAACTCAAATTTACCAATATAATCTTAGTTAATTAGAATATAATCGAAATGATACTATTCTGTCTCTTGGGTACGATAAACACTTGATCACCAATCGCAACTACAATTGATATCCTTGTACTTGAGGATAAATTTTGTGTGCTGAGAAAACGTCATCAAGTTCTTGGCGTCGTTGGCTGGGGACAGAATTAATTATCTTTTGACTATTTCTAGTTTAATTGAGATTATGTTATTCTTGTCTTAGGTGTATGCTCACAAGATCAAAGAAAGGTGAATTAGAGTCATATAATCCAGAGATCGGAGCATCGTCGAGGAAGAAAAAGAAGAAGGATAAGAACAAGAAAGTAGAACCAACTAAAGCTCTTGATTTAGGAGTTGAAGTTGACGTGCTAAATCCGCAAACGATTAAAGCTGCAACCGAAGTTAATTTGGACAAAAAAGCAATCAACATGGTGGTGGACCCGAACACACTTGCCATCCGGGATGTCTTTAAGAACAACGGAACAGGCAATGCTGGGTTGTTAGGAGTGAGAGGGACTAGAGCCAATTTTGATCTACACCCTGCTCTTATCACCATGATTGAAAGGAGTCCCTTCTCTAGGGAACATTCGAAGATCCTCAACAACATCTGAATGAGTTCCTTGGGTATGCAAGTACACAAAAAGATGCAGGAGCTCATGAGGATGCGAGGAAGATCGTATTGTTCAAGTTCAGCTGAATGAAAAAGCGAGAGATTGGTACAATAATCTTGATGCTGCTGAATGTGATACATGGGAGAAGTTGAAAGTGAAATTCTTGAAGCGATACATGCCACCTTCAAAGCAAGAAATCAATCAATTTTCTATCCATGGCAATGAGAAGTTTCATGAAGCGTGGGACAGATTCAAGGACATGATTCGGAAGTGTCCTCAGCATGGGCTATCTAAAGCTCAATATATCAATATTTTCTATAATGGGTTGGATAGCGATTCTCGGGTTTTACTTGATGCTTCTTCTAATGGAGCATTGCTTACTAAGTCATCCAATGAGGCCGAGAAGCTTTTTGAAGATATTTCGATAAATTCAAGGAATTGGCCGACTGATAGAGTGAGAGACACTTATGTCCTTGGTAAAGTAGCATAGGTTGAGCATACTATGGTAAAGTTGGGAAGTGATGATGAGACCTCTCTAGCTTGACAACATTAGCAAGCTATTAGAGTCTCAGCAAAAGCAGATCACGAATTTATCGCAGAGAGTACCAATGATGCAGTAGGATGGTGGCTATGAAGGAGCGAGCCAAGAGGAGATCGAGAAGGCAAACTACGCCATGGGTCAAAGTATTCAAGGAACTAGGTACCCAAATCAAGGAAACCGGAACTACCAAGGGAACTACAACAATCGTGTCCCCCGGGTGGTTATCAACAACCAAGGAGACCGGAGTTTTCATGGAGCAATCAGATTAATGCGATGCATCCTCCTATCAGCTTTGATCGGGAGCTAAAGTAGAAGAAGGGAAGCCTGGTTTTGAGGATACTGTGAACATGTACATTAGATCGTCTTGAGGCCAAGTTAGAGAAGAAAATTGATGATCATCATAAGGATTTGTCTACATAAGTAAAAGACCTTATGTTACTAATGGCGGAGATGGCTGGTAATGTGAACAAATTAACTCAAACTATAGAGAAAGGGAAGCTTCTGTCTCAAAGTATTGAGAATCCAAAGTCTTTTCACGTCATTACACTAAGGTCTGGAACGCAGTATGAGGGACCGATGAAGTTGGAATTGAAGTCTAAAGTGTCAGGAGCCCGATTTGACCCCAATTCGACTAGACATGCAGGTCGAACTAAACAGGGGAGGTCAAACTTGGTACCTGGGTGACGTCCAGAGGAGTCAGAAGGTCAGTTTGACCAAAATAAGGAGAGTTCGACCAGAGCCTCTGGTCGAACTGAGGTCGAACTCCACTGTCCAGAGAACTCTGTTTTATCTGATGTCCGATTCGACCACGATCGATTGGATTCGACCAAACCAGTTGGTCAAACCATGGTCGAATCCAACTGTAAGGAGAAGAACGGACTTTCAGATGTCTAGTTCAACCATTACTCACCGAGTTCGACCACCTACCCAGGTTGAACTCAGGTCGAACTCTCCTGTTCTGCACCGTTTTCAACGTCGAATGCTCCGTATGATGTTGAAACTACTCCAGTGTCTTCCAAATAGAAGAGTAATGCGATTTAGCAGAGAAGAAGTGGGAAAGAGCTAAGAGATTGAGAGCCGAGAAGGATAAAGCGGAGAAGAATGAACGTGATGAATGGAGGATTCCCAAAACGAAGATACCTCCGCCCTTTCCTCTCAAGCTAGTTAAGAAGGGATTGGAAGAGAAGTTCAAGAAGTTTTCAGAAATCAAAAACAAAATAAGCTTGAACATTCCTTTTTCTGAAGCCATATTGGAGATGTCGTATTATGCCCGCTTTTTGAAGGATATTCTTTTGAAGAAGAGAAGCTTGAACTGAGTTGAGATGGTGAATTTGTCTGAGAACTACAGCTCGATCATTCAGAGGAAGCTGTCAGCTAAGCTTAAGGATCTGGGAAGCTTCACAATCTTATGTGAAATTGGAAAGGGGCTGGCACGTCGAGCCTTGTGTGATCTTGGGGAAAGCATCAACTTGATGCCGTTGTCCACCTTTCAAAGGCTTGGTTTGGGGGAGTTAACCCCCACGACAGTTGCTCTACAACTAGCAGATAGGTCTATGACTTTTTCGAAGGGTGTGATCGAAGACTTTCTTGTCAAAGTAGAGAAGCTAGTCTTTCCTGTGAATTTTCTAGTGCTGGAGATGGAAGATGACAAGGATAATGTTCATCTTATTTTAGGGAGACCTTTTCTTGCTACTGCGGGAGCTATGATAGATGTGCAGAAGGGTGAGTTGAGGCTAAGGATGGATAAAGAAGAGGTCCTATTCAACCTTCACAAAGCAATGAAGATGCCAATGGAGCTGCAATGTCACAGTAGAGGAGATTGTGAATGAAGACACGTCTTTGATTCTGTCGAAGGATCCTCTAGAGACATGTTTGGCGGAGTCTCTTACTTTTCCTACTACGGAATTAGATTATCTCTCCAATGAGGTATGTATTGAATTTCTTGAAAATTTACGTGCTTTGGGTGATGACAGGTATGAGTTGACAAGGACCAAGATTGAAGAGGTCAAGTGGACTAAGAAGTACTTGCCATTGGATCGAGAGAGTGCACCTCTAGAAGTGAAGAAAAAGGAGTTGAAACCGCTACTGGAGCACTTGAAGTATGCCTACCTAGGTGACAATGAAAAATATCTGGTAATTGTATCTTCTTTCCTTGATGATGATCAACTTGAGGAATTATTGGATGTGCTTAGAAAGTATAAATCTGCGATTGGTTGGTCTCTTGATGATTTAAAGGGCATTAGTCCTTCCTATTGCATGTATAGAATAAGATTGTTAGATGAGGCCAAGAGTAGCATTCAGAATCAACGGAGGGTGAATCCCGCTATTCAAGAAGTGATTAGGAAGCAAATCCTAATGTGGCTAGATGCAGGTATTATTTATCCTATTAGTGATAGTCCCCATGTGAGTCCATTGCATGTTGTAGCTAGGAAGGGGGCATGACTATAGTGAAAGTCGAAGATGGTGAGAATTTAGCTACTAGGATTTCTAAGGGATGGCGTGTGTGTACGGATTACAGGAAACTGAATGAAAATACATACAAATACCATATTCCTCTTCCTTTTATGGATCAAATGCTTAATCATCTTGCAGGGTATGAGTATTATTGCTTTTTGGATTGGTACTTGAGTTATAATCAAATCATGATTGCACCTGAAGATCAGGAAAAGACTACTTTTACTTGCCCTTATGGAACTTTTGCTTTTAGGAAGATGCCTTTTGGATTATGTAATGCGCCTGCTACATTTCAGCGTTGCATGATGGCCATTTTTGATGGGTTGATAGAAAAGATCATGGTGGTATTTATGGATGATTTTTCTGTGTTTGGTTCCTCTTTTGATATTTGTTTATCTGACATTGCTACTATTTTGAAGAGATGCCAAGAAACTAATCTTGTCTTGAATTGGGAGAAGTGTCATTTCATGGTAAGAGATGGGATTGTTCTTAGCCATAATATTTCGTCCAAGGGATTGCAGGTGGATAGAGCTAAGGTAGTGGCAATTGAGAAGCTTCCTCCACCTACTAATGAAAGGGGAGTGCGGTCCTTCCTTGGACACACCAGTTTTTATAGATGATTCATATAAAACTTTTCGAAATACTCCAAGCCCTTATCTCATTTACTTGAAAAGGATGTTCCTTTTGGTTTTGATGAAGAGTGTCTAACAGCTTTTTCAGGTTTTGAAAGAGGCACTTATTACTGCACCTATCTTGATTACACCGGATTGGAATCAGGCCTTTGTACTTATGTGTGATGCAAGTGATTTAATACTTGGAGTGGTGCTTGGGCAGTTGAGAGAAAAGAAGTTCTGCGCCATTTACTATGGGAGTAAAACATTTGATGCTGCACAAAAGAACTACACGGTGACTGAAAAAGAGTTTCTAGCTGTGGTGTATGCATTCAACAAGTTTCGATAGTATTTGGTTGGCATGAAGACTATAGTATACACGGATCACTCTGCGATCCGATACTTGATGGAGAAGAAGGAAACAAAGCCAAGGATCATTAGATGGATTCTTCTTCTGCAGGAATTTGATATGGAGATCCGAGATAAGAAGGGTACTGAGAATGTTTTGGCGGATCACCTATCAAGGTTGGAGACAAGGGAGCACTGTAATGATTCTTTTGATTACATTGAAGAGATGTTGCCTGATGAGAAGATAATGGCAGTGCTTGTTGAAGGAGCTGAAAGAGCATGTGTTGTGGCTGCCAAAGGGATGGATCCATAGTATATGGATTACGTAAATTACATTACCGTAGGTGAAATTCCGAGAGATCTCAACCGATATCAACTTGTAAAATTCAAGAGGGATGTTGAGACATTTATATGGTATGATCCATTTGTCTACAAGATATGTACGGATTCCATTATCCGTAGGTGCGTGCCCGAGATGGAGATGGAGAGTGTACTTGATTTTTATCATGCACAACCTAACGGGGGCATTTCGGAGCTCAAAAGACTGCAGCGAATGTACTTAAATCTGCTCTTTATTGACCGACCTTGTTTAAAGATTGTGAAACCTATGTGGCGAGATGTGATAGATGTCAAAGGATGGGGAACATAAGTCTACGAGATGAGATGTCACTTCAGCCAAGCATTGTTGTTGAGATCTTTGACGTATGGGGAATCGGTTTTATGGGGCCTTTTCCCCCATTTAATGGATTTCTTACATCCTTATAGCAGTGGATTTTGTTTCTAAGTAGATGAAAGTCATTCCCACTCGCGTGAATGATTCGAGGACTATTTTATCTTTCTTGAAGAAACATATCTTTGCCCGCTATGGAGTTCCTAGAGCACTAGTGAGTGATGAAGGGACTCACTTCATCAACAAGCTTCTTGAAAAGGTGCTTAAGGATTATGGAGTCAAGCATAGGGTCACTACACCCTATCACCCTCAAGTGAATGGGCAAGCTGAAGTTTCCAACCGGCAAGTGAAGCAAATTTTGGAGTAGGTAGTCGGAACCAATAGAAAGGATTGGGCTATGAAGCTTGATGATGTTTTTATGGGGGTTCCGGACTGCTTACAAGATGGTGTAGGATATGTCATCGTATCAAATCGTCTATGGAAAGTCGTGCCACTTACCCGTAGAGATTCAGCATAAAGCTTTTTGGCTTTGAGGAGTTTGAACTTATCTTTGAAGGATTAAAAGGAGTTGAGGATGACTCATATTAATCAATTGGATGAGTTCAGAAATCGAGTTTACAAGAATTCGGAGATCTATAAGGAGAGAATGAAGAAATGACATGATTCAAAGATCTCATAAAAGGAGTTCAAGCAAGGTGATGAGGCATTATTTTTTAACTCTCGTTTGAAGCTTTTCACATGAAAATTGATGTCAAAGTGGACGGGGCCGTTCATTATCCATAGAGCCTGCGAAGGGGGGACTTTTGAGCTTATGGATAAAGATGGGGACATTATCGCAGTGAATGGTCATCGATTGAAGCATTACAAGTCGTCGAATGATGTTTGCGTTGTCTTTGAGGATACCTTGCACTAGATTGGTATCATCGTGCCTCTCTAACGATAAACATGAGGACCTGTTGGGGGCTTTTCCTCCCGTTTTATTACCTTATTATTTCTTTTATGTGAGTAAGAAATTTTTATATTTCACGTGCTTAAATATCGGTAATTATATCTCTTTGCAAACTTAGTTTCACTATAGTTTCTACTAAGTTTGGGGGTGTGATGTATTTACCTCATTAAAGCACCAAGAGTATAATCTATTTTGGATACCAAGTTAAGATTGATTCTCGAGCTAGTTTTGATCTATTTTGGTAAAGTGTGCAGGGGATGAAGAAAATTTGAGTTTGGAGCATCAGGAGGTGAGTTCGACCAGACATGCAGATCGAACATGTGAGCCCAGGTTGAACTGAGGATCAGAGAGTCCGTTACAGGTCGATTCAACCAAGCAGTGGAGAGTTTGACCTGAGGTTCGACCAAAGATGGAAGTCGAACTGGCAATTAGAGAGTTGTACAGATGAGTTCGACCAAAACGTGATCAGTTCGACCAAATGGTTGGTCGAATCAAGGTCGAATCCCGAACCTGAAAGTTTTGAACAGTCGAGTTCGACCACGACTAAAGAATTTGACCAAAGTACTTGGTCAAACGGTGGTCGAATTGCGATGATGGATTGTCCAATATGTGAGTTCGACCATGGATTCGACCACGTCAATCCAATTCAACCACTCGAATTGGTCGAATCGAGCCCAGGTATGTTAATTGTAACCCCGATTTTCATATTCATTCAAGCACTTCATGATTGGTTGAAATATAGTCGGGATGACTAATTAAAGAATTTATCGAACCACAGAGATGAAGGTACTAGAGTTTAAGCGATCTCAAGTTTATCGTGATTTTATAAGGACGATCGAAAAGGAGGATAGATAAGCATGCAAAGAAATGCAATGCAAGAAATGAAGGATAAAAGGAATGAAAAGATAAATGAATGAGTTCCAATGATGCAAGGATGAGATTAACTACAATCATGGCATAGATAATAAAGTAATTATGCAATTAGATCTAATCTCTCATGGACAAGGCATAGGAGCGATCACTAATACCACCTAAGCTCTCTCTCGAGATGGATAGGATATAGGCCCTCGATAAGGCTCCTAAACGTACATAGGATCGAGATCATAGCAAACATCTCCCACTAGGTACTAATTACTCTATGAGTTCCCTAACTAGGTACTAGATCATAGGCAATATTCCCTTTTAAGGTACTATGAATTTACAAATGGTTTGTTTCTCCTTATTTAATCAACTAACCTCTCGATTAAGCTAATCAAATATTCTATCAAAGGGTTCCAAATCTAGAATGATATCTCTATCTCATTCTAAATTAATGCACATGAAGTGTATGATGAAATGATTCAATGAACTATCCTAAACACATAATTGATTTCTCAATCTAATCACATGTCCATGACAATTAATCACACAAATCATCATATACATCAAGCAATCAACAATTAATGATAGAAATAGCACAAAGCTCATTCAAGATTAAAATCAATTTGCATAAAAACTAAATTATCCAACACTAATCATGGAGCTAATCTCACAAAGGAGATTAGCCTCTCATAGTCATAAGAAATTCAACATAGACATTAAAATCCTTACAAACTATGATCAACTATATATAAAGAAAATCACAAAATTAGAATTAGATTCCCCCTTTGAAGGTCTTCAATGGAGATCTTCTTCTTCTTCTTTGATCTCACTCTCCCTTGCTTCCTTGATCACTTGGATGGTGGATTTGATGGAGGGAATCAAGTGTAGATGGATAAATGAAGAAAGGATGAAGATGATGGTGTAAAATAGAAGAAAATGTGTGTGAGGTGTGTGTAAGGCTGTGAATTTCAGATCTGGATGATCACAATGTTGAATGGAGTGGTATTTATACCCTTGTGGGCCTTCTGGAAGAAATCTGGAAATTTCAGCAATTTTGATACCGACACGGCTCGTGTGCTGCAACACGGCCCGAGTCGTGTTTAGGGCATTTGGTCAACGCGAGCATCAAACAGCGCACGGCTCGTGCGCAGCACATGGCCACAGGGGTGGCCGTGTTGTGCATTCTGACAACCACACACGGCTTTCGCTTATAGGCCTGTGTGCTGAACTTGGGCCATGTATGCAACACGGCTCGTGTTCCTGCACACGGCCGGCCGTGTTGTTGTAATTTTATTCCCCTTTTCTTCCGACTCCGTATTTACTCCGTTTCCTTCACTGTTTTAGCTTGTTCTCCCTCGTTTCTACTCCGAATTGAGATCCGCTTTTTCCTACGTCTTTCTTATCATGTCTAGCATACATTAAAACACAAAACACAACCAAATAGAATACAAATACGGATAAAATAACATAAAAACACACATTCACACATCATCATGAAAACTCATCACTTCACACACCACCTCCGCCCGAATTCATCCCGAATCGAAACCCATGCATTCCAAACTCCAAATTAGTGGATTTCGAGCAGTTCTAACCACAATCCACACACATTCCACTCGATTCACCGTATTTTTGGAGCAATCTAGTTGTAAAACTAGGGTTCATCGTGATTTTTGGAGAATTATCACATTCGTGCATTCTAAGCCATGACTGGTCCAAAAAATATGTTTTCTCAACCCTATTGCCCTAGGATTGAAGTTCTAATCGTCAATTATAAGCGGGTATGTTGATTAAACTAAGTTTTCTATGGATTCATGGTGTGGTTTGAATTTTTGGTGCATAATTTTGAATGAATTGTTGTTGGGTTTGATTTTGATTGATTGAATTGAATTAAACCATGTTGATTATGTGAAGTTATGAGAAATGTGAGTAGTTTGGGATGAAGCATGTTGAATTGCTAGAAAAGTGATTGGGTTTGAGTAGTTTTCATGTTAGATTGCTTGAATTTGAGTAGTAATGCATGCTTGTTGTTAGTTTGATCGCTTGTTGATCTTATTGCTTGGAATGAGGATGAATAAGCATGTGGATTGAATTGTTGGATCATTAGGATGGAACATGCTTGTTTGATTCGACTATGCACTGAAAAACTTGAAGTCTTGAGTATAGTTAAATGCATTAGTTTGGTTTTCCTTCCTTGGTTGTTGGTATTGAAGTATTATTTTCAGGAAATGAAAGAAAGCTGAGGCTCAATCTAAGAAGAGGCAAGATAGACCATCTCGGGAAGATGCAGTGACAAAGAAGCTAAGGCTTCAAGAGCGGTTGCCTTTGAATTTTAAGATTAGGATGAATGATTGGGATGAGATCAAGGAGAAATGGGTAGATGTGTCAGATAAGATTGCTCGAACGAGGTATCAAGATGATAAGGTGATTATTGATACTTGAGGGTAGTTATACTTGGATGAACTGTATTGCTATAAGGGTTCTTGGTATGATGCATTCGTATGTTACATGTGTTTATTTTTATTGATTAGAAGCATGTATGCTTGAAAAGTATGTGGATTCATTGTGAAATTGATCTTGGTTATTTACTTGAGGAGTACTTAGGAATCTATTTACCCATGTGAGGATTTGAGCCATTTAAATCATGCTAGTTCATGATAGTTTATTCTTGAGAGAATCGTTCGTATGATAATATTCTAAAACTTGGCTTGGCATCTTGTGTGAAACTTATGATTGAGAAATTGCTAGGACATGATCTTAGGCCATTATTGTGTAATCAAGTTACTTAGCCAAAATTTTACCTTACCTGTGAACATATGTATCATTGTATGCCATTTTGAGCCTTAAAAATCTTTTTCTTTGGCAAGCCTTGATAAAAAGCCTTATTAAACCTTTACTTGAGCCTTGTTGAATATCATATTCATTAGTAGAGAGTTGAAGTGTGTAAGTGCTTGAAAGAATGGAAAGGTGAAAGCTTGGTTGAGAATTATGAAAAAGAAAGAAGTATGGTTAAATGTTGTTTAGGGGTAGTGCCTGAAACTGGTAGCCCGATTGCTTAAAAGGGGTAGTGCCCGAAATTGGTACCCTTTCTCATTGAAGAAAGATGATGTTGATGCTTGGAGAAAGAAGGAGAATCAAATTATGAAGTTTATGAGAAGAAGATGGAGAAACAGATGAAGTTTTATGATAAAAGGCAAAACTTCAAGGTAATTCTCTACTATTGAATTAGTCACTTTTCCCAAATTCTCCTACCTTTACCAAAGAGCCAACATTACAACCCAAAAGCAAGTCCTTTGTGATCCATGTAAGGAATTGATTATAAGTTAAGTTTTGAGACCCTTACCAAACTTATGTTTACGCGGAAGTATGGATTGAATATAAGCGTAAATACTAATTTGCTAGAGTGTATATCTTTTACACTTGAGAGTGAGAGTAAATATTTATCTTGTGAGCTAGATGATTTTGTACTCCAAAAGGTATTATAATTGAGTAATATTTTGCACGAATGATGCATATGATGCTTTTAATACTTGTGTTCGATTGATGAATTGCATGTGTGAGTATGAATTGTATTGGTGTTGGTGAATTTTACACTACTCTTTGGTTTTGATTTCGTTGCCTCGGGACGAGCAACATGTAAATTTTGGAGTTTGATGAGTGTGCAAATTCACTAGTTTCGAGCCCGAATTCATGTACTTATGGTATGATAAATGGTTGTAATTTGATGTGAATTGCTATACATGGTGGAAAGTCACGAATCGGGAGTTTACAAGGTTATTTGAGTTGATTTTCGATGGAAAACGAGTTGGAAGTGATCGGATCCGAAAAGAGGAAGAAACAGGGGTGCGATTAAACCACGCAGGGGTTGGATTCAACCAAGAAGAATGGAGTTCGACTAGCACCTCTGGTCGAACTGAGCTCGAAAAAGTTGAGTTCGACCACGACAAGCGAGTTCGACCAAACCACTTGGTCGAACCCTGGTCGAACTCGAAGCCTAAACAGAAGCAGTACCTGTTCGACCAGGAAGTATTCAATTCGACCAACACTCTGGTCGAATCCGAAATCAGAGGCCAAGTTACAGACGGATTCGACCTGGGAGTTGGTCGAATTGATGTCCGGAAACTTACCAAATTCGTATTTTTACTCCTTCAGTGCGTGTGTTTGCACAAAAAGTCCATCCAAGGCCCGTAAGGAGAGTTTACAAGTATAAAAGAAGAGCTTTCACAGGAGAAAAGGAAAAAAAACATTCATCATCCATCCTTCACCAAACCCTACCATCATCCGAAGGAGTCGTGAGGAGAGGTGGCAAGTCAAGTAAGATCATACCAACTAGCCATGATTGTTCATAGATCAATCATGGGCTAGAACCCCTCCGGTAGTTCTAAGGTTATGAAAGTTTTATGAGTTAATTGAATTTCCATGTGTAAACTCCGTACAACACTACTTGTGATTTATTTTATATAAGATTGTGCTTTTTAAATCCATACCCACGGTCGTTTTGTGCATCTTTAACTGTTATGTAGAGTGCGAATACATCTCTTGGTTATTGATTGATTGTGTTTACCACTGAGCAGGATTGTATGTTATAATTCTAAGTGAAGGGATTCCGAAGTCTTATTAGAACTATCTTATATAGATACTTGTTAATTGAATCGTATTCGGGTTAATAAGTAGGATAATGAGTATAACTTTATAGTACCTAAAAAGGAAGATCAAATCAGGTTAGAGTACTAACTACACGGGAAATAATTGATTATGATAGTACCTAGAAAGGGGGGCTAAGTATACGTCTTGCTCCGAGGATATTGTTGGATTATATACTAAAAGTCTCGATTTTTATATGAACAATGTTTAAACAATTAATTTGAAATGAGAATCATATGATCAAATGATTGCGTCTTATAATTTATTTATATGTTCAATGCAATAGTCCATTTACTTTATACTGTAGATAATATGTTGTGCGACAACACGCAGAAGATCATATTATTTGTTTTTTTATAAAGTATAAACAGATGCTCACAACCGAGATAGACAGGGACTCTCTATCAGGATGGTTGTAGTATGGTTTGGTATTAGATTGTCTTGGCTATAAAATCACATTAGTGCACCTTCTGTGTATTGAGCAGGACCGCTTGAGATCGTTCGACTTATACTGTGTGATACCCGAGCTTCTCACTACTCATGTGCCAATATAATTTAATTTTTGTTATGTGCATTTTATAATTATGTGATAATTATATGGCAATTATGTGATAATAATGTGAAAATTATGTGACAATTGTTTCTATATTTTATTTATCGTTACATTTTATTTGAGACATCTGTGATAAAAATGGTGGCATTATGTGAATAAATATGTGCATAAATATTTACGTGCATTAATTTGGATATATGAGTAAATTATTTTATGTGTACAAATACATTTTTTTCTTAATTATTAAGTATCACATGTGTTCTCGTAATAATAATAGTGGTAAGAAATGTACACGTATGTGTATTAATTTGTGAATGTATTATATCTTAGTTATTAAGTATTGCACGTATATTGAGAATGGATAATAATAATAATAATAATAATAATAATAATAATAATAATAATAATAATAATAATAATAATAATAATAATAAATGGTAATTATACAAACTTACCGTCAACTGTATACGTGGGTCAGTTTGAATTGTATAAATTGTGTGGCTATCAAGTGGTACACGTCCATATGTTTTACTTAAAAAAATTAATTATAATGTGATGAGGTTGAATTGCCGACCTAAATCACTGATGTATATACACGGGGTTACTTCCTCCTTTATGAAATTGAGGGAGCAGCAACAAGTATCTGAAACAAAAAAAAGAGAGAGAGAGAAGAAAGGGAGAGAGAGGAGAGAGAGAGAGAGGAAGAAGAGAAAGAGAAGAGGGAGTACGCCGGAACGTGCGGGTCGGAGCGAATTAGTTACAGTTCTTTACGGGGTTTATATTACTGTAGGAATCCAGGTAAGTAGAAGTCCAACTACAATGTATAAACATGTTGTTTGTGAATTATTTGTAATTAATATGTGATAATTATGTTATGGATTATTTGTAATTAGTTTAATTACCTTATGAATTATTTGGAGACTAATTTGTGATACAAGCTGGGGATTTATGTGATTTGGGGAAAGTAGGGTTCATATTTAACAATAGTATTTGTAAATTATTTGTGATAATTTTATGATACAAGTTGTGGATCCATGTGATTGGACATATTATTATTATCCTATATAGATCTATGTGATTGGATACTGTTACAAATATATTTATATTGTTTGAGAAAATATTGGTTATAAGGATCTGTGGGATCCAAGATGAAATTGTTATTCCAAAAAGAGATCCGTGGGATCCAAGGTGAAGTGGTTATTCTATAAATGGATCTATGTGATTGATGTGAAGTTGTTATTTCAGAAATGGATTTGTGTGAATTGAAATTAAGTTGCTGTTTTATTGTGATTAAATGTTGATATTGATATTGTAAATGGTTTATGATGCACATTTAATTATTTTGGGTGCATACCATGCATAAACATGAAATGTGTTTTCCTCAAAATTAATAAGATACTAATGGTGTGTGCGGCCACTATATATGCATCTCTGTCAGGGTTCGGAAAAATCGTTCCCGACATTTTTATTAGGGGTTCGGAAAAATCGTCCCCACCACTTTGCCAGAGTTCGGAAAAATTGTTCTCGGCACTATTTTCGGGGTTCGAAAAAAATCATCCCCATTGAGCTCATTTGGGGTGCATATCATAAGTGTATCGTGGGGATCCCGCAACGTGAACAATTTTCAAAATAAAAGAGATCAATTAGAAAAAAAAATTAGGATATAGGCGATAGAGAACTAAATGCATTTTCATGCACGGACATGCATGATTTCTACTTACTGAGATTTTTATCTCACTATTTTATGCATTGTAGGTGAGCATGTTGATGATTGAGTTTGTGATGTGACTGTGTAAGCTGTGGAGCTCCTTCAAGTTTTGAGAGGATGTACATAGATGACGACCTGTTGGGCTAGGCCATGGGTTTATTTTGTTTCCGCTGATGTTTTGGTTGTGTAATATAATAAGTACTGTCGTGAGTTTGTCTGGTTTGAAGTGGTATCAGAAACCAGTCATGTATGTTGAACTGGTGTGATGGTGTTGGTTATAAGCATATTATGTGAAAAAAAATTATTATATGCAAGTTTTTATAATGATGATGTTTATGTTAAATAGAATTTGAATTATAAGTTGTGTAAGGTGGGTCGTGTTAGAGTGGTATCAGAGCACAGTTTGGGTCCTGCAGACTGTCTATGTACATGAACTCATTCTTTGGGAGCGCAGCTTTGCAAGTAAGTGCTATTTTCATTCTGTGTTTTTATGTGTCTTATAAATTATATTGGCTATGTGGTATAGGAAGTGTAGTTTGTAGACAAAATGGTAAGGGCTACAGGTGAAAGTTCTGAAGGGGATAGGACTGTTGAGCAAGCAGCACCTCCTGAAGGGAATAATCGTGATGCGGTGATTACTCGACTAATGGAACTGGTTGAGCGCCAGTCCCAACAGATACAACAACTGATTCCGCAGAGAGATATGGGTAGACAACCAGAGGGTAATGCAAACCAAGATAGACGTCAAGTAGAACGTGTGGAAATGGTTTGTGAGAGGTTTTGAAAGTTGAGCCCTCCAATATTTGAGGACACAGCAGACCCCACAGATGCAGAGGATTGGTTACGCACGGTGGAAAACATGTTTCAATACAGTATAATTCCAGATGGGGATAGAGTGCTATGTGCTTTTTTCATGTTACGAGGAAGTGCAGGCCACTGGTGGGATACGATTAAAAGTATCGAGGATGTCACGACTATGACATGGGAAAGGTTCAAGGAGCTTTTCAGAAACAATTACTTTACGACACCAGTGAGAGCCATGAAGATGAACGAGTTCATACAGTTGAGGCAAGGTGGCATGTCAGTCACAGATTACCTTCGTAAGTTTGAGCAGTTGTCGAGGTTTGCTGAACATATGGTGAGTACGGAGGCACTGAAAGTGGAGAGATTTGTGGAAGGCTTAAGGCCTGAACTTTACAGAGATGTGAGTATGGCGGGACTGCATGGAGCAACATACTCACAAGTTGCAGAAAGGGCTCAAATTGCTGAGCAACAGAGACGAGGATCAGACAAACGCAAGCTATCAGACGTCAATTTCAACAGAAACCAATGCAGCAGTTTGGGAGAGTTGATAAGAGGCCAATGCCATTTCAGAGGCCGAATTTAAATGTTCAAGTAGAGCAAGGACAGAGACGAGGAGAACCCAACAAGCGTCCTAAATTCAATCAGGGCAAAGTGCCACCAACGCCGCCACTACCTATATGCCCTAATTGTCTTAGATCACATGGTGGAGAGTGTCAAATTCCTCCAAGAACATGTTACACATCCGGGGAGAAAGGACATGTGACTACCACTTGTCCTAAGAAAGGGAAGCAGGGACACCAGGGAAGAGCTCCAGCTAGGGTGTATACTTTGACGCTAGAGGAGGCAGATGCGAACCCCTCAGTTGTCACGGGTAAGTTCTCTATTTTTGGCACTTCTACATATGTGCTATTTGATTCTGGATCAACACATTCATTTGTATCCACTGAGTATGTGAAAAAGTTGGGTGGAACACCTAACTTGATAGAAGCTAATTATAAGGTGATGATACCTTCTGGTGAGTCAAAGCAAACTAATCAACTTCTTCGAGGTTGTGTTATTCCTATTGAAGGAAGAAGACTCATCGTTAATTTGATTGTGTTAAGTATGAATGATTATGATATCATATTGGGCATGGATTGGCTGTCAAAATACGGTGCTACAATAGATTGTCAGAAGAAGAGTATCACTTTTCAGCCAGTGAAAGGAGAACCGTTCACTTTTTTGGAATTAAGAAAAGCTTTAGATTTTCGATGATATCAGCAGCAAAAGCATAGCGGTTGTTGGAAAGTGGTTGTGAGGGGTATCTGGTGAGTGTAATGAATGTTGAGGGGCAGCAATGTCCAGTTCTTGATAATGTACCAGTAGTTCAGGAATATCTGGAGGTATTTCCAGATGATCTTCCAGGTTTGCCACCAGACCGAGAAATAGAGTTTGTTATTGAGTTAAACCAAGAACTGCTCCTATATCTAAAGCGCCATACAGAATGGCACCAGCTGAACTGAAGGAATTGAAGATACAGTTACAAGAGTTGCTAGACAAAGGATTCATCCAACCTAGTTTCTCTCATTGGGGAGCATCAGTTCTGTTTGTTCGAAAGAAGGATGGCACATTGAGGATGTGCATTGATTATCGGGATCTCAATAAAGTTACGGTGAAGAATAAATATTCATTGCCTCGCATTGATGATCTGTTTGATCAGTTACAGGGTGCAGCTATCTTTTCGAAGATTGATTTATGGTCGGGGTATCATCAGTTGAAGATTAAGAAGGAGGATATTCCAAAGACTGCATTCAGTACAAGGTACGGGCACTATGAGTTCTTAGTGATGCCGTTTGGATTAACAAATGCTCCTGCAGCATTTATGGATTTGATGAATAGAGTATTTCAAGAATTTCTCGATAAATTTGTGATTGTGTTTATCGATGATATTCTAATTTACTCTAAGAATAAGGAGGATCATGCACTGCACTTGAGAAAGGTGTTAGAGATTCTGAAGGAGAGACAGTTGTATGCGAAGTTCAAGAAGTGTGAGTTTTGGTTAGACCGAGTTGTTTTCTTGGGACACATGATATTGGGAGAAGGAATTTCAGTGGATCCAGGTAAAGTTAAAGCAATCCATGATTGGCCACAACCCTCAAATCCCACTGAGGTTCGTAGCTTTCTTGGATTGGCGGGATATTATCGAAGGTTTGTTGAAGGATTTTCTAAGATTGCTTCACCATTAACACAGTTGACCAGGAAAAATGTGAAGTTCACATGGACGGAGGAATGTGAACAAAGTTTCCAAGAATTGAAGAGACGATTGACATCAGCACCTATCTTAACTATTCCTACAGAGACAGGAAACTTCAAGGTTTACAGTGATGCTTCAAAGAATGGTCTTGGGTGTGTATTGATCCAAAATGGGAAAGTGATAGCGTATGCATCCAGACAGTTAAGGGAGTATGAGAAGAATTATCCAACTCATGATTTAGAGTTAGCTGCAGTGGTGTTTGCACTCAAGATATGGAGGCATTATCTGTATGGGGAACGTTGTGAAATCTATACTGATCATAAGAGTTTGAAGTACTTTTTCACTCATAAAGAGTTGAATATGAGGCAAAGAAGATGGTTGGAATTGGTGAAGGAGTACGACTGTGTTATCAATTATCATCCGGGAAAAGCCAATGTGGTTGCTGATGCATTGAGCCGAAAGGCAATACAGAGTGTAGCTGCTATGACCGTAAATCAGAAACCAGAGTTGCTTGATTTGCAAAGGATGGGTGTGGAGATCATTCAGGAAGGATCGTTGGAAGCAAGGATGGCAGTTCTGACACTTCTACCAACTTTGATGGATAAGATTCGACAAAGCCAACAAGAGGATAAGTTGTTTGACAAGATAAAGAATGATATCAGCTCTGGAAAGTCTTTTGACTTCCAATTAGGAGATGATGGCGTGATTCGTTATGGAGGTCGATTATGTCTACCTGAAGTGAATGACATTCGAAAAGAAGTGATGGCAGAAGCTCATTCAACACCCTACTCTGTACATCCAGGAGCTACTAAGATGTATAGAGATTTGAAGGCACATTATTGGTGGCCAGGGATGAAGAGAGATGTTGCTCGATATGTGGAGCAATGTTTGACTTGTCAGCAAGTCAAAGCCGAGCATCAGAGACCAGCAGGAACTTTGCAGCCTTTATTTTTTCCAGAATGGAAGTGAGAGAATATCACAATGGATTTTGTTATCGGGCTACCGAAGACAGTGAAAGGTCACGATGCCATTTGGGTTATTGTGGATCGATTGACTAAGTCAGCTCATTTTCTTCCTATTAGCTCTAGTATTCCATGGATCGTTATGCCCAACTATATATACAAGAGATTGTCAGACTCCATGGAGTACCACTTACCATTGTGTCAGACAGAGATACGAGATTCTTGTCTGCTTTCTGGAAGAGTTTACATAAGGCGTTGGGGACACAGTTATCTTTCAGCACAGCATTCCATCTACAGACAGATGGTCAATCAGAGCGTACAATACAAATCTTGGAGGATATGCTCAGAGCGTGTGTGTTGGATTTTCAAGGTCAGTGGAGTAAATTTTTGCCTTTGATAGAGTTCTCGTACAATAACAGTTATCAGTCTACTATCGGGATGGCTCCATATGAAGCATTGTATGGGAGGAAGTGTAGATCTCCAGTTCATTGGGATGAAGTTGAAGAGATGAAACTTTTGGGTCCAGACTTGATTCGTGAAATGTCAGAAGCTGTTACCCGTATACGAGAGAACATGAAAGTTGCTCAAGATCGGCAGAAGAGTTATGTAGACAAACGGAGGAGAAAATTAGAGTTTGAAGTAGGTGATCAGGTATTTCTGAAAGTATCTCCAATGAAGGGGATAATGCGGTTTGGAAAGAAAGGGAAACTCAGTCCAAGATATGTTGGTCTGTTCACTATCATTGAGAGAGTTGGCAGTGTTGCCTATAAATTGGAGTTACCAGCATCGATGTCTAGAGTATATGACGTGTTTCATGTATCTGTGTTGAGGAAGTATGTTCCAAATCCATCTCATGTTCTCAGGCAGGAACCAGTTGAGTTGAAAGAAGATTTGAGTTATGAGGAGGTACCAGTTGAGATCTTGTGGCGAGAAGTGAAGAGGCTCAGAAATAAAGAAATATCATTAGTAAAGGTATTATGGAGGAACCAGTTAGTTGAGGAGGCCACTTGGGAAAGAGAGGATGAGATGATGGCTAAATACCCAGACCTCTTCAGGTAAGTAAATTTCGAGGTCGAAATTTTTATAAGGTGGGGAGGATGTGATACTCGAGCTTCTCACATGTGCCAATATAATTTAATTTTTGTTATGTGCATTTTATAATTATGTGATAATTATATGGCAATTATGTGATAATAATGTGACAATTATGTGACAATTGTTTCTATATTTTATTTATCGTTACATTTTATTTGAGACATCTGTGATAAAAATGGTGGCATTATGTGAATAAATATGTGCATAAATATTTAAGTGCATTAATTTGGATATATGAGTAAATTATTTTATGTGTACAAATACATTTTTTTTCTTAATTATTAAGTATCACATGTGTTCTCGTAATAATAATAGTGGTAAGAAAATGTACACGTATGTGTATTAATTTGTTAATGTATTATATCTTAGTTATTAAGTATTGCACGTATATTGAGAATGGATAATAATAATAATAATAATAATAATAATAAATGGTAATTATACAAACTTACCGTCAACTGTATACGTGGGTCAGTTTGAATTGTATAAATTGTGTGGCTATCAAGTGGTACACGTCCATATGTTTTACTTTAAAAAAATTAATTATAATGTGATGAGGTTGAATTGCCGACCTAAATCACTGATGTATATATACGGGGTTACTTCCTCCTTTATGTAATTGAGAGAGCAGCAACAAGTATCTGAAACAAAAAAAAAAAGAAGAGAGAGAGAGAAGAAAGGGAGAGAGAGGAGAGAGAGAGAGAGAGAGACAGGAAGAAGAGAAAGAGAAGAGGGAGTGCGCCGGAACGTGCGTGTCGGAGTGAATTAGTTACAGTTCTTTACGGGGTTTATATTACTGTCGAAATCCAGGTAAGTAGAAGTCCAACTACAATGCATAAACATATTGTTTGTGAATTATTTGTAATTAATATGTGATAATTATGTTATGGATTATTTGTAATTAGTTTAATTACGTTATGAATTATTTGGAGACTAATTTGTGATACAAGCTGGGGATTTATGTGATTTGGGGAAAGTAGGGTTCATATTTAACAATAGTATTTGTAAATTATTTGTGATAATTTTGTGATACAAGTTGTGGATCCATGTGATTGAAAATATTATTTTATCCTATATAGATCTATGTGATTGGAAACTGTTGCAAATATATTTATATGGTTTGAGAAAATATTGGTTATAAGGATCTGTGGGATCCAAGATGAAATTGTTATTCCAAAAAGAGATCAGTGGGATCCAAGGTGAAGTGGTTATTCTATAAATGGATCTATGTGATTGAGGTGAAGTTGTTATTTCATAAATGGATTTGTGTGAATTGAAATTAAGTTATTGTTTTATTGTGATTAAATGTTGATATTGATATTGTAAATGGTTTATGATGCACATTTAATTATTTTGTGTGCATACCATGCATAAACATGAAATGTATTTTCCTCAAAATTAATAAGATACTAATGGTGTGTGCGGCCACTATATATGCATCTCTATCAGGGTTAAGAAAAATCGTTCTCGGCACTATTTTCGGGGTTCGAAAAAAATCGTCCCCATTGAGCTCATTTGGGGTGCATATCATAAGTGTGTCGTGGGGATCCCGCAACGTGAACAATTTTCAAAATAAAAGAGATCAATTAGAAAAAAAATTAGGACATAAGCGATAGAGAACTAAATGCATTTTCATGCACGGACATGCATGATTTCCACTTACTGAGATTTTTATCTCACTAGTTTATGCATTGTAGGTGAGCATGTTGATGATTGAGTTTGTGATGTGACTGTGCAAGCTGTGGAGCTCCTTCAAGTTTTGAAAGGATGTACATAGATGACGACCTGTTGGGCTAGGCCGTGGGTTTATTTTGTTTCCGCTGATGTTTTGGTTGTGTAATATAATAAGTACTGTCGCGAGTTTGTCTGGTTTAAAGTGGTATCAGAAACCAGTCATGTATGTTGAACTGGTGTGATGGTGTTGGTTATAAGCATATTATGTGAAAAAAAATTATTATATGCAGGTTTTTATAATGATGATGTTTATGTTAAATAGAATTTGAATTATAAGTTGTGTAAGGTGGGTCGTGTCATACTGACTTAGAGAAGAACTTCAAATCTGTTATTATGAATGTTCATGCTCTTAATCTCTATACAATAACCTCGACACGTAGGGCAGTATGTATTTCTTTGATTCATCAATTGGTGAGATTTACATGTAATTAAATCAACAAACTCGGTGAGTTGGGAAATAGTGTTGTCTCTATGGTGTGCTGTTGATTGTAGAAGGAATCCATGTCCGATATAGGTTGATGATGTCCCCTTCAGGAGCTCATAAGGATTATCATGTACACCCTGCAGGTGGATTTATTCCGGCATGATAATGAGATTGAGTGGTACTACTCTTGGATGAGATATTAATTAATTGAGTTGTCAGTAACTTAATTAATTAATGGACATTGTATATCTTAAACATGGGGAGACTAACGGGCTCATAATAAGGAGTCCATAACGTAATTATGGGATTAGAATGGTAGTGCAGTAATAATATTTTAGTGGTATATATTATTATTGGACTTAAGTATAAGCTTGGATACTTAAGCTCAATGGAGGCCCAACTCTAATTTCTCCTCCTGGTCCCTGCTGTAGCCCATATATAAGTCATCTCAACTATCCGGAAATCCTAATCTATGAGATTAATCACATCTAACACTGTTAGGAGGGTGAGGGAATAGCAGATTGAGAAGATCTCGAGGATCGTCGCCCACACGACGTCGAGATTGGACTTGGGAATACAGCAAAAGACTGGAAGGTTGTTTGTTGCTACTGTCCGCCACCTTCTACGATTTTTATAAATTCGTACAGAATTCATAAAAGGACTTGCAATATACTGAATGAAAGCTACAAAAGAGGGGATCATTTTGGCACGTAGATCACTCAAATCCGACATCGGATGAGAGAGTTATGCCCAAAATGGTGAGGCTGCGCAGGCTGGTGGCGAGAATTCATCGTCTTCAACATACCCTGGTGAAAGGTAATACGTTTCTTATTTACTTGCTTCCGCTGCTTGTTAGAAATGTATGAAACCCTAACGATTCACGTTAACCAAATGATCAAATGCCAACAATTGTTATCAGAGCTTCGGTTTCGTGGTGAAGCGTGGAACATTAGGCTAGGTTTTTGTGTGTACATGATGTTAGGGGTTTATAATCTTGTTTCTTGGTGAACACTCTAATTGTACACGGTGGCACACGAGCACCACACGACGGGTCAATGACGGCAACGACGGCTCGGTGGGGTGACAGTGAAAATGAAAGTGGGCCAAGAACACTGCAAGGCTAAAGGATGCACGGTGGTGGGAGCGTTGGGTCTTCGTGCGACTGGAAGATTGCTACTCCCTAGTGGCGCACGAATGGGCTTCGATGGATGGGCTGCGGTGCACGACAAGCGCCGGGTGCAGGCATGAGCATTTGATAGCACTGACGTTCTTGCGTGCGTGAAATGCGATGGAGATGCACGGCGAGACTGCACGGATGAGCCCGCGCATGGCTTGCTGGGTGATTCGTGCAAGCGGCTTTGTGTAGTTGGATGGAGCCTTCACGTATCGCTGGAACTATCTTCACTGGCGCTGAACCAGTATGGATGGGGCGCTGGCGGCAGTATGTTGCGCCACTGATGAGGCTATCCAGCGGGGCAAGTCTGTTTGGCGTGCGGCGTGATCTGACTAGCGTATAGCACAAGCCAGCACGGTTCTGAGCGAGTATGACAATGTTCTGGGTGGGTCTGTGTTGGGTTGGGTCGAGCCCTACACATTTCCAGGCTTCTCCTACGGTTCCAAGTGGGTCTGTAGTTTGTATGTGTCATAGTAGGTGACATGAGCGGCAAACACACTGGCAGGGTGACGGGGCCATGATGCTTACCAGTGGAGCATCGAACACTGTGAGATGACACGGCTGATGTCTTCGACGTCCTAGTGGCATGACCTTGCGGCAAAATCGGTGGCTGCTGATAGGCAGTAATGACGTGAACATCTCTGGCGAAGGACAGATTGTTGCGGGCACAAGGCTTGGTGGCATACCTGCCACGTAAATTAGCTTTTTTTTCAGGGCATGACTAGTAGGCTGGCAGCGTGAGGCAAACAGCAGATCGGCGGTTAGATGACACTAGTGCAGCGCCATGTGAGGGCAACCTTAGGGCGTGCTGGTCTGGCAAGGTTGGCACGGGCTGAGTGGTGGCACACGGAGGGCACCGAGTGGACTGCCAGGCGAGGAGATTTGCCACACAGCTGTGCACCTGTTGGCGTGTGTGAAGGCTGGGCAATGGAATTTTTGGCACACGGACATACAAGGTGACGCACGGCATAGGCTATGCTGGCGTGGGCACTACTTGGAGGTGCTTCTAGCACGACTCCTGATTGATGACAGCATGAGTCATGCGAGTGGTATCTGGGATGTGTGCGGTGCTGGCGGAAAGCTTGTGCGCTGCTGCATTGGAGTGGCATGACTCTTGCTGCAACATGGTACGAGTCGTGCCTGTGTGCATGATGGTTATGCAGCCTCATTTTTGTGCCGAAATGTGGTACAGCTTCAACGTGCAGGCCGGGGTGTGTGAATCACGTCGGGTTTGCATGTGAATGGGCAGCTAGGTGTGAGAATGTCGAGCAGGGTGCCGGAATGGTGGAGCAGGCTACGGGGCAAGGAATCTGAAGGAAAATTTATGAAAGACCAACTTTCGATTTTCAGATTAGATTTTGGGGCGCTGCCTCGAGCCCCGTGACCTGACCAGGCAGGTCGATCCCTGCAACCTCACCGGGGAGGTCGAACCCCGCATAGTCGCAGCTGCTCAATTTCGTGATTGGAGGCGAACAATCGAATTCGCTGTTATATAACTGTTTAATCATTGATTTAATTATCTGATTATTGTTATATATGTTATGCATGTTTCTCCTTGATTTATTGTCTTATTTGCCGTAATAGGAGCATGCTAGGTTGCGTATTTTATTTTGGAATATTATATGCATGTAAAAACCCTCGGTGTTAAATAACTAAGTGGGAGAGGGGATTGGTAATTAATTCCCGTGGCCTCCATTATTGGTTTGTAAGTGATGTGAGTAAACTTGCGTGTTGGCAATAGGCCTTCCTCCCTAACGGATGAGTTTATTCACGGATCACTGGTACAGACTTCATTAAAAATTATTGTTTGTAATGTGGCACATTAACTTGTGTGTTGGCATAGACCTTCCTCCCTAACGGATGAGTTTATGTGTGATTCATTGTTACAAACAAATAATCGATGATTGTAAAAAGTTATCCAAGCGCGTTTGTACTCCTCCAACTGTAAGGCACATAAGGTCGCGCAATGGACTTGGGATCAAATAATGGTGTGTATTTAGGTGTAAATAATTAGTATCCTCCCCAACGGAGTCACTGCTATTATTTACATGGCTAAAGAAGAACCGACTATTAATTATTTTGTCATGAGGTAAGGTTGACAAATGAAATTAATGGGTAAAACCTTCTCTTGTAAATGTTCGGGTTTGTAAATGTCCACACTAACGTGGCTTGCAGACACATGGTGCTTGAGATGTCGGTGAATTTTATTTTTATATTATTTTGAGGGAATCAGTATAAATGGATAAATTCAAAGATTTGATCAGTGTATTTATTTATGATTCTCTGCAATTTCGAATGGTTTCATTTTACTAATTGCTAACTAAAAGAAAATATATTTACTGGTCCAAAGTTAGATGATTAGAAAAGAATCTTTGTTTTTATTTTTGCTGCTTAGGAAAATATAAATGTGTTCTCACTAAGGATATTTCATGATGCCTATTAAAGTCTCTAGTGAAGAGGTGAGAGGTTCATAGAAATATGATGGTCTCATGCGATTCTTCAGATACTTGAGTAAGTAAGAAAGGCAGGAGGTCATGGATAAGTTGATGAATGAATTAAGAATGCTTGGAATAGAAATTGAAAGGGAAACCTAGATCAATTTATTCTTCATCATTTGTCTGGATGTTTTGAGCAAGTTTTACCTGAAATACGAGAGGTTGTATATGGTGGGGAACTTCTGACAAAATATGTGGCGAAGAAAAGTCATTTTCATCATGATGTGAACAAGGTTAGTATCTCATTCACTAGTCGTTAAAGCATGATTAGTGATGGCTTCTGCTAACACATAGTGTGTAGATACCAGAGTCGCTAAAAGCCTGCAGCTAAGTGATGATGAGATTGTAATATACATGGGTAATTCTACGAGAGTAGTGGCTGTTGCAGTGCGAGTTGTTTATTTATCTCACGATATGAATAAACGCTTGATTATGAGAAATTGTCTTTACGTACGTTTTCATAGAAAGAATTTCATTTCAGTTTTTATGCATTTACGAATGGATACTCCATTTCATTTAAATGACATGGTCATAGTAATGAAGGATGGAGCTATAATCTGTTATTGTACGTTGGCGACAATTTGTTCACTCTTAAATCATGATCATCCCACGGATGCAACAAATAGTAATTAATAACACATCTTCTAATCCTAATAAGAGAAAGACTCTTATGAAAATGGTTAGATAAATGATGAGTTATTTGAAATTATTAAATTCATTTTATGGATATGCCCTAGAAACAGTAATTCGTATGAATGTTTGTCTGTTTGTGGGATATCCTAGAAAAATGAAGGGTGATGATTTATTTAGTCCAAAAGATCGAAGGGTGATTATTAACACAAACACTAGATTTTTAGAAAAGGACTATGTATTAAATCATAATGCCATGTATATATTGTTCTAAAGGAAATGAGAGGGAAAACACAAAGTATTATTACCAAGTGGTACAAGAGGATATACCACAAGGTAAACTGCAATGCGTGTCAAGTGTAGTGCCTTGTCGTAGTGGGAGGGTTGTTCGACAACCTGTAAGATATATGTTTTGGGAAAGTCGTGAGTCTTGGACCCTAGTAAACATATGTTTTGGGAAAGTCATGAGACTTGGTCCCTAGTAAACATAGAGTTGACCCATAGATACAACGAAGCACTACAAGATTGAAATGTGAATCTTAGCAAAGTGCAATGATTTTTGAAATAGAATCGATGGATTGTAAATTAAGATCTGGGAGCTTGTAGAACCACTATATGGTGTAAAAGCCGTTAAAAGTGGTCATACAAAATAAAAGAAGATCAAATGGTAAGGTGAAAGCTTTGGAAGTAAAGCTTGTTGTGAAAAGGTATAATCAGAAAGAAAATGTTCGATTATGAGGAAACCTATTCGCCGGTAGCTATGCCTATGTTGATCCAGTCTCTTTTATTTGTTGCTACTCATATGAAATATGAGGGATAGCAAATAGATGTCAAGACAGCTTTCCTGATTGGAAGTCTTGAGGAAAACATCTATGTGAAGCAACCAAAGTGATTCATTGCAAAGGGCTAAGAGCATTGTGATAGTAAGCTTAAAAGTGTCCATCGATGGACTAAGGCAAGCTTCAAGATCATGAAACATACGTTTTGATTAGGTAATTCAGTGACATGGATTTATTCAATGCGCGGATGTGTCTTTTATATTGAAAAGAGTGATGGAAACGTGGTGGTATTTCTTGTACTGTACGTAGATGATATATTGCTCGTTGGAGATAATGAAAGAGTATTGTCGGGCCTATGGGTATGGTTGATAAAGCGGTATGAAACGAAGGACTTAAGAGAAGCAAAATATATCCATTTGATAACGGTAATATAGATCTCAAGAAAGAATATTATGCTTGTCTCAAGCTTCATGAGATGATATGATCCTTATTTGTTTGGCATGTGACTTTATCTAAGGATATGTGTCTTGAGACACAAAAAGAAGATAAAGGTGATGAAAGCGGTTCTTTATGCTTCGGCGAATAAGGAAGCTTAATCTAAGGAATGCTATGCACAAGTATGGATATCTGTTTTGCTGAAGGCATGGACAGTGGGTATCAAGGTAATCCGAAGTAAGAATGTTGAACTATGGTAACACATAATTTTGAAGTACCTGAAAAGGACTAAAAATTATGTGTGGACTTACCGAACAGATTCACTGCTTCTTATGGGTTACATAAATTTAGATTTTTCAAATCAAATAGGGACGGCAGTAAATCCACCTCGAAGGTTATGTGTTTAATTTTAGGAAGTTGAGTCATAATATGGAGGAGTGTTATATAGAAATATATTTTAGACTCCGGACTCCATCATGGAAAGATGATAAATTGGAGCCTATGAGGCAGCCAAAGTATCTGTATGACTCTAGAAACTTCATGATGGATTTTGAAGTGTTTCTAAGTTTGCCCAAGGTTATCACAATTTATTTTGATGATAATGGTGCAGTTACAAACTTGAAGGAATCACGAGTCCATAAGCAATTAAACACATGGAGCGAGAGTACCACCTGTTACGAGAAATTGTATGATGAGGGGAAGGTTGTTGTCACCTAGATTGCATCGGATGATAACCTAGTAAATCCATTTACAAGGACCTTAAAGCGAGAATTTTTTATGGTCGTGTAGTGGGAGTGGGAATTAGATGTATGGCGGAAGACATGACAGCATAGTCTTTTAGTATAAGTGGGAGATTGTTGGATTGTATACTAAAAGTCTAGCTTTTTGTATGAACAATGTTTAAACAATTAATTTGAAATGAGAATCATATGATCAAATGATTGCGTCTTATAATTTATTTATATGTTCGATGCAATAGTCCATTTACTTTATACTATAGATAATATGTTGTGCGACAACACGCGGAAGATCATATTATCGATTTCCTTATAAAGTATAAACAGATGCTCACAATCGAGATAGACAGGGACTCTCTATCGGGATGGTTATAGTATGGTTTGGTATTAGCTTGTCTTGGCTATAGAATCACATTATTGTACTTTGTGTGTATTGAGCAGGACCGCTTGAGATTGTTCGACTTATACTGACTTATAGAAGAACTTGATCTTTGTTATTATAGATGTTCGTGCTCTTAATCCCTATACAATAACCTCGACACGTAGGGCAGTATGTATTTCTTTGATTCATCAATGGGTGAGATTTACATGTAATTAAATCAACAAACTCGGTGAGTTGGGAAATAGTGTTGTCTCTATGGTGTGTTGTTGATTGTAGAAGGAATCCGTGTCTGATATAGGTTGATGATGTCCCCTTTAGGAGCTCATAAGGATTATCATGTAAACCTGCAGGTGCATTTATTCCGGCATGATTATGAGATTGAGTGGTACTACTCTTGGATGAGATATTAATTAATGGAGTTGTCAGTAACTTAATTAATTAATGGACATTGTATATCTTAAACATGGGGAGACTAACGGGCTCATAATAAGAAGGAGTCCATAACGTAATTATGGGATTAGAATGGTAGTGCAGTAATAATATTTTAGTGGTATATATTATTATTATTGGACTTAAGTATAAGCTTTGGGCTAAGCTTAGATACTTAAGCCAATGGAGGCTCAACTCTAATTTCTCCTCCTGGTCCCTGCTATAGACCCTAATCTAAAAGATTAATCACGCCTAACACTATTAGGAGTGTGAGGGAATAGTAAATTGAGAAGATCTCGAGGATCCTTGCCCACACAACGTCGAGATTGGACTTGGGAATACAGCAGAAGACTGGAAGGTTGTTTGCTGCTGTTGTCCGCCACCTTCTAAGATTTTTTTAAAATCGTACAGACTTAAGAACAGGACTTGTGATATACTGACGGAAATCCACGGAAGAGAGGATCGTTTTGGCGTGTAGATCACTCAAATCCGACATCGGATGAGAGTATTATGCCCAAAATGGTGAGGCTGCGCAGGCTGGTGGCGAGAATTCATCGTCTTCAATATACCCTGGTGAAAGGTAATATGTTTTTATTTACTTGCTTCCACTACTTGCTAGAAACGTATGAATCCCTAACAGTTCACGTTAACCAAATGATCGAACGCCAACAGATATTCACACGTGTCATACACTTGCTTACTTGTGTCTATAGAGTACGCTTACATGGTTTAGTAATGCGTCCATAAACCACAAGGTAGAGTTGGACATCAACACATGGAAAGGAAATTAATAAATAAAACTGGATTACCTGAAGAACTACTCTATTACTTACTTGATCACCACCGAAATTTCTCTATTGCTTGCTTAATTACTTTGTGATTTCAATTTATGTTATTTAGTTTCCTAATCAAACCAACTCAAATTTACCAACATAATCTTAGTTAATTAGAATATAATCGAATTGATACTATTCCGTCTCTTGGGTACGATAAACACTTGGTCACCTATCGCAACTACAATTGATATCCTTATACTTGAGGATTACTTTTGTGTGTTGAGAAAATGCTCATCAATAAGTCCAACAATTTACATGCATCACATAAAGTTTATAGATGAAGATAAGTCATGCATACAACTTCAAAGGCGTTTGATCCCAATTATGCAAGAAGTGGTAAGAAAAGAAGTTTTGAAATGGTTAGATGCTAACATTGTTTATGCCATAAGTGATAGTCCTCATGTAAGTCCTTTGCATGTTATGGCTAAGAAAGGGAGTCTAACCATTGTTAAGACGGAATTTGATGAAGAGCTTGCTACAAGGGTAAAACGGGTTGGAGAGTATGTTGTGATTATAGGAAACTTAATGAAAACACTCATAAAGATCATTTTCCTTTGCCTTTTATTGATCAAATGCTTGATAGGTTGGTGGGATACAAGTATTATTATTTTCTAAATGGTTACTCGGGGTACAACCAAATCACGATAGCCCCCGAAGATTAAGAGAAAACAGCTTTTACTTGTCCATATGGCACGTTTGCTTTTTATAAATTGCCCTTTGGGTTGTGCAATGCCCCTGCCACCTTTCAACGTTGCATGATGACCATCTTTGGGGGATTGATTGAAAATATAATGGAGGTTTTTATGGTTGATTTTTCCGTCTTTGGATCTTCATTTGATATATGCTTGGCTAATTTTTCTATGGTTTTGCAGCAATGTCAAGATACGAACCTAGTCTTGAATTGGGAAAAATATCATTTTATGGTTCAAGAGGGTATCGTACTTGGACATCACATTTCGGAGAAAGGTTTGAGAGTTGATAAAGCGAAGGTTGTAGCCATTGAACATCTTCCCCCACCAAAGAATGAAAAAGAGGTTAGATCGTTCCTTGGCCACGCCAGGTTCTATCGACGTTTTACAAAGGATTTTTCTAATATAGCTAAACCTTTGTGTAAGTTGCTTGAAAAAGATGCTCCATTTGAATTTAATGATGAATGTCTTGATGCTTTTATGGTACTCAAGGAAGCCATAATTTCTTCACCAATCCTTGTCTCTCCCAATTGGAGTAAACCTTTTGAGCTTCATTATGATGTAAGTGACAATGCATTAGGAGTGGTACTTGGTCAAGTGAGGGAGAAGAAGTTTCGAGCTATATACTATGCATCCAAGACGTTCAATGCAAATCAAAATAATTATACCACAACGGAAAAAGAATTATTATCCGTGGCTTATGCATTCAAAAAATTTCATCCATATCTTGTTGGCACGAAAACCATTGTTTATACAGATCATGCTGCCATTAGCTATTTGATGAGTAAAAAAGATACTAAACCTAGACTAATTCGTTGGGTTCTTTTATTGCAGGAGTTCGATGTAGAGATACGTGACAAGAAGGGAGTCGAAAATGTTATAGCCGATCACTTGTCACGTTTGGAAAATGTTGATGAAGAAGGAACCATGGAGTTCATTAAGGATGTGTTTCCGGATGAAGAGTTACTTCAAATTGATTTTCAAAGGATGTACACTTTATGTATGACCGGGAGGCCATAGTATGCAGATTTTTTGAATTATTTAACTTATGGTCTTAAGCCGGATCATCTAACCGAGTCTAGAAGGAAGAAATTTTATCATGATGTCAAGGAGTACTTGTGGGATGATCCTCTTCTATTCAAGAATTGTCAGGATGGAATCATACAGAGGCGTATTCCGGAAGAAGAAAAAGTAATTGTCATGGAGATGTGTCATAGTTCACCATGTGGAGGACACTTTGGATTTCAAAAAACGGGAGCAAAGATCCTACAATCGGGTTTATTTTGGCCAACTTTGTTCAAGGATTGCAAGGAGTACATCAAGGGATGTGATCGGTGCCAAAGGATTGGCAGTATAGGGCAACGTGATGAAATGCGCATGAGGAACATTTTTGAGGTTGAGGTGTTTGATGTATGGGGGATGGACTTCATGGGCCCATTTCCACCTTCCAATGGTTACCTTTACATATTGCTTGCGGTAGATTATGTGTCTAAATGGGTGCAAGCAATCCCAAAAAGGACAAATGATGCTCTAGTGGTCAAGACTTTCTTAAAGAAGAACATCTTTGCTAGATTTGGGGTACCAAAGGCCATGATTAGTGATGGGGGATCTCACTTCATCAACAAGCTTATTGAGAAGCTCTTGAATAGCTATGGAGTGAAGCATAAGGTTTCTACACCTTACCATCCTCAAACAAATGGCTTGGCGGAGGTTTCAAATAGGCAAGTGAAGCTTGTACTTGAGAAGACGATCAATAGAAATCGAAAGGAATGGTCTTCTAAGCTTGACGATGCCCTCTGGGCCTATTGAACGGCTTATAAGACTGCCTTAGGTTTTTCTCCATACAAGCTTGTGTATGGGAAGGCATGCCATTTACCCGTGGAGTTAGAACATAAGGCATTATGGGCCCTTAGGAAGTTGAACTTTGATGAGAAAAAATCTAGAAAGAAAAGTTGTCTCCAATTGGTTGAATTGGAAGAGTTTAGAGATGAAGCTTATTCAAGCTCAAAGATTTTGAAGGAGAAGCTCAAGAGATGGAACGATGAAAGGATTAAAACAAGGGAATTTATTTTGGGGGATAAAATTATGTTGTTCAATTCAAGACTTAAGTTATTCCCCAGGAAACTTCGTTCTAAATGGACCGGCCCTAACGTGGTGATTGAGGCCAGAGATGATGGTTCCTTGAAGCTTGAAGGATTAGATGGAAGTGCTTTTGTGGTTAATGGTCAAAGGGAAGTATTACCATTCTCCCTCTCAAAGGGAGTTGGTATATGTAGATACCTTCACTTCTTGAAAGATCGTATCCTTTTTAGTAGTTTAGGTTTGTAAATAGTTTCATTTTCCTATTTTGCATTTTTGGCCCTATAGGTGGATTGTGCTCATGAGAAGAATACGTAGTGAAGATACGAGAAAGGCATAATTTGAATTGTGTAAGTATGTCTTACCATTTTTGCAAACTTAATTCTCGATTCTTATCTCGATTTAAGTTTAGGGGGATGTTGTGTGGTGAACATACAAGTTTTATTAGTAAGCATATCTTGCTCACATTTTTGAGGCAAATTTGAAAATTTTCTCATGTGCTCGGTGTGATTTTGGCCCGATTGGTTGTGTTGAAGTAGATGATAATCCGTGGTTTGATAACTAATGTTGAGCTAATGATGTTTATGAGTTGTGAGCATGAATAGGGAGTATTGGAATCATAAAAACAGGGGAAGACAAGACTTGAAGTTAAAAATTGGATGGAAATTGGAGAAAACAGAACTGCATGTACACGAGCCGTGTCGCCAACACGGCCCTATGACATGTGGCCGTGTGGCGACATCAATTCATCCAACACGCCCACCCATCGGCCGTGTAGCGTCGCACGAGTCGTGTCCTGTGCCGAGACTCAAGCCGTGTCACCAACACTGGCCTGTAAGAGACAGCCGTGCGGAGACATCAAAACACCCATCACAGCCACCTTTTGACCATTTTACGTGACACGACTCATGTCGTGTTTGGAGTCAGACTTTAAAATTCGGCTGTTGGAGCACGGCTGTTCATTCTCTTTGTGTCTAAACACTCCCCATAGTTCGGTTTTGTCTCCAAACTCCACAAACTATCATCCAACATCTAAAGAGTGGTAAGATTGTGTGATTAAAGAGTGATTCTCAAAGGTTTACATCATTTTTCCATTTAATTCCAAGAATCGAAACCTAGTTTTCAATTGAAGGTTTAATTGGCTAAATTCTTGTATGGGTTTAGGATGATAGCATGTTTGAAGCATGTTTAGGATGTTGATACATGAATGTGCAAGTTTAATTGTTGGATTGATTGAAATTGTGCAAGGATTAGGGTTCATGAACATTTTGAATTTGGGGATTTTTGAAGGAATGGAATTAAGAGCATATGTTATTTCATATTGATTGATAATGCTTTTGTGATAATTGTATTGTGTACACTAGCTTAAGCATTGAGAATTTGAGCATGATTGAATTGAAAATTCTTGTTTATTTGATTGTGAAATACGTGAATGCCAAGTGTTTGATGAAATGCCTAAGTGAAGTTTTGAATATAATTAAAAGCTTTTGCATAAAGCATTGTCGATATGGTGATGAATTCATGAAAGAATGGAAAGATTGAGATGTTGAACTTGATTGAATCAATAAAAATTTTGAATAAATTGTTGCTAAAGTTGCTTGGATTGAAATGTGAAAATCCTTAGAAAATATTGTTTGTTGTGCTTGAATATGTGCTAGAATTGACACTTAGTTGAATAACTAGTGATGATTCTAACCAAAAATGAGATATTTTGCCTCGAGTTGAAGTTGAATATAATTTGAAATATGTTGAATATTGTAGATGACTGAAAGAAAAGTAAGGAAACGCAATGAGGACTTCATTATTGTTGAGACAAATATGGAACTATCCAACCTCGATGCACAGTTGATGATGAAGGAAATATACCCTGTGAATTTTGGAGTTGAGTTCACATAATGGGAGAAGTATGCATTAAGATGGGAATACATAGTGTCAAAAAAGTAGACCAACTCGATTCCAGGATCAAGCCACTATGGTTGGTCTTGGGATAGAGGGTGATATGAGGACCTTGTTCCGTCGGGTGGATATAGAGAGTTCTTTGATAAGAGACCTCCCACTTACCTCCATCTTACAGCCGAGTTTATGAGCACCCTAGAGGTTCAGAAAGATAGGAACAAGTTTCCTATCTCGATCACATTTCAGCTGAACAATGAGTTGTGGGAGAAGATTCCTGTGAATGAGATAAATAGGTTCTTTGGGTGCCTGATTATGAGAGGTCATTAGAACTTTCTACCAGAAGGGGGTTTCAATCAACAAAACTGGTGGAGAAAATTGGTTGACGATGGGATAGAACCTGGTGAGTACA
This sequence comes from Pogostemon cablin, assembly GCA_023678885.1. Lineage (NCBI taxonomy): Eukaryota > Viridiplantae > Streptophyta > Magnoliopsida > Lamiales > Lamiaceae > Pogostemon > Pogostemon cablin. The sequence continues at coordinate 16,473,054 of CM042960.1, forward strand.
TTCCAAGCTCTTCAAATGGGACAACTATAAGAAACTCGGTCATGAGGTACCTTGAAAAGATTGTATCAAATACCATTCTGGGATATTTGAAAGTGGAGCTGTTGGTGAGAAATAGTTGTGCATCATGTACAATTTATATCAGGAGTTTAGAGTGAATATCGCACTTCATTCAGCATGTTGAGAAGGTAGCAAAAAGTGAAAATACTCAAGGGATTATGATTGGAGGAATGGTGACCATGATTGGTCAAGGGTTAGGTATCGACCTTAGAGGTATGCCACACATGATGGTTAGTGAGGGACTCATTTACACACGGCTCATAAGGATAGAGTTCCTATCATTTATAGGAAACATGTATTGTTTGAGGTAAGATAAAGGAGCTCAATTTCCTCTACCTGCCCCTGAGCTCACCACAGTGCGCAGACAACGAAGGCAGCAAAATCTAGCAATGGCGAGTCCCAACCACTCCGCAGTTGTAAGAGCCTTCTACAGACAAAATAGAGGAGTGGAGGCAGTGCTCCAACAGATGAGAGTAGAAGAGAATCCGGAGCTAAGAAATCTGAGAGCTGAGCTAGTGGACATGGAGGTAGGAGATGAAGAAGAGCAACCTCATCATGCGGAATTTGAAAAGCAAGCACCAGAGCCTCCAGTATTTGAGCAAGAAGAAGATGAAGTCCAATAGGAGGAGTTTCAACAACAGCAACAGTTTATGTGACCCGGAGTGGGGAATGCAACTTGAACTTTGTAGAAGATGAAGTCAGGGAGATTAGGCAGAGACAGGGTTTGATGATGAGGGAAATCCATGACGGGCAGCGTATGAGGGACTATAATGATGAGTAAGCTCATACCCACTCAAATAACATGGAGGAGATGCTCACTATGATGTTTAACTTCCAGTTCTCGGGTTCACCTCATGCCTATAACCCTTGGGTAGCTTACCAGAGGACACCACCTCCTCCCCCGGAGAATTGAAGGGAGTACTTTTAGTGCTCAACACTTCTTTAGCTCATTTCTAGTTAACTTGGATTGTGATGGATTTGATACTTCATTTGTTTTGTTTTGGGATGTTTTAATTTCGTAATTTAGGATTTCTTTTCAATTAAGGATGAGATGAGATGTGACTTATATTGATCATGGATGGGTGGATTTTGTGTTTTATTTCTTTATGAGGTTATTTTTGTTCTTGCATGTTATATGTTTTTATTTTGTTTCTTGTTTTTTGTGTCTTTTATTTTATGTTGTGAGTGTTTTCTTATTCTTGTTTAGGAGTCGTTATAGTGGTTTGTTTTTGGAAGGTTGTGAGTCGTTTGGAATGTGAGTGATGATACGTTGTTGTGAGAAGTGATAACAAGTTATGATTAAGAATATCTAGGCTTTCGAATTGTGACATGTTTATTTAACTTGTTCAATTTTGAGATGAATATGGTGTAATAAGTCCCATATGTCCGAGCATAAATTTGTGAGAATTTGAGCCTCAACCATGCTTACATGGTATATCTTTTCATGAGTGGATCGGTTATGTGTTGATAAAGTAAATACTTGCTCAAGGACTATAGGAACGAATCCGATTAATAGAGACTGATGATATGATTTAAGGTCATCCTTGTCATGAAAAGTTATTGCCAAAAATTTCCATACCATGAACATCATCCCTAGTCAACCACTTTGAGCTTATAATCCTAGTTCTTGTGAATTTAGCACAGCACAAGCCTTGATTACCCACATTAACCTTATATATATACCCTTTTGTTTGAGTGATTGAGGAGATGGTAGCTAGGAAGGAAAAATAAAAAGAAGAACAGGAAACGATAACAAATGAGAAAAAAAGGATGAAAAGAGTATGAACAAAAAGATGCATATGCAACCTTTAAAATAAGAAGAAGAGCGAATCAACAAAGACGCTCAAGAAACTAAAAATAAAAAAAGGGAACATAAAATCAAAAATAGTTGAAAAAGAAAAGTGAACTGATGATTAGTGCTTGAATGTTGCAAAAGACAATAAGGGAATAAAGAAAGTGGAGGAATGGAAGAAAGTAGCTGCCTCTTCAATTACTCACACGTGTTAGTCACTTTTATCTAAATATTTCCTACCCTACCAAAGAGCCTATCATTACATCCTTAATGAAAGACTTTTTTTATCATTGATTGAAACTTTGGTGGTGTGTAAATGTAGTCCACGAGCAAGTCTATAGTGAGTCGAGCCAATCGATTGATGAGTTTTGATGTACCCCACTTAAAAGAGTGTTGAGTGAAATTGATAATCTATGTGAGGCTTGGACCAAAAGGGACTATATTACACCTTATTCTCTTTGGATTAAACTTGTTGATTTCTTATGTCATAAATCTAATATTGTAGGATAACTTAGCATGAGTTGTAGTTTTTGTTGCTATCGATGTGTTATTTTTATGTTCGTTTATTCTTTTTCTAGGTGAAAATCTCTCTCCCCTTGTTTTATCATTTTCGTTGTTCAAGGACGCACAACACTAAGTTTGGGGTGTGATGAGTGATATTTTCACCTAAATTTTAGTGTCTTTTTAAGTCCATTTTCATGTTATTTTATCCGTATTTGTATGTTACTTGGTAGTGTTATGTGTTTTTATGGTATTGTGTGTGAATTAACTTAATCATATATAAAGCAGGTGAAAACGGAGCAAAAACAGAGACGGAAGATGAAACGAGGAAGAAGAAATAGGGCAGCATCAACACGGTCGGACGTGTAGGGTACACGAGCCGTGTTGCAGCACACGGCCCGTGTCGCCAACACGGGCCTGTAAGGAGGAGCCGTGTAGCAGCATCAATTCATCCAACATGGCCACCCTTTGGCTGTGCATCAGCACACGACTTGTGTGCCGTCTTGAGTAAAGTTTGACTGAGAAACCCTAACACGACTCGATGAGTGTTGCAGCACACGAGTCCTGTCGGTTCCAGAACAGAAAACTTTTCATACATCTTCTAGAAGGTCTCCAAGGGGTATTAATACTAATTCATTCAACATTTTAATCATATTAGATCCGAAATTCAGCTGCCCACACACTCCACACACCAATTCCTTCATTTTACAACACATCCTTCATCATTTTCATCCATCTATTCACTCCATCATCATCTCACTATAAATTCTTCATCCAAGTGAAGAGAAGAAGCAAGGAAGAGAGGAAAGTTGCAAGTAAAGGAAGGAGATAACCATTAAGGCCAATTCAAGGGAGTTTTCATCCAATTTTTGTAGTGAACCTAATTGTTTGACATGACTTGTAAGATTTTTAATGTCTATGTTAATTATCTTATGATTATGGTAGGCCAATCTCCCTTGTGAGATTAGCAACATGAGAGTTGTTGGTTAATTTTTGGGATCTATGTTATTTAATTCATGTGTTGATTGGATTTATGATTTTCTATCATTGATTGTTAATTGCTTGATTTGTATTTTTGAATTGTGTGATTTATTGTCATAGGCATGTAGTTAGATTGAGAAATCAATTATATGTTTAGGATAGTTTATTGAATCAATTCATCATACATCTCATGTGCATTATAAGTCTTAAAGAGATAGAGATATCCTTTAGGATTTAGAACCCTTTGATAGGACATCTGATTGGTTTGATCGAGAGGTTGATTGATTGTGTGAAGGGATTCTCATTTAAACTTAGTACCTAGTTGGAATTGTTTGAGTGATAACCAATCCATTGAGCTATTTTGGGATTCTTATTCGGATTCACATTCTATTCATTTCGAGAGAAAGTTTAGAAGAAGTTAGTGTTGGCCCTTAATCATTTATCCATGATGCATATGAATTTGTTACATAATTCCTAGAGTTACCACTTCTTAAGTGTTGTTAATCTTACTTTTGTTTAACTTGGAAAACCAATCACATTCATTTTAAATTTCGTTTGCTTGATCATTGCTTGTTTACTTGTATTGATTGATTTTATTTACTTGTTTGACAAATAATACTGTAATGATTCATCTCTATAAAATTACAAGAAACGTGAGATCGCTTAAGCACTAGTGCCTACCTCCTTGTGGTTCGATAAATTCTTGAATTGGTCAAGTTATGGCTAATCATCGATGGACCGTTAGGTTTGTTGGAAGTGGAAATTATCGAACTTGCGAGTCTTACTTGGAAGTGAAAATGATCAAATTGCCTATACAAGGCAAAGGGGTATAGAGCCATAAAAAGATATGTTGGAAATGGTTCATTCTGATTTAAGCGATCCTAAGATTATCCTGTCGAGAGGTGGTTATGATATTCGTCATTATGTTTGACGATTATTCTAGAAACAAGATATATTTATTTGATGCACTGCAAGTTTGAGTACTATGATTAATTCAAGAAGTACATGGCTGATGCGGTAAAGCATCATGGAAAATATATCAAGTCATTACGATATAATCGTGGTGGCGAGCACCTCTTAGGATATTTTAGGAGCTGATAATCAGAGGTTAGGATTGAATCCCAAGTTGTCTACACCGGACATACCCAGCTGTATGGTGTGGTGAAAAGAAGGAATAAGGCTCTTATGAAAATGGTTAGATAGATGATGAATTATTTGAAATTACTAAATTCATTTTATGGGTAAGCCCTAGAAACAACATGTCGAATTGGTGTTTGTGGGATATCCTAGAAAAATGAAGGATGGTTTATTTAATAGTCCAAAAAGATCAGAAAGTGATTTTTAACACGATCACAAGATTTTTGTTGAACGATTATGTAATAAATCACATAGCCATGTATAAAATGTTCTAAAAGCTGTGAGAAAGGAAACCAAGTTATAGTACCAAGACTACAAGAGGATATACCACAAGTAAACTGCATCGCGTGTCACATCTAATACATAATTGCATGTAGTGCCTTGTCATAGTGGGAGGGTTGTTTTACAACCGAAAGATTTATGTTTTGGGAGAGTCGTGAGATTTGGTCCCTAGTAAACACGAAATCAACCCATGAACACAACAAAGCATTACATGATCGAAATACGGCATTTTAGCAAGTTGCAATGTTTTCTAGAGCTTGTAGCACCATCAAATGGTGTAAAAGTCTTTAAATGTGTGGGTCTACAAAATGAAAAGAGAATGGACGACATAATGTCGATCCGAATTCTTTTTTTTATTGCTGCTCATATTAAATATGAGGTAAGGCAAATAGATGTCAAGACGGAATTCCTGATTTGAAGTTTTGAGGAAAACATCTATATGAAGCAACCAGAGCGATTCATTTCATAGAGCTAAAAGCATTTTGAGTGTAAGCTTAAAAGTGTCCATCGGTGGACTAAAGCAAGCTTCAAGATCATGAAACATCCATTTTGATAAGGAAATCCAGTCATATGGATTTAATCAATGATCGGATGGGTCTTATGTATTGAATAGAGTGACGGAAACATGGTGGTATTTCTTGTAAATATGTAGATAGTATCTTGCTCATTGGAGACAATGAAAGAGTACTGTCGGGCGTATGGGTATGGTTAATAAAGCAGTATGAAATGAAGGACTTAAGGGAAGCAAAGTATATCCTTGCGATCATAGTAATAATGATCACAAGAAAGGATGTTGTGCTTATCTTGAGCTTCATGAATTGATACAATCCTCACTCGTTTTAGCATGTGATTTTATTTAAGTATTTGTGTCTTATAACACAAAAGAAGATAAAATAGATAAATGCGGTTCCCTATGCTTCGTCAATAAGGAAGCTTAATCTATGGAATGCTATGTACGAGATTGGATATCTGTATTGCCAATGGCATAGTTAGTGGGTATCAAGGTAACCCGGAACAAGAATATAAAATTATGGTAATCTTGGATTGTATACTAAAAGTCTAGCTTTTTGTATGAACAATGTTTAAACAATTTATTTGAAATGAGAATCAGATGATCAAATGATTACGTCTTATAATTTATTTATATGTACGATGCAATAGTCCACTTACTTTATACTGTAGATAATATATTGTGCAACAACAGGTGGAAGATCATATTATCGGTTTTCTTATAAAGTATAAACAGATGCTCACAACCGAGATAGACAGGGACTCTCTATCGGGATGGTTGTAGTGTGGTTTGGTATTAGCTTGTCTTAGCTATAGAATCACATTAGTGCACTCTGTGTGTATTGAGCAGGACCGCTTGAGATCGTTCGACTTATACTGACTTATAGAAGAACTTGATCTCTGTTATTATGGATGTTCATGCTCTTAATCCCTATACAATAACCTCAACATGTAGGGTAGTATGTATTTCTTTGATTCATCAATGGGTAAAATTTACATATGTTAAATCAACAAACTCGGTGAGTTGGGAAGTATTGATGTCTCTATGGTGTGATTTTGATTGTAGAAGAAATTCGTGTCCGTTATAGGTTAATGATGTCCCCTTCAGGAGCTCATAAGGATTATCATGTAAATCCTGTAGGTGGATTTATTCCGGCACGATAATGAGGTTGAGTGGTACTACTCTCGGATGAGATATTAATTAATGGAGTTGTCAGTAACATAATTAATTAATGGACATTGAATATCTTAAACATGGGGAGGGATATTAATTAATGGACATTGAATAATTAATGGACATTAAATATCTTAAACATGGGCTCCTTCTAATGGACATTAGAAGGAGCCCATAACGTAATTATAAGATTAGAACGGTAGTGCAGTAATAATATTTTAGTGGAATATATTATTATTATTGGACTTAAGTATAAGCTTTGGGCTAAGCTTGGATACTTAAGCCCAATGGAGGCCCAACTCTAATTTCTCCTCCTGGTCTCTGCTGTAGCCCATATATAAGTCATCTCAGGTGTTCTAACTCTAAGAGAGACACGCCTAACGCATGAAGAGAGTAGACGGAACAGCATATTGAGAATATCTCGAAGATCGTCGCCCACACGACGTCGAGTTTGGACTTAGGAATATAGCAGAAGATCAAGAGGTCATTTTCTGCTACTGTCCGCCAAGTTGGATGATTTTTATAAAATTATACAGACGGAAAGCCACGGAAGAGAGGATCATTTTGGCGTGTAGATCACTAAAATTCGAGATTGGATGAGAGAGTTATGCCCAAAACGGTGAGGTTGCGCAGACTGTCGGCAAGAATTCATCTTCTCCAACATACCCTGGTGAAAGGTAATACGTTTCTTATTTTCTTGCTTTCGCTGACTGTTAGAAACATATGGAACCATAACGGTTTACGTTAACTAAATGATCAAACGCCAACAATTGGTATCAGAGCTTCGATTTCGTAGTCAAGCGTGACACGTTAGGCTAGGGTTTATGTTTTTATGTGATTTAATTTTCGAAATTAAAATCGCATATGAACTAGGGTTTTGGTATTACTTGATTGTACATGTATAATCCTATTTTATCGATGGCCGTGGTAGAATTTTACAAAACCTGATCGTAAACTCACGCGAAAGAAAGCATGAGGATTAGGGTTTGGTGTATATTTATATTATCCATGAAACCCTATATGCTCGATGGCTATTCGGTGGATAATCGAAATCGGTGGAGCCTGGCGGAGTTAAAAGGCGGCGTTGATGAACGTTGATGCCTTTGGGCGCCGCTGGTGGAAATCGGTGGCTGGCATCAAGGCGCGACGAATGGGAAGGTTTCTCGCAATCGAAACAATGGTACTAGTCCTATGACTACGCCCAGGTTGCATCGGCAGTATGGGAAAGGGACTAGGGTGATGTGGAGTTCGGCCAGCGTACCCGCTCACTGAAGGCACACTGATGGCACCAAGGCAGCATGGGTTCGCGCACACAGTTGACATTAATGAGTCACTGGTTGACACTTTCCAGCGTAGCTTTACGCTGGTATGGCCTAGTTGCAGCAAGGTGGATGTCAGTATACTGGCGGCAAGATAGCGGTGGCATTCTGAGCGAGTCAGATTGTGATTCCAGTCGGGTCCAAGAGCAGTTCCATTCGAGTCTGATCAAATTCTGGCTGGGCGAGTCTGTTCGACGGGCAGTACACCCGACTAAACTGGATTCGGACGAGTCCCTGCTGGTTTTCGAGCGGGTCTGAGCTATTTTCAGGCGGACCTCTCTTATTTCTAGTTGAGTCCTCATATCATTCCGGGCAAGTCCACCAAGATTCCGAGCGGGATTTCTAAGTGGTTGGGCGAGTCTTAGCTGTGTTTTCGGTAGAGTCTGGCAGTAGTTTTCGCGAGGCAGAATTATGGGCAGAATGGTGAGCAAGACCACATGGTGCCTGTCATGTGATGATATCCAGTGACACGCAGGCGAGGAAAGGGATGCTCGCTCACAGCAGATGCGCGGCGCGATTGGCTATGCGCTGACAGCGCTTGTCGGGCTGTTCTGGGCGAGTCAGACCCCTGGTCCGGGCGACTCTGCTGGCGGCTAGGTTGTGTGAGATGGGCAATCAGCTACTGCGTGTGTGGAGTGTACAGCATGCTAGCGGGAACTATTGCTCGTTTTGGCACATAGTTGCTAGCGGGCGTGCGTGTCACCGGATGGATTGGCATGAGGAGAAGTCCATGGGCACGATGCGTGTTGGGCTGAAGCCGTACTGCCACGCTGGCAGTCGTGCATGGTTTTTCTGTGGCATGCGAATGGCAGAGTGTGGTGCAAAGCTCGTGTCGAGCTGGTGGCATATGACACAACTCGGTTCGAGCTTAAGGGCAAGCAGGCAAAGCAAATGGGTGCGAATCGCGTCGGGTTTGCATGGTGAATGGGCAGCTAGGTGTGAGGATGTCGGGAAGGGTGCCGGAGTGGTAAAGCAAGCTACAGGGCAAGGAATCTGAAGAAAAAATTATGAAGACTGGCTTCCGATTTTCCATGCGACCTAACCGGGGAGGTCGATCCCCTTTTGCGTACCCACATTCATGCTTGGTGGCGAACAATTGAATTCGTTAATATATAACTGTTAATATTTGATTTAATTATTTGATTATTGTTATATATGTTATGCATGATACTCTGTGATTTACTGTCATATGTACCGTAATAGGAGCATGTTAGGTTGCGTATTTTATTTAAAATATTATATGCATGTAAAATTCTCGGTGTTAAATAACTGAGTGGGAGAGGGGATTGGTAATAATTCCCGCGGCCTCCATTATTGGTTTGTAAGTGATGTGAGTAAACTTGCTTGTTGGCAATAGGCCTTCCTCCCTAATGGATGAGTTTATTCAAGGATCACTGGTACAGACTTTATTAAATAATTATTGTTTGTAATGTAGCACATTAACTTGGGTGTTGGCATAGACCTTCCTCTCTAACGGATTAGTTTATGTGCGGTTCACTGGTACAAACATATGATCTATGATTGTAGGAAGTTATCCGAGCGTGTGTGTACTTCTCTAACTGTAAGGCACATAATCTCATGCAATAGACTTGGGATCAAATAATGGTGTACACTTAGATGTAATTAATTAGTATCCTTCCCAATGGAGTCACGGCTATTATTTGCATGGCTAAAGAGGAACCGATTATTAATTATTTTGTCATGAGGTTAGGTCGACGAATGAAATTAATGGGTAAAATCTTCTCTTGAAAATGTTTGGGTTTGTAAACGTCCACACTAACGTGGCTTGCAGACTCACGGTGCTTAAGATGTCGGTAAATTTTAATTTTATATTGTTTTGAGGGAATCAATATAAAATGGATAAATTCGAAGATTTGATCGGTGTTTTTATTTGTGATTCTCTATAATTTCAAAATGGTTTTATCTCACTTATTGTTTACTGAAAGAAATTATATTTACTTGTGCAAAATTAGATGATTAGAAAAGAATCTTGGTTTTGAATTTTATTCCTTAGGAAAATATAAGTGTGTTCTCACTGAGGATGTTCTTGATGCCTATTAAAGTCTCTAATGAAGAGGTGAGAGGTTCATAGAAATATGATGGTCTCATACAACTCTTCGGATACTTAAGTGCGATTAAAAGGCAAGATATCATGGATAAATTGATGAATGAATTGGGTGTGCTTCGAGTAAAAATTGAAGGGGAAACCTAGATCAATTTAATTCTCCATAGTTTGCCTAGGTGTTTTGAGCAAGTTCTACCTGAAATACAAGAGGTTGTATATGGTAGGGAACTTCTGACAAAACATGTGGCAAAGAAAATCCAATTTCATCAAGATGTGAACAAGGTTATTATCTCATTAACTAGTCGTTAAAGTATGATTAGTGATGGCATCTGCTGACACAGAGTATGTAGATACCGGAATCACTAAGAGCGTGTAACTAAGTGATGATGAGATTATTATGGACATGGGTAATACTACGAGAGTAGTGGCTGTTGCAGTAGGAGTTGTTTATTTATCTTACGATAGGAACAAACGTTTGGTTTTCAGAAATTATCTTTACGTACGTTTTTCATAGAAAGAATTTGATTTCAGTTTCTATGCATTTACGGATGGATACTCCATTTCATTTAAATGACATGGTCATAGTGATGAGGGATGGAGCTATAATCTGTTGTTGTACATTGGTGGACAACTTGTACTCTTAAATCATGTTTATCCCACGGATGCAACAAATAGTAATTAATAATTCATCTTCTAATCCTAATAAGAGAAAGACTCTTATGTAAATGATTAGATAGATGATGAATTATTTAGAATTACTAAGTTTATTTTATGGGTATGCCCTAAAAACAGCGTGTCGTATAACGTTTGTCTGTTTGTGGGATATTCTAGAAAAATGAAGGGTGATGATTTATTTAGTCGAAAAGATCGAAGGGTGATTATTAACACAAACACTAGATTTTTGGAAAAGGACTATGTATTAAATCATAAACCCATGAATAAAATGTTCTAAAGGAAGTGAGAGGGAAAACACAAAGTTTTAGTACCAATTGTACAAGAGGATATACCACAAGGTAAACTGCAACGCGTGTCACATCTGATACACAATTGCGTGTAGTGTCTTGTTGTAGTAGGAGAGTTGTTCGACAACCTGTAAAACATATATTTTGGGAGAGTCGTGAGAATTAGTCCCTAGTAAACATGGAATGGACCCACAGATACGACGAAGCACTACAAGGTAGAAATGTGGAATCTTAGCAAAGTGCAATGAATGTTGAAATAGAATCGATGAATTCTAAATTAGTCTAGGAGCTTGTAGAACCACTAAATGGTATAAAAGCCAATGGAAGTAGTCATACAAAATAAAAGAGGATTATGCGGTAAGGTGAAAACCTTGGAAGCAAAGCTTGTTGTGAAAAGGTATACTCAGAAAGAAAGGGTTCAATTATGAGAAAATCTATTCGCCGTTAGCTATGCCTAAGTCGATCCGGACTCTTTTATCTGTTGCTACTCATATGAAATATGAGGGATAGCAAATAGGTGTCAAGACAGCTTTCCTGATTGGAAGTCTTGAAGAAAACAATTATGTGAAGCAACTAGAGTGATTCATTGCAAAGAGCTAATAGCATTTTGTTAGTAAGCTTAAAAGTGTCCATCGATGGACTAAAGCAAGTTTCAAGATCATGAAACATTCGCTTTGATGAGAAAATCCAGGCATATGGATTTATTCAATGCGCGGATGTGACTTGTGTATTGAAAAGAGTGATGGAAACGTGGTGGTATTTTTTGTACTATACGTAGATGATATATTGTTCATTGGAGACAATAAAAAGGTATTGTCGGGCGTATGGGTATGGTTGATAAAGTAGTATGAAATAAAGGACTTAAGAAAAGCAAAATATATCCTTTTGATCATGGTAATATGGATCACAAGAATGGATGTTATGCTTGTCTCAAGCTTTATGAAATGATACAATCCTTACTCGTTTTAACATGTGACTTTATCCAAGAAAATGTGTCTTGACACAAAAAAAATAAAGGAGATGAAATTGGTTCCTTATGCATCGGCGAATAAGGAAGCTTACTCTAAGGAATGCTATGTACGAGATCGGATATCTGTTTTGCCGAAGGCATGGTCAGTGATTATCAATGTAACCTGAAACAAGAATGATGAACTGTGGTAATACATATACTTATGTACCTGAAAAGGTAGAAATTATATGTGGACTTACCGAACAGATTCACTGATTCTTATGGGTTACATAGATTCAGATTTTTCAAATCAGATAGAGACAGCAGTAAATCCACCTCGAAGGTTATGTGTTTAATTTTAGGAAGTTGAGTCATAATATGGAGGAGTGTTATATAGAAATATATTTCAGACTCCGGACTCCATCATGGAAAGATGATAAATTGGAGCCTATGAGGCAGCCAACATATCTATATGACTATAGAAACTTCATGATGGACTTTGAAGTGTTTTTAAGTTTGCCCAAGGTTATCACAATTTAATTTGATGATAATGGTGCAGTTTCAAACTTGAAGGAATCACGAATCTATCAGCAATTAAACACATGGAGCGCGAGTACCACCTGTTACGAGAAATCGTATGATGAGGGGAAGGTTGTTATCGCCTAGATTGCATCGGATGATAACCTAGTAAATCTATTTACAAGGACCTTAAAGCGAGAGCTTTTGATGGTCGTGTAGTGGGAGTAGAAATCAGATGCATGGAAGAAAACATGACAACATAGTCTTTTAGCATAAGTGAGAGATTGTAGGACTGTATACTAAAAGTCTAGCTTTTTGTATGAACAATATTTAAACAATTTATTAGAAATGAGAATCATATGATCAAATGATTGCGTCTTATAATTTATTTATATATACGATGCAATAGTCCACATACTTTATACTGTAGATAATATATTGTGCGACAACATGCGAGAGATCATATTATCGGTTTCCTTATAAAGTATAAACAGATGCTCACAACCGAGATAGACGGGGACTCTCTATCGGGATGGTTGTAGTGTGGTTTGGTATTAGCTTGTCTTGGCTGTAGAATCACATTAGTGCACTCTGTGTGTATTGAGCAGGACCGCTTGAGATCGTTCGACTCATACTGACTTATAGAAAAACTTGATCTCTGTTATTATGGATGTTTGTGCTCTTAATCCCTATATAATAACTCGACACATAGGGCAGTATGTATTTCTTTGATTCATCAATGGGTGGGATTTCATGTATTAAATCAACAAACTCGGTGAGTTGGGAAGTAGTGTTGTCTCTATGGTGTGTTGTTGATTGTAAAAGGAATCTGTGTCCGTTATAGGTTGATGATGTCCCCTTGAGGAGCTCATAAGGATTATCTTGTAAACCCTGCAGGTGGATTTATTCCGGCATGATAATGAGGTTGAGTAGTACTACTCTCGGATGAGATATTAATTAATGGAGTTGTCAGTAACTTAATTAATTAATGGACATTGAATATCTTAAACATGGGGAGACTAACGGGCTCATAATTAGAAGGAGCCCATAACGTAATTATGGGATTAGAATGGTAGTGCAGTAATAATATTTTAATTGAATATATTATTATTATTATTAGACTTAAGTATAAGCTTTGGGCTAAGCTTGGATACTTAAGCCCAATGGAGGCTCAACTCTAATTTCTCCTCCTGGTCCCTGCTGTAGCCCATATATAAGTCATCTCAGGTATTCTAACCCTAAGAGAGACACGCTTAACACGTGAAGAGGGTAGACAGAACAGCAGATTGAGAAGATCTCGAAGATCGTCACCCACCCGACGTCGAGATTGGACTTGGGAATACAGCAGAAGATCAAGAGGTCGTTTGCTGCTGCTGTTTGCCAAGTTGCACGATTTTTATAAACTCATACACACCTCAAAATTCGACATGTGATATTCTGACAGAAAGCCACGGAAGATATGATCGTTTTAGCATATAAATCACTCAAATTCGAGATCGGATAAGAGAGTTATGCCCAAAATGGTGAGGTTGCGCATGCTGCCGGCGAGAATTTATCTTCTCCAACATACCCTGGTGAAAGGTAATATGTTTCTTGTTTTCTTGCTTTCGCTGACTGTTAGAAACGTATGGAACCCTAACGGTTCACGTTAACCAAACGATTGAATGCCAACAGGTAAGACATATTTGAAGTGCCTGAAGAGGACTAGAAATTATATGTAAGCTTACCGGAATAATTCATTACTTCTTGATGCTTACTTAGATTCGGGTTTTTCAAATCATAGGGACGGCAGTAAATCCACCTCAAGGTTATGTGTTTAATGGAAGTAGATCCATAGCATGGAGGAGTGTTATATAGAAATATATTTCGGACTCCACCATAGAAAATTGATAATATTGGAGCCTTGTCGCTTCCAAAGTATCTGTATGGTTCTAGAAATTTCGCAATGGACTTAGATGTAATTTTGAGTTTGTCCATGGTTATCACAATTTATTGTGATAATAATAGTGCGGTTGCAAACTTGAAGAAATCAAGAGTCCATAAGGAAATTAAACACATTGATAGCTAGTACTACCTGATATGAGAAATCGTATAATGAGGGGAAGGTTGTTGTCGCCTAGATTGCATCGGATGATAACCTAGTAAATTTTTTTACAAGGACTTTAAGGCGAAAGCTTTTAATGATCAAGTAGTGGGAGTGGTAATCAGATGTATGGCATCAGATATGGCAGCAGAGTCTTTTAGTATAAGTGGAAGATTGTTGGATTGTATACTAAAAGTCTAGCTTTTTGTATGAATAATGTTTAGATAATGAATCATGTGATCAAACGTTTGCAATTAAGTTATTGCAAAAGTCTATTTACGTTATATTTTAGATAATTTGGTGTGCGGCATCACACGGAAGATCATATTATCGACTCCTTATAAAGTATAAACAGATGTTCACAACCGAGATAGACGGGACTATCTATCGGTATGGTTGTAGTGTGATTTGGTATTAGTCTGTCTTGACTATAAAATCACACTAGTGCACTTTGTGAATTGAACAGGACCGCATTGAGATCGTTCGGTTTATACTGACTATATAATAGAACTTGATCTCTGTTAATATGGATGTTCGTACTCTTAATCCCTATACAATAATTTCGACACGTAAGCCAGTATTTATTTCTTTAATTCATCAATGGGTGAGATTTAATAGTTAAATTAATATGCTCGGTGAGTTGGAAGATGGTGTTGTCTCTATGGTGTGTTGTTGATTATAGAAGGAATCCGTGTCCTAACGGAATTGGTTGATGATGTCCCCTTGAGGAGCTCATAATGATTATCGTGTAAACCATGCAGGTGGATTTATTCCAGCATGATAATAATCTTAAGTGGTACTACTCTCGGTATATATATTAATTAATGGAGTTGTCAGTAACTTAATTAATTAATGGGCATTGAATCTTAAACACGGGGAGACTAACGGGCTCATAATAAGAAGAAGCCTATAAATGTAATTTGGGATTAGGGTGGCAGTGCAATAATATTTCTTTAGTGGAATGATTTATTATTATTGGACTTAAGTATAAGTTTTGGGCTAAACTTGGATGCTTAAGCCCAATGGGAGGCCCAAACCCTAATTTCTCCTCCTGGTCCCTGTTGTAGCCTATATAATAGTCAATCTCAGCAGTCCGGATAATCAGTAACACACACCTAAACACATGAACAGCACATTTGATTGCAGATTGAGTTCGTCTAGTAGATCGTTGCTCACATCAATGACAAGACGCGGCTTAGGAATACAATAAAAGACTGGAAGGTCGTTTGTTGTTTCTATCCGTCAAATTCACTAATTCTTCGAAAGTCATGTGGAATTCAAAATTGTACGTATGATATACCGTTGGAAAACCACTGAAGAGATGATTATTTTGGTGCGTAGATCACTCGATTTCGATATTAGATGAGAGAGTTATGCCCAAAAGTGTGAGGCTGCATAGGTTGTCGGCGAGAATTCAACCTCTAACAGTTTTGAGTTCAGCTACAATAGGTAGCTAAAGGAGTTATCTCCTCTTGTTCTGTGAGGATGAGTGTATAATAAATTCTCCATTCAATAAATAAATAATCTTGGACTTTTACCCGCACGTAGCCTTCCATTTTTTCTGCAACCTTAATCTCCATAATTTCAAATGAAAAACAGTAGCAGCATCCTGTACACCCGGTGTGGAAAACGAACTTGGGTTGTGCTGAGGTCCGCAGAAAGAACGGGATTGAACCATCACATTGAGGGGCGCGTGGTTGGCTGTGAGGAGCAGCTGTAAAACCTCCCAAATACCCGATGGATCGACAGAAAAAAAAGGTATTGTTACTAGTTGGTTAATTACGTGATTAATATGGTTTAATTAACGGAAGCATGCTGGGCCCGATATGATCGTAATGGACTATGTCTATTTTGAAGAAATTATGGATGAAAATCAGGATTAGGTGAAGTATTACTCAAAAATAGGCAAAATATTGAAAAAATATGGTAATAACATGAATTGGACTGGTCTTAGTAAAATAAAAGTTGACTTAGTTAAGATAAATGCTGACTTAGTCAAAATAGGACTAAATCTGGATCATTTATGAAAATATAGGACAAGAAATGGACTAATTCATACATAAAGGACTAATAGTGAGGAAAGAAGAATAGATAAAGGACGAAAAATGAAAAGTCAATAATTAAATGACTAAACTTGGAAAACGCTATACTTAGAGGACTAAAAATAATATTAACTCACGCCCGAAATAGCAAAATTATACATTTCCAGCGGATGGATAGAGTATAAAACTTTCCTCTACTATCATACCTATACTTATATTCGTGTTACTAAAGACATGATGTCAGTTAAAATGATGTAGTGAGGTGAGAAAAATAATATTTAATGTAAAGTCGATAGTAGATTAAGAAATATAATATTTCATGTAGTGAGGTGAGAGAAATACTTCCTCCATCCCGATAATTTGTGCACATTTCCTTTGTAAATTACAAAGGAAGTGTGCACAAATTATCAGGACGGAAGGAGTAATATTTAATGTAAAGTGGGTAGTTATATTAGTGTTGTGTATGGGCCCTACATAGAATAATTAATTATTTTATGTGGATCCAACTTGACAAAAAAGAAAACGTAAAACTTAACTTGGGACAACTCAAAATGGAAAATATAAACCTTACGTGGGACGGAGGAAGTATGTACTAGTATTCGAAAATTGATACTATTCCCTTCGTCCCATCACAAGGGTGGCGAAACTTTTTTGCACGTAGATTAAGGAATATAATATTTAATGTATAGTTAAAGAGAGAGAAATAATATTTTAGTGTATAGTGAGTAGGTGTATTAGTGTGGTGTGTGGGTCCTTAGGAATATATTAATTTTTTGTGTGGATCTCATTTATTAAAAAGAGAAATGCACCTCTTATGTTGGAACCGTCAAAAATAGTAAAATGCACCCTTCTGGTGTGACGGAGGGAGTATTAATTATGAGTAATAGTATCAATGTCTATTTCCAAAACTAAAAATGCATACTCTGTTGAAATGAAATCATAATCCCTTCTACCAAAACATAATCCATGCATTTATAAAAAGAATCTTACAATTACCTTTAAAATATTCAAAATTACAAATTCAATTGATAAAAGATAACTGCATACATCGTATATCCACTAATAATAGAAAGTGTGTACAAAAAACAAAAATATATGAATTTCAAATATAATTGTTGTTCATTAACTTTTCATTTAAGACTTACACAGTAAACCCTCTTTGTAGAATTATCAACTCCATGTCTTGAAATCTATATATTAATAGAAGTAGAATAGTAACTCCCAAAGGAAGATGCCGCCAAAAACAAGGAAAAAAAGAAATAAAATTTTTGGAAAGTATATCTCGATAAACGTGAATCGCCTGCAAGAAAATTTAAAATTTGTCTATATATACATGACCAGTTGTAGAAAAGGGAGCAAATAAATTTGCAGAGATAGAAGTGGTGGTGGAGTCGGAGGTGGTGATGGAGGCTTTGCAGAGAGGTTCTTGGCGGCGTCCAACCTGATTGTACCAACATGAGAGTGTAGCGCTTAATTTGTAGATATATGACAGATGAGAAAGAAAGATTGGAGATATGAGAAGAGATTGAGTTATTTTCTACATATTGGTGATTTGATTTTGCTCATTTTCTATTATTTTTAGGCAATTACTAATGTGCAATAGTTTTTAAGGTGTAAATGGGTCAATTTTGACCCACGATATTTATATGAGGTTGAGCCCAATGGATCATTAATTCTTACGTTTCTTTTCTCTAACTCCCCTCTCTCTCTCTAATTCTATCCGTTCTCTTTCACCCTAATCGGCTCCTCCCCATTTCCAATCTCTAATTTGCTGCTCCCATCTACGATCGTCTTCCTTCCTACGTCGCTCAGTCGTGTCTCATCTCCCTGCCTCCATTGCTTCCTTCTCCCGTCATCTTCCAGATCTGTTCAATATCATTCAAAATCTTCTAAAAATTAGATGATTGCGTCCCCAATGGATATTCGTTTGAGAACTTCTAAAAAAAATAGATTGTTGCGCCTTCAAAGGTTGTGTCTGATGAGTGGATGCGATTCTTCACTCCTTTGAACATTTTGAAATTTTTATCTTTCTTATTTTTTATAATTCCAGTGTGTTTGGATGTGATTCTACAATCCTTCGAACATTATAAAATTTTTATCTTCTTATCTTTTGTATATTCAGTGATTGAGTGTATTTCAAAGGATGTAATTTGTTGATTGTTCTTAATTTCTCCAATTTTTGAAGCGAAAATTGAAATTATGATGATTGTTGACGATTTTGCCTTCAATTGATTTTAATAATTTTATGAGATTGTAGAAATGAAGTGGGTGAAAATTTTGTGTAAATTTTCAGTTTTTTAATTCAGTAGTGTATATGTTTAATCATACAAGTGTATTACTTTTTATTCTAAAATGTATCATCAACTTTATATGTAAAATTTTCAATATATATGCATTTTTCATAATCAAATCAAATGTATTAGTTGTAATTTAATAATGTATATGTTTTTCTCAATAAATGTATTTATTTTTTTAAAAAAATTGACTTTAATTTTAACAATATATTTATTAATTTTTGTTATACATGTTAGTGTAAAATATTATACATTTTAATATAAGATGTAATACATACATATATATATAATTTAATATTCAAGTATTAATATTTTAATATTCAAATATATAAGTTGCAACTTACTAACGTATACTTCCTCCGTCCCAGGAAAGATCGCATACTTTCTATTTTGGGTTGTCCCACAAAAGTTTTCAAATTCCTAAAAAAATAAAAAGTCAATCACAATCACCCTTCTTCATACACTTTATTTATAAAAAAATCACCCCTACCTAACACACTTAACATACTTTATCATTTATTTATTACCAAAAAATATCATAATACCCGTAAAAGTCACCACTTTATTAATCTCTGTGCCAGGAAAGAGGGTGCAATCTTTTCTGGGACGGAGGGAGTACGTTATAACTCATTAACGTATAAATAATACATTCATATGTATATATTAATTACATTAAATATAGATAATACATTTTTGAAAATAAATATATACATTAGTTGATTAAAAATTATACAATATACATTATTATATTCCACATTCTAATCCACGCCCAAAATAACGATAAAAAAATTCCTCAGCAACAAGCATTCAATTCCTCCACCACCAACAAATCCTCTACCCAAACAGAAATTATGTTCCACCCAAACTCCATTGCCATTAATGGAGAACTTAATCGAATCAGCTACGGTGATTAACGTTAGGACCTAATACAATTAACATGAAAACCTAATCTCCAATTCTACCCCTAATTCTAATACAACAATTTTACTTCAATGACCAACCGACATAATCGAAGAGGAGGCGGAGTAGATTGGGGTAGCGGAGATTTGATGGGAAAGCGGCGGCCCAAAAGGCGGACCCAGAGAGAAGAAATAGAGGAGAGTTACCAGATTTGGAGAGAGCAGTGGGAGTGAGGGAGGAGACCAGAAGAGGCATAGCTAGAGAGAAGAAATATAGGAGTCACTATTGGAGAGAGAAGCAGCGGAGTGAGGGAGGAGACCACTCACAAGACAATGGAGATTTGACGGGGAGTGGCGGCGCAATAGGCGGAGCAGAGAGAAGAATATTCACAGATTTGGGGAGAGAAGAAAGTCGAAGGGTTCACGAGCATGAATTATAAGGAAGGAAGGCCACTTAGGTATGTTAGGATTACTGTACAGTAGATCCAATTTTAAATATGGATCCTACATTAGATCAACTTTTATTTTTATACATTAAGAGATATA
Source organism: Pogostemon cablin (assembly GCA_023678885.1). Taxonomy (NCBI): domain Eukaryota; kingdom Viridiplantae; phylum Streptophyta; class Magnoliopsida; order Lamiales; family Lamiaceae; genus Pogostemon; species Pogostemon cablin. The sequence goes on from CM042960.1 coordinate 16,493,166, forward strand.
TTTAAAGATTTATATATCGTATTCTTGAACTTTATATAGAATTTTGAATTTTTGTGTATATACTATATATTGTATTATTAATTTATTAATATATGAAAAGAAAAATTGAATGGTTCAAGAAATTCCAACAATCATGTAAATGGGAGTTCTAACTTCACACCAAGTAAGGAGATGTGAAGGGGAGTTCTAAGTTCATGCCAAAAGTAAAATTATTGTATAAAATTCTTGCAATTCACACGTCATTGAATAAAATTATTGTAATGTTTACAATGTTATATATTTAGAAGTAAAAAAAAAATTTGAACTATTATCTTATGAATATTTCGTGTTAACGTGAATATTGTATAATTGATAATTCGATTTATTTTTAAAAAAATATATATAAAATTATTATATTTTAAATGTATATTGAAGAAAGGACAAAATATATATTATTGAAAGAGGAAAATAAAAATATAACATCACTTATTTGATTTAAATAAATTCTAAAATAATAGTATAATATTTCAGAAGAAAAAAATGAAATTGATTTTTTAAAAAAATAAATGGGTTGATTTTCAAAGTGAAATGAAAAATATAAAAATATGCTTGTAAAATTCATTAATATTGTACGGAAAAAGGATTAGATATCAATTCATTAAAATTGTGTGTTGATTTTCAAAGTGAAATAAAAAAATATAAAAATATTCTTGTGAAATTCATTAAAATTGTATGGAGGAAGGAAAAGACATCAATTCATTAAAATTGTATGAAAAAGCAAAATATATAAGTAGTTTTAAAAATATGTTAAATTAATACTATAACCATTTGTAGGAAGATATATAAGTGGTTTTAAAAATATGTTAAATTAATATGATAATCATTTCTATTATTTACCTAACAATCATTTACACAAATAATAAGTATTCATTATCATTTTCCTACTATTATAGTTACCATTCTTATTCCAACTTATATTAATAGATTGAACCCCTCAATGTTTGAAAAATAATTATTTTTTTCAAAACAGATATTAAAATTATAAAAAATTAAATAATTTATATAAAATTAAGACACAGACAATAGAAATGAGGTAAAAAGATTGACGTTAAGATTTAAATTTAAGGAGGATGTTAAGATTTAAATTTAAGATGGAATAGGGAACGGCATTAATAAAAAAAAATATTATACAAATTTAAGAAAAATTAACTAAATATTCTAAACTATAAATTATTTTTAATTCATACCTACAAAGGAGAATAGCTTACACATTAAAATTGTAAAAAGTTAAATAATTAATAAAAAACTGAGATACATGCAATAGAAATGATGGTAAAACTACGCGAGTTAAAGATTAAAATTTAATGAGAATAGGCAACAATGCCTTTTATACAATAATAATAAAAAAAATATGTAACTTATCCAAATTTTGAAAAAAAACTAACAAAATATCTTAAACTATAAAAGGGTGGGTCTTGCGTGAAACCGTCTCATGTGAGACTAATTTTCACTTTTTAAAATAATTATTATTTTCGCTATAAATGTTATCACTTTCGCTATAAAATGATATCACTTTTTATTTATCACTTCACTTTCTGGCCGTCTAACGTAAGCCTTTATACGTGAGACAGTGTCACACAAGTCTTTCCCAACTATAAAATATATTCTTAATTATAAACTTAATTAAAACAAATTCATTAATTTCATTTATGTCAAATTATACATAATTTCTTTAAGTTATATATATATATATATATATATATATATATATATATATATATAACTTAATTATACATATTATGACTCATATTTGACATATTTATGATTAGATTTAAACTTTTAAACTAAATCACAATAAGAGTCAATGTTATTTTCATCATTTTAGGCATTTTAACATATTTTTATTAAAAATAGGACATTATAAAAACTGTCAAATCCATTTAGATATATAAAAAAATTATCCAAAATTTTATTACTCCTATTTTGTTCAAAATTTTTAGTCTAAAATAAAATTTAAATACATTTAAGTTAAGAGTAAAAAATTATAAGTAAAAGTTAAGATATAGTGGATAATTATTGAAATAATTTTTTATTAATTTATTTTATTTAGTGATAAGAATAAAATACATGGATGTACCCCGGTGCTAATTATTGAAATGTTTTTTTATTAATTTATTTTATTTAGTGATAAGGATAAAATATGGCGGGTGTACCCGTGCCTATAGTTTAATTCTTAATTTATTTGTATTTTTGAAATTTTTAAATTTACAAATACTTTATGAATGACTTTTATGGATATAAAGTGATAATATTTTAATAAAAAATGATATCCGATCTAATAAAAAGTATTGATGATGCAGTGAATTTTTATATGAATTAGTAGTATAATTAAAAAAATATTTTTTCAATGAAAATTTATAATATTTTTAATAAAAGTGATAATTATTTAAGAAAATGAAAAAATCAATCTCAAGTGAGACGATCTCATACAAGTGTTTACCCTTTTAATTTAACATTATATTATAATAGTGTAGAATTAGAATTTGACTAAATTTTAAATAAAAGTAAAAATATAATTAAAAATAAAATTATTATAATTATATTGGTGTTATTAAGTAAAAAATAAATTAACATTCACTCTAAGTATCAATTTCATGACGAATTTTGTTAACGACAAAATCTGTGTCATATTATATCATGGATTAAGTTATGCAAAGTGATTTAAAAATGATTAAATATTTTTTTAAATGATACTTAATTGATTACAGGTGATTGTTATCCAATAAAATTATTATATATATAATTTGTAAAATAAAAAATAAAAAATATAACTAATCAGTAAAAATAATAAAATTTCTCCATAAATGACCTTAGACAAAACTTGATCAATATTAATATATGAACACTGAAATAAAATATATTAGTTCAAATTCAAATCAACTACTTCAACAAGTGTTGTGCGTAGTAGTCACAATAAAATCATTGCACTTTCTTTTTCTTATTAAATTTTCGTTAAAGGTATTATTTTATTTATTTATTATACGAATTATTCGTGAAATTGTTTAATAGGATAACTTTCAGGTATCATATTTTATTAAAATAAATCACTAATATAACTATGTAGTGAATATAAGATGATAAATTGATAATGCTCATTAACTCACATGAAAAATAAATAATTAATTAATGTGAACATTTATTTTGAAACAGAGGTATAATTTATTATGAATTAATATAGATCTCGTGTATTACACGAATTTTAAAGTTATAATTTTAAAAAATATAATTCAAGTTTAATATAATTATTTATTCAAAAATTTAAAAAATATAATTTAAGTTTAATATAAATATCTATTCAATTATAATGTAATATAATATATAATTAAAATTTAATATAATTTAAATTGAAAAGTAAAATTTAATTTATATACTCTCAAATGTGGTAAAACTTTAATTTCGTTATTAACTTGATTTACTAAAAAATTAAAAAAATATTAAATTGATTTTTCAAATTTTGTTATGTTGTTGCAAAATATAATTAATCAAAATATTTTAAAATATGTTAATTTAATCATTGAAGATAAAAAAATTATAAAAAAGTTAATTAATAAAAGATAAAAAAATTATAAATCAATTCGATAAAAAATAATAAAATTAGTTTAAAAAATTATAAGATTAACCATGAAAAAAATTAAGGTTAAATACCAAAACCCCCTCGAGGTTTATCCAAATTACCAAATAAATCCCGTGGTTTGAAAAATTATCAATTACCCACTTTAAAAAACTTTTTTAAAAAAAAATAGTGAAATTTAAAAATACGATGTTAAATATATGGGTCTTGATGTCATTTCTATCCTTCTTTATTTTAAGAAAAATGTATTTTTATTAATGTAATAAAAAACAAGTTAAAAGGGTAATTGGTAATTTTTCAAACCACGAAGTTTATTTGGTAGTTTGGACAAACCTCGAGGGGGTTTTTGGTAATTTACCCATTAAGAAATAAAAAGTTTAAAATATAATAAAAAAATTAAAAAAACAGAATTAAAATAATTTTAAAAATAAATAATTAAAAGAAAGTTTGAAAAATATAAAATAATATTCATAAAATTTATCAATAGAAAAAAATTAATAATGAATACCTTTCTTCAAAAATTTAATAGAACATGAAGAAAACTTTTATTCTTTATGTATGTATAATGAATGAATAAAGAGTTTTATTTATAGGTGCAGAGTATATTATTTGCACAAAAATTCATATGAAAAAATTAAAAAAATCAATAAAAAAGTTTAAATAAAAACAAAAAAAATAATTAAAAGAGATTTTAAAAAATATAAAAGGAACGATAAAATAATCAATAAAAAAATAAAAATAACAGAAGAAATGGAAAACTTTCTTTAGAAAATAAAGATATTTTTTTTTTCGTATTGATAAATAATTTATGCGTACTAATTAATAAAGGAGTTGATCTATTGTGCAACAAGTGCACTTTAAAAACATTATCCATATTTGAAAACGGGTCAGATATAAAAGGTAAAAAAATCCAATCAAATCATTTCTTCTTAGGGTCATCACTCATTTCTCTCTGTTCTTTCCTCTTGTTTCTCAGTTCTCATGATCAACCCGTTTCTCTCTCTTTTCTCTTCGATATCTCTCTCCTCGCTCTCTCAATCTGCCATCTAACTTAATGATTAATGATTTCTCTTAATGATTAATGATTTTTGGTGGACAAGGCGAAGAGGATGGCGATTGGTCAGGCAGGGAAAGCGGATCTGATTGTTGTTCGAACATATCTGACAAGCGACGGTTGTATCGATTCTTCCTCTAATGCGGTGTCGACGTAGTGCGGCAACGATGACGAACTGGTGGTGAGCAAGGCAACAAAGAGGTGGTAGATCTCGGTGTAGTGGTTATTTCCGACGAGCCCGTCGTAGATCGCCATTGAGAATAAAACTGGAAAAGTTCCTTTTCCAATCTGTTAAGCACTAATGTTAAGCAGTTTACATTAATGTTAAACTGTATTACTTTGTTTATAATACTGTATTACATATTATTAATTAATGTATATATGTTAAAGTGGTGGAGATGAGAGAAAAATAATCAAGGAAAAAGTTTGCTTTAAAATTAACTTCCTGATGAATTTGTTTACTAACTATTGCTTCAAATTTTCGTTATCGGGTATTTTATTTTTTGTAATTCAATAGTGTACAAGTTTTTCTTAATAAATGTAAAATTAATTTTTTGTCTATTCTGTTTAATTTTTGTTCATTTCTTAGTTGCAGTAAATATGATCTTCATAATTTCTCTCCATTATGTTGTGATAAAAATATTGATATAAAATATCAATATTAATAAATTTTACAAATTTTTAAAAATTGATACATTTATTAAGAATAACATGTACATTAATGAAATGAAACTTATACAATTAATTATTAAAATATCGTGCATATTAATTAATAAATACATTTATTTTATATAATGTATACACTAGTTAATTAAAACATATACAGTCATTAAAGAACTAAAATATAGTATTTGATAAATTTATACACAAAATTAATAAATACATCAAAGAATAAATTGTTATACATTTATTTTAAATAACATATACACTGAAAGTACTCGAAAATGTTTATATACCTACATCCAAAATTAATAAATACATTAATGACTAAAAAGCAATACATTTATTTTATATAATATATACACCAATCAATTAAACAATTTACATTTATATCCAGATTTTGGTAATCTGATACATCATAATAAGACTTTACATTTGTTCCTCCAGATACTATTCAGATACTATCTTGAATACATTTTCACCATTACAATTGAAATCTGAATTTCAAATCCAAGCCCAAAAAAAAAAAAAACAAAGTCTCCAACAAAAATTATAACAAATAAAAAGCCAACCTCTAATTTAAATAGATCAATTAAAAAATTAGCATTGAATAAGAAAATGTTAAATCTCAAAATTAAGTCTCCCACCATAACATTAACAGCTACGCAATTACTACTTTCAATAAATCAAGCAGAGGAAAAGAGTAGAATGATCTGTAACTCTGGAGAATTACATCGTAAATGGATTCAGGATACCCTAATCAAATAATGAAATCTTTCGAATCTCCATCTTTCATACAATAAGAGTGCGATGCATCCTTTCATATCTACAAAATAGGAATTGGATGCTTCCTTTCACATCTACAAAACATGAATCGAAGTTTGTCGACACGTTCCGTATCAACATAAGAGGAGTCGGTAGAATCACAAAGATTCAGACCGTGACAAAAATGAGATTCACCTACTTAAGATGGAGATAAAGTAGCAACGAAGACAAGGATTCAAATCGAAACGGTGAGATTCACCAGCTTGAGACGGTGAAAGAGATGGAGCAGAAGGTTGAAATAGCGAGAGAAAACAGTGGAGTGGATTGTGAGAGAGAGAAATCGATAACTAGGGTAAAGAAGGGTGAATTTGGTCAAATGACCCAACAAGCTGATTAGTATATATATCCGGGTCATGGGTCAATTTTGACTCTATTGCACCTTAAAAACTATTGAACAATAATATTTGTCTTAATAAAGAGTCTTATTATATAGGTGGAGATGGATAAATTTTTTTTATTTTTGTATGTTTATAAATAAGATTTGATTTTATTTTTATTTGCATATAAATATTTGAATCTTAAGAAAATTTATGTATTTATCACTAAATATTAATTAGTAATTATTAAAATTAAAATTCATTCAGTTGATGACACATATTAAAATTTAAAATTTTTTTGTAAATTTAATCATGAAAAAATATTTAATAACATTAAAAAATCAAAGATTACAAATTACTAATAATAATAAAAATCAGAATTAGAACCAAAAAAAATTAATTAAATAGAAAAAATAATCTAAAGAGAAATTATAAAAAATTAATTAAAAAATAAAAAAACTAACCAAGAAAAAAAATTATTAACGTAAAAAATAAAAGATTAAAAAATTACATACTAATAAAAAATTTAAAACAACATAACATAATTCAAAAAAATAATAATAAAAAACAATAGTTAATCAAAAGAGAATTTGAAAAATATTAAAAAAAGGAAAAAATTAAAAAAATATATATATCACATCCATATTCAATCTTAAAATAAATTTATTTTATAACATTAAATTTTAATGTTGGTGAAAATATATTAAAAAAACAAATAAAAATTAAAACAAATAAAAAAATGAAAGATAATTAAAAAAAACTTTAGAAAAATGTAAGAAATTTTTTTTACATATGAAGATACTGTTCCGTGTGTGAAAGTGGCGGCAAGCATTGATCTTTTGAAATAAAAATAGAAAATAAAAAATAAAAAATAAATTTATTATAAATAAATTTGAAGAAATAAGAAAATATAAAGAAATCATAACAAAATTAATTAAATAAATTTGCAAAAGCATGAAAGATGAAATTAATAACGTAAAAAATTAAAATTACATATATACTAATAATAAAAAAAAACCAAAACAAAATTGAAACCAAAAAATAATTAAATAAATAAATGAATAATTACTAATAGGTACACACTTTGTACCCCTAATTACTACTAGATACATTGATTTAAAATAATTATTCTCACATACAAAATATTAAAGTAAAATATCAAATATAACTCCAAACCCTGAATCCTCACCCATCGCCAGACCATCACCGGACCGCCGCCGGCCGCTGAAATTCTGCCGGACCGCTGTCGGCCGGTCTCCGGAGCTCCTCCGGCCGCTGAAATTCTGTCGGACGGCCGCCGCCGCTGGCTGCCGATCGCCGTAATTCTGCCACCGCTGGAACTCCGGCGGTCGATCGCCGGACCACCGCCGGACCACCCTATATTTTTGCTGCACACACTTTTTTTACTGCACACACTTTTTTATTGCACACACTTTTGCTGCACATGAACTTTTGCTGCACACAACATTTTTATGCAGCACATTGTAGTGGTAATATTGTAATATCACTATATATTTTTGTAGTTAGTAGTAATATTTTTGTATGTTTATATCTCATAGTAATTAATGATTTTTTTTTATCTAGTAGTAATCCTCCCACAAATAAAATATAATCAAAAATATTAAATACTAACCATTAAAAAACAAAACTAAAACAAAAAAATAAATAAATAAAAACAAAAAATAATCGAAGGAGAATATAAAATATAAAATAAACAATAAATAAAATATAATCAAAAGTGAAATCATGAAAAAATAATTTAATTACGTAAAAAAATCAAAAGATTATAAAATTACATGCTAATAATTAAAAAAATGAAAAAAAAACAGAAATAAAACAAAAAATAAATAATTTAAAGACTATAAAAGAAACAACAAAAATAATAATAAATAATAATAATAATAAATGGATACCTTTTATTTAAAATTTGAAGAAAACTTTTGTTCGTCGTGATGAATAAATTATTTGTGTAGAACGAATGAATATTGAGTCTTATTTATAGGTGGATATGAGATAAATTTTTTAAATCATATAGTAAATATATGTGTTTATCAATATTATTTTTTAATTAATAGTGATTTGATAATATTATATCTTATCTTAAAATAATATATGTATTTATCTATATTAAAATTTAATTAATAATTAAAATAACTGAAAATTTAATTTTAATTAAAAATTAAAATAATTGAGATTAATTTTCGTGACGACACCTCATTAAAATTAAACTCTCCTTTAGTATATCAAAGATATATTTGTAAGGAGGAGTAAAAATAGTAGTAATATAAATTACTCATAACTTTTTTTAAAAAAAATTATTATATGGGTTTGGTAGTCACATTTTAATTATTTATATACTACAGGTAAATAATTCCACTTAATTCACTTACTTTTATATACTAAGAATCATTTTGTTCTTTCAGTAAATATAATTCTTTTTAATGAAACAATTATTAATTTCTTACTTTTATTGTAAAAATACGTACTCCTTCGTCCCAAAGATATTGACTGTAACGCCCCGAGTTACGCTATGGGGTTGGGACGCTACTAGATATAAATTCCCCAATATAATAATAATGGGGTTAAGAATGCACAACGGAATAATATAAAAAGATCCCCAAAACGATAGTATAATAAAGTAAAAGTCGCATAAAGATTATTACATATTAGCATCTACTCACCCGAGTAGAGTGAAATATCCAAAATAAGTACGTTCAGATGATATATCTGAAATAAAGTTCTAAGAAAATACTAAAATATAAGTCATAATATAAAGTCTTCTAAAGGCTTGGGTCAACTGCGAAGGCTTCTTCAGCTTCTAAATCTTGTTCTGAAAATCAATGAGGGGTGAGCTTCTAAAATACACTCAGTGGGTTAGCTTAAATGATTGCACAGTTAAAAATAAATATGCATGCCAAATATACCATAAGATGTAACATATGCCATTTAATAAAATAATTTGCACATTGTTGATCGATAACTCAATGAAAATATTTTAGACCGAACCGTCATCCGATAACTTGTGTTAGTTGGTATATGTGTACCAGGCCGTCACCCCAATACAATGATAATATACTTTGAAATATATTTTAGTACTGAACCGACGTAGCCAGTAACTTGTGTTAGTTGGTATATGTGCACCGAGTCGTCACCCCGTACAAGTGTTAGTAAAAAAAATATTTATCATCGAACTAAAAGTACACATGACACATAACATGACATATAAGTAACACATATCACATCTTAACATAGCAATCATGACATAAAATGTAGCACTCGGTAAAGAGTGAAAGTTATTCCCACCTTAATCTTATCGAAAACGTGTAAAGTGGACTAGGCTTGCTCGTGAGTCTCAGGTATGTTTGCAAAGGTATACTAAACTGAGTTCTACTTCTAATAATAATACCTATTATTAAAACTAATTTCTAAAATAGTTTACACAAACTAATTATGATATATAATAATTATTAATAAAAATATATCATTTAAAATAATAATTTAACAATTATAGTTTTCTACTTTAATAATAAGTTGTAACATTAAAATATAACTTCAAATGACATTCATGTTTTTAAAAAAAATGGATATAAAATAAAGATTCTACATCTAAATTAATAATAGTGACAAAATTATATGAATATTTAATATAAAAAGTTAAATTAAATAAATAAATATAATATATTAAATAAATATTAAAATAAAATGAAATGAAATAAAACAAATAATAAGTAAAAATAATAATAATAATGATAATAATAGTAAATTATAATTAATATTGAAAAGGAATTAAATTAATAGAATAAAATAGGATAAATAATAATAAATAAAATATTAAATAACATAAAAAGTTAAATTAAAAAAATAAATAATAAAATATAATTAAATGAATAAAACAAATAATAAGTAAAAATAATAATAATGATAATAATAGTAAATTATAATTAATATTGAAAAGGAATTAAATTAATAGAATAAAATAAGATAAATAATAATAAATAAAATACTAAATAACATAAAAAGTTAAATTAAATAAATAATATAAAATAAATAATAAAATAGAATTAAATGAATAATGTAAATAAATAAAAAAAAATCCAATCATGATTTGCTGCTTAAGCAGTCAACAATATATATATATATATATATATTACAAAATGACTCAACTTGAGTTATACAAATCCATTTGAAAATCCGAAAGTACGTATGGAGTCCTCGCAAGGTGAGGATCACATGCATACCAATATTTCATGAAAATAACGAAGTTTAAAGGGGACAAAATTTTTGATACGAAGTGGGTATCCCCATATCTTCTTCATTTCACATCCAAACTCAAAACTAATTATATATTTGTGATCCTCGTGAGGAGGGCTTCAAAATGGCCTATAATATCAAAGCTATGTCGCAACAGAATAAAACATGCCATTAGAGGTCGAAAGCTTCGTCTTAAATTTTTCTTACTCATACAAAATCCATTTCACAAAAGAGTTATATATATGAAATCTACACATTGAGACGATCATTTTCGTATATAACATATTAAGGTTTGACAAAGAATATAGAAATTCTAAAATATACAGTGTATGAATATAATGGATATATATATATACATGTCTGTAAGTGTATATATATGTTGATATGTATATAAATCATGTATACATGTATCCACACATATTCAAACTAAAAATTACCGTCTAGCTAATGGAAAATGACTTACCTATTTATCTCTCTCCAACTTCCCCCAATTAAGTGCCACATGTGTGTATATATAAAGAAAAGTTAATCTTGATGGCAAAGTTTGGAACAGTTATCTACACGTTTAAGCCTTATCCGAAATATCACTTGTGCATCATTATTTTATATATATATATATATATATATATATATATATATATATATATATATATATATATATATATATATATATATATATATTGTACAGCTAAAAAAAAATGTGTCTAACTATATCATATTATATATATACACACACTATTTTTACTATCATCTTTATTTATATGTAATACCAATTATTATTATTATTATTATTATTATTATATATAAAATAAATATATATATAATTATGCTGATATTACATCCACCCCTACTAAAATAAAATTTCGTCCACGAAATTTCACTAACCAGGTATGGGTAGATTCGGATATTTATTTCGTATGTCATCTTCGCGTTCCCATGTCGCTTCTTCTATATTGTGTTGACTCCATTGGATTTTGATTAAAGCAACTTCACGATTCCTTAGCTTATGCACTTTCCTGTCAAGAATGGAGATAGAAAATTCCTCGTATGCTAAGTTATCATCAATTGCTAAAACTTCATGGTTAACAACGTGGCTTGGATCAAACACATACTTCCGTAGCATGGACACGTGAAATACATCATGCACTTCAGGTAGCTCAGGTGGTAAAGCTAATATGTATGCCAACTCCCCAATTCGTTCCAAAACTTCATAAGGCCCAATGTATCTTGGCTTGAGTTTTCCTTTCCTTCCAAATCGAGAAATTCCTTTCATTGGTGAGACTTTGAGAAAAACTTTATCTCCTTCCTGAAACTGTAAATCTTTGCGTCTCTTATCCGCGTAGGACTTCTGTCGATTTTGCGCAGTCAAAATTCTTCTTTTGATCTTTTCAATCGCTTCAACTCTCTTTTCTACTATCTCTGGTCCTAGAACTTTCTTTTCACCAACTTCCTCCCAATAAAGAGGAGATCTACACTTCCTTCCGTAGAGTGCCTCGTAAGGAGCCATGCCTATTGTGGCTTGAAAACTGTTGTTGTAAGCAAACTCTATAAGTGGCATGTATCTTTTCCAACTTTTTCCAAAATCTAGGACGCATGCCCTCAACATGTCTTCCAATGTTTGAATAGTCCTTTCAGACTGGCCATCTGTTTGCGGATGATATGCCGTGCTAAACTTTAGCTTCGTGCCCATTGCGTTTTGTAAACTGTGCCAAAATTTTGATGTAAATCTTGGATCTCGATCAGAAACTATAGAAACTGCTACACCGTGCAATCTGACAACTTCTTCTAGATAAATTTGTGCAAGATTATCCATTCCATGAGTCATTTTCACTGGAAGAAAATGTTCTGACTTGGTCAAACGATCCACTATCACCCATATAGCTTGATTTCCTCGCACTGATCTTGGTAGACCAGTAACGAAATCCATTGTGATATGCTCCCATTTCCACTCAGGAATCTCTAATGGTTTCAAGAGTCCTGAGGGTCGTTGATGTTCTGCTTTCACTTGCTGACAAGTCATACACCTTTGGATAAACATGCCTATATCCCTCTTCATATTTCTCCACCAAAATGCATTCTTCAAGTCTTAATACATCTTGGTTCCTCCTGGATGTACCGTGTATGGAGTACAATGAGCTTCTGATAAAATTTCTTTAATAAGATTCTCATTTTTAGGAACACATAATCTTTTTCCAAAAACGAGTGTTCCATTGTCTGTGAGAGCAAATTCCTTTCCTTCCCCAATCTTAACGCGTTCCTTAATTTTTCTGAGAAATCCGTCTTCATCTTGAAATTCCTTGACTCTATCTCTTAGAGAAGGTTTAATCAGTAATGCAGTTAATAATGCATGAATGCTACTTGGAGGTATTACTACTTCCAAACTCATTCGAGAAAACTCTGCCACCAATAATTCTTGGTTTGTTATAGAGTATGCTAATTCCCCTTTGTCTTTTCTGCTTAAAGCATCTGCTACCACATTTGCTTTTCCTGGATGGTACAGTATGGTACAATCATAATCCTTGACTAATTCCAACCATCTTATTTGCCTCATGTTTAATTCCTTCTGTTCGAAAAAGTATTTCAAGCTCTTGTGATCCGTATAAATTTGACATTTTGCTCCATACAGATAGTGTCTCCAAATTTTCAAAGCATGCACCACAGCTGCCAATTCTAAATCATGAGTTGGATAGTTCTGTTCATGGATCTTGAGTTGTCTAGACGCATAGGCAACTACTTTATTATGTTGCATCAGAACACATCTCAATCCTTGCTTTGAAGCATCACTATAGATGACAAATTCTTCTGTCCCATCAGGAATTGTTAATACAGGTGCAGTGACTAATTTCTGTTTAAGAAGGTTGAAACTATTTTCACATTCTTCCGTCCAACAGAACTTAACTTCCTTGAGTGTTAATTTCGTCAAGGGTCCTGCAATCTTTGAAAATCCCTCAATAAATCTTCTATAATATCCAGCCAATCCAATAAAACTCCGTACTTCTCCTACATTTGTAGGTGTCTTCCATTTCTCTACTGCTTCCACCTTGGTCGGATCCACCTCGATTCCTCGGGCTGACACAATGTGCCCAAGAAAGACAACTTTGTCTAACCAAAACTCACATTTCTTGAATTTGGCATACAACTTTTCCTTTCTTAGTATCTCTAAAACGATTCTCAGATGTTCTTCATGTTGTTCCCGATCTCTAGAATACACTAATATATCATCAATGAACACGATTACGAATTTGTCCAAGTACGAGTGGAAAACACGATTCATCAAATCCATAAAAATTGCTGGTGCATTGCTGAGACCAAAAGGCATTACTACGAACTCATAATGTCCATAACGTGTTCTAAAAGCAGTCTTTGAAGTGTCGCTCTGCTTGATTCGCACCTGATGATATCCAGACCTCAGATCTATCTTGGAAAACACACTAGCACCGCCCAGCTGATCAAATAAATCCTCAATCCTTGGCAAGGGATATTTATTCTTGATGGTAAGTTTATTCAGTTCTCTATAATCGATACACATTCTAAACGAACCATCTTTCTTTTTTACGAACAAAACAGGTGCTCCCCAGGGTGAAACACTAGGGTGTATGAAACCCAATTCCAAGAGTTCTTGTAATTGGATCTTCAGTTCTTGTAACTCCTTTGGTCCCATTCGATAAGGTACTTTTGAGATTGGTGCTGCTCCCGGTACTAGATCGATTGTAAATTCTACTTGTCTTTCGGGTGGCAAGCCTGGTAAGTCTTCTGGAAACACATCTTCATATTCCCGCACGATGGGAACATCCTCTATGCTCGTCTTCTCATCTTCACTTTTCACGATACTTACTAAGAATGTTTGGCATCCATCCTTCCTCATCATTTTGTTTGCTTTAATTGCAGATATAACTCGCGGTACTACTCCAGCTTTCGCCTCGTGAAATGTAAACTTCTTATCTCCTGGGAGTTGAAACTGTACTTCTTTTTCACGGCATCTTATCACTGCATGATTAGCTCTAAGCCAATCCATTCCTAAAATTACATCAAAATCTTTCATCCCAATTACGTGGAGGTCTGTAAGTAGGACTCTGTCATTTATCTCTATCTTCACATTCTTGCACAACTTCATGGTTCGAATGGAGTTACCCGAAGGTATACTAACCTCAAGAGTTGACTCGTCAAACTCTTCACAATTATTTTCTACTTTCTTATACATCTTAGTAGATATGAATGAATTAGTGGCACCCGTATCAAAAAGTATAAGTGCAGGAGTGCCAAATACTGATAGCATACCTACCATTGTTTCTGGTTCTTCTTCAACTTCCTGCTGTGTCATAGCATATGCACGTGCTGGTCTAGTACTCGATCCTCCTCCTACTTTAGTCTTTGGGCATTCTAGTATGGTGTGTCCCGGTTGTCGGCATCGATAGCATATTCCAGTTCCATATAAGCATGTTCCGAGATGATTCTTTCCACATTTCGAGCAGGGAGAATTCGTTCTGAGTGGCTTTGGTCCTGATCCTCCTCCGATTTTTATTTGCTTGTTTTGAATTTTAGGGTTTCCCTTTCCAATCACCGATCCTTCCCACTTGCGTTTTGCAGGTATCTCAATTGCCTTCTTATTCTGGTTACTGTTGTTCTTCTGTCGAGACTCAATTTCTTGAGCTCTGGAAAATGCTTCTGCAAAAGTCATCGTTCCTTAACCAGCCAAGATAGTACTGATCTCGGATCGCAATCCCTTTTCAAATCGTCTAGCTTTCTTCTCCTCCGTGTTGACAAGATGCGTGGCAAATCTGGAAAGTCGATTGAATTCTCTTTCATACTCAAGAACACTCATTGTTCCTTGTTTCAAATGAAGAAATTCACTTTCTTTTTCATCTCGTTACGATTGAGGCATGTAGTTTTGGATGATCACATCCTTAAAGTCTTCTCATGTCATTCTTGCCTTCTGTTCGGGTGTTTTGGTACGTCCGTAAGCCTCCCGCCAGAAATCAGCTTCACCCACGAACTGGAAGACAGCACACGCAATCTTCTGTGCATCATTGCAATCGAGATAGGTAAAAATTTTATCCAACGACCTCAACCATTTTTCAGCTTCAGCAGGGTCCTCCGTTCCGTTGAATGTTGGTGGATTGAATCTTCGGAACTGTTCAATTACTGAGGCTGGTTCATTTCTAGGAATATGTTCTGGTAGTGGTGGTCGTGCAGAGTTTGCCTGAAATTGTTGAGCTAATCCCCGAAGGATTGTTACTAAATCATCTCCTGGATCGCCATAAACGTTTTCAAGATTTTCATTAGTAGGTAGGTTTTGTGGTCTTCTTCGACTCATGATCTGTTCAAAATTTTTATACTCATCATTATTATATGTTGATATATCGTTAAAATACAATGAGTAAGATGTATAAACACACATATAATTATATATACACATATATATATTATTAATAGCAAAATGGTGTCGTTGGCACTCTGATTGTTAAGTATACATATGCATCTAAAAGTCATTCTTAGTTTAGAATACTGTCAAGAAAGCCTATTTAGTGCGACATCTAGGTTACCTATATACATCACCCAATTATGGGTCAAAAAGGTTCCATCTATTGGAACGTGTCGCTACTAACTATATCAAAAACTTAATAAGTCTGAGTTAGGCTAACCGCTAGGGTGTCCTAATCCTCCACCACTCCATCAGCAATATCCCCATCAACCTCAAAATCACCAGGTATATCAACGAACACTTCAACAGGATCCACTGGTACAGCCATCGGAAAATGCATCATCGGCACACCCAAGAATCCGACAGGGGGAAGAGGTGTCTGGTCTCTAAGGGCCAATGTGTGGTACAAACATACATTAAAAGCCACATAATTCAGTTCGTGGCCTGGAGGAACCACGAACATCTCAAAATAAATCCGCCGAGCAATCTGAGCCCACACGTTGGGCAAAGTATGAATGAGGATGAAACAGTACTGCACCTCCGTCACCCTCCGAGCTCCATGAAAATCCTCATGATGAATGATGAGCATTAAGGCGAAATGAGTGCCTAAATCATCAATCTCAGTCCTGCCTCGAAGGGCGGCTCGTTGGACTCTAACAGCGTTAATGTGAGCAATAACTTCTTCCATCAGATTAACAAAATTTAAATTTACTCTAAGGTCAATAAAGAATTTAAAATATTTAAGAATTAAAATAATCACACATAGAATCCTAAAGTGTAATTATAGCTTAGTCATAAAATAGTCAATCCTAGGGTCGGCATAAAATTCTAAGTTAGGTACTTGAGCAAGTTTTAGATAGACCGCTCTGATACCACGCTGTAACGCCCCGAGTTAGGCTATGGGGTTGAGACGCTACTAGATATAAATTCCCCAATATAATAATAATGGAGTCGAGAATGCACAGCGGAATAATATAAAAAGATCCCCAAAGCGATAGTATAATAAAGTAAAAGTCGCATAAAGATTATTACATATTAGCATCTACTCACCCGAGTAGAGTGAAATATCCAAAATAAGTACGTTCAGATGATATATCTGAAATAAAGTTCTAAGAAAATACTAAAATATAAGTCATAATATAAAGTCTTCTAAAGGCTTGGGTCAACTGCGAAGGCTTCTCCATCTTCTAAATCTTGTTCTGAAAATCAATGAGGGGTGAGCGTCTAAAATACACTCAGTGGGTTAACTTAAATGATTGCACAGTTAAAAATAAATATGCATGCCAAATATACCATAAGATGTAACATATGCCATTTAATAAAATAATTTGCACATTGTTGTTCGATAACTCAATGAAAATATTTTAGACCGAACCGTCATCCGATAACTTGTGTTAGTTGGTATATGTGTACCAGGCCGTCACCCCAATACAATGATAGCATACTTTGAAATATAATTTAGTACTGAACCGACGTAGCCAGTAACTTGTGTTAGTTGGTATATGTGCACCGAGTCGTCACCCCGTACAAGTGTTAGTAAAAAAAATATTTATCATCGAACGAAAAATACACATGACACATAACATGACATATAAGTAGCACATATCACATCTTAACATAGCAATCATGACATAAAATGTAGCACTCGGTAAAGAGTGAAAGTTATTCCCTCCTTAATCTTATCGAAAACGTGTAAAGTGGACTAGGCTTGCTCGTGAGTCTCAGGTATGCTTGCAAAGGTATACTAAACTGAGTTCTACTTCTAATAATAATACCTATTATTAAAACTAATTTCTAAAATTGTTTACACAAACTAATTATGATATATAATAATTATTAATAAAAATATATCATTTAAAATAATAATTTAACAATTATAGTTTTCTACTTTAATAATAAGTTGTAATATTAAAATATAACTTCAAATGACATTCATGTTTTTAAAAAAAATGGATATAAAATAAAGATTCTACATTTAAATTAATAATAGTGACAAAATTATATGAATATTTAATATAAAAAGTTAAATTAAATAAATAAATATAATATATTAAATAAATATTAAAATAAAATGAAATGAAATAAAACAAATAATAAGTAAAAATAATAATAATAATGATAATAATAGTAAATTATAATTAATATTGAAAAGGAATTAAATTAATAGAATAAAATAGGATAAATAATAATAAATAAAATATTAAATAACATAAAAAGTTAAATTAAAAAAATAAATAATAAAATAGAATTAAATGAATAAAACAAATAATAAGTAAAAATAATAATAATGATAATAATAGTAAATTATAATTAATATTGAAAAGGAATTAAATTAATAGAATAAAATAAGATAAATAATAATAAATAAAATACTAAATAACATAAAAAGTTAAATTAAATAAATAATATAAAATAAATAATAAAATAGAATTAAATGAATAAAACAAATAATAAGTAATAATAATAATAATATTAAAAATAGTAAATAAATAAATAAATGAATAATTAAATAAATAATGTAAATAAATAAATAAAATCCAATCATGATTTGCTGCTTACGCAGTCAATAATATATATATATATATATATATATATATATATATATATATATATATATATATATATATATATATATATATATATATATATATATATTACAAAATGACCCAACTTGAGTTATACAAATCTATTTGAAAATCCGAAAGTACGTATGGAGTCCTCGCAAGGTGAGGATCACATGCATACCAATATTTCATGAAAATAACGAAGTTTAAAGGGGACAAAATTTTTGATACGAAGTGGGTATCCCCATATCTTCTTCATTTCACATCCAAATTCAAAACTAATTATATGTTTGTGATCCTCGTGAGGAGGGCTTCAAAATGGCCTATAATATCAAAGCTATGTCGCAACGGAATAAAACATGCCATTGGAGGTCGAAAGCTTCGTCTTAAGTTTTTCTTACTCATACAAAATCCATTTCACAAAAGAGTTATATATATGAAATCTACACATTGAGACGATCATTTTCGTATATAACATATTAAGGTTTGACAAAGAATATAGAAATTCTAAAATATACAGTGTATGAATATAATGGATATATATATACATGTCTGTAAGTGTATATATATGTTGATATGTATATAAATCATGTATACATGTATCCACACATATTCAAACTAAAAATTACCGTCTAGCTAATGAAAAATGACTTACCTATTTATCTCTCTCCAACTTCCCTCAATTAAGTACCACATGTGTGTATATATAAAGAAAAGTTAATCTTGATGGCAAAGTTTGGAACAGTTATCTACACGTTTAAGCCTTATCCAAAATATCACTTGTGCATCATTATTTTATATATATATATTGTACAGCTAAAAAAAATGTGTCTAACTATATCATATTATATATATACACACACTATTTTTACTATCATCTCTATTTATATGTAATACCAATTATTATTATTATTATATATAAAATAAATATATATAATTATGCTGATATTACATTGACTCACTTTTCTTTTTGGGTTGTCTCACAGAAATTGACATATTTCCTTTTTAAGGATATTAGACCCACACAAAAATAATTTATTTTTATTTATATGGACACACATCACACTCACCACTAATACAACTACTACTACACATTAAATATTATATCTCATACTTCACTTTACATTAAATTATTATACTCTTTAATCTCCGTGCCTAAAAAAATGTCAATTGTTATGGGACGGAGGGAGTAAATAAATGGGTCAAAACTTTTTTGCTTTTGTATTGAAAACTTAGGAATTAAAAACAATTTGATATTCAGTCATATTCCCAAACAAAGTTAACATTCATCTTTCCCAACAGCCTCCCTCTCACCCCTTTTTTTCTTTAGTCTATCCCATATAAATAGTCATGAGACCAAAACTCTATTATCTTTTATAAAATGTTGATAAACACCAAAAAATTTTAAAACCACTTATTTATTTATTTATTTATTTAGAATATATAAATTGGAAGGTAATTGCAAAACAACACTTTTTTTATGAATTATGAGCACAAATTCTTTAGATTACACATTTTTTATACTAGTGTAACAAACGTGTGTTGCACATTATACGTTGCAATGTGCTTTAAAATGAATTAAAATTTTAATCTTTGTGATGTGCTTTAAAATAAATTAAAAATTTAATCTTATATGAAATGAATGAACTAATTTCTAGATGCATTTTCCACAACCATAGGATTTCAAATTTCTGAAGTCTTTCTAAACTCTCTGTCGACCTTAAACAAATTTTCTTGCCTAATATTCCTCCATCTCATTTTAGATTACACCTCTCCTTTATGAAATACAAATAAGATGTGCAATCTTTAATGGAATGGATTACAAAGGAGATGTGCAATTTAAAATGGTGCATTTCGCATTTCATGCACGTTATACTATATCATTCTTTCCTGAAAAAATTATTTTTAAGTGAGTACTTTTTCATGACCTTTTCTCACTTGCAATTGTATAAGATAGATTTATTTGGGATTGAATTCACAGTACTTCTAAAATGTAAAAATTGTACATCAATTAGTTGAATAATTATTGCACAAACCCAAATGGTTATCGAGCAAACCTTTGAAATTACAAACTAATCACTCACCTCGCCCACAAAATGCAGCTAGAATTTCAAAGCAGACTTGGGAAGCAAGACCCCACCAGCTGATTTTAGTAATTAAAATATCTATCTATCATCTAAATAGAAGAGATTGCATGACAAATCCTATCATTCAAATGGTTGGGCTTCAATACACTTCAAGTCCATATCATTTTCTTACCCTTCAGTTCTAAAGTTAGAAACTACAACAGAACGGTTGTGAAGATAATAATCAACATTAATGATTCCATGATCACATCCTTAATCCTTATTAGACACCAAAAGCAAATTTACAATTGGAAATTTGTCCAATATACAACAAAGTTCAAAACGCCATGGATTATGTTTTCAGAAGTACATTTCAGACATCAACCAATTCAAATTCAACAATGAACAAAATTCTAATCAACATATGAGGAAATGGAAAGACATCTTTACAATCCAAACATAAGAACCCACTGAAAACAATAATAGCCAAATGCTAAAATTCAATAGTCTATTTCAGTATTGTCATAACCGGACCGGAGATCGAACCGGTGTCCTCAACGATTCGCGGTCGGACCGGTTGGACCGGCGGTTCAACCGAAAAAAACGAAATATACCTATTTTTTAATTATATTTAGAGTAACCATTAAAATAAATATTACTCCATAATAAGTATTTTTTTTAAATAAAAACCATGGCTGCTTAATTAAGCCCACTTAAGGCCCACTACCCACCAATATTGCGTATTATTAAAAGTTACAGGTTGGATCCAAATAAAATTTGTAAAAGGTAGACCAAGGATTTTATCTTCTTACTCGTTTCACACATCAGAAGTTGCAGAACGGCTCCGTTTCTCCCCCCTCTTTCTCTCCCCCTCCCTTTCTCTACAACTTTATCTCTCAATAAAAATAGCCACCATGCTTTCTCTTCCTTCAAACAGTCGCCGCTCTCTCTCCAGTTTGTAGCAAAATGTAGTTGAACGGTTTGTAGACGCGATGGGGCTTGACGTGGATGGGATCCGGGGAGGACTCTTTTTATTTATTTTTTTTCTATTATTCTCTTGATTTCTGATTCTCCCAATGTTCGATTCATTTACTAGCGTGGACAAGAACTTCAGTCTAGCCTTTTAATTTTTATTTTTTTAAAAAAAATTAAATGAACCGACGGTTTCCGGTTCACACGGTTCCGGTTCTCCCAGTTCCACTGATTTATAAGGATGCAAAAGTATTTGAGTCGTTCAGTGATAGGCTCAAGAGCAGTGCTAAGAAGCCATCTCAATCATCAACAAAAGCTTCAGAGGCATCGGAGGGATGTCTGGGGATCGAAAATAGAAAAAGAAGAAATATTTAAACAAATTCAATTCAAATTATAAGCAATAAGATTATCGTTTGTAACATGAATCCATCAATCAAATGTAACATGAATCAATCAATCAAACTAAATTTGAAGCATCATCCAGAAAACTAATAAATTGTAAACTCCATCCTTTTAATTGTCAGCAACTCATACATAAAGTGTAACTATACTCAAAACAACTTCAATACATTGTATTTGTTGGTCACCTCCCAACATCGTTTACCTTATCTGAATAAATGATTTTGCTCAAAAGTCAATCAAACACATTAATATATTCACTCTCCAACACATTAAGTAAGATCTTTTGAGATGTTAATAGACCATAAAAGTCTAATCTAATCCACTTAACTGTTGCAAAAAGTGAATAAGATCTACGTTGAAAGAAAATAAAAATTTCAGAATCAATAATTTGTAGTAGAAATGCCTTTTAAGAAAAAAATTTATAATCACAAGATAATCAAGAATGATATCAAAATGTGCAATCCAATATGTTAATATGTCCATATAATAGAGCCTAATTCCTTGTTTGCTGATTTTTTCACATCCGAATGCACAAAGAAATCAGCATCCCAGTCCAGTGGCCATCTCAAATTAAAAAACCTCTTTGTCCTGAGGGATAAATGACACGTTGGTTGGACCCAAACAGTCAAAAAAAGGGAGAGAAAAAAAATAGCTACCAAGTCAAACTGAAAGAAGAGACAAGATACTAAAAGGATATACCAAAAAAATTTCAAAGCACACCTTCCAACAGCTATAGGAATCATCTCGTTCTTCAAGGGTCAAACAATAATCTGAACAATATGACAGGAGTAAATAAAAATAAGAATAATAAAAAAAAACCTAAAAATTTCATAGAGGCCTCTGCATTCTCATCATTCTTATTCCTAATCACTCCTAAATCTTAGTCCAAGTCGTCGGTCGATGATCCCTCATCTTCTTTAAGCCTAAAGAATCCCTCCCAAATTAGACTTATAGAAACCATTTTCCTATGTCCAGGTAATAAATATACTCCTTACCGACTCACCCAAGATGCATCTAAATAATGATGGCAAATGCAGTCATTTGTCCCAAAATGATGAAGTCAATCATCAATGTGTGATTGGCAACCAAAACTTGGACATTCCATTTAAAGAACGAATTAAATGGTCATGTAAATAGGTTCATGTTTAGAAAAGCAAGGTATTCTGTAATCTATATGTTAAAGCTAGTGTAAACAAAACACCAAGCATAAGTAAGTCATTTAGGGATGGCTCACTTCGAAGATTATATTTTAGTACCTGATTAAAATCTCCAATGTTGTAGATCACAAACGGCAACACAACCAACAGACTATATGTCCTTGCTGTCGTTCGAACAAACGGCAACCAGTTTCGAGAGTGCCTTCAAAAGATAAAACATGCACTTAAAAAGAATAGAATTAAGATACATGAACTAAAAAGAAAATCAATAATAACATACTATCAATAGAATAAAGAACAATTACAAATCAAACAAATTATTAATTATTAATCCAACACTCAGTTTCAGAGATTTGAAAAAAAAATCCTTTAAATTAATACCCAACCAATGTAGTGGATGAACCAGAAAATTAAGAACACAAAATAATCTGAATTATTCATAAGCTTAATATATATAATAGTATAAAGAACTGTGTAAAAGAAATCCCATTACCATATTTGCCGAAAAATCTTTGCTGCTACCATTGCTCTGTTGGATTATATACTAAAAGTCTAGCTTTTTGTATGAACAATGTTATAACAATCAATTTGAAATGAGAATCATATGATCAAATGATTGCGTCTTATAATTTATTTATATGCACGATACAATAGTCCACTTACTTTATACTGTAGATAATATGTTGTGCGACAACACGCAAAAGATCATATTATCGATTTTCTTATAAAGTATAAACAGATGCTCACAACCGAGATGGACGGGGACTCTCTATTGGCATGGTTGTAGTGTGGTTTGGTATTAGCTTGTCTTGGCTATAGAATCACATTAGTGCACTTGTGTGTATTGAGCAGGACCGCTTGAGATCGTTCGATTTATACTGACTTATAGGAGAACTTGATCTCAGTTATTATGAAAGTTCGTGCTCTTAATCCCTATACAATAACCTCGACACGTAGGGCAGTATGTATTTCTTTGATTCATCAATGGGTGAGATTTACATGTAATTAAATCAACAAACTCGATGAGTTGGGAAGTAGTGCTGTCTCTATGGTGTGCTGTTGATTGTAGAAGGAATCCGTGTCCGTCATAGGTTGATGAAGTCCCCTTGAGGAGCTCATAAGGATTATCATGTAAACCCTGCAGGTGGAATTTATTCCGGCATGATAATGATGTTGAGTGGTACTACTCTTGGATGAGATATTAATTAATTGAGTTGTCAGTAACTTAAATTAATTAATGGACATTGTATATCTTAAACATGGGGAGACTAATGGGCTCATAATAAGAAGGAGCCCAAAACGTAATTTTGGGATTGGAAAGGCAGTGCAGTAATAATATTTTAGTGGAATATATTATTATTATTAAACTTAAGTATAAGCTTTGGGCTAAGCTTGGATACTTAAGCCCAATGGAGGCCCAACCCAATTTCTCCTCCTGGTCCCTGCTGTAGCCCATGTATATAAGTCACCTCAACTTATCTGGAACCCTAATCTAATTCATTATTCACGTGTGATGAGGGTTGAGAGCAGATTGAGGAGGTCTCGTAGATCGTCGCCCACACAACGTCGAGATCGGACTTGGGACATACAGCAGAAGATCAGAAGGTAGTTTGCTGCTGCTGTCAGCCACCTTGAAAATTTTATATAAAATTGTACAGTGCTCAGAATTCGATGATCAATATACTGACGGAAAGCCGTTGAAGAGAGGATCGTCTGAGTACAAAGATCATTCAATTCCGACATCAGACGAGGAAGTTATGGTCATTCTCGTGGGACTGCACAGTCTATCAGCGAGAATCCTTCATCTTCTACATACCCTGGTGAACGGTAATCGTTTCTATGATTTATTGCTTTCGCTGATATTAGAAACGTATGGAACCCTAACGGGTCACGTTAACGAAACGATCCAAGTGCCAACATGCTCAATCTATCTCATATTTTACATATAACGACGACATCGCTATCCCTTGATCTTCTCTTCGAACCCAAATCTTTGGTTTGTGTTGATGTGGAATGAATGGTTCTCTAGAATGATAAAGTGAGGTTCTGGGTGCTGAGAATAGAGATGAGAAGTCTCGAAGATACGATTGAATTGAAAATCCATTGAGGTAAGAATACTGCGGATCTGCGGGGGTGTTGGGGAGATGTATTATACTTACAGAGGTATTGCAATAGGCTCAAAAATCTTGAATTCGAAAGGTTTACTATTTACTACTTATTGATCATAAATACATTATTAAATTAATAAAATTATAATAAATAAATTATTTTAAATAATAGGGTCAAGGAAGGAAAAGGAAAAAAATAGTGAAGGGTTAATTGGGAAGAAAAAGTTTCTCATTTCCTTCCCACTTTTAAGATAGTAAGATAAGATAAGATAATATACAATATTATTTCAATAAAAAATTTAAATTATTTCGTGCATAGCACGGTGTTTTACTAGTTCTACCAATATCACAATACACATGCCCTCCAAAACTTGTCCCAACATAACATTAACATGCCTCCCATCCAACCGAAAAACAAACACACTATAGAGATATACCTTACTGCAAAACTCGCAGAAATACTTGTTGTGCTGGCTAACATCTATCTTCTTGATTTTCCACATCTCCGGCCAGAAAAATACACTCCCTCCGTCCCGGAGAAGTTGACGCATTTCTTTTTTGGGCTTGAGATTAAGGATTATAATAATTTAATGTAAAGTGAGAGAAATAATATTTAATGTATAGTGGGTAGTTTTATTAGATGTGGTATATGGGCCCCATGAGAATAAAGTAATTGTTTTTGTATGGATCTCATGCATTAAAAAGGAAATGTGTCAACTTTAATGGGACAAACCAAAAAGGAAAGTGTGTCAACTTCTATGGGACGGATGGAGTATGTAATATTTCAGAGCATTTGCAAACACTCCCTAAAACTGAAAATATAATTCTCAAACACAAACACTTGTGTAAATCGGGTTCACGGTAAACCCTGTGGTCCCCCCTTCCAATCTTGAATACCTTATGTATTGCTAGAGTGTTTAAATTAATAGGGACACAGGGTTTACAAGAGTTTATGATGTAAACCCGGTTTACAAAAGACTACCAAAATGATTAACTAACAGTTACAGTTACCACTTCAACTAAGAACAAAAATGTTAGGCGTTATGTTCAAGCACCACGTTTGATTTATAGACTAAAAAAATAAAGCAGAGAAGGAAGAATATCTGAATATGTCATTAGTAAACAGAACATAACATTGCCAGTTGCTGCTTGTACATATATAATATCCCCCTATTACAGAATTTTCAAAAACTTAGTCAAAACAATGAAAAAGGAAGAGTGAGAACAACACAATTGAAAGCAGAATATCATGTCTGATTAGGTTTTAAAATATAATAGAGAGGAAATTAGATCATGCAACTACAAAAGTACCCAAATATGAACCTTATTTAGATTCAGATAATCAGAGTACGTGTTTAAATTGAAAGTATATCAGGATAGATCAACTTATTTAAAGCAAACAATCAGATAAGATAAGAGGAAGGTGTTTAGTACCATTAGAGGAAGCAGCAACAGAGAAGGCTCTAATGTTGTAGGGGAGATGGATCAACCAATTTTCCATCCTTTCATCAACTCTTTTTCTTCTCTATTCAACATTAAATTCATCGTCAAAATATAAGTGGGAGAGAGATAG
Source organism: Pogostemon cablin (assembly GCA_023678885.1). Classification (NCBI taxonomy): domain Eukaryota; kingdom Viridiplantae; phylum Streptophyta; class Magnoliopsida; order Lamiales; family Lamiaceae; genus Pogostemon; species Pogostemon cablin. The sequence goes on from CM042960.1 coordinate 16,520,147, forward strand.
AGAATAAAGAAGGTGACAAGACTGGTATACAACAAAATGAAGACAAACGATTCAATGAAGCTTAACCATGTAGATAATTCATATAGCTACATCACTACATCTATACATAAAGTAAAATAGGGGATTTTTGAAATCGATGAAGACTATAGGCATTATCAGGGGATTACGTCTACTTGATGCATTTTGTACTTTCAAATTTCTTTCAAATTGGAAGCATCCTCGTGAATGATATGGGAGGATGTTATGATGTCCCACATCGGTTCCACACGCTAGTGTGGAAGGGCATATAAGTGGGGGTCAACCCTTCACCTTCAGCCATGGTTTTGGGTGAAGTTAGGGCTCCCTAGCTTATGTGCCTAACAATTTGGTCCGACCTGCCAGATCACTCACCAGAGATGACGTTTACATGCAATGAACAAATAATTGAGGATTTGGAACGCGGACAAACTGAAATCAAGGAACACTTGAAGTTGATGGCGGAAGAACAAACCAAGGTAACCTAAGCAATCACGGCAGAGCAGGCCAAGGTGACGCAGCTATTGGCGCTGATCGCCAATTCGTTGGCTGGCCTTACGGCCTCGTCGTCCACCTCTGGTTCAACGGCGGGGGTAGGGCTGACACGCCAACCAACAGCGGAAGAAGGGGATTCGGTGCGCCAGGGGAGAATTGAGGCGCCAGGACCGGGCGCGGTTGTGGCAGAGGAAGTAGCGCGCCAGGCAGTGATGGAGGCGTTGAGGCTGGGGCCAGGCATGGCGGAAAGAGCGGCTAAGCCACCGGCGCCACCGTCACTACCCACGTTCGATGGGACCGATCCAATCGGTTGGTTGGCAAGAGCGATCCAACAGTTTGAATTGCATCAGACGCCCCATGAAATGAAGATGTCTGCAGCTATGGTGGGCATGGAGGACTCGGCGTTGTACTGGTTCTCATGGTTCCGATCCAGAAAGCCGACCATCACATGGGAGGAGTTTGCACCTGCCTTGGTCAGCCGCTTCGACACACGTGTTAAGGAAAATCCCTTAGAACGTCTTGGAGCAGTAAAACAAACAGGTTCAATGGAAGAGTATGTGTCGACATTCGTGCAGTTGGCCAGTCAGGTTCCGGGGCTCAGTGATGATCATTATATAGGCTACTTCATGTTGGGCTTAGCGGATGATGTCCATAATGAACTGCGGCTATTTCGCCCAATCGATCTGGAGACAGCAATGGAGCTGGCTAGGGATGTGGAGTTTAATCTCGCTTCCTCGGGGGGTGGTCGAGGGCCGAAGCCCATCATGAGCAATTCAATTAGTCGAACCGCGCCCCAGAGCCAATTCTCGACTGGGGGCAGGTTCAGCTCGGGATTCAGGACGGGTGGCCAGCCTTTCGCCACGGGAGGATCGTTCGTGGCCTCCTCGGTGCCACGGGGGCAGACCCGCACTCTACCCCCGGGAAGGACATATTCAGCGAGTCAGTCTCCGGGACTGCCTCGTTTTGCGCGAATGTCTCCCAAGAGATGGCTGATTTGCGCGCTAAGGGGTTGTGTTTCCGCTGCAAGAGGACCTATATGCCGGGACATCAATGTCCGATGCGGCAATTGAACATTTTGGCGGCTGAGGAAGACAAAGCTATGGACTTACATTGCTTCGAATTCCATGAGGATCTTGGCGCCCAGAAGGATATGGAAGGAGAAATTGGCGCTGAGGTGGGGGAGCAAGATAAGGAGGATGGCGTGCTTCCGATTTTCTCTATGGCAGGATTCACGGGGCCACAAATTATGAGAATGACAGGGGATTTGCAGGGGCATAATGTTCCCATTCTGGTGGACAGTGGGGCTAGCCATAACTTCATCTCCAGCTCTTTACTGCCTAAACTAACATTCGGTCTTGACAGGTCGGTACGTTTTGGCGTGCAACTTGGCGAAGGGCGGCGCCAGGAGTTGCAGAGATACTGCAGACAACTCGAGCTCTCGGTGGCAGACGTCCCTGTGGTGGCAGATTTTCATTTATTTCCGCTAGGAGTGGATGTGATATTGGGGGTGTCCTGGTTGGCAACACTTGGGGAGGTGAAAACAAATTGGGCAGATATGACCATGGTCTTCGAAAACAATAGGAAGGTGGTAACTCTGAGGGGTGATCCAGCCTTGTGCCGTGCTCCCATGGATTTTCGGGAGCTGATCCAGACTCAAGATGCTGAACTTTGGTTCTTGTTGCTAGAGGCGGCACCACCAAAATTGGCGCATCTGGTGTCCAAGGAGATTGAGGGAGTGTTGGCGCCGTTTGGTGATGTTTTCGGCGAGCCGGAGGGTCTCCCTCCTAATCGGGGGGCCGAACATCGGATTGAGTTGGTGCCGGGAGCCGGACCCGTGTCGGTGAGGCCATACCGCTACGGACAGGCGCAGAAAAATGAAATTGAACGGTTAATTTCCGATATGTTGATGGCGGGCATAATCCAGCAGAGCTCCAGCCCTTTTTCCAGCCCAGTTCTACTGGTCAAAAAGAAGGACGGGAGCTGGAGGTTCTGTGTGGATTATCGGGAGTTGAACAAGGCGACTGTCCTCAATAAGTACCCCATTCCTATCATACAGGAGATGGATGAATTGGCCGGAGCCGTGGTGTTCTCTAAAATAGATCTTCGCTCCGGATATCTCCAGATCCGAGTGGCGAGAAGAGATATGCATAAAACGGCCTTCCGAACTCACAGTGGGCACTATGAATTTCTGGTGATGCCATTTGGATTGACAAACGCGCCAGCAACCTTCCAGTCTGCTATGAATGAGCTCTTTCGTCCTTATTTAAGAAAATTTGTTTTGGTTTTCTTTGATAACATTCTAATCTATAGTAGGTCCTGGCTATATCACAAGAAGCATTTGAGGGAGGTCTTACAAATATTGCAAGACAATCAATTCAAAGCAAACTAGAACAAGTGCTCTTTCGGGTGTTCGAAGGTTGAATATTTGGGCCACATAATTTCTGCAGCCGGGGTGGAGATGGATCCGGCGAAGGTGTCGGCAGTCGAGGATTGGCCGCGCCCTCATGGTGTACGGGATGTGAGGGGATTTTTGGGATTGACCGGGTACTATTGCCGATTTGTGCGGGAGTATGGGCAGATAGCCCGGCCCCTCACCAACCTGCTGAAGAAGTTGGCTCCAGTGCCGTTTGTATGGATGGAGGCGGCTGAAGAGGCATTCCGACGACTGAAATCGGCCCTAGTGACGGCGCCCCTGCTTGTCATGCCTGATTTAGCAAAGCCGTTCGTAGTTGAGAGTGATGCGTCCGGAGCAGGAATCGGTGCTATACTAATGCAGGAAGGGAGGCTAGTTGCATATTTCAGTAAGACTCTTGCAGACAGGACTCTAACGAGGTCCTCTTATGAGCGCGAGATGATTGGTCTGGTGCTAGCAATACAGCACTGGAGACCTTATCTTGTGGGTCGCCGTTTCACCATCCGAACAGATCACAACAGCTTAAAACATTTGTTATCCCAGAAGATTGTGACTTCGGCACAACAAGTTTGGGTGGCAAAGTTGATGGGCTATGATTTCTCTATTGAATACAAACCGGGAGCAGCAAACTCAGCTGCCGACTCCCTCTCCCGGCGTGGAGAAGTCGCGGTGAGGGTGGTAAGGACGGGAATTTATTGGCACTCAGTGTTTATCATTGGGGTGAGCTGGCCGACATTTGGGTCGAGCAGTCACGGGATGAATTTATTCAGGGAGTGGTGAGAGACTTGAGCAAAAATTTAGGTAACCACGTGGGGTATGAAGTGCGTGTGGGAAAGCTGTTTTATAAAGGAAGAGTGGTTTTGGCCGCCGATTCAGCGTGGATTCCCATATTGCTTCGGGAGTTTCACAACACCCCCGTTGGCAGTCACGCGGGGGTCCTGAAGACATATAGACATTTGGCCGCCAGTGTGTACTGGAGGGGGATGTTTAGAGCCGTGAAGGAGTATGTGGCTGGGTGTTTGGTTTGCCAGAAAGTGAAGTATGAAACACTATCCCCGGCGGGGCTGCTGCAGCCATTGCCGATTCCGGAGAGAGTTTGGGAGGACTTATCAATGGATTTCATCACCGCCTTGCCGAAATCACAGGGGTGTACTACGGTTATGATTGTGGTCGACCGTCTATCGAAGTATGGGCACTTTTCGACCTTAAGGGGAGGAATGTCGGCTCGTACGGTGGTCGAGGTATTCGTGCGGGATATTGTTAGACTACACGGCATACCGGTGTCGATTGTTAGTGATCGGGACCCTATTTTCATGAGTTCTTTTTGGAAGGAGCTATTTAAAATGTCGGGGACTCAACTCAAGTTCAGCACTGCTTATCATCCAGAGACGAATGGACAAACGGAGGTGTTGAACAGGGTCCTTGAGACTTACTTGCGTTGTTTTGCAGGGGAGCAGCCCAAGAAATGGGTCAGTTGGTTGCCATGGGCCGAGTATTGGTACAATACATCATATCAAACGGCTGCCCGTATGACTCCCTTTGAAGTTGTTTACGGGCGGCCACCCCCTTCAATTCGGAGGTATCTTCCAGGGGAGTGTAAGGTAGAGGCGGTTGCGGATCTGCTTAGTGGAAGGGATGCCATGCTGGCTCGCCTACGCGAGAATTTGGGGCGAGCGAGGGATAGCATGATCCACTTCGCCAATCGCCATCGTCGCAATGTTACTTTTGAGGTGGGGGATCGGGTCTTTCTCAAGATTCGAGCTCACAGGCAGTTGTCAATGGCTGGTGGTTCCCACCACAAGTTGTCCGCCAAATTTTATGGACCGTTTGTGATTTTGGGTCGGGTGGGGCCTGCCGCGTACAAGTTGGATACAGCTTTAGTATATGCATCGTCAGTACAACCAGGATAGTCCCCATTGGCTCGTTGACATCGAAGTTAGTTAGAGTAACTAACTTGTCATACGTGATAATATGCAAAAACAATAGCAAGATCAAAAGTAACTAAAGTTAGTTAGAGTAACTAACTTGTCATACGTGATAATATGCAAAAACAATAGCAAGATCAAAAGTAACTAATGAAGTAAACTTGTAGGCAAAAACTGAAAAAGTAGAGCTACTCTGCCACTGGATCAGTAATCATACCTTCCAACCGCATTTAATATTTTATCGGTTATATGAAGGTATAATAGCTGTCAGCTGCATCTTATAGACTTATATAGTGCCAATAAACTCATGCCACAACAGGATCAATCTGTAACAATTGGCATAATTGTGAGTTAATGAAATATGTTTCCTCTAAAACACAATGCATTCAGGATGACCTGTGGTAATTAAGAATAATTGAATTCACACTGTATCTACAATTTTAGAGAACATATTGAAATAGCAGTAAAAAAAACATAATCAACTCTTCCTACCTCATGATGCCATTAATATTGCCCCCTCCACCTCATATTTCTCAATCTCTCGTTGATTCTCTCTCTTCTCTTCTGCAATTAATATAAGTTTGTAAATACATGGACATGCATGTCATCACATGACCAAGAGAAGTAGCTAGTGTACTTACCCTTGCGTAGAGTCTTTGAGGATCAGTTGCAGAACCCCAACCAGCTCGCCTTCAGTTCGAGCTCAACAATCCAGTTAAATCCTCTTCCAAACACCAGCTCATGCTCGTCGCGCCCGCCTTGGCACGTTTTGAGCTTCTCTTAAGTCTTATTCATCACCTGAATGAATTCATGATATATTGCAGCAATTTAAAATATATAGCTAGGAATACACTCCATTATGCATCGATATTCACATACTTATACTTACTGCAGCAGCTCGTTCTTGGATTGATGATCCGATAACTTGTTATTGCTCTCATTCTGCTCATCATCTACTACGTTCTTATCCTCCATCATCCAATAATAACCCACAAAAACATGCTGCCTCATTCCAAATATGCTACTTTCATGATCTAATGAGTACAATGTATCAACACAAGTACCAGCCGGCAGGCTGTTACTCTCACCAACAAGAAATAACAACCGATAAACACCAATAAGTCAAATGTAAAAGAAAATCACTGAAAAAACAAGTAGCTCGCTTAACATGAATTTCAAAGTGAAATGAAGCATGGTAGTTGTTCGACAAAAACAATGTTTCAATCGTGCCAATGCTGCCCAATAGGAAAAAGAAACCATCAGCATTACCTGTAACCCCATTCATTGTCATACCATGAAACAGGTGTGACAAAGTTCTTGTTCAAAGCAATCCCCAGCCTTGGATATTCAATAATGTTGGCAAGTGTCCCAAATATTTCATGAGCTGCAAACCAAATAAAAAAGATAAGAGAAACAAATTCTATTACATGAACTTCCATGAATCAGCATAAATCATATCTTTAGAAAATCAGAGATCGAAGGAGACGAATCTGCAAAAGAAACGTAGAAAATCCAACATTAAAAAAATACCCCACAAAATAAATTTTACCTAAGAGAAGAAGATAGAAATCAAATTGCGAAACAATTCCCACCGATTTCTGAAAAACGAATCCGTCGATTTCTGACATTTGAGATAGCCCTTTGTCGCCAGAGTGAGAATTGAAAAATAATTAATTAAATTTTGCATAATAGTCATTTAGTTATTAAAATTTATTAAGATGGCCCCGAGAATTCATCAGAAATATTGATACTAATCCCAAAAAACAAAAGTATCTCTCTCTACAAGACTACAACCCATTCAGTGAGTACACTTTCTCTCTCTTATTCATCTCTCCTCTCGATCTACTTCATGCAATTCCACCGATGCTTTCAACACCAACTGCCTCTCCGACTGCTTCTACTCCGCCGGCGCCGGCGCCACCTCCACCTTACTCCTTAATCCACTTAAAAAACAAGTAAAAGACCCCCAAAAGCGAAGCGATCCATTATTGCAATCCGATCATTATTTCCAGTACCCGACCCGTGATGATGAAACTGCAGCTGGTAAATCTCTGCCTCCATCCTCGTCATTTCTCCAGTCATCGAACTAAACCAATTTTATCTTTTCAGATGCTAGCCACTTTAATGGCCCTCACTCTTCAACCCATCCAATGTTTTCGTAGTAGTTTATTTAATTAAAAGTGAGTAGATTTTTTTTTTTATATTTTTTTTCTAAACAACAATAAATCGGGATTCCGGTAAATATTGGCAATGTTTTTAATTAAAATAATGACGTGTCATTTGTGGTCTGTATTATCCTCCCAACCAATCCGTATAACTCCTCTCTCCACAAAAAAAAAAAAAAAAAACCTAAATTAATTACTATTCATTCTTTAAACAAAATATCAAAGAGAATACCAAGAGTGTACACAAACACAAACTACAATTTCAAACAAAATCAAGAACCCTGATGATTTCACTTTTCATCTAAAAGTGATTCCCGAACCCAAATTGTTTATGTTGCTAGTTTCCAATGGCTACTGTTTGCACTGGTAATGGGTTTGGACTAGGGGGAGTGAAACTTCACTCCTTCAACTCCAAACCCACTTCTCCATTTCTTGGTAAGAAGCTGAATCTCAAGCCTCTTCTTGAATCGAATTCGCAGAAGAGATTCTCCAATTCGAGGTCCCAAAATCCTCTAGTGTACGCTTTGGGGGGCGAAGCTTTCAATTTTGTTCATGATGTGTTCCTGGGTGTAGGGGTTGGGCTTCCCTGTACAGTAATGGAGTGTGGAGATATAATTTATAGGAGCACACTGCCGAAATCGGAAGGGATTACACTTACTATTCCTGGTGCGATTCTAGCTGTGGGTACTCTGTCATACCTCTGGGCTACCCCTGGTGTAGCACCTGGATTCTTTGATATGTTTGTCCTTGCCTTTGTTGAAAGACTCTTTAGGCCTACTTACAAGAAGGTTTCTCTCTCTCTCACTGGGTGTGTCATGTGTGTATATTGGTGTTCTTTTTTGTTGTGATAATTGTGGATTGATGAGGTTCTCTTGATTTCATTGCAGGAGGATATTGTGTTGGGGAAGAAGTTGGGTGAAGGATCTTTTGGAGTGGTGTACAGGGCTTCGTTGCTTAAGAAGTCATCCTCTAAAGTATGTGCCGTCAGAAGTTCTCTATAGACTTTAAAAGAATACTATAGTTTTAAGTCCCAATTCTGAAAGTACTAAGTTTAAATATGATCCTAAATTCCTATTTCTAGACAGTGGCTGGTTCGGTATTCTTATACTGCATTCCATATCATAATACATAGGGAGTGTTTGTTTTTGACTTGTCATTCAACTAATTGCCTTCACTTTCACTTGTTTCATTGGTTGTTTCTCTGTGTTCTTTATGCTAGGATGGTGATATAGTTGTGAAAAAGGCTACTGAATATGGAGCGGTCGAGATATGGATGAATGAGCGCGTGCGAAGAGCTTGTGCTAATAGCTGTGCTGATTTTTTGTATGGCTTTCTCGAGGTGTGCCCTGGCATTTGAAAACTTACAACATGGAGCATTTTTCCTTGTACTTCTTGAGTTTATTAGTCATTAATATAAACATTTTTTACGGCTGTGGCAGAGTTCTTCAAAGAAAAGACCTGAATATTGGCTAATATGGAAATTTGAAGGGGACGCCACACTTGCTGATTTAATGCAGAGTAAAGAATTCCCTTACAATGTTGGTACTTTCTTGAATCAAAGTTCTTTATAATGATCTGTAACTATTACCTACATACATAGAAACTGTTTCGTGGATTTAAGCTCTTTTTGTGTGCTGCTACTAATGTGAACTTAGATAATTAGACTGAAGTTTTGATTGATCTGAAAATTTACCTTTAAAGAGACTGAACTGATTTCTGATGCATGTTTCTTGAGTAAATAATGGGAGCGAATTATTTCGACTGATGGTAACTAGTAGTCTCTTCTCAGGATTTCCAATAAGATTTTTTTAAGAACTAATTATAAAACATCCTGGTGATTTTCAGGTAGAATCCATGATTCTTGGGGAAAACCAGGACTTGCCTAAAGGGCTGGAGAGAGAAAACAGAATCATACAAACTGTCATGAGAAAAATCTTATTTGCCCTTGATAGTCTGCACTCGACGGGCATTGTTCATAGAGATATAAAGCCCCAAAACATTATTTTCTCACAAGGTGAGAGTGTCATATTAAGCATCATTTGGAAACATATTGCTGCGATTTTTAACGAATGACAATTTTACGTGCTGCTGATAAAACTGAAACAGATTCTCGTACGTTCAAAATCATTGATCTTGGAGCAGCTGCAGATTTGAGAGTTGGCATCAACTATATCCCCAAAGAGTTTCTATTGGATCCTAGGTGTTTTTTTTTTCACTCAATATTAGCTTCCATAACTCAAGACAAAGATCTTTCTGTTTCGCAGGGTAGCATCCAATTCTGCATTGTGAAAGATCTTTTTTTTTTCTTCCCTTCAGATATGCTGCACCTGAACAATACATTATGAGCACTCAAACTCCCTCTGCTCCATCGGCCCCTGTTGCTGCTGCACTTTCCCCTGTTCTGTGGCAGGTCTTCTGCTAATTCTCTCTTTAGTTTTTCGAAACGTGAAAGCGTTTATTAACATGTGAGTCTAATTCTATGCCACATTTTCAATCAGTTGAATCTTCCAGATAGATTTGACATCTACAGTGCTGGTCTGATATTCTTACAAATGGTATGTAATCAAGAGGGACTGTTATTTCACATCATCTATAAACTAAAATGGCCTAATCATACAGCTTTATATTCTATGTAGGCTTTCCCAGGATTACGCAATGACAGTGCTATCATTACATTCAACCGTCAGCTGAAGAGATGCGACTATGACCTGATTGCATGGAGAGACACTGTGGAGCCTCGAGCTAGCCCTGATCTCCGACGTGGGTTTGAATTATTGGATTTGGATGGAGGAATAGGTTGGGAGCTTTTGACATCCATGGTTCGTTACAAAGCACGCCAAAGAATTAGCGCGAAAGGAGCTCTTGCTCATCCATACTTCGACAAAGAAGGCCTACTGGCTTTGTCCTTCATGCAGAACCTAAGGTTGCAATTCTTTAGACTCACTCAACAAGATTATAGTGAAACTGCCAGCTGGATCATCCAACTGATGGCCAAGTCCGGAACGAAGAAGGACGGTGGTTTTACAGAAGCTCAACTGCAAGAACTCAGGGTTCTCCCCAATACTCATCTCTCCTTTGTTCCAACAACACATTTAAAAATGATATTCAACTGATGTTTTGTACTGACATTTGCAGGAAATCAAGCCTAACAAGAAGCCGAACGTACAGCGGAACGCGCTTGCATCGGCTCTTCGGCTGCAGAGGAAGATCATTCGGACGATCAACGATAGTGTTGATGAACTCAACCGGCAGAGAAAAAGACTCTGGTGGAGCAGGTGGATTCCTAAAGAGGAATAACTTTGTGTAAATATATAAGTTTTTTTTTTTTAAATGTAAATTTTGTTTGTAATTACGGATTTGCATGATTCAATCATCATGCGATGGAGGGAAAACTTTAGTGAATACATCATATCAATTTGTACTAATAAGAGTATATTCATCTCTACTTCATTAATCTTTATTTTGACTGAATGCAGCTTATAGATTTGGGAATTAAATTGAATTTGCATTTACTACAAAAATAATATTATATTTATTCATATATTTAATTTTTTTTTTTTAATTTTATAACATTATCCTTTATTTCAAATATACGTAAATTAATTAAAATTTTATGTTTTAAATATTTTTTAAATTTTTATTTAATTTATTCAGTTCATTATTGAAATTTATAAAATAAATAAATCTTATTTAATATAATATAAAATTAAGTACCATGTAATAATTTCAAAACATGGAGCATATGTATGGAATTAATTATTTTAAGCTACATACTTTACAACCTAATTACTCTTAGATATAATGAAAATAAGGGAAGACTATCAAGTATCAACTATACAAATTCATAGCAAAAAGATAAAATTATCCCTAGATAGTTGCACATTCGTTTTAGCACAATATTTTTGCAGATTCGTTTTTGCACATTTTTCCGGCACATTTTTTTTGTACTTTTTTTTGCACAATTTTTCTGCACATTTTTGTCATATATAGTACTCCCTCCGTCCTGGGCAAATGTCATCATTTGCTTTTTGCACGTGGATTAAAGAGTATTATTATTTTATGTGTAGTGGGTAGTTGTATTAGTAGTGAATGGTGGGCCACATGTGGTACCCTTCTATTAAAAAGAGAAAATGAGGATCATTGAGAGGGATGTCCAATATAGTAAAATGGGGACCTTTCGGTGGGATGGAAGGAGTAATAACTTATTTATATGATAGATAAAGCGGTTGCAGTTTTGGGGTTGATTTAGTTGACGGTGGCTATGGTTTGCAGAGTCTGAACGAACACTGTTCTTTTTTTGTGCTTTTTCTTTAAATTTCTTTTGTTATTTATTAAAGTCAAATTGTGAACAATTTATTATTATTTTTATTTTTTAAAAAAACATGTGAGTAAGTTGGTACTTAATAAAGTGTATTGGGTTTATCATCAACTCCATCAAATATGATAAAGTGTATTTTATAAATTATTCTATAAAATAATTTAATAAACTCATAATTAATTGTTAGTTTGCAAGTTCGAGTGTTGGTACTTGATAGATTGATGTGGATTGAAGTCGAACTACTTCTTGTTAAATCAAGTTAGAGTGTTAGTACTTGATAGATTGATATATTGAAATGTGTATAACAATGTAATATACGAAAAAATTGTGCAGAAAAATTATGCAGAAAAAATATGCAAAAAAAAAGTGTGGAAAAAAAAGCGCAAAAACATTGTGCAAAAAAATGTGCAGTCTATAATGGAAATTATGGAATATTGCATTATAATTATTTAGTTGATAGTGATAATATTTATGCATGTATCTTAGAGTAATAACGAGTTTTTTATGTATCTAATAGTAACTACCCTTATAATATGTGTGGTGAATTTCTGAATTTTTTTTATATTAGAAAGATATTATTATTAAATAAATATTACCAAATTAAAAAAATCTTATTTTAAAAATAAAATTTAATTATTTAATATAAATAATGCAATAATTACACTATATTATAGAATATTAACAATGAAATTGGAATTAATTAAAAATGTATTTCCATTACTAAGTTATTCCCAACTAATATCAATTATCACTACAAGAAATTGTCAGATTACAGACGGAATTACCGACGGATCAAATCCGTCGGTAATTATCGATGGATTACCGACGGATTACTGACGAATTATCAAAAATAATTTCGTTTATTTAAAAAAATCATCAAAAATTTTTAGTGACGATTTTAGCGACGGATTACTGACAGATTTTTCGACGAAAATTATAATTGTCAGTAAAACTATCGTTATTTAGGTGGGAATAATCCCCGAAATTTTATCGACGAATATTTCTGTCGGTAAAAATCTTATGAAATTATTTTTGTGAATGAAATTAGCGACGGTTCTTATTTCGTCGGTAGATATATATAAATAATTTATTAAATTAAATTACCGACGGAAATAATCCGTCGTTAAATTTTGAAATTATTTTATTCTAAAATTTAATTATTATTTTATATGGAATATTTATTTTAATACTATAGCTTAAATATACCGACAGATATATAATCTGTCAGTAATCGTAAACCTAGTAAAAATTAATATAACGACGGATGTAATTCGTCCATAATCCTTAAACCTAATAAAAGTATAAAACTAATAAAACTAGGGCTTCGGCTTCCAATCATTCCCATTTTCATAAGAAATGAATTTTTGCTACTCTCGATTTCGTCCATCAGTCTGCTACTGCCGTCGGCGAACGTCGTCGCTGCTATTGCCGCCGACGACTGCTCTCATTTTCCCTGTACCTAAGCCCTTCTCTCTCTCTCCTCCCCTTCTCTCCTCTTTCGTTCCGATTCTGTCTTGTCCTCAACCTTTTTTATGCCTTTGCAGTTGGGGTTTAAGCCCTAGTCGAGACCTCTCCTATACGACACCAGGAAGGCGAACGCGCCTCGATCCCAAACCCTCGCGAGGGCTCGTCGAGTTCACCAGGAATAGGTTTTTCCTTTTAGCTCCGTTGTCTCTCTCTACTGTTCAGGTAACGGCCAGCGACCAGTCCGCGATCGAAATTGCTAATTACTCTCTTCGAAATGTCATTTCTCCTCTTTCACATCACTGATTATGCGCATGCTTTCTTTATATTCGTATGTTGTTTAACATTTAGATGCTCATGCTTTCTTCAATTTTTCATGCTTTTTTTGAGTGGAGAATTAAACGTGTAGAAAATCTATAGGCATGCTAATTCATTCTGTAGCTAAGTAATTCGATTGATTTTTCCCTGATGAGATTTTCGAGGCAGTTTAGCGTGGTGTGATTTAGGTTGTGATATTATGCTAATTCACCACTGCATTTTCTTTGAATGTTACATTTCATAAGTGAAAAATAAGTGAAAATATTGGGGATTTCATTTTGAGCACTAGTAAGCTCTAATTAAGTAATTTTTGCTAAAAACTTTCTTCTTCTTTAGCTACTTATCAGTCACCATCTTAGCCTTGCTGATGATAATTTTGTTTCAGAGTGGAAAATGGCTCCATATATAGAGGCTATTGATTCTCAGAGCTCAACTCCGTTCATGGTAAGCAAAGCATTATCATTCTGCTACTAAATGCTTCTCTTTTTAACAAACTCATCTTTTCGTTTGATTGTCAATCTTCTTATCCTTTATGTTTGGTTTCTGTATATTATGTGTTTTAGATTATTAGTTGTAGATAATTGAGGAATGTTACGAAGATTCGTTAAAAAGGTTAAATTCTTGGTGTGGTTCTTGTTGATTGCTTTATGATTGTGGTATTGGGAGCTACTTTTTTTGGATGGTAAAAGTACATTATGTGTGTATTTTTTGTGGGCAAAGTATCAAGAAATGAGTATTCCGCTGTTCTTTTCCACGGTATTCTTGGCAGCTTGAAAAATTGGAGTGGGTACTGATCTTTTAATAACAAATATAATTAATTTGGTTTTCTAAATTATGACTATAAACACTTCATTATTATGTTAATATTTCCTTTTTTATATTGAGACATCACCTTAAATGTGGCAGGAATTTTAGCTAGGAGACTAGTTAAAGAGTTTCCTAAATGGCAGGTTGATACACTTGTTCTTATTTTTTGTGACTGGCAACTATAGATTGATGGCTAAAATATAAACATTTCCTAAGCTTGTTATCTTAGCTAAAGTTTAAAAAGTTTATGATGTTTTACGAAATCAAAGTAAGTGGTAAATGCCTTGGTGAAATCAAAGACCAGTTCATGCTATTTTGCAATGATTTATGCAGGTGAATCCACACTCCCACCAGGTTAAATTATGTGATTTTGGAGGTGCCAAAGTTTTGGTATGTTAAAAGTTTTATTTCTTTAGTAAATTTTGTTTAATGGGATGTTAGTTGCTGACTCAATTATTTTTGGCAGGTTAAAGAGGAGCCAAATATCTCATATTTGCTATAGGTATTATAGAGCACCTAAGCTTATTTTTGGTGCTACCGAGTATACCACTGCTATTGACATTTGGTCCGCTGGGTGTGTGCTTGTTGAGCTACTTCTTGAATAGGTAGTCATTATAGTTGTTGTGGATATTTCTGTATTGACATTGGAGTTACTCTATTCCTTAAATGTATGATAAATCTTTCAGATTATCAAAAAACTATTATTTTGTCATAATTTGCATTACTGTTTGTCTTTGCTTTTCAACCTTTGTTTTCTAGTCTTTACTTACCTTCTCATAAATATATTAAAAAGATGACTTTATTTTATTCAATATTTACTGAAGTATATATACCTATTAGGGTCGTTATGAGCTATTATTATACTTACCTTTATTATATTAATATAAATTAATCTCCTATCATTAACTTTACTAAAACTTGAGTGGCTACCTATTAGGGTCGTTATGCTTCTTTCAAAAAATTTAATGAGAGTATATTTCTAATTTATCAATCTAAACTAATAGGTGTTTAATTACATAAGTGCGTTGACAAACTGATATCAGCTATGACTTTCGGTAGACGGTGGAAGCGCTGGGAATATTAGCCTTTTACGGGAGTGAGGCGCATAGGCTTTTCCAGGAAATGACCTAGTTGGTACGTCTCTCTTCCCCTTTCTCTCATTTAATTTTATTCAACTCTAGGACTCGAATTGGAGGGGAAATAATTGCAATGATTGCATAAATTATTATAATTTCAAAAATGAATCTCTGTTACAATAAATTCCCCCCCCCTACTATTTCCTTGTGGTGATGGTGCTGTACAACTTGAAATTTGACAAGTCAAACAAAAAATTTTAAAGCAAGACCTGCATTACTTGTTACATTGGAGAGATTTTTATAAATAAAGTTTCATTAGGATGATATGTAACTTACCCATCAAGAGATGATAGTTTGTTGTAACAGAAAATATAAAAAAGCAGTTGAATGTTCACCTCAAGTCTGATTAGAGTATAGGAGGCAACGTTGTGTTTTTTGGCTGTAAATTCTTTAGAGCATTTGAGGCAGCTAGCTCTAGTGTTTTGTATGTGGAAGCAGATGTAGCGGGTGCAGTTTGATTGGTGCATACACACTAATATTAACCCTATGTTTCTATTGCTCTTATAAAAAATAGTGTAGATTCATGCAGACAAATGATTTTAAATTTGAGTTAGCTATACAGTTAGGCAAGCTAGAGACAACAAAGTTAAACAAAATTGATTTTGGTTGGCCTATTACAAACTTAATAGTCACATTTTTTTTAATTTAGCACGCCCACTTTCTACTACTTTTGTAACTTGACTAATAACTTCTCTACCATGTTACAGGAAGAATGTGGTATGGGAGCTGGTCGCGCTCAAGTCCTAGAGTATTAGGCAAAGATGGGCAGACAAAGCTTACAAGAACTCTCACCTTGGCAATGAGTGGAAGAAACCTTTTGCTGGGTCATCTCATGCGAAAGGCATTGTGTTTGAGAAAATGTAATTGTGTACCATTTACATTATGTTTACTAGTCCATGTTTATGGCATTTAATTGTGAGTTTTGCCTAACTGGTTTGGTACATTTACAGAGGTACTTAGTAGAATTTGATATTTTGTGGTGAATTTGGGTTTTTATTTGAAAATTGTGGACATTTTGTATCAGGTTGTGTTTTGCAGGTCTATCTAATCATGTATTAATTTTAATTAAAAAATACATGAATACTTTAGTGACGGAAATTTCGTTGATAATCTTTTATGATACCATAATTTTTTATTTACCGACGGATTTTTCCGTCGGTAACTTTATCCGTCGGTAAATCCGTCACTAACACAAGTTTTATATTGCACCATATGTTGTATTTACCGACGGATTTTTTCGTTGGTAATTAGAGACAAAAATTTTCCGTCGGTAATTCTGTCGCTATTTTTTGGCTTTCGACGAATTTGAGTTGCATAATTGCCGACGAATGTTTTTATTTACCGACGAAAATTTTCGTCGGTAATTACCGATGGAATTTTAAATCCGTCGGTAAATAATTACCGACCATCAATATAGCGACCGTTTGATTTTCGTCGGCAATCCGTCGGTAAACTGTTTAGCGATGGATTTTTCAAACATTACCGACGAATATTTTCATCGCTAATCTGAAACTTTCTTGTAGTATATGAGAATTTTAATTTTTAATCATTCATTTTCCATTTTTATTGCATTCACAAGTTTATTACATTCCCGTATAATTCAATTCAATCATGCCAATGAGGCCATAATAAGAATAATTTTCCTTAAAGAATGTATTTCAGATTTTACTATTTTAATCCTTCCTTTACTATAAAACTTCTCATTTTTTTATATTATTACCAGACCCCGTCCCCGGCAACTGATCGTAGTCATTTTCACCTAGATTTTAGTGTCGTTATAGTGTATTTTCAGATATTTTTATCCATATTTGTGTAACTTTTGATGGAGTTTTATGTAATTATGAGAGATTTGGTATGGATTGATAAAAATGTGTAAATGAGCTTAAATATGTGCAAAACAGGTCAAAAATGGAGCAAAACAGAGTCTGGAGCTGAAACGAGTTGAAACGGGCCAAAAAACACCCAACTCGAGTTGCATGATCTTGCTCGACTTACAACTCGAGTCGAGTTGAGGGTCGAGCAAAGGCAGAAAGTGTCCAGTAGCTCAACTCGAGTTACAATGTCCAACTCGACTTGCAACTCGAATCGAGTTAGATACCGAGGAAAATCAAGCTTCTGACACGAGTAGACAGATGAGAGCTCGAGTTATCTTACTCGAGTCGAGCTGGGATCAGGGTAAGTCGAGCAGCAAGTCGAGCTGGGGCAGAGCAGCGTCCAAAATGATCCAGTGAGCTAACTCGAGTTGCAAGGTCCAACTCGACTTGCAACTCGAGTCGAGCTAGGGTCGAAAAACCATCCAGTTTGCAGAGCCACGCAACTCGACTTGACAGGCAGTAGCTCGAGTTGGCAACTCGAGTCGAGTTGGGTCAAAAGCAGAAAAATTTAGGAAAATTCTGGAAGCTTCTAGAAGGTCCCCAAGGGGTATAAATGCACAATTGGTACGAAAATCACAGGGAGAGCCTCATTTGACAGTTATTTTAGAAATCAACACACACACTTTCTCACCACCATTTCACACACTCCATCCTATCCATCTCATTCACCCTTCAATTCATCCATCCACCCTTCAATTCATCCATCCACCCAACTTGATCTTTATCAATCCATCACTCCATCCATCCATCCACCATTTGAGAAGAGGAAAGCTTAAAGGAGTGAAGAAGTTGATATATTGAAGAAGAGGAAGGATTCTCCATGCAATGGAAGCAATTCTATTTTTCATTTGTTGATTTTCTTCTCAATTTGGCTCAAATGGAGCAATGTTTGATTTGTATTGAATTAATCACCATGTTTAGTGGCTAGTCTTATAGTAGGGCTAATCATATGAATGGTTGAGGTGAAGAGTTAGATATGTAAAACTTGAGTAATGATTTGAATTGATTTGTGGATTTCATTTTATGATATATCAATCATGTTTCATTTCAATGTTTGTGTGATTAAATTCTTTATTCATAGTATTAGGATGACCATTCCAATGTTGTGAGTGGATGTTTAATTGAATCATATATTGAATTGTGCATGTATGTTAGTATAAGGGGAGGTAAGTCATACCCTCCTTAAGTTTGGAACATTCATAGAAGGACACTTAAGAGATTGAGTGAAAAGATCTAACTTATGCTCATAGTACCTTAAGGAAATTGAGATTAAGACCAATCTTAGGAGATTTAGGCTTGTATAAGAGTCGAGAACCTAGTTGTCTTGGCCATAGGGACTAGGGGTAAAATTGTGATTGCTTTTAATCCACAAGTTAATGAAAGTTAGCATAAAGAGTTTTGCATATCTAGCTCAAGTCTTAACCATAAGTATGATTAGTCTTGCTCTCTTCTCAAGTGAATTTCTACATCCATTCCATTAATCATTTGCTTGTTATTTGATCATTTGCTTTGCTAGTTTAATCTCTAGCTAATTGAGTAGAATCGTAAGCAATAGTTTTAAATACAAAACATTCAAACATATCATCTTTACAAAGCACAAATCGATGAATAACTCGGATACAAACTTAGGTTTCATTTCCCTTGGGACGACATACTTATAAATTTTGTATTTGGTGCGTTTACTCGACGATAGAGTCTCTTACTCTTACATATTGAAAAATGCGATTAAGTTCAGCAGCGGCGCCAAAAATTTGATGAGCGTTTTCTCAGTACATAATTAATCCCCAGTATGAAGGATGTAACTATAATTTAGGCAAGGGAAATGGAAAAGAATACTTTTCCTTAAAAAATATATTTCAAATTTTACTATTTTAATCCTTCCTCCACTATAAAACTTCTCATTTTTTTTACTATATCATACTAAAATTAGAACCAGAGATAAAGAAAGGAGTATGGGTAAATGTGTCTTGTTGGAGAGTTAGGTTGAGCAATATGCTTGTTCACCTTTTTGCTTGTCCCCAAGTGTAGAGAATCAATTGCAGTTCAGCGTGTGACCAAGTCTATTATCGAACCCAAAGGATAATTCTAGACTTACTATTTAACCTATCTATGACTATTCTAATATAAGATAAATCCGGGATTTGAAAAGAGTATTTATCAAAATAAAGGGTAATTTATCTAAAAGGAAAACAAATAAATATAATAAAAAAGTCAAATAAAATAAATATGGAAGTGTTCAAGAGAGAAGATAGATAGCACTAGGTAATCTAATTAAATTGGTCAAATCAAATCACTAGACAATCAGTTAGAATCATGCAGTTCTTATGAAAACAATCACTTAATTATGTTAAACCCCTCTTTTAAAGTAAACTTAACACATAAACCTGGTTTAAACCCTCAGATGCAGAAGAATAATTTCTACTCACTTTCTAGGCACTTCATGCAAAATTCCATTAAAGATTAGAGCACTAGACTTCCCTTTATAGGTACTTAAGAATTAATCTCGGTTCTCACCTAACAATCTAATAAACCAAATCCTCTAGAATGGTAATTAATAAATATATTAGGTGTCCAGTATTAATTATTCTAATGAATAAATGTTATATGGTTAGATCCCCTTTACTCATAACAGGTTGACAAATATAATCTCTTCTATGACACAAGCAATAATCATGAACATGCATAGGACAAGACATACCCATGAATAAGGACAGATCAAATAGGACAAAAATATCAATCTCAATTCAAAGTATTAATAAAGGAATAAGTATATTGCAGGTATCCAACTTTAAATCTAGATCATCAATTTAAAATAACTTAACCTTCTAACCTAGCGCTATCCAAGAAATACTGGCCCATGGTGTTACAGGCAACACCCATGGTTAGGTATGAAAGCATGTTCAAAATTAAGAAAGAAAGAATAAGAATAACCCTAAGAATGGTGCGATCCTCCGTTCTTTCCTCCGTGATTCTGAACCTTCTTGTTATCCTTCTCAAGTAAGCAACACTGATGAACTCCCCGGGATGGGTATATGGGATGTGAATTGTGAAAAGGTGTGTAGAGTTATGGAGAGTTGTGCAGAGTTAGAGTTTGGAACACCCCAAGGGTCTCTTTTATAGTTGAGGACTCAAAAAAATTCGGATTCCACCTCAAAATAGGGCTTTTTCACATCAAAAATGACGAACAGGACAAAAAATGATGAAACATGCCTGCTGGGCAGTGGCACGAGTCGTGCAGGCATGGCACGGGTCGTGCCACCCGTCGGCAGTCTGCGCGACCTCACGGTTTTGCTCATAACTTTTTCATCCGATCTTTGATTGTGGTGATTTTTATACTCATGTCATTCTCTCTTCCTTGGCTTTCCAACCATATAAAGAAATCCTGAAAATTCGTCCATTTGAATATAGCACGAGTCGTGCAAAGTGGCACTGCTCGTGCTGGTCGGCACAGCTTGCGCGTCTTCACCGTTTTGATCATATCTCTCTCATCTGACGCCCAATTGAGGCGTTCCTTAAGCCAAAATGACCTTCTCTTCAGTGACTTTCCAACTATATATCACATTATCAGTTTAAACTTCCATAAAGATACAGAAAAATTATGCAAAGAGGACATGCATTTTTCAGCATATGCTGATTTTCACACTAATCACAATATAAGAAAGATAAAAAAAAATTAGTATGCGTTTGGATGAAAGGATTTGAGAAGGGATTTGTAAATCCCTCCCTCAAATTCCTCATTTATTTGTGTGCAACTTGAAATCAATGGATTTATAAATCCAAGATTTTAAATCAATGGATTTCAAATCATTTATTTAATTTTGAATTTTTTTTTAGTTGTTTTGGATGAATTTTCAATTCCTTACTGAAATCGTGTCATTTGAAACCCTTCCATTGTATAATTGATATATTATTAATATATAAAAATAGTATATAAAATTAATAAATTAATTAAAAAATATATATTATATCTTTTTAAAATTTTAAACTCCTACCACCTATCCTACCCCTATCCACCCATCCTCCCTCGCAACCACCCCAATTTTTTTTTTATTTTATATTTTAATATTTAAATAATAAAAAATTACCACCCACCCCCTCCCACCCCAATTTTTTTAAAATAAAATTTATAATTTTAATATTTACTAATAAAAATATTACCACCAGCCTACCCCTCCCCACTCCCCCCAAAAAAAATCTATTTTTATAAAATTTAGATTTTAATATTTAAATAATAAAAGTATAACCACCCAGTTTATCCCACCAATCCCCATTCCCCCTACCCACCCAATCCACCCTTTCCAAAAAAAAATATTTTTAATAAAAAATTAAATTTTAATATTTAATATAATAAAATTTTATTATTTTTATTTATTATATATAAAATTCTATTTTAAAAATTAAAAAATAATTGTTGAATTATGAATTTATTCATAAATTCATATTTCATCCAAATTGTGGAATTCAAATGAATTAATTTAAAATTTAAAAAATTTTAAATCCATTAATTTTCAAATCCATTAAATTTGAAATTACTCGATCCAAATACAATCTTAGGGCATAAGTACGAGTATTCTATATTCAGAAATGGAATAAGTGTTAGTGTTACTTTGATTTATCTGGTTTTATCAATCATTGGACTTTCGGACTTCCACTAAGGAATGAAAGCAAAGAAATCAACTAGGATGCAAAAGGAAATGACATGATTTATTAAAATGGAAAAGAAAGATGACATGATTTATTTTACTTCTATATTTTGGATTTCCTATATAATGAGATTTCTTTAATAATGAATTTACCCGTTTTATATGATTACCGTCTTACGAGAAACTTTGTCAAAATATAATGGGTGCAATTTGAAAATAAAATGAAAAGAAAAATCTAATGGCCTTTTTGTCAATTTCAAAGGGTTTGATTAAATTACAATTTAAGCAAAAGTTATAATTTTTTTTGCAATAAATTCAAAGATGACGTGGAATTATGACGTGGCAAAATCAACAAATGTCAATGAGCTGGCAGGTTTGACTACTCGACGAGTACAATTAACAATAAGGTTCAAAGGTAATGGTCCTTTTTACTCGTAAGTTTTAAAGATTGAGATTAAATTGCAATTGAAATAAAAATTGAATTTTTTTTGCAATTAACCCTTAAAAATATTATTATCTTTTATAAAACTTACGAATTATTCATAAAATAATTTAATTATAAGAAGATCAATTTTCCTTAATCATACATTTTTTATTTGGCAAAGAAATTTTCCTTAATCATACATTTTTTATTTGGCAAAGACTGGTGTGAGACCGTCTCACATAAGGGCTTACGTGAGACGGTCAGAAAGTGATAACTTTATAAAAGAAAAGTGATAATAAATTAATGAAAAGTAATAATGCTATTTCATGAACAATTTATAGTATAAATAAAAAGTGATAACATTTTATAGCGAAGTGATAACGTTTTATAGCGAAAGTAATAACTATTTTAAAAAGTGAAAAATGATCTCACGTGAGACGGTCTCACGCAAGACTTACAATTTTTATTTATTTTTACATAAAAAAGTTAGGCAAAGACTTGTTTGAGACCGTCTCACGTAAGGGTTATGTGAGACAACCAGAAAGTTATAATTTTTATGAAGGAAATTGATAGTAAATTAATGAGAAGTGATAATGTTCTTTCATGAACAATTTATATTATAAATAAAAGAAACCTTCCATTTAGTCAGAATCTAGCCAGCAAAAAAATGGCATTCTTGTAAATTAGAGTAAAACATTAATGTTAATGGACAGATATATCCTTATCATCAACAATAATTAAGATGGCTGCTCTCTCTTTCCTAATTAATTGTTATTAGATTTTCGAGATTAATAATTATTATCATTAATTAATAACAATAACATAACTCTAATACGATCACGATTCACACCTTTTATTTTCTCTCTCTCAATAATTTGTGAATTCATTCATTTCATACTCTTTTTTTTTAATTAATTCTAATCAAATTTTTAGTTTTTTTTTTCTCTGAGTCAGCTTTTTTAAAATATAATTGAATAACTGATCATGTTCCTCTTAATATAATATAACATGTTGTTATAATTAAATAATTAAAAGATTTTTTTTTGTGTTTCTTTGAAAAGGAATATTATAAAAATGTAGTATAATTAAATGAGTAAAAGGATTTATTTACGTTTAATCAATGATTAAATTTTATCTGTTATTATTTATTTATTTAATAATAAAAATATTAAATTCTAAAATTTAATTAAAACAATTACGTATTTATGACCATTCATTTGATAACCATTTATTTATCAAAACATTATGAGATGGATGAAAAGTGATAACTTTTTTAACGAAAAATGATATTAAATTAATGAAAAGTGATAATGTAATTTCATGAACAATTTATAGTGTAAATGAAAAATGATACAATATTTTATAATAAAAGTAATAATATTTTTATTACAGAAGTGGTAAATATTTTTAAAAATGTAAAATGATCTCGAGACGGTCTCACGCAACTGCTACCCTTAATTAAAATGTTTATCCTAAATTCTTTTTA
Organism: Pogostemon cablin; assembly: GCA_023678885.1. Taxonomy (NCBI): domain Eukaryota; kingdom Viridiplantae; phylum Streptophyta; class Magnoliopsida; order Lamiales; family Lamiaceae; genus Pogostemon; species Pogostemon cablin. Next base: position 16,543,630 of record CM042960.1, read on the forward strand.
GGTAGTTGAAATAATATGCCTCATAGTACTTGATTCATAAATCATGTTAGACTCATTTCGTGAAATAGATTAAAAAGAAAAAGAAAAGTGATAATATTATCTTTAAATGAGATGTCACATAGTATTCATTACATAAGTTATGTAAGACTTATTTCGTGAAATAGATAAATAATACTACTTTTGTACAACTGTAAGGTAACTATTTGTTTTTTATAAAATGAGTAATTGTATTTTTTATAAAGTGAATAATTGTATTAAATGTGAGTGTTTGGTTCGTTTTACAAAAATATAAAATAAATATTTTTAATATAAACGATCAAAATGACAAAATAATACATTATCAGTAATAAAGAGAATATGATAATATTACCTGAAACAAAACATCTCGAAATACTCATTTCATAAAGGCAAAGACTTGGGTAAGATCATCTCATGAATTCTTTTATTTGAGATAGATCTCCCATTAATCCATTAATTATATTTGTAAGTGCCTTGTTTGGTTGTAGTCAAAATAGAAAATTGAAAATTTAATTATAAAAATAAATTAATTCGATGTTTATATACTCCATATATTTTTGTGTATATATATAATATTCCCTCCGTCTCAGAGAAGGTATAACATTTTTTGGGCACATAGATTAAGGAGTATAATATTTTAATTTAAAGTGAAGTAAGAAAAATAATATTTAATGTGTAGTGATGTATATTAGTAGTGTGTGTGGAGTGTGTGTGGGTCCATGTGAATATGTTAATATTTTTTGTGTTGGTCTCATATACTTTAAAAAGAATGTAACAACTTCTGTGGACAACCCAAAAAGAAAAATATCACAACTTCCGTGGGAAGGAGAAAATATTATTTTTTAAATTATGTTTTTTTATTAATTTAATTTTTTTTCATTTAATTTTTTTATTTAAATATTATAAATTTATAAAATGTGATACTCAATTGAAGAAAAGTGATAATAATGTTGTGAACTATTACATGAAAAATTTATAATATAAATGAAAAGTGATAACATTTTAAATGAAGAGTGATAACTTCTTTAATAAAAAGTGATAACTAATTATCAAAGTGTGATTTACAAATAATTTATAGAATGGATAAAACGTGATAATATTTTAATAAAAAAGTGATTCCTAATTAAAGAAAAGTGATATCTATATAATTGAATTATTTTACGAACAATTCAATAGAATAATAAAAAGTGATAATATTTTTAATAAAAAGTGAGTATATGATAAAAAAAAAAAGTGATAACTTTTTAATTAAATTATTTTATATAAAACTGAAAAAAAAAATAATTTACGGAGTAGTGTCAGCCGTCAGGTGCGTAGTCGAAATATACATAGTGCACAACCTATGGGCGTGAAATTGCGAAGTTTAAAATATAAAAAAAAAAGGGTTTAATTAATTAACCATCCAAACAAGGTAGTTCTTTTCTTTCAATTTATTTTTAACTTAATATAAAATATATCTATTTAAATTAATGGGTAATCTGTCTCACATAAGGGATCCATGAGACGATCTCACCAAAAACCTACCATTTCGTAATCATGTAAGACTCATCTCATGGAACAGATAAAAAGTGTGACAATATTGTCAAAAAAAATATAATATACTTTATAGAAACATTATCGTAAAATCATCTCACACGAAATTATTTCACGTTTTATTAATGGCAAAGACTTGGTTGAGACCGTTTCGCGGATCCTCCTATGTGAAACGAATCACCCATTAACCCATTAATTATATTTGTAAGGGTTCTATTTGGTTGTAGTCAAATTAGAAAATTAAAAATTTAATTATAAAAGTAAATCAATTAGGTCTTTATATATATATATATATATATATATATATATATATATATATATATATATATATATATATATATATATATATATATAATGTTATTTTTTGAATTATATTTTTACTATGAAAATTTTTATTAATTTAAATATGTTATTCATTTAATTTGTTTTTTTATTTAAATATTATAAATTATTAAATGTAATACTCAATTGATGAAGAGTGATAATAGTTATGTAAACTATTATATGAACAATTTATAGTATAAATGAAAAATGATAACATTGTAAACGAAAAGTGATAATATCTTTTATAAAAGTGATAACTAATTATGAAAGTGTATTTTACAAATAATTTATAGAATGGATAAAATGTGATAATATTTTTTATAACAAGTGATAATTGTATTATGAGCTATTTCATAAAAATTTATATTATAAAAAGTGATAACATTTTAGAAGAAAAATAACAATATCTTTAAATAAAAGTGATGACCAATTGCAAAAGTGCATTTCACGAATAGTTTATAGAATGAATAAAATGTGAAAATATTTTAAATAAAATACATTTTATAATCAAAGAAAAGTGATATCCTTTTAATTTAATTATTAGTACTATTGTTTCACGAAAATTTTGCCGTAACAATAAAAGTGATAACGTTTTTAATATATAGTGATATCCGTTTAAGATAAAGTGATAACAGAACAATTAACTATTTAATAATTGATTATTAATAATATTATTATAATTAAATAATTAATAATAATAGTAATAATAATAATAAAATATAATAATATTTATTAAAACTGAAAACTTGAAATAAATAAACAAGCATGCTGCGTTGTCACGCTGCCGATGCACATGATCGGCGCTAATTTATTAAAGTTTTAGCTAATAATTAGCTTATCCAAACACCCTTGTTTTACTCAATTCTTTTTTATTTTTTATTTTTATATTAATGGATAGGATATGATTCTTCTCACATAAGGGAATTCGTGAGATGGTCTCACCTAAAACCTATCCTTTATTAATTAATAATTGCTCCCTTCGTCCAGTCCTTATGGTTACATTTGTTTTTTCACATGAATTAATGAATATAGTATTTTTATATAAAGTGGGTATGTGTATTAGTGTGATGTGTGAGCCCATGAAGAGAGAAGTAATTAATTTGTGTGAGTCTCATATGCAAAAAAGAAAATGTAACTATTATTATTGGGCGCCCAAAATAAAAATATATAATCATTAGGATGAGACGGATGAAGTATTTTTTATTAAAAAATTATTACTTTTTATTTTTACTATAAATTCTTATTCATATATAATATTCCTTCCGTGGAGCTGTCTCATACTATACATATAATCTTATGCATAAGGTATAAATTATCTATAAATTATAATTATAGTAGAATGAAATTAAATTTTGGTAGTGTGCACTCGGGTGCACCCATATACAAATATAAACAAAAACATATACAATTAAGAGTAAAAATGTATACAATTTAATTGTTAATTTTTTTAAAGAAAATTTGTATATAATATTCAATAAAAAGTTATATACATATGAATATTAGTTTTTTTAATGAAAACTTAATGTGAAAAAAGTATACATTTATTACAATACACGTATACAAAATAGTATAATATGTATACAAAATAGAATAAAAAGACATACACATATGGGTACACCCTTCACCCAGGTGCACCCAATATACACTCTTAAATTTATATTCGACTTCGTCCAATGCAGTGCTTTTTATAATTTAATCAAATATTAAATTGATTGAAGCAACGGATGTTTAACTGAAAAGTTAAACTTTACATATTTTTAATCTTATTTTATAATTTCACCATTTATAATAGAAAATATATAACCACCAAAATTATTTTAGATTTAATTCACCGAAAAGTTTAAAATTTTATTTTATTAAATAAGTTTTCTTCATTGAAGTAATAACTTATAGAGAAACCATAGAAATTTCCAATTGAGATTTTGAAAAAATTCGGTGACATGTAAATATAGTAAGGTAAAGAAATAATTATTATTAAATAAATATAAAAAAAAGTTTACCATAATTAATAGTAAATGAAATGAAAGCTGTTAGCTAGTACAGAATTGTGAAACAAAGCATCTGTTGCATAGCAAGTATTAATGACGGGAGTATTGAAATTAACAAGATTAATTAAGGCCAACTTATACTATTTAAGAAAAGTTATAAAAATTAATTAAGGGCAACATAGTAATTGTCCATTTAAATTTTGAATTTTGGCCAGCAAGAATCTAACCACCAATTTTTATCCTAAATAAAAAGTGATAATATTTTATAATAAAAGTGATAACAATTTATAACGAAAGTGATAACTATTTTAAAAAATGAAAAATAGTCTCACTGAAACCGTATCAAGCAACCCTACCAAAAAGTTATTCCTTTACAATTGTATCATGTGCCTCCCTCGCATAAAACATAAAACGATTTACTTACTCTATTTTTTATAGTTGCAAATAATATAATCAACAACTTTCCATGCCTAAAAATTACATAATTATAGAAGAGTAGTTGCACATTAACAATCAATATACAAAATAATTATAATATAGTATGCTTCACAATCTGGAGTGGACAGTATCCGTCCACATTGATCGTTAAAAGAAACAACTGTGCGCACACAATAATCGTACAATTTAATAATCGCAGAAACCGATGCATATAATTTTTAAAAAGATCAAGAACGATTTTCCTTACTGAACGCTGACTATAAAATGTGGCTAAATTAATACTCAATCATCTAGAAATGTGTCATTATTTACTGTAGAATCGACTCACTCTTTTTTATTTTATTTTATTTTTTAATTTTTAACGTCTTATTAATCTTATTCTGTAAGATTTGTCTTATTTGATCCAATACAATATGTTGAAATTTTAAGTTGAATGAAAAAATTACCCCAAGTCACCTTATAAAAATGGTGTTATTATATTAATGTGTTTGTGAGGATGTGTCGGGTGTGAATATTACATAAATAATTTTTTTTTCCATGCAATGACATTTGGCTCTAATTTTAAAAATTACTCCAAATGGTGCATATGATAATATGTAGCGAAAAAAACTATACACTAAAATATAGTATAACAATTTGAGGCAGATAATGATTAAATTTTATTACCCTATTACGTATTAATCATATAATTAATGACATGAAAGATATAGCATATATATAATATAAATACAACATAATTATTTTCCATAATCCACAATTAAATATCTCAAAACATAAAAGTGGAATACCTCTTCTACACACTTCCAAAACATGGTGAACGAAATAAGTTGATAATTAGATTAAATTTTTTCTTCTTTAGTTTTTCTATACCTAAAGTGATTCAAAATATGTGTTCTATAACAAAATATGAATCATTATTTCTTAGGAAAAAATTCCCATAAAATTGTACTTAAGCACAGAAACACAAGACAATTTTATCTTTAAAAAAGAGTTCTCTTTTACCACAACTCTAATCTCAATTTTCTATAATTCTGATCAAATTTTCTCATTAATATATTATATTTTATCTTTAAAAAAAAGTTCTCTTTTACCTCAACTCTAATCTCAATTTTCTATAATTCTGATCAAATTTTCTCATTAATATATTATAGTGAAACTCAAATATACATCTAACTATATACAGTGGAAAAAAAACTAGTTTAGAAAATTTGAGAAATTTGCTCTAATTTATAATGAAATGTGTGATTGTATACTCTCGTATGATCAGATGCTCGGTGGAGTATGAATGTTGGCAATGTGGGAGTAAAGTAATAAGTCAAATATGGGGTGAAAATTCGAACACGTGACTTTTTATTAATTTGTCCCAAGGAAAGAATGCAACTCATGATTTGATTATGAATATATCTCCATATTATGTTATTAATAATTTGATCAAGGTATGTTTTTTCATAATCAAATATTATTTTCTATTAAAAAATGTTACCCCATTCGTACTATAGAAATACCTTAGGAATTAAGAAATATAGTATTTTTAATAGTATTGAAGTTAGAGAAAATATATTTTAATGTGTATTGAGTAGTTTTATTAGTGTAGTATTGTGCCCCATGAAGATATTTAAATGTTTTATGAGTCTCATTAACTATAAAGTAAAATGAAAATCTTTTTATGAAATGCTCAAAATAGAAATGCGTAAACGTTTCTACGGGATGAAGGGAGTATAATTTTGTTCTTCCTACGAATTATTCATGAAAAAATTTAATTTATTAAAAATAGCATCATTTTTATTAAAAATGTATCATCTTTTATTAAAATATGGATCGCATTAAGATTTTCGTTTGTTTTTTGCACGTAAATAAAACAACTTGATTGATTTGACCGGAAGATTGATTGGTTAAGTGAGGAGACCTAGCTACAATACTCTATTTATCCCGCATTAAGGTTTACATTTATTTTTTGCACGTAGATTTAGAGATATAATATTTTAATGGGTAGAGGGTTGAAAAATACTATAATACTTAATGTATAGTGTGTAGTTGTACTAGTGTTGTGTGTAGACTTCATGTAAAATAATTAATTGCTTTGTGTGAGTTTAACTTATAAAATAAAAAATATAAAAATGTGAACCTTAACTTATAACATATCAAAATGGAAAAAGTAATCATTAACGCATATCCATTTTTACCTGAAAAACTCACAAACTCCAAATTGAATGCCCTTTTTTTCCTACATATTCCTTTCACTTTTAAAATCCATTTTTACTTGAAAAACACACAAATTCCACCAAAACACAAATTCTCCAAATATTTCCGAAGATTTCAGAGTATCAAGTATAATAGGGCACTTAAACATTCAAACCAAACATAAATGAATAAAACCATGCTATAAATGGACCCTTAATTTTCTAAGTTTCTACACTCATCAATTATATACTCACTCCTTCCGCGTTAAGGTTTACATTTTTCATTTTTGTTTGTCCCAAATTAAGGTTTATATTTTCATTTTTGTCAAATGTGACCCATTCAAAACAATCAATTATTCCACATAGGCCCCATACGCAATAGTAATACAATTACTGAACTTGTTTTTAATTTTAGTAAAATTAATTAGAGCAAGCGTATTCTATCATTGTGCAGAACGTAGTGACCAAGTTATAAAATTTATATATCGAATCATAGGGAGAAAGTGTATGTATCCATATTTGAGAGATGTTTTACTCTAAAATGACTAATCAATAATGGAGGAGTTAAATTACACTACAATTAACTAAGAAAGCAATTAAAATAAAATGGAAAGATACATATGGGATGAAAGATAGATGTAGGTAGATCAATCTAAGAAGTATGCAAGACAAGCAACATCATGGAAAAGGCATATAGACTCACACACACACACACATGCATTGATGATCATCATGTTATGTATTAAGGGCACTCATTAAGAGTGTCTCCAATCTTTACTATTCATATAAGTACTTACGGATATTAATATACATGTTTAAGCCAGGGTCGGTTTTCTTATGTTCCCTTTCTAAGGTCAAGTAAAAATTTGGCTTGGGTCCCCTCATTAATTCAAACACTTTTTACGAGTAATCATCACTAATATCCTATCATGAGATTCTAAGCACATGAAGCTTATGACCAAACTTCCCACATACTAATCAAGTCACCTCATGCAATCAATGATTTAATTAAAGATTCAATTAAAACCCTAAGCATAATATTAGAATAGTCATCCTAACATTATGAATAGAGAATTTAACTACACAAGTAATTATAAAAGATTAGAATAAGCATTCATGATAAAATATATTCGTAACAATCATTTTACCAAACATGTTTTGTGCATTATCTACTTATTCCTCAAACAATCATATTGCTAGCCTCACACATGAGACTAGCATTGCAACATCATCATATGATCATTATAAATTTGATTACAAAACATTGTTGCTACAAAATTAGAAAATGAACAAATCAAGAGGATGAATGCTTCCTTTGTCACTTGAGAAGAACCTCCCTCTCTCATGCCCAAATCCTATTCAATTTGATTGCTCCTCCTTAGATTGGTGAAGTATGAAAGATGTATGAAAAAATTTAGTGGATTTGATGGAGGTTGATTGTAGGAATTGATGGAATGGATGGAGGAGGAAGTGTGTAAAAATGGAGGTGAAAAGTGTGTTCTCGATCTGGAAGTGTAAACTCACTTTTTGAACAGCTGGAGGGAGTTAAATATCCAAATTCGGGAAGATTCTAGAATTTCAGCTCATTTTACGACTTTGACTGAACTCGGGTTGAAGTCGGGCCTCGGTTCGAGCTCGAAAATAGGGGTCGGGTCGAGTTCAGAACTTGACTCCCTATCGGGGTTGAGTTTGTGTTGCAGGTGTGTATAGTCGACCACCTCCGATGGTCGAGCTCTGAGCTTGATGCGTGTTTCTGTCGCCTACTCGAGTCGAGTGGGTGCAGTAGTCAGCAAATCTTGTTTTAACTTGTTCTCCCTCGTTTTAAGACACTTAATCATGAAATTCAAGCATAATTACATAAAAACATGGTACAAAAGGGCTCTAAATTTACAAGATTTCTACACTCATCAATTACCCACTACACATTAAATATTATTTTTCTCAACCCACTATCTATTAAAATATTATCTCTCTTAATCCACGTAAGAAAAACAAACGTCAACGTTAACGCGGAACAGAGGGAGTATATATACATGAAATAATTCAATTTATGGTTATCACTTCTTATTGATTTATTATCACTTTTTATTAAAAATGTTATTACTTTTTATTTGTCATATTAATTGTCATGAAATAGTTCAATCGTTTGATGATCACTTTTTCTTGATTAGATATTACTTTTGATTAAAAATATCATAACATTTTACTAAAAAAATATTAACACTTTTTATCTGTCCTATGAAAAATTTATAAAATAATTCAATTAAATGATTATCATTTTTCCTTAATTCGGTATAACTTTTTATCCATCCAAGTCTATTCATGAAATGATTCAATTGGACGGACATCACCTTTTCTTGATCTCATATTACTTTTTATAAAACATATTATCACTTTTTATCTATCATAAGAATTATTCGTGAAACCGTTCAACTGGACAAGTATAATTTTTTTATAAAAAAATATTATCAATTTTTATGTGTCATACTAATTGTTAATGAAATAGTCTTATTAGATGAGTGTCGCTTATCTTTGATTAATTATCAATTTTTATTAGAAATATTACTCATAAATTTTTACCTTGCTTATAAATTTTTTCATAAAATAATTATGAAATAGTTCAATTAGATGGTATCATTTTTCCTTTATCAGATATATCATGTCTTACATTAAAATATTAAAAAATAGGAGCAATAAATTTAATTAAAAAATAAGTTTAATTAAATCTATTTTCAATCAGATTAGATTAGTTATTAAATACTACTCCCTCCGCCCCATATTAAATTTCACACTTTCCGCTTTTATTCGTTTAACATTAAACTTTACCGTAAAAAAAGTCGAGACATCATATCAATACCAAACCTTAAAAGTATACTCCCTCCGTCCCGCAACAAGAGTTACATTTTACTAATTAGGGCATCCCACTACAAGAGTTACATTTTATTTTTTAGTAGATGGGACCCACATAAATCAATCACTTTATCTTTATGGTACCCACACACAACACTAATACAACTACCAACTACTCCCTCCGTCCGCTTCTAAGGTATCTATTTGCTTTTTGCACGTGTCCGGTTCTATGGTATCCATTTACTTTTTATATGTGAAGTAAGGAGTATTATTATTATATGTAAAGTGAGTAGTTGTATTAGAAGGAAGTGGTGGACCATATTGTGTATTTTTTTTACTAAATAGGAAAAATAAATACCTTTGAAGCGGACGCCTGAAATAGTAAAATTGATACCTTAGAAGCGGACATAGAGAGTATATATTAAATTATTATATCTCTCAACCCACTACACATTAAAATACTCCCTCCGTCCAACATTAATCTATCAATTTGTTTTTTGCACGTAGATTAAGGAGTATTATTATTTTATGTATAGTAGGTATTGTATTAGTGGTGTGTGGGTCCTATATGTTAATTGTATTAGTGTGTGGGTGAGTCTCATGTGTCTAAAAAGGGAAATGGATAGATTAAGAATAAACGTCCCAAAATGGTAAAATGGATAAATTGACAGTGGACGGAGGGAATATTATATTTCTTAATTTCCGTGCAAATAGTAAATGTAACTCTTTTCATATGACAGAGTGAGTATATTTTAATTAAACTTATCACTCTCAGGTGACACGCATAATATACTTTATAATTTATTTATTATTTAAAAATACTATATTACCCTAAAAATACTATATTATCCTTCAAAAATCAATAAAATTAGCTAAAAAGAAATTTTTCTTAAACTTCATATCTACAAAACCAGTGGAATTTAACTTGGAGCAAAGAGAGTAAAATATAGAAATAATAATTAAATTTTGAATGAAAAATTAATATATTATAACATAATTTTATAGTTATTAAATACAATTAAATTAATAGCTGAATTTGAATCAAGAAATTTTACGTTTGAACTTTAATTTAAAAAACTAAAAATAAAAATTCTATGGTAATGTTAGAACAGGTGAAAAAAAAGCACATGCAAAATCTTACATTCTCCTAACCCGATTTGATACTCCTGTTATATTTTGATATTACATCTCTTATTGTTCACCGTTGTATGATTAACACGTATGATATTATAAAACATAAACCCCAAAAGGAAAGCTTAAATCCATAAAAGCAATGGTTGAGATTTTCTTTCTCATACAAGTGTCACTAATCTAACGCGTGTTAGAATATGTAACACCATGTGTAATAGAACATCCAAGATCCTCCTAACCAAACTAGCTACTTGATCTTAGACGTTCTATTACATTTGGTGTTAATTTTCCTATTATACGTATTAGATGAGTGACACACATGCAAGGAGGAAATTTTCAACCTTTCCCCTTATGGTTAATACTTTTATTTGGGGTATATATTTTATTATATCATACGTGTCAATCATCTAACGGTGCACAATAAGAAATGTAATACCAAAATGTAACAGGAGAACCAAATCACATGCAATGAGTAAATAAGCCATATTTTAATATACTTATAGAATTACAGTGTGGATCAGGTGGCTTCATTTCACTAAATGAGATCTGTGAGACAGTCTCATATAAATTTTATTATTATAAAAAAAGTACTCCTGTGATTGCATTTTTATAATAGCATATAGTATACCATTTCAAGGAACTCCTCTCATAGACACATAAAAAGTGATAATATTTTAACAAAATCCTGATTGATGAAAAACTATAATTATTTAGTGAAATATTTGATAAACAATTTGTAATATGATAAATAAAAAGTAACAATATTTTTAATTAAAGTAAATAATTAATATCTACATAAAAAATATAACTAATTAAGAAAATTTAAAATGATTTTACATGGATGTTTCTCTTTTATAAAATTACTTATCTGAGTTGATCTACTGTACCACATATGTACACTAAAAACATACACATATTTAGAAACGGGTCAGGTATAAATAAAATTTAGACCCTAATTCTCCCATTCTAACTCCTCTTACCTAACATGCCCAACCTCCTCCTTTCTCTCCTCTGGTACTCCTCTTCTCTAACCACTTCCGATTCTCCTTCTCCGTCGTCGTTTGCCAATTCTCCATCTCCATCCATTTAATTATGGTGTTGCTGCCTCCGCCTCTAACCTCTTCCAGCTCTCCACCTCCTTCGTCCTCCTCTGATTCTACATCTTCGTCACCTTTATCATGGTGTTGCAACCGCCGCCTCCTCCTCCACCTTGATTTGCCGACCTTCTGAGCAATCGGTCTCACAATATTTTTCTTCTTTAGTCTCCCTAGATTTGTCAACATTTTTCTTCTATGCAACATATCTGGTTCTTCTCACGATGTTCTTCTTTAGATCTCCTTAGATCTGTCAACTTTGTTTTTCCAAGCAACAGACCTTCTTCTTAAAGGATGATTAGGTTTTAATTTATTAATGTACATATTTTTATGTATAAATGTATTACATGTATATATGTGTGTTGAGTCGAGATCTTGTTGTTCCCTCTCCATCACGACTTCAAATACATGGGCTAATCTTGTTATGACATTCTGTCTTCAACAATCATCAGTGATTCCTTACTGTATTGGTTTTAACTTATTACGTATGTGTTTATATATATAAAATGTATTGTGTAATTTTGTTCTTAATATGTACTCTGAAATTCATCTTATGGAAAATTATATGGATCAATGTCTTTCATTTTTAATTGAAATTAGATAGAACCTGTTCTCTCTCTATGCTATTGTACTTGTTCAATGAAAATTACATTAAAATTTTAAAAGTATACAATATAAATAAGACTTTATATACTTGTACATTAAAATTGATACACTTACACAATTAAAATTATCCACTCCATCTTTTAAACTACATAAAGTTTTCAACAAAAAAGTATACACTTAACAATAAAATTATACACTACATTTGTAAAACGTATACATTTATTCAATAAAGCTTATAAACTGTGTGTTTAAAAAAAATATAAGTAAATAATCATAAACACAAATTACACCGGCAACACTGGTTACTCCTCCAACAAAATTTATTGAGGTTACACCACCAACAATACCTACTGATCAAAGCAAGACTAAGTTCCCGTTTGGTTGAGGCCTTTAAATAAAGGAATGTATTCAAATTATAAAGTGGTTGTTTGGTCCAGAACTTTTATTCTGATGAGCAGTAGAATAATTCCATGAAATCTGGGAATCACCCATTCCTTAGAAATTTGGGTTGAATGACTATCATTCCAAGGTAGAAAGGCGCGAGATTGGTAAGTTTTCCCTCTACTTCTTGATGAGTGATATTCTCACCTAGACTTTAGTGTCTTTTTATATGTGTTTTCGTATTATTTTATCCGTATTTGTGTACAATTTAGTTGTATTTTACATTTATGAAAATGTGTGAGAATAAGCTTAAACATATGATTTGAAGGCAAAAGTAGATCCTAAATGTGAAAAGAAAGACGTAGGAAAAAGCGGATCTCAATTTAGAGTTGAAACGAGGGAGAACGAGTCAAAACAAAAGAAGAAAAACAAGGGCTGCACCAACACGGCCGGCCGTATGCAGAACACGGCCCTGTAAGAGGTGGCCTTGTACCGATGCCTGAAACACCTACACAACCACCCTATGGTCGTGTGCACGCACACGCGCCGTGTAGGTGCAAAATCTGTGAAAAAAATCAGAAACCTTCTAAAAGCTTCCCAATGGGTATAAATATCCAATACTTCAATATTTGATGAGAATTCGAGGGTTTTTACTGTTTCACACAAATCACACACATTTTCTTCCATTTTTTACCATCCCTTTTATCCATTCTTCATCCATATCATCTACATTCATCCCACCATCCAATCCACCATCCAAGTATTAGAGAAGCAAAGGGGAGTGGAGATTTCAAGAAAAGGAAGAGAAGTACCATTGAAGCTATTCAAGGGAGTTTTAATTCCAATTTTATAGACTTCTTTGTAGTTCAATCATGGGTTTTAGAGATACAATTTTTTATATTGTTTTCTTTGAGACTATGAAAGGCTAATCTCCTTTGTGAAATTAGAAATATGAATTGTGTTACATAATTTTGGGTATTTTGCAATTGAATTCATATGTTGATTGGATTTGTTAATTTTCTATCATTGATTGTTAATTGTTTGATTTGTATGATTGATTTGTGTGGTTAATTGTCATGGGCATGTGATTAGATTGAGAAATCAATTATATGCTTAGGATAGTTCATTGAATCAATTCATCATACACTTCATGTGCATCATAAGTCTTAAAGAGATAGAGATGTCCTTTAAGATTTAGAACCCTTTGATAGAACATCCGATTAGTTAGATCGAGAGGTCAATTAATCGTGTGAAGAGAAGCTCATTTCAAGCTTAGTACCTAGTTGGAATTGTTTGAGTGAGAACCAATCCATTGAGCTGCAATACCCACCTTATATATATATTATATATAATAAATATTTATGCTTGATATTTTTGCAAGTCGTAGTTTAGATAAGGCGCACATACGTAAGCACATGTAAACCCTAAACACGTAAGCTAGAGGTTGGATAAGTACAAATATTGTGGTTATATATATACACATATCTTTTTAATTCATATGTGGGGCAGAGGTGTGAGGAGTGAGTAGTTTAGAGGTAAAGTCTCTTTCACTCAAGTCTTTTATGTTTATATATATATATATATATATATATATATATATATATATATATATATATATATATATATATATAGTTATATATATATATAGTTATATGCGCACACATATACATACATATATAATCACACACAACTCACAAACGTATATATACACACTGATGTTTTGAGAAATTTTCTATTCTTTGTCAAACCTTATCATGTTATATATGAAAATTATCATCTCGATGCGTAGAGTCCATATATATAATTCTTTTTGTGAAATGGATTTCATATGAGTTAGAAAAGCTCCATCGAAGTTTTAACCCTTTAATAGCGTATTTTATTTCGTTGGGACATAACTTTGATATTATAGGCCATTTTGAAGCTCTCCTCACGAGGATCACAAACATATAATTAGTTTTGAGTTTGGACGTGAAATGAAGAAGATGGGAAGAGACCCACTTCGTGTTAAAATTTTGTCCCCTTTAAACTTCGTTATTGAACTTAGTCTCAATTTTGGTACAAATTGATAAGAGTAAGCGTACTCTATCGTTGTGTGTAGACGTGGTGATCAAGTACAAATTTTATAATATCGAACCCAAGGAAGAAAGTGATGTATCCGTACTCAAAATATGAAGGACTAATCAATAAAGGGGAGTTTAATTACACTAAAAACTAACTAAGAAGGCAATTAAAGATAGAACATGTACATATGAGATGGATGATGGGTGAAGTGAGCAATCTAAGAAGTATGTAAGGAAAGCAATATAATAGAAACGGCTCATGTAGATTCACACACACACATGCATTGAAGGTCATCATGTTATGATATTAAGGGCAATCACTTATGTACCCCTAATCCCTATGGCCAAGGCAATTAGGTTCTCAACTCTTTTACAAGTTTAAATCTCCTAGTATTGTGTCTTACTCTCAATTCCCATGAAGGTACTATGATTATAAGTTGGGTTCCCCTCACTAGTTCATCACTAATGTCCTATCATGAGATTCTAAGCACAAGAAAGGTATGGCTTACCTCCCCTCAAACTAACTAAGTCATCTCATGCAATCAATGATTCAATTAAACCACTAAGCATAATATTGGAATGACCATCCTAACACTATGAATAGAAAATTTAACCACACAAATCATACACGAAATGAGAAATAACATTCATGATAGAAAATATTCATACAATCAATTCATCAAACATATGGTGTGCAAAATCTACATTATCCTTCACCAATCATATTACTGGCCTCACATGAGGATTAGCCAATATAAATCATTACAAAATCAATATAATTCATGGAATGCTCCAATTGAGCCACATAATGAAGAAAACAACAAATCAAAGGTTGATTGGCTTCCCTTTTGAAGTTGACATTATCTTCCTTCAACATGCTCCAATCTTCACTCCTTGATGTTCTTCCCTTCCTTAGATTGGTGGATTGATGGAACTGTTGATGGATGTGAGAAATCAAGAGGAATGGGTGGATGGAATAAAGATAGAGAAATGGATGATGAAAATGGAGAAATGGATGACAGATGGATGGAGAGGAGTGTGTGCAGCCCAAAATCCTCGATTTTCAGGTGCAAATGGTGCAATTGGGGGTATTTATACCCCCTTGGAAAATATGGAAATCGCACTTGAGTTTTGACACTTTTGCATAAAAACACGGTCGTGTTTTCTTGCATCTGCCTGTGTTTTCTTGCAAATTTTCAGCTCTCTAGACATTTTTTGCACTTCTGAATAGATAACACTGTTCTGAATAGTGTTGTCTTTTATGTGTTGTCTTTGCCGAATTTTCTCCTTTTTTCGCTTTTTTCATCCCGACTTAATTCCTGTCTCCGTTTTTGCTCCGTTTTCACCTATTTTTCATACGTTTAAGCTCATTCTCACAAATTTCTATAAAAATACAAAACACAACCAAATAGTATACAAATACGGATAAAATAATACGAAAATACATATAAAAAGACACTATAATCTAGGTAAAAATAACGACGATCAACCCCCCAAACTTAAAGTGTTGCTCGTCCCCGAGCAACGAAAATGATAAACCAAGAGGAGAAATTTTCATCTAGAAAAAGTCCTAAAAAATATAATCAATAACACATCGATAACAATAATAACTACAACTTATGCTAAGTCATCCTACAACATTAAATTCATGACATGAAAAATTAACAAGTTCAATCACAAGAGAATAAAGTGTAATATAGTCCCTTTTTGGTCCAAGTCTCACTTAGGATATCAATTTTACTCAACACTCTATGATTTAGGTAAAATAACACTCATCAATCCATTGGCTCGACTCACTATAAGCTTGATCGTGGACTACATTCACAAACCTTCAAAGTTCCAATCAATGATCAAAAAGTATTTATATTCGGATGTAATGATAGGCTCTTTGGTAAGGTAGGAAGAATATGAATCATAGTGACTAATCAAGCGTAAGGAATCGAAGAGGTAGCTACTTTCTTCCATTCCTCCACTTTTTCTTTTCTTCCTTTTTATCTTTGTTGGTCACAAGCACTATTCATCATCTTTATCCTATGAATCGAGATCCTCATGATGCATGCTTCCTTTCTTTGAACTTTTATTTTCTTAAGCATCTTGTTGTTGCTTGCTCCTTCTCTTGTTTTTAAGTTGCATGTGCATTCTTGCTTGTACTCTTTTCATCCTTTTTCTTACTTGTTTACCATTTCCTTTCTTCTTTTGTTATCTCATCAAACATTTCTAGCCACCATCTCCTCAATTACTCACACAAAATGGTACATATATAAGGCTCATGTGGGTAATTAAGGGTTGTTATGTGCTAAATTCATAAGAAATAGGCTTATAAGCTCAAAGTGGTTGACTAGGGATGATGTTAACGGTATGGAAATATTTGGCAATGACTATAAATGATAAGGATGGCCTTAGATCATATCATTAATCTCCCGATTAATCGGGCTCGTTCCTATAGTCCTTGAGCAAGTTCTAACTTATCAAACACAATCGATCCACTCATGAAGAAATACCATGTATGCACGGTTGAGGCTCAAATTCTCACAAGCTTATGCTCGGACCTTAAGGACTTATTACACCACATTTATCTCAAAATTGAACAAGTTAAGTAAAACATGTCACAATTTGAAAGTGTAGAGATTCTTAATCATAATTTGTCATCACTTATCACAACAACATGTCATCACTCATATAAAAAAAATGACTCACGACATCCCAAAAACAAACCACCAAAACGACCCTTAAACAAGAATAAAAATACACACAAAACATACAAAAAAGACACACCAAACAAGAAACAACACAAAAACATAAGACACAAGGAAACTATGTGCGCCAGTGCAAATGTTCATAATATGAGAACTACGAGAGCATAAAAAAAATTGACCCCCCTTTGAAGCATCCCTCGTAGCTCTTTTCTTAGCTAAGACTAGAATTAAGTTGGAGCCAAAGAATAAGTACTCCCTTTGAAGCATCCCTCGTAGCTCTTTTCGTAATCCAAAATGCTCCATATCTACACCAAGCTCAACATAATTTCTACATAAAACACCAACAAATACAAAAATCAAACCAAAACACCAAAAATCAAATCCATCATTCTTATTGTAAGCAATAAATAAAGTAATAAAGATAATGATGGGTTGTCTCCCATCTAGCGCTAAGTTTAACGTCTTCAAGCTGGACGGAACTTAGAGAAGTCATCGGAATGGCCAAGGATATCGTTCGTTCTTGCCATCAAATTTTAATCTTTGTGCTTCTTCCTCTATTAGGCATTTGTGGCAAGTAACGACCTCAATTGCATCCTTCGAGATTGGCTTTAAATATTCTACTCTTTTGAGCTTATATTCCATCAACCTTTCCATTCTTGAGCACCACTTATTCCTTCTCTCCACATAGAGTTCTAGCATGTCTTCAAGTTCCCTTTTCTCCTTAAGAATATGAGAAGAATCAATAGGTAAGACAAAGTCTATAAAAACAATATTATGAAATTTAAAGTAACTTAAAGAATTTAAAGGTTTAGATATGCTCATTTCACTCTTCAAGTCATCATTACTTGCTTCTAGACTTTGTTCCTCTTCATTAACATCATTTGCCTCAATAGGCTCTTCAAGCACCTCTTTTGATTCTTTTTCCCCTAAAATTTCTTCAACCTTATTTTCCTTATCCTCAATAAGCTCAACATCTCTTGAGTCTTCATCATCCCCCGAACACTCTTCTACTTCTAATTCTTCTTCAATATCTTCATTGAAATTTTTTGTTTCATGAAGAGTGTTCCGTTCACTATTCATTTGACTCATTTGACGTTCTATGGCCTCAAATATCCTCTCATTTTTCTCATCTTCTATCTTTCTTTCAACTCTTCTTTCTTCAATCATCTCATTGAGCATATCCATGAGTTGCCCAATTCGATCTTCTACGGGTGACTTTATCTCTCCACTCGGTGGATGCCATCTTTGTTCTTGGAGATAATTCCCTTAATCTTGGAAATTACTCCCTTGCATGTAATAAATTTCCTCCACTTGAGGACTAGGCATCATCCACTCTTGTTACACCGTAGTATAAGAAGTTGACATACTTTGAAGATATTGATCCCCATAACTAGGAAAACTTGGTTGAACTCTTTGCCTTTCATTGCTCCTATGAGCATATCTTCTATACAACTCTATTAAGGCACTATTCTCGAATACAGGAGTAAACGTCGGAACTTGGTTGTAGGAACTTTGTATGGAATAAGTGTTTCCTTGATACGGTTGGAATGTATTCACATTATAAGCTCCTTGTCATCCCCCGTATATTCCATTATCATAGCATTGATCCATTTTTACTATTCTTCTCAAGATCTACTATAATTCTTCTCCAATTACTATTTTTGGTTTTGCTCCTTCTCCCCTTCTTTCAAGGTTGATGTACCTATCAAGAAGAACAAGTGAGAAATTTTTTTTCGAAAGCTAATATAAAAGCAAAAATAAGAAGGAAAAAAATATCCTAAGTAGAGCTAACAAATCCAAACACGTTACACTGAAGCCTTTCTCCCCGGCAACAGCGCCATGAACTTAGTCTCAATTTTGGTACAAATTGATAAAAGTAAGCGTACTCTATCGTTGTGTATAGACGTAGTGACCAAGTGCAAAATTTATAATATCGAATCCAAGGGATAAGGTGATGTAACCATACTCAAAATATGTTTCACTCTAGAAGGACTAATCAATAAAGGGGAGTTTAATTACACTATGAACTAACTAAGAAAGCAATTAAAGATAGAACATGTACATATGAGATGGATGATGGGTGAAGGTGAGCAATCTAAGAAGTATGTAAGGCAAGCAATATAATGGAAACGGCTCATGTAGATTCACACACACATGCATTGAAGGTCATCATGTTATGATATTAAGGGCAATCACTTATGTACCCCTAATCCCTATGGTCAGGGCAATTAGGTTCTCAACTCTTTTACAAGTTTAAATCTCCTAGGATTGTTTCTTACTCTCAATTCCCATGAAGGTACTATGATTATAAGTTGGGTTCCCCTCACTAGTTCATCACTAATGTCCTATCATGAGGTTCTAAGCACAAGAAGGGTATGACTTACCTCCCCTCATACTAACTAAGTCATCTCATGCAATCAATGATTCAATAAACCACTAAGCATAATATTGGAATGACCATCATAACACTATGAATAGAAAATTTAACCACACAAATCATACACGAAATGAGAAATAACATTCATGATAGAAAATATTCATACAATCAATTCATGAAACATATGGTGTGCAAAATCTACATTATCCTTCACCAATCATATTACTGGCCTCACATGAGGACTAGCCAATATAAATCATTACAAAATCAATATAATCCATGACATGCTCCAATGAGCCACATAATGAAGAAAACAACAAATCAAAGGTTGATTGGCTTTTCTTTTGAAGTTGGCATTATCTTCCTTCAACATGATCCAATCTTCACTCCTTGATGTTCTTCCCTTCCTTAGATTGGTGGATTGATGGAACTGTGGATGGATGTGAGAAATCAATAGGAATGGGTGTATGGAATGAAGATGGAGGAATGGATGATGAAAATGGAGAAATGGATGATGGATGGATGGAGAGGAGTGTGTGCAGCCCAAAACCCTCGATTTTCTGGTGCAAATGGTGTAATTGGGGGTATTTATACCCCCTTGGAAAATATGGAAATTGCACTTGAGTTTTGACACTTTTGCATAAAAACACGGTAGTATTTTCTTGCATCTGCCCGTGTTTTCTTGCAAATTTTAAGCTCTCTGGATATTTTTTGCACTTCTGAATAGACAACACTTTTCTGAATAGTGTTGTCTTTTCTGTGTTGTCTTTGCCGAATTTTCTCCTTTTTTTTCAACCCGACTTAATTCCCGTCTCCGTTTTTGCTCCGTTTTCACATGTTTTTAATACGTTTAAGCTCATTCTTACAAATTTCTATAAAAACACAAAATACAATCAAATAGTATATAAAAACAGATAAAATAATACGAAAACACATAAAAAGACACTAAAATTTAGGTGAAAATAACGAAGATCAATTATTTTTATGAAAAATTAGTATGCATGTGATCCTCACCTTGCGAGGACTTCATACGTACTTTCGAATTTTCAAACAGAGTTGTATAACTCAAGTTGGATTATTTTGTAATAAGGTTAATGTTTAGGGTAAGTTTAAATAAGAATTTAATATAATGCAGGGACTTGATTGCAATATATATATATATATATATATATATATATATATATATTATTAATAATATTAAGTGAAAAGAAAGTTTTATTCAATACATAAAATTCCTGAAAGTCGACTGATTGAGTTTCATGAAAGTCGACTGATTGCAGTAGCTTTTGGTCATGTTTTATTTATTCTATTTATTTATTTGTTTATTTATTTATTTTACTTTAATTAAATGCTAATATCATAATTATATATATACTTAATTTAATAATTTTATCTTAATTATAATTTTACTACTATCATTATTATAGGTGTAAAATCTTTATTTAATACCCGTTTTTAATAAAATTAATATCATTCATATATTTTTAATGTTACAATTTATTACTAAAGTTGAAAACTATAATTGTTAAATTATTAATTATATATTTCTATTTTATTATTTTATTTAACGATTAATTATTTATATTTTCTTAAGTTAATAATTAGTATATTATTAATTATATAATAATTAGTTTGTTTTAATTATATTAGAAATTTAGCTTAAGTACCAGAAATTATTATTAGAAGTAGAACTCAATTTAGTATATCCTTGCAGTCGTACCTGAGACTCAAGAACAAGTGTAGTCCAGCTTACTATTTCCTAGAAAGTTCAAGATGGGGTAACTTTCATTCTTTACCGAGTGCTACAATTTTATGTCTTGATTGCTATGTTAAAATGTGATATGTATTACTTATATGTTATGTTATGTGTTGTATGTGCTTTTAGTTCGATGATGAATATTTTCTTATTAACACTTGTACGGGGTGACGACTCGGTGCACATATACCAACTAACACAAGTTATCGTGTGACGGTTCGGTACTAAAATATTTCAAATCTACTAATACTCGTATTGAATGACGATTCGATGCACATATACCAACTAATACAAGTTATCGGATGACGTTTCGGTCTAAAATATTATCATTAAGTTATCGAACAACAATGTGAAAATTATTTTATTAAAATGACATATGTTACATTTTATGGTATATTTAGCATACATATTTATTTTTAACTGTGCAATCATTTTAGTTAACCCACTGAGTGTTTTTTTAGATGTTCATCCCTTATTGATTTTCACAACAAGGTTTAGAAGATAAAGAGGCCCATGCAGATGTCCCAAGCTCATAGAGGACTTTATATCATGTCTTATATTTTAGTACTTTATTAAGAATTATATTTCAGATATATCATCCGAACGCACTTGTTTTAGATATTCCACTCTACTCGGGTGAGTACACGCTAATATTTAATAATTTTTATACAACTTTTACTTTATTATATTATCGCTTTGGGGATTTTTATATTATTTCCACTGTGCATTATCGACCCCTTTATTACTATATTGGGAATTGTGTATCTAGTAGCGTCCCAACCCCATAGCATAACTCGGGATGTTACAGCGTGATATCAGAGCAGTGTATATCGGACTTGCTCAAGTACCTAACTTAGGTCATAATACTTCATTCCTAGGGTACCCCATTCTCTTAGATTATGACATCATTACACTGTAGGATTTCCTGGCGTGTTTATTTTAATATTTAAAGTTCTTTAATATTTAAATAAACTTAGAATGGGTTCTAAACTCTAAAGTATTTCTCAATCTCTTTACAATTTATAATGCACATGAAGTGTTTGATGAAATTATTCACTCAATTATCCTATGCACATAATTGATTTCTCAATCTAATCATATATTTAGAACAACTAAACACACAAATCATCAATACAAATCAAACAATTAATAATCAATGATAGAAAACCATAGATCCAATCAACATATGAATTCAAATACACAAATCCCAAAATTATCCAACAACTCTCATGTTGCTAATCTCACAAGGGAGATTAGCCTACCATATTCATAAAGAAATTAACAGAGATAATTAAATCCTTACAAATCATGATAAAAATATGAGGTTTAATACAAAGATTGAATGGAAACTCCCTTGATCTATCTTCAATGGTGATCTAATTCCCTTCTTTGCACTTTCCTCTCTTCCTTGATCTTTTTCCTTCACTTGGATGTAGAAATTGATGGTGGGATGATGGTAGATCCAAATGATGAAGAATGGATGAAGATGATGGTGTAAAATGAGAGAAATGGTGTGTGAGGTGTGTGAAATAGTAAAATACTCTTTCAAACCCATCAAATATTGAATTATTGGGTATTTATACCCCTTGGGAAGCTTCTAGAAGGTTCTGAAATTTTTAGTAGCTTTTTACACAACACGAGTCGTGCTCTGCAACATGGCCACAAGGTGGCCGTATTGGGTGAGTTGATGTCGCTGCACGACCAAGACTTACATGGCCGTGTTACGCAACACGGCTCGTGTGCTGCAACATGGCACGTGTAATGTAACACGGGCATAGGTGGTCGTGTTGGATGAATTGATGATGGCACATGGCCACTTCTTACAGGGTCGTGTTCCGTACACGCCCGTGTTGGTGCATGCCCTTGTTTCCTTCACTGTTTTAGCTCATTCTCCCTCGTTTCAACTTCGAATTGATATCCGCTTTTTCCTCTGTGTTGGTACACACATTTCAATAAAAATACAAAATATAACCAAATAACACATAAATATGGATAAAATAATATGAAAACAGATATAAAAAGGCACTAAAATTTAGGTGAAAATATCACTCATCAATAGGCCCTTTTGAGACAGTACTTTATGATGTATAATCTACTGATGTATAAATAACAATGATGTTTCGAGTGCCTTAATGGTACAATTTTGTGGATATAAATGTTTATATGTTTAAATATCTTAATTGTTATGTTTAATTGAAGTACTATTATAACTATAACACTTTTATCAGATCATGAGTTGGAGAAGACCACAAAACCTACCTACTAATGAGAATCTTGAGAACATTTATGGTGATCTAGGAGATGATTTGGTGACAATCTTTCGAGGATTGGCTCAACAATTTCACGCAAACTCTGCACGACCACCACCACCACCAGAACCTATTCCTAGAAATGAACTAGCCTTGGTAATTGCACAATTCTGACATTTCAATCCACCAACATTCAACAGAACAGAGGACCCCCTCAGAAGCTGAGAAATGGTTGAGGTCGTTGGACAAGATTTTCACCTATCTCGATTACACTGATGCACAGAAGATCGCGTGTGCTATTTTTCAATTTGTGGGAGAAGCGAATTTCTGGTAGGAGGCTTATGGACGTACCAAGACACATGAACAGAAGGCAAGGATGACATGGGAAGACTTCAAGGATGTGATAATTCAAAACTACATGCCTCAGTTATTTCGAGATGAAAAAGAAAGTGAATTTATATATTTAAAACAAGGACAATGAGTGTTCTCGAATATGAAAGAGAATTCAATCGACTCTCTAGATTTGCCACACACCTTGTCAACACGGAGGAGAAGAAAGCTAGACGATTTGAAAAGGGAATGCGATCTGAGATCAGCACTATCTTGGCTGGACAAGGGTTGATGACTTTTGTAGATGAATTTTCCAGAGCTCAAGAAATTGAGTCTCGACAGAAGAACAATAGTAACCAAAATAAAAAGACAATGGAAATACCTGCAAATCTCAAGTGGGGAGAACCGGTGATCGGAAAAGGAAACCATAAGATTCAGAACAAGAAAATAAAAATTGGAGGAGGATCAGGACCACCGCCACTAGGAATAAATTCTCCCTGCTCAAAATGTGGAAAGAATCACCTTGGAGCATGCTTATATGGAACCAAAATATGCTATCGATGTCGTCAACCGGGACACACCATACTAGATTGCTCAAAGTCTAAAGCAGCAGTAGGATCGAGTACTAGACCAGCACGTGCATATGCTAGACACAGCAAGAAGCTGAGGAAGAACCAAAAACAATGGCAGGTATGCTATCAGTATTTGGCACTCTTGCCCTTATACTTTTTGATATAGGAGCCACTCATTCATTCATATCTGCTAAGATGTATAAGAAAGTAGAAAATAATTATGAGGAGTTAGACAAATCAAATCTTGAGGTTAGTATACCTTCGGGTAACTCCATCCGAACTATGAAGTTGTGAAAAAATGTGAAGACAGGAATGAATGACAGAGTTCTACTTGCAGACCTTGACGTAATTGAGATGAAAGATTTTGATGTAATTTTAGGGATGGATTAGCTTAGAGCTAATCATGATGTAATTAGATGTCGTGAAAAAGAAGTGCAGTTCCAACTCCCAGGAAATGAAAAGTGTACTTTTCACGAAGCTAAAGCTGGAGTAATACCGCGAATTATAACTGCAATGAAAGCAATCAAAATGATGAAGAAAGAGGGATGTCAAGCATTTTTAGTGAATATCGTGGAAAGTGAAGGCGAAAAGATGAGCATAGAGGATGTTCCTATTGTGCGAGAATACGAGGATGTGTTTCCTAAAGACTTACCAGGCTTGCCACCCGAAAGGAAAGTAAAATTCACAATCGATCTAGTACCGGGAACAGCGCCAGTCTCAAAAGCACCTTATCGAATGACACCAAAGGAGTTAAAAGAATTGAAGAGCCAATTATAAGAATTCTTGGATTTGGGTTTCATACACCCTAATGTTTCACCCTGGGAGCACCTGTTTTGTTCGTAAAGAAGAAAGATGGTTTGTTTAGGATGTGTATCGATTACCGAGAATTGAATAAACTTACCATCAAGAATAAGTATCCATTACCAAGGATTGAGGATCTATTTGATCAACTGGGCAGTGCTAGCATATTCTCCAAGATAGATCTGAGGTCTGGATATCATCAAGCGCGAATCAAGCAGAGCGACACTTTGAAGATTGTTTTTAGAACACATTACGGGCATTATGAGTTCGTAGTAATGCCTTTTGGTCTCAGCAATGCACTAGCAATTTTCATGGATTTGATGAATCGTGTTTTCCACTCGTACTTGGACAAATTCGTGATCGTGTTCATTGATGATATCTTAGTGTATTCTAGAGATCGGGAACAACATGAAGAACATCTGAGAATCATTCTAGAGACACCAAGAAAGGAAAAGTTGTATGCCAAATTCAAGAAATGTGAGTTTTGGTTAGACAAAGTTGTCTTTCTTGGGCACATTGTGTTAGCTCGAGGAATCGAGGTGGATCCGACTAAGGTGGAAGCAGTAGAGAAATGGAAGACACCTACGGATGTAGGAGAAGTACGCAGTTTCATTAGATTGGCTGGATATTACAAATGATTTATTGAGGGATTTTCAAAGATTGCAGGGCCCTTGACGAAATTAATTCACAAGGAAGTTAAGTTTCGTTGGACAGGAGAGTGTGAAAAGAGTTTCAACCTTCTCAAATAAAAATTGATCACTGCACCTGTACTGACAATTCCTGATGGGACAGAATAATTTGTCATCTATAGTGATGCTTCAAAGCAAGGATTGGGATGTGTTATGATGCAACGTAATAAAGTAGTTGCCTATACGTCTAGACAACTCAAGATCCATGAACAGAACTATCCAACTCATGATTTAGAATTAGCAGCTGTGGTACATGCCTTGAAGATTTGGAGACATTATCTGTATGGAGAAAAATGTCAAATTTATACGGATCACAAGAACTTAAAATATTTTTTTGAACAAAAGGAATTAAACATGAGGCAAAGGAGATGGTTGGAATTAGTCAAGGATTACGATTGTACAATACTGTACCATCCAGGGAAGACAAATGTGGTAGCAGATGCTCTTAGCAGAAAAGGAAAAGGGGAATTAGCCTATTCTATAACAAACCAAGAATTATTGGTGGCTGAGTTCTCTCGAATGAGTTTGAAAGTTATGATACCTCCAAGTAGCATTGAAGCAGTGTTAACTGCATTACTGATTAAACCCTCCTTAAGAGATAGAGTCAAGGAACTCCAAGATGGAGACGAATTTCTTAGAAAAATTAAGGAACGCGTGAAGATTGGAGAAGGAAAAGGATTTTCTCTCACTGACGATGGGGCACTCGTCTTTGGATAAAGATTGTGTGTTCCTAAAAATGAGAATCTTATTAGAGAAATATTGTCAGAAGCTCATTGTACTCCATACATGGTACATTCAGGAGGAACTAAGATTACCAAGACTTGAAGAATGCATTTTGGTGGAGAAATATGAAGAGGGATATAGACTTATTTATTCAAAAGTGTATGACTTGTCAACAAGTAAAAGCAGAGCATCAACGACCCTCAGGACTCTTGAAGCCATTAGAGATTCCTGAGTGGAAATGAGAGCATATTACAATGGATTTTGTTACTGGATTACCAAGATCAGTGCGAGGAAATCAAGCTATATGGGTGATAGTGGATCGTTTGACCAAGTCAGCGCATTTTCTTTCAGTCAAAATGACTCACGGAATGGATAAGCTTGCACAAATCTATCTAGAAGAAATTGCCAGATTACATGGTGTACCAGTTTCTATAGTTTCGGATCGAGATCCAAGGTTTACATCAAAATTTTGGCACAGCTTACAAAACGTGATGGGCACGAAGCTAAAGTTTAGCACGGCGTTTCATCCTCAAACCCATCCTCAATCTGAAAGGACTATTCAAATATTGGAAGACATGTTAAGGGCAGGCGTCCTAGATTTTGGGGAAGTTGGGAAAAATACATACCACTGATAGAGTTTGCTTACAATAATAGTTTTCAAGCCGCGATAGGTATGGCCCCTTACGAGGCACTCTACGGAAGGAAGTGTAGATCACCCCTTTATTGGGATAAAGTTGGTGAGAAGAAAGTTTTAGGACTAGAGATAGTAGAAAAGACAGTAGAACCAATTAAAAGAATCAGAAAAAGAATTTTGACAGCACAAAATTGATAGAAGTCTTATGCTGATAAGAGACGCAAAGATTTGCAGTTTCAGGAAGGAGATAAAGTTTTTCTCAAAGTCTCACCAATGAAAGGAATTTCTCGCTTTGGAAGGAAAGGAAAACATAAGCCAAGATACATTGGGCCTTACGAGATTTTGGAACGAATCGGCGAGTTGGCATGCAGATTGCTTTACCACCTGAATTAGCTGGAGTACATGATGTATTTCACATGTCTATGCTACGGAGATATGTATTTAATCCAAGCCATGTTGTTAATTATGAGGTTATAACTATTGACGATAACTTAGCGTACGAGAAATTTCCTATAGCCATTCTTGACAGAAAAGTTCATAAGCTAAGGAATCGTGAAGTTATTTTAGTCAAAATCCAATGGAGCCAACACAATAAAGAGGAAGCAACGTGGAAACGTGAAGACGACATACGAAATAAATATCCAAATCTATTCTTACCTAGTAACTGAAATTTTCAAGATGAAATTTTTATTTTAGTAGGGGATGATGTAATACCCACCTTATATATATATATATATATATATATATATATATATATATATATATATATATATATATATATATATATATATATACATATATATATATATATAATAATTATGCTTGATATTTTTGCAAGTGGTAGTTTAGGTAAGGCACACACTCGTAAGCACACATACATAAGCACACACACGTAAGCTAGAGGTTGGATAAGTACAAATATTGTGGTTATATATATTCACATATCTTTCTAATTCATATGTGGGGCAGAGGTGTGAAGAGTGAGTAGTTTAGAGATAAAGTCCCTTTCACTCAAGTCTTTTATATTTCTATATATGTACATACATATGGACATATATATATATATATATATATATATATATATATATATATATATATATATATATATATATATATATATATATATATATATATATATATATAGCTATATGCACACACACATATACATACATATATAAGCAGACACAACTCACAAACGTATATATGCACACTGATGTTTTGAGAAATTTTTTATTATTTGTCAAACCTTATCATGTTATATACGAAAATGATCGTCTCGATGCGTAGATTCCATATATATAATTATTTTTGTGAAATGGATTTCGTATGAGTTAGAAAAGCTCCTTCGAAGTTTTAACACTTTAATAGCGTATTTTGTTTCGTTGGGATATAACTTTGATACTATAGGTCATTTTGAAGCTCTCCTCATGAGGATCACAAACGTATAATTAGTTTTGAGTTTGGACGTGAACTGAAGAAGATGAGAAGAGATCCACTTCGTGTTAAAATTTTGTCCCCTTTAAAATTGTTATTTTCATGAAAAATTGATATGCATGTGACCCTCACCTTGCGAGGACTCCATACGTACTTTTGAATTTTCAAACGGAGTTGTATTACTCAAGTTGGGTTATTTTGTAATAAAGTTAAAGTTTAAAGTAAGTTTAAATAATAATTTAATATAATGCAGGGACTTGATTGCAATATATATATATATATATATATATATATATATATATATATATATATATATATATATATATATATATATTATTAATAATATTAAGTGAAAAGAAAGTTTTATTCAGTATATAAAAATCCTGAAAGTCGACTGATTGCAGAAGCTTTTGGTCATGTTTTATTTATTCTATTTATTTATTTGTTTATTTATTTATTTTACTTTAATTAAATGCTAATATCATAATTATATATATACCTAATTTAATAATGTTATCTTAATTATAATTTTACTACTACTATTATTATTATAAGTGTAAAATCTTTATTTAATATCCGTTTTTAATAAAATTAGTGTCATTCGTATTTATATTTTTTAATGTTACAATTTATTACTAAAGTTGAAAACTATAATCGTTAAATTATTAATTACATATTTCTATTTTATTATTTTATTTAATTTAATTAAGTTAATAATTAGTATATTATTAATTATATAATAATAATTAGTTTGTTTTAATTATATTAGAAATTTAGCTTAAGTACCAGGAATTATTATTAGAAGTAGAACTCAATTTAGTATATCCTTGCAGGCATTCCTGAGACTCAAGAGCAAGTGTAGTCCAGGTTACTATTTCCTAGAAAGTTCAAGGTAGGGTAACTTTCACTGTTTACCGAGTGCTATAATTTTATGTCATGATTGCTATGTTAAAATGTGATGTGTGT
The DNA here is from genome assembly GCA_023678885.1 of Pogostemon cablin. Taxonomy (NCBI): domain Eukaryota; kingdom Viridiplantae; phylum Streptophyta; class Magnoliopsida; order Lamiales; family Lamiaceae; genus Pogostemon; species Pogostemon cablin. The sequence continues at coordinate 16,573,460 of CM042960.1, forward strand.
TACCTATATGTCATGTTATGTGTCATACTATGTGATTTTAATTCGATGACAAATATCTTCTTACTAACACTTGTACGGGGTTACGACTCGGTGAACATATACCAACTAACATAAGTTATCGTGCGACGGTTCTGTACTAAAAATATTTCAAATCTACTAATACTCGTATTGAATGACGATTCGGTGCACATATACCAACTAACACAAGTTGTCGAATGACGGTTCGGTCTAAAATATTTTCATTAAGTTATCGAACGACAATGTGCAAATTATTTTATTAAAATGACATATGTTACATTTTATGGTATATTTGACATGCATATTTATTTTTAACTATGCAATCATTTAAGTTAACTCATTGAATGTTTTTTTAGACGCTCACCTCTTATTGATTTTCACAACAAGGTTTAGAAGATGAAGAGGCCCCTGCAGATGTCTCAAGCCCATAGAGGACTTTATATCATGTCTTATATTTTAGTACTTTATTAAGAATTTTATTTCAGATATATCATCCGAACGCACTTGTTTTGGATATTCCACTCTACTCCGGTGAGTAGACGCTAATATGTAATAATCTCTATACAACTTTTACTTTATTATATTATCACTTTGGGGATTTTTATATTATTTTCGTTGTGCATTCTCAACCCCTTTATTACTATATTGGAAATTGTATATCTAGTAGTATCCCAACCCCATAGCATAACCGGGGCGTTACAGAGCTATTTTGGGATTCTTTAATGGATCTACATCCTATCCATCTCGAGAGGGAGTTTAGGTGGAATTCGTGTTGGCCCTTAGTTATTAATCCATGACATATATGAATTCATTGCATGATACCTAGATTTTTCATACTTTAAGTATTGATAGTCTCATTCTCTATCTACTTGGCTCATTCATCCATCTTCCATTCATCTATCCTTTTTTATCTTGTCATTTAATTATTTAATTGTCATTTCTTGATTAATCCTTTCCCTTCATGATCATCTCTATAAAACTATGACAAACACGAGATCGCTTAAACTCTAGTATCTTCCTCCCTGTGGTTTGATAAATTCTTTAATTGATCATCCCGATTATTAACGACCAATCAAATGGCGTTGTTGCAGGGGAGGCAACGGTAACTAGTGGTTTAACGAATGAGTATTTCGATTAGTATTACTAGAGATATTTTTATTGCTTTTTATTATTTGCTTTGCAAAATTTTTATCTCACTTTTTCATTTTGATAGGTACTTGGAAACTACCTTGAGAGAAGGAGAAGGGAGATCAAAGTCAAAAATAGAAATTTTGAAGAAGAATTGTAGTAAGCTTGAGAAGTGCATTTAAATGGAAGGTAGGAACCAATACTTAAGTGATTTCTTTGGGGATCAAAGTGCTAGGATTCCACCTGCACAATAAAGAGGCTACATGAATTAGAGCAACTATGGTTACAATTTCCGAATGGATCAAGATAGCTCTCAATACTTCAATCAAGGAAGAAATGGAGAATGTCAATTCAAAGTAGGAATTTTGACAACCAAGAGGGAGGAAACTTTCAACAAGTTGAGGAAGAAAAATCATCTCTAGAAGTCTTGATTGAGATTATGAAAGCAAGCATTGAGGAGAACAAGAAAAGAGATGAAGCACGCCTTGAGGAGAAGAAGAAAATAGATGAAGCAAGAAAAGAGGTTTGAAGCCTTAGAGCATCAATTGAGCTAAATTGTAAGTGCTTTGGCCACTCGTCAGCGAGTTGAAGTTGAAGAGGAGAGTAAGGTTGAAAAAGGATTGGAGAAAGGAGAAATGTTTGGAGAAGAAGAATCAAAGGAGGTATTTGAAGAGCCTATTGAGGCAAATGATGTTGATGAAGATGAACAAAGTCAAAAAGCAAGTGATGATAACTTGAAGACTGAAATGAGCATTTCTAAACCTTCACACTCTTTAAGTTGCTTTGAATTTCAAAATATTGCTTACATTGATTTATCTTACCCATTGATTCTTCTCATATCCTTTGGAACAAAAGAGAACTCGAAGAGATGTTGGGAATCTATTTGGTAAAGAGAAATAAGTGGTATTCAAGAATGGAAAGGGCAATGGAGTGTAAGCTCAAGATAGTCGAATTTTTAAAGCCATTCTCGAAGGATGCAATGGTGGTCGTTACTTGCCACAAGTGCCTAATAGAGGAAGAAGTAAAACGGTTAAAATTCAATGGCAAGGACTAAAGATTTTCGTGGCCACTCCGATGATTTCTCCATATCCCGTCGGGCTTGAACACGTTAAACTTAGCGCTAGATGGGAGGCAACCCATCATTATCTTTATTGCTTTATTTGTTGCTTTCAATAAGGATGTTTGTTTTGTTATTTGCATTTTGGTCTTGTAGGTGGATTATGCTCGTGAGAAAATGCATATTGAAGATACGGGAAGTGCTTCATGGATTCGAGTAGGCGTGTCTCACCACTTGTTGCAAACATAATTCTCGACTATTGTCTTGAGTTAAGTTTGGGGGGCTAGTGCGTGGTGGACATAACTCAATTCGTTGGATGCGTATGCTTCTCTACAAGAAGATCATTGACGGAAACTACAAGGGTAAGTCTCACCACTTTTTACAAACTTAATTCTCAACTTGTTTCGATTTAAGTTTGGGGGGAGAGTGTGTGGTGTGACTCACCACTTGAGTGTGCTTGATATTATGAAGATGAGAGGTCTTCTTGTAAAATTGACTCAATTTTAAAATTTTCTCATGAGTTTGGTTTTATTTTGGTCCATTTTGGTGGTGTTGAAGTATATGATAATCTGTATTTTGATAACACTTGTTGAGCTAATGGTTTTGATGAGTTGTTGAGCATGTATGAAGGGTATTGGAAGCACGAATTGAGCTCGGAGCTAACAACTTCTACTACCAAATGCCTATTGAGGGAGTTCTCTATGCTATACTACTTCTAGTTGCTTGACATGAATTGATTTTGATTTGTATTGATGTGATTAGCATGTTATTTCATTTGTTATGTTGGTGGAAGGTTTACTTTTGTAATTTAGGATTTCCTTTTCAATCAAAGATGGGGATGATTGTGAGCTTATTTGAATATGGATGTTATGAATGTGTGCTTAATTCTCTAATGATGGTAATTTTTATTTTTGCATGTTATGTGCTTTTGTTTTGTTTCTTGTTTGTTGAGTCTTTATTTATGTTTTGTGTGTATTTGTATTCTTGTTTAGGGTTTGTTTTGGTGGTTTGTTTTTTGGATGTTGTGAGTTGTTTTTGAATGTGAGTGATGATATATTGTAGTGATAAATGATGACAAGTTATGATTAAGAATCTCTACACTTTCGAATTGTGACATGTTTTATTTAATTTGTTCAATTTTGAGATGAACGTAGTGTAATAAGTTCTTTAAGGTCGGAGCATAAGCTTGTGAGCATTTGAGCCTCAACCGTACTTACATGGTATTTCTTCATGAGTGGATTGGTTGTGTTTGATAAGTTAGAACTTGCTCAAGGACTATAGGAACGAGCCCGATTAGTGGAGATTTGTGATATGATTTAAGGTCATCCTTGTCATGTATAGTCATTGCCATATATTTCCATATCATGAACATCATCCTTAGTCAACCACTTTGAGGCTATAAGCCTATTTTTTGTGAATTTAGCACATTACAAGTCATGATTTCCCACTTAAACCTTATATATATACCCTTTGTTTAGGTGATTGAGGAGATGGTGATTAGTGAGGTTTGATGAGTTATTGTGCAAAAGAAGAAAGGAAATGGTAAACAAGTAAGAAAAAGGATGAAAAGAGTATAAATAAGAATGAACATGCAACCTCAAAACAAGAAAATGAGGAAAGCAACAACAAATATGCTCAAGCAATCAAAAGTCAAAGAAAGGAAGCATGCATCAAAAGAAGAGTAAAAATCAAAGGAATGATGATGATTAGTGTTTGTAATCAACAATGATAAGAAAGGAAGAAAGAGAAGGTGAAGAAATTGAGGAAGTTGATCATCCCTTCGATTACTTACACTTGATTAGTCACTATTACCTATATTCTTCCTACCATATCAAAGAGCCTATCATTACATCCGAATGAAAAGTCCTTTTTGATCATTAATTGAAACTTTGATGGTTTTTGAATATAGTCCACGAGCAAGTCTATAGCGAGTCGAGCCAATCGGTTGATGAGTGTTGATTCACCCACTTTATAGAGTGTTGAGAGAAATTTATACCCATTGTGAGGCTTGGACCAAAAGGGACTATATTACATTTTATTCTCTTTGAATTAAACTTGTTAATATTTTTTTCATGTTATGAGTTTAATGTTGTAGGATGACTTAGCATAGTTTGTAGTTCTTATTGCTATTGATGTGTTATTGCTTATGTTCGTTTAGTCTTTTCCTAGGTGAAAATCTTTCCTCTTGATTTATTATTTTCATTGTTCGGGGACACACAACACTTTAAGTTTGGGAGTGTGATGAGTGATATTTTCACCTAGACTTTAGTATCTTTTTATATGTGTTTTCGTATTATTTTATCCGTATTTATGTGTTATTTGGTTATGTTTTGTGTTTTTGTAGAAATGTGTGAGAATGAGCTTAAACGTATGATTTTCAGGTAAAAGTATATCCTAGACGCGAAAAGAAAGACGTAGAAAAAAGTGAATCTTAATTCGTAGTTGAAACGAGGGAGAACGAGCTAAAATAAAAAAAGAAAAACAGGAGTTGCACCAACACGGCCGGTCGTGTGCGGAACACGGCCTTGTAAGGGGTGGCCGTGTATCGACGCCTGAAACACCTACACGACCATCCTGTGGCAGTGTGTACGCACACGAGCCGTGTAGGTACAAAATCTGTGAAAAAAATCAGAAACCTTCTAGAAGCTTCCCAAGGGGTATAAATACTCAATACTTCAATATTTGATGAGAATTCGAGGGTTTTTACTATTTCACACACATTTTCTTCAATTTTTCACCATCCCTTTCATCCATTCTTCATCCATATCATCTACCTTTATCCCACCATCCAATCCACCATCCAAGTAGTTAAAGAAGTAAGGGGGAGTGGAGATTTCAACAAGAGAAAGAGAAGCACTATTGAAGCTATTAGAGGGAGTTTTAATTTCAATTTTTGTAGACTTCTTTGTAGTTCAATCATGGGTTTTAGAGATACAATTGTCTATGTTGTTTTCTTTGAGACTATGAAAGGCTAATCTCCTTTGTGAGATTAGCAATATGAATTGTGTTGGATAATTTTGGGTATTTTGCAATTGAATTCATATGTTGATTGGATTGTTAATTTTCTATCATTGATTGTTAATTGCTTGATTTGTATGATTGATTTGTGTGGTTAATTGTCATGGGCATGTGATTAGATTGAGAAATCAATTATATATTAAGGATAGTTCATTAAATCAATTCATCATACACTTCATGTGCATTATAAGCCTTAAAGAGATAGAGATGTCCATTAGGATTTAGAACCCTTTGATAGAACATCCGATTGGTTAGATCGAGAGGTCGATTAATCATGTGAAGGGACGTTCATTTCAAGCTTAGTACCTAGTTGGAATTGTTTGAGTGAGAACCAATCCATTGAGCTATTTTGGGATTCTCTAATGGATCTACATCCTATCCATCTCGAGAGGGAGTTTAGGTGGAATTCGTGTTGGCCATTAGTTATATACCATGACATATATGAATTCGTTGCAAAATACCTAGATTTTCCATGCTTTAAGTATTGCTAGTCTCATGCTCTATCTACTTGGCTCATTCATCTATCTTCCATTCATCTATCCTTGTTTATCTTGTCATTTAATTGTTTAATTGTCATTTCTTGATTAATCCTTTTCCTACATGATCGTCTTTATAAAACTATGACAAACACGAGACCGCTTAAACTCTAGTACCTTCCTCACTGTGGTTCGATAAATTCTTTAATTGATCATCCTGATTATTAACGACCAATTACTTCTCCATTTCATTATCACACCTCTTCTCCATTTCTTTTATCTTTCTTCACATAGAGTCCCGTTAATTCCCACTCTCATGGATATCAAAAAATATGACTCTTGTAATCTTCATTTTTGCATAAGGTCAACCATTTCTTTCCTAATTTGTAATTTCTAGAATTTTAATAACTTGATTTAACTCAAAAAATAAAGAAAATGAGGTGATACAGAGAATGTGGATTTCTAAAGGATTGTTGCCTCTTTTTATTCGTTGATGGCATTCCTTCAAAATCAATGCCTATAAAAAATAATTGGATTTCTTTTTTCAATTTGTATGCCATATTTCATGTAATCTGTCATGAACAGGACTAATGGATGAAAAGAATATGACTTATAATAATGTCTATTTTTTTACATCTAAAGATCAGATATGTTATTTAGTATAATAGACAACTGAAATTTTGCTGTTGTTGGTTTGTTTCATAGGTCTATTGGAGTATCGATTAGATTAGAAAATAATTAAAGTAGTTTATCATTGTTTTGTATTAAATTAAAGTGTTCTTAGTTTAGAAGTTGTTTGTTAAATAACTTTTTAAGCATATTTGTGGCATTTATATGTCTTATGAAAATAATTTATATATTATTCTTATGTTATAACTTATTTTATCATTTTATCATTTCTTAATAAGAATGGTTGCATCTATACCTATTCGTGGGAGGGGAAAGAACAAGCAATTTTAGAAGAATGATGAAGTTGAAGCTTTAGTTGACACATTGCAAGAACTAGCTGCTGATCCTTTATGAAAAGTTGATGAATGGTCTAAAAATAATTACATGGTTTAGGTGCATGAGATATTGTTACATAGGATTCCTTGTTTTGATAAAGAAGTCGTTCCTCATATATGATCTAAGATTAAGTGGCTCAAAGAAAAGTATAACTCAATTTCTGATATATGTTTGCAAAGTGGCTGTCAATGGGATGAGGTTGAGTACAAAATCAAATGTGAGAAACAATGGTACGATGATTGGTGCTCGGTAAGAGCTTCTATCTTAACAATTATCATTGTTTTTAGTTTAGTAAATATTAATCTTATTGTTATTAAGTTGATTGTGTTGTGTACGTATTAGATTTAATGTAGAATCACAAGAATGCAGTTGGATTATGGAATTTTAGATTCCGATACTTGAAGAAATTGGACTTTGTATGTTGTTATTAATGAACTTATTATGATCGGCATATCTCCATTGGATATTGGTAAAGCTGCAGAAAATTTGCTATAATAATTCTGCCAAAGTTCAAGTTATGTTTGCTTCATTTGAGAAGTTCCTTTGTGCTTTGATTCATCTATCCATCTCCTAACCCATAAATTTGAATATATATATACATATATATATGTATATATATATATATGTATATATATATATATGTATATATATATATATATATAGCTTTTGGTATGCATACTTTTGTAAGTGATCTTAAGATGATATGTAAGCAAGCTATTCTGTAATGGATGGGCAATGTATCTCTTTGCTAATCCATCTTTTGATTTATAATACTTGAACTACATTTTGATGTATGTATGTTTGTAAGAAATATGTTCTTAAGATGCATGGTAAATGAGATATTTTGTAATAGATTGACATGTTGTGGGTATAATATATGAGAATATAAGGAAAGCTGAAGATCTTGATTATTTTTTATTATTTGAAGTCTCATTTTGTACTGAAATTAAATTGTAAGTTATGCTAGTATGGAAAGGTCTATTTGAAGTCTGATTTTGTATTGAAATTAAATATTCTATCTTAATGCTCACTACTCAAGTTGTAAAATTGATAAAGTTGCAATAGAAATTGGAGCTCAGTGTGAAGCAAAGACCACGGTTATTGCATCCATGGTTTTACAAAGGCTACGGGTATCAGATCTTCACATATACAATATTGTATCATTTTTTTAGAATTACATATCGGATCTTCACATATATAATTAATTTGTATCATTTTTAAAAAATTGCATTTATTTATATGAAAATCTTAAAGTGGAATACCTATATTAATATTTTATTCAATATTCAATTAAAATTCTAAAAAATAAATGACTAAATAGTAATTCCATACCTAAATTTTTAAACAAACCAAACAAGTTAAATGACTATGATAATGATTCCAAATATTAACCAAACACTACACAAATAATGTCCATGCACATTCTCATTCCTCAATACTCTCATTCACATTCTTATTCTCATTCCTTGTAAAATACCAAACACCCCCTAATATTCCATCAACACAATCTTATTAAGAGAATGGTGAAACTTTCAAACACCACAAGAATATTATACAGTTATTCAATAAAACTTATACACTTAGTGTTTAAAAAGTATACATAAATAAGCATAAATACAAAATAAAAATTCAATCAAGTTCAACATTATTTCTACTGGTAAAATTAATGATACATTAAAGAATAAAAAGTTATACATTTTTTTGATATAACACATACATCGGCGAATCACAAATGAACATTCTTATACAAGCTCCACTAGTTTTACATTTCCAATTGGAATATCAACATGCTTCCAATCTCTAATGTCAACATTTCACCTCGGGAAGATAATTGAATGTAGATATCAACAAGACATTATCAAATTAATTTAGATAAATTAATGTAGATCTCAACCCTCAACAATACAGTTGATAAACCACTAAGCAACCATTGAAGGCGGTACATCAGATCTAAGCAACCATTGGAGGCACCACGTCAGGTCCACATCAGATCCTCAGCGTATAGAAAGATCTTGAAGAATCACCATGAGATATGTATCGAAAAAGTTTTATCTCTTCATTGGAAAACACAAATGGAGAAGAGTGGTAGAGATCTCAGAGATTTAGCGAACTTGATAAAAATTTCAGAGAAAATTTTAGAGAAATCTTGAAGAAGAGAGGAAGGGGAAGCACCACAACGGAGAGGGAGAGGAGGCGACGGCGGCCGGAGCCTAATGATTGAAAGAGAGGAGGAGGCAGCCGTAACCTAAGGTGAGAGAAAGTTAGACAGAGATTGAAATTTATGGTGAGAAAATGATTAAATAGAGAAAATTGCAATTTGAGTCCCACCCGTCACAGTCCCATTTGGGTTTGGACCCAATAGTCTTGACTTCAATCCCAAACATTTTCTTTATGCAATAATGGTTCCGCTGTTAAATTTTCCATTATTCACGTTAAGCAATTTTGATCCCACTGGACAATCCTTAAATACTGGGACCAAAAATACAAGAATCTTGCATTTTTGTCAAAAAGCACCTGTGCAATCCATTTTTGGTGGGCAAATTATTCAACCAACACTAGTTCTTCCATCATAATTTTTTCTCCACTAATTTGTGCATCTTCATAGTACTCTGCCTCCCCCTCAATGTCACTATCATCACCCATAAACCCTTTTGATCTTGTAGCATCAAGGAAAATAGAAAATATCATCTTCTTTGTAGCATTAAAATGCCTATCAATATCAAATACACATGCAATCAACTATGTCCAATTTACCATCTTTTCTCATTTCATAGTACTTTTTACTCCCAACATATCCTAACTCTTCACAAATCCTGTCAAGATACCCTAAATCTACCTTGGAGCAGTTAATAAAATCATACGCACTTATTGTCCCTCCAATATACTCAAAATCATCTATATTATTCTTAATTATCATTCCACCATGATGTAACTTAATAGTGTATAAATTTCGAGAATGACCAAAAATAAAACATACCAACAAATAACACCGAATGAAAATAATCACTTTTATCATCTCAATTCACGAAATAATCAGACTTGTACGTGCGAATGTGATTAGAAAAATATTGAAACAAATACACACCAACATCGACGTTAATGCAAATACATTGTGTAGCAATAATCTTGAAAACACTGTGAATGCAAATACACACGCAACAACGATGTGATTAGCGAACTGGTGTGTCCGTACGAAGTAGACAAAGGCAGAAAGATCCACACTTATTGTAATCTAGAGTTGGATATCGAGCGAGGGATAAAAAAAGCTGATCTAAAATCGATATCACAAAATCATCGAAATATAAATACAACAACTTTAATACTTACTTGGATCAATTATTGAACTAGTACAATCAGAAAACGAAGAAGCAGAATCGCAATTGGAAACGTCGATGAAGAATAGGATAGGTAACGTTGTACCGTCGGTTCACAGCATTGTAAAACACTACTGCCGTTTCTCCGCACTTTTTGATAGATAAGTGGAATGAAATTTATATCAGCATCAAATAAACTATTTAATTTAATTATGGACATAATTTAATTTTAGTTACTAAAAATCTTTATAAGATTGTTAGTACATCTACATAATTAAAAAAAATCCCATCTACATATAATCAGTAACCAATCTTTTCCAATCTCAAGTTGAACCGACTTGATGAACCTTCTTCTAAAAAAAATTACATAAGGTTTCAGTTATATTCTTTATAAATTTCTTTGTTGGGAAATATCTCTATGTAATTCGCATGAAATAAATATATATGCCCACATGAAATTCTCAAATATATTTGAAGAAAAAGTAAGAATTATTAAAAATTGATGGATTACAATTGTAATTAAATTTTAAATTACATAAAATCGACTTACTCCCAAGATACATCTATTGCATGTAGCCATTCACCTTCGTTATTTGTTTTAATAAACGAAATTGTATTTCTGTATATTTTCTTCACCTAATTCATAATTTAATAAAATATATGCTTTAATTTCTAGAAGAATACATAAATAATTTCAAAGTTGAACCCTAACTCAAAGCAGGTGCTCAGCTCGACGAGGTCATCGTCTGTAACACAGCGGCCGCGTCGGAGGCGATTTTTTCTCTTGCAGTTGGTCCACGCCTCTTCATGGAGGATGTCGGGTGACAAAGAATGTTGCTTGAGAAGGGAACAAATTGATTTGTGAAGGGAATTAGAACATATTTAGGGCGGACTCAAATTTAGGGAAAAATTAGGGTTTGTCTAAGGTCGTTGTATTTTGTATTTGGGCAGAGAAATCAATTTCTATCCAACTAACGACCATATGAGAAATACGTGAGCCTCTCCATTACATGTAGCCTGCAGTGGGATCATGAAAATTGCTAAAAAAATATTGTGCGGGTTCATTATTTGCTAGAAAAAAATATTTGGGACTGAAGTCAAGACTATTAAGTCCAAACCCAAATGGAACTGTGACGGGTGAGACTAGTAAGCCCGATGGTATATGTAGAGTATATGTATTTGGGTTATGAATAAAAATTGACCCGATTACACCTTAAAAACTATTGCATATTACTCCCTCCGTTCATCCTCAATGTATCCATATGTTTTTTGCACGTGGATTAAGGAATATTACTTCCTCCGTCTCACACTTATGTTCACACTTTTCGTTTTCGTCCGTCCCACACTTATGTTCACCACCCATAAAAGGAAACTTCACATTAACCAAAAACCTCAAAAATTATCTTAATTTCAAAAATATCACTCCCACCTAACACACATAACATACTTTATAATTTATTTATTACCTAAAAATACCACAATACCCCTAAAAAGTCAATAAAGTTGGTCAAAAAGTAACTTTTCTTAAACTCCGTATCTACAGTGTCGGTGAACTTAACTATGGGACGGAGGGAATATTATTTTATGTGTAGTAAGTAGTTATATTAGTGGAGTGTGTGGGTCCCATATTTATTTGTATTAGTGGAGGGTGTGGGTTCCATAGTCCAAAAGGAAAAATGGATATATTAAGGATGGACGGGCCAAAATAGTAAAATTAATAGATTAACAGTGGACAGAGGGAGTAAAATTTTTCCTATACTCCCTCCGTCCCACGCTAAGGTTTACATTTTCCATTTTGGGTTGTCCAACGTTAAGGTTTACATTTCATTTTTATCAATTTGGACCCACACAAAATAATTAATTATTCCATGTAGGGCCCACCCACAACACTAATACAACTACCCACTTTACATTAAATATTATTTCTCTCACCTCAATACACATAATATTATACTCCCTCCGTCCCATAAAAAGAGTTACATTTACTGTTTACACGGAGATTAAAAAATATAATATTTTAATGTGTAATGGGTTAAGAGATACTCTCTCCGTCTGCTTCTAAGGTGTTCATTTTACCATTTTTGGCGTCCGATTCAATGATATCCATTTTCTCTATTTAGTAAAAAAGTACACAACATGGTCCACCACTTCCCTCTAATACAACTACTCACTTTACATATAATAATAATATTTTTTAATTCATTGTATAGTGGGTAGTTGTATTAGTGTTGTGTGTAGGCCAAAGTGATTGATATACGTGGGTTTCATCTACTAAAAAATGAAATGTAACTCTTGTAGTAGGACACCTTAATTAATAAAATATAACTTTTATGATGGAATGGAGAGAGTATCTCTTAATTTCCATTAAATGTAAATATTAACATAAGACATATTATATTGTGAGGATATTAATTAATTAACATGATTTGAGATCTCAATTCCACCCCCAATCCATCTCATACCTATATTTTAAAATAGGTGTATAAAATTAAGGGAAGATGAAAATCGAGTGTACCCAAAATTAAAATAACTACTCTAATAATAAGGTACACCATTAATTTAATCATCACCTAATCAATCAAAAATCATACAACGTCGGATCACAAGTCACCTACCACGCTCTACTAATCCTACTTATAATTAACAATCCACTATTCCATATTATAAATACAGTCAACTCCATTCACTTTAATCACAAATCTCACTCAAAGTCAACATGGCTTCTCTTCATCTCTCTTGTACCACCGCCACCGCCACCCCCTCCTCCCCACTCCGCCAATCCTCCGGCCGCCCACTCTCCGCCAAGCCGTCACATTTCATCACCCATGCAAAGCGGAACCACCGCCTCCAAGTCTCTTGCACCACCAACGACACCCCCCAAAATGCCGACTCATCCCAAGCAGGGAAGGTTGACAGGAGGAACATGCTCCTCGGCTTAGGCGGCCTCTACGGCGCCTCGAGCCTCGTCTCCGCTCCGTCGGCTGCTGCTAACCCAGTACAGGCGCCGGAGCTGGACAAGTGCGGCGTGGCCACCAATCTCAACACCGGTGAAAAGCTAGACATCAATTGTTGTCCACCACTCTCGGGAAGCATCATTGATTTCAAGCTCCCCCCTGTTTTCAAAATGAAAACAAGACCAGCTGCCCATAAAGTGTCCAAAGAATACATTTTTAAGTACAACACTGCCATAGATCGGATGAAGAGGCTGCCCAAAGATGACCCTCGTAGCTTCATGCAGCAGGCTAACATCCATTGTGCTTACTGCAATGGTGCCTACGATCAACCAGGGCAGGGCACTCTGGATCTTCAGGTCCACAATTCATGGCTGTTCTTCCCTTTCCATCGTTGGTACCTCTATTTCTACGAGAGAATCTTGGGCAAGCTCATCGATGACCCTACCTTCGCATTGCCTTTCTGGAATTGGGACAACCCCAAGGGCATGACCATCCCGCCCATGTTCGTCGATCCGAAAGCCGCCATCTTCGACGAGAAGCGCAACCAGGCGAACCTCCCGCCGGCGGTGGTGGATCTCGGAATGACGGGCAACACCGACCCTCTTCAGGTCGTGTCCAACAATTTGACTATATTGTACACCGAGATGATTCGAGGTAACTCGAGCGCTACTGACTTTATGGGGCAGCCTTACCGCGAGGGGACTCCGGTCAACCCAGGTCCCGGAGCCTCCGAGCGTGGGTCCCATACTGCTGTGCATGTCTGGGTTGGGGACCCCAGACAACCCAGCGGTGAGGACTTAGGGAACTTTTACTCAGCAGGCAGAGATCCCCTGTTCTATTGCCACCATGGGAATGTGGATCGAATGTGGACTCTGTGGCAGTACTTCCTTCCTAGTAGCAAAGTTCCCGACAAGAAAATCACCGACCCTGACTTCCTCAACGCCGCGTTCTTGTTCTACGACGAGAACGCGAAGTTGGTTCGAGTCACGGTGAAGGATTGTCTCGATAATCTCCGCATGGGATACGATTACGAGAGAATCGATCTACCGTGGCTCGACTACCGGCCGCCGCCTCAGACGGCGGCCGCTAGGGTCAACAGGGTCGGTGCCAGCACAGCCGGGAAGGCGGAGAACGTCTTCCCTCTGCCGCTTGACAAAATCGTCAGAGTGCTGGTGCCAAAGACGAAGAAGGGGAAGGCGGACGAGTTGCTGGTGATAGAGAACATCACGGTGGACACAACCAAGTTCCTTAAGTTCGACGTCTTCATCAATGACGAAGACGACAACGTGGTGGAGCTTGACAAGGCGGCGTATGCCGGAACTTATGCGCAGGTGCCGCATAAGACGGCGAATAAGAGTGCGACGACATCGATCAGATTGAAGCTGACTGATCTGTACGATGATATGGATGTTGCAGATGATGATGAGGTGCTTGTAACGCTGGTGCCAAGGCATGAAGGCCCTGGTGTCACCATTGGTGGAATCAAGATCATTGAGAACCCACCACCACCTAAAGCATCTTGATCAATTCGTCGATCTCTCAAGGCATGCTGTGTTCTGTTTGATGTGTTGTTGACGTAATAAAGTCCTCCCTGCACCTTTTTGAGGGAGTACACAACGGATCATTTTGAATTTTTAATTCTTGTTTTGGATTTTGGTCATTTGTTGTCTCTTTTTTCTTGATTTTGCAATAACATATTTCTCCGATTTGGTTCGTACTATTATTGTTTATTTACTATTGTTAGGTTTAATTTGAAAATGTAGGAAATGATATTTAGAATGGGCAACTTGACAAACTGCATGCATTCAAAAAAGGAAAATGGTAATCCACTTGTTGTAATTATGATTTTCAAAATTATGAGTATTTTATAATGCACATATATTTTAGTCTCGATGGACTACGCTTACGTATAATATGTATTACTCCATTATCTATTGTCACAAGTTAAATATATGATGAAGGTAAAATAGAAAATTATATTTAAATAAATGAAGTATATATAAACCTTGTAATAATTGGAATTGGGCAAGTTTGTGTGGGAGTGATTTTAAAATTTCTTAAATACTTATCACTTATTATTAAAATATATAATTACTTTCAATGAAAAATTTTTTATTACTTTTTATTTATACTAGTAATTCTCGTTCGTGCGTTGCACGAAAATTATTTTATTATAGGATTATTAGTTAATGAGAAACTCTCTTTGTGAGACGGGTCGATCCATCACTATAGTATGTTTATTGTATAGATAAAGTATGCTAATTTGTAATTAAATTATATCAATAATAAATTATATTATAACACACTAAAAGCATACGTACTTTAATGCATAATGTACCATACTTTATGTAAATTATAAACATACTTTAACACGTCTCACAAAGCGTCTCATGCAAGTAACGTCTCAGAAGAGACTTTGTCTTAGTTAATTTTATTATTATTATTTGTTTAATAGTATTATGTATCTGTATGAATATATTTGAGCTTCTCTCATTCGGTTTTCGTCTAATTTCAATTTTGTTGTAGTATTTTTTTTATATTTATAATTATCTCATATGTGTTATGCACGGAATTAATTATATTTTGCAAATAATTTTTAAGCATTTTAGTATAGGATTATTATTAAATTCAAAAATAAAAGTTGAGCTCTAAAATTAAATTAAAATTAAATAATTTAAATAGATTAGTTGAATATTAAGAAAAATAAATTATCAAAATATAAGTCTTATATAAATTAAATTGAAATATTAATTGAAAATTAGTATATTGATAATTAGCTAAATATGCTAAAAATATCTTTGATAAATTTTAATTGTTAATTAAAAAATAAGAAAATTATTATTGACATAAATATAATCCATTTGTGTGTTGCACGAAAAGAATTAAATTACAATTATACTTTTATATTTAATTTTTTCTTATTTTCACCATAATATATATATATATATATATATATATATATATATATATATATATATATATATATATATATATTAATTATTTATGAAATATGTACTACTAATTATTTATGTATAATATATAAATGTATTTTTTTAACATAACGTAATTTTATATTTATCAATTAAATCGCATGGTTTATAGACTTATTTTTTATAACATTAAATTTGATTCGATATTTAAGATAAATAGAGTATATATTAACTTTCTATTATTAATTATATTAAAATTATTTTATTTTAATTAATATCTATTTATTTTTTAAAAAAATAGATATAATCTCTATGTAAAACTCAATTACTGTTTTGTAAGGAAGATATAGTATACTATAATTTATATTTTGTTTTTAATTGAATAACATATTGATAAAATAAAATATAAAATATTATTTAATGTACTAAATTATAAATATCAAAATAATATTTCTGGAGACGATATTAATGAAAATAAAATTGAAAAAAAAATAAATCACAAAATTCGAAAATAAATTTCATACATTAATCTTAAAGATTAAATTAAAAGAATATCAATATAGACGATCCTAATGAAAATATCATTGAATGAAAAATTAAAATAAAATACAAAAATTCAAAAATAAATTTCATACATTAATCCAAAATATTAAATAAAAAATATATTTAACAAATAGATCATATTATATAGAAAAAAAAGAAATAGAAGTGTACAACGAACAAATAAGAAAAAGATGTAAAATGCCAACAAGGCCAAAATGCTCTATTTAAATCAAAAAAATTCTTTGTTCATATCATAGAATAGCAGATTATGAAGAGCAGGAGGCGCCGAGTCTAGCCACGTTAAAGGCCCACCAACTACCGAGAGAGCATCCGCGACGCTGTTGCCTTCCCTAAAGATGTGAGAGATGCAGAATGTGAAGTCTCGAAGCATTTCTTTAGCCCTTCTCCATCTGGAAACAATTTTCCAAGGCATTGTAGGGCTTTGATGTTTAAACACATAAACTACGTAAGTAAAATCCGTCTCAAGCCAAAGCTTCTTCCAGCTTCGCTCATGTGCATATTCAATTGCTAGGATTGCCGCTAACACTTCTGCCTCCCCATGACCAAACGCTGAAGTGAAGCAGCCCATAGGAAAACCCTTACTATTCCGAAATATACCTCCTCCAGATATCAAACCAGGACTTCCAGAAACATGTCCATCCACGTTGGCCTTCACCCATCCCACCGCCGGCGGCTGCCAATGCAAGGAGACGATTGAAAAAACTTGATCGCTATTTTCTTTCGAAAACATTAATCTCACCCTCAAGTGTAAAGGATCAATTGTAGTGCGCGTGTGACTAATTCAAATGTCGAACCCACGGGATATTGTCAGAGTGACAAATAAATCTAATATGACTATTTCTATTTAAGACAAACTCAAGTTTATGAAAATTAATTATTAAATAATAAAAATAAAATAAGATACGCTGGCGAGAAAACAATCAAGTATTCCAAGATAAGAGACTGATAACGCTAAGGACAATTCAGCTTAACCATGTGACTGATTATTCTAAACCCAAATTAATTACCTACAGATATTTATAAGAGGATCGCTAAACCTAGTTAGACCACCTTGATCGGGTAAGATCTAACACTTATAATGAGCTGCAAATCCTAGGATCGATAAGGAATTAACTCTCTTTCCCTCTATAGGTACTTCATGCTAAATTTCATTAAAGGTTTGAGCACTAGACTTCCCTTTCTAGGTATGCAATTATTAACCTCTTTTGTCTCCTTACCAATTACCTAATAATGATGTTTTAACAAGTAATTAATATTCCAAATTGATTGTCTAACACTCTTAGGTATTATAGGTCAATCCCCTAAGACTTTCACAGGAAACAACAACTATCATGCAGAAATAAATAATCCTATTAACTATCAAATCAGTGATACCATCATGAATAATTAAAGGAAATTAAGACTCAAAACACAATAATATGAAGTCTCAAAATATCCTCTTCAATAAGGAAATAAGCATTCTGCATAATAATAAATTCAAGTATATGACAATCAAATCACATAGTTAAAATTGTATTAAATCTCTAACAATACCAATAAGATACTTAGTCATGGTGTTACGAAGGCAAATCACAAAGATATAATTAACTCTAACCATTGTGCTAAAATAACAAAGATAAATAACTAAAAATAAAGAACCATTTTTGAGGATTCCGTCTCTTCAATTACTATCTGCGTTGAAATCTCTGTCTCTGATCTTCTCTTCGGTGGATGGATGGAATAATAGTGAATAGAGGAAGAAATAGGGCTTGATGATGAAAGGGGCGTGTCTGATTTGGGCGAGAGAAAACCCTCTTATATTTCCAGTCTCCACGGTATTATCTGCATCAGGCGTGTGGAAGAATTGGGCGGCTTTAATCTGCGTGGAAATAAAACAGCAATACGTGGCCAGGAGATGGGCTTTATTTGGAATTGGGCTTATGGATGCATGAAATAGTGTGATGGGCTTCACGTGTCTTCAAAAAGGATCAAAACCTTTTCTTGTTGATAACCTCTCACTCAAATAGGCCCCACCACTTTCTACTTGGTTTCAAATTCACTGAAAGTGGTCTTCCTTCAATAAACTTGTGAGCCACTACTAACTTGAATATTGAATTGATGCTCACGTGGAAAGCTAGGCAATTCATGTCAATTGCCAAGGATCAATGGGCCCCACAAGTATAAATTGGCAACAGCATTCAAACCATTCCATTAATGGGCCCACGTAAATAAGGCATAAGATGGGCGAAGATTTCGTAAGTCTCGAAAATCTCGCTATAGTCGCGCGGTCACACTGTTTTGATCATAACCTCTTTATCCAAATTTCAATTGAAGTGATTTTTGCGTCCACGCGACCCTGTCTTTCGTGACTTTCCAATCATGTATCACAAGACCAATTCGGACCTCCAAAAGAACACAGAAAAATTATAGAAAATGATCCTCTGTATTCTTGCAAGTAATACGAATTCATCCTTCATTCCAACTTCACATTTTTGATCTTTTTTCCTATTAAAATACAACAAAATACTTCTCAAGCACTTTTTAGTCAATAATAATTAGAATTAATAAGATTTGTGCAAATAATAGCCACTAACACTCTCAAAGAGGTATCAAATCGGGACCAAAAGTACATGAATTTCCACTCTCATCAAAGGCGCTTTTCTCGGCATCCCTTTTGACTTTAAAGTACCTCAAAGTATTGTAATCCTCCATGGAGTTATTCATGCATCACAAATTAAAGTATTCCCCTTCCTTTATTAACGCCATCAATTGTGCTGTAATTTGAGATGGACGAACGAATTTGTCAGTGAGATCCGCCTCATAGCAGTCATTCATCATCTCATTACGGTGTTGCCATATTATCCATATATATGTTACAACAGCCAGCCTACAAAGCGACCCTACCTGTGCACTTCCCGAAACCTCGATGGCCTGCATAATGAAGCCAATGAAAGATTGCTCCAACACCATTCTGTTTCCGAAAGAAAATCCTGCCAAAACGTGCATGAGAATATTAGCATAAACCTTGTAGTGCAAAAAGATATGATCAATTGTGTCCTCCCCATCCTTGCAAAGATGACATCGTGAGGGACCACGAAAGCCCCTATTGGCGAGTGTGTCCCATGTAGTGAGGACCCCTCTTAAAGCTTTCCAAGCTGTAATGGACTGTCTAGATGGAATAAACGGAGCCCAAATCCATTTTTCCCAATTAACTTCCAAATAAGCATGTCTTAAATGTATATAAGCAATTTTGGAAGTAACCCTCCCCTGGAAAGATTTCATCCAGACTCTATAATCCTCAAAGTGTAATGACATATGAGTGCTGAGGATCATGTCTACAATATGAGGATACGTCTGTGTGAAACTTTAGGTGAAACGCCAATCCCCATCGTACAAATTGTCCCCTATCACATCATCAAACTGCCGTCGAATCTCTTGGGGGATACCAACCATGTCAGCAATCGAAACACCAATTCAATTGTCTAACTAAAATTTAACCTTCGTATCATAACCTACTAACCAGATTTCCTCCTCCTTCAACCTATCTATAAAAAAATGTATAGATGAGAAAGTGTATCGAACCCTCAATAAATGACCATCAAACCACCTGCTCTTAAAAAAATTTAGTTCACCCTTCCCTTCCATAATATCCCATGCGAGCTTCATCAAAGAAGCTCATTGGCTGATTTAATGGAGCGGATGCCTAGTCCCCCTTCCACCGTAGGGGCGCATACTCTCTTCCAGGCCACCGTAAAGTGATGTTGTTTCGTTGGATCACCTGACCAGACAAAACCGACAAGCTTGCTCGATTCTCTTAATCTGGTGCCTTGGCCATCAATATATCATCATTACATGCACTGCTGTGGAGATGATAACTGAGTTAACTAGACAAATTCTGCCAGCCATCGATAATGTATTGCATTTCCACCTTTGAAATTTGCAAAGAATAACATCTGTAGCCTGCTGAAAATAAGCAATTTTAGGAGCCCCAATAAAAATTAGAGCTCCTAGATATTTAAACGGGAATCTTACCTCTTGAATACCCAATAAGTGACGTATGCGCCGCTTTTCTATCTGAGTGACGTGTTTACCAAAATACACTTTCGATTTAGATGGATTATATACCTGCCCAGAATTGGTTGCATAACTACTCATGATGCCTTTGACACATCTAATAGTACTCTCATTACTCCTGCAAAATATGACAATATCTTCAGCGTAGAATAAATAAGGGGGTATGAGAGTATTCCTGTTCGCTCGAGCTTGAAGCAAGTCTCCATGACATATCCTGTTATCAATCCACTTTCCCAACACTTCTTCAGCAATACAAAACAGAAGGGGTGATAATGGATCTCCTTGACGAACCCCTCTACCACATTCAAAGAAACTGTCCGGACTTTCATTAATGAGGATCGAGATTTTTGCCGAAGTGAAAATAACCTGAATCCATTTGATAAACGTTGGATGAAACCCCATTTTATGAAGAACTTGCAGCATGAAGTCCCATCTTAAAGTATCAAACGCTTTCCTGATGTCCACTTTAAATCCAACACTTCCCAACGTAGAATTATCAAGACTGTTGAAACTTTCCGATGCTATTGCAATGCAGTGATGTATGTTGCACTCTGGGATGAAACCAAACTGGTAAACCCCTAAGTGCCTGTTAAGAATCGGGCCCAATCTGCTTGCTAAGATCTTAGTAAATATCTTGAAGAAGAAATTACAAAGATTAATCGGACAAAAGTCTTCAACTCTGCTAGCTCCATCAATTTTAGGAACAAGAACAACAAAATTACAATTGATACCTGCAGGAAGTTGTCCATAAATAAAGAAAAATTGTACTGATTTACACACATCCTTCTCAATAAAGTACCAGCACCTCTGGTAAAAAGAACCCCCAAAACCATCCTGCCCTGGAGCACTATCTGCTGAAAGACTCATCACTGCATCGTTAATTTCCTCCGTGGAAGGAATAGCCGTGAGAGCAGTGTTGTCTTCAATAGGCATGAAAGCATCAAGAAACCCTAAGTTGTAGAAACTAACCTCATCATTTGGAGCTCTAAACAGAGCTTTGTAGTAATCCACCACATGTTGTGATATATGCTGCGAATTACTAGTAATTTCCCCATCAATGAGCATCGAGTTGATAGTAAATTTTATCTTGGAAATTCTTTAATTCTTGTGAAAGAAATCAGTGCTTCTATCACCATCTTTCAACCAAGATGCACGGCTCCTTTGAGCCCAAAATTTATTCTTGTCAAGGAGTATTTAAAGTAATATGAGCATCCACCTCCTCAAAAAACAAATCCACTGAATCACCCTCTTCTCCAATACGAAATTGAATATCCCGCAATGAATCCATGGCCGCATCAACATCGTCAAAAATGTTACCAAAGCTGGAATAATTCCAGCCCTTGATATCATTT
The DNA here is from genome assembly GCA_023678885.1 of Pogostemon cablin. Lineage (NCBI taxonomy): Eukaryota > Viridiplantae > Streptophyta > Magnoliopsida > Lamiales > Lamiaceae > Pogostemon > Pogostemon cablin. The sequence goes on from CM042960.1 coordinate 16,595,329, forward strand.
TTTAGTCTTTTTAACTTTGCAGCAAATTGTGTGATAGGATTGACATGCATGAGCGGCCAAGCCCATGAGGTTTCTGCCATCACGAAGAACCATGTATCAGATAGCCACATAGATTGAAACCGAAGGGACTTCGGAGCATGGACAGAAGTATTGCATGAAGTGAGGATCGGGGCATGGTCAGAACCATGTCGTGCAAAAGCAGAAGTAATGACAGAGTCCCAAGCATTGATAAATCCATCGGAAGCAAGAACTCTATCAATTTTAGAGGCACGCATAGCCCTGGAAGCTGACCTACTTACCCAAGTAAACCTAGCGCCATGCATTTCAAGATCATTAAATCCCGAAGTCTCCAAAAATTCCTTAAATTCCATAGGAGCCGAGTTCTCATATCTAGAGCCGTGCAATCTCTCATGCGTCCCCAACGTAGAATTAAAATCCCCAAGAATCAATATATTATTCGAGAAGTGTGCGGCCACAACCACCCATAGAGTGCGACGAATAATATAATCAGTATGAGCATGAACAAATCCAAACCGATAATTCGCAGCATTGTAGATAAAATCAAAAATCATGATTTGTGAAGTAGAAAGGACAACCTGGACCTGTGAAACAAAGCGAGCATTGTAAAACACCCAAATGTTATGACGAAGTCCATCCCTATAGTTCTGACCAGCAAAAGTCCGACCCATATTGCTCCAAGTATAAGCCGGAATCGAAGGAAACAAAACTTTAAGTTCCGCAATGGCAAGCCAAAGGGGATTGTTCTTACGACATATTTCCTTCAGGGCAGCACGAGCAAATGCATGCCCTATACCTCTCACGTTCTAGAATAAAATCTTCATTTGAAACGAGAACCACGACCGTGCTTCGGCGGCTTATTAGGATCCTCCCACTCCTTGATAGCAGTGGTGTGCATGTTTTTTTAGATTTAGAACCAGGGCTGACATGCTTGACACTACCTGTGCTTTGAATCTCCAATATTAAAATTTCTGGAATTAATTCTAAATTGTCCAAATTCATCACCCCAAGCACTGGTGATTTTTTTTAATGATTGAAGTTGAAAATATATAAGATCAAATAAAAATAAGAATAATAATATTAAAAAAATAAAAATAAATTTTATACAATATTTAGAAAATAATAAAAATCAAGGAAAAACCATAAATTAAAAGATAAACAAAAAATTAAAAAAGAAAAGAAAAAAGAATGATACCTCAAAGGAAAATGATTGAATTTGAAAATAAGATCAAATAGAATATAAAAGATAAAATAAATTAAAGTATAAAAATATAATTAATAAAATTATAAAGAAAATATTCTGAATTAATTATGGATTGTCCAATTCATCACTCCAAACATTGATAACTCTTTAATAAAGTTGCAAATAAAATCAAATAAAAATAAAAAACAATAAGATTAAAAAATTATAAAAATAGGGTTTATAGAATATGAAGAAAACACAAAATCTAAAAAAAATATAAATCATAAGATAAACGAAAAATAAAAAAGAAGAATGATACCTCACATAATGATTGAACCTGCACATTAGATCAAATAAAAGTAAAATAAAAAAGATAAAAAAATTAGAAATAGTATGAAAGTGAAATAGAGAAGAAAAAGAAAGAAGCATCAAAAAGAAAAGAAAAAAAGTAAGGATTTTATTAGGTAATGAAAATGTTCATATATAATGATTTGAAAGAATGAATGATCGTGATGGAAAACAATTAATGTCGTGGAAAAGTTTAAAAATGAGCAAATATAGCGTTGAAAGATTTGATATATATATATATATATATATATATATATATATATATATATATATATATATATATATAATCAGTATATTGATCGACAATTAATAGAATATATGGAATAATATTTTTTATATTTATCAATTTTATATTATTAATTAAAAAATACATAATTTAGTATTAGCAAAAATAAGATCCATGAGATTTAAAGTAGGAAATGTCCGGTCAAGATTAAAATTGAATGATTACTAAGTTTACTAAAATTGAAAGATGTGGAAAATTGAATATAAAAATAAAAATTCATGTTTTTAGATATTATGTGTATATATTATATATAGATTAACATATATTGATTAAAAATTAGTCAAATATGTCAAAAATATCTCACGTATTTACCAAATTTATATTGTAAAATAAAAAGGTAAAATTTAAATAATAAAATCATTATTAGTATAATTAAATTTTATGATTGAAATCAAAAGTATTATTTGGACGATCAAGACTAAAAAAATTGAAGTATTAATTGGACAATTAAGATTAAAATTGAATTATTTCTAAATAGAGTAAAATTGAAAAAAATTTGAAAATAAAAATGAAATTTTAGGTTTGTTTTTATATATGTATATAGATATAAATATAGATAGATAGATTGCGAATTATACATAAAATAATTAATTGTTATTATAATAGATAGATTACTATCATTTTTTACCAATTCGAATATTACTTTTTATTATAATATTATATTTTTTATCCATACTACAAAAATTTTCTCATAAAATGTTATTACACAAGTCTTTATTATTGAATCTTATTCTCTCTTAAATTTCAATTTAAGTGTAAGTATAAGAGAGAAAATATAAAACTGATACGTCACAAGTAATTTAAAATTTTCTCTTTCTTTTTAGAGTTTAACATCTCTCCTCCACACGGAACATTTGTATTTTTTTTTCAAAGGAAATCCATGCTCCTAAAATTCGAATTGAATTCTTTATTCTACATGTGGAGTTTTATTAGTGTTTCACAATATAAAAAAATTATACTCCATAAATGACTATTAAACCCTTAGAGCATGTAATAAATTTTAAGCATTAATCATAACACATAACAAAAATTTATTGAATGGAATATAAAAATAGAATATGTTATCTCATCGGTCTAAAATTCAATTTTTTTTAAACATAGTTTTCTACTCATCCCTATGCCTCACATAGCATAAAAGATTGATTCATCAAAATGAGTGAGACTCTTGTGTCTCGGGGATACTGTGTCACTTTGCAATTTAAACCCCTAGCAATACATATGTTTAAGAGAGTGTTGTGTTCACATGGGCGCACATCGTGCCTCGGGGCGCAGCAGCTTTTGCCCATCAAAATTAAAGAAAATCCAGATCCTACCTAATGAGATTTGGCTAATAAAATTTTGGATGGGTTATTGTGCTCTCTCTCTCCCTCTTTATATATACTTCTTCCGTCCCTTTTAAAGAGTTTTTTTTTTGCATTTTGGATATCTCACCTAAAAAGTTCTGTTTTCTTTTTAAACACATAAGATCCACACAAACTCATTAATACAATTAAAATATGAAGTTCACATTCTCACTAATACAACTATCTACTACACATTAAATAATAATACTCCTCAGATAAAAAAACAAAAGACTTTCTTACTACAGGACAGGATGGAGGGACAATATAAATAGATGTGGTAGGGTTAGAGCATTTTTCTTTTTTTCCTTTTTTTTAACCTTTTTATTTCTATAAATTTAATTTAAGTTGATGATATCGTGTGTAATATTTCAAAATTTTAAAACATTAGTGAACCTGATCCGATTGCTAAAAAAAAAAAGGTAATGTTTATATATATTTATATCAAAATATCATAATGAATACTCTTCCAAAGGATGAAAGAAGTACTCTCTCAATTTATAAGGTATCAATTTTACTATTTTTGGCGTTCACTTCAAAGGTATCCATTTTCCCTATTTAGTAAAAAAATACACAATATGGTCCACCACTTCCCTCTAATACAACTACGCAATTTATATATAATAATAATACTCATTAATCCACGTGCAAAAAGTAAATTGATACCTTAGAACCGAATGGAGGAAGTATTAGTTAAAATTTTATATAATTATACTGCTTCCATCTGTTTTAACGAGTCTCTATTTTTTTTTTATTTTGAGTGTCCGTTACAAATAGTTCTATTTTTTTTTACACATGATACTCATATGCACTCATTAATACAATAAAAATGGCTCACACACTCACTAATACAACTACTCACTCCACATTAAATAATAATACTCCTTAATCCACGTACTAAAAGTAAAAAGGGCTCTTTAAACCGAACGAAAGGAGTATTAAAATAAAAGAATTTTTCTACTCTAAACCTGAAAATTAATTAAAATATTCCTCTGGAATCTAAATTATTTATTTTTAGCAATTAGGGGATTGAAATATTATACTCAATTCAAAATCTAAAATTATAAAATTATCTAAAATAATTTTTTTTTAAAAAAATAATAATAAAAAAAAAGTTTGCCTCCCTCCGTAATGATTTTATTTTCATATTTATTTTCGCTCGTAAATCATGAAACTAGTTACTTTCGGAGGTATTTTAGTTTTTTAGTAACAATAAATAAATGATAAAGTATGCATATTAAGTGTATTAGATAAGAGGTGATAATTTTATAAATAAAGTGTATAAAGGAAGTTAATTGTTTTGACTTTTTTTATCATTTTAAAAATGTAAAAAATTTGTGGAACGAATGAAAATGAAAAAAGTGAATTATTTTGGAGATTGAAATATTATGTTAATGTCAATAAATTATTAAATGAGTATCGTTAAATACACACCCCTTTTTATTGAATACACTCCCTTATTAAACACACACCCCTGTTTTATTACTTAAATTTTAATTTGATTGTATTCACACCCCCTAAAAACCCAAAATTACCCTTTGTAATTTTGAGAGGATACACACCCCTCCGTCCACTCTGTACACTGTCGTCCATGAATTAGTTTCTCTTGTTGCGTTCACAACACTCCATCGATGGGATGTTACATCCTTCGATTCCATCTTGCACCTTTTGCGAATTTCACAAGGAGACCCGAGTCGACTGAGGATGTTGCTGCAGATCCCCCCGCCCCTGCTGCAGTGAAGTTTTCCGATGGAACAGGGCTGCCTGGGTTCCTTCTTCCAAGTTTCCGTCGTCTCTGACGTGACGGTTTTCATCTTTTAGGCTGCCGATCATCGATGGAACTAATCACAGTATCTCTCGCCTCGATGGATACCGCCTTTAATCAAGCCCTTTCTGCACCTATTGACCGGCCCCAAAACTGTCGCCATTTGGCTTTCTCTCAAAGCCCTTGATTCGCAGATGATTATCGTGAAAATTTTGTAGAGTTTAGAGTCGTGTTCGTGTGAATTTTTGCATGCTTTTTATATTATTTATAGTATTGTATTCTTTTTTTTTTGTTTTTATTTTTGAAGTAAAATGTGTGGAATCATACTATTTTTCATGTAGGAATGAGGTGTATTTGAGAAAAAATTAGAAAAGGAAGAAACAGGAATTAAATCGGGATAAAAAGGAGAAAAAAAGGTTGCAGTTGAAAAGACAACAGAATTAGAAGAGGCTACGACAACACTTTTACTAAGTGTAGATAAATGAGTGAATAGACAACAGCCTTAAGTGTTGTCGTTTCAGCATTATCTATTTGAATTGAAGGAAGCAGAATTTTTAAATAAGAGATCTTCGAGCGAATTTTACGACAACACTTTTACTAAGTGTAGAGAAATAAGTGAATAGACAACAGCCTTAAGTGTTGTCATTTCAACGTTGTCTATTTGAATTGAAGGAAGCAGAATTTTTAAATAAGAGATCTTCGAGCGAATTTTTGCTTCCTCGGATGAATTTTAGGCACAAAGGGCTCTAATCCTCTACTTCGCACTCACAGCCTCCTTTACTTAAAAAATTAAACTGCGCTGAGGGGGCTTCGAACCCGCAACATTTGGGTGGCATGCGTGCGCATTGAACCGCTGGGACAAGACAGGCTTTTGGTCATAAATCGTGCAGAATTATTCTTAAACTCAGTTCCTGGAATCGAATTTTACCCATTTCTCCACTAAAGCCCAATTTTCTACACTTAAGCCCATGACTCAATTGTGCCCTAATTTCTTTTGACCATCCATACATATAAATACCCTCCTTATCATCTTTGGCCCCAAACCCCCATTCCCATTCCTCCACTTGGAGGATACACCTCCTATTTCACACACACTCCTCTCCATCCATCCATCCATCCATCTTTCATTCCATCCTCCACCAATCTAAGAAGGGAAAATCAACACGAAGTGAAGATTTGAGCATGTTGAAGGAAGATCAAGCCTACTTTAAAAGGGAAGCTTATCAACCTTTTATTTGTGATTTTCTTTATTATTTAGCTCAAATGGAGTAAGTCATGGATTGTATTATTTTTGCAATGAATTTTAGTGGCTAGTCCTCATGTGAGGCTAGCCACATGATGGATTGAGACTATTCTATATATGTAGGATTTTTAATGGTTTAATTTAATTGATTTTGGAATTTATCTCATAATCTATGATTACTTGATTTATGTTATGAATTGTGTAGTTAAATTCTCTATTCATAGTGTTAGGATGGTCATTCCAATATTATGTCTAGGGTTTTAGTTGAATCATTTTATTATATGATCATGTATGTTAGTGTAGGGAGAGGTAAGTCATACCCTTCTTGTGCTTGGGACATTCATACGATAATACTTAGTTAATGGATCTAAATTGATCATTAATTGAGTGAGAGGAACCAAACTTATGATCATAGTACCTTCTAAGGGAATTGAGTGTAAGAATCAATCTTAGGGGCTTGCAAACTTGTAAAAAGTTTAGAACCTAATTGTCTTGGCCATAGAGATTATGGAAACATATGTGATTGCTTCTATTCCATTTTCAATGATGTTTGCCATTAGAAACTTGCATGTTTAGGTGATGTCTAGATCTTGATTGTGGTTAAGCCTTGCATACTTCTTAGATTGCTCACCATCACCCATCATCCTTCTCATATATAAATTTTCTATCTTTAATTTCTTTCTTAGTTAGTTTGTAGTGTAATTAAACTCCCCCTTTATTAATTAGTCCTTTTAGAATGAGCATCTTTCGAATACGGATACATACAATTTCTCCCTTGGGTTCGATATTATAAATTTTGTACTTGGTCACCACATCTACACACAACGATAGAGTACGCTTACTCTTATTAATTTGTACCAAAATTGAGACTAAGTTCATAGCGCCGTTGCTCGGGAGAAAGAATTCGATGTAACGTGTTTGAATTTGTTAGCTCTACTTAGGACATTTTTCTTATTTTTGCATTTATATTTGCTTTGAAAAATCTTATTCTAACTTATTCTTCTTGATAGGTACACCAACCTTGATTGAAGAGAAGAAGGAGCAACCAAAAATAGAAAGTGAAGGAAGTTGTAGCAAGCCTTGAAAAGAAGAGTATGAACATGGATGGTTGAAACCATTACTTAGGAGGAAATTATGGAAATCTACTTGATTTGGTTCCACCACAACAATCAATGGGCTATATGAATGAGAGTAACTCTGGGTATAGTTGTCAAATGAGTCGAGCAAGCTCTTAATGCTACAACAATAGGACTTATGAGGAATGACAAAGTGCTTACAATGGAAATACATTCCAATATCATCAAGCATTCCAACAACCAAATTCCTCCGGTTACAAATTTATCCAAAAATAATGCCTTAATGGAGTTGTTTAGAATATATTCTAATGGAAGTGATACAAGGCAAAGTTTTCAACCATGTCTTCCTAGTTATGGGACTCAAGATCTTCAAAGTATGTCAACTTCGTACCCTATGGTGCAACAAGAGTGGATGATGCCAAGTTCTCAAGTAGAGGATATGTTTTACATGCAAGGGAGTAATTTCCAAAATCAAGGAAATTATCTCCAAGAACAAAGTTGGCAACCACCGAGTGAAGAGATAAAGCCATCCGTAGAAGATCGAATTGGGCAACTTATGAAAATGATGTATGAGATGATTGAAGAAAGAAGAGAAGAAAGAAAGAAAGAAGATGAGGAAAATGAGAGGAGATTTGAGGCCCTTGAATGTCAAATGAGTCAAATGATAAGTGAAAGGGAACACTCTTCAAGAAATTGAGAATTTTGATGAAAAGTTTGAAGAAAAGTTGGAGAAAGAAGAGTGTTCGGGGGATGAGGACTCAAGTGATGAAGATCTATTTGAAGATAAGGAAGACAAGGAGAATTCAAGTGAAGATGAAGAATCGAAAGAGGTTTATGAATTCAATGAAGAGGAACAAGGTCTAAAAGCACTTAAAGAAGAGTTCGAGAGTGAAATGAGCATTTCTAAACCTTTTAACTCTTCAAGTTGTATTGAATTTCAAAATATTATTTATATTGACTTTGTCTTACCTATTGATTCTTCTCAATGTCTTAGGTACAAAAGAGAACTTGAAGAAGTGTTGGGAATATATTTGGTAAAAAGGAATAAGTGGTGGTCACGAAAGGAGCGGTCAAGGGAATGAAAACTCAAACGAGTAGAATTTTTAAAGCCAATCTCGAAAGATGCAACGGAGGTCGTTACTTGGCATAAATGCCTAATAGAGGAAGAAGCACAAATATAAAAATTTGATGGCAAGAACGAACGTTATTCTTGGCCATTCCGATGAGTTCTCCATAATCCGTCCGGCTTGAAGACGTTAAACTTAGCGCTAGATGGGAGGCAACCCATCATTATCTTTATTGTTTTCTTTTATTACTTTCAATAAGGATGATGGATTTGATGTTGGTATATTTTGGTTTGATCTTTTTGTTTTGTTTGTGTTTTATGTAGGAATTATGTTAAGCTTGGTGTGGATTTGGAGCATATTGGATTACGAGAAGAGCTATGAGGGATGCTTCAAATGGAGTACCTATTATTTGGCTCAAACTTAATTCTAGCCTTTAGCTAGGAATTAAGTTTGGGGGTTAATTTTTTATGCTCTTGTAGTTCTCATATTATGAACATTTGCACCGGCCCACATATATAGTTTCCTTGTGTCTTATGTCTTGTGTCTTATGTATTATGTCTTGTATTTTTGTAATTTTATTATTTTCTTGTGTTGTTTGTTGTTTGCTTGTGTGTTGGTAATGTGGGTATTGATTGTGAATAGAGAGTTGTTAGTGGAACTAGGATGTTAGATTAGGATATGATAACAAGTGCATTTAAATTGTTCAATGAGCAAAAGGTGATGTACAAGTATACTTTTGATCCTAACATAATGAACTGTGAGATTTTGAGCCTAACCATACATCCTAAATGGTTTCATTTGTTTGTGAGAGGACCGATCATATGTGTATGAACTAGAATTTGCTTGTTGACTCTTCTAAAGTGCTTGTTGGTGAACATTTGAGAAATGATAAGAGGTCATCCTTGATCTTATAACCTATGTCCATAAACACATTTTCCCAACTTTTAATTTAATTGATTTTGGAATTTATCTCATGATCTATGATTACTTGATTCATGTTATGAATTGTGTGGTTAAATTCTCTATTCATAGTGTTAGGATGGTCATTCCAATATTATGTCTAGGGTTTTAATTGAATCATTTTATTATATGATCATGTATGTTAGTGTAGGGAGAAGTAAGTCATACTCTTCTTGTGCTTGAGACATTTATGCGATAACACTTAGTTAATGGATCTAAATTGGTTATTAATTGAGTGAGAAGAACCAAATTTAGGATCATAGTACCTTCTAAGGGAATTGAGAGTAAGAATCAATCTTAGGGGCTTGAACTTGTAAAAAGTTTAGAACTTAATTGCCTCGGCCATAGGGATTAGGGGAACATATGTGATTGCTTCTATTCCACTTTCAATGATGTTTGTCATTAGAAACTTGCATGTTTAGGTGATGTCTAGATCTTGATTGTTGTTAAGCCTTGCATACTTCTTAGATTGCACACCATCACCCATCATCCATCTCATATGTACATTTTCTATCTTTAATTGCTTTCTTAGTTAGTCTATAATGTAATTAAACTCCCCCTTTATTGATTAGTCCTTTTAGAATAAAACATCTTTCGAATACGGATACATACACTTTCTCCCTTGGGTTCGATATTATAAATTCTATACTTGGTCACCACGTCTACACACAATGATAGAGTACGTTTACTCTTATCAATTTGTACCAAAATTGAGACTAAGTTCAGCAGACAGATCGGTCCGCAACTTCAGTGGTCGCTCTGCGATTGCTCTTCCAGCTAAGATTTGTTCATTGGTCTCCATTCGTGAGCCTTCTCCTACTTACTGCATTTCTTTTTCTATTTTGGACTCTGTCCACTGTGAAAATTGTGTTCATTATCTGTTGTGTATTGTTTCTCTATTAGACTTGAATTATTCAATGTTTTGATTTGGCTTGCAATGTTTTACTTTTCAGCTGCGTCCTGGTTAAGCATTATTCTGATGTGTTAGAGTTGATTTAAAGCCACTATAAAGTAATGATTTGGTGGGATTTGTGTTTAATAGTTGAAATTGAGCTAGAATTCCTTTTTTTTCTTGAAGAAACTCCATGCTATCTACTTATCTTATTAATTCAATAATGAGAATGAGTACTCATGACGTGTTTCAGAAAATATTTTTGTCATATGTGAATTGATTTGCGGTTGTGAGAAACTTGCCTTTATCTTATTTGTATTTTGATTGAATGAAGAAAATTCTTGTTTGAAAACTTTACATTGTGAGATATCTTTTTAGTATTATTTTTGTCTCTTGCTTTGAAATTTTGTTTAGTTATGTTATTCTCTCTCTCATTATATATTTAGTCAAAGTGATTCCAAGTTCTGATTTTGATTTTTCTTGGCAGTAGTTGAACATGTGTAGTACATATTGACCTTTTGTGTTGGACTCACATAGCCCTGAAATTTTAATAGATCCCCATTTTCTTTGTATAGTTTCTTGTGCATGCTAATTAGTCATATTACCCTCTGCTGAAATTTAGTATTTCCAGAGATAAACTCCTTTTGGCCCTCTGGACAATAAGAAAGTGGAAACAAAACCCCATTCTAAAATTACTCCATTATTATGATTAATGTTGTTATTTTAGGTTTATTTACATTGTTTTTGAAATTTTTGTTTTAGAATTAACAGTAGAGTAGGTGGTTTGGTTGAATGGAAGGGTGGGTAGGTAGTTTCAGGAATTTGGTTTTGTGATGATCGAAAATGGAGATTTGCCTTAACATGAAATATAGCCGTTGAAGATGGAGACCGTGTTGTGTGTGTATGTGAGAGAGGGAGAGAGAGTGTGTGTGTGTGTGGGAGGGAAAATAGTTAAAAAGGTGTGGTTGGATGGGTACACGCTCGGCTCATCAGGCAAAACTATAATAAAAGCCTTCTTAACCTCTTTAAATGCACCTTAAGTGATTTTAATTAGGAGGAGGAATGATTCTAATTCCTTGAAAACTGATGACAAGTCCTTGGTGTTTATGGAGTCCACCCCATGAATGTAAGTTATATCATCTTCAACATCATCTGTTGTCATCATATCTTACTCTTACTTCATACTTCACTTATTGATTCAACCAAAATAAAAAAAAACTAAATATTGTTTGGATATGATCATCCGCCGAATTCTTACTGCAGGAAGAAAATTAGCAACTTTTTTTTTTAAATATTTCTTTAAATGGGGAGGTTTGGTGATGCAGCTGCAGTGGTATAGAAAATAAGGGAATCTTTTATCTTTGCCCTAACTTTTGGTTTACATTCATCCTAGATAAAATTATCACTTTTTACTTTTTTTTACATAAATAACTATCAGTAACAGTAAGTAAATAGTAAAAAAATTCCATATACTCTCTCCGTCCATCCTTAATCTATCCATTTTATTATTTTGGGTCGTCCACTCTTAATCTATCAATTTCCTCTTTTAGATACATGGGACCCACAAACACCACTAATACAATTAAAATATAGAACCTACACACTCACTAATACAATTACCCACTACATATAAAATAATAATACTCCTTAATTTTCGTGCAAAAAACAAACGGATAAAGTGACTGTGGACGGAAGGAGTATATAACAAATGAAGTTTTCACTTTATCTCATCATAAGTCCCTTTTTTATGTGAATAAAGGTGAAGGTTTGAATTCTAATTAGTCATTTTAGTGTGAAACATTTTATAATCTTGGTACTCATCTAATTATTGACATTATACTTGTTAGGAAAAGAAATCATAAGGGTTGTATTAATAATCTGTTGTGATGAAATTGCAAGAGAAATGCAGTGAAGGGATACCTATTTGAAAGATTAGTGGCTGATGATGTGAGACATCAATATTCTTCATTACGTTATTTTAATGTATACATTGCACTGTAAAAAAGTCTGAAAATTCATTTTTGAGATTTCACCTCCTAAACCTTATGGAAATTAAATGAAAACCAAATTTTAGTCGTTGATGATTCTCCTAGTTTTGAATCAGTAATGAGGCAACAAATCTTCACGCTTTTAAAATTTAAATTTTTATAGTTATTCTGTATGTAGATTTTCTATGTTATGTGTATTTTGAGAATGTTTAATGTGATTATGTAAACTTGGGATGGAGCTTCCCCTCTTAGATCTGTACAGCTTTTGGAGTTGGGGTAGAGTTGTCATGCATAAGCCAAAAAACCACACTATTGTTGCATTGGATTATTCGACTGAAGAGCCTAACTATGATCAGGTGATGCTTTTTTTTAATTGAACTAGCTTACTTGTTTGAGAATCTATCTATGGTGCCCAGATATGCATAAGCCATGTCTAGTTTGTCATGCTCGATGTGTTTCTGTTGGAGACGAGCTTGCTTCTGATATGTAAGTGTGATTTAACATTTATATGATTTTACTCTCTAAATATTAGATTATTGTATCTTGCATAAAATATCCAGTATTAAGAATCTATAGTTGAGTTTTTTTCTCACACTCTTAGAAGTGTAACTGGATTCTTTAGAGTGCATCTTGATTTGTCGGCTGAAGATCTTCATGTTCCGGACCTTACACAACTATGGTCTAGATGGCATAGGTTGGTCTCTTTGTTTTGTTAAAACTGCATCTACCCATACTTTAATCTTTTACCTGTGGATATAATATTATGTACTTCCAATATCATGTATGTTTGCTCAATCATTTATTAACTTTTGACATTTATAATTGATCAGGAATTCTTATGTAATATATGGTCATGAAGCTACTATTGAAGTTGCAAAAACATCATTGACATGGAGAATGAAAGTGGAGATTAGAATTGGGTATATTCTCGTTATAATTTGCGGCAAGATCATATATGAAGAATACATTTAGAAGATCAAGATTGTGATAGATTTGTTATAATGCATTGTTATTAAATTTGTTTGTGTGAGACTCATGAGATGTAAATTTAGTTAGTAAAAATGATATTGATTTAGTTTTGTCTTGAAGAATACATTAGAGATTTTAGTTAAATTTTGAATGTGTATTGATGTAATGGATTGGTGATGAATTTCTCAATAATATATTATGGTTTTTGAATTTTTTATCATATTTTAGAGCAGGTAAAAAAATGATTAAACGGCTACGACAATGGGAATTTCCTATTATTACATGTATGTTTTTATAACACCTCAAACAACAACGGGATACTACCTACGATCACGAGGATAAACATTGTGAGAAATTTACAACAATGGTGATTATTCGTGGTACGAATAATTGCCTATATGGCCTTTTTAAAGTCGCCTGTTTGGCTTATTCATTTGACGTTGTCAATTTTTGTTACTTCTTGTACTCTCTGTTCCCTCACCCTTTTTATTTTCATTTACCTTTTAATAAAACGCTTGCTTCACTCCTGTCCCAAATTTCAACTAAGGCAAATCTTTAGTAACATGAGACATTATATGTTGTCTCGTTTTGAAACAAGACAAGATACTGTAATTTCTGCAGTTGAGGTACATACATGAGCAAGCATAAAGTTGCTAGTGAATTCGGATTTATCTTATTTTTTACAGTGCTTTTTTAAAAAAAATTATTTTATGCTTCCTATGAATTTTTGGGTTAGCAACCAAATACACACAATCATGATACATGTCATGCATGTCACAGGAGAAAATGTGCACAAGAAAACATGTATATTGTGTATTAATTGTCCTGCTCTCCTACAAACTGAAGTAATCAAATGAATAAATATACAAGTGTAAAGCAGAATGCTCATTATATATAAGATGATAAGACATTTGTTTAAAAAAATTGAGACAAAGGTCACTGCCAAATCATTTAGCGAAGGAAACAAGAAGATACATAAGGTATGCATGTGTTAAAAACTAAATAGTAAGACAGAGCATTAAAAGTGGAAAAATATCACATTAAAAAGTATGTCATGCATGTGACGTGCAACGCACGTCTAAAAAACTAGTCTCTAAAACATAATGTATAAATCATATGACTAAAATGTTGATTAATAAATAAATGCATTAATTCGTCTTCTAAGACGTAGTTAGTGTCTTCTTTTCATTTGACACTAATCCTTGTTCGTATAGGGTTTCCTACTCAGCTGCTTCTTGTAGACGATTTATAACATAAGCTGTGGGAACATTTGGCAATGGTGTGTCTGGTTTTAGAAATACCTGCATATCAATAATATATTAATTAATATCATGAGTGATAAATAAAGTATAATTGATAAAAATAATTACCTCTACGAAATAGTTTCCATTATGTAACGCGATACAAAGCACTCTGGAAACTTCGGGAGGCGATGTACTCAATGGTAAAAATGTAAAGCTCTATAGGGGAGTTAATGTAACCAATGCCATATTAAAGCATGATGCAACCAGATGCCCCATTTCAGGCAATGAAAACCAATATGGTTTTTTAGCCAGTCTTGTATAATAATTCAACATTGTCTTCATCAAATCCACACGTCCATGTACCATAAAAACAGCATTGTACAACTTCTCGTGTACTTCCAACTCCCTGTAAAGTTCACCGCGTACTCTACCCCATGAATGTTCTCCATAACCCAAATGATCTGCAACTACACAATATCCACAATGTCCATCTCCCAAAACATTTTTATATCCAAGGACAAATTCTTGATATTCAGATGGTAAAGCATCAAGTATCGCCCCATCTATCTTTGGAGTCTATTTTAAAAAAAAAAAGGAAAAAAAGTGTTATACTGTGAGGAGAGAATAATGTATAATAAAATGTCAATTTCGTCTTAGTAAGTGAACATGTACCTGTTTCTTTCTCTTGCAATCATTAGTGGATATTGGTTTCTTAAATGTAACTGCACCCTTCTTTTTGTTAGATTTCGGACGACCACGAGTACGTATAGCAACCTTAGGCTCTAATAGTGTAGTGGTGACTGGATTTACTGCCTCTATTATTCGCTTAAGAATGAACTCCCTCTCTGAATTTTTTGAAATTTCGAATGTGTTGCTCACACAATCAAAAACCTTCATCAATTGAAGACGCTACTCGTCATTATCATCCAAATCAATTGAATTTGATGACATGTCAAGATTTTTCTAGAATTTATCAACAAAATCTAGTGTAATGGGGGGTACCCAACTGAACGTGTATTGCAATATCGTGCACACAAGGCAAATCAAACACTATTTTATTTGTGCATGCACACCCCTCATGGTTGGCATCAACCTCGTTCACCCGTACAAACTCCTCATGAATTTTCTCTAAAGCTGGTATGACCACTGCACCGCGTAACAACTCGAACACTTTTGAATTAAACTTGTGCAGTGCCCTGTTGATACTCTTTTCAAATGAGTGCTTTATTGCGTTGTGTGACGTTTCAAGTAGTGTGTGAATATAGAACCAATTTGTTTCAAAATTCCCTTTGCTGGATTTTAATTATCTCTTTAATGCTGAATGATGGCTTTCTACCCTGAAAATTAAATAATAAAGTAGTTATAACAAATTTAATTATTTTAAGTGAAATTAAACTACATGTAATACGATATTATAACCAAATACCTGCTCGTTGTTGTGTTGCCAAAATGCATGACTTTATTCGCCCAGGCTGAGACGAATTTCTCCTTGTATGGAACAATCCATTGATCCATTACATACCCAATAGCCTCGGGATAATTTGAAAAATCTTTCTAAAAAATAGTCAGTTGTTCATGAAATGCCATTTCAGATTTTGCAAATACCAGCTCATTCCAACCATAGTTGAATAGGTTCCACTGTTCATTAGTAGTGAATTTCTTCTTACATGCTTGCAAAACATTTCTGTTGATATGCCACCTACAAAGAAAATGATGGGTTGTGGGTAACGTGGATTCAATTGCTTTCATTAATGCTAAATCTCTATCTGTAACAATCACATTTGGAAAAGATCCAACCATCAAATCTTTCAAAACTTCACATGCCCACGTGTAGTTATTTTCTTGTTCCAAATTCAGATAGGCACATACAACTTGAAATGTCATGGCGGTTGATGTGACACCCACAATTTCCATCAAAGGCAAGTTGTAGGTATTAGTTTTATAAGTGCAGTCCATCACCAACACATTTGGAAAAGCACGCAATAATGTGATGCTTGTTGGGTGTGCGTAAAATAGATCTTTACAATATTTGAACTTTCTAATCTTCTGTCTTTGAAGGAATATCCATGAGCATTTAGCTTCCCCATAAGAAACTTCATTTGTGACTGGTCATCCCGTTTAGCAATCCTATATTTCGTTCGACAATTATATATAGTACTTATGGTGGAAGTGTTCTTATCAAACTTATACCGAAGAGAATGCAATATATCCTTCGGTGCGGTGTTGGTATTTGCATATCAACAACAAACTCTTCCTCATCGACCGATAGTCGACCGACATAAGAATGGCCCTCTAGATATTTTCCAAATAAATGATTGTGTACACCACACTGAACTTCCAATACCCATTCACCTAACATGGTTATTTGTTTCCCTTTTAAAGCAAATGGACATCCTATTTTTTTCGTCCCAGTATTTCATATGACATCAAACTTTCGTTTTAACTCATCTGTGTGATCATCTCTCTCAAGCGATTCTCTTTTCTTTTTTCCCTTGAACTTACGATACTCGCCACTGCCTTCACAACCCAAATAAACTCTTGACATTTTATCCCCATGATTATTCTTGGACCTCTTCACAATAATGACCATAAGATAGATTCTTCTAACTTTTCTAACCCAATCTATCAAAGCTTGGCGAGACTCAAATACTTCTGTTGTTGCAAATGCTTCAGTATAATCGGTGTACTCTATGTCATCCTGAACTTGAATATTTAGATTGTCCTGTGGCATGTGAAGTGAATAAAACCACATTACTCAAGCGTTCAACACTATGTAATTTATTCCAACATGCTGATTTTTTATATGAATACATTTCCCAAATACATTGCTTGACTCGAATGTTAGGATAAACAAGTTTAACCTCAATTAACGTACAACTCTACATAAAAACTATGTAGCATTCGTATAAGCATGAACACTATGTAGCATTCATATCAACATGAAAACTTGTATAGGTATTTAACAAATGAAATCGGTTTCTATATTGTTGTTATTGACAGATTGTGGTTTGGAGGTTTTTGCACCGAGTAGAAGATTCAGATGTACTGGGTAAAAAAAAGCACTAGTTATAATTGTATTACTTCAATACATTCCTAGGTTTGTGAGGTTTATTCCTCTTACTTTGGAGTTAAAGAAGAGTCAAGGCGTGTTTGCAAAAACAGCATGGACTGGTGCAGCTTATTTCTTGCTATGGTTCCTGCTTGCTAGTCATGTAAGTTAATATTGTCCACCAAGTTCTGATTTTATGTTCTAGTATTTTTACGTGGTCAACATTCAATTATCTAAACCATGGTAGTGGACCTACAAGCCGTGTTGGTCACCAGACTAACTCAAATTAAAACTTAATATGAACAAAAAATTATTAAGAATGTACCTAGGACAAGTGTCCAATCTGTAGGAATGTTATGCATATTTTTTACGTTAATTTGTTGCCTTTTAATTTCTTAATTATCAACACAAAGTTAAAGTCCTCAGCTAAAGAAGTTATCTTATTCTATTGATAAAATATATGTGGTGTTAGTTAAGTAAACAAACATAAACAGCATCCTTGGAGTCATGTAGTACACACGCACGTTATACAGAAATTAATAACTCCTAATTATCGTATATGCTATTTCAATCAGTAGTGCACAGTCGAGTTTATATAATTAAGCATTAATGTTTATTGTGATAGAGTGATAACGATCATTGGTTTCTGCGAAAGTGGTGTCCGATGTTATGGTATTTATTGACAAACTACAATCTGTTGTTGACGTTTAGTGATGATTTAATACAAATTCAACAAATTCAATGAAAACTATATATAAAATACATTAAAATAATAAACTAAATCAAAGATTAACAATTAGGGTTTATACAAAAATATAGAAGTGATGAACTTGTTCATAAAAATAATAAATTAACTTACATTAACTTGCTTTTCTGTCTTCATCTCAATACGTTTTCATCTTTTTTCATCTCAGTATCTTTCTCCATCCCAAGAGATATGTAGAATTCACAGGAGTGTATATGACGTGTTATAATTTAGGATTTATTTAATTTATTTAGTATAAAATAAAATATATACAGGGTGTGTATTTAACAAATTAAGAATAATTTAGACTTTTTAAAAATATATATTTTAATTATATATTAATGGGGTGTATTCAATAAAAGGGGTGTGTATTTAGTCTATGTCTTATTAAAAATCTTAAAAGACATATTAATTAATATATGAAGTTTAATAGATTGTAGTAATATTTTCTTTTGTCAGTTACTACTAGGCTAGGTTGAATATGAGCTTGGATCGTAAGTTGGATTGGTCAGAATATGGGCTTGGATAGTAGGCTTTGCGAGCTTTATAAAAATTTATTACCTACTCAAAAGTCAAAACCCATAATAATATTTAAATTTCAGCTCATTTAACTCACATTATTCAGGGATTGAGCTCGGGGCCGGGTCGGTTCATGACGAGCTGGGCCTAAAATGTATTGTGTTGAAACTTGAATGCTAATGCCCCTGCATGCATCCGCCTTTGATAACGGGCACACTAGTTTGACTCTCAAATTTGTGTTCTTTGATTGAAATTTGGAATAAAATATATAGGAATTTTTCTTTCTTGTTAATTTAGTATAGGTACATGAGAATATAGAAGAAATTTGTATAAATTTTTTCTTTCGTTTAATTTGGGTGTAGGTGAATATTGATATTGAAGAACTGAACAATACATGGTGAGAGATTTGATTTGCGTACACACCGGACAAATGAGCGTCTTACATCCTTAAAATTATTTTTTATTTTTAGTTATAATTATGGATGTTTTAGACTTTTCACTGTTTTATTTTATTTACCAAATAATGAAATGAAATTAATCTTGATCTAAGTACATACTACTCCGTACAAAATGTGGTCAATTGATTTCTCTGACGTAGATCCAAGTATAATTATATTATGTATATAATTATATTATGTATGATGGATAATTGTAATAGTATGAAAGGTGAATCACATATGTAAACCTTTCAATAAAAAGGAAAAATGAGTGCCTTCAAAATAGTAAAATGTGGATCATTTGGCTAGACAAAGGGAATACTAAACAATAATAATATATTAATAATACTCCAATAAAAAGAGTTACTTTACTGTTTGCTTGAAAATTAATAAACATAGTATTTTAATATGTAATAGGTTGACAAATAATATTTTAACGCATAATTGTATTATTGTTGTGTGCGTAGACACCATAAAGATATACTATTAATTATTTTATGTGATCCCTATCTACCAAAAAGGAAAATGTAACTCTTGTTAGAGTCGACAAAGGGGCATGTAATTTTCTTAAATTAATGATTTATATTTTCCCTCTTATCTCACGCAGATTACCAAACTAGCCCTTAATTGTTATCCGACACAAATTTTTTTCATCGTATCGTGCTAAGCTTATCAGATCATGTTGACATAAAACACCACATAATAATAAAAAGACACCCCTATCCATCAATGAATAGACCACCGTGTCATGATGCACAATCACACACCAGTTTGTGAAACAGAGTGACGGCATAGAAAGAAGAAATACAGTGTGAGACGCAGCTGGAAAAATAG
Source organism: Pogostemon cablin (assembly GCA_023678885.1). NCBI lineage: Eukaryota > Viridiplantae > Streptophyta > Magnoliopsida > Lamiales > Lamiaceae > Pogostemon > Pogostemon cablin. The sequence continues at coordinate 16,615,292 of CM042960.1, forward strand.
TCGTGACTCGTGGGCAATCAAACTTAGAACACCAAAAGAACTGTCTCCTAAAATGAATCATTGACAAAGATATGATTGGCCTACTATAAAATCATTGGAAATTGGAATGCAAGAATTCATCCTGCATCTCAATTCGAAACCGAAGATTCAAATGAAGAAACATAGATTCGATACGAGTTAGATGCAGAATTGGGCTCCATTTCCGGGAGACGATACCAAGTGACATATATATATATATGTATGTACATTCACATACCTAGCGCCATTTCCAACCGTGAGCTATAGGATGATTGTTTCAAAACGATTTCTTGAAAAGAAGACCTCAATGAGCATTAGCATGGAGATTTTTTCTCCGTGAAAATGTATTTCCATGGTACATGTATGAAGACAAACCCTAGAAATAGAATTGACAACTCTGCTTCACCTCTGTTGTTACCTATAAAATTAGAAATGTCACCAACAGTTTTACTATATTCGTTCAAGGGAAAGTTGCACGTTGATAGATTGAGCAAACTTACCTCAAGGTCTAGTGCCAAGCAACTCCTGGGGTACTAGTCCTGGCACGAGCCTCGGCCAATGATACAGCCATGGCTAACATCATTTGCTCCTCAAAACTCTCGGGAACAATTGGGCCGGTGAAAGGTTGAACGCTGCACTGATTCTCATCTTCCTGGGGAACTACAGAAGAACTTACAGCAATATCAAATTCATCAGAACCTCCAAAACTAGTTCCCACTTCAGCCATGTCAGATCTGTGGTCTACCCACTCTCCAGCATCCCCGATCATCTCCAACTGGTTATCAGGTGATACCACATTGGCACTCTCAGCAGGAAAATAGCTTTCAGATTCTTGACCTTCCTGATTCATGTACCTGCTAATCCCGGGCATGTTATACGCAGACATTTCCCCACCATAGTTATTAGATGCCTCTCCGCTCATCTGCCGACGTTCAGCAAGAGCAGCTATTGCACAAGCAAGACCACCGGAAGGAGACGATGATGATCCAGCTACTGAGGCAACTGCTGTCAAGGAGCTACAATCTTCTGCCATGTACTCTTCTAACTGCACAGCATCACTGTAAGATTGATCCTGGCGCTTCCCACGTTCCTATCACAATCACAAGGTGATGGAATTCAAGTACTTAAGAATATGAAGACACTAAAACTCAAATATAACAATTAATCAATTTAATGATAAAACAGCACAAACATTGCCATTTTCAATGCATATGTTAGTGTGCAAAGTAGTTAAAGCTAGTAGATGAGAATAAGTGATATACTCAGCAAATTTCATCAATATTTTCTTAATTCCACTGTTTTCATTAGGATTTAAGGTTCTTAATCTACTCCAAATGGTAAATTTAAGGATTTGCACTACAAATGAAAATAATATGAGCCTTTGAAGGGGAAATACCAATCTCATCTCTACTTGTTAGTTGTTCCCATCAAATCCAATAGTTCAAATCCATAATTTCAAGCTCCAGTTATAAGTTCAAAGTACATTCATGGAACCCACCACTATGACCAGCATTTGTTTAATGAGTACTACATATTTTAGTTTTTGTCAATGTATAACAACCATCCCTTACGAATCATCATAATAAATTACAAGAATCATAAACATCATCATAGCCTGTTCCCACCACTTGAGGGTCGGCTCTTCAAATAAGTGATCCATCACTTAATACAAAATCCAGTATGTCTTCCTAAACCACCTTCATCCAATTTATGGGATCTTCTCATATAACATCAATTAGACACCACTTGTATTGATGGTCTTAAAGATGGAATATAATTGACATCCAAGTAGTTTGAAAATTCCGAATGAATAGTTGAGAACTACTTCTGGTCAAATGAGGAGATTAAGTAGGCCTGTTTCCTCCAGATAGATGTGAACAAACATGATTTGGAAATTATTGTTGCACTATAATGTTAATGAATGCTTTTAGGAAGAAAAAACAATTGAGTCCTAAGCTTGAAAGTTGCACAAAACCCAAGATTCAAACAATGATATAAAGTAAAAAAAAAAAATGACCCCTGAATTGCTTGTGTTTCACACTTATAATGGTTTCAGAAGTACCTGAATCGACAGCCAAATGGCTTCCATAACCATTATATCCTCAAGATCAAGGTCAAACTCTTCATCCCTGCATTTTTAAAGTATCATAAGAGTGACATTTGATCATATTTCATCTCTAGAATGAAATCATTAATTTCAAAGGCTACAATCATTATCAAACTTATATTTGAATTTTAAAGGGTTACAGAATTTGCTATCTTACCTTTTCAGTTTTTTTGCACTTTAATGTACAATTTCTTTTGTTAAAATTTGTGTCCAACTAAATTACTTCACTTTGCCATCTAAGATAGACACAGGGTAACATATATAGAGAATGCTGAATAAGAATCAGTTGGAGGATCATTTGAAATGGCAAAGTGCAACAAAAAGTAAAGTTCTGAGTGTAAATTGCAATTAAAAAGAATCTGAATGGTCAAGTGCAAAAACCCAAGTTTGGATGACACTTTCAAAAAACCCCAAAAATAAATATACAGAGAAACAAAGAATTCCAAAGGTGATATGCATGTGAATTGTGAATGTGTGTGGTCACATAAAACTACACTTGATGATCATGCTAAGATTTCACTCTGTAAAATTTAGTTACATGCCTGTAGGTCCAAAATCACAATCAAATCTAAGGAAGCAATAGCATTGGTTTACACATCCCCTTTTGGCTTTTGCGTAGACTCTAGCGCTTCCCCCCCCCCCCCCCCCCCCCCCCCCCGGGAAAATCAACTAAGTTCAAACTGGAAACAAAGAAAATGTATACAGTGCTTTGACTCTAAACACTTGGTGCAAATAAAATAAAATTTGGAAAAAGAGGGAAAACGAATTTCGAATAGCACCGGCATTTTATGGCTTTGCTCCCACTTTTTCTTCACACACCCACAGAGGTGTAATCTAGTTTCCTTTTGCATGTGCATACATCTCTCAAATCTCAAAATTTCATACAAGTGGTAATTGTCTGCCACAAGAGCTGTCCACAAGTTACACGTCCAAAACATATACTGAGAACTTCTGTGAAGCAGTTTAGCTTGACGAGGAGGTCCTAAATCGGTTTGAGTTCGAGATTTTATCCAGAGAGCCAAGTAACAAATCAGGGATTATTCCTAGTCTAGCGTCAAAGTCTGAAAAGAGGAGAATGGAATGCTCAATTAGATGATGCATGGAAGAGGTCAGCACCTAGAAAGGGACATCCCCATAGATCTTGGAAAACTAAGTCCCACACTCACACTATAATGAGACCTAGAAACAACAAAAACACCTTGAGGTAGTGATATGAAAAATTCTACACATCCGGCATATTAGGAGAGGAAGATTTTGAGAAAATAAATAATTATATAAATAATAACACAAAGTCATAGCCTTAGAAAACAAAGAAAGCAGTCTATTGTCCACTCAGTGTGTCCCTGTTATCACTTGTAAGATAGCCTTAGAAAACAAAGAAAGCAGTCTATTGTCCACTCAGTGTGTCCCTGTTATCACTTGTAAGATAGCATCCATACTCTAAGCCATTCATAATTTCATATGACATGGTGCAACTGCCACGCTTGATTGGAAAGTGTCAAAGGAGTTGTAAGTGACAGAAGTAAGGCCCCCAAAATAGGGGCTAATCTTGCTCTAAACCAAATAACTACACATTGACTCGTAAACTGTGCAAATGCCCAGGAGTTCTTGACTGACTGAGTTAGTCAAGGAATGTCAGGCCATAGATGTTGGGGGCAAGAGGTGCATGGATGAGCAAAGGGTTTTCTAAAGCTTCAGATGGGTAGCGTGCCTCTTGTTAGTTAGGACATAACTTATCTACAAACCCTACAGCTTGACATTTTCCTATTTGACACATTATCACCGAATAAAATAGAGATAATACAAAAGAGAGATCTCAATTTTGGTCAATTTTTTTGTTTGTTGATGCACCGGTATCCGATCCGTAGACCGACTAATCCGGGGGTGGCCAGAACCCACCGTCCACTAGCGGGGACCCCCATTTCAAGCCAGAGCTTTGCGCTTTGTATGGACTGGCCCCTCAGAGGTTGATCGCACCTGCGGGTTTTGAACATGAGACCTCTGAGAATTTCACCCTTAGGCACCCCAAGTCCTCACCGCTAGGCCAACTCAATTTTGGTCAATTAACTTAGGTTAAATCAAATTTTGGTCCTTAAACTTTTAACTTTTTCAATTTTAGTCCTTTTACGTCAATTTCGTCATTACTGAGATTATCATTTTAGGGAAGTGCCTGTTCGTTAAGTTTCTGGACTAAAGACTAATGTGCTGGCTTTAAAGTTCACTTGGCGAGTCAAGCGAGCCTTTTACACCACATTCGACCCTCATTATATATTATTCTATTCATTTTAATTTTTTTGCTTTAAAATTTTCTCAAAACATTCGAGTCTCTTAGCATAAGCATAATAGTAATCTGAAGCTTTGCCAGTGCGTCCCATGCTGGATTCTGGTCATTCAGTATTTCAGTAGATTTCTATTATTTAGACCGGAAACATGTCATCCAAATTCCAATGCATCTAAGCAAACTAAGGGAATAGTCAAGATTTAGGGCAAGGGAATCGACATGAAGAGTATCTCATCCAACAGTAAATCAAATATGAAACCCTTTACCTCAAGCTCCCATATATTGCTATTTGTGGAGGTATTATCGTGAATCTCAAGTCTAGCTAATATCAAGTTTGTTCATCAAACTATTGCAATTGGACCACTACAACATTACTACAAGTACCACTAACCTTTGTTTCTCTATTGTTTACCAGTTTTAGCTATACTACAAACACCTGTAATAAAAACGAAAAAAAGGTTGCATTTAGATTGAAGATTTGAAATGCAATCATTTGAAATAAAAATTTCCCTCAAAAAATTAGTTCAAAATGAGGATGATGGATTCCAAATCCATGCCACTCCAAATGAAACCCAAGTTCCAACAGAATCAAGTTAATATAAAATTTAGAGTAGAAGAATACTGATTGCATTCTGCCAATGCCCTTTATGAACGACTTACATAGATTTTCCATCACCGTGTCAAGGGAACTTTGCATTAATTCATGACTTTATGAGTTACAAGAGACCATTAAAGAACATGATTTCCTCAACAGTAACCTGCTATCCCCATCAAATTGTTCACTCTAGACAAAACCTAATCCCTTCCCTGATTATTAACTTCCTAAAGGGAGGTCCAGTTAATTAGATAATTTGCAGCCAATTGCTAATTTTGGCTCATTGACAAATAAAAAATGGTCTCTCTTTTATCTTCCTGAAACCAATATACCTAGAAGACAGGCTAAAATATGCACAAACCAAGGGAAAAGACATGTTGTAAAGCAGCAGTCTGATTTCTAGACTAGAAATTTTATTGCAATCCAATCATATTAACGAATAGGCGATGCCTTTAATAGTGTATTAGCAATTTCAATAAATTTAATGCCCCAATACTGTAAAAACTCAAGAAAGAAAAAGCCATTAAGCTTGAGATATAGCTACAACCATAAGCTTTAAGAAACAAGCCCACTGCTAAAGAAGAATGAAACCAACATGAACTATCCATACTTATAGTTAAACCTTCCATGATAATTTAGATTATGATGCACATTATGCACTCAAAATTGTTTCCAAGCTGCAAAGTATTAAACACTAATTCAAATTTAACATTGACAACTGATCTGCTTTTCGTTATATATCATATTAGAAAGTAGTGGTAAGATGATCGAATCCTATTGTGATGAATCTTGGGCCAAAAGGATCTTAATAAGTATTATCGCAATAGACAAGCCCAGAGAAATTCAAATTCAATATAAATTTATTAAACTAACCAAGATCTAATATATAGACCTCTTGATCCTCAGAAACACATAAATTTAGGAATATGCCAACCAGATATGCAATGCAATTCAGTTACAATAAGCTGACAGCAAGAAAATGTTATACCTTGTGTGCCTTTGTCGAGGAGACGGTCTTATTGCAGAAGTAGCATTCAAATCATGAGACGCAACAATTTCTTCCCTCTCTATAGTGGTAACGACAGATGGTACTGCATACGTATAGGACAATGAGTGCATGAGTAAGAAAGCCAAGACCTGTTAATTCAGTCTTATATCAGTTACCTCTAGTTGAGTAGTAATCAACTTCAGTTGGTGCTCTCATACTGTTAGACGAGCAGATTTCTCTTTGTTTCAGCATCCTATCCTCTTCATCCTGAAGTTCTTGTTGCCTCATCCTTATTTTGGCTTCTATAACTCTTTGTTCTTCCTACAGGCATAAGTTAAAATACAATTTTCTGCAAGGAGAATACCATCTGGGAAATACAACTAAAGAAAAATTAGAATCCAAAACCGATAGGAAACCACTCACAAGTTGCTCCAACCCTTTCTCCTCCATTGTCTTAACACCTCGATACTCCACAGCGTAGTTTGAGGTTTTGCAGAAAGGACACCTTTTAACAGTTAAGATAAACAAAAAAATAGAACGCAATGCAACCACAATGTAGATGGAGATTTATAGAGGTGCATGTGTGGGTTTGTTCCAATGCAAACACAGAGACAAGCAACTTTTGCCAAAATCAAATCCAAAGAATCAAGGATACTGTGTTGGTCGGGTAGAATTAGGTGTCTTCATCTGCAAAAAGCACTCTACAAAGGGCACAATTCAATACAATCACTAAAAATTAAAAAATAAAGCAGAATAACAAATCATCGCTGCTCAAAGTACAGTAAAATATGAATGATAAGGAAAATCTATACCAGTACAAATGCCTTTCATGCAACATCTGGATCGATTAAGACTTGGATAGTACTGTAAAATCCAAAACAAACAAGAAAAGTATTAGATGAAAGGCATGTTGCAAGAACTGAGAGGGGACACACATACTACACATTATACTTTGCAATTCTGAGAGGTGCAAATCCTCAAGAGAACAAAGACGTTTAGATATTTCCAACCAAAACATTCTTTTTGTTCTAGGCTTCTAGTTCAAAACAAACAGAATGATGTGAAATCAAAGTAAAGAAGCAAGTAAAAACGCTCTTTAGTCAGTAAATTAATGCAATTGCATGGTAATAGATTCAGGATAACCTATTTCCAAATCTTCCAACATATAGTGACCATGCGATTTGAGAGCACCATTCCTTAGTCCAGAAACCAATTAGAACAACATGAAATCATTTTTATCATAAGTAATCTACTTCAAAGGAGGACGAAGTAGTATAATCACCAACATTGCAGGAAACGAAAAAATAAATACACACACAGAGATAGATATAAACAGATAACTGAATAATCCAAGAGTATAATGATAAGACTACAAACCAAGAAACAGATAGGGCATTCCTCAAGGTCACAGCCAATATCATCGTCACCAGGGTAACAAGGTGCAAGTTTTGAGTCCAGAATCAGCTTCCTTAGCTTCTTGTGATCCACATCTCTGTGTTGGTACAACCCCTGAGGCCTAGTGTACTTCTCGTCCACCACCTGCCTCCTCCTCCCTAATTTATTCCCCATCCAATGAAAACCAACCCACAACTTCCTCTCTCTCTCTCTCTTCCTCGGTATAAAGCGCTCAGTAGTTCACAATTATAAGGAGATTCCTTCAGAAACCAACAAATTTCTCACTGTTTCATAACAAGACTTGAGAGAATTTGCAGCGGGGACACATCGAAACACCCTGCAGAACACAGAGATAAGACAAAAACCATCAGTTTTCTCTGAAATAACAGAGGACCACAAATTATACTCGAGAAAAATGGAATCCCACCTAAAAGAAACAAATGGGAGTTCAAGAAAGAATGGGATTCGAGGGTACTGAAACTTGGAACAAGAAAATATCGTCCCCGAAGGAATTCTCAAGAAGATAGAGAGAGAGAGAGAGAGAAAGAGGAGTTCCCCTATGTACAAGCATACAAGTATGTGTGTTTGTGTAGGTGAAAATGCACACACAAGGAGAGAGAGCGGGGGGTGAGGAAGATGAAACAAGATCAGAACTTTCTCTGTTGATATCTGTGTTGTATCGCGTGGGTATATACATCGGCGTATACGTGGCTTGTGGGTGTATATTTGTTTTCTTGATTCGGTGTTACCTAGATAAAAACTACTCCCTCAGTCCCAAATTCAAGTTCACATTTACTGTAAATACGGAATTTAAGAAAAGTCACTTTTTAACTTACTTTTGATGGTAGTATGGTATTTTTGGGTAATAAATAAATGATAAAGTATGTTATGTGTGTTAAAAAGGTGATGACAAATTTGAAATTAAAGTATGTTAGAGGGATATTAGTTTGTTGCTTTTTCCTTTTATGAAAATGTGAAGTTGAATTTGAGACGGACCAAAACGGAAAGTATGAAGTTGAAGTTGAAGTTGGGACGGAGGGAATACTAATTTAATTAAATTAAATACCGCAAGAAGAACTGAAATGGCGTAATGGTGCAAATATGTCTAGAGTGGAGCCGCTGATTAAATATTATCGAGCTTTAAAATTAAAATATTTATTTAATTTTTTATATAAACAATCGAGCTGAGTCTAAGTACACTTTTATCGAGTTAAATACAAGTTAAATTTGAGTAGTTTAATAATTTCACATTTATTTTACATATTTTCATGAACGATCTGAGTCGAACTTTTAATTTTATCTAACATTAACGTCTATTTAAACTTGTCTGATATTTATATCAAACTAAACTCAAATGAGCTTTTACTAAATGACCTCGAATCAAGTATCGAGTAATTTGATCTGATTATTACCCCTAAAACGGCGACATAATTTGATAATTTCCTTTGAAAATGAATCGTGTGAGATATTATCATTAAATGATAAGAAGTTAATAATTTTTATAATAAAAAGTTATATCTAATTCAATTTAGGGTCAGGGTCATTAATTAGTAAGTACACAATGTATTTAAGTATTACTTAACAATACATTCACTTCAAAAAATTATTGATAAATAAAAAATTATATTTTGTTTTACCCATAATACGCATACTTATCCGCACATTAATATGCATTGTTAAAGAGAGAAACAAAAATACGCAATTAAATATTCTTACTAATGTACAGTAGTGTGCATTCGTGAGAGAGAAACAAATACATGATTAAATTGAAGAAAGAGTTGTTCATTAAATCTCTTTCTAAATCTCTCCTTAAATCTCTCACCCATTATCTTTCAATCAAACAAGAAAACAAATATAATGTGCATTCCACATTAATATGCATTGTCAAGAGAAAACAAAAACACTGTGCATTCCACATTAATATGCATTGTCAAGAGAAAACAAAAATACATGTGCATTGTCAAGAGAAAATAAAAATATGCAATTAAATATTCTTACTACTGTACAGCAGTGTGCATTTATGAAAGAGAAACAAATACAACATTAAAATTTTATTATAATGTACATTAGTGTGCATTGTTAAGAGATAAACAGAAAATATGTGATTAAATTGAAGAAATTGTTGTTCCTTAAATCTCTCACTCAGTATCTTTAGTGCACATTAGTGTTCAATAATATGTTTAAGTGCAAACACTAAATATTAATGGTTGTAAATAAGGGTAATACTGGGAAAAAAAGACGTTATGTCTTTATCAGTTACTCCCTTCGTCAAGTTCTAAGGTATCCATTTACTTTTTGCACGTGGTTTAAGGAGTATTATTATTATATGTAAAGTGGGTAGTTGTATTAGAGGGAAGTGATGGGTCATATTGTGTACTTTTTTAATAAATATGGAAAATAGATACCTTTGAAGCAGACGCCCAAAAATAATAAAATAGATACCTTAGAAGCGGATGGATGAAGTATTATATCATATCAATATATTTATTAATAAGGGAATATTAATTTTTTCGTCCGTTACCTTTTCCTTATTTTGAAATTGGTTCATCATTTTCCTTAATTTTGAAAACAGTCCTTTATCTTTATCAATCTCAACTTTTTGGTCCTTTGACCTGCTATAGCAGGTGACCAATAGGTTTTGACAATAATATCAACTAAATTTTGAAATCAATCCACTAACTTTGCAGATTTTAACCTTTTAGTCCTACAACAGGTATTTCAGCCCTAAATTGTTTATATCATATTATTTTTCGCCAAATTTTTATCACTTTCTATTTTTCAAAATAGACATAGTCCATTACGACCATATCAGACCCAACATACTTCCGTATAATACTTTAATCTCGTAATTAACCAGCTTGTAACAGTAATAGTACCTTTTTTTATCGTCGATCCATCGCGTACCTGGAAGGTTTTACGACTGCTCCTCACAGCCAACCACGAGTCCCTCAGTACGATGGTTCAATCCCGTTCCTTCAGTGGACCTCAGCACAACCCTAGTTCGTTTCCTACACCGGGTGTACAGGATGCTATTACTGTTTCTCGCCGGAAAGTATGGAGATCAAAGTTGTAAAATGAAAGGCTACATTCGAGCAGAAGCCCAAGATTATTTATTTATTGAATGGAGAATTTATTACACTCATCCTCACAGAACCAGAGGAGATAACTCCTTTAGCTACCTATTGTAGTTGTACTCAGAACACTCATAAAAAGGAAAGAGATACAATGTTTATTTTAGAAAGAGAAAACAGAGGATGATGGTCGATGTCTTCTGCTTTCCTCAACTCACCTATTTATGGAGACTTTCGGATTTGAAATTCGGATTCCAAAGCCTCCTAACTTCTTTTTGACGTCACTGCTGACTGGTTTCTTTATTGGATTCCCCATTGTGGGTCATCTGTCGCTCACATGTCTCTTGCTCTTTCTGAAAGGTCACCTGGCTCTTACTTTTTTGAGGAGTTATTTGTCCTCTTTAGTGCCTGATGATTCTCCCGGCTCCTGGGTATTCCGAAGAGGTTTTACCCTCTTCTTTCTACGTGTCTCTTTTGTTGGGGGTGGATCAGCAGTTCTGATCATCCCTATGCCCAATCTTATTCCTTTTCCAAACTCTGGTTTGGTTTGGATAGAACAGCTCGAACATACCTTGTTTGTCCATTGCCCGAAATGGGCCATGTTGCAATATCTGCGATGAGTTTGTTTACTCACCGGAATCTGGTTTCTCCAAAGAAGGTCTTGTTTTTCTTGGAAGGCCTTCTCAGCGAACACTGTCTTCTTTCTTGTTAAAGTATTCAACAGAAAAGACTCATTCAAAGACTTATGCTCGAACTTGAATGGGAACTTCACCTCCAGCATTGCTTTGATGCAGGCATACAAATCTCTCGTTCTTCGCGTAGAGATCTGTTCTTCAGAGAATGTAGAAACCAAGACTGGTTCCTTTCTAGAAGACTCTTTGATCTTATTTGATGCTGAAACATCGGGTCTTCTTAGCTTGATGAAATGGAAGGCCTCTTGGTTGTCTTTTCCGAATGGTTCTGGGGCCGCACTGGTGAAGTACAACTCTAATACATCGCCTCTGGATAGAGTTGAGTTATTTTTCCATGTCTTGAAAACCTTTTCTCCCAACCAATCTGGAAGTTTTGCAAGTTCTGGGAAACCTGGTGCAACAGTATAGATCGAGGCTAGTGCCCCAAAGTCATACCACTACTTTACATCCATTGGATTTTAGCCTTCTCGCATCCAAACTCGGGGATATTCTCCCGATATATCCACCCGACATTTCTCCGGCCGGATTCCTTGTCTGGTATTCAATTTCTGCCAGCTAGCCTAGTATTCCTGCCAATAAGAGAAATCAGCTAAGTTAATACTAACCTTAGCAGTGCCCGTCATAGGCCTAAGGTTGATCTCTCCCTCTTTGACCCAGAGGTGCTAGGTTGATTCATCGACTCTAGATGTGACTTCAGGTCTTCGATTTTTTCTTAGACCGATTTCTCTTTTGGAGGTTCCAGACTAGGACTTGTGCTAAGGGTACTTGAATTCCTTGCTCCCGATTTAGAGCCTCATTCTAGACAACTCTCTTTTTGTCGATTGCAATTGCTATCAACAGCCCGGAGGAGTGGCTCTCGTGTTGCTTCGAACAGACTTGCGCCGTTTCGAATGCAATCTCATATGCGATTAGACACTTTAGTCTGATCACTATCTTGTATTCTTCCGGCCCGCCTTGCATTGAGTGCTAGATTCTCGAATTCCCTTTGGAGCAACTCAAGGTTGTCCATCAAGTGCCTTGAAACCGTCAGGATGGAGTCTATGTCAGCTCCTTCCATCTCTCGTCAGGAAATCTACCAAAACATTATCAACATATTTAATAATGATAATATTAAAATCATAATATTGGCATTCTGCTTGCCATCTTAGTAGTATAGCCTTTTCTGGTTTAGATTCAATTTTATTTTTCAAAAAGGCTTTGACGCTTGTGTTATCAATCTTTAGGATAAATTTCTTCGCGAGGAGAAATAGCGGTCATTTCTTGAACGCTTTCTGAACCACAAAGAACTCCTTTTCATTGATGTGACATCTATTTGCTTCGTTCTCCGTAAAGAGCCCGCTACAGTATCTGCATGGCATTTCTCCTTCTGTTGTGGACTTTGTAGAACCACTGCCCACCAATGATCACTGGCATCTGTATATAGTACCAGATCATCCTCGTCATTAGGAATGGCTAATTTGTGGAGCATTTTGCAAACCTCCTTTAGTTGTTTAACCATTACTCAGTGTGAATCATCCCATTTGAATTCAGCTTCTTTTTTCAATAAAGGACTGAACACCTTCCTGTATTGCGCCAGAATGTTGATGAACATTCGAGCAAAATTGACCACTCCTAAGAAACTTTGGAGTTGTTTCTTGTCTTTGAAATCTTCGGGAAATCCTTGGACCTTTTCTACAATATGTGGTTGTAGAATAATTCCGGATTCGTCGATCTCTACTCCAAGAAACTCGATCTGCATTGTTGCTATTACTGCTTTCTTTTCAAAAAGCACCAATCCTTCCTTGTGGCATAATTCTGAAAATATTCCAGATGTGCCAAATGTTCCTTCATGTTCTTTGAGGCTATGAGGATGTCATCCACATAGACAAACATGAATGAGAAATAATCTTTGAAAAGATTATCCATCTTCCTTTGGTATATCTGGGGTGCGTTTTCCAAGCCCATTGGCATGACATTCCAAATATAATGGCCTTGTGGTGTGGAGAAGATTGTGAACTTCTTGCTCCCTTCTTCCATCATAATCTGGTAGAATCCAGATTTGCAATCAAACTTTGAGAATACCTTGGCATTCTTGATACAGTTGACCAAGTGTTTCCTACTTGGTATGTAGTATCCATCGAACTCCAAGATGTTGTTGATCCCTTTGTAGTTGATCACAAGTCTCGACTTTCCCTGCTTGACTTCTCCATGATTTCGAACTAGAAATCCTGGACTACTATATGGAGATACTCCTGGTGATATTAACTTAAGGTCCAGATGTTCCTTAAGTATTAGCTGTATATCCTTTCGATCCCCTTGGTTTATTAGGATAGACTTATATCTCACGAACTCATGCTCCTTTCCTTCTTTTACTTTGAGTAAAGTTTTGAGCTCGTTCTTATCCCACCAGGCTAAAGGATCCTCATTGAAGTTCCTCTGTATCTTCTTCTTGACGTCCTCCAAAGATGTTTATTCTTCGATTGTGATGTCTCTCTGTAGGTTTTCTCCTAAGCTTGCTTTGAGAAGGTGGATTGTTTTCTCCTTTAGTTTCTCCATCTTCCATCCTCCTTTAGTCTTGGTTCTCATCTGAAGGACTGCTTTGCCATATCTACTTCGATCATTCATCTTCGGATGGCTCAGTTTTCCTTCATCACCACGCTTGCTGTGAAATCTGATTGGCATTTTTCGTTGAAATGCATTACGCAGTCATGGTGCGATGATCTTATGTTCACAAAGGGTTGTGAAAATAAGTCTCTTAGTTGTGTTTTCTTGGGTAAAACGCTTGAATGTCTGTAGGAAATTGTTTCCTAACAGAATATCCGCTCCGGTGTCGTGAAAATATAACGGTGGAGTTTTTACCTTGTACCATGGGGTACGATCTGCTCCTCCGATCATGATTTCCGCTTGCTTGATTCCTCTGTTAAGGATTAACACCCTTTGCGAGAAATTTTTTCTGAGAACTATTGGCAGTTCTTCGCCTGAGCCTTCCGGGAAGACCCCTTCCTTTGCTGTGCAGATGTCGGCTCCTTAATCAATGTATGCCGCAAAATACTCTGCTCGATGCTCCTTATATATCATTCTGACAGTGATATATATTGAAAATGGACTTGTGGCCATGGGCGGATCAGAGCTTATAAGCCCAAACCTCTACTAGTAAATCTTGTATCTTTTTCCATTGACCGTAAACTCCATTCCATCTTATAGTCGTTCCCAAGGTTTGTGATCCTCGAGAAACTCCAATCCCAGAACCAGTTGTTCTGGAAATCTTCCTGCCACTCCTTTGATTATCAGCTCAAGATCTCTGAGTTTGAGCTGTCCTTGATATCTCCCAGTTGTTGGTTGTTGAAGATAATACAAGACATCTCAAGGAATAAAGTTTTTCTTTTTAGTGATATCAAATATTACTTCGACTCCTCTCCATCCTTCTGGGCATTTTAGTTCACCTTTGGTTGTGAACTTTTCTAGCTCCTGGATTACCTCCACGATTGACTTCTTTCCCTATTTTTCACTAATCATCCTATCTTCTTGGAAAGAAATCCTTCTTTGCTTAAATCTGAGGCTATCTTGTGTGCTCCAGACCGGCTTGTCCTTGATTCGTAAATCCATGTCGTGGATTGGCGGTAACTCTATTATTTCTGGCCGGTTGCGCATGCAACCCTCTCGAACACTTCTGGTATCTCGATATACTCCTTCATTTAGAATAGATCCGAATGATGTGTGTTGGACAGGGCATATGAGATACTGTAGGTGATGGAGTAAGGCCTATTCCTTTATTTCATCAGATCTATGTTCTTGAAGTCTTGATGAAGGGTGAGTGCCCTACTGAAATCTTTATCTGCCAGATTGTAGGCAATCTTTGGATATATGTAGGATGCCACCATGCCTGCGTATAGGTTTCCTGAGATTCCTCCCAGGCATGCCTCTCTTGTATTCTTGATCCTCTTATCAAAGATTGCAATATTGGTTGGTGTATCGATACCTTCTTTGAAAGTTTCTTTGATGAGGATTCGGATTGCTCCAATATGGATCCAAGACATGGTCTTGGCTATTCCTTCCTTGAGTTTATTGAGTTCCTTTTTGATTTCGTCAACAGGAACTAGTTGCATTTCCATCACATTTTTCGTGAGCTCCATTAGGATGGCAATTTCCCCTTCGGTCACTTTGTATGATGTCGTGCTTTCTCTTCTTGAAGCTTGGAAAGAATTTGTCCATCCTTCCTATGGTGAATCCATCGTATAGGTTGAGCCTTGGATCCTCCTTCATGATTCTCATAAGGGCTTTATGAGAAATGGATGTCTGGAAAAAGAATCCCGACATATCTTCTTGCATCTCCTGTCTGAATCTTTCTTCTTCACTCTGTCTCATCTTCAGATGACTCATCTTGGCTGAAGAATTCTTCTTCGTAGATGCTCTCGTCGGAGGGTATATCTTCAAACTGATATACATGTACTAGATCTTGGAAGTAAACAGCCTCCTTCATTTCTGGAGTTGCCTCGAACTGTCGTACTTCTCTCTTCCGGTTTTCTGGGCAATCTGGTGAGATATGCCCTCTGGCTCCACACGTGTAGCAGTTGCAATCCTTGAATCTTTCATGGACTCATGTGGCTGCTCTTCGGAATGTCTTTCTTGTGGGAGTTCTTCATGTGCTCCTCTGGTTTGACCCTGAGGATGAGGTTTGGCCTCTTGAACTCCATCTAGATGGTCCAGTTCTTTGCCCTGATTTATAGCTTCGGGCCTTCTGTTTAGATTAAAATGATCTTGGTCTTCTGGATCTCTATCCTCCGCTCCTTTGATTATAAGGATGATTCTTCTTCATCTTTTTCTGCTTCTTTGGATTTCTTCTAATGATAGTTGGAAGATCTTTGCTTTCGCAACATAAGGGGACTGTCTTGTTGATTCCCCTTAATCTCGTGTAGTTCTTGTATAGGATGACACCACTCTGCAATCTTAGCTTTGAGGAATGACATTCTTCTTACTATTGAATCCAGCTCGCATGGTTCATACTCTTTAATCAGCATTTCTCTCCATGGGCTCGGGATCTTGGCAAAGAATAGGTGGAATACTTTTTCCTCTTTGACCTTTGAATTCCATCTATACTCTGTGAATAGTTTGATGTACTCATCTACGTGACAAATGTCAAGTAGTTCTAGGCTGTATAGGGCATTTCTATACTTCTTCTTCTTTTCTTCTTCCATTCCTTCAAAGTACCCTACTCGTATGAAATGGATCTTGAAAATCTTGGCCATCCGATAAACAATATTGCTTAGATCTTCACCTTCCATAGCCTCCTTTTTGACTTCGTCTGAGAGCTCCTCCCAGACGCATTTTACTGATCCTTCCAAGCTCATAGTAAGGAATCTTATGAACCCTTCCTTGTCCAATTCCAATGCGCCACCTGCGATCTTCATGGCATTTGTCCATTCATCGATCAAGGCTTCTCTATTCTTGAAGTCTAGAGTGTCGAGGTTTAAGATCAACCCGTATGGATTTATCGGTTCAAGATAAGACCGGACATATGGGGTGTTGTGTATATTAGATCCTCGAACTCGGTTGCTCCTGTTGACATTCCTATGGCCTTCATTTTGAAGTTTCCTGGTTGTTGGAATGTATCTTCTTGTCTTGCCCCATGGACTCCGTGTGATCCAGAGGTTCCTTCGTCTTGGCTCCGATCTTGTTGGGTCTGATGAGCCTGGGACTGTTGTTGAGTGCTTGATACCTCTCCAATGTTCATCTTTAGATCTATAATCGATAGTCCTTGGAAGGACTCATATAGAACTTGTAGATCTTCAAGATTTGCTCTTGCCATCCAGGGATGTGGATTCTCCTCGAAGGATAGCAATCATCTTTTTGCTTTCCGACTTTGGCCTTATGACCTCCGTCGTTTCCCTCTTTTAGTGTAAAAGGGGTTCTGTTCCGAAGGTTAGTGGTAACTTTCCCTTGATCTTCTTCCTGTCACCTTAGTTTCTAGATATTTTACTTGTTCTGTTAACATTTTGATGAGGTCGAGTTGTTTGTTATGCAATTTCTCCACCTTGTCCATCTTAAGGCTGATCTCGAACATTGTCTTGGACATGCTTTGGTAATATTCTCCAAAGAATCTCATCGTGTTCTGCAATTCTCTAAGATCTTGGTTCATCTTAGAGTTATCTGCCTCGATCTCCTTCCACTCTGTCATTCCGTCTAGTATGAGAAGTGATAGGGCTTGCAGATCTCTCTTGGACCTTGGTTTGGTCGTCTCCTCCATTGCTCTTGTTTGGGGATACGTCCATGGATCTCGGTGAAACTTTGGATTTCCACGATGTTTCTTGGTACCTTTTTCGAGTACCTTATCTACATCTGACGTAGTTCCTCTGGAGATTATTCTTTGGTGTGGTTAGCACGGGCTTCCACCACTCTACACCTTCGATCGAAGTTATCCCAAAATCGATCGGCGTTCTCGTATTCTTTCTCTGCGTATTGTCTATACAACACACAATAATAGTGTTGTATAGAACTGCTTGTCTCGTCGTAGTTGACAGGCCAGAAGTCTCTGTTGCTCCAGCTTGGAACAGGGCTGATAGTCCTGTCACTCTCGGATGTCGAACTTTCGTTCGGATCCATATCTCTTTGAAACTCTCCTCTTGTTAAGTGATATAAGTTTATAATAAATTTGTCATTCATAAATAAATAAACCTAGGGCTCTGATACCATTTTGAAGCGTGTAGAAAGTAGAGGAAAATCCGGCTTAAAATGAATATAAGATGAGTATGATACAAGGTAAGCGACCAGTTGTGACCTGTAATAGGACTGTTTTGTTGAACTAAGTAAACATAATAGATGAATTTCAAAATTCTCTAAACATAATAGACGATTTTCAAAAAATGGGAAACATATGGACTAAAATCAAAATTGGGCAAAGTTAATGGGCAAATAAATATATTATCCCTATTAATAATTAGATTATATATACACGTACCTATCAATAATAATCCCTTCAATTTATAATATAAATGAAAAATGATAATATTTTTAAAAAAATGAAAACATTTTTAATAAAAAAATGTAACTAATCTACGAAAGTAACTACATTCAGAATTCATATACTAATGAATAAAAACATATTATACACTAATAAGAACCTATACACTTATTAGTGAAATATTTGTTAGTTTTTTTTAATAAAAAATGAATTATAAAAAAGTTATACATCTATTAAGAAATACATATTATATTATTAAGTTAAATAAATACAGATATGGGTACACGCATACATCCGGGTTTACAAAATATATCAACTCAATTTAAGGGTTCATGAAAAGATTCACTATAAAACCCTAATTTGTGAGAGAATAACTCGAAATTCTTTACTACAATAAGTCATGAGTATTTGCTCCTATTGTTACAACGATGTAATTATATTCAAATTCAATTATAATAAAGATTGAATTATAAAATTTTAGTAATATGACTATAAAATATTATAACATATAACATGTGAGACATTGTCCTGTGAGACGAGTTATTTGTAATATGGGTGTGAGACTGGTCGATCTATTACTAAGGTATGCTTATTTTCAGTTAAAATATGCTAATAATAAATCAAATTATAACACACTAAAATCATACTTTAATACATAATACAACATACTTTATCTAAATAATAGACATACTTTAACACTTCTCACAAACCGTCTCAAATAATTAACGTCTCACAAGAGACTTTCTCATAACGTGAATACTCCTTTCGCATTACACCATCTTTTACATTTGTTGTTTCATTTTATTTAAGAAAATTTGTTAATTCTTTTTTTTATTTTTCAATTTTATTAATTTTTTGGAATATTTTATGATTTTTAGATTATAATTAAAGAATAAAATAATGTCATTAGTGTAAGGAAAGAATGACATATTTGATATTTAAGTAAGTTATTGGATAAAGTTTTATTTTTTTATTTTTTTCGTAAAGAATTTATGGAACAAATAACATTACAAAAAAATATTTTTTAGCAATGAAATTTACGAACGGAATTCAATCCGTTGGTAATTACCAATGAATTAGCAACCAAAATGACATTTTCCTATTAACAATAAAATGTCAACAGATTTATTCTCTATTTTACCAACAGAATTTAATCCATTGGTACATATCAACGGATTATCAATGGAATCTTTATATAAATTACCAATAGACAGAATTATTTACCAAAGGAATTGATTTTTCGTTGCTAAAAATTTACCAACGGAAATTTATCAATGGAGTTCGTTGCTAATCCGTTGGTAAACTAATTTAACAATGGAATTAAAGTTTTTACCAAAAGAATATTACGTTGGTAAGTAATTTTTTTTAGTGTAAATAAGTAAAGTATGAATTGTTTGGTGAGATTGAGGGAGTATTTATGTGCAATCACTTTTATCTGTGACCGTAGATGCTTTATAATATGATGGTGAAGTGTTTCTCTTCTGTATAAGATAATATTACTCCCTCTATCTATTCTTAATATATCATTTACTATCTACGTTCGGTAATTTTAATATATTCATTTTTCTTTTTAGGCATATAGGACCCACACACATCACTGATACAATTAAGATATGAGATCACAACTTTCATTAATACAACTACTTATTACATAAAATCTAATAATACTCATTAATTCACGTGCAAAAAGTAAATGGATAAATTGATAATGTACGGATGAAATATTATTGAATTCTTCAGAATAGAGTAACCTCATATATTCAAAAGAATAGCACTCGGCATTTTAAAAAGTATTTCATCCGTCCCAACAAGTTTCTCACTATTTCCTAGTTTGTTTGTCTCACTACACTCTTTATCCTCCAAAAAAATAATAAGAGTTTCAAAATAAATAACCTTTCATTATATCATATTTTCAAAAATATTACTCTCACATAACTTACTTTATCATTTATTTATTATTTAAAAGTACCAAAATGCCCTTAAAAATTAATAAAGTTGATCAAAAAATAATTTCTCTTAAACTCTATATCTATAGTATCGATGAAGAGATAATCGAAATGAAAGAAGTAATACTTTTTGGAATGAGACATCATACATTCGATTGCACACGAACATACGTATAAGATAAATTATCATATTACATCTAAATATTTTACTGTAATAATAATGCTATTATATGACCGTACAAATGTATTAAAAATATAAAGTATCAATAACATTTAAAAAAAATATTATGTACATTAAGACAAAGTTTGTTGTGAGACAATAATTTTGTAAGATAGATTGTGAAACGGGTCAACCTGTTGTTAAAGTATGCCTATTAGGAGTAATTAAATTATGTTAATATATTTTTTAAGTATGATGAATAATAAATTAAAGTATGTTTTTAAAGTGTTATAATATGATTTACTACAAACATACATTAACTACTAATTAACATATTTTACTTATATATCAAGCATACTTTAATAACGGGTAGATATTTTCCATAAGAAATTCTCTCATATAGTGAAATTTCGGATAAATAAAGAAGACAATTTATAGTGTGCACCCGCACTTAAAGATAGGGTGTACCCATAAACAAAAACATATACAATTAAGAGTAAAAATATATACAATTTAATTGTTAATTTTTTTAATAAAAAATTTTATATAATATTCAATAAAATGTTATACACAAATGTATGTTAATTTTTTAATAAAAAATTAATGTGAAAAAAGTATAGAATTATTACAAAACACGTATACAAAATAGAATAATATATATACAAAATAGAATAAAAATATATACACATATGGGTGCACCCTTGCAGCATTCGGTGCACCCAATATACATTCAATGAAGAATAGTAAATACTTCATTCGAATAACTAATTCGTAAAAATTTCGGCCAATGTTCTTTTTAAGAAAACTTCTTTTTTCCTTTTTCTATTATTCTCCTAATTAATAAAGATTAAATCCAAAACGATAATCAAAATTATTTAATTGTATGACAATAAATAATTTAACCATGCGTAAATACAATAAACAACACATATTCCGACAACAATAGTGCATTTAGAAATTAGTAGTATAATTTATCCAAAACCTTATTGGTTGGTACTTTAATATTAGGAAAACAATTGAAAGAAGCAAAGGGGGGAGTGGAAGGACCGGAAAGAATCGAGGGCTAAATATTAATTAATTAATTAATTAATTAAGAAGTTAAAATAAAGTGAGAAAGAAAATTGCTGCTTTAGAAGTGGGAAAAAGGGTACGCGCCAATTGTGATGCGTGTGGCAGAAACCCCCAACATAATCCATGGTAAATTTTACATTCACCAATTCTTCTTAAATATCCCGTCCACTTAAAATGTAATTATTTATTTTTTTACGTGAATTAAAAAGTATAATAATTTAATATATTTTAAGGTGAGAAAAATAATGTTTTAATGTGTAGTTGGTAGTTGTATTAGTGTTGAGTGTGGGGTCATGTGTGGTCACATCAATCTAAAAAGGAAATTGATACTTTGTAATGGGATGGACCAAAATGGCAAAATGGATACGTATCAAGGATACGGAGGGAGTAACAATTCCCTCATTCTCACTGTTCCAATTTTATTATATTGGATGTCTCACTAAAAAACTCTTATTTTCCCCTTCTAGCAAAAGAGCCCCACGTATAGGGATGTCAACGGGCCGGGTCTGGGGCACGTACCCAACTACCCGGACCCGACCCGTTTCAATAGTGCCCGCCCCGGACCCGTACAGGTCTCATTTTATAGACCCAGACCCAAATGGGGTGGGTCCGCCCCGCCCCGTTTTCCTTTTTTTTTTAAAAAAAATTTAATATTTTTTTTATTTTATTTTTTAATTTTATGTGCACTCATAACTCACTAACTCTCTCACTTCATCATTTTCCATAACTTCAAATAATAATTATATAAAAAATATAAATAAAATATAAATAATAATAATAATCATAAAATTAGTAGTAAATTATTAGAATTTAAATGATTATTAAAATAAAAATATATAATATTTATATTTTACGGGTCAGGATAATACATGGACCCGGCCCGTTTCAAAACGGGTCCTGGGTGGGTCTGCCCCATTTTAAGTTCGGGGCGGGTCTGGGCCGGCGCATATTGTGCGAGCCAAGTGGGTACCTGCAGGTCGGTCCCAATTTGACATCTCTATCCACGTATGACACAACACTCACTACTAATACAACTACCTACTACACATAAAATAATAATATTGCTTGCGCAAAAAGAAAATAAGAACCTTTGCCCGAAACAGAAGGAGTAATTACAAAATGTAACTCACTAAAATTAAAAGATACTTATATAAAATACTAAATATTCTCAATTTTAAACTCTTTTACCATTTTAATTAATTAACCCTAAACCTTTTAATAAAATCAACTTATCCAAGAAAAAAATTAAAAGGGATTAATTATTCATATCCCCAAATATAGTAAATGTACTCTGAATACTAGATGCAAATGAGATCACATATTCCACATAATGTTTCATCTCCTATTCCACAAATTAAATGTCTGACACGTATCATAATCAATACCCAAAATTCAATAAATGCTCTAAGGGTTTAATGGTCATTTGTAGGGTATAGTTTTTTTATATAGTGAAACACCAAAACATAGATAATGTAATGAAAAATTCAGTACCACAATCAGATTTAATAATATGGATGTATATTACTATCTCCTCCGAATGAAATCCAATGGGATCCACGGAGACCATGTCTTCATCCATAGGATGCCAAGTACTGGGGTCAATTGAAACTTCGATTCTTTTTGAACCACTCATTTTCAAAAGATATCCACATTGTTCACAAATATTCATTTTTTATTTAAATTTTTTTTATAATTTAATCAATAACAATTTTCGCATTGAACCCACAATTGCATGTATTTTTTAGTTGCATCGAGATCACTAGACCTATTTCTTAGAGTTAAATCACTACTCTTCGCGCGGAGTCGTACACTGGGCCTCCCACCTTCACTACCACTAGTAGTTTTACGTTTATCAAAAACGCACCTAGAACTGTAACTGTCCCTACTATCACTTACAGTGGACGTATCAAGACAGATTTGAAACTGAAGATAACTGTCAATGCAACTAGTAATATGATTATTCCAATTGGATTGCCAACTGGATTGAGTATCATACATATAACGATTATATAAGGAATCTTCATTTGTGGATCCATTATTCATAGAATTCGAATTGCGATAACTAGAAAAAGAAATTTCCAACCCATTTATAATATTTGTGTCCTTTAATTTAATGGGAGAATTGAAATAATACACAAAATTCAATATTCAAAATCTTTACCATAACTTATTTTTGTTTGTTATTTTTTTTAAATAATTGTAATTTTTAGGATTTCTTTACCCTTCTATTCAAATCAATACCCAATGTGTCCCATGTGTGGATCCCGATGTAGGTCACCCACATGAGTCCACTGACATCGGTTCCAGTGTAGATTACCCACATAGGTCCGTACCCACATCAGTTCCAGTATAGGTCATAGTGTAAGTTACCCACACAAATAGCGGCGGACGGTGGCCGACAGTGGTGGCGACTGTGGGGGTGAGTGGGTGGGTACTTAAAAATATTTTAATTTTGAGGGAGGGCTTTTTGGGGTGTTTTGATTAAAAAATAAAGAAGAGAGAGACTAGAGTGCAACCGATTGTACCAATTGAATTGACACAAACTTGGTCCCCACCTTTCTTAATTAATTCATGCTCCCTCATTAATATTGTTTTTTATTTTATTTTTAAATTTATTTTATTTAAATGACTATTATACCATAAACCCTAAATCCTAGGAATAAATTATACCCTAAACCACAAGGGGTAAAATTACAATTATACCCTAAACCCTAGGGATAAATTATACCCTAAACCACAAAAGTAAAATTATAATTATACCTTAAACCCTAGGGATAAATTATATCCTAAACCACAAGGAGTAAATTACAATTATATCCTAAACCCTAAACCCTAGAGGATAAATTATACCCTAAATCATAAGGGTAAAATTACAATTATACCCTAAACCTAGGGATAAATTATACTCTAAATCACAAGAGTAAAATTGCAATTATATCCCTAAAATTAAATTTAAAAAAAAAAGAGGAAAACACACACTTAAGGTGAAGGAAGGAGGTTCTACCGGGGGTTGTATGAAAATGAAGGTTGTATACAAGTCATTGTCAATAAAGAATATATTTGAGTTATTGGTATTTGATTTGTGGAGTTGTGTAGTTTTTCCTATTGGCACTAATTTAAACCCTTCATAATTCATGAAGACTAACACTTATGTAAACCTACATAAATTAATATGTAAATCATGTTACTCTCTAGTAAATAAAAAATTACTCTTTAGATATATAAATTATTACTCTTCTAAATTAAAAAATTACTCTTCGAATTCTTATAAACCCTGATTTAAAAATTACTTTTTAGTACATGAAAAATTACTCTTTAAAAATATTAATTATTACTCTTCTATATAAAAGGGTTTACGTGTAAACTCGATTTATATGAAACTCACTCATACATAAACTCAAATAATTGTAAAACTCATAATTGTTCACAATCACAACCATGCTCGCTCACACCAATAAAAGAGAGAGAGCACTGCGAAGGAACACCTCCAACTAATTTTTTTTTTTATTTCGAAATTCAGAGTAGTAATTGATTTGAAGTTAAAGAATTAGACAATGTGATGGGCTCTGTTGAAATCAGAAGCAACAATCAATAACATATCATGTCGTTAAGTCGTTAACCATCTTCATTGGATTATCGAAATATTATGCAGCTACCTCAATTTCAGGTGAGACAATCAAGATAATTTAATCATAATTTACAATTTATTCATTATTAAAGAATACCAAACTATCCTAGAAATAAGTCAACAAATAACTTTTCTTAATATATATGAAAGTGAAAATGTGAAGATAAGTAAGTGACGAATGAAATAAAGTATAATCCAAATTTGGTTCATTATTTGTATTATAGGAGTTGATATCTTATGCATTTTGGTGTATGTGTGCACCATATGTATATTACTTCCTCCGTTCAAGAAATACATGCGTGTATTTTGTGGCACAGAATTTAAAAAAAATAACTTTTGATATCATGATGTAAGAAAGAGAAATGATATTTTGGGTAATTAAATAGAATAAAATGTATGATATGGTTGACTTTGACTAAATTATGTATAAAAAGAAAATGACATTTTTTAAATATTATAGTATTGTAAGGTTATTGATATTGAGTGAGTCTCTTGTGCGCCCGGGCACACGGATTTAGACATGTGCCCCCTTGCAATTTCTGTGTCCCTTTACAATTTAAACTCTCTAGCAATACATATGTTTAAATAGAATAGAGAGTTGAAGAGTTTTGTTCAAATGGGGACACGGACCGTGTCCCCAGGGCGCAGGAGCTTTTGCCATTGATATTATGTATGATTCCATTTTTAGAGTGTTCAAGTATTCTTGGGACGGAGGAAGTAACTTTTATTCAATATTGTAAGTGTTTTTCTTAATAAATACATTACTCCCTCCGTCCCATAATACTTTTTCCACTTTCCTCATTTGTTTGTCTCACAAAACATTTTACCCCCCAAAAAAGGAAACACAATTTTATCCAACAACCTCAAAAGTTACTTTAATTTTAAATTTGTCACTCCTTTTTCACACACATATCATTTCTTTATACTTTTTAATTACCTAAAAATACCACAATACCCTTCAAAGACAATAAAGTTGGTCAAAAAGTGCAACTTTTCTTAAACAACGTGGAACAGCAAACGCGAAAAGTTTTTCAGGACGGAGGGAGTACATTTTTATATTAAGTGAAAAATCAAACAGTAAATTTGTTAAAATTTTACTAACAAAATATATAAGTTTTTATTCATTAAATTATACTACTCTCTCCGTCCCAAAGAGAAGTTCCCTGTTTCTGTAGGTACGGAGTTTAAGAAAAAATTGTTTTTTACTTTATTTTTAGGGGTAGTTTGATATTTTTAGATAATAAAAAAATTATAAAGTAAGTTATGTGAGTTAAAAAGGGTGATAATTTTGAAATTAAAGTATGTTGTGCAGTTATTAATTTGTGTGTATTTTTTTATTTTGGGGTGTGAACTTGTTTATGGAACGAACAAAAATAGAAAGTGTGAATTTGTTTATGGGACGGAAGGAATATATTTTTATTAGAGTTGATATCTGTGCACCTAGGTACACACGTACATCTAAGTACACATATGCATCCATATTTATATAAATTTTTATTTAATAGTGTATATATATTTTTAAATAATTGTATAGTTTTTTTTACATTATTTTTCATTAAAAAAACTAACAGAAAATTCGATAATAAAGTATATGTTTCTTAATTAATTTATATAAATATATATATATATATATATATATATATTTATATAAATTAATTAAGAAACATATACTTTATTATCGAATTTTCTATATATATAAGTATATAAATTTATAAAGGAAGGTGTACAGAATTATTTGCCTTTTCATTATTAGTGTATGCAAGTTTTAAAGAATTTACCATACAAACATATTGCATCGATCCATATTAATCTAGTTGACTAATTCAAACCTAACCTGAGCCATATTTGGTTAGTTGGACATCCATCGTACTTTTTTTCTTCATTTTAATTGCTTTCATCTTTTCTTTTGTATATTTAAATTGTGTCATATAAAGCATTACATCACTAATTAATATATACTATAATTAATACATTTAAATGCCATAGCATTAGCCATGGAGTGTTAGAACTTCATCCCACCTCATAAATTGTTCATATATTGTACTCTATATTATTATCCGCCTTAAATACCAATAAATTCTTTAAACTCTAAAATATTAGTAAAAGTTTAATAGAGTATTTTGACAAATTCTCATGTAAGACATCCATTTAGGTGAGACGGATCTAAGACGGATATCCAAGTGTAATTTGACCATTTTAATTAATTTATAAATTAATTAATATAATCCCTTAAAATTTGCTTGATTAGTTTAGATTTATGAGAGAGAAGAGTTTTCCCAAATTCAACTAGTCCTTGCATCAATCGAGTAGAGAGAAAAGAGTCTCAAATTCATGACATCCCCCAATCCATCAGAAGAAGAGAAAGATTATACAAGGTATTCTTCCAAAATTCCTAACATTTCATTGACGAATGAACGAAGAAACGTAAAAATCCACGTTGAAGAAGAGAAATTTCTAACATCTCATTGAAGAATGAACGAAGAAGAGAAAGATTATACAAGGTAACTTTGAAGAATGAAAGAAGCCGTGCGGATCTGTCGCAAGAAATACCCCACACATTAGGATATGTCGCACCCCGCCGCCTAGTCGCTAGCCCACCGAAGTTCGACTGGTCGCCCATGCCCTGCGCTGATTCGTCCCTTTCTGGAGTTCCACACAGCAGATCTGAAGCCCAATCGTGCACAAGCTACCGCCCACCGCCAATTGGAAGCTTCATCGCAATGAGTTAATGCTTTCATTCTTATTATATATTGCGAATTATTGTAAGGTTATTATTTGCTTGTTATTGTATGTGAAATGTCATTATATTAGTTGAATTCTGTAGTATGTTAGTTTTATATTATAATATGTCATTTGATCACTGTAGTATGTCATAGTTTTGTTAGAAAGACATGAGTATGATTTTACCATGTGAATGATATAGTATGTTATTTTTGTGTTAAAGTATGTCATTTATCCGCTCTAGTATGTTAGAGTTTATTAGACAGAAATAAATGTGATTTTATCCTATGAATGCTATAGTATGTTATTTTTATGTTATAGTATGTCATTTCACATTAAAACGATATACTATGAAACATATGTAATACACTAAGATTAGAACATACTATAACACGAAAACGACGTACTATGAGACATATGAAATATACACAAATATAAAATATTGTTTCAGGTAATATACAATAACACAATAATTACATACTCTAATACATATTTGACATACTATAAAAAACATAATATACTTTTAGCGACATACTATAGCACTTACATTGCACACAATAATACGGAAACGACACTATAACACCACCAAAATATTCTTCCAGGCAAGACAAAATAACACAAAAATTACATACTATAATGTCTCCACAATATACTATAACACATGTAATGTACACGAGCATTTATTAGGATGGTTTATGATTTGCAACGACGATTTATCGGAGTGAAAAAATGACCACACAAAAAAATTTAATGATTTGAATTTATCCCATAAATTTAGAAACTACTAAAAATAAATATGCATTAATTCGTCATTATTCATCCCATAAATTTAGGAATTACTAAAGATAAGAGCTTGACTAATTATAATTATATTATATTATATTAATTAATTATGGATAATATGTTGAACTAGCTCGTTTCACGATCCGTCTCACAAGAGACTTGCTTTAATATTTTATGGGATTAATACACTTTATTGTTCCTATAGGGTAAACACATGTTACAATTGCATCACCACACACACATTGCCCAAGTTAGTGTAATAAAAGAATTACAAATAATGTCATAAGGTTAAATTATGTTTATTGAAAACATGAGAGAATTACAGATAATGTCATAAGGTTAAAAATTATTTATTGAAAACGTGAAAATTAATTGAAGATGTTATTTATCAACTCATGAAATAACAAATAGTATTCACACACAAGATAGTACTCTTCAAAAATAAGAAAGTACTCTTAAAAAATTATCTTTTTTCATTTTGGACGTTCCATCCAAAGAGTCATATTTTTTTTACATACATGAGTCTCACACACACCAACTAATACAAATAAAATATGGGGTTCATAATCCCACTAATACAACTATCCACTACATATTAAATAATAATACTCCTTAATATACGTGCAAAAAGCTAAATACCATCTTGTTATAGGAGACTGAGGGAGTATATATGTATATGCTGAAAGAAGCAAATAAGGAACAGGAAAATGCTGGGCTTTGGGCTTCATCTAATTAAAGTCGGCCCATAAACCTGATGAAGAAAAGACCATCAATTGCGTCAATATTCCAGGACCCAACGCCAACGGGCCTAATAATATGTAAAACTCCAAATGTTATTTATATGAAATTTCAATCTAACATCATGTCGATTATATAAAGAGTACTGTTAAATACATACCCCTTTTTATTAAATACATACTTTTTATTGAATGCACATTCTTTTTAAATTTTAATTTTTTAATTTTACTAAATACATACCCCTAAAACTCCAAAACTACCCTTTTAAAATTAATATAATACACACCGTAAAATCCATCTTCTTCTTATTACTGGCTTTCCCTAAAATCCATCTCCTTTCTTATTACTGCCTTTGAAGACGATGGAAACTTTAGAAAATCATTAATGGCGGACAAGAGTAGATTCATCATCATCTTTTTTTTTTTCTTCATCCCAACATCATAAATCTTGATTATTTCTTATAGAAATCATAGAATTTCTAAATTTAACAATAAATAAATAAATAAAAATACAACGCTCATGAAATGTGTTCTTTAAAGAATTGAGGAAAAGAAAAAAAATAATGATAATGAGATAAAAAAAAACCAAAATTGTGATGTTGCATCCAATCACCTGACTTTATTTCATGCCCTCGATCAGAAGTTAATAAAAAACACAAGTAATCTAATGATTTTACTCATCAATTTCATCCTCATTAATTCAAACTTTATTTTTTTGAATCATTTTTAATTGATGATTAAATTTGTACACGCGTGTTAATGTGTGTATATATAGATAGATCAAGAATCAAGATTATTAATATTTATTGATGTTCTAGAAAATTTATAATTCTTTCTTCTGTACATATTCTGAATTGAGTGGTAAAAGGAGGAAGAAGATAAGAATTAAAGACGGTATAAAATATAATACTCCCTCCATCCCATAATTAAGTTCACCGACACTGTAGATACAGAGTTTAAGAAAAAATATTTTTTGACCAACTTTACTGATTTTTAGGGGTATTGTGGTATTTTTAGGTAATAAATAAATTATAAAGTATGTTATGTGTGTTAGGTGAGAGTGGTATTTTTGAAATTAAGATAACTTTTGAGGTTGTTGGTTAATATGAAGTTTTTTTTGGGTGGTGAACATAAGTGTGGGACGGACGAAAACGAAAAGTGTGAATATAAGTGTGGGATAGATAAAATATAAAATATATATTATGGGTGTATATTTAATAAATTAGTTTTAAAATAGAGAGCAACTAGGGTGAGATCGATCCCATGAAAATTTCATGAAACCGGATCTTACATCACAAATCTCGTGGGTCTACCAAATATCACGGATCCCCACATTTCATCTCTCCTACTATTAATTCTCTTTCCTTTATGTCCCCTCACCCCAACTTTTTATCTCTCTCTCATCATTAATTCTTTTTCCTTTCTGTTGTTGTCCCCTCACCCCAACTTTTTTTCTCTCTCATTATTATTTCTCTTTACTATAAATTTTATTGTATTGTCCCCTCACCCCAACCTTTTCTCAATACCACTATTAATTCTTTTTCCTATTTTATTTCAAGCCCCATCTTTTCTCTCTCTCCCAGTATTAATTCTCTCTTCTCCATTAATTTTACTTCCTCCATTTATGTGAATCCATTAATTTTAAAAAGTAATTTAATTATTTTTATAATTTGATACATTAAATTAGAGATGATATATAATTTAATTTTTCACAATACATGATATAATCTATCAACTTACATATTGCATATAATTTAATTATTTATAATATATCACTTTTTTTAGAAAATTTGAGTATGAAATTAAAGAGTAACCTAAATTATTATAAAGAGTAACCCAATTAATAGAAAATAATAACTTAAAAAATATTAACCAAATAAAATAATATTTTATAACCAAATAAAATAATATTTTATTTTCTGAAATCAGAATATAAAAGTAAAGAGTAATCAAATTATTAACAAGAATAACCCAATTAACATAAAAGACTAACCTAAAAAGATATTAACCAAATATAACAATATTTTATTTTTTAAAATATAAAATTAAAGAGTAACTTAAATTATTAAATAAAGTAACTCAATTAATATAAAAAAATAACCTAAAAGATGTTAATCAAATAGAACACTATTTTATTTTCTAATAAAATTCGAATATGAATTAAAGAGTAATCCAAATTATTTAAAAGAGTAACCCAAATAATAGACGTTAACTAAATAGAATAATATTTTATTAAAGTCACTAGAAACAAAAAAAAAAAGCTTGAGGAGAGGTGTTAATATAATTTTCTAGTTTCATCTAAGTGTTGTTAATTTAATGTTATGATCCAAGAAATATTATATCAGCACAACAAATGCGTACTATTTTGAAAACCTTGAACAAAAATAATCTAATTGCTTTCCTCATGGAACCAAATTAATTAATAAACCATGCTTTGAGGCGAGAGCAATTTTTTTACACCAAAGGATGGCCCACCACATTTGAAAACTAAAATAAAATAAGAGTAAAATATTAAGCAAGCCATTATGGAAAATTAAAATTTTGACCAACAACAACATTAGAAATCACAAGAAAAAGAGAGAGAAAAGAGCCTTAACAAGAACCATCTGCACCCAACGAGTTCCCTAATTTATCCTGCACTAATTTACTGGACATCATTGATTTCGACGATTTCTTTATTGGAATCAGCATCGATGGCGTTGTATTACCGATTTGGAGATTTTGGGCGCGCTTTCATTGAGCGATGAATCTGAGGTGAAAGTTCCATCATTATGAGTTAAAGATGAGGATT
Source organism: Pogostemon cablin (assembly GCA_023678885.1). Lineage (NCBI taxonomy): Eukaryota > Viridiplantae > Streptophyta > Magnoliopsida > Lamiales > Lamiaceae > Pogostemon > Pogostemon cablin. The sequence continues at coordinate 16,647,213 of CM042960.1, forward strand.
TTAGAGATGAACACCTAATTACTGTTGTTTCGGATCTGGTGTCTGCTTCATCTAGTTCGATTCAAGAAGATGATACGAAGCATGAATCTGTTGTTCCAACTTCTAAGAAATTACCTACTGCAGATCATAAAGGAAGAAAATCTGCACCCAACTCAAAAAGCCATCGGCGGCGACGGCGACTCTCCATCTTTGGTGGTGGATGGCATGGACCTCTCATGGACACATCGGCGGCAGCGATTCTCCATTTGGTTTTGATAAGAGAAGAGAGAAAGCCAAATGAGAGAGAGAGAAAGTGAGAGAAGTGGGAGACATATCAACGGGATAAAAGATTGGGTTGATTTGTAATGTGGCATGATTTGGGTTGGGAATACGATTAGTACTTTAACCCATTAGTATATAAGATCCGGTCCTTTAGATTTAAAAAAAATAAGACGGTTCCAATATAGTGTTTTGTCTTTAGAATATATGGGTTATATATTTAATGATCTTAAGAATAATATAGACTTTTTAAATATATAATATTTTAATATTATAATAATATGGTGTGTAAAATGAATTTGAGCAACTAATACATAAAAATGAAAAACATAAACTATATTACAAATAGAGGATAATCCACAGATAATTATGTAAAATATACATCAATAAATCAAAGAATTCAGTAGGATATTACACTGTCGCTATATCTCCCATGACAAATCGTTCACTAAAGAATATGTCGAAGAGTAACAAAATTACTATAAAACTAAGATGTCTTTCTCTCTTATATGCGTCGCTTGGAAATGGATCCCTCTGAAACCAGAAGTCCATTTCCGGAGAGGATCCATTTCCTCGGTGCCCAATAGATTTGACATTAATGCATAACAGAATATCTGAAAGGTGGTCAGAAATGTGCTATTCCGCATAAATCCTGTATAATTCATCTAGTGGAGGCAATTCCATTAGCATCCTATCAAAATCCTTAAACGAGATAACCCGGTCCCCTACTAAACCCACCCGCCACCTCATTTCCGGGTTGAATGCGCCGCTGCGTCGTGGCAGCGGCGGCCGCCGTGGACTCTTTTCCGGTGAGCTTTTGGACTACAGATTTGAAGCTCAAAGCATCCGTTTCCACGTACTCAGTGTTGATTATCACTACCTTAACAGGCTTACCACCTCCCATAATTTCGTCTTTCTTTTCTAATAAAAGATGACAAATTGTGTGTGCGAATATACTATGACGAAAGATTGTTTGTGTGTGTATGTGTTTTGGATGTATTGATGTATTTATATGAATGTCGGGGGTGGTTTCGTGGGGGGTGGGTGTGTACGGTTTGACAGTTGAGAGATGAAATAAGTTGACCGCGGTTTATGTCTAGAAAGAAGATGTGATGAAGTCAAGCCCACACGATTGCCAAACTTTTTGCTTGTTTCTATCTCCCACGAAATTACGCATCATTAATCATTTTTGCCAAAATCTCCTTTACATCCTATGTATACAACCAAATGTCAAAAATCTGGTAATTCTTGGATCATTTCGGTAAAATATCCTTTACATCCTAGGTATAGAAACAAACTGACGGCTTACATATTGTGAGATGAATTGACAATGAAGTAATCCATATTATTACATGAATTCTACGCACCTATTAGAAATTATAAAAAAAATATAATTTTTAAGTATTATTATAACACACCAATTATTTGTGACTAAAAGTAACATTATTGCAATTGACCTTAAAGTATATGAATACTGCACTAAAGTATAATTATGGGATACTATATTATATTTAAATAAATATAATTATTAAAGAATAAATTATATTATAACATCTACAAATTATATTTTGATATATTATTTATTATATTTTAACTATCAATGATATACTTTACTTATCTAATAATCATACTTAAATAATGAAACGACTCGTTTCACAATACATCTCACATATAGTCGTCTAATAAGAGAATACCCCATATATATATTAATAGAAAGTAATAACTAATCAATAAAAAATATAGGAAAATTACTACTAGGTACACACCCCTAATTACTATTAGATACATTGATTTAAAATAATTACTATCACATATAAAATATTAGAGTAAAATACCAAATATAACCCTAAACTCATACACTTTTAAACCACAAACTCAAACCCCCACCCACCGCCGGACCACCACCGACCGATTGCCGGACCTCCGTCGGACCGCCGGCCGGCAGCCGGAAACCTGCTGCCGCCGCCGGAGCACCGCCGGACCACCCCACTTTTTTGCTGCACATATTTTTTTTTGCACACACTTTTTTTACTGTACACACTTTGCTGCACATGAACTTTTACTGCACACAATATTTATGTGCAGCACATTGTAGGGTAATATTAGAATATCACTATATATTTTTGTAGTTAGTAATAATATTTTTGTATATTTGTATCTCATAGTAATTAAGGTTTTTTTTTTTTATCTAGTAGTAATCCTTCCAAAAATATAATTGTTCAATGAATAATTCATATGATTGATGAAAAGTTATTACTCCATCCGTCTTGTACATATGTATATTTTGCTAATTTGGTAAGTCCTACTACAAAATATACATTTTTCTCTTTGGTAAATGGACTACAATACAATTTTTATTTTTTTATTACATCTATGAATTTTATAATATTACATAATATGCCATCAATTTTAAATTAAAATTATGAGAAAAAATATTTTTAATTAATTATTACTTCGTATTTTTTAAATTATATATTTTGCTGTTAACACAATATTATTTGTATTTTTTAGAGATATATAATATTTTAATGTGTTGTGAGTAGTTGTATTAGTATTTTATATATATGTGGATCTCATAAAAATATTTTAATTGTTTTGTATGGGTCACATCTATTAAAAATGAATATTTTTTAGAGTGATGCTTGCGTGCGCCTGTGTGCACACAATGCGCCTTTAGAATTTAATATTATGAATAAAAGTACATTATTTTGTTCTAAAAAGTATACACTTTAATTAATAAGGGTATATCATTTTGTTTCTAAAGTGTATACACTTTTCATTAATATTTATTATTTTTCTTCAAAAAATAAAGAGTACACATCTTTATACTAAAGAGTATATACAATTTAACACAAAATTCTAAAGGCGCACGGAAAGTGCTCCCGTGCGCATGGGCGCACATAAAGTTTTGCCTATTTTTTAGTGGAATGGACCAAAAGAATAAAATAAATATTTTTTAATGGGATATAGAGAGTATAAATTATCATTTCATGATTTTAAAACTACGTAAACTTAATTAAACAAACATGCATTTAAGGATAATGATTAAAACATAGGGTAAAATAGATTATGAACCATAAAGAGTAACAATATTATATAAACTATAAAAATAAATTATAATTATACTTTTATAGCGATAAATCATAAAATATATCATTTACCACAATGTTTCGAGAGATAAAATATGTTATGAATTAAAATAATAAAATATCTCATGAATTATAAATTAAAATTACAATTATAAATTAAAATTTAAATATTAAGAATATATATTAAACATTCATGCAAACACTGAATTGGGTTCATTAGTAACCTTAATTTATCAATCACTCTTTAAAACATGGAAGATTATTTTATAGGATAAAAAATTCTTAATAAAAAATATTACTTTTCAAATTCTTGCATCCTAATTTCCTGATTACTTTTTAGTATATAAAAATTATTTTTCAAAGAGATGAACTAGTCTTCTAAATAAAGTATTTATCTTCAAATTTTAATATGTTTGAATTTTTTTATTGAGCATAATTTGAATAATTTTTTTTATTATTTAAAAGAGTAATAATTAATTGCTATAAATTTTATAGAAATAGGATTCAAGAAATCGAATTTACTTCGTACTCAGTAAACATAGTAGGAATAATAATGTTAGGTTGCAACTTGCATGTGTAACCTTACCATACAACACTTTGTTTGATAATTAAAATGAAAAAGAAAAAAAACTCCTTCCATCTCACATATTTTTACCTACTTTTTATTTTGGGCTGTCCCACATATTTTTACCCACTTCATTAATAGTAAAAATATATAATATTTTATTATATACTTTTTACAATTCCAACAATTTTAATTATTTTTTTACACTTTATTCATCATTCCTAACAACTTTATTTACTTTTTCTTTTTAAATTAATAATTTATCCTTATTTTTTCTTACATTATATATTAGAAAAATAACATGTCTTAATTTCCGTACCCCGTATAAATAGGTAAAAATACTCGGAGTACTAGATATTAAAGATTTTGAAAATGAGGTTTGACTGGTTTTCAAAAGTCAAAATAAAATAAATAAAATAGATTGTAGCAAGTGTTCGTGGCCAAATATGGGTCACTTATTACATTGCGGGAGAGCTTAAAGTTGTACTTCTTCATCATCCTGACTTTGTCCGACTGCATACATTTTCAAGTTTGCGCCCACACCTCATTAATACCCCGAAACTTCACCTAATTAGCGTCGAAGAACATATTTTCTTAATTTCTAAATCGCGTTTTAATAATAGTAATAATAATAATAAATATTATTATATTTTTTCAAATAATTATATTTATTTGAATTAAAGACTCCCGTGGCTTGGCAATTTGTAGTCTTTTGGATTATTCTGGCGGGTCTATCTGGTCTCTTTATGCAGATCAAGTGGTCTTATAGTCCACTCTTCGGTGTGGATTGTTTGGCTTATTCATCATAGCCTCTAGTTAGTAAATTTCATTTGTAAGGCTGATGATGTTCTTATCATGTTGGCACTTTACCCATCTTTCTTCAATTGGTCACCTGTTTAGACCATTTTTCTTTTTAACTGGCCTTTATGACCATATCTGTTAGCTTAGGTTTTTCCTTTTCCCCTTTCTTATTTTCATTTACTTTTTAATAAATCATGACTTATTAGCCTAACATACTTTATTATATTTATTTTTACAAAAAAATATCATTATACCCCTAAAAGTTATCACTTTTTTAATTTTTATGCCGGAAAAGGGGCGCAAACTATTCCGGGACGGAGGGAGTATTCATTTTACTATTACCTTTGGCCCGTTCATATAATTTTAAATGGTGTACCCTACCATTAGGGGGCCCCACCGCCCATGCCCTGGGGATTGGTGGAGGAGGTAAATCGCAGGATGTGCCTCAAGTGGCTTATAGAGATGGCTCACTGTTAAACTTGTGCTTGCAAGGGGCCAAATTCATGCCAAAGGTAGGATTCGAACCCCCACCCTGTATCAACCAAGCTCAGTTGAAAGACATTTCCACCCTCCCCTCTACCACTTGAGCTATGCCCTGGGGGCAATAATTTTAGAGCATGTGTTTGGTTGGATGCTTTTAAAATCTTAAATTAATTGGGAAGAAATCAAAATTAATTACTTGCTCCGTCCCATGATAAGAGTGACGTTTCTTTTTTGCACGTAGATTACATGATATAATATTTAATATGTTGATGAAGAGAGAAAAATAATACTCCATCCGTCCCAAACTCGTTGTCTTAGTTACTGTAGACATATAGTTTAAGAAAAGTTGTCTTTTGACTAATTTTATTGATTTTTTAGAGGTATTGTGGTATTTTTAGGTAATAAATAAATTACAAAGTATGTTATGTGTGTTAGGTGGGGTGATATTTTTGAAATTAAGATAAACTTTTGGGGTTGTTGATGTGAAGTTTCCTTTTTTGGAATAAGATAATTAATTTGGGACGGATAAAAATGGAAAGTAAGACAACGAGTTTGGGACGGAGGGAGTATATTAATGTATAGTAGATATGTGTATTAGTGTGGTGTGTGGGTCCCATGAAATATATTAATTATTTTGTGTGAGTCCATTTACTAAGAAGGGAAATGTATTTCTTGTGTTGAGACGGACGAAAATGGCAAAATGCACTCATTGTGGTGAGACGGAGGGAGTATTTAATTGAAATGTTTTGTACCCAAGAACTTTGCAATTTTAGTCCCACATGACACATAATCTCTTCAAAATAGTCTCAATACTTTCACTTTTAGTCCCAAATGATTATTTCTTTGCATATTTGGTCCCATAAAACTTCATCCTTGCATATTTAGTCTCATACATCTCCATTATTAATCCCAAAAATTTATATTCATATTATATTATATTATATTTATTTATTTATTTTTAATGTTACCAAATTATTATTAAATTAAAAAAAGACATGCTAAAAAAATTAATAATAATAAATAGAAAAAAATAAAATATGAATATATAGTTATACTATTATTATTTTATTTTATTTTATTTTATTTATTTATTTACTTATTTATTATTATTTTTATTTTTTATTTGACAATTAAATCTTTACAAACTTGGTTCGATAAAACTTCAATCTTGCATATTTAATCATATATAGATGTATTATTGATAAAAAAAAATTAGATTCATATTTTATTTTATTTATTTTATTTATTATTAATTTTTTTATTTTTAATGTTATCAATTTTTTATTGTTTTAAAAAAAGACATGTTAATAATAATAATAATAAATATGATATAAAGTTACACTATTGGTTATAAGAATTAGATTCATATTTTATTTAATTAATTTATTTATTTACTTATTTATTATTTTATTTAATGTTAGATTTTTATTACTTTTTAAAACATGTTCAAAATAATAATAATAATAAGTATTAATATGAATTTAATTTTTTTGGATCAATAGTGTAATTGAATGGACTAAATATGCTAAGTTGAAGTCTTATGGGACCAAGTCTGCAAAGAAATAATCGTTTGTGACTAAAAGTGAAAATATTGGACTATTTTAAAGAGGTTCTGCGTTCTGCGAGACCCAAAGTACAAAATTCTAGTATTTTGTAACCTTTTAAATCCCAAAAAGTAAAGAATAGACAATTCCGTAAAAATTTGTCCGGTATGACTTCCATTCCATAGCCATGAATAATATTTATATTTACTCTTTTCAGTTAAAGATTATATTTTACTTTTTAATTTAAAAATTATTTTAATAAAAAATTAAATTTTTACTGAAGGAATAAATATATTTATATATAGAAAAATATAATATATTGATTTCATTCTCATAAGATTTTGAAACAATCCATACAAAATCAAAATAATAATGATAAATATTCTTATTCATAACAAACACTATTATTTTGAATTCATTACCATTCCTAAACCAGCTTATCATTCATATTTCAATTCTCAATCTTAAAAACTAATTAAAAACCCCTTTTAGTGTTTGAAGAATCAAATTCAATTAAACAGACAATATATTTATGCAATTAATACGCACAATTTTTTGTGAAAATTAGTAAATGGATCACACAAGTAAATTGTAACAACAGAAATATTGTTTACCACATAATTAATTATTTACGAAAAAGTTTGAATTTATTTTTATAAAGTCTTGCACGTGCAAGAGCTAGCATTTCTTCGTAAGACCATCTCAACCATCACTTTTTTTTTAATTAAAAATATTATTACTTTTCATTTATTTTACAAATTATTTGTAAATTTAATACTTTAATATTTCATTTACTTTAAGGGGTGGGTTAGGATTTATAAACCTTGAGTAAAAGTTTAGGGGAGGTTGAGTAAAAATTAACTTCTTTGGTTAAGGTTAGTCCATGGTGTTTGCTTTGAATGCTTATTTTTAAGGTTATTACTCTAATACCCTTTATCTAAATATTGTAAAATAAAATAAATACTCTATATCAATTTATCTTCCTTTCATATTGACATACACGAAATCATATATATCCCGAAATCAGATCTGCCTTCAACATCTCAAATCTAAATCAGATCTGCCTTCCATATCGACATCTCCGAAATTAAATCTAAATCAGATTTTTAATGAGATAGAAAGATGGGTGTGGATGTTAAGATGGGAGAGGAGAACACGAAGACTGAAATTAAATGGATGTGCCGCCGGAGAAGATGACGACCTCCACTCCCCTCTTGGCTGGCAGAAAAATTAAAGGGATTTAGTGAATCTCCGGCAGAGAAATAAAAGAGATGTAGTGAATCTCTATCAGTGAATCAATGGCAGAGATGACTACTTCCGCCTCCTCGCCGCCTTTATGGTCCGCATCGGAGGGATGTAGTGAATCGCCGACGAGAGGCAGGTTTCCTCGCCGAGTTTGGATCTTTTACTCCGCATTGTGGGTTTTTCTATTCTGGTCATTCTAGTCATCAAAGATCTTAATTGTATTGAAAGGGCAGAAGAACCCTGATTTTGAAATCAAAATAAGAATTTCTTCTACAGAAATGAAAAAATTGGGGTGAACGGTGGTGGGGAGAGAAAACACTAGCAGGGCTGTGGAAGATGAGAGAGAAGATGAATGTGTGGATGATGATGATTGGTTGAGGATAGAATGGTTGTAGCAGGAGCAATCAAAGAACAAATTCATCAAGTTTGAACATGAGACTAGGGACAAAAAAGGAATTTTAGTTGCATAACCCTCAGTTAAATTCTGTCCTTCCAATTTAGAAGGGATAAAGAAACCCTCACAAAACATTCCACGTCAGCGTTTGATAAAGGGCAGACAAGAGCCCGGAGGTTATCCCTAAACAAAAGTAAACAACGTTTAACCAGGGTTCGAGGAGGGATAACCCTCTTAAACCTTTTTAAAGTAAACACTTCCATAATAGTTTAATTGGATAATGGTTACTTTTCATTGATCAAATTTTACTCACTTTTCACTAAAATTTTTTTATCATTTTTTATATACATTTTTCCCCTTTAATAAGTTTTTGTCATTGTTTTTCCCCTTTTTGCGTGAAATCATCTCATGAAATGAGTTTCGTGAGATATATAAAGAGTGTTAATATTTTCATAAAAAAATACATACTTAATAGATCATGGATAGTGCCGTAAACTATTTTATGAATAGTTTATATATAGAACAATTTATATATAATACAAATAAAAAGTGATAAGTAAAAAAAATCCTCAACCTAAACAATAGACAACTAAGTTTGAAGGTTTATTTCTCTCTTACTTTTCAGTAGGAGGAACTCCAAAAGTTAATGTAAAATATATAATATTTATATTATAAAGAGGATTTCAAATAAATTAAATTTCAACACATCTCCATTTTAACATTTAAACTAGTGTTTACCGGTTGTGCGTTGCATGGACAGGAAAGTTTCTAAAACAATTTTACATATACAATTTTATTTTTCTTATAAGGTTAATAGAATTTCCTTGGAATGCGAAGGATACTTTTTTTATACGCGGCCGTGCATATCCCCTTTTTGGATATTTTATAATTTTTTGAGAACCATTCAAAGTATGTTTCATTTTACTGCTTATATTCTTTTTTGTTGGTTTCTTATATAGTAACAATTAAATATTAGAAAGATTGATTTTCTCTTTTTAGTATTAATTATGAGAGTTTTGCAATTTCAGATTCGTTGTAGGACAACATCGGACATGGAAAGCATCAACGTAAATGATGAAAAAAAAGAACTAAGGATTGGTTCATACGTTTGTCTCCACAATTCAATATCTACATGCCGAATTTTCAGATCATCAATTTTCAAGATAGATAGCATTTTACCTGCAAATGACAATGGACAAAATGATGTATTTAGAACAATTCTAATTAAAATAACTGAATTTGATAGACATTAAATATGCTATGTATTTTTATGCAGAGTGCCATGAAACATTTGATAATTCCTTAGAATGACAATCAAGATGCAGATTAAACACAAATTAAACAAAATAATCTATTATAAAGAATGTAATGAACATCGTATAGAATGATTGTATGATTTATTCTCGTTTCTATTTAGCAATTGTTGATAAGAGCATGGAAAAGAACTTGAACATGCAACCAAGTATCCGGAAAAATCTACAAATTCACTGTCACAATAGATAAAAATTTTCATTTAAATATTAATTACATATATCCATATCCGTCCCGTTTAGAAATTTTATTATGATATCTGTACCTGTCTCATACTCATTTATCAATATATGTGGGTTACCCGTACCCATTTAATAATTATTTATTTTATCTATGCTTATATTTTTTTATTGTTTAAATTAATATTTTATTAAAAATTATTCTATTATTAATTAAATATATAATAAATATAATATAAATTCTATTATTATAAATAAATATTTAATAAATATGATTAAATAAAACTTGTAACTATTAATAAAATATATAAAATATCTCATAATATATATATATATATATATATATATATATATATATATATATATATATATATATATATATATATATATATAAATGAGTATCCGCAGGTATTGAGAGTTGAGGCACTACTCGTACCCATCCAAAATCCTAATGAGATTTTATTTAATTACTTGTACCAGTTCTAAATCTATTTAAAATTATCCGTACCCATTTCATTAGATTCGAGTAGACCGAATACTCAAAATTGTTCGTCTCATTGCCATCCCTAATTATAAAGATTATGACACTTCATCTTTACAAAATTCTACAAATTTCAAACATATTTCTTGCATAAGGTTAATAATTAATAATAAACATGTTGTACCTATTAAATTGAAGAAATTACATTTGTAATTTAAATATCAACTTACATATAGCTACACAGAAATCATCATATTTTTTTAAAAAAAATTTAAATGTACTATTGTAAAATGGAATTTAATAGTAGAAATCATCACTTTTTAATACACAATTTTATGTGCGACCATACACACGTTTTATTTACTAAAATATGTGTACTGTTGCACACGATTCTACGTGTGATTATGCTATAATTATACAATGAATAGTGGTAAAAGTTTCAAAAATGACAATTTTTCCAAAAAGGAAATGTGTTGAGTCACTTGACTGTTATTTTTCAAAATCAACTTATTATTTGAAACACTTTTCACAATTTAAAAAAAAAATTCTTCGATGATTTATCATTAATCATCTATTTAAAATAAGAGAACACTTTTGATATTGATTTTGTTCAACACCCGTGCATCACATGTAGTAATTTCATCTAACATTTACCAGCCCGTGAGTTGCACGAAAAAGAATTATAAGACAACTATTTATTTTTATGTTTAAGTTGATATTTTATATATTAACCCTAAAAATTTTATTTTAAACTTCATCAGTCTTGCAAAAATATTTACATTTGTTTTTTACATGAGAATTAAGAAGTTTAATATTTTACTGTGAAGTCATGTATAACCCTAAACTTTCCTTTTTTTCAAGTGAAACTTACAAAACAATTAATTACTCTACATGGGTCACACACAATACTAATACAACTACCTATTAATCATTAAATTTATATCTCTTAACTCACCACCCATTAAAATATTATATCTCTTAATTTATTTAAAAAAATAAACTTAAATCTTGATGCATCTATGATTTAAAAAATCCGTAACCCGTATCCACTTAAATTTTCACCACCCGTATCTATTAATGACAACCGGTAGGACACCTGCTTATTTAGAGGTACCCGTACCTAGAGGTGTTAAACAAGTAGAGCAAGCTCGAGCTCCCCATACTCGAGCTCGGCTCGATAGCTCGAGTACTTATCGAGTCGAGCTCGAGCCTGCTCGTTAAGGTAACGAGCTTATATACGAGCTCGGCTCGTTAAGCAAAAAGGGTGAGTTTTTGAGCCTGATCGAGTCGAGCCTAATATTAAATAATATATTTTTTTATTATATATAAAATATTTATTTTATTACATATTATTATAATTAAATAATAATAATTAATAATATTAATGTTATTAATTATTATTTTCGAGCCTTAACGAGCCGATCCGAACTCGACTCGTTAACGAAATGAGTATATTTACAAGTTGGAACTCCGAGTTTGAGCTTTTTCGAGCCGAGTCTAGCCGAGCCTTCGAGCTGCTAGTTTGTCATAACAGCTCTACCCTTACCTGTATTTGGTTAACTATTAAATACTCATACTCGTCCCGCTAAAAAAATTATTATAATACATGTACCGGTCACATACTCGTTTATCAATACCCTCAGGTACTCGTACTCATTTAATATTAATTTATTATATATATTTATATATTTTTGTTATTTAAATTAATATAATAATACATTATTATTAATTAAATATAAAATAATGATAAATAAGTTTTTGTCTATTACCACTGATGAGTGATATTTTTACCTAAATTTTAGTGTCTTTTATGTCCGTTTTTATATTATTTTACCCGTATTTTATATGTAATTTGGTTGTGTTATGTATTTTTATGGAAATGTGTGAGAATGAGCTTAAACGTATGTTTTAGGGTGGAAAACGGATTAAAAGCGCAAAGTTAAAATGAAGGGTGAAATCGTGAAGAATGCTGAAAAATGCAGGAGCACTTTGCATGATTTTTCTGTGTTCTTGTAGAAGTCAAAACTGATCATGTGATATATTTTTGGAATGATACGGAAGAGAGGATCGTTTTTCCACAAGAATCACCTAAATTGGAGCTTGGATGAAGAAGTTATGATCAAAACAGTGAGGCTGCACAGAAGTGTACGACCACAAGAAGGGCCCTCGTGCGTTCAAATAGTGAAAATGCATGGGCAACAGTGTAGTCATCGTGCATTTGAGTGAAAAATGCACGGGCAACAGTTTAAGTCATCGTGCGCTCAAACAGTGAAATGCACGGGTAGCAATGTAGTCATCGTGCATTTGAGTGAAAATACACGGGCAGCAGTTTAGTCATCGTACGCTTAAATAGCGAGTTTGCATGAGTACAAGAATGGTCATCGTGCATTCGACACAAGTTACATGATTAAGGCCCAGACTTGCTTCTACTCCCTTTTTAAAGCCCAATTAGATTAGATTTGAAGCCCAAGTTTAGAAAGGGTATAAATACCCTCAAGTTCAACATTAGAAGGGAGGATCATAAGGGTTTCACTTGGACACACACATCACACACAATTTCCTCCAATTCACACCATCATCTTCATCCATTCACCATACATTTCATCTACCTTCATCCCACCATCAAAACCTTCAGCCAATTGAAGAAAAGAAGTAAGGAAGAGAGGAGAATTGCAAGGGAAGGAAGGAGATCACCATTGAAGCACTTCAAGGAAGTTTTCATCCATACTTTGTAGTGAAACCTTATTGTTCATCATGTTTTGTAAGGATTTTAATGTCTATGTTAATTTTCTTTTGAATATGGTAGACTAATCTCCCTTGTGAGATTAGGAACATGAGAGTTATTGGATAATTTTTGGATTTGTGTATTTAAATTCATGTGTTGATTGGGTAAATTGATTTTCTATTATTGATGTTTAAGATCTTGAGGTTTATGATGATTTGTGTGTTTAGTTGTTCTAAATATGTGATTAGATTGAGAAATCAATTATGTGCTTAGGATAATTGAGTGAATCATTTCATCAAACACTTCATGTGCATTATAAATTATAAAGAGATTAAGAAATCCTTTGAAATTTAGAACCCTTTGATAGAACATGTGATTTGTTTGATCGAGAGGTTGATTAATTGTGTGAAGGGACTCTCATTTCAAGCTTAGTACCTAGTTGAAATTATTTGTGAGAGAACCAATCCGTTGGGCTAATTGAGATTCATATCCAATCCATCTCGAGAGGGAGTTTAAGTGAACTTAGTGTTGACCCTTAGTCTTATACCCATGATTCATATAAATTTAATGCATATATCATAGGATTTCTACTGCTTAATTGTTGTTAATCTCACTTTTACTTAATTGGAAAACCACCCTTCACTTATCTATCTTGTTTGCTAATCATTGCTTGCTTGCTTTGATTATTGTTATTTACGTGTTTCACAATCAACCCTTTGATGATTCGTCTATATAAAATTATAAGAAACGTGAGATCGCTTAAGCACTAGTACCTACCTTTCTGTGGTTCGATAAATTATTAAATTGGTCATCCCAACTACAAAATGGCTAATCAAATAGCGCCGTTGCCGGGGAGGCAACTGTTGCTAGTAGCTTGAAGAAGGATCGTTTTAAGTGATTTTAATAGAGACATTTTTGTTTTATCGTTTATCTTATTTGATTTTGAAAATCTTGTTCTAACTTCTCTTATTTTGAAGGTGCATGCAAACAAGGTCAAAAGGGAAACAAGTTGAACCTATTGATTTAGAGATTGAACACACTTGTCGAAGAAGGAGAAAGGAGAACAAAATCAAAAATAGTGAGCTAATGGAGAATTTTTAAGGAGATAATCGTGTGGAGATAGAGCATGATGGGAAAGGCGAACAAAATATGAACGATCAAGACGACGCACCTCAATTCAATGTCAATCCTCCTTAACAAGCTCATCAAAATCATGGAGCTTTCAACAACCAAGCATTACTTCAACAAATGGTGCAACAAGCTTTACTTCAACAAGGATTTCCACAAGCTTATGCTCATCCTCAACAAGATTATGTACCACCACCACCACCTCCGGTGCAACATAAAATTCATAATGATCAAAGAGTGATTCGAGATTTCTTTATGCCAAGGGCAATGCCATAAATGATGGGCCCACCAATCAATGCCAACAACTTTGAATTTAAGGCGGGCTTGATTTCTATGGTGAGAAAACAACAATTTAGTGGATCCCCAAATAAAGATCCTAATGCACATCTAGCTCAATTCATTGAGATTGCCAACACCGTGAAGATGAATGGGGTGCAAAGAATGTATCAAGATGAGGTTGTTTCCGTTTTCATTTAGGGATCGTGCTAGAACGTGGCTCTCCACTATTACACCGGGTACGTGTAACACTTGGGATGAGCTTGCGCAAATGTTCTTGAAAAAGTATTTTTCACCTTCCAAGATGCTTCAAATGAAGAGCTTGACCACTCAATTCAAGCAAATGCCTCAAGAGAGTTTTTATGAAGCGTGAGAAAGATTTAAGGATATGCTTCGCAAGTGTCCACAATATGGTTTCCCGAAAAATCAACAAGTTGGATTTTTCTATCAAGGATTAGTAAATGGTCAAAGAGTGCTTGTTGATGCTTCAGCGGGTGGATCCATACTTGGTGTGACTCCGTAAAGAGCTATAAGGATATTTGATGAGATTGCTACAAATGTATATCAATGGCCATCGGAGAGGGTAAGTGGATGCTATGGTTTTGAGAATTTTGATCAAGGACAATAGTTTAATGTCAAAAGTGTGAATGTTGAGCCACAAACGCCAAGTGTTGAGGTGATAGCGGAGGAAGTGTTGAGGCAAATGAGTTTAAATTAAGGTGTAATTAATCAAGGAGTTAATATGGTTGAAGGCCAAATTGATCAAGGTGTGCTTCCTCCGAATAGTGTTAGTGGGGAACAATAGGCTATGACATTGCCACGTGTGGAAGATGTACAATACATACAAGGAAGGAATTACCAAGGTAATTATCAAAACAATTACCAAGGGAATTTCAATCATAACCAAGAAAACTATCCACTAAGGCAAGGAGGCTTTAATAGTCAAGGTAGTGGAAGCTCATACCCACAACAACAAAGGCAAGGAAACTTCGTCTACTCTAATCCGAGCAATGCGGTTGCTTATCCTTCGGGATATCAACCGGGGACTAAGGCACCAAACAACGAGGGACGAGCATCGGTTGATGAGCTATTTGAACAATTGATTGCATCAAACCAAGCTAGAGATGAAGCATTGAAAAAAGCCGAAGAAACAAATAAAAAGAGGCTTAAATATTTGGAGTACAACGTTGGTCAAATTGCAAGTTCATTGAGTGCTCAACAGAAAGGAAATTTTCCGGCCACATCCGAGGTTAATGCAAAAACTCAATGTTTGTTTATTGATATGGAAGAGGACCGAAAGGTTGGAAGGGTTAGTGAAATGTAAGGTTGGTGAAGAAATTGAAGAGATAAGTAAGAAAGAAGAGAAGGGGCTTAAATGGATACCTAAGTGGAAAAGGGTGCAAGAGGAAAAGAAAGTGGAGGAGAAGGTTAAAGAAGAGGAGTACAAACGTGACTATTGGGGTATTCCATTCACTCCATTCCCTATTCCCTATCCACAAATATTTGTAAAAGAGGAGAAGAAAAGGGAGTTTGAGGAACATGCCAAATCTCTAAAAAAGAAGTATGGGGAGAAAAAGAAAGAAGAGCTACCCAAAACAAGAGAATCGATGCAAAAAGGGGGGCCTACAAAAGTTGGTGATCCGGAGAAGTTCATAATTCCTTATGATTTTGAAGGAAAAGACACTCTTGATGCATTGTGTGATTTGGGGGCAAGTGTCAATATGATGTCGCATGCTACTTTCAAAGATCTTGAAATTGGAGAGCTAAAGCCTACGACTATCCGTCTTGAAGTGGTAAATGGTGAAGTTGTGATACCACTAGGAGTTGTTGAAGACGTGGAGGTGAAAGTGAAGGGGCTAGCTTTTCCGGTTGATTTCATGGTATTGGAAGTGAAGGCGGACCCCCAAATTCCACTCATTTTGGGAAGGCCATTTCTAGTTACGGGAAGAGCTAAAATTGATGTTGGGAGAGATGAGCTTTCTTTGAGCTCAAAAGGAAGGAGTGTTACATTCTTATGTAACAAGGACAAAGGAACCAAGTCTCATTTGAAACCTCCTAATGTGCCTTCAGATGATTTTATGGATCATGATTCTCTTCTCTTTGACAACTTAAATTCGTTTCTTCATGGTTATATAAAAATGTCAAATACTAACTTGTCTTCTTGTGATGTTGATAGGAAGAAAACATCGGAGCTTGATTGGAAAATAAACAAAGGAGAAAGAGGAAGTCCACTAGAAGTTCTTCTTGATGATGATTTGATGCTCGTAAGCAAAAATGGTGAAGTTGAGCCTGTAGACAAAAAGAGGGCTAAACAAATTTTCAAAGTGAGGATGCGAGGAGAGAGTGTGATGGACCATCATTTGGTCCAATGATAGTGAAATTTCATCCGGCTTGAAGACGTTAAACTTAGCGCTAAATGGGAGGCAATCCATTCTTTTTATCTTTTGATGTTTGTTTTGTTATTTGGTCTTGTAGGTGGATTGTGCTTGTGAGAAAAGATATAGTGAAGAAAAGAGAAGTGCTTTATGGATTCGAGTAGGCATGTCACATCACTTGTTGCAAACTTAATTCTCGACTCTTGTCTGGAGTTAAATTTGGGGGGCTAGTGTGTGGTGGACATAACTCAAGTCATTGGATGCATATGTTTCTCCACAAGATGCTCATAGATGGAAACTACAAGGGTAGGTCCCACTACTTTTTGCAAACTTAAGTCTCAACTTATTTCGATTTAAGTTTGGGGGGGAGAGTGTATAGTGTGACTCACCACTTGAGTGTGATTCTTGTAAAATTGAGTCAATTTTAAATTTTTCTCATGAGTTTTGGCTTGTTTTGGTTAGTTTGGTTGTGTTGAAGTACATGATAGTCCATATTTTTAATGATATTATCGAGCTAATATTTTTGATGAGTTGTTGAGCATGAATGAAGTGTAGTGGAAGCACGAATTGAGCTCGGAGATCAAGTCGAGATTCGTTGCGTATTTAATCCGGAAGCTAGTGCCAACCATTTCCACTACCAAATGCCTATTGAGGGAGTTCACTCTATACTCTACCACTTCTAGTTGCTTGACATGAATTTATGTTAAGTTGAATTGATGTGATTAGCATGTTGCTTCATGTGTTATGTTTTTGGGATGTTTACTTTCGTAATTTAGGATTTCCTTTTAAATCAAGGTTGAGATGTTTGTGAGCTTAATTGATTATAGATGATATGAATGTGTGCTTCATTTTTTTTTTATGATGGTGATATTTATTTTTGCATGTTTTGTGTTCTTGGTTGTTTCTTGTTTGGTGAGTCTTTTCTTATGTGTTTTGTGTGTATTTTTATTTTGTTTAGGGATTATTTTGGTGGTTTGTTTTTGAGATGTTGTGAGTCATTTTTGAATGTGAGTGATGATATGTTGTGGTAGTAAGTGATGACAAGTTATGATTAAGAATCTCTACACTTTCAAATTGTGACATGTTTTACTTAACTTGTTCAATTTTGAGATGAATGTGGTGTAATAAGTTCCTTAAGGTCCAATGCATAAACTTGTAGTAGTTGAGTCTCAACCGTGCATACATGGTATTTCTTTTCATGAGTGGATCGATGGTGTTTGATAAGCTAGAACTTGCTCAAGGACTATAGGAACGAGCCTGATTAGTAGAGATTAATGACATGATCTAAGGCCATCCTTGTTATTTATAGTCATTGCCATATATTTTCATACCATGAACATCATCCCTAGTCAACCACTTTGAGCCTTTGAGCTTATTTTTTGTGAATTTAGCACATTATAAGCCTTGATTACCCATTTAAAGACTTATATATATATTCTTAGTGTGGGTGATTGAGGAGATGGTAGCTAGAAAGTTTTGATGAGAAAGCGAAACTATGAAAGGAAATGATAAACAATTAAGAAAAAGGATGAAAAGAGTAAAAACAAGAATGAACAATGCAACCTCAAAATAAGAAAATGAGCAAAGTAATAATAATATGCTCAAGTACTAAAAAGTTCGAAGAAGGAAGCATGCATTGAAAGAAGTTCAATCCAAAGAAAGTTGATGATTAGTGTTTGTGAACATTAAAGATAAGAAAGGAAGAAAGAAAAGTGAAAAAATTGGAGAAATTGGCCATCTCTTTGATTACTTATACTTGTTTAGTCACTATTACCATATTCTTCCTACCCTACCAAAGAGCCTATCATTATATCTGTAATGAAAGACCTTTTTGATCATTGATTGAAACTTTGACGGTTTATGAATGTAGTCCACGAGCAAGCTTATAGCAAGTCGAGCCAAGGTTAATGAGTGTTGATTTACCCAACTTCATAGAGTGTTGAGTGAAATTGATATCTATGTGAGGCTTGGACCAAAAAGGGACTATATTACACTTTATTCTCTATTGATTGAACTTGTTAATTTCTCATGTTATGAGTTTAATGTTGTAGGATGACTTAGCATAAGTTGTGGTTCTTATTGCTATTGATATGTTTTTACTTATGTTCGTTTAGTCTTTTCCTAGGTAAAAATCTTCACTCTTTGTTTATTATCTTCGTTGCTCAGGGACGAGCAACACTTTAAATTTGGGGGTGTGATGAGTGATATTTTCACCTAGATTTTAGTGTCTTTTTATGTCCATTTTCATATTATTTTACCCGCATTTTATACGTAATTTAGTTGTGTTATGTGTTTTATGGAAATGTGTGAGAATGAGCTTACACGTATATTTTAGGGTGGAAAACGGATTAAAGCGCAAAGTTGAAATGAAGGGTGAAGAATGCTGAAAAATACAGGAGCACTTTGCATGATTTTTCTGTGTTCTTGTAGAAGTCAAAACTGATCATGTGATATATTTTTGAAAAGATACGGAAGAGAGGATCATTTTGGCATAAGAATCACCTAAATTGGAGCTTGGATGAAGAAGTTATGATCAAAACGGTGAGACTGCGCAGAAGTGCTCGACCACAAGAAGGGTTCTCGTGCGTTCAAACAGTAAAAATGCACTGGCAGCAGTGTAGTCATCGTGCATTTGAGTGAAAATGCACGGGCAGCGGTTTAGTCATCGTGCGCTCAAACAGTGAAAATGTACGGGCAGCAGTGTAGTCATCGTGCATTTGAGTGAAAATGTACGGGCAGCAGTTTAGTCATCGTGCGCTCAAATAGCGAGTTTGCACGAGCACAAGAAGACTCATCGTGCATTCGACACAAGTTACGTGATTAAGGCCAAGACTTGCTTTTACTCACTTTTTAAATTCCAATTGAATTAGATTTGAAGCCCAAGTTTAGAAGGGGTATAAATACCCTCAAGTTCAATATTTGAAGGGAGGATCACAAGGTTTCACTTGGACACACACATCACACACCATTTCCTCCAATTCACACCATCATCTTCATTCATTCACTATCCATTTCATCTACCTTTATCCCACCATCAAAACCTTCATCCAATTGAAGAAAAGAAACAAGGAAGAGAGGAGAATTGCAAGGGAAGGAAGGAGATCACCATTGAAGCAATTCAAGGGAGTTTTCATCCATACTTTGTAGTGAAACCTTATTGTTCATCATGTTTTGTAAGAATTTTAATGTCTATGTTAATTTCCTTTTGAATATGGCAGACTAATCTTCCTTGTGAGATTAGCAACATGAGAGTTGTTGGATAATTTTTGAATTTGTGTATTTAAATTCATGTGTTGATTGGGTAAATGGATTTTCTATTATTGATGTTTAAGATCTTGAAGTTTATGATGATTTGTGTGTTTAGTTGTTCTAAATATGTGATTATTGAGAAATCAATTATGTGCTTAGGATAATTGAGTGAATCATTTCATCAAACACTTCATGTGCATTATAAATTGTAAAGAGATTGAGAAATCCTTTGGAATTTAGAACCCTTTGATAGAACATGTGATTGATTTGATCGAGAGGTTGATTAATTGTGTGAGAAACTCTCATTTCAAGCTTAGAACCTAGTTGGAATTGTTTGTGTGAGAACCAATCCGTTGTGCTAATTGAGATTCATATCCTATCCATCTCGAGAGGGAGTTTAAGTGAACTTAGTGTTAACCCTTAGTCTTATACCCATGATTCATATGAATTTAATGCATATATCTTAGGATTTCCACTGCTTAATTGTTGTTAATCTCACTTTTACTTAATTGGAAAATCACCCTTTACTTATCTATCTTGTTTGCTAATCATTGCTTGCTTTCTTTGGTTATTGTTATTTACGTGTTTCACAACCAAACCTTTGATGATTCGTCTCTATAAAATTACAAGACACATGAGATGGCTTAAACGCTAGTATCTACCTCCCTGTGGTTCGATAGATTGTTGAATTGGTCATCCCAACTACAAAATGGCTAATCAACCACTAATTAACTTTGAAATTAGTCCATACATTTTCGAGGATTTGAAATTGATCCATTTACTTGAAAATATTCGATAATTTAGTCCATGTAATGGCTGGAGTAGGTCATCCAATTGGTAATATCATGTAACACTTCTGACGTGGCGAGAAAAAATTTAATTTTTTATCCTTTAAGTTTTTTTATTTTCAAAATAAAAGATATACAACTATTAAGTAAATATAGAATAAAAATAATATAATTTCAATATTTAAATAGTTAATTGTAAGAAAGACCATGAAATTTAATTCAATTGAGAATTATTTCATACGTTTGAAAATTTGCAAAAAGAGCCCCACCATTAATCATTTATTACAAAACACATTCAAGAGGAAATAATTGTTTGCCCGATTGCTAACTTAACATTTTAATTTCACATTAACCTTTCAAATAATATACTAAAATGTTGGGGGTTATATATAGTATTATTTATTTTCTTAAAATCACATATTTTATGTTTTATCAATTAAACATACTCCTTAAATATAATACTCCATTTAAAAAATTTATTATGGTACCCGTAACCGTCTCATACCCATTTATTAATACTCGCGGGTATCAATACCCGTTTAATATTTATTTATTAATTGATTAATAATCAATAAATATAAAAAAGTAATAATTGATTAAGAAAAAGTGATAATCAACCACAAAAAATACTCCACTTATTATCATTTTTCCTAAAAATTATATTAAATTATTAATAATCTATTTTACATATGCTATCTTAATCATAGTACTAAATGTATAAAAAAATAATAATAAAATAAAATAAGAAAACACATTAAATAGAAATAACTCAGTAGCTCAACCCGAGTAACCCAAAGCCCGACTAACTCAAAGCTCGTTTGGGTTGGCCCGTTTAATGGTATTCGTTTAAATATCAACGACCCGTTTAATGGTATTCGTTTAATGGGTAATAATACTTACATTTGGTTTTTATATGGGGATTAAGAAATATAACATTTTACTGTGAAGTCATGTATAAATCTGAACCTTCATTTTTTTTCAAGTGAAACCTACACAAATGCAATTAATTACTCTACATTGGACCTCACATAATAGAAGTTGGTATTTCTCAATTGGAATTCATTTGCAATAAAAGTAACGTTCATAAATTTTCTTGCAATTAACCATTTTAGATAAACATGATATGTTAATTATATAATGAGTATATATATTAGTAAATTTTCCAAATAATGCACTCACTTCATCTGCCCATCACAAACCCATTTTCCAATAGAATTCAGGTTGAGAGGATATTAAAATTTACACATCCCAATATCATCCCAAATAAAAAAATCCAATAAACAATATTAAATGATTATCCATAATCATTCATTATATATATATATTTATAATGTTTAAATAATTCTTAATCTATTATAACTATTATTAAATAAATATAATATAAATATAATGATTATTGATTAAAAAAATAACTTTACAAAACTCAAACTTAAATGATTAATTAATTCTTTCAAACTCCACCTATCGCCAAGAAATACAAGAGTATTTATAGTACCTATCTACCAAGAAAAAACTTCGGTAATTAAGAATGTATAATACATTAAGAATTGATTTACTACATATTATACAAAGTACAAAAAAGTTATATAATTATTATCAATTCAATCAGGAAAAAAGTACTTCTCAACCCCGTAATCATATAATGCCTCGAAGTTCCACCACGATTACATCCAATATTGTAACTACTTTACCAACAATATGATGATGATCCTTATTCTGCATGAGCTACTGCCGGAAAATATTTTGGCCTAAAACAAAAAAGCTTTTTCAAACTTTGAGACGTAGTTCATGCAAATTTATTCAATATCATAATTTATTGTACTTCTTCTCATATTAGTTTATAAGTAATCTAACTAATCAAATCATGTGAAGAATCCTTAAAATCAAACCATGAATGGCCAGATGAAGTTACCTTAATGCTGCTTTATCAATTCTCAGTTAAAAATGAGTGTTGATCTTGTAGTAGATTCACTGAAATCAAAAGCAAGCTTAGAATGTACATAATTCGGAAAGTTGTACTTGAACATTTTGTGAAATAGGAAATTAGAAAGAAAATTAAATTAAAATATTGAATCAAAATCAAGTGAATAACAACATGACTAAAAGAAAAATATGTCAAAAGATTGGAATAACAGATTTTAGTGAAGTCCAAATGTTGTTAATGGATAAAAAACATAACTTAAGATAAATCCATCTGAGCAGCAAGTAGACCACTAAAAAACAATGGAGCAATAGCACGAACAATTCTTTAGGTATAGGCTTATAGTTGTAAAAAAAACATGTATAGAGTGACATGACACTCATCCACAGCACAAAATTGAAAGAGAGCTAGTTGTACCTCAAATTACAACTCTTAAATAATAATGACTCACAAAATTCACCAAAGAGATAGTAGTACCTCAAATGACTTGAGACATAAAGTTCAAAGATAACAGATTCACAATCAAATTATCCAAAGTTCACACTTTTATCTTAATCACCACTAATAAAAAATTCTTATTAATTCCAGCCTAAACACATTCAAGAAAAAATGAATTAAGCAAATTACAAATTACAGTAACAATTGGGCCCATAACTCAATAAAGTTTAGGATCCTAAGAATCTTTATCAACAATATTTTTTTTACAAAGATTTGAGCTCCAAAATCAAATTATAATCATTGAATATCCATGCACGAATTATTTAGAGCTACCAAAAAATGCACAAATATGAGAACCTTTACTTACAAAGGTAGCTTGGTTTCTGATTGGCATCCTTGCCGCAGATGCTCAGTTGAGACCTACCTGATCCAGTCTTCACGCTAGAGACTGCATCAATATTCTTTAAGTAACTCTGCTTAAGTTGATTTACTTAATAATAACACTTAAACTGATCGATCTCTAAGGATAGAGAATTTATAAAGATAGAGAAATGAGAAATCATAAATTCAAACATTTTTCTTGATATCGCATGCTTTCTTATTCAATTTGGAGCTTTACTTACTCTTTGGTAGAGTTATGAGCTAATTATTAGATTCCAGTGGACCCCAAAATCTGAAAAAATAAAACACAAATCAATATATCACGAATAATCAGTACAATACGATCCAAATAATATCAACAAATCAATAATCAAATATTATAAATTCTTGAAATCAGAAAAATTGTAGGTAAAAAAAAAATGCAAATGAAGAATAAATAAATGGAGAACAATAAGCAATCTGGAACAATATGTGAGTATTGCGATTATAGATAATGTTTCCTTACATCATTCTTTTCCCAAAGAAAAGAGCATATAAATAATGTGTAAGCATTACCATTGCATTCAATCTTGGATCAGTTGGTTAGCTATATTTTCCACAGATGCAACTTTATTTTTGTAA
Organism: Pogostemon cablin; assembly: GCA_023678885.1. NCBI lineage: Eukaryota > Viridiplantae > Streptophyta > Magnoliopsida > Lamiales > Lamiaceae > Pogostemon > Pogostemon cablin. The sequence goes on from CM042960.1 coordinate 16,671,465, forward strand.
AAGATATAAAAGGAATTCTGAATGTTTCAATAAGAGAGACCAACAAAATGATAATAACTTTGGCAACATCTTTGCAACACTATGCAGCACTGAAGTGATAAATTTTATGAAATGGTGTATAAAATGCTATAACCTAATTTCTCAATTTTATTATTAATTGATGTATAGACCTAAAATAATACTTCTTATGAGAGGCCAGAAAAAAATGTTATATTTTTTTAATTTGGGGAGTTCAGAAACAAACAACCTATGATCTTTACAATGAGTGGTGGCGCTCTACTACGGTATCATGCAAAACTATTTTTTAATTTATTTGTATCCAAGAAAAAGAATGTTACGTAAGAATCATACAAAACTATTTTTTCTTTGATAGTTAGCATAAAAGAAGATACCAAGAAAAAATATCTATATGAATATTCTTTATTTGAGAAATATTTCAAGAAACTCAAGAAAATGAACACACATTCTTTAGTTAAAATTTTCAAGAACCTCAAAAGTGCACACAGATGAATACAAAATATCACAAACCTGTAGAAAAATATCAAAATAAAGAAGGATGAGAGATGCAAGAATTGACAGCATAGCAAGAAGCGTAAACTTTCTAGACTACATATACTCTCTAAAATTGCCCCTCTATCTATCTCCCTCTCTTCACACTTATGTAGCGTAGATATTTAAATTGGAGTCGCTTTCAATATTTCCTTCATCAATCTGTAAGAAGAGAAATGGAATTTAAAACCAATTATGTAGATAGATTCAGCCTAAAAAATAAAAGATAATTTTTTTAAAGGTTTAACTAAACCAATCAAAAAAATTTGCTAAAATAAAAGATAAATATTTAATAGCCCGACATTTTTAATGGTGTTACAAATAATTATAAACGCAAAAATTATGTTAGAATACTCCTTGTTGAACAGATACAATATTTTCATTAGCCAAGAGTGGCCGAACATGATTTGAAGTATTGTATTCATAAGTTAACTGTTAAGAAAACCAAAAACCTAGAAGAAAATATTAGTTTATTACTTAAAGTATAATTTCTACCATTCTCTTGATTCATCTTAGACATTTAACCTTTCTTTTAAAATGAAATTCAAATTTCGTAAATTAAATCTTATCTTTTGAAAGTAATAAGAATCATGGAACTCTTGATTTACACAATGATCAAGTGGGAAAAAAATTACAGTATAAAAAAATTACAAATATACCTGCCATGTCTTCCATTGCAATCCCCAAAAAAAAGAAGAAGCATAAGTATCAGACCATAATCTTAAATATCAAGCTTCATAATAATAGTTATAAGTATATAAATTCTAAGAAATTTTCGAATAGATTAGTGAATAATGTTGAGCGACATAACACAAATTAAGAAGAACATGCAATATCGGTTCTGAAAATGAAAAAAATTTATCAGATTATGACATAAAATCTGAAAAAATGAACTAAAGTACAATATAGGCTCAGGGGAAAGTAATGAAATGTTTTACAAAGTTGGAAAAACAATGCAAAGGGGAAAGGTTTTGCAAATATTTTAGAGAACTCAAATCATAGCCGTAACAAAAGAACCTAGATCAAATCACAAATTGGGGTAGTAAATAAAGCAAATTATTTATTCTCCAAAAAATAAAAAGTAGAACCACAACAACAATTATATACTCAAAAAGTACTAATCAATGTTGTGTAAAGTCATAGCATTTCGATAATTCACCAGGAACCTATGTAAAGTTATAATAATATTGGAAGAAGGAAAGAGGAACTGTGTAGGGGTGATAGTTGTGTAAGTAACATTAATATTCCTTCATGAACTAAATTGAAGAGCTACTTGTAGTTGCAAAAGTTGATTACCTCATGCAGCAATTAAAATTTATTTCCGGGTTTAAGACCCTGCACATTGATATTCGGAGGCGTTAGAAGAAATTTTCGATGGAAAGTGTAGTGGCATAGATGTTAACAACGTTACACTATTGATTTGTAGCAAGCTTAAAAGTAACAAACTTCATTATATAGAACTGTCATAAGGAGGGATCATGGAATAAAATTCATTATATAAGTTTAAAATATTTATCAAAACCAATGATCATAACATGTAGATTATTAGTATTAAGGATGTCGTTTACCATATACTTTCTAAATGATCTTTGCTAAGACATAAAAGTAAATATAAAACCAATAATCTAAAAATAAATAAACATGTGTATTATAACTTCAACTTTTCCTCATTAATTGTAAGTATATGAAGACCTCATCAGTAGAGAGGAGATACCAATAAAAGTAAGTTTAAGAGCCATTATTTCACCCGAGCAAATAAGATAATTCTAGAAGTTATAAAGAGTTTAAAATACACCAGTAGATATTTTGTTCTAAGAGTAAATAATTGCAATGTAATTGTTAGAAATAAGAACACTTTTTTTTCCTTTTTGATGAAATTGCAAACCACACTTGACCTTATCTATGAAAGTCATGGATGCATTATAGGAGAAGCTTGTACCTAGAATAATTATATTCAACCAACAAAACTCCATGTTTGAAACTGGGCCTCTATGTTATAGATATCAGGACTCTGTAACCATCTGATCTGGTTGACCACCCAATTCAAGTTACCCTTTTATAGTAAGAGCATTTAAATAAAAAAATGGATTCAATCATCATGATATATACATTTAGTCAGGTCTTTCATTTAAAAGATATCATACACGATAATATAATAAACCATCAGAAATTCATTTTGAGATGTTACAATTCCAATCTCTTGACCCATTCACTTCGGTGGTAGAGAGCGTGAAAAATTCACCTTACGGTGGTGAAGACAAAACAGGCAGCGACGGCTACAGCGGGATTGGCTACTGAAATCGCAAGGCGACTACGGGTGATTGCCATAGAGGCGGAGGGGGGTCCAGTGAGAGCAGGGAGAAAATAACCGCTTTGAGTTTAGAGTTTTCACTAGTTTTGTTCAAGAAACTTTTCATAATTACAAATAAATCCTTTAAGTTTGTATAAATTTTGCAAAAAGCATCAAAATTTTAATAAAAAATGGAAAGGAAATTATCCAATAAATTAAAGATGGAGATCAATTCTTATATAATGAATGGTCAAGATCGAAATTAAAAATAGTCAAAATTAGTCAAACTTAGCAAATACATTTTGCTTTTATATATATATATATATATATATATATATATATATATATATATATATAGATTTACATAATTATTTTCACTCTCTAAATCTGAAGAGCTAAATCTACTCTTTAAATTTAAATAACATTAAATATTATTGACTTCTTTGTGTGTTTTTACTTATAAGAGAAATAATTTTTAACAAACTAGAAGAATAAAATATGTTACAAATGTACATTGGAAATGATAAATAAAATACAAAGTCTCTTGTGAGACGCTACTTATATGAAACCATTTGTGAAACGTAATAAAATATGCTTATTATATAGATAAAGTATGTTTAATGATTGTTAAAATATATTTTGTAAAGTATGATGGATGATGAATTAAAGTATGATTTTAGGATGTTATAATATGATTTATTATTGACATACTTTAACTACAAATAAGCATACTTTATATATATGATAAACATAATTTAATAATGGGTCAACCCGTCTCATAACCGTCTAATAAAAATCCATCTCACAAGAGAGTCTTGTGAGACGCTAATTAGGTGAAACGGTTTGTGAGTCGTGTTAAAGTATATATATTATTTAGATAAAGTATGTTTAAAAGTTTTTAGTCTGTTTTCTAAAGTATGTTAGGTTATGCATTAAAGTATGATTTTAATATGTTATAATTTAATTTATTATTGGCATACTTTAACTGCAAATAAGCATACTTTATCTATACAATAAACATACTTTAGTGATGGGTTGACCCGTCTCACAAGAGAGTTTGTTGGAACATAAAAAAATACAATTCTTTAAAATTAAATATCCTCTTTGATCCTCTTTATTTTGTGAAAATCTTTTCTAAAATTTAAAGAGTATCTTGGAGATGCTCTAACAATGTTAGGTGGAAGAAACATATCACATTTTATGAGAATTAGCAATATATGAGACTTTCGAAAAAAAATTCAAAGTTTCGAGTGGAGGAAATGCTCATGATATTGACAAATTATGTATTTAAAATATAATTGGCTGATTTAAAAAAATCATTTGCAAGGTTTCTTTCGTGAATTCAGTTTGTTTAACGAACAAAGTAAATATGAACATCATATTTATGAGTTAGTGTTTTATAAATCGGATTTACATCATAAACTCTATGGTCCCCCTAATTTAAACACCTCTAACATTATATAGGGTATATAGGAATGAAAGGAGAGACTACAAGTTTACAAGGTGAACTCAGTTTACACAAGTGTTTGTGTATATTTATATATTTACTCCATCCCCTTTTGCTTTTTGCATGTAGATTAATAAGTATTATTATTTAATGTGTAGTGGGTAGTTATACTAGTGGGAGTGTGAGCCACATATTTTAGTTATATTAGTGGGTGTGTGGATCTCATGTGTATAAAAAAGAAAATGAGACTTTGGGTGGGACACCCAAAATTAAGAAAAAAAGACTTTTTTAATGAGACGGAGAGAGTATATTATACTCCCTCCATCCGCTTCAAAGGTATCAATTTCCATATTTAGTAAAAAAGTACACCCCACCAATTCCCTATAATACAACTACCCACTTTACATATAATAATACTCATTAATCCACGTGCAAAAAACAAATGAATACCTTAGAACCGGACGGAGGGAGTATTATAATGAGATAAGCTCTAAACACGATTCGGATACGCTTATTACTTCCTCCGTCCACTCCAAAGGTTATCATTTATTTTTTTTCACGTTAATTAAAGAGGATTATTATTTTATGTATAATGAATAACGCTATTAGTAGTGAGTAATAAATCATACGTGAGACTCTTTTACTAAAAATGAGAAATTGATACATTTGGAATTTACGCTCAAAATGATAAAATTAGAACATTTGGGGTTCACAGAGGGAGTATTTATTTATATTTATTAATATTTGTATGTTGCTTGTTACATTATAAAATAATTAAGCTTTAAAATAAAATGAAAAAAAAAAAAAAAGGTCGCACAATGGCCTAAAAATGTGAAACGAAAAGCCACATGCGCTATAAAGGACCAAATATAAAGTCGGAAATGAAACGGCCAAGCAAGCAGCAAAAAGACGGTTAAGTCAAAGGACCCAAAGCAACCCTTAGAGGGCCTCGTTAAATTCCCTTATGAAAAAAATCTGGTGAAAAAACCGTAAGGGGAAAAAAGAGTACCTTCTCATAAAGGGTTGCAAAGAGACGAGAAAATTGCAAAACTAATCTCACCAGTCACAGTTCTGTTTGGGTTTGATCCCAATAGTCTTGACTTTAATTCCAAATGTTTTTTTTTCAGAAATAATGATTCCACTGTTAAGTTTTCTGTTAATTCGTTAAGCAATTTTGGTCCCACATAACAATCATTTATTACTGGGACCATTGCATTTTTGGTCCGAATAAACCTGTGCAATCCATTTTTGGCAGGCAACTTGCGTTCTCATGATATACCAGAAAAGAAATTTTTGCATGCAAACGACACATTTATTTTTTGCCTTAAAGCCTCCAAGAAATACATAGATATTTCAGCTTTTCAAATGTAAACCGAACAATGTCCATTTCATATTATACAAACCATACACTTAAATATAATATTTCATATTATATACAAGCCATACACCATGGATAAGATCATTATAAATAAAATTTATTACATTAGTTAATACTAGCAGAATAATATAAGAATAGAAGCAGCAAGATAAAATTTTGAATGTCAAAAACACCCATTCTATCCCTACCTTTTCTCTGCACGAATTTGGGTTCAAAATTTTTAAAGAAGAACGAAAAGTGGAGAACCCACACATAATAGGTTACAGTGCATTATCTTTTACTTCTAACTCTATCTTCCTCTTCTTATGTTCTTCTCACAATGATCAAACATTAACAATTCAAACTCAGCACCAAAATCCAATCAAATACCTCATCACCATATCTAGAGCTAGCGAAAGATTACTTAGGATTCAACAGCATGCTAACCTTGAGAGAAATATTTAAATACAAAAATCGAACAAGGCCCACTCACTCTGATCCTCTATTGCTGCCTGAATCTGAAACTATACACCATCCCTGGTTCGAGATCAAAATGCTATCCCACCAGCAATATACAGCCAGAAACCAATAAGGACACAAGCTGAAACTAACATCAGACAATAAAATAAAACAGATCAAAATTAGTCTGCATTATTGCAAGTTGAGGATAAAGCCAGACCTCATCAGAAGGGTAGAAGATATCGACAGTCTAAAACAGGAAAAAAGAACCAATGGTTGTTTGCCGTAGCACCTTTGAACTCCGGTCAAGCCCATGAGAAGCCACCTAAATTGTTAGCAAGAAGAATTAACCAAAATCAATGATAAAAATTCCCAAAAAAGTGCATGATCATGATCAGCAGAAGGGCGAGTATAAGGAGCATGGCATGAATCTTTTAACCAAACGCGGTTGTTGTCCAAAAATAAATAAAAAATCAACCTATAGCAATTGCAACAAACCATTTCCCCACTGTGAACAAAAGTTGTGTTCATATATTCAATTATTGAACTAGTTCTTCACAGACAAATGTAGATTTCTTTAATTAGCAACACCGGAAAACTGTCATGAGGAAGTAGAAAGTATTCACATTAGATATCAATGAGAGGAAAGTAAAGATGGCCAATTTACCATATGAGTTAAAGCTGCATATCTTTCTTGATTAAGATACAGTGGTTTTCCTCAGTGCATTTCTACATCCTTCCAAATGTTTGAGAATATGGCGAGACAGGCCTTGGCATGACGAAAGAAGAAATGGATTTGGGAAGAAAAATTAGGGAATGTACATTAGGGCAGACACACCTCTGACGTCGTCGGATCCACCGTGCTGCCGTTATCGAGTAGAATCGATTTCCGGCCGGTGAATCGGTGGTTCCGTGTGAGATCGAAGAGTCCCTGCCACCACCACTTCAATTTTCACCCTACCATGAGGGAAAACGAGGAGATCCCTTACAGCAACGACATGTTGGTCTCCACCGGCGAAAACAGCGATTTCCAGGAGGCTCTCCACGGCGATTTCAGGCGGATCCCGGGGCGGCGGATGAGGAAGAAGCACCACCACCAGGATGAGGATAGCGACAGTGATGAAGATCGGTTGCACCCTACCTGACGGGCTTTGGCGTGACGAAAGAAGAAATGGATTTGGGAAGAAAAATTGGGGGAGACACAATTTGGGGGGAAAATGTAGGGTTTTAGCGTTTGAGGGAATTGGTTTTGAATCCGGGAGAGAAACCTCAATTCTAAACAACTAACGGTCGCGTGAGGTGCAGGTTAGGGGACTCCGTTACAATTAGACGGTTTTGGGGTGGAAATTGCAAAAAAAAAAAAATTATACAGAACCATTATTGCTTGAAAAAAAAAATTTATGACTTAAGTCAAGATTATTAAGATCGAACCCAAACGAAACTGTGATGGGTGTGATTGGTTTTGTAATTTTCTCCAAAGAAACCCTTGAGAGAAACAAAATAAAGAAAAATATGAATTAAACCGAGAGTATTCTAACTTCGTATCCCTAAAGAGATGATGAATGAATTGGGGAGTAGAAGTGTGCCTAGTGAGCTCCCCTATTATGCTGGAAATAGCATCTGCAACAGCTTTACCCCCAAAAAATGTGAGAGATGTTGAACCGAATCTTAGCAATGATATCCTTAGCTTAGCACGAATGAAGTCTCCATGAAATTTTGGGTTCTGGATCCTTCAAAGCATAAATCATGTAGGTAGAGTCCATTTCCAACCAAAGAGAGTGTCATCCCTAGGCATCTGCAAAATTAATGTCAAGTAAAGCAGTGGGAGCTCAGAGATCGGTGTGAAATTCATCTAGAATTTTGGGCTTAATTGTATGAATTTGCTTGGATTTATTTGACTTTAATTCTATAATTAATCATGATTTTCATGGAAAATACAATAAATTACTTGATTACTTAAAAAAATGTATTTTTGTGATTTTTTTTCAGATAATGGGTAATTATGAGTCAAAATTAATGGGTTCTAGAAGTAAAGGGACTCAATTTGAAGTTAAAAAGAGTTGTGGTTGGATTGTGTATTCTGTATCGGCATGTCTTATCGTCGTTTTCACAGTAGTTGCTTTGCATGATTATCATATTTGAGTTTCTTCCATTTATTACATTAGGATTGATATAATTAAGTTGAGTCAGGCCAAAACCACCTTATGTTTAGAACAACATAAATGAACTAGTACATGATTAATCAAACTAGTAAAGGGAACCAATCCAATGAGATCGTAGTACCTATAAAGGGAATATAGGGAAACATCCCTACCTTAAAAGAGAAAATTCTCCGAATAATATCTCCAGTAGATATATTAATAGTCATAAGTACCTATGAGAATTAAGAACATTGGAATCGATCCTATGTGCTACTTCTCACCTTGGCAATAGGGAGGTGTAGTTTTAAATTGTGATCGCATTTACCATGATACAACTTAATACCCTATTATTTCTTTCTTTTTCAAGCAATTGTTTGACCTGAGAAATCTTAGACAATTTGATGATAAAGTTTATGCTTAGACTATGCTTGATCAAGTGATTGAAATTTAAAATAGGGTTTGGCCTACCTGATCAAAAAGTTAGATATCCTCACTTAACTTTGAGCTAAACCGTGGGTTTAGATGCAAACAACTTCTGGACTTGATTAATAAGTAGAGTGTATAAATCTAAATTGTTTACTTATTGTAGTTCGGTGGGTGTACTTAATTTATTGTCCTTTGATTCTTGGTGATAATATAATATCTTTTCTATGAGAATGAAGGAGATATGAAATCTTATAGTTTAACTCTTAGTTGTCTAATTATTTGATGATATCATGAAGTACTAGAAGGTAGTTTTCATTATCCCATTTTTTATTTATTCTTTTCATAGATAATAATCTTTTTAGCACTTACATCCCATTTTCTTTCATTGTTTCTATATATTTTCTTTCTCATGCTAGGTGTAGTTGTATCTAATATGTAGTGGTATTCCTATTTGTGTAATTTCTCAAGTTGCTAAAGAGTATCCTTTTTAAATGTGATATTTTTCACATTTCTAAATTCTGTTTCTATTTTAATGAAATTTCTATCTGTTTTTAATTATGTAATGTATTATTTGATGAAAATCTTTATCAAAATTTTATAAATATGTAATGTATGCATTGAGTTGCTTTGCAGTTACATCAAAAAAAATTAAGCAGTGATATTTTCATTGTATGGAATAATTTGCTATTATGAAAGTTTATTAGGAATTAGCTTTCCACTCATTTATAATTTTTAAGTCTTCAATCTTTAAAGATACTTCATAGCTTATATTTCTAATGAAAGATCGGCAAGATATGAATGTTCTACTATACGCTTAGAACTCGTGGTAGGTTGTCGCCAGCACACCAAAAATGAGAATTTATAATTTTTTTCGACTCAATCCAATTAAATATCTTAGTGTGAGTACGGGTCGAACCCAAAGGTATAAAATGAATTTTATACTCCCTCTGTCCACTCCAATGGGTTTCATTTGCCTTTTACACGTGGATTAAGGAGTATTATTATTTAATGTGTAGTGAATAGTTGTATTAGTGGCAGTGTGAGTGTGTGTCTCATATTTTAATTGTATTAGTGGGTGTGTGTGGGTCTCATATGTGTAAAAAAGAAAATGAGATCCTTAGGTGCGGACACCCAAAATAGAAAAATAAGACTCTTTGGAGCGGACGGAGAGATTATTAAATTAGAGTGTTTGATTTGGAACAAAATAAAATAAAATAAGAGGGGGGAGGGGTTGTTTTATGAATTTGAAATACTTACGCAAATAATAAAATGACAATATTGTAGAAATAAACAATCCAACCATCCACAAATTAGAATTTAAATGCAAACAAATATTAAACAAGTCTAATCCAAAGAATTGATCCCCTCCCAATATACTAAAACATAATATTTTGCAAGAATTAGAACCAACGCATAATAAACTCAAATCTCTAGGTTAATGGTACAACCAATTAACCCGAAAATTTTCTTACGATGAATAATTTAGGGCACGACCACTAAATTGCCCTACTTCCCTAGTGACTTAAAAATGTTCGAACTAGATGAGACACTACACACAAGAAATTAAGATTACAAGGCTATGAAAACTGACTAAGAATCATACAACCAAGACCCTATGAACTTAAGAGGTACTCCCTCAATTCATCACTAGATTTGCTAAACTATGACAATTACGGATCATAATAGAGCAAAATGATATTAGATTATGCAATAGACAAGTCTAGATGGTTAATCTATTCTAGCAATCACAAAATCAAAATTCTCAATAAAGCCGTTCATAAGATAAATTCATCAATGTATAAATTAACAGCTCCTACAAAATAAATACTAAAGCTACGGGAGGTTCACAAATTTCTTGAATTAGAAAAGTGGACTTAGCCCATAAAATACATAAAGAAAATTAAATCAAAATAATAAAATCGATTTTTGTCCGATTGTTCTTCGTGGACATTCAAGCGTTCTTCCTCCCACTGCTTCTCACCTTCTTCTGCTTTTAAGATGTCCAAGGGGGATGAAAATTTTTCCCATTTTTAACTTTTCTTTTCTCCCATTCTTCTCTTTTGGTAAGGTAACACTTTTTATCCTCCATGGCTCGAACAAATTCATTTATTTTTGTCTAAATTATAACGTAGCAGCCAACAAAGGGAAAATATGTAATAGCGAGAAATAATTTCAAATTAACATTTAATTCTGTTCACCCTAACTGACACAGACCACTTCAGTGTTGATGTGGCTGGCAGCGAAAATTCCTCCATTTTAGCTTGTTTTAGCAATAATTTGGCCAATTAAAGTAAACGTGCACAAGTGATAAAATAAGTCATAATTATCATATAATGGACACATAATTTATTCAAATAAATAGGAATTAACTCAAGATAATAATGATAATTTACGACTTATCAACTCGTTTATTAGTGGGTATGGGATATAAAGGGATTGTGTGTAATAAGATTTGTTTGACTTGTGATTAATTGTATTATTGTTTGGTATTATAAAAAATGAGATTGACAAAAACTTGATGCGCGTTTTCTTTGAACGCAAAATTAATCCCCAAGTATTAAGGATATCAGTTGCAGCTTAAGCAAACGACCAAGTTAAATTATCGAACCCAAAGGACAGTCTATTATTAATTTTATTATTTACTAAATTAATTAAGACAAGTGATAATAAAAGTTTGAGAATAATTATCTAATTAACTAAATACTAAATTAAATAACAATGAAATAAACACTAGAAGAATACGAATGTGACTCAAGAATGGAGAATAGATAGCCCTAGGGTAATCCAGTTTCACTCATTAATTTCCCTTTCGTGTATCAATGTCCGAATCTGCTTTGTGGAATATGGACTCATCATTAAGCCATGCAAATCTACTCTATATACACAAGTAAATATGCGTGTAATACGTGTGATTAACCTTGGAGCAAGAGATATAATTTCACCCCCCCTTTTTAGGTACTACCAGTATCAATTATTTCCCCTAGATTTGATACTCTAACCCGATATGATCTCCCTTTATAGGTACTATAAAGTTATCCTCTTTATCCTACTTATTAACCCGAATTCAATTCAATTGACAAGTATTTATATAAGATAGTTCTAATGAAGCTTCGGAGTTTCCTCACTTAGAATCATAACATAGAATCGTGCTCTGCAGTGAACGCACTTAATCAATAACCAAGATATGTATTCAAACTCTACATAATAGTTAATGATGCACAAAACGACTCTGAGTTTGAATTAAAAACGCAGTCTTATATAAAATAAATTCACAAGTAGTGTTGTACGGAGTATACACACGAAAGTTCAATTAATTTATAAAACCTTCATAAACCCTAGATCTACCAAAATAGTTCTAGCCCATGATGTTGGGAAGAACAATCATGAGTGTTGGATAGATCTTACCCGTAGTCTGGAAAATACAAGATAAATTAGGAAACGAATAAAACCCTAGATGTGAGCGTCTTTACGTCCTTCTCTGTTCCTCTTGGTTCTCTTCTTGATTTCACAAACGAATCTTCAAAGTGATGGATGGATGGAGAAAAGGACGTGGATGATGGTTAGGGGGTGATCCCCCCTTGTGGGGTGAAGGATGATTGTGTTGTGTTCTCCAATTCAATGAATTATGATGTGATCTACATCCCCTTTTATACTTGTAAGCTCTCTTTATGGACCTTGGATGAGATTTTTATGACGAAAACACTTAGAAACATGCACTAGGGGTGTAAAAATCAGATTTGGAGCTGTCCCAGGCCTTTGGTTCGATCTATGGGCTTGGTCGAATCAAAATCGGCGATTTTTCGCACTCCAGGCATGTGGTTCGACCGTGGTTCGATCTCATGGTTGGTCAAACCACATCATCGTGATTAAACCACACTTTTATGATTTTCAAGCTGTTGGTTCGACCATGACACGAGCTGTTCGACCACTGGTTCGGGTCGAATCAGCTTGTGTAGTCTCACCGTTTGGCGCATAAATTCCACATACGAGCTCCGATTTGAGTAGTTTTTGCATTCACGCGATCCTCTCTTCATTGACTTTCTATTTATATAAAGAAATCACAAAAATTCTAAAATTTGAAGGTGTAACATGCCATGGAAAGTGACACAGCTGTTCTGTTCAGCATAGCTCGCGCGACGTAACCACTTTGCTCATAACTTTCTCGTTTGGATTTCGATTAAGGTGTTCTTTACGCCAAAATGACCCTCTCTTCTGTGGATTTCTAATAATATATTACACATCTACTTTTGAACTACACACGAATACAGAAAAATTACACAAGTTGGACATGCATTTTTCAGCATTCTTTCATAAGTTACACCTTTTCTCCAACTTTGTACTTTTGATTATTTTCCACCTAAAACATAATAAAACACTTCAAGTGCACCCTTTTCTCATATATATCAAATATAAGATACTTGTGCTAATATATGACAATAATTTCCATAAAAAAGGTGTTAGATTGGACACTAAAACATGTTTATTTTTACTCTCATCAATCCTCCAAACTTACCCATTGCTCGTCCCGAGGCAAAAAAATAAAAATAACAAGAGAGAGAGTAACAAAATTTGCGGGGAAACACGGACTATGATCATTACCCCATTCAAAATACAATTGTCCTCAACTTAGGTCATGCAACTCTTGTTACATGTAATAATCAATTCATAACATATAAGTTAAGACAATCACCACCAATTCAAATGCTCCATTGACATGTTCTCACGGGAAGTATATATCACTCGCACTCAAGTGTAAAAGATGTACACTTATGGTTTATGATGTTTACGCTCAGATTCAATTTAAGTGCAAGCATAACCATAAGCTTGCCTATTGTCTCAACTCTCCACCACTAAAAGTATGATTCGATAATAGGATAAAAAAGGACTTTTCTTTTGGATGTAATGTTGACTCTTTGGTTAAGGTAGGAAATATATGGATAAGTAGCTCAAAACTCGGATCAATCAAGTACGCATTCCATCATGATCTTTCATTCTTCTTACTCCGATTAAGTACAACATCCTCCTCAACTCTTTCACTTTTTTTCTTTTCTTCTCTTTTTTATCTTTCCTATCTTTTCTTAGAGGTACCAGTTTCGTGCACTACCTCGCGCATCCTCCATAGGGTACTAGATTTAAGCACTACCCTAGGGTATTTGATTTCATGGAGTACTAGATTTAAGCACTACTCCATGATGTTCCTTAGATGTATTATCAAGCTCAATCACTATTTCAATACCAATTTCATTTCCTTCCCAAAATGTTATAAAACTCCATCAACACACTTTGAAAAGCCATTAATTTTCCACTAGATAGGGCAAGCAAGGCTAAAAAAATTGGATGCTCAAAGTGGTTATTTCTCGTAGGCTGCCAAAGAATGAGGTTTTTAGGCTCAACGGAGATAACTACGGATAAACATCATTCGATAGGGAATTATTTGGTTAAGTGACTCATAAATTCAAGGATGACCTAAAATCATCTCCCATCATCTAACACACATATAGTTTTAAGTAAAACAAGAGGCAAGTTCTAGAATAAACACACAAGAACGATACTCACCAGAAAAGAAATATCATTTGATTATGTACATGAATTAGGCTCAAAATCTCACATGGGTTTTTAACAAGTAACATAGCACTTTTCATGGTAAGCAATATCCCACAAGTACACATAGAACTTCATACCACAATATAACTCAAGTACACTTCCTTCATCAATTTCAAGAGCATATGAATATCAAGCACAATTTAAAAATATAAGCTCATGTGGACCACAAAAACATAAACTCAATCCTTTCACTTCTACCAATTAAAAGCACATAAAAATTAGAATAAGGAAATGAGGGCACCTAATTTTTCTTTCAAAATATATGCACGATCTTCTCGAGCTGTTCAACTCGATCTGGTCAAAGCCTCAGTGTAGAACTCATCTTGCCACTCTTTTATCTTTTTCTATCATCAAAGCTCAACATACCTCATCATCACATGATTCATAAATAATAATATAGGAAAATTATAAGAAAGACTCATTTGACTATCTAATCGACTCCACACACTAGAAACACCAACACGACACACTAAACATTAGGTAAGTTGCAAAAAATCAACATATCAACACCAGTTAAAATATTAATATGCCGCAAAAAATCAACCCCCTAACAAACAAACAACCAACGAAAGGAAGATTATATTCTCGGTGCTCATAAGACAAGGTAAGTACATCACACCCCCCAAACTTAGTAAAAACATAAGTTGAAACTAAGTTTGAAAAGAGATGTAATTGCCAAAACGTGAGCACTTCAAATATAATAACCCCTCAATCACACAAAAGAAATTAACGAAAGGGGCAAGCCCCCAACATGCGCTCATATTTAACATCAGAGAGTCACAATAAAACTAAATATGTTGTGTTATGTGTTTTCATGGAAATGTGTGTGAATTAGCCTAAATATGTTGAAAACATGTGAAAAATAGAGTTGGGAGCTAAAACGAGCAAGAAACGGGCTGAGGAAGACCCAACTCGAGTTGGCTCAATGCAACTCGAGTTGGCAACTTGAGTCGAAGTGAGGCCTGAAAAATGTCCAAAATCATGCAGAGACCCAACTCGACTTACAACTCGAGTCGAGTTGATGTCAGAAAGCTGTCCAGAGAGCCAACTCGACTTGCATGTTGCAACATGAGTTGCAACACGAGTCGTGTTGAAGCTTATCCATGTCGAGTTGAAGGTCGTATGGAGCAGAGCAGCGTCCAAAACTCAAATAGTGTGCTTACTCGAGTTGCAAGTCGCAACATGACTTGATAACTCAAGTCGAGTAGGGTTCCGAAAGTATTCAGTTTCAGAGTCTCGCAACACGACCGAACTGGTGAGTGCTCGAGTTGCTAACTCAAGTAGAGCTGGGTCATCTTGAGTTCCATCACATGCTACTCGACTCGAGTAGCTAACTCGAGTAAGGAAGGCCAAGTCGAGTAAGGTCATTTTGGGCCAAAAATCCGGATTTTTACCTTCAAGTGCATAGAGAATGTGTTTTAAAGCCCAGTTGATACAAAATTCGAGGCCCAAGTTGGGAAAGGGTATAAATACTCTCATGTTCAACATTCAAAGGAGGATGAATTAGGTCTTCACACATAGATCACACATAATTCCTTTCATTTTACACCACCATCTCCATCCATTTCATCATACATTCCATCTATCATCATTCCACCATCAAATCCACCATCAAGTGAGGAGAAAGATCAAGGAAGAAAGGAGGATTGCATATTGAAGGATAGTTTCAAGCAAATCACCAAAATAGGGGAGAATTTACCTTTGATTTGCATTTTCTTAATTTGTATTACTACAATCTATGTTGTTAAACATTGTTTTGATGTTTTGATGATGTTTGTTGTTGGCTAGACCTCTTGTGAGGCTAGCCACTAGATGGATTAAGGATCTATGAATTTGTTGAATTTGTAATGGTTTAATTGATGTGATCTTTGGAATTTATTACATGATCTATGATTTACTTAATTTGTATTATGATGTGTGTGGTTGAATTCTCTAGTTATAGTATTAGGAGGGCTAATCCAATATTGTGATTAGGGTTTTGATTGAATCATGCTATAATATGAATTTTGTATGTTAGTATGTGAAGTATGTGGTAGCATTTTCATATGCTTAGAGCATTCATGTGAGAACACTTAATTGGTTTATCATATTTGGTTGATTAATTGAGTGAGGAGACCAATCTTGTTATCATAGTACCTTAAGGGAATTGAGAGTGAGATTCAATCTTTTGTGCTTAAAACTTGTAATGAGTTTAGAACCTAATTACCTTGGCCTAGGGATTAGGGGTGTATACGTGATTGCTTCTATTCAAATGATCATTGATATTTGCCATTTGAATTCAACAAGCCATGTTGTGTCCTTGATCTTGAATGTGGTTAGCCTTACTCTTCTTTAGATTGTCCTACATCCATTTCATTTTAATTGTGTTTATTTGATACTTTGTTTGATCATCTTAGTTGTTAATTGCTTTTATTTGGGACTTGCTTAGTTAATAGGTAGTTTAATTATTCTTTTTAATTTTTAAAACTCAAAATTTGATCACTTCTATAAAGTATGATTGAAAACAAACACGGATACACTCTTGATTTAAATCTCACTTTGTTCGATATTTAAACTTGGTCACTCACTACAAACGATATAAGGTTCTCTTACCTTAATCAATTTATAACCTAAATTGAGTCTAAGTTCATGGCTCCGTTACCGGGGAGAGATTAAATCTTGGGAGTAATGAGTTTGAGTTTAATTAGCTTTACTAGGAGTATTTTTACTTGCTTTTTTATTTGCTTTTATTGTGTTTGTCTCGTGATCTAACTTGGTGAATCTTGAAGGTGTATGCACACTCGTTCAAGGTCTCAATCTGTCGAGCCTTTGGATTTGGAGTTAGAGGCTACACTAAAAAGAAGAAGGAGAGAGTTGTTACATCCAACGAAGGAAGAGATGGATCACAGATTGGAAGAAGTTAATGGCAATGGGGCTGATGAAGAGGGGAATGGACAAAATTTCTAGCATGGTGTGGAAAATGCACATGGGGCTCAAGTGAATCCGGAGCTTATGCAATAAGCAAATTTCCATCAAGTGCACTTGCACAATCAACAATTGCAAGCCATTATACAACAATTGTTAGCACAACAAGAGGCACGAAATAATCCACAAGCTCCTCCGGTAGTGCAACAACCTCAAGTTTAAGTGCATAATAGAGTTGTCATGAATATTAGAGATCACTTCCTACCTCAAGTGGGAAACTATGCTATGGGGCCGCTATTGAATGTCAATAATTTCGAGATGAAAACGGGATTGATTAATATGGTGTAAGCAAATCAGTTTGGGGTGGTGCAATGGAAGACTCGAATGCTCACTTAGCTCAGTTCACAGAGTTAGCTAACACCATCAAGATCAACGGAGTGAGTGAGGATGTTATCAAGATGAAACTTTTTTCCTTCTCATTATGGGATAGAGCTAAGGCTTGGTATAATACTATACCTCCGGGATCTTGCACTACATGGAGAGAGTTAGCTCAGAGGTTTTTGAACAAGTTCTTTCCACCATCGAAGATGTTGCATTTGAAGAGCTTAATCATACAGTTCAAGCAATTGCCTCTTGAAACCTTTAGTGAGGCATGAGATCGCTTTAAGGAGATGCTTCGGATGTGTCCACAACATGGTTTTTCCCTCGATCAACAAGTAGGATTTTTCTATGTGGGATTGAATGGAGGTTCTAGGATACTTATTGATGCTTCATCGGGAGGATCGATATTGGGGAAAACACCGGAGAGGGTAGTCGCTATTTGTGAAGAAATTACTTTGAACTCAGGACAGTGGCCTTTGGATCGTTCGTCAGGGATGTATGAGATGGAAAGGATAGCAAAGATGGAGGAAGTGTGCATGAAACAAGTGGAAGCACCGAAAGAAGATGTCACTGAAAAGGCTATCTCGGATACTCAAGAGGATGATTGCTAATTTGCAAGTACCTCAAAACTCTATGCCTATGCCCATCATGAGTCAACTGTTTCCTAGTTCGAATGTTCAATTGCCTACATCTCAAATGCCTCTCCAAGGTATGACCTCCAACATGGGCTTTCAAGAATCTTGGGGACAACCCGAGATGTCACTCGAGAAAGTTGCCTTCATGCAAGGAAGGAACTTCCAAGGGAATGATGGAGGAAATTTTAGACACTAAAGAGGAGGTTACCACCCAGCAAGGTGGATTTGGTCAATGGAATTTTAGTGGCAACTTTCAACAACCTAGGAGGTTTGATAACTTGTCATATGAAAATCAAGGCAATGCCCTTACACTTCCACCGGGGATCAATCCGGGAGCCAAAGCTCAAAATAATGAAGGGAAGTCTACGGTTGAGGATCAAATGGGAAAAATGTTTGAGCTCATGAAACATGAAAGGGATGAGAGGTTGCTAAAGAAAGAAGAAAGAAGGCAAGAAAAATAAGTGAATGATCGGAGGTTTAAGACATTGGAGACACGTGAGCCAAATAGCAAGTGAAAAGGGAGAAGTTCATCAAAAAGGGAAGTTTCCATCTATTACTGTCACAAATCCAAAGGAGCAATGCAAGGCCATCGAACTTCGAAGTGGAACAAAATACGATGGACCTCCGATGCCTAAGGAAGTGAAAGAAGTAGTATGTGAACAAGAGCCCATGGTAGTTAAGGATGAAGAAGGGAAAGAGAAAGGAGTTGAGTTAGATAAGAATGATGAAGTGATCCCTATACTTGATGAAGAAGTAGTGAAATCTCCAAAAAAGTGGGAAAAGTGTAAAGAAGCAAAAAGGAAAGAGAGAGGAAGACTTCGAAAGGGATGAATGGAGGATTCCTAAATTGCCCGTACCAATCCCATTTCCACAAAGATGTTTGAAGAAGGGCTTAGATGAAAAGTTTTCAAAGTTTGTGGAAATGCTAAAGAAGATCCATATCAATATACCTTTTGTGGATGCCCTTCTACAAATGCCCAACTATGCAAAAATTTTGAAGGATATTATGGCAAAGAAAAGGAGCTTAAGTGATCATGAAACGGTGAATCTCACGGAGGAGTGTAGTGCCATATTACAAAAGAAGCTCCCACCTAAGTTGAAAGATCCGGGTAGTTTTACTATTCCGTGCGAGATGTGGATGCATGAGAGCTACAAGGCTCTATGTGACTTGGGTCCTAGCATCAACTTGATGCCTTTGTCGATTTTTAAAAAATTGGGCATTGAAGAAGTCAAGCCTACATCGGTTACTCTTCAATTGGCCGATAGGTCTATGACATATTCAAAGGGAATTGTGCAGGATGTCTTGGTGAAGGTTGGAAAATTTGAGTTTCCCGTTGATTTTGTGGTGTTAGATATGGATGAAGACTCAAATCTTCCATTAATTCTTGGACGTCCATTTCTAGCCACGGGGAAGGCTTTGATTGATGTGGAGAAAGGGGAGTTGACCCTTAGAGTTAATGAGGAAGAAGTGGTGTTTGCATTAAAAGAAGCTATGAGATATCCGAGGGAGAGCAATGAGTGTAGATGAGTAGAAGTGTTGGAGGATATTGTTGAAGAGCATCTACATTGTGTTCATTCCAAGAACCCTTTGGAATTAATAATGAGCCACTCTTATTCCTTTGATCTTTCTAACTCTCCTTGTTGCTTTAATGATGATGAAATATTTGATGATTTGCATTGTATGAATTCTTGTAGTGAACTTATAATGGAGGAATCGAGAGAGGTGCTTGAAAAGATGCTTGATGATGAGCCCAAAGAAGAGGAATAAGAGGAGAAAAAGGAAGAGTTAAAGCCTTTACTAGAGCACTTGAAATATTCATACTTAGGAGAAAATGACACCTATTCGGTAATTGTATCTTCATCCTTGAGTAACTTAGAATTGGAGAAATTTTTGAGGGTGTTAAAAGAGCACAAATCTTCCAATGGTTGGTCCATTAAGGATTTGAAAGGTATAAGCCCCTCTCTATGCATGCATAAGATTTATTTAATGGAAGAAGATAAGTCTTGTGTATAAAACCAACATCGTCTTAATCCTATAATACAAGAGGTTGTAAGAACGGAAGTGTTGAAATGACTTGATGCAGGTATCATCTTTCCAATTAGTGATAGTCCTTACGTGAGCCCTTTGCATGTGGTAGTGAAGAAGGGTGGTATGACCATAGTGAGGTCCGATACTAATGAGGTAATTGCCACGAGGACTACCACCGGTTGGAGAGTGTGTGTTGACAATAGAAAACTCTATGACAATACCCGTAAAGACTACTTTCCACTCCCCTTCATTGATCAGATGCATGATAGACTAGTGGGACACAAGTATTATTGTTTTCTCGATGGTTACTCGGGATACAATCAAATTTTGATAGCCCTGGAAGACCAAGAGAAAATAATATTTGTTTGTCCCTATGGCACCTTTGCATTTAGAATGATGCCATTTGATTTATGCAATACTCCAGCCACGTTTCAAAGATGTATGATGACCATTTTCGGTGGTTGATAGAAAACATCATGGAGGTTTTCATGGATGATTTCTCCGTTTATGGTTCTTCATATGATTTGTGCTTGACTAACCTATCTATTGTTTTGCAGCGTTGTGAGGAGACAAACCTTGTGCTTAATTGGGAGAAGTGTCATTTTATGGTTACCGATGGAATTGTGTTAGGGCACCACATTTCAGAACATGGCTTGAGAGTGGATAGAGCCAAAGTCGTAGCCATAGAACGTCTAGCTCCTCCCACTAGTGAGAAGGGAGTTAGATTGTTCTTAGGCCACTTGGGCTTTTATCGCCGCTTCATTATGGATTTTTCAAAAATTTCTAAGCCATTGTGTAAGCTTCTTGAAAAGGATACTAAATTTAAATTTGATGAAGATTGTCTTGCTTCGTTTCAGGTACTCAAGGAGGCTTTGATTTCATCCCCCATACTTGTAGCTCCGGATTGGAGTGTACATTTTGAGTTGCATTGTGATGCAAGTGATCAAGCTATAGGAGTGGTGCTTAGGCAAACCAAAGAGAAGAAGTTTAGAGCCATTTACTATGCCTCTAAGACTTTGAATTCTTGTCAAGTGAATTACACAACCACGGAGAAGGAATTTCTAGCGGTGGTCTATGCCTTTGAGAAGTTTTGCCTCTACTTAGTTGGAACTCGAACGGTAGTATACACGGATCATGCGGCCATCAAGTATATAATGAACAAAAAAGATGCAAAGCCAAGATTGATTCGGTGGGTATTGCTTTTAGAAGAGTTCGATGTGGAGATCAAGGATAAAAGAGGGGTTGAAAATGTGGTAGTGGATCACTTGTCAAGACTTGAAAGAGAAGAGAGAGATGAAGATTTGACTCTGATTGTTGATAAATTTCCGGATGAGGAGATCCTCAAGATAGAGGTTGACCAAGTGTTTGCTCTCATGGTTGGTTCATCTCCTTGATATGCCGATTATGTGAATTATCTTGCTTGTGGCATTCAACCACACTTCTTAATGAGTACAAGTTGAAGAAATTCTACATGGAAGTGAAGAAGTATATGTGGGACGAGCCATTCTTGTTTAAAACTTGTGCGGATGGAGTTATCCAAAGATGTATAGCCAATGAAGAGGTTAAGGGGATTCTAGATTTGTGTCATTCGTCTCTTTGTGGTGGGCATTTTGGTCACCACAAGACGGGAGCTAAGGTTCTCCAATCGGGATTCGTGTGGCCTACCTTATTTGGAGATGCTAAGAGGTTTGTGGAAGGTTGTGATAGATGCCAGCGAGTGGGAGGAATCGGAAAAAGGGATGAGATGCCTATGACTTTGAATATTGAAGTGGAAATTTTTGATGTGTGGGGCATTGACTTTATGAGACCGTTTCCTTCTTCTCAAGGATATATATATATCTTGTTGGCCGTGGACTACGTGTCCAAGTGGGTAGAGGCGATCCCTACAAAGAAGAATGATGCTTTTGTTATTAAAAGATTCTTGAAAAGGAACATATTTGCTCGATTTGGAGTCCCATGAGCTCTAGTGAGTGATGATGGTACACACTTTGTGAACAAGTTGATGGAATGGCTTTTGAAGAAGTATGGAGTGAAACACCAGATTGCTACTCCTTATCATCCCCGAGCAAATGGTTTGGCAGAAGTCTCAAACCGCCAAATCAAGTTAGTGTTGGAGAAGACTATCAATGGGGGAAGAAAGGATTGGGTGGAGAAGCTCGATGATGCCTTGTGGGCATATCGAACGACATTCAAGATAATTCTAGGTGTGTCTCCTTATCAAATGGTATATGAAAAAGCTTGTCATCTTCCCGTTGAGTTGGAGCATCATGCTTTATGGGCAATCAAGAGGCTCAACATGGATGAGAGGGAAGCCGGACAAGAGAGGTTGCTAAAAATGGTAGAGTTAGAGGAATTTCGTGAAAAAGCATATGAGAACTCAACCATTTACAAGGAAAAAGTGAAAAAGTGACACGATGCCAAGTTGAGAGAGAAGACATTTGCTCCCGGAGATAAAGTGCTAGTATTCAATTCAAGATTGAAGTTTTTTTGGGGAAAGCTCAAGTCTAAGTGGATGGGTCCATTTGAAGTGTTGGAGGTCATCGGAGGACATACATTGAAACTCAAAGGACCCCATGATGAGTTCGTTGTTAATGGACATCGGGTTAAGCATTACCTATCTCCTTCTTAAAAGGAGATAGTGTATATGGACACCCTTTCTTCTTAAACTCATCATGAAAATATTGTCTGGCTTGAAGACGTTAAACTTAGTACTAGATGGGAGGCAACCCATCACTATCTTTATTATTTTATTTAGTGCTTTCAATAAGGATTATGGATTTGATATTGTTTTGTATTTTGACCTTGTAGGTGGATTGTGCTTATGAGAAAATGCACATTGAAGAAAGGAGAAGTGCTTCACGAATTCAACTAGGAATGTCGTACCACTTGTTGCAAACTTAATTCTCGACTCTTGTCTCGAGTTAAGTTTAGGGGGTGGGACGTACCTTGAAAGTTGTGATGATATGCTTCTCTACAAGAAGATCATTGATATAAACTACAAGGGTAAGTCTCACCACTTTTTGCAAACTTAAGTCCCAACTCTTATTTCGATTTAAGTTTGGGGGGAGAGTGCATGGTGTGACTCACCACTTGAGTGTGCTTATTATGTTGATTGAGAGATCTTCTTGTAAAATTGGGTCAATTTAAAAAAAAATTTCTCATGAGTTGGGGTATGATTTTGGTACAATTGGTTGTGTTGAAGTGCATGATAGTCCTTATTTTTATTGCAAGTGTTGAGCTAATGGTTTTTGATGAGTTTTGAGCATAGTTGAAATAGATGAACTGTAGGGGAAACACGAATTGAGCCCGGAGATCAAGTGGAGATTCGTTGTGGATGCAATCTGAAAGCTCGTGCCAACCATGTCTTCTAAGGGAGTTCACTCTACATCTCATCACTTCTATTTGCTTGACATGAATTAATATTGATTTGATTTGTTTTGGATTAGCATGCTACTTCATGTGTTATGTTTGTGGGAGGTTTACTTTCGTAATCTAGGATTTCATTTTTTCAATTAAGGATGGGATGTTTGTGAGCTTATTTGATTATGGATGCTATGAATGTGTGCTTAATTATCTTATGGTGGTGATTTTTGTTTTGCATGTTATGTGTTTTTGTGTTGTTTCTTGTTTGGTGTGTCTTTCTTGTATGTTTTATGTGTATTTTTATTTTTATCTTGGGATGTTTGGTGGTTTGTTTTGGGATGTCGTGAGTCATTTTTGAATGTGAGTAATGACATGTTGTTGTGATAAGTGATGGCAAATTATGATTAAGAATCTCCACACTTTCGAATTGTGACTTGTTTTATTTAGCTTGTTCAATTTTGAGATGAATGTGGTGTAATAAGTCCTTAAGGTCCGAGCATAAGCTTGTGAGCGTTTGAGCCTCAACCGTGCATACATGGTATTTCTTCATGAGTGGATCGGTTGTGTTTGATAAGCTAGAACTTGCTCAAGGACTATAGGAACGAGCCCGATTAGTGAAGATTAGTGATATGATCTAAGGTCATCCTTGTTATTTATAGTCATTGCCAAATATTTTCATACTATGAACATCATCTCTAGTCAACCACTTTGAGCCTATAAGCCTATTTCTTGTGAATTTAGCACATTACAAAGCCATGATTACTCATTTAAACCTTCCATATATACCTTTTGTGTGAGTAATTGAGGAGATGGTAGCTAGAAAGGATTGATTGAATAACAAAAGAAGAAAAAAGAAATGGTAAGCAAGTAAGAAAAAAGATGAAAAAAGCAAAAACAAGAATGCGCATGCAACCTTTAAACAAGAGGAAGGAGCAAAGCAACAACAAGATGCTCAAGAAATCAAAAGTCCAAAGAAAGAAGCATGCATCATAAGAACCTCAATACAAAGGAGAAAGATGATTAATAGTGCTTGTGACCAACAAAGATAAAAAGGAAGAAAAGAAAAGTGGAGGAATGGAAGAAAGTAGCTACCTATTCGATTACTTACACTTGATTAGTCACTTTATCCAAATTCTTCCTACCCTACTAAAGAGCGTATCATTACATCCTTAATAAAAGACCTTTTTGATCATTGATTGAAACTTTGGAGGTTTGTGAATATAGTCCACGAGCAAGCTTATAGTGAGTTGAGCTAATCGATTAATGAGTGTTGTTTTACCTAAATCAAAGAGTGTTGAGTGAAATTGATATCCGTTGTGAGGCTTGGACTAAAAAGGGACTATATTACACTTTATTCTCATTCGATTGAACTTGTTAATTCCTCATGTCATGAATTTAATGTTGTAGGATGACTTAGCATAGTTTAAAGTTATTATTGCTATCGATGTGATATTGCTTATATTTGTTAGGTCTTTTCCTAGGTGAAAATTTCTCCTCTTGATTTATCATTTTCGTTGCTCGGGGACGAGCAACATTTTAAGTTTGGGAGCTTGATCGTCACTATTTTCACCTAGATTTTAGTGTCTTTTGTATGTGTTTTTGTATTATTTTATTCGTATTTTATGTGTATCTTGGTTGTGTTATGTGTTTTCATGGAAATGTGTGTGAATGAGCCTAAATATGTTGAAAATAGGTGAAAAATAGAGTCGGGAGCTGAAACGAGCAAGAAACGGGTGAGGAAAGACCTAACTTGAGTTGGCTCAATGCAACTCGAGTCGAGGCCCGAAAAATATCTAGAATCATGCAGAGACCCAACTCGACTTGCAACTCGAGTCGAGTTGAGGTCAGAAAGTTATCCAGAGAGCCAACTCGACTTGCATGTTGCAACATGAGTTGCAACACGAGTCGTGTTGGGGCTTATCTAGGTCGAGTTGGAGGTCGTGCGGAGCAGAGTCCAAAAATCATACAGTGTGCTTACTCGAGTTGCAAGCCGCAACACGACTTGACAACTCGAGTCGAGTAGGGTTTCAGAAGCATTTCAGTTTCAGAGTCTCGCAACACGACCGAACAGGCGAGTGCTCGAGTTACTAACTTGAGTTGAGCTGGGTCAGCTCGAGTTCCATCACATGCTACTCGACTCGAGTAGCTAACTCGAGTAAGGAAAGCCAAGTCGAGTAAGGTCATTTTGGGTCAAAAATCCGGGTTTTCACCTTCCAGTGCGTGGAGAATGTGTTTTAAAGCTCAGTTGACACAAAATTCGAGGCCCAAGTTGGGAAAGGGTATAAATACTCTCATGTTCAACATTTAAAGGAGGATGGATTAGGTCTTCACTTGGACACATAGATCACACACAATTCCTTTCATTTACACCACCATCTCCATTCATTTCATCATCCATTCCATCTATCATTATTCCACCACCAAATCCACCATCCAAGTGAGGAGAAAGATCAAGGAAGAAAGGAGGATTGCATATTGAAGGATAGTTTCAAGCCAATCACCAAAATAGGGGAGAAATGATCTTTGATTTGCATTTTCTTAATTTGTATTGCTACAATGGATATTGTTAAATATTGTTTTGATGTTTTGATGATGTTTGTTGTTGGCTAGACCTCTTGTGAGCTAGCCACTTGATGGATTAAGGATCTATGGATTTGTTGAATTTTTAATGGTTTAATTGATGTGATCTTTGGAATTTCTTATATGATCTATGATTTACTTAATTTATATTATGATGTGTGTGATTGAATTCTCTAGTTATAGTATTAGGAGGGCCAATCCAATATTGTGATTAGGGTTTTGATTGAATCATATTATAATATGAATTTTGTATGTTAGTATGTGAAGTATGTGGTAGCATTTTCATATGCTTAGAACATTCATGTGAGAATACTTAATTGGTTTATCATATTTGGTTAATTAATTGAGTGGAGAGACCAATCTTGTTATCATAGTACCTTAAGGGAATTGAGAGTGAGATTCAATCTTTTGTGCTTAAAACTTGTAATGAGTTTAGAACTTAATTACCTTGGCCTAGGGATTAGGGGTGTATACGTGATTGCTTCTATTCAAATGATCATTGATATTTACCATTTGAATTCAACAAGCCATGTTGTGTCCTTGATCTTGAATGTGGTTAGCCTTGCTCTTCTTTAGATTGTCCTACATCCATTTCATTTTTATTGTGTTTATTTGATACTTTGTTTGATCAACTTAGTTGTTAATTGCTTTTATTTGGGACTTGCTTAGTTAATTGGTAGTTTAATTGCTCTTTTTAATTTTCAAAACTCAAAATCCGATCACTTCTATAAAGTATGATTGAAAACAAACACGGATACACTCTTGATTTAAATCTCCCTTAGTTCGATATTTAAACTTGGTTACTCACTACAAACGATATAAGGTTCTCTTACCTTAATCAATTTATAACCTAAATTGAGTCTAAGTTCACTCCCATGGCTGCCCAGACTCCTCCTTGTCAATCTTCCACTTAAATTCAGAATTATCTACCCTATTAGAATCAAGATTAAACAAGTTATAAATCACATCTATACTCTTGTATGATTGAGTTTCCATGGGCATCTTCATTACTTGATCAATAGAGAAAACCACATCTTCATTATCCATCTGCAGTCTAAGTTTCTCGGCTCTCAACCTCTTTGCTCTTTCCCAATTCTTCTCTACTAAAAGCTCAGTATTTTGCTCTTGGGATGACACTAGAGTAGCATCAATATCATATAAAGCATTCGACATGGAAAATGGTGTCGAACGAGGTGATTCCACCATGGTTCGACCATGGGCGCTGGTCGAACCAGGAGAGTAGTGGTTAAATTGTGCTTCAAAAAGTGTGCTCTCTGCCAGATAGGCCGGTTTGACCATGGTTCGACCAACAGGGTTGGTCCAACCATAGTGGTTGTGGTCGAACCGTGCTTTAGACAAAATAGGGTGCTGCGGACAGGCTGGTTCGACCTCGGTTCAACCAAAAGGGTTTGTCGAACCATGAGGGTCTTGGTCGAATTGGTCAGCTGGAAGCTCCGGAGGTTGCCCAGGTGCTTGGTTCGACCTCCAGGATGTGGTTCGACCTGCTGTCTTGATCGAACCCTGATCGAATCGAGCTCCTAGAGCTTCAGAATTCATTTCTGGCATCATCGGTCCCTCATACTGCATTCCAGACCTTAACGTTATGGCTTTACACTCTTTTGGGTTTGTTATACCTTGAGACGGGAACATTCTTTTCTCCAATATTTTTGTCAATTGATTCACGTTCCCGGCCATATGCCCCATCATCAAAGTAAGGTCCTTCAACTGCTTAGATAAATCTGCATACTTAACATTCATAGTAGCCTTAAGACGATCAACTCTTGCATCTATCTTAGCCATGATCGATTGAAGGTATATTCAACACTCTTCACTTCTTGCTGCTGGATACTAGGCCCTCTTTGTATCAACTCTGCAATCTGCTTCTGCTGGGATTCTAGTAACTTGTTGATGTTAGCTAAACTAAAGAAGATCTCATCATCTCTATTCGGCTTCACCACTTGATGTTCAACCTGCGCCACCTTACCTAGTACATAAGATCCTCTTACCGTTTCCATAGGCCTGTCACGTGAATTCATAGAGATGTCTTCAAAAAACTTTTCTGCTTCAAGTGTTGTCTTTGATAACAACGCTCCACCTGATGATGCATCAATAGGAATATGCGACTCACAATTCAATCCATAGTAGAAGATACTTATGTATTGAGCCTTAGACATCCCATGCTGTGGGCACCTCCTGAGCATATCTTTAAGCCTATCCCACACCTCATGGAATTTCTCACCCTGATTCATAACAAATTGGGTGATCTCTTGCTTCATTCTTAAGATTCTTGAGGGTGGCATGTATCTCTCCAAGAACTTCTGCTGCAGGTGGTCCTATGTAGTGCAGTCTGCTGCATCAATAGTCTCATACCAAGCTTCTGTTTTATCAATCAAAGAGAACTTGAATAGGGCGATCCGTCTAGTATTATCATTAGCTCCAGTACCCTTCTGAGTGTTAGCATAACCAATGAATCTTTTGAGGTGCTCATATGGATCTTCAAAACAATCTCTTGAAATGGGATTCTTCTCTACCATGTTAATAAGAGCGAGATGTATCTCAAAATCATCATCTTCCCCCTTGCTCCTATCAACCCTATGTTGCCAATCCCATAGTTCGTGTAAATTTCACGATGGCAATATTATTCAGATTCTGCCTTGCTCCGGCCATATTTAGCTCAATGTGTTATTCCTTTCTTTCATTCCTCTTCTTTTCCGAGTGCACAAGTACCTAAGAAAAATTTAAGGTTAGATAGAAATAAATAATCACAAATAAAAATCTTAATCAACTAGAAATAATAAATTTATAATAATAACCATCCCCGGCAATAGCGCAAAAACTTGATGCGTTTTTCTTTGAACGCAAAATTAATCCCCAAGTATTACGAATATCAGTTGCAGCTTAAGCAAACGACCTAGTTAAATTATCGAACCCAAAGAACGACTTATTATCAATTTAATTATTTACTAAATTAATTAAGACAAGTGACAATAAAAGTTTGAGTATAATTGTCTGATTAACTAAATACTAAATTAAATAACAATGAAATAAACACTAGAAGAATACGAATGTGACTCAAGAATGGAGAATAGGTAGCCCTAGGGTAATCCAGTTTCACTCATTAATTTTCCTTTTGTATATCAATCCGACTCTATTTTGTGGAATATGCAAGCATCACTAAGCTATGCAAATCTACTCTATAGACACAAATAAATACACGTGGAACACGTGTAAATAACCTTGGAACAAGAGATATAATTTCAACCCCCTTTCTAGGTACTACCAATATCAATTATTTTCCCCTAGGATTGGTGCTCTAACCCGATATGATCTCCCTTTATAGGTACTATAAAGTTATCCTCTTTTTCATACTTATTAACCCGAATTCAATTCAATTAACAAGTATTTATATAAGATAGTTCTAATGAAGCTTCGGAGTCCCCTCACTTAGAATCATAATATGGAATCCTGCTCAGCAGTGAACACACTCAATCAATAACCAAGATATGTATTCAGACTCTACATAACAGTTAATGATGCACAAAATGACTCTGAGTATGAATTAAAAATGCATAGTCTTATATAAAATAAATCCACAAGTAGTGTTATACGGAGTATACACATGAAAGTTCAATTAACTTGTAAAACCTTCATAAGCCCTAGATCTACCAAAATAGTTCTAGCCCATGATGTTGCAAAGAACAATCATGAATGTTGGATAGATCTTACCCGTAGTCTGGAAAATACAAGATAAATTGGGAAATGAATAAAACTCTAGATGTGGGCGTCGTCGCGTCCTTCTCTGTCTTGAGAATTCTCCTCTTGGTTCTCCTATTGATTCCACAAACGAATCTTCAAAGTGATGGATGGATGGAGGAAAGGATGTGGATATGGTTGGGGGTGATCCCCCCTTGTGGGGTGAAGGATAATTGTGTTGTGTTCTCCAATCCAATGAATTATGATGTGATCTACATAACCTTTTATACTTGTAAGCTCTCCTTATCGACATTAGATGGGCTTTTTATGACGAAAACATGCAGAAACATAAACTAGGGGTGTAAAATTGGATTTGGAGCTGTCTTAGGCCTTTGGTTCGACCTATGGGTTTGGTCGAATCATGGTCGCATCGAAATCAACTATTTCTTGCACTCCAGGCATATGGTTCGACCTCATGGCTGGTCGAATCATATCATCATGGTCGAACCACACCTTTACAATTTTCAGGCTGTTGGTTCGACCACAACATGAGCGGTTCGACCACTGGTTCAGGTCGAATCAGCTTGCGCAGTCTCACCGTTTCGCGCATAACTTCCACCTACGAGCTCCGATTTGAGTGATTTTTACACTCACGCGATCCTCTCTTCCTTGGTTTTCTATCCAATTAAAGAACTCACAAAAACTCTAAGATTTGAATGTGTAACATGCCATGGAAAGTGACACAGCTATTCTGTTCGGCACAGCTCGCGCGGCGTCTTCACTTTTCTCATAACTTTCTCGTTTGGATTCCGATTAAGATTTTCTTTATGCCAAAATGACCCTCTCTTCTGTGGCTTTCCAACATTGTATCACACATCCACTTTTGAGCTACACACGAACACAAAAAAATTACACAATTTGGACGTTCATTTTTCGGCATTCTTGTACAAGTTGCATATTTTCTCCAACTTTGGACTTTTGATCCTTTTTCCACCTAAAACACAATAAAACACCTCAAGTGCATATTTTTCTCACATATATCAAATATAAGATACTTGTGCTAATATATGACAACAATTCTCATAAAAAAAGTGTGAGATTGGACACAAAACACGCTTATTTTTACTCTCATAAATGATAACTAGGTATTAATTATTTTATGTTTGTTATTGGGTATTAACAAATGGGATAATAAATAAAATGACATATTTACCCATTTTTCTTATTATTATTTTTATTATTATTGTTGTTATTATTATTATTAATTATTCTTTATTTATTATTATTATTATTAATTATTATTAATTATTATTTTTATTAATTATTAATTACAATAATAATAATAATTATTATTGGATAAGGGTATAATGGTAAAATTAGATTTAATAACTAGGTATTAAAATGTGGTATTGTATATCCCATTAAGTAGGATACACAATACCAAGGAAAAGACATTGTTAATACTGGATCGAAATAATACCGAATCATAGGTATTATGCATAAATTGAGACAAACATATAAATATTAAATTTGATGTTCTAAAAACAAATATGAAAATACCATATAATAGAATATCATATAATTGAAATGGGAAAACCACGTCTTTCCCTCAAAACCATCCATTAGATTATAACACGACTTTGACAACAACTTGACAACCCTATCACAGCTACTTGTCTCGTTTGTATCTAACTCTAGTTTTGGCCTATCCCTAGGACTTGTGATCAAGAATCCATCTTAATGTACGATTTTCCCAAACACTTAAGATGCTAGGCTATCAAATAAACTTCTCTCCAACGAGAAAAATCAAACCATGAAACAAAAAAATCATATGAAGAACAACTCTCTTCAATAATATAAAACTACTCGGATCAAATCTCTCAAAGCCGTGTGTTTTGTCCTCTTGAAGCTCCCAATATATAAGCCTATGAACTCTGCACTTGTTAATCTGAAATCTCATCCAAAAATAATCACCTCAATATGTTTGCAATCTTTCCTTAATAAAGTCACTCAAATCAATCGGCTTTGTGATCATTCAATTACTCAATTATTCACTGTAGATCCAATAAAGCAATTTATCTTCTTTCCTTGTAGGACTCAACTAATATCCTTTGAATATTCAAATCTGTAACACTAGAAACAAACACGTTTTGCAAAAATATGTGTTCATGACATAATTTTTAAACTCAACAAACTCCCCCTTGGTATGAGCTATATTTTACATAAAAGGAATAATAAAAGATAAAAATAAGCATGCAAGAATATAAAAGAAGAATCAAATAACCCCTGAAGTTAGTTTCAAAAGTAGGATAGATAGTTTAACCATAACAAAACAGAAAATAAAAACTAAGAGAGTTCAGAGTTCAACAAAACAAAATAGACAAAGACATATCCCCTCTTCAACTGGTAGAGGAATCATCAGCATCAGCATCTTCATCGACCTTCTCACTGGATTCCTTATCATCATCATAGTCTTCTTTTTTGACCATCTTAAGCTTCTTCCCAGTACCTGTAGCAGTGATCTTCTCTTTCTCCCCCTTAGCTCTTACAAAGGCTTCCATCAACTCATCCAGCCTAACATTTTGTCTGGTAAGAGTGTCCTGATGAGCGAAGATATCCATCTTCATCTGATCGACTAACGAAGAGATGGACTCAAGAGTGGTTGTGGCAGACAACCTTTTCTTTTAGAGTGGCAACTCTATGAGACACCTTCAACTCACTGAGCATGGTTTCAAGGGAATCCTCACCATCCATGAACCTGACACCTGCCTCAGTTAAAAGTTTCCAGATAGTGCATGGAAATGGAAGAAGCCTGAAAACATCAAACTTCCCAGAAAATTCCATAATAACATAAAAAACAATCTGACCATAGGACAAATTTTCTTTGGTAGCTGATGAGAGTGAAAATAAGCGTGTTTTAGTGTCCAATCTAACACCTTTTTGATGGAAATTATTGTTATATATTAGCAGAAGTGTCTTATATTTGATATATGTGAAAAAAGGTGCGTTTGAGGTGTTTTATTTTGTTTTAGGTGGAAAAAGGATCAAAAGTGCAAAGTTGGAGAAAAGGTGCAACTTGTGCAAGAATACTGAAAAATGCACGTCCAACTTATGTAATTTTCTGTATTCGTGTGGAGTACTGAACTAGAAGTGTGATATATGGTTGGAAAGATACAGAAGAGAGGATCGTTGTGGCGTAAGGAACACCTCAATCGGAATCCAAACGAGAAAGTTATGATCAAAATGGTGACGTTGCGCAAGCTGTTCCTACTCAACACGGCTGTGCCATTTTCCGTGACTTGTTACATATTCAAATGTTATAGTTTCTAAGAGTTCTTTATATGCATTGAAATCCAAGGAAGAGAAGATCACGTGAGCGTAAGAATCACTAAAATCAGAGTTTGAATGAGGAAGTTATGCTCAAAATCGTGAAGTCGCGCAGATGACAGTGAGAATTTTCGAAAATTTCCGAAAATTTCCAAAAATTTCCAAAAATTACCTATTTCTTGGAGCAAAATTAATCTCCTTATCACATAATCCTCCATGATACCCATATCTTTTATTTCTTTATTTAATTCTCTTCTCACACCTATATATATTATACATCATCATTCATCGGATTAGATTGGATTGGAGAGAGGCCACAACAATACTATACCCCACAAGGGGGGATCACCCCCCAACTATCATTCACATCCTTTCTTCCATTCATCCATTACTTTGAAGATTCGTCCGTGGAATCAAGAGGAGAACCAAGAGGAGGATTCAAAACGGAGAAGGACGCGACGACGCCCACATCTAGGGTTTCCTTCGTTTCCTAATTTATTTTGTATTTTCCAGACATATAGGTAAGATCTATCCAACCCCCATGATTGTTCTTCGTAACATCATGGGCTAGAGCCTCTTTGGTAGAACTAGGGTTGTGAAGGTTTTTACAAATTAGTTAAACTCTCTTGTGTGTAAAACTCCGTACAACACTACTTGTGGATTTATTTTATATATGATTGTGCCTTTTTAATTCATACTCACGGTCATTTTGTGCATCATTAACTGTTATGTAGAATTTGAATACATATCTTGGTTATTGATTGAGTGCGTTCACTGCTGAGTAGGATTTCATGTTATGATTCTAAGTGAGGGGACTCCGAAGTTTCATTAGAACTATCATATATGAATACTTATTAATTGAATTGAATTTGGGTTATTAAGTAGGATAAAGAGAATAATTTGAATTGAATTCGGGTTATTAAGTAGGATAAAGAGAATAATTTTATAGTACCTATAAAGGGAGATCATATCGGGTTAGAGTACCAATTGGCCAGGGAAATAATTGATACTGATAGTACCTAGAAATGGGGGTGAAATTATATCTCTTGCTCCGAGGTTATTCACACGTGTTACACGCATATTTACTTGTGTCTATAGAGTTGATTTGCATGGTTTAGTAATGCGTCCATATTCCACAAGGCAGAGTCGGACATCAACATACAGAAGGGAAATTAATGAATGAAACTGGATTATCCTAGAGCTACCTGTTCTCCTACTTGATCCACTTTCGTATTCTTCTAAGTGCTTTTATTTTAATTGTTATTTTAATTAATTGTTTAGTAAATTATAATTAAATTACATAAACTATATTGCCACTTTGTCTTAATAAATTTAGTAAATAATTAAATTGATAATACGCCATCCTTTGGGTTTGATAATCCACTTGGTCGCTTGCTTAAGCTGCAACTGATATCCTTAATACTTGAGGATTAATTTTACGTGAAAAGAAAATGCGCATCAAGTTCTTGGCATCGTTGCCGGGGACGGCTGTTATTATTAGTTTATTATTTCTAATTTGATTAAGATTTTTATTTGTGATTATTTATTTCTATCTAACCTTAAATTTTTCTGAGGTACTTATGCACTAGGAAAAGGAAAGGAAGAAAAGGAAGAATAACACACAGTGTTAAACATAGCCGGAGAAAGGCAAAATCCGAATAATGTTGCCATACGTAAAATTTTCACGAACTATGGGATTGACAACATGGGGTTGATAGGAGCAAGGGGGGAAGATGATGATTTTGAGATACATCCCGCTCTCATCAACATGGTAGAGAAGAATCCATTTTCTGGAGGTTGTTTTGAAGATTCATATACACATCTCAAAAGATTCCTTGGTTACGCAAACACTCAAAAGGGTTCTGGAGCTATTGATCATGCTAGACGGATCGCCCTATTCAAGTTTTCTTTAATTAATAAAGCAAAAGCATGGTATGAGACTCTTGATACCACGGATTGCCACCCTCAAGGATCTTAAGGATGTGGCAAGAGATCACCCAATTTGTTATGAATCAGGTTGAGAAATTTCATACGGCGTGGGATAGGTTCAAAGATATGCTCAGGAGGTGCCCACGACATGGGATGTCAAAGGCTCAATACATAAGTATCTTCTATTATGGATTGGATTGTGAGTCGCGTGTTTTTATTGATGCATCATCAGGAGGAGCGTTGTTATCTAAGACTGCACTTGAAGCAAAAAAGTTGTTTGAAGACATCTCTATGAATTCACGCGACTGGCCTGTAGAGTGAGATAGAGGATTATATGTACTTGGTAAGGTAGCACAGGTTGAGCATCAAGTGGTGAAGCCGAATAGGGATGATGAGATCATCTCTAGTCTAGCTAACATCAACAAGCTACTAGAATCCCATCATAGGCAGATTGCAGAGTTGACACAAAGGGGGCATAGTATGCAACAACAAGAAGTGAAGAATGTTGAAGATACCTTCAATCGATACATGACTGAGAATGTTGCAAAGGTTGACCGCATCGAAGCGAGAATGAATGTTGATCATGCAAATTTATCTAAGTAGTTGAAGAACCTTACCTTAATTATGGGGAAGATGGCGGCGAATGTGAATCAATTGACACAGCCATTGGAGAAT
Organism: Pogostemon cablin; assembly: GCA_023678885.1. NCBI lineage: Eukaryota > Viridiplantae > Streptophyta > Magnoliopsida > Lamiales > Lamiaceae > Pogostemon > Pogostemon cablin. The sequence goes on from CM042960.1 coordinate 16,707,254, forward strand.
AATGCCATCACATTAAGGTCCCGGATGCAGTACGAAGGTCTGATGAAGCCGGTAAGCGAAAACGAAGAAAGCAGGAGCACTGTTCGACTAGCACCACCTTGTTCGACCAGACCTGATGGTCGAACTGAGGTCGAATAGCTTTCTGAAAAATAGAATCCCGATGCTTTATTTTATGGCTCACCGTTCGACCAAACCACCGTTGTTCGACCAGACCACTTTGGTCGAACAGAGGTCGAACAAGCATCTACGGAGAAGACAGATCGCGCTCAGTTTACAGGGCCTCTGTTCAACCAGACTCTTCCCATTCGACCAGACCATCTTGGTCTAACGCTGGTCGAACAATAACTGAAGAATTTGAACTCGCGATCTGAGACATTGTTCGACCAACCACAGTCTGTTCGACCAGACCAATTTGGTCAAACAGAGGTCGAACAAATTTGTTCAATGCCCGTTTTGATAACGAATGTTATACCTGTTGTTCAGAACACTCCAATACCATCACATGAGCAGAAGACTGAGCTTATAGTTGAGAAAAAGTGGGAAAGAACAAAGAGGTTGAGAGCCGAGAAACTTAGACTGCAGATCAATAATGAAGATGTGGTTTTCTCTCTTAATCAAGCAATAAAGATGCCCATGGAGACTCAATCGTGCAAGAGCATAGATGTGGTTTCCAACTTGTTTAATCTTGATTTTAATAGGATAGATGATTCTGAATTTGAGTGGAAGATTGACAAGGAGGAGTTTAGACAGCCATGGGAGGAAGGTAATTCTAAGGATCATATACTTGTGACCAAAAAATGTGAGGTGTTGAGTGTTGACAACAAAAGGGAAAGAAAGTACTTGAAGGTTAGGATGCGAGAAAACTGCCCTCTGATCCAATAGTACAAAGTGGTATTCCGTCGTGACTCTCCGATGTTAAACATGAGCGCCTGTTGGGGGCTTTTTCCTTACGTTTTATTGCTTTATTTTTTCTTTCGTGTAAGTGGGGAGTTATTATATTTGAAGTGCTCACGCTTCGGAAATTACATCTCTTTTCAAACTTATTTTCAACTTACGTTTTTACTAAGTTTGGGGGGGATGTGATGTACTTACCTTATCTTATGAGCACCGAAGGTATAATTTTTACTTTCGTTGGTTGTTTGCTTGTTAGGAGGTTGATTTTTTGAGATGTATTAGTATTTTAACCTGTGTTGGTATTTTGATTTTTTGCAACTTACCTAATGTTTAGTGTGTCGTGTTGGTGTGTCTAGTGTGCAGAGTCGATTAGATAGTCAATTGAGTCTTTCTTATAGTTCTCATAATTTATTATTGATGAATCATGTGATGATGAGTATGTTTGAGCTTTGATGATTGAAAAAGGTAACTAGGTGGCAAGACGAGTTCTACATTGAGGCTTTGACCTGACTGAGTTGAACAACTCGAGGAGCTCGTGCATATGTTTAAGAGAAATCAGGTGCCCTCATTTCCTTATTCTAATTTTTATGTGTGCTATTAATCAGTAGGAGTAGAAGGATTGAGTTTTTGTTTTTGGTGATACATATGAGCTTATATTTTAAATTATGCCTAAAATTCATATGCTTCTGAAATTGATGAAGGAAGTGTACTTGAGTTATATTGTGGTATGAAGTTCTAACTGTACTTGTGCGATATTACGTACCATGAAAAGTGCTCTGTTACTTGTTAAAACCCCATGTGAGATTTTGAGCCTTGTTGATCATGTTGCATAATCACATGATAATTCTTTTCTGGTGAGTATCGTTCTTGTGCATGTATTCTAGAACTTGCCTTGAGTTTCATTGAATATTCAAGATTAGTCCAGTGGATTATGGAAATGATATTAGGCCATCTTTGATTTATAGCCCATCTTTTCCCATATACTTTACCTGAATTCATTAAATCCTTTGTCAGCCCGTTTGAGCTTTTTTAAATCCATTCTTTTGATAGCCAATAAAGTTTAATTGAAGAGAGTGCTCATTTGACGGATGGTAAGGATGATGAAGGAAGAATCTTAAGGATCAAAGGAAAATTCCTGGAGTAGTGCTCAAATCTAGTACTCCATGGAAACAAACACCCTAGGGTAGTGCTTAAATCTAGTACCCTATGGAGGATGTGAGAGCTAGTGCCTGAAACTGGTACCTCGAAGAACAAAGAAAAAAAAGGTGAAATAAAAAGGAGAATGATGGAGGTGAAGAGGTAGAAAAAGTTGAAAAAATATGTTGTGCTTGAAGGAGAAAGATGGAAGAGTTTGAAGAGAATCTTGTGGTTGATTGAAGTGATGAGGAAGAATAAAAGATCGTAAGAGACTGCAGCTTGATTGATTCGAGTTTTGAATCACTTATCCATATTTTCCCACCTTTTCCAAAGAGCCCACATTACAATCAAATAAAAAGACCTTTTTGATCTATAATTTGCTAGCTACAAGTAAAAGGAGAGTTGAGACAATGGGCAAGCTTATGGTTACGCATGCATTTAAATTGAATTTGAGCGTAAACACCTTAATCCATAAGTGTACATTTACACTTGAGTGCGAGTGATATATACTTCCCGTGAGAACATGTCAATGGAGCATTTGAATTGGTGGTGATTGTCTTATCTTGTATGCTATGAATTGATTATTGCATGTAATGAGAGTTGCATGACTTAAGTTGAGGATAATTTTATTTTGAATGAGGTGTTGGTCATAGTCCTTATTTTTCCGGTAATTTTATCACTCCCTTTCTCTTTATTTTTATTATGTTGCATCGGGACGAGCAACGGGTAAGTTTGGGGGATTGATGAGAGTGAAAATAAGCGTGTTTTAGTGTCCAATCTAACACATTTTTTATGGAAATTATTGTTATATATTAGCAGAAGTGTCTTATATTTGATATATGTGAGAAAAAGGAACTGGGTACCCGAATCAAGGAAACCGGAATTATCAGGGGAATTACAACAACCATGGTCCCCCGGGTAATTACCAACAACCAAGGAGGCCAGAGTTTTCATGGAGCAATCCGAATAACGCAATGCAGCCTCCTATCGGTGTTGATCCGGGAGCAAAGATGGAAGAAGGAAAGCTTGGCTTTGAGGATACGGTGAACAAGTACATGGCGATGAATGATGCGAGAGTAGACCATTTTGAGGCCAAGTTAGAGAAGAAGATTGATGATAATCATAAGGATTTGTCAACACAAATGAAAGACCTTATGTTGTTGATGGGGGAGATGGCTGGAAATGTAAACAAATTGACTCAAACTATTGAGAAAGGAAAGTTTTCATCTCAAAGTATTGAGAATCCAAAGTCTTGCCATGTCATCACATTGAGGTCGAGAACGCAATATGAAAGTTCGATGATACCGGTAAGTGAAACCGAAGGGAGTAGGAAGTTGCTCGACCAGATTGGATTTGCTCGACCAGATGATCTGGTCGAGCAGAGGTCAAACAACTTCCGAAGAAATAGAATTACGATGCTCTATTTTCTGACCAGCCTTTCGACTTGCACAACACCATTCGGCCAGACCACCCAGGTCAAACGGAAGTTGAACAACAGCAGTGTGACGAGAGCTCACGATCAAGTAAGTTGTTCGACCAAAACTTATTTGCTCGACCAAACCATCTTGGTCGAGCAGAGGTCGAGCAACACGTCCAGGAATAGAGTATGCAATCAGGCAATTTGTTCGACCAAAACCTATCTGCTCGACCAAACCACCTTGGTCAAGCGGAGGTCGAGCAACATAGTTCAGAGTCTGATTCGATACCGAATGCGACACCTACTGATCGGAATGCTCCAACTACATCTCTTGAACAGAATACCGAGCTTACAGTAGTAGAATAGAAGTGGGAAAGAGCCAAGAGATTGAGAGCCGAGAAGGATAAAGTGGAGAAGGTTGAACGTGATGAATGGGGAATTCCCAAAACAAAGATACCTCCTCAATTTCCTTTCAAGCTTATCAAGAAGGGATTGGAAGAAAAGTTTAAGAGGTTTTCAGATATCATAAACAAGATAAGTTTGAACATTCCTTCCTCTGAAGCAATCTTGGAAATGCCGTATTATGCCCGTTTTCTAAAGGATATACTTTTGAAGAAGGAAAGCTTGAACGGAATTGAAATCGTGAATCTATCGGAGAATTGCAGCTCAATCATACAAAAGAAGCTGTCATCTAAGTTGAAATATCCGGAAAGCTTCACTATCTTATTTGAAATTGGAAAGGGGCCGACACGACGAGCCTTTTGTGATCTTGGAGCAAGTATCAATTTGATGCCATTGTCTATCTTTAAAAGGCTTGGTTTGGGGGAGTTAACTCCCACATCAGTGGCTTTACAACTAGCGGATAGATCTATGACCTTTTCGAAGGGTGTGATTGAAGATGTTCTTGTCAAAGTAGAGAAGCTTGTCTTTCCTGTGGATTTTCTTGTGCTTGAGATGGAAGATGACAAGGATAATATTCCTCTAATCTTGGAGAGACCTTTCCTTGCTACTGCTAGAGCTATGATCGATGTTCAAAAGAGTGAACTAAGGCTGAGAATGGATAAAGAAGAGATCTTATTCAACCTCGATAAAGTAATGAAGATGCCGATGAAGACGCAGTGTAACAACATTGATGTGATGGAGGAGATTATTAATGAATAAATGTCCCTGATTCTCTCTAAGGATCCTCTTGAGACATGCTTGATGGAATCTTTTACTTTTCCCACCACGGAGCAAGATGAACTCTCCAACGAGTTATGCATTAATTTACTTGAAAACTTGCTTGCTTTGGGTGATGATAGGTATCAATCAGAAAGGACAAAATTTGAAGAGCTCAAGTGGACTAGGAAGTACTTACCATTGGATAGAGAGAGCCCCTCAAGAAGAGAAGAAAGAGGAGTTAAAACCGCTACCGGAACACTTGAAGTATGCCTATCTTGGTGACAATGAAAAATATCCGGTAATTGTATCTTCTTCCCTGGATGATGATCAACTTGGGAAATTGTTAGATGTGCTTAGGAAGTATAAGTTTGCGATTGGATGGTCTCTTGATGATTTGAACGGTATTAGTCCTTCATATTGCATGCCTAGAAAAAGGTTGTTAGATGAGGCCAAGAGTAGTATTCAGAATCAGTGGAGGGTGAATCCCGCTATTCAAGAAGTGATTAGGAAGCAAATCCTAACGTGGCTTGATGCTGAAATTATTTATCCCATTAGTGATAGTCCCCATGTGAGTCCATTGCATATAGTAGCTAAAAGGAGGACATGACTATTGTGAAAGCAGAGGATGGAGAGACATTAGTCACTAGGATTCCTACGGGATGACGTGTGTGTACGGATTACAGGAAACTGAATGAAAATACATGCAAAGACCATTTTCCCCTTCCTTTCATGGATCAAATGCTTGATCGTCTTACAGGGTATGAGTATTATTGTTTCTTGGATGGGTACTCGGGTTATAATCAAATCATGATTGCTCCCAAAGATAAAGAAAATACTACTTTTACTTGCCTATATGGTTGCTTTTAGGAAGATGCCTTTTGGATTATGTAATGCGTCAGCTACATTTCAGCGTTACATGATAGTCATATTTGATGGGTTGATAGAAAAGATCATGGAGGTGTTTATGGATGATTTTTCTGTGTTTGATTCCTCTTTTGATATTTGTTTATCTAACCTTCCTATTGTGTTGAAGAGATGCCAAGAAACTAATCTTGTCTTGAATTGGGAGAAGTGCCACTTCATGGTAAGAGATGGGATTGTTCTTGGCCATCATATTTCGGCCAAAGGATTGCAGGTGGATAGAGCAAAGGTGGTGGCGATCGAGAAGCTTCCACCGCCTACTAATGAAAAGGGAGTGTGGTCCTTCCTTGGACACGCCGACTTTTATAGGAGATTCATAAAAGACTTCTCGAAATACTCCACGCCCTTTTCTCATTTACTTGAAAAAGATGTTCTTTTTGTTTTTGATGACGAGTGTCTAACTTTCAGGTTTTGAAAGAGGCTCTTATTACTGCACCTATCTTGATCACACTGGATTGGACTCAGTTTGTACTTATGTGTGATGCAAGTGATTTGACACTTGGAGTGGTGCTTGGGCAGTTGAGGGAAAAGAAGTTCTGCGCTATTTACTATACGAGTAAGACTTTTGATGCTGCACAAATGAACTACACGGTGACGAAAAAGGAGTTTTTAGCTGTGGTGTCCCCGTTCAATAAGTTTCGACAGTATTTGGTTGGCATGAGGACGATTATGTATACGGATCATTCTGCAATTCGATATTTAATGGAGAAGAAAGAAACGAAGCCAAGGATTATTAGATGGATCCTTCTTATGTAGGAGTTTGATATGGAGGTCCGAGATAAGAAAGGTACGGAGAACGTGTTGGCGGATCACCTATCGAGGTTGGAGACAAGGGAGCACTATGATGATTCTTTTTATTACATTGAAGAGATGTTCCTCGATGAGAAGATAATGACAGTGTTTGTTGAAGGAGCGGAAAGAGCATGTGTGGTGGCTGCCCAAGGGATGGATCCATGGTATGCGGATTATGTGAATTACATTGCCGTAGGAGAAATTCTGAGAGATCTCAACTGATATCAACTTGCAAAATTTAAGAGGGATGTTGAGACGTTTATATGGTATGATCCATTTGTCTACAAGATATGTACGAATTCCATAGTCCGTAGGTGTGTGCCTGAGATGGAGATGGAGAGCGTTCTTGATTTTTGTCATGCACAACCTAACGGGGGGCACTTCAAAGCTAAAAAGACAGCAGCAAAGATACTTCAATCTGCTCTTTATTGGCTTACTTTGTTTAAAGATTGTGAAACCTATGTGGCATCATGCGATAGATGTCAAAGGATGTGGAACATAAGTAGGAGAGATGAGATGCCACTTCAGCCAAGCATTGTTGTTGAGATCTTCGATGTATGGGGGATCGATTTTATGGGGCATTTTTCCCCCATCTAATGGGTTTCTCTATATTCTATTAGCAGTGGATTATGTTTCTAAGTGGGTGGAAGCCATTCCCACTCGCGTGACTGATTCAAGAACTGTTTGATCGTTCTTGAAGAAACATATCTTTGTCCGCTATGGAGATCCTAGAGCATTAGTAAGTGATGGAGGTACTCACTTCATCAATAAGCTTCTTGAAAAGGTGCTTAAGGATTACAGAGTCAAGCATATGGTTACCACACCATATCAACCTCAAGCGAATGGCAAGCTGAAGTCTCCAACCGCTAAGTGAAGCAAGTTTTGGAAAAAGTAGTCGGGACCAATAGGAAGGATTGGACTATGAAGCTCGAGATGTTTTGTGGGGGTTTCGGACTGCTTATAAGACGGTGTTGGATATGCCACCGTACCAAATTGTCTATGGGAAGCTGTGCCACTTACCTATAGAAATTCAGCATAAAGCTTTTTGGGCATTGAGGAGTTTGAACTTGTCTCTCAAGGATAAAAAGGAGTTGAGAATGACTCATATCAATCAATTGGACGAGTTCAGAAATCGTGCTTATAAGAACTCGGAGATCTTTAAGGAGAGAATGAATAAATGTCATGATTCAAAGATCTCATACAAGGAGTTCAAGCAAGGTGATGAGGTATTACTCTTTAACTCTCGTTTGAAGCTTTTCGTAGGGAAATTGAAATCGAAGTGGACGGGGCCGTTCAATATCCATAGAGCCTGCGGAGGGGGGAGTTTCGAGTTGATGGACAAAGATGGAGACATCGTAGCGGCGAATGGGCATCGAATGAAGCATTGCAAGTCGCCGGATGATGCTTGCATTGTCTTTGAAGATACCTTGCGCTATATTGGTACCGTCATGACTCTCCGACGTTAAACATGAGCACCTGTTAGGGGCTTTCTATCCCGTTTTATTGCTTTATTTTCATTAGTGTGAGTAAGAAATTTTCATATTTGACGTGCTTGTCATTCGGAAATTACATCTCTTTGCAAACTTAGTTTCGACTATAGTTTCTACTAAGTTTGGGGGTGTGATGTACTTACCTCATATAGCGAGGAGAATATGGTCTTTTCTTTGTAACATTTGCTAGGGGAGTTGATTTTTTGCGGTATATTAAAACTTTTGCCGATTTTGATGGATCGATTTTTTGCAATTTGCCTAGTGTTTAGTGGTGTTTTGTTTTGTTTTTTAGTGTTATTGCGGAGTTACACTTGAAGTTATTTGGTATGAAAGTGGTTCTCGAGCTTAGAAATTGTGATCTTGATACTTGATGTTTTCCTATAGTTTCATTGTTGTAGGGAAATACGAGAAAGGTATGACGTTTATGAAGTTCGAGGTGTCGTTCGACTTTCAGGAGGATTGTTCGACCATGCTGTTTGATCGAGCAATGGTCGAACGGAATGTGTAAATCTTCTAGTAGGGTTGTTCGACTATATTGGTAAGTTGAACAGAAGTCGAACAAAATGTGCAAATTCTTCCAGAGAGTTTGTTCGACTTGGACTTTGCTGCTCGACCAAGATGCCATATTAGAGTAACGTCTAACAAAATGTGCAAATTCTTACAGAGAGTTTGTTCGACCACGCTGCTGTTGCTCGACCATAAGTGTGAAGTCGAACGAAGGTCGAGTGGGACAGAGGAGAACGGGGGCGCGACTAGGCAGTTTGCTCGACTTCCATCACCTGTGGATGAGGAGATGCAGCCACCACCCGCTTTTGATTATCCGGGGATAGAAATGCCTCCGGTGCAGCCTCAGCAGCCAATGGAGCAAGAGTTTTTCAAGCCACCACTGCAGCCACAGCCACAACAAGACTATTGGGTAGCTCAGAATCAGTTTTATCGGGAACAATTTTGATTGATGCACGAGCACTTCGCCACACTCAATACAAACCAGTAAGAAATAAACAGGCAGCTGGCGCTTGTGAATATCAACTACGCTGCACTTAATGCACGCTATGATGCGATGGATGATCGGTTGAGGCAGATGCAAGACCGTGAACGCTTGATGGATCGAAATATCAGTGACCTCCATAGAGCATTTGATCAGTGGCGAGCGGACATGAGTGATGATGACGATGAGGAGGATGATGGTGATGCTCCGGAAGAGTAGAGCTGCCAGGTCTTTTATTTTTCTGATTCTTCTCATCCCCATTCTCTTTTACACTTTACAGGTGAAGGCTTGATTATTTTAGGTGTAGTGTGTGATTCATGTGTGAGTGGCATGTATCTGATAGTGATGATGATTGACTAATTGTTGGAAGTTGTTTGCTTTGGATTGTGAGTGATGAGGATTATTCATGTTATGCATGTGCTCTTATATTGATCCATGTTGATTTGTTGATGACGCGCATGTTTTATTTTACTTGTAGTTCATAGGAAAATTGATATTGATTGCATGCTTTGAAGAGTGCTTAGGATTATATTACCCATGTGAGGATTTGAGCCTTTTGATTGTGCTATACGCATGAAAGTTTGTTCTTGAGAGTCGTTCGTATACTCGTATTCTAGAACTTGACTTGTAGTCTTGTTTGAAGTCTATAATTGATAGATACTAGGAAATGATCTTAGGCCATTGTTGTCAATTGAGTTACTTAGCCAAATTTATCCTACCTTATTATATGATTATCATTGGAAGCCCTTTTGAGCCTTTAAGCTTTTTCTTTGGCAAGCCGTTGATAAATAGCCATTTACCTTCTTGAGCCTTGACACCTATTACTAGTAAAGAGTGGAGGTAAATTAATGCTATATGAAGTTTGAAGAGGAAAAGGAAGGACGGGATTGGTGAAATATAAATCGAAGGACAAAAGGTTAAATCTTGCAAGGGATAGTGCCTGAAACTGGTATCCCTAATGCTAAAAAGGGTAGTGCCTGAAACTGGTACTCTTATACTTGAAGAACACAGGAATTAGTATTCTACTACGAAGAAAAAATTGTTGTTGATCCAAGTAAAGATGGAGGAAGCATGTATTGGAGTGATCATAAGAAAGACGAAGGAGAAAAGAAGGAAGAGCGAATCTCCAAGGTACTTCTTTGCTAGTAATTTAGTTACTGATCTATATTCTCCTACCTTTACCAAAGAGCCAACATTACAACCTATATGCAAGTCCTTTGTGATCCTAGTATTGAAGTAGTTGTAGATGGATTTTTTAGACTCTTGTCAAGCTTATGGTTACGCGATTATATGAATTGAAATTGAGTGTCGATACTAACCATCAAGTGTACATCTTTTACACTTGAGAGAGAGAGAGAGTAAACACTTACTCGTGAGTTAGATGACTTAGCACTCGTAGAAGTATTGTGATTGATTGATGTTTTTATGTGAATGAAAAGTATGATGGATTGCATGTTTTGAATTGATATAATTACATGTGTTAGGATAGGTTGTGCGTGATGTCGTGATTACACTTTCTGATTTATTTTGATTGTCGTTGCCTCGGGACGAGCAACATATAAGTTTGGGGGTTTGATGAGAGTGTAAATTCACGTATTTTGGGCTCTGATTTGCGTGGAAATTGAGTACGATTGAGTCTTTTATTGAGATGAATCGGTACGTTTATGAAAAAGTCATGATTCAGAGGGTACAAGGGCTTTTTGAGCATATTTGTATAGGAAAACAGCTAGAAAGGGCTTGAAATCGGAAGACACAATTTTTGAAGCAATTTTCGAAGGCCGTTCGACTTCTTGACCTTATTCGACCATTATCACGTAGGTCGAACAAGATGGCCAAGTAGAGCAGAATATGCAGATTCGTCCAGAGAGCTTGCTCGACTTGGAGAGGTTGCTCGACCAGAATCATCTTGGTCGAGCAGATGAGGGAAGTCGAATAAAATGTGCGAAAACTTACAGAGAGCTTGCTCGACCATTGCTCGAGTTGGAGGCCTTGCTCGACCAGTCCAAGCTTGGTCGAACTTATTCTCGCTAATGCTATTTATGGTAATTCCGGATGTCTTTTATCAAATTTGACGTGTGCTTCAAGCAAAAGCCCATCCAAGCCCATAAGGAGGTTCCACCGCTATAAAAGAAGAGCTTTCGCAGAAGAAAGGACACACATCATTCATCATCCATCTACCACCGAAACCCTACCATCATCCGAAAGGGTCGTGAAGAGAGGTTCATCTGGCGCGTCAATAAGATCATACCAAACAACCATGATTGTTCCTCGGTCAATCATGGGATAAAACCGCTCCGGTAGTTCTATGGTTATGAAAGTTTTATGAGTTAATTGAATTTCCATGTGTAAACTCCGTACAACACTACTTGTAGTTTATTTTATATAAGATTGTGCTTCTTCAATTCATACTCACGGTCGTTTTGTACATCATTAACTATTATGTAGAGTCTGAATGTACATCTTGGTTAATGATTGAGTGCGTCCACCGCTGAGCAGGATTACATGTTATAATTCTAAGTGAAGGGATTCCGAAGTCTTATTGGAACTATCTTATATAGATAGTTGTTAATTGAATATTATTCGGATTAATAAGTAGGATTAAGAGTATAACGTCATAGTACCTATAAAGGAAGATCATATCGGGTTAAAGTAATAAGTGCATGGGAAATAATTGATAATGATAGTACCTAGAAAAGGGGGTGAATTATGTCTCTGGCTCTGTGATGAGTGATATTTTCACCTAAATTTTAGTGTCTTTTTATGTCCATTTTCGTATATTGTTATCCGTATTTATATGCTATTTGGTTGTATTTTGTATTTTTATTGAAATATGTGTGAATGAGCTCTGTGATGAGCTTAAACAAAATACTGAAAAATGCACGTCCAACTTGTGTAATTTTTCTATACTCTTATGGAGCTCAAAACTATAAGTGTGATACATGGTTGGAAAGCCACAAAAAAGAGGATCGTTTTGGTATAAGAAACACTTCAATCGGAGCCCAAACGAGAAAGTTATGATTGAAATGGTGACGTCGCGCAAGCTGTTACACCCTCAAATGTTAGAAGTTTTGTCAGATCTTTATATGTATAGAAAGTCAAGGAAAAGAGGATCGCATGAGCGTAAGAATTACTAAAATCAGAGATAGGATGTGGAAGTTATGCGTGAAACGATGAGACTGTGCAGCACCAACACGGCCGGTCGTGTTGCAGCACACGACCCGTGTTGCGCAACACGACCCTGTAAGCCTTGGCCATTTTCTGACATTAAAAATGCTTACACGGCCACCCTATGGCCGTGTTACAGCACACGAGTCGTGTTGCTGCGGGATCAGAAACATATTCGAACCCTTCTAGAAGCTTTCCAAGGGGTATACATACCCAATACTTTAATTTTAGATCAGTTTGGTCGAGGGTTTTCACCCTTACATCTACCTCACACACCATTTCCTCCATTTTACACCTTCACCTTCATCCATTCTTCATCCTTACCATCTATCATCATCCAACTATCAAATCCTTCATCCATTTAGCTAGAGAAGCAAGGGGGAGAGGAGAATTGCAAAGGGAAGAAGAAGATCACCATTGGATCCATCCAAGGGAGTTTTCATCCAACTTTTGTATTGAAACCTTATTGTTTATTATGGTTTATAAGGAGTTTAATGTCTATGTTAATTTCCCTGTGACTATGAGAGGCTAATCTCCTTTGTGAGATTAGCAATATGAATTGTATTGGATAATTTTGGGTATGAGAGGCTAATCTCCTTTGCAATTGAATGATTGTGTTGAATGGGTTAATTGATTTTCTATCATTGATTATTAATTGCTTGATTTGTTTTGTTGATTTGTGTTTTTAGTTGTTCTAGATATGTGATTAGATTGAGAAATCAATTATATGCTTAGGATAATTAAGTGAATCATTTCATCAAACACTTCATGTGCATTATAAATTGTAAAGTTATTGAGAAATCCTTTAAAATTTAGAACACTTTGATAGGACATCTGATTGATTAGATCGAGAGATTGATTAATCATGTGAAGAGACTCTCATTTAAGCTTAGTACCTAGTTGGAATTGTTTGAGTGAGAACCAATCCATTGAGCATTATTCCACATCCTATTCATTCCGAGAGGGAGTTTAGGTGAACTTAGTATTGACCCTTAGTCTTTTACCCATGATACATATGAATTCATTGCATGATACCTAAATTTTTCATGCTTTAAGTATTGCTAGTCTCATTTCTATCTACTTGGCTCATTCATCCATCTTCCATTCATCTATCCATTTATTTTGTTGTCATTTCTTGATTATCTCCCTTTTTTTATAATCTCTATAATACTATGACGAACACGATATCGCTTAGAGCCTAGTATCTTCCTCCATGTGGTTCGATAAATTCTTTAATTAGTCATCCCGACTACAAATGACTAATCAAATGGCGCCGCTGTCGGGGAGGTAACGGTTGCTAGTGGTTTGACGAAGGAGTATTTCGTTTGGTATTACTAGAGATATTTTTATTGCTTTTCATTATTTGCTTTGGAAATTTTTGATCTCACTCTTCCATTTTGATAGGTACTTGAAACTATCTTCAGAGAAGGAGAAGGGGGATCAAAGCCAAAAATAGAAAGATTGAAGAAGAATTGTAGTAAGCCTTGAGAAGAGCATTTAAATGGATGGTTGGAATGAATTCACACATGTCTTTGGGGATCAAAGTGATAGGATTCCACCTCAACAATCAAGAGGCTACATGAATGAGAGCAACTATGGTTACAATTTCAAAATGGATCAAGATAGCTCTCAATACTACAATCAAGGAAGAAATAGAGAATGACAACAAGCTTATAATGCAAATACATTTCACCCGTACACTTATTCTCCACCAAATTCCAACACCAACACTTCCCATCCGTTCCAAAACTACGCCCTATTGGACTTATATAGAAGATGTGCTCAACAAAATGATGAAGGCCAAAATTTTCAATCAAGTTTTCTTCAAAATGAATCCTCTGAGGTAATTACCCCCACTACTTTGGAATTGATAAGACAAATAAAGATGATGAATCAAGGTGTTTATGGTAAAGTCTTGCCTAGTTCAAGTTTGGGGGGTGGTCAAAATGTGCAAGGTATGTCGATTCCTAGCCTTATGGAGCAAGAAGAGTGGAGGATGCTTACCAATCAAGTAGGAGATGCTTCTTTCATAGGAGTGGATGATTTCCAAGGAAATTTTCTAAACAACTATGAAAGAAGTTTTCAAGAGAATTATCCACCAATTCAAGGATGGAATTTTGACAATCAAGAGGGAGGAAACTTTCAACAAGTTGAGGAAGAAAAATCATCTTTAAAAGTCTTGATTGAGATGAATGAAAAGAAATGAGGCAACTAAGAAGAGGTTAGAAGCTTTGGAGTATCAAGTGAGCCAAATTGTAAGTGCTTTAACCAATTTTCAACAAGTTGAAGAACTTGAAGAGGAGAGCAAAGTTGAAGAAGAGTTGGAAAAAGAAGAGAATTTGGGAGATGAAGAATCAAAAGAGGTATTTGAAGAGCATATTGAGGCAAATGATGTTGAAGAAAAGGAACAAAGTCTAGAAGCAAATGATGACGACTTGAAGAGTGAAATGAGCATTTCTAAACCTTTAAACTCTTTAAGTTGCCTTGAACTTGATAATATTGTTTACATTGAGTTTGTCTTACCTATTGATTCTTTTCATATTCTTAGAAACAAAAGAGAACTTGAAGAGATGTTGGGGATCTATTTGGTTAGGAGAAATAAGTGGTGTTCAAGAATGGAAAGGGTAATGGAATATAAGCTCAAGAGATTCGAATTTTTAAAGCCATGCTCGAAGGATGCAACGGAGATTGTCACTTGCCACAAGTGCCTATTAGAGGAAGAAGCACAACGGTTAAAATTCAATGGCAAGGACGAAAGATATCCGTGGCCATTCCGATGAGTTCTCCATATTCCGTCTGGCTTGAAGACGCTAAACTTAGCGCTAGATGGGAGGCAACCCATCATTATCTTTATCGCTTTATTTCTTATTTTCAATAAGGATGATGGATTTGTTTGTTTTACATTTTTGGCATATAGGTTGATTGTACTCTTGAGGAGAATGCGTATTGAAGATACGAAGGGTGCTTGATTTGAAGTGTGTAAGTACGTCACACTACTTGTTGCAAACTTAACTCGAAACTCTTGTTTCAATTTAAGTTTGGGGGGATATGGCGTGGTGTGACACACTTTGTCTTGTAAGCACATACTTTTCGTGTTTTTTAAGCCAATTTTAAAAATTTTCTCATGAGTTTGGGATTGATTTTGGTATGGTTGCTGGTGATTGAAGTGCATGATAGTCCATATTTTTATGAAATTATTGAGCTAATGGTTTTATTGAGCATGTATGAAGGGTATTGGAAGCATGCATGGAGCTTGGAGCTAACAAAGTTTATTACCGAATGCCTTTCTAAGGGAGTTCACTCTACACCCTACCACTTCTATGTGCTTAGCATAATTTGATTTGATTTGGATTGATGTGATTAGCATTCTACTTCATGTGTTATGTTTTTGGGAGGTTTACTTTTCAATTAAGGTTGGCATGCTTGTGAGCTTAATTGTTATGGATGATATAGAATGTGTGCTTTATTGTTAATGATGGTGATTTTTATTCTTGCATGTTATGTGTTTTGTTTGATTCTTGTTTGTTGAGTCTTTTTTATGTTTTGTGTGTTTTCTTATTTTTGTCTTGGTATGTTTGGTGGTTTGTTTAAGGATGTCGGGAGTCATTTTTGAATATGAGTGATGATATATTGTGGTGATAAGTGATGACAAGTTATGATTAAGAATCTCTACACTTTCGAATTGTGACATGTTTTACTTAACTTGTTCAATTTTGAGATAGATGTGGTGTAATAAGTCCTAAAGGTCTGAGCTCAAGCTTGTGAGCATTTGAGCCTCAATCGTGCATACATGGTTTTTCTTCATGAGTGAATCGATTGAGTTTTGATAAGTTAGAACTTGCTCAAGGACTATAGGAACGAGCCCGATTTGTGGAGATTAGTGAGATGATCTTAGGTCATCCTTGTTATTATAGTCATAGCCAAATACTTTCATACCATGAACATCATCCCTAGTCAACCACTTTGAGCCTATAAGCCTATTTCTTGTGAATTTAGCACATTACAAGCCTTGATTACCCACGTGAGTCTTATATATTTACCCTTTGTTTAGGTGATTGAGAAGATGGTAGCTAGAAAGGTTTGATGAGAATTGTGCAAGAAAAGAAAAGAAATGGTAACAAGTAAGAAAAATGATGAAAAAGCGCAAACAAGAGTGAACATTCAACCTCAAAACAAGAAAATGAGCAAAGCAATAATAATATACTCAGTACTTAAAATTCGAAGAAGGAAGCATGCATTGAAAGAAGTTCAATCCAGGGAAAGTTGATGATTAGTGCTTGTGATCATTAAAGATAAGAAAGGAAGAAAGAAAAGTGGAGAAGTTGGAGAAAATGGTCATCTCTTTGATTACTTACACTTAATTTGTCACTATTATTCATACTCTTCCTACCCTACCAAAGAGTCTATCATTACATCCTTAATGAAAGACCTTTTTGATCACTAATGGAAACTTTGGTTGTTTGTGAACATAGTCCGCGAGCAAGCTTATAGCGAGTTGAACCAATCGATTAATAAGTGTTGATTTACCTTACCTTAAAGAGTGTTGAGTGAAATTGATATCCCATTGTGAGACTTGATTATAGCGAGTTGATCACTATTTTTTGCATGTTATGATTCTAATGTTGTAGGATGACTTAGCATAAATTGTAATTCTTATTGCTATTGATGTGTTATTATATATGTTCGTTTAGTCTTTTCTTAGGTAAAAATCTCTCTCCCCTTGTTTTTATCATTTTCATTGTTCGGGGATGAACAACACTTTAAGTTTGGGGGTGAGATGAGTGATATTTTCACCTAGATTTTAGTGTCTTTTTATGTCTATTTTCGTATATTATTATCCGTATTTATGTGCTATTTGGTTATGTTTTGTGTTTTTATGGAAATATATGTGAATGAGCTTAAACGTATGATTTTTAGGTAAAAATGGATCCTAGACGCGATAAGGAAGATGTAGGAAAAAGAGGATCTCAATTCGAAGTTGAAACGAGGGAGAATGAGTCAAATTAAGCAAAATGCTGAAAAACGCACGTCCAATTTGTGTAATTTTTCTGTACTCTTTTGGAGCTCAAATCTAGAAGTGTGATACATGGTTGGAAATCCACAGAAAAGAGGATCATTTTGATATAAGAAACACTTCAACCGGAGCCCAAACGAGAAAGTTATGAATGAAATGGTGACGTCGCGCAAGCTGTTCCTCCTCAGCACGGTTGTGCTATTTTACATGACTTGTTACACCCTCAAATGTTGGAATTTTTGTCAGATCTTTATATGGATAGAAAGCCAAGGAAAAGAGGATCACATGAGCGCAAGAATTACTTAAATCAGAGATCGAATGTGGAAGTTATACGTGAAACGGTGAGACTGTGCAGCACCAACACGGCCGATCGTGTTGCAGCACACGACCCGTGTTACGCAACACGGCCCTATAAGCCTTGGTCATTTTCTGACATTAAAAATGCCTACACGGCCACCCTGTGTCCGTGTTGCAGCACACGAGTCGTGTTACTGCGGGATCAGAAACATATCAGAATCCTTCTAGAAGCTTCTCAAGTGGTATAAATACCCAATATTTCAATTTTATATCAGTTTGGTCGAGGGTTTTCACCCTTACACCTACCTCACACACAATTTCCTCCATTTTACACCTTCACCTTCATCCATTCTTCATCCTTACCATCTATCATCATCCAACCATCAAATCCTTCATCCATTTAGCTAAAGAAGCAAGGGGGAGAGAAGAATTACAATGGGAAGAAGAAGATCACCATTGGATCCATCCAATGGAGTTTTCATCTAACTTTTGTATTGAAACCTTATTTTTTATTATGGTTTGTAAGGAGTTTAATGTCTATGTTAATTTCCTTGTAACTATGAGAGGCTAATCTCCTTTGTGAGATTAGCAATATGAATTGTATTGGATAATTTTGGGTATTTTGCAATTGAATGATTATGTTGAATGGGTTAATTGATTTTCTATCATTGATTATTAATTGCTTGATTTGTGTTGTTGATTTGTGTGTTTAGTTGTTCTAGATATGTGATTAGATTGAGAAATCAATTATATGCTTTGGATAATTAAGTGAATTATTTCACCAAACACTTCATGTGCATTATAAATTGTAAAGTGATTGAGAAATCCTTTAGAATTTAGAACACTTTGATAGGACATCCGATTGATTAGATCGAGAGGTTGATTAATCGTGTGAAGGGACTCTAATTTAAGCTTAGTACCTAGTTGGAATTGTTTGAGTGAGAACCAATCTATTGAGCATTATTCCATATCCTATTCATTCCTAAAGGGAGTTTAGGTGAACTTAGTGTTGGCCCTTAGTCTTTTACCCATGACACATGAATTCATTGCATGATACCTAGATTTTCCATGCTTTAAGTATTGCTAGTCTCATCTCTATCTACTTGGCTTATTCATCCATCTTCCTTTCATCTATCTATTTATTTTATTGTCATTTCTTGATTATCTCCCTTTTTTATCATCTCTATAATACTATGACGAACACGAGATCGCTTAGACCCTAGTGCCTTCCTCCATGTGGTTCGATAAATTCTTTAATTAGAATCCCTACTACAAATGGCTAATCACTCTGAGGATATTCACATATGTCAAACGCATGTTTACTTGTGTCTATAGAGTGAACTTGCATGGTTTAGTGATGCATCCATAAACCACGAGGCAGAGTCGGACAATAACACATGAAAAGGAAATTAATAAGTAAAACCAGATGTCCGAAGAACAACCTAATCTCTTACTTGATCACAACCGTATTTTCTATTGCTTGTTTGTTTATTTGATTTGCTATTTAAGTCAATTTCTATTTAATTTCGTAACAATTCAAAACCAATTTGCCAAACATAATCTTAATAAATTAGAACATAATAAAACTGATAATAATCCATCTCTTGGGTACGATAATCACTTGGTTACCTATCGAAATTACAATTGATATCCTTATACTTGAGGATTAATTTTGTGTGTTGAGAAAACACCCATCATAAGCCGGTGACAAAATCCATAGTAATATTCTCCCACTTCCACTCTGGAGTAAATAGAGGCTGCAAAGTTCCTGCTGGTCTCTAATGCTCAGCTTTGACTTACTGACAAGTCTAACATTGCTCCACATATTGAGCGACATCTCTCTTCATCCCTGGTCACCAATAATGTGACTTCAAATCTCTATACATTTTAGTAGCTCCTGAATGTACAAAGTATGGTGTTGAATGAGCTTCTGTCATCACTTTCTTCATAATATCATCCACTTCAAGTAGACATAATCAACCTCTATAATGAATCACGCCATCATCTCTTAATTGGAAGTCAAAAGACTTTTCAGAGCTAATATTATTCCTTATCTTGTCAAACAACTTATCCAGCTCTTGTCCCTGTCGAATCTTATCCATCAGAGTTAGTCGAAGTGTTAGAGCTGCTATCTTTGCTTCCAACGATCCTTTTTGAATGATCTCCACACCCATCCTTTGCAAATCAAGCAACTCTGGTTTCTGATTTAGGGTCATAGCAGTTACACTTTGTATTGCCTTTCGACTCAATGCATCAGCAACCACATTGGCTTTACTCGGATGATAATTAATAATATAGTCGCAGTCCTTCACCAACTCCAACTATCTTCGCTGCCTCATGTTCAATTCTTCTAAGTGAAGAAGTACTTCAAAATCTTACGATCAGTATAAATCTCACAACGTTCTCCATACAGATAATGCCTAATCTTGAGTGCAAACACCACTGCGGCTAACTCCAAATCATGGTTAGGGTAGTTCTTCTCGTACTTACTTAACTGTCTGGATGCATATACTATCACTTTCCCATTCTGTATCAGTATACATCCAAGACCATTCTTTGAAGCATCACTATAAACCTTGAAGTTTTCTGTATCCGTAGGAATAGTTAAGATCGGTGTTGATGTCAACCGTCTCTTCAATTCCTGAAAACTTTGTTCACATGCCTCCGTCCATGTGAATCTCACATTCTTCCTGGTCACCTGTGTTAGCGGTGAAGCGATCTTGGAGAATCCTTCAACAAACCTTCGATAATATCCAGCCAATCCAAGAAAGCTACGAACCTCAGTGGGATTTGAGGGTTGTGGCCAATCATGGATTGCTTTAACTTTGCTTGGATCCACTGAAATTCCTTCTCCCAATACCACGTGTCCCAAGAAAACAACTCGATCCAACCAGAACTCACACCTCTTGAACTTCACATACAACTGCTTCTCTTTCAGAATCTCCAACACCTTTTTTAAATGCAGAGCATGATCCTCCTTATTCTTAGAGTAAATCAGAATATCATCGATAAACACGATCACAAACTTATCAAGAAAATTCTAAAATACTCTATTCATCAAATCCATAATGCTTCCTGAGCATTCGTCAAATCGAACGGCATCACCAAAAACTCATAATGTCTATTCCTTATACTAAATGCAGACTTCAAAATATCCTCCTCCTTAATCTTCAACTAATGATACCCCGATCGCAATTAAATCTTCGAAAAGATAGCTGCACTCTATAGCTGATTGAACTGATCATCAATGTGAGGCAATGGATACATATTCTTGACTGTAACTTTGTTGAGCTCCCAGTAATCGATGCACATCCTCAATGTGCCATCCTTCTTATGAACGAAAATAACTGGTGCTCCCCAAGATGAGAAACTAGGCCGGATGAATCCTTTGTCTAGCAAATCTTGCAACTGTATTTTCAATTCTTTCAATTCAGATGATGCCATTTTGTATGGCGCTTTAGATATAGGACCAGTTCCTGGTTGTAGCTCAATAACAAACTTTATTTCCCGGTCTAGTGGCAACCCTGGAAGATCATTTGGAAACACCTTCGGGTATTCCCAGACTATTGGTATATCACTAAGGACTGGACACTTCTGTCCTTCAACATACATTACGCTCAACAGATAATCTCACAAATACTTTTCAACAACTACTGCGCTTTAGCTGCTGATATTATAGAAAATCAGAAGTTCTTTTTAATCCCAATAAAGGTGAACAGTTCTCCTTCTAATGGCTGGAATGCGATACTCTTCTTTTGACAATCTATTGTATCACCGTACTTTGACAGTCAATCCATGCCCAATATGATATCATAATCATTCATACTTAACACAATCAAATCAGGAAAT
The DNA here is from genome assembly GCA_023678885.1 of Pogostemon cablin. Classification (NCBI taxonomy): domain Eukaryota; kingdom Viridiplantae; phylum Streptophyta; class Magnoliopsida; order Lamiales; family Lamiaceae; genus Pogostemon; species Pogostemon cablin. Next base: position 16,728,379 of record CM042960.1, read on the forward strand.
AGTTCTACCTTCTTCACCACTCACATGTAGCCCTTACCATGATTGTATAATCTATCTACGAGTCTTCCACCATATGGACAATATAATTTATAAAACACATAACACAATAGAATGAAAATAAAACTTACATGCAAGGCTGTGCTCCCAAGGAATGAGCTCATGTACATAGACAGGCTGCAGGACCCAAACCGTGCTCTGATACCACTCTGACACGATATTACATAACTTATAAGGAGGTGGTTATTTATATCCACGAAATTACTCTATGTACCCCAAAAATATAAAAATTAAATCATCTTTAATTAATAAGATATAATTACCCTTATAAATCTTATATTTGTTCGGTTGCAACAAGCGAACATAATAGAATCAGAATTCATCTATCGTATCTGTTCGATTGCAACAACCGAACATAATTAAAATTATAATTTTTTTAATCCATATCCTCATTACCGGTGCAGTGGGGAGCACCCTAATTAGATTTCTAAATAGCATTAATTACAGCAATTTAACCATTTCATCTACCGCCACCCGCTGCAGTTGTCGAGCTCCACGAGAACGACAAAGTGATTAACTTCTGTCAACAGGATGATCATAGAGATAACGATATGGACGATGGTTCCCTTTTCGAATCTGATAGCCCTTCTCCTCCCTCCCAATCGCCCTCTTCAAAGTCTCCAAACTAGTGGACAACTACCTGACTAAGATTGCACCAGATGCTAATCTTAAGCTCAAAAAGTTCATATCTCCATTGCAGAAAGTTTTCCAGCACATGCACGAACCATTCACGACGACTTGTATTGTGCAATAGATGTTTATTTCAAAGTAAGGGCACAAGTACTGATACACATCACTACTTAATTGGTTACTGACCAAGATCATGTGTTTTAAGAGCAGGCTCATCCAAGTTTAACATATCAAGATAAGAGAAGGCTGTGTAAGTTGATTGATTTTTAGAAACAGTTGCAAGAAGACGGTGCACACGCTGCGCAAAACGAACGCCTCCCTCTCCAGTCGATAGTCCAAGTGCTGTATTAGGAGCAACTGAGGCTTCGGAATGCGTTGTTTTGTTCGTATCCGGAGGATGATCCCAAGCCCATGAGGCAATCTTGGAGGATCAGCAGTGGAGCTCTGAGTGCTACAATGTTCTTCACGAGACAACTATGTGACTTTGAGGCGGGAGAGTAGTGAGAGAGTGGAGAAATCGGTAGTGTTCGAGCACTACAATCGAACAAATCTTAGTATTTTGTTGTTCGGGTGCTACAACCGAACAAAGCAGATTTGATTTGTTCGATTTATATAACAGAACATATTTACGTTATTGATTAAAAATGATATTTTAGTCTTAATAATTAGAGATATTTTAATTTAATTTTTTATGAGGTATGTTTAGTAGATTCGGGGTGCAAATAGTCGCCCCCAACTTATAATTCAAGTACTAATTAAATATTGTACCTTTTTTTGGGCACGTAGATTAAGGAGCATAATAATTTAATGTAAAGTGAAGTGAGAGAAATACTACCTCCGGCCACTTACAAGGTACTCATTTCACTATTCCTGGCGTCCGCTTCAAAGATATTAATTTCCTCTATTTAGTAAAGAAAATACACAATACGACCCACCACTTCCCTTTAATACAACTACTCAATTTACCTATAATAATAATACTCCTTAATCCACGTGCAAAAAACAAATAAAGGCATTAGAATTGTCCACGTGCAAACATCAAACGGTGACCTTTCAAGTGGCCGGAGGGAGTAATATTTAATGTGTAGTGGATAGTTGTATTAGTGGTGAATGTGATGTGTGTGTGGGCCTATGTAAATAAATATATTATTTTGTGTGGGTCTCATATCCTTGAAAAGGAAATAAGTCAATTTCTATGGGACATCCCAAAAAGGAAAGTGTATCAATATCTTTGGGACGGAGGGAGTAATACACATACGTGTATATTTTCTTACCACTATTATTTTTATGAAAACATGTGTGATACTTAATAATTAAGAAACAATGTATTTATACACATAAGACAATTTAATTATATATTCAAATTAATGCGCGTAAATATTTATGCACACATATATTCACATATTATCACCATTTTTATTACGGATGTCTCAAATAAAATATAAAGATAAATAAAATGTGGAAACAATTGTCACATAATTGCCACATTATTATCACATAATTATCACATAATTATGCAATGTACATAACACAAATTAAATTATATTGGCATATGAGTAGTGAGAAGTTTGGGTATCACACAAACCATTAAACAAAAAATCATATGAAGAACAACTCTCTTCAATAATATAAAACTACTCGAATCAAAACTCTCAAAGTCGTGTGTTTTATCCTCTTGAAGCTCCCAATATATAAGCCTATGAACCCAGTACTTGTTAATCTGAAATCTCTTCCAAAATAATCACCTCAATTTGTTTGCAATCTTTCCTTAATAAAGTCATTCAAATCAATCAACTTTGTGATCCTTCAATTACTTAATTATTCACTATATCCAATAAAGCAAAATATCTTCTTTCCTTGTAGGATTCAACCCATATCCTTTGAATATTCAAATTTGTAACACAAGAAACAAATACGTTTTGCAAAATATGTGCTCATGACATAATTTTTAAACTCAACAAAATATGGTATTACGAGAGATACTGCATCAGTACTACCCTAATACTGGGTACCAAACGACCCCTTAATACTTCCTTCGTTCGCTCGAAAGAGGGTCTCTTTTTCATTTTGGTCTTCCGTTCTAAGGAGGGTCATTTCCTTTTTTATATAATGGGACCACCCACACACACCCACTAATACAACTAAAATATGAGGTCCACACTCCGACTAATATAACTACTCATTACATTAAATAATAATACTCCTTAATCAACATGTATAAAAGTAAAAGTCACTCTCTCAGACGACGGAGGGAGTATATTTTACTCAATGCTTTATAAATAACATGTTTCAGTTCTGTAGTGTATGTTCGACTTTTGTCTTTCTTCTTCGATTAATAATAAGAGATATCAGGAAAATTGTCATTTCAAGCAATATAGAAACACTAGCAAAATAAACTGTGTAAGAATTTTTGTACTGGAAAATAAATTTCTTTTCCATTTCACAACAAAAAATTTCATCCAATTACCCTCTCATTTCCAGACACATTGCATCAATTGAATAAGGGAAATTGTAAAAAAATGCACCAAATGATAGTTGATTTTAAAAAATTCCACCCAACATAATTTTTTTAAAAAAATGTCACTTTTTTGCCCTTCTTCATTATATTATCACATTTATAATTGCACATATAGTTGCGTGCAGTGTTGCACATATATTGGTAAACAAAACACTTATATGATCGCACATATGATCGCGTATAGGGTTGCAGGTGTAGTCATAAAAAAGGTTGCAGATTTTGGTCAATTGTGTAAAAAAAAAAAGTTGCATTTTTCAAAAAAATTATAGTGAAAGGCGTAGTCATAAAAAAGGTGGCAGATTATGGTTAATTATGTAAAAAAAAAGTAGCATTTTCCAAAAAAATTATAGTGAATAGCATTTTTTAAAAATGGAGTATTAAATGTAGCATATATGCTGATGCCAGAGGAGAATTTTCAAATTACCAAGCACAACTTGAGGGACTGTGTTAAAGTATATTACCTACAAGTAACTTAACGAACAATAAATTAGGGAATGTGTTAAATTATATTACCTACAAGTAACTTAACGAACAATAAATTGTAGATTGGCTTGATGTGTACAAGGAGTTAATTATTACTCGATATAAAAAAGAACAATAAATTGTAAATTGGCTTGATGTGTATGAGGAGTTAAAATAAATTGAAAATTGCAAAAAAAAAAAAAAAACCCAATTTGTGATAAAAGTAGGTTATTTTGGGTTTTATAAAACAATACTTATAAATTGTGGTTTTTTTGCAATTTCTCAAAAGTGTTAATTTGTCGTAGGAGTAAAGTTCGTGATTTTTTATTTTTTTTTGCAATTAACCCTAAAAAAATTACAATACAAAGTATGTTGTATATGCTTGTGTTTGGTTCGACTTCTACTATAAAAAAGAACAATAAATTGTAAATTGACTTGATGTGTACGAGGAGTTACCCGATATAAAAAATTACAATACAAAGTATGTTGTACATGTTTGTGTTTGGTTCGACTAGAGCCTATATGACTCCTCGTCTTCCTCTTTTCAAGATTACTACAGGTAATTCATAAAAATATTCTTGTCTATACTTTTAGATCTTAGTAATTACACGTTTAGATCTTAGTAACAGTAGGTGTTCACTTTAATTCTTTCTCAATAACTTGAGTGATTCAATGATTGGATCTATGATCATTACAAAAACATTACTATATACAAAGAGATTTTAATGTGATTAGAAATAAAATAAGTATTATATTGATTTTATTCAATGATTTATTGTATATACAGAATTTTAAAGTGATTACAATATTTACTAAAATTGTTCATAATTATGTTTGGAGAAAAAAATTTTCTCAAGAACAAAATTGCAGAATAAAAAATAGGAGAAAATAAAAATCACATTACAAACTATCACGTGCGACGTGCAACGTATTTATAGAAAACTAGTCAGTCAAAATTAATCATGCAATGAAGGTAATTAATCAAATATACAGAGAATGAAATATGTGCAACAAAAGTTGATTGTAGGAAGAAGAAAATGAAGACAATGAGAAATGCACTGCAGAATACTTATTCTTACAGTAGTGGCAAGAGAAGATCAAAGGACAAAACTATCTCATGTCAACATTTGAAATTCAGTTTCCAGTAGAGTTTTGTGGATGTTATCCAGATCAATCAATCTACGCGACTCTTCCCATAGTTTGTTCCCGATCCCCAGCTTACGGAGCTCTAGCAGGCCCCGTTCGACTGCCACAACCATAGCAAGGAGATGAGGACGTAGAATGATGTTTGTCATTTTGAATTATGCATGGAACATTAAAATCTTGATTGATACATAGAGAAAGAGAGAATACCGTCGACTGCATCATGTGAAGTAGGAGTATTGTTCCCTTGGTTGATCCAGAAATTTAGTCTTTCGTCTACGATGTCGGGTTCCAACCCTTGCTTTTTGGCTCTTCTCCAGAAGTACATCAACCATGCCTGACAGAATACCAATCAAGTTTGTGAATTTTTAGGAGAAATTAAATTGTTAAGTCATAAATGTCTTTCAATAGATCATAATGAAGTGCATGGAATCCTCTAAAGACCAGTAATTAAGGTTGTTATAGAAAAAACATCACCATTGTTAACTGCCTTGATATATATCCTAACTTACCTGCTTAAGAAGCACATCTTCAGTCTCCTCTGGGCTTAGTTCTGAAACAGAGCAATTATTAAAAACATTCAGATCTAAAAGTTGACAAGATATATGAGGTTAATGTGTAAAAATTTTACCAAATGCTTCTGAAATATTGTTGCTATCAGTTGGCAGCTTCACTTCATCTGCAGTCATGAGTATCAATGAGAAAAATAAATATATATATATATATATATATATATATATATATATATATATATATATATTTGACAGTTATGCATGCATACGTTGAAGATTAATTTCTATCAAGTTTTTTTTTTTTAAATCATTTTGACAAGTTAAGATAATCGGGGCGAGAAATAATAAACTTTGAACCTCCTCGTAAAGAAAAATGGGTACAAACTCTCTTGAAGAGGATTAGCTGTATCATATTTTACAAGCTATTATTATATTTTCTGATTTCATACTTTGATGTACCTTACTTAGAACCCAAGTTACACCTTTTGCTCCTAAAAAAGCATGAAATATACATGTTGGAGATAAAGAACAAAAAAGAGGCCATATACCATTAGATTTTAAGATACTTGGGCGACGTTTTTGGGCCATTGATATTGCTATTGCCTCCTCTACCTTTAAAGAAAGGTAAACATAATAAGAACAGAATATTGAACAACCTTGTCAACACTAAAAATAAATTCGTGACAGCATAAGATTTCATGCAGCACATAAAATTCAAAGTAATTTAGTGAGCAATAATTTATTTAACTTCAGATTAAGTCACATTTGAGTTGAGAGATAAATGTACTAGGCATAGTTGTTAAAGGCGATAGGCGCAAAGGCCTTGTTGGAGCCTGAGGTGCAAGGCACGCCTGAGGCGCGCGCCTGAGGTACAAGCCTCTCTAGAACATATATACATTAATATATCCAACTAAACACATTATTGTCCAACTAAATAAAGGTAAAAATAAAAAAATATCAAATAATAATGCATAATAACTCATATATAACATAATCACATAAAGCAAATAAGCAAAATCCTTCAAGTTTAAGAAAATATCAAATGTCAAAGACTCAAATTATTACCAATGAGATAAAAATCATAATTATCATGGTCTATGGTCCTCCTCATAATCTTCATTCTCTTCTTCACCATCAAATTGATCATTATATTCTTACTCTTCATGAAAAAAAAAAATCTAAAATTTGGAAATGTACCCGAGGCGCGCCTTTTTCATCTAAAAAGGCGCAAAAGGCGCACAAAGGCGAGGGTTTTTGAACATCAACCGAAACCCTAAAAAACCAAGAATCCCAGGCGCTCAAGGCTTCGCCTAGCCTGAGGCGCGCCCGAGGCGCGCCTTTAACAACTATGGTACTATGCCTATCCACATTTAGGGTGAATGCATGCAAAATTAACAGGATGAAATTTTCAACAGTAAGTATCCTCATAGACTCATGATGTGGTAATGAAATTCAATGTCACAATACTTCATAGAGAGCAGTGAGCAACAAAAATTGTAATGTGCCACACAACAAGAACACGAATGGGAGCTAAACCTTGAGCGCATGCAGTTCTGCAAGACCTTTTTCAACCAAAAGCATGCTTTCGAGATTGGCCATTTTCAAAACTTCATCCTTCACCTGCAAAACTCTCTCCCTTTCTTCCAAATCGGTGTTAACTGCAAAATACACAGAAGATTAATAAGAATCAGTAACAGCCAATCAAATAAATAGTCGAGTTTTCTTTAGAAGGATGGGACAACATCTATTAGAAATTACATATCGATTCCACACGAAAGTGTGGAAAGGCAAATAAGTGAGAGTCAATAATTTACCTTTGACCATGGTTTTGGGTGAAATTAGGGTTCTGTAGCCTAAACATTTGGTCCAACCAACCGAATTCTGGTAGGCTGCACAAATGCACTAAACCGATGGTGGATGCAGGGGTTGCCACCCCGGACATGGGTCTTGGTATGTGGGTTGCTATCTGAGGACATTTTATTTGAGGGGATATTTATTGTTATGATATATCCCACATCAATTACACATTAAACTGTGGCATATAAATGGAGTCAGCCTTTTATCTTTAATTATGGTTTTGTGTAAAGTTAGGGCTCCCTAGCTTATATGTCTAATAATTTAGTTTGACTTTGCCGGATATAGGCGGGCTATGATGGAAAGTGGGTACAAGGGTTCTCCAGCGATTGCCACCCTGGATGTGGCCCAAGGGGTTTGCAACTAGGAGGTAGGCCTTGGTATGGGTTGCCAGCCAACAAGCATTGTGGACATGCGGTTTGAAGGGGATGAATCGTTACGACGCACAAAAGTGTGGAATGAAATATAAGTTTTGGGGTAAACCCTTTATCTTTAATCATGATTTTGGGTTAATTTAGGCTCCCTAGTTTATATGCCTCATAACACACTGAAAATGATTGGAGCTAATAAACGTATGGCATGATATTTGAACCTTGATGACGTTGTTTGTTATCAACATGTATTAGTGCAAACTTTTACATGAATATCCATGAAGATTATATGGGTCTTATTCTATAGAAATCGTGATTACTGAACTATATCTAACATGAACTATGTGAAGCATATATCAAAATTTTAAATCAACAAGAACTTATAATTATATGACCCACTAACTAAGGTCACCCTGCTTTGTTTATTTCCTATTTTCCAGTTATTTTCTAATTAACTCAGTTCAGGTTAGGATTTTGATCCATTCTCAATCTTAAGATCTAAACATGAAAAAGAATACCATATCATGGTTATACCTCAAAAAAAAAAAAAAAAAAAAAAAAAAAAAAAAAAAAAGTGAAGAGGAAACAATGATAGGTACAAATACGAAAATATATTCAGTTTAGAGCCTAGAACTGATTTCTTAACTAAGTATTTATATTGCTGAGTCTTCTTTAAAACACATTTGCATTGATCTAAAATGTCGTCTAGCAAACATGGAGAAGATGGGGTCTTACTCGACATATTTTCTTCCTTTGCTTTGCGTCCTGCTGCCAATATAACTTCAACAGGTCGGGAAGCAAGAGACGACCAATATTCATGTCTTGCTCCAGCTATCTCAGCATGTATACCTGCATAGTGAACAGCGATACGTAAAACCCAGTAGAAGAAAGTCATGAACTTATTCCTTTAAACTGTTCTAGCATAGCCGTGAATGCTAAATTTTCGTGGCACAAACAGGCTGGATATTGAAATTTATTTTGAGATAAAAGGTATCATAATTGACATTAAGAATCACTTTAACTTTTCTCGTAGGTTCTCCATTTAAAGCTTAAGTCCTACATATAACGGTGAAGTATATTTACCATGACGAAAACATAAACTCCAGCATCGAGCAAGCCAAGACCTCTTGATAGCAACCTCTTCCTAAAAGTATTACACTATCAATCACATAAGTATGACAAAAAGAAAAGAAAGTTAAAAAGAAGATGCGACTGTTTTAACCGGTAGGTACCATCTCATCATGAGTCAATATCATTCTTTGTGTAACTGTCCTAAGTGATTTAACTTCTTTCTTGACTTCATGGAGCTGGTCCATAGCTGAGTTAGCTTCGTCCCTTGCACTCTTAAGAGGAAATCATAAATAAAACTCAATTTAAACTCAAAGGAAACCATATCAGAAAATTAACAGCAACTATTCTGAAGAAAAGTATACTTAATTTTTTTAGCAAGATAGGATGAGAAGAGAGGCAAGGTAAAACATGATATTCTAAGTACCTCGACTTCCATTCGAAGGGCAGCAATCTCTTCATTACTTCCACCATATGTTTCTGCTGCAACTTTAAGAGCAACCTGCAAAGAGAAAAGATGTTTGAATTAAAAATGTCAAGTGCATTCAACAAGACATAAGCTCGAGATCGAGTAATACAGTCGTTTAACAGAACAAGGAAGCAAAATTAACTTGTTAGTTAAACTGAATGTAAGAAGAAAAATTAGCTATTTTCTAGAATTGCTCGTGCATTCTGAGGTTTCATTGGAGATCAGAGGTGTAATGCAAATATTTGAGCCTCAAAGTGAATGCTTACAATAGCATTATGTCCTACATACCTCTCGTTTCTGAATATCAGCTTCCTTCCTGCAGAGTTTGGGTACAGAAGAGAAATTCAGGAATAGAATCCATGTTATTTAGAAATAGAATCCAAAAACTCATAGCTTACCTGCTTAAAAGACGAGCTTCTAAAGATACACCCTCTCCAAGTGATGCAATCTATAAGAACATGTGTTGTAAGATAGACAGGAAATTAACATCGTTTCACCGTAATGCAATCTATAAGAACATGTGTTGTAAGATAGAAAGGAAATTAACATCGTTTCACCATAATGCTGTAATAGTACTTTAAATGTTTCTAGCAAATTAGAGCTGTATATCCAGACGGATGTAAAGGATGGATTCACAATATGTCGTCAACAATTTATAAAATTCTTTTAAGAAAAACCTGTTTTTCCAGCTGCCTAGTTCTTGATTCTGCTTCCTCAAACCGTTCTTCTGCTATCCTGAGCTGAAACAGAACATTAAATTATGACGCTAACCAATAAAATTATGCAAGACAGTAAAATTTTTAAATTGGACTTTGCAATCCAAAATAATAATATTTTAGCTTTGGAAATAAGAACGTCGGTAGATCACCTTCTCCAATAAACTGTCATTTTCTTCTTGAAGCATATCAAGCTGCAATTCAAGGGATAACTTTCAGTGATGCTGTGGTGAAAGAAATGAAAACCCTTGATAGCATTTCTTTGAAGGGAGAGCATGTAAGATATAAGGCCATGTGATTTACAAGCTCTTCGAACACATATTATGAGCTCGGTGTCTTGCACACTATTTATTTCTTACGATTATCGATTCAAATAAAATAGTATACCACCCTACGAAACTGAAGTTAAAGGATAAACAGTGGAGTGAAAATGTAGTTATGTATGAACATGAAACAAAATTTTGTGGGAAATCAATAGTTCAAAACAAGGTAAGTTGGAAAGAAAATAGAACGCGATCTTAATTGTTCTCTCTCTTAGTAGAAATGTGTAGTGACACATTTCTCTATACACAATAATGCTAGACCCATATGCATATAATAGAGAATTACATAATAGAAATCAACTTAATGTACTTCGCCATACCTCATCTTGTAAAGCCGAAGATTGCTGCCCGCCAGCCTCTTTATATTTGAAAGTACCAAAATCTAGTGATAACCTGTAGATTTACAGATAAGTGAATTTTAACAGAAAATTCAACAGAAATTTAAGATATTCCAGAATTATAACAGAATTATTGACCTATGTGGCTTTCAAGCGCTTTCCTGCTCAAATGATTTTAAATTTTGTAAAAGACGTAGAACTGAGCAACAATATTGTTAAATCGAAGGCTAACATCACAGAAAATCAGCAAGAGGCCATACTGATGTAAATATAGTATATACATATTGGTCCTCAGAGAAACATAAGTTCAATAAATACAATTCACACAAAGTTTTCAAACCTTTTTTAGCTATGTGAAGTTCAAAAATTATGGTAAGCATATATTGAAATCCAGAATAGAGTTGGAAAGGCAGAGGCAAAGGTAGATAAATTGAATATATAACAAGATTCTGAAAAAAGTTGACCCACTTCACCTCAAAATAAATCGCGAAAAAATAAAATGAAAGAATGAAAGAAAAAAGTTAAAAAGGAAAACAAAGAGAAAATATTCAACCTTTTATCCTTGCTTTTATCAGGCTGATGATCAGCTGGAATTCCAGATGCAGCTGGCTTAAGTGACAGAGGTATAGTAGAGGGTACCATTGTAACAGTCTTGACTCTTAAGTTTGGCCTGCCAACTGAAGCAAAACGAGCCGATGAAGGTTGTTCTGCAGAACTCATATATAATGGTGACCTTCCACTAGCATTAGAGCGACCAGATGGTGATTGCGATTCATCAGCAGAATATATAGGTTGAGATGAACGGCTAGCTATCGAGGATTGAGGAGATGGAGATGGATCTACCGGGTTGGGTCTAATTGGTCGAAGAAGGGACCCTGCACGGGCTGATAAAGGCTGTGGGTCTACAGAGCTAACCGCAGCAGGTACTCGGGAAGCAGATGTCGGACGCACAGATGGTAGCTGTTCTACTGAGTTACGAACTGACTAGAAAGTAAAAAAGAAGTTGAGGAAATATACTACTCGCCCAATGACAGAATTTGATATAAAAAAAAATTAAAAATTATCCATTGCCAATGAAGATAATGACTGTCTCCATAAAGACTAACCACTTAAATGTACTTCATTTGATTAGAATGATTGGTTATAATTGCAAGTATAGTGCTACTATTACATAAACAGAAAAAATTTAGTATATACAATGTGCTTCTTGAATTGTTATTCGTTCATGGCTGCCAAAAGATAAATAGAAGGAATACTTTCTACTATAGCATCAGCTAGCGACGAGTGTTAACTTTGCATGTAAAGTATGCATGTCCCTACTGCATCTGTTTCCTCAAATAGGCTGACAAGTGTGCAAGTTTCTTACCAGAGGAGAACGAGTCCTAGTTTGCCTTCCACCCGCAAGTCCTATGCCAGCTGAGGGAATGCCGGAGTTGAAATCATACAAAAGTTCATCCTCTTCCTCCTCGTCATCTGCTGATTGACTAGCCATAACCCGTGCAAGCCTTTGAGCAGCTGCTTTAGTATTTTGTGGTCTCTTCATACTAGCCATGGCACTTGTAGAGCGACTATGATGATGCGCAGGGGACGCCATCAGTGAAGCAGAAGAACAATAATATCAACAACTATTATTCTTGAGTAGGGAAGACTTCTTTGTTGCTCATAATCTGGTCTCAGCTGATTTACTGCAAAAGATGTACATTAATCTTATTTTTGGCTGATCATTCTTCTCCAAAATTAGTGTTCAATTTCTCACATTTTCTATAGTTAAGCATTACCACAAAGGCAGAACTTAGAAATGTCTCTAGCTTTCGGAATTAAACGTATTCAACAACCAAATGAAACTGAACAATAGGAACTCAGTGTCAGAATTTTACAATGTGGACGAGGAATCAGAAAATTAACTAAGTGCGATAATGTACCTATATTTGTTCTTATCCGTCATAGTTGCCAGATTTATTTCCAACTGAATTGCCACAAAAATTATAAACATCTCTGCTTTATGAACTATATTAACCCATTCACAACCTTGCATGGAACTAGCTAAAATTAGTGCAAGTTTTGTTTACACAATATATTTCATTGTCGTGCCGTTTTCAAGCATGGATGGACAGTACATATCCCTCATAAGGTAGAAAGAGCATAGGTAGAACTTTGGGAGGTTAAAGCAGCTCTACAACTTCAGAAATAAACGAAGATTATACGAACTCTTATTGAATACACGTTAATTCAATAAATTTCATAATTTATCCAACAGACCATCACAATTCTTATAAAATGCAGAAAACCCATAAAAATCAATCAAGAATACAGGCCATATCGATCAAGGGAAAATCAATCAGATCCCACAGCAAACAATAAAACAGAAGATGATGTTCTAATAAAACATCCGATCAGGCATTTGTAGCAACATACATAAAACAACCCTTAAAATTTAATTAATACATAGCAGTACGAATCAAGCATTTCATCAAACAGGATGTGTGCAAGAAAATCTGGAATTTACATGAAGGATACGGCGTCGCACCTTTGAGAAAATTGCCTAGTGAGGATCAACTCCTCTCTCTCCCTCCCTCTATCGCGGATCGGTTATTCTCTTCATTTGCATGGGGGATGGAATTGGAGTCGGAGATTTTAAGGAGGAGAGAAAAACACTGCTCCACGTGTACTCCATATGCAAAATTTCTCCATGTCTAAAATTTTCGTTTTGCAATTACCCCACCCATAAGCCATGCAACCCGATCACAAAGGCTAAGCAGTTCAGCCCTAGGCCTATGAAGAATAAAAATTATTAAAAAATAATAATAACAAGGGGTTAATTAAAAAAAAACAAATATTAGCATCCTCAAATTTGCTTAGGTGTACTTCATAAATAATTAAATTAAAATATTCATACTTAATACTTAAAATTTTAGCCGCTCGGTTGGAAAACATGAACAATACATTGTGTGTTCAATTGGAGTACTCAATAATATGTAATGTGCTCAGATAGAGTAGTCGAACGAATCAACCTTTTCCTCTCTATGCATTTAAACTTTAAAGTTCATATTTTGTTCCGTTTAAAAACACACATAACACATCAAACATGGAAATATGTATATTGGTTTTTTTTTTAAGATAAATCTTATCTAAAATATTGAGAGCGCTTGAAATGATTTATACAGAACATGCTTAAAGATGATTTATGCAAGTTCGGAAATAATTTTTTTCTCACATATTTGCAAGAACATAAGGTATCGCAAGATAATCAAACTTGTGGTCCAGTTTTTGAAATTGGAATAACATTTTTTGTACTCTTCCAATCATTTGCTAGATATCTGAATCTATCAAATAACCTCCAGTCTTTCCTATCTCAAAATCGAAAAATAATGTGTTGTCTCTCATAACAATACTAAGGAGGCCTTGCACTCATATTTCAAACTCTCGTTTAAACCCATATAAACTTGAAATTCTCCGGTTATTAAATAAGATGAGTTTAGAAGTTAAAATTTTCATTTATAAATAAATAACATGAACTCTAATACCATTTCTAAAATTGAAAAAAAAAATAGGTTCAGAATATAACCTTTCACTCGAATAGTACTCCATATATTCCACAAAATTCTTTATACTTTTCTCATTTGTTTGTTCTCAAAACCCCTTCACACTCCAAAAAAAAAAATTACTCTATCTAACAACATCAAAAGTTACTTTAATTTCAAATTTATCACTCATTTTTCACACAAATACCAGTACTTTATAATTTTTTATTACCTAAAAATATTATAATACTCTTTAAAGTCAACAAAGTTGTTCAAAAATAACAACTTTTTTTTAAACAATGTAGAACATTAAACGTGGAGTGTTTTGTGGGAGAGTAGTTATGAGCAAGTCGAGTAAAATGCATAGTATTTTTTAGGGTCAGTAATTAGTAGGTATAAAATGTAATTAAGAATTACTAAGCAATACATTCGCTTAACGAAATTATTAGTAACCACAAAATTATATTTTGTTTTACTTGTAATAACATCCACACATTAGTGTGCATTGTTAAAAGAGAAACCATAATACGTGTGCATTGTTAAAAGAGAAACAATAATACACTATTAAATATACATAGTAATATACAATATTGTGCATTGTTAAGAGATAAAAAAAATTGCTATTTTTATGCAATTAAATATTCATATTAATATACATTAATGTGCGTTGTTAAGAGATAATAAAAAAATACTCGATTTTTTTTTTAAAAAAAATACGCGATTAATATTCATATTAATGTACATTAGTGTATTCATATTAATTTACATTAGTGTGCATTGTTAAGAGGAAAATAAAAATACTCAATTAAATAAAAAATTGTTATAATTATCCTAAAATCTCTCATTCATTGACTTTCGATCATATTAATGCACATTATATAGTGTTAAAAAAAAAAAAATTCCTAGAGATTTAACAGAGATGCAGTGGAAGCGTAACATTGTGAATAAAGGTAAAGTAGGAAAAAATAACAGACACTATGTATTCATCAGTAATTATATTATATCAATAAATTTATTAATAATTAGACTATACACACTCGTACCTATTAATATTAATTCTTATTTTGCCCCCAGTGCATAGCTCAAGTGGTAGAGGAGATGTTGAAAATGTCTTCCAGCTGAGCTTGGTTGCTGCAGGGTGGGGGTTCGAATCCTGCTTTGGCATGGATTTGACCCCTTACAAACACAAGTTTAACAATGAGTTATTTCTATAAGCCACTTGAGACACATCATGCGATTTACCTCTTCCACCAATTCCCAAGACAGGGGCGGTGAGTGGGTACACCATTATTAATTCCTATAATCCCTATTTTTATGCTTGGGCACTAAAGATTTTGACAAGTTGGAAATTGGTAGAGACAAGGTCGAGTCCAAACGCCACCACCTTCTTTAATTGTGTGTGGTGCTTTTTTTGGGTGATTCTTGGATGATCCGTGTCAACGGTTACAAGTTTGATGTGGCAGAAAAGCAGCCAGCCGTACAATGCATGCAGGTATCAGGCAGGTAGTCAAAAGTGATGACGTAAGGCGTTGGCTTTTTGGATACAACATTCTCTCACCAACACCGTGTGGATAAATCACCGCTTTGATCTGCATTCTCTCTACTTTGTAAATCAATTGCAATTTCAAATTTCTGTTCATTTTCGCTTTTATTTATTTAGATTTGTTTTCGATTTATCCTAATGTTAAAGTCTATGAATAGTCCCCGACATCTCATATTATTTCTGGGTTCTCTCCGCCATCGCATGTCACTCGATGGTATTTAAGTAGCAGTGTATAGGGAATTAAGCGGTGCTCCGTTGGTGAAAACTTTGGTGTAATGGTGCTCACTTCGGGTGGTGATTGCAGTCGCTGAGAGCATATGTTATGAACGGTCATTTTGGGGCTGTAGTGTAGACTGTGTAGTCCTCAAAGTGCAGTTATGACAGGAATTATCGGATCATCACCAACTGTGATGACTTGTGTATATAATTATATATACAATTGAGATATTACAAGATCTCCATAAATCACGGAGAGAATAAATCAACACCATAAATACAAAGATATACAATATCTATATACAAAAATATCTTCAACTCTTTCCCTTAATACCCCCCATCAAGCGCTGCGTGGGGTGTAAGCTGACGCAAAGCTTGGTGCGCAAGAACTCAAAAGCTGGTTGCGGTAAAGCCTTAGTAAAAATATCCGCTAGTTGAAGATGAGAAGGAACAAACTCAGTACGCAACATGCCTGAAGAAATCAACTCACGAATAAAATGACAATCAATATCAATGTGTTTTGCACGCTTGTGGGCGACCGGATTCTGACTCAAAAATATCGCACTCTTGTTGTCACAGAGAAGTGTCGCGGGAGTCCTGGGTGACTGATGGATCTCCCGTAATAGATTAGTCAACCAAATAATTTCTGAGCCAGCGTTAGCTAAAGCTCTGTATTCTGACTCACAGCTGGAACGAGCAACAGTCGGTTGCTTTTTAGCACTCCAAGAAACAAGATTGCCCCCCCAAAAAAATGGAATAGCCGTAAGTAGAGCGACGGGTCTCCAAACATTTCGCCCAATCTGCATCAGAATATCCCACAATGGTCTTTTCAGGATGATGAGTGTAGTTAAGACCATAATGAATTGTACCCTTCACATAGCGAAGGATACGCTTCACAGCAGCAAAGTGATCGTCAGTGGGAGAGTGAAGAAACTGGCTGACAGTGTTAACAGCTTAGGAGAGATCAGGCCTAGTGATCGTAAGATACTGCAAAGCACCAACCAAGGAACGATAAAGAGTAGGGTCATCAAACACGGATCCCGAACTCTGCAAAGAACTCCGTGCAGCAAGCGGAGTAGAAACAGGATTGCACTCAAGCATAGAGGCACGCTCCAAAATATCGTGAGCATACTTTGTTTGACCAACAAAAATGCCATCAGAAGTATAAGACACCTCTAGCCCCAAAAAATATGTCAACTTGCCAAGATCTTTAATAGCAAACTCAGCATGTGTGCGCGCAATAAACTGCCGAAGAAGATCCTGGTCATTCCCTGTAAGAATAATGTCGTCAACATACAAAAGAAGATATCAGAGAGAAGACCCTTTATTAAAGCAGAATAAAGAGGAGTCGCAGTGGGACTGCTGAAATCCCAGACCCAACAAATAAGTGCTGAAATGCTGAAACTAGGCCAAAGGAGCTTGCCGCAGGCCATACAGGGCTTTCTTGAGCCGGCACACATGAGTCGGATTACGAGGATCAACAAAGCCAGGAGGCTGGGCCATATAAATCGGCTTTGTCAGAATCCCATTTAAAAAGGCATTCTTGACATCCAACTGGTGTAAAGGCCACTGATGATGAACAGCGAGAGCGAGAATAAGACGAACAGTGGTGGCCTTAACAACTGGACTGAAGGTATGACGAAAATCAAAGCCAGGAATCTGAGTGAACCCCTGAGCAACTAAGCGAGCCTTATACCGTTCAATGGAACCATCAGAGCGGTACTTCGTGCGAAAAACCCACTTTGAACCAACAACGTTCACACCCTTGGGCGGAGCAACCAAGTCCCACGTCTTATTAAGCGAAAGAGCGTCAATCTCCTCTCGCATAGCAGCCATCCAATGAGGGTACTTAGAGGCTGATTTGAAACCACGAGGCTTAGCAGCAGCAGTGGTAAGAGAGCCTAGTAGAGCAGTGTAAGTCAAGTCAACAAGATACCTAGGCTTGAATATGCCAGCTTTAGCACGTGTCACCATAGTGTGACCGGGCGCGCGTGGTGCCGGCCGTGGAGGCGGTGGGGGCGGCGCTGGTGGAGCCACACGCGCCGGAGATGGAGAACCTGCAGGAGCTACCGGCGGTGGTGACTGATCTGGGGAAGCCGGAGCCGGTGTCGGGTGAGCCGGACCATGCAGCTCATCCAGGATGGGAGCAGGAGGACCATCAACCAACTCTGGGTCCACACACAGAGGCGATGGACGTGGCATACCTTCCTCAACTGTGGTGGGAAAAATAGAATCCAGAAAATTGGAAATAGGTAAGTTCTGCGCTGACGGAGGAGCATTCCCAGCAAAGGGAAAAACCCGCTTATCAAACTGAGCATGACGGGTAATATAAATGCGAGCGGAAGTAGGATCGAGGCACCGAAAACCCTTATGAGTACTGCTGTAGCCCAAAAAAATGCAGGGACTACTACGAGGGGAGAGTTTATGTGCAGCATAGTCTCTAAGAAATGGAAAAAACCCTGCAACCAAATGGCTTGAAAACAGAGTAATCCGGAACACTATGAAATAACATCTCATACGGAGATTTATTATCCAAAACAGAGGACGGCAACCGATTGATAACATAAACTGCAGTAGCAAAGGCATCAAACCATAAAGATGCTGGACCACCACAGTGAAACAGCATAGAAAGACCAGTCTCAGTAATGTGTCTATGCTTGCGTTCAGCTCTACCATTTTGCTGCGGAGTATAAGGACAAGACATCCTATGTAGAATACCATGGCTTTGCATAAAAGAAGCAACACGCTTATTAACAAATTCAGTCCCCCCATCTGATTGAAAAACCTTAATACCTCTGGAAAATTGGGTGCACACAAAGGCATGAAACCGAAGCAGAACATCATAAAAATCAGACTTGGCACATAAAGGATAAATCCAAGAAAAGCGTGAATAATCATCAACAAACACAACATAATAACGGAAACCAGAGGTAGAAGTAATAGGGGCTGGTCCCCATAAATCACAGTGTACTAAATCAAGAACAGAAGTAGCACGTTTCTCATTCAAGGTAAAAGGTAACCTCTTGCTTTTGGCAAGCTGACAAGAAGAGCAAACAGTAGGGTCCAGTAAAATAGAAGTAACAGTCAAGTGGCCTAATTTATTTAGTAAAGAAATGGCACTAGGAGAAACATGTCCTAGGCGCAAATGCCACAAATTAAAACTAGCACGCAAAGTTTTCTGATGAAGCGAAGCAATCAAAGCCGCACTCCCACTCTCTAGAACGTACAACCCATTATCACAACGACCCTGAGCCAGAACTGTCTTTGTCAATCGGTTCTGAATAGTAAAGGATTTGTCAGTAAACACAACATCAACATCGCAGTCATGAGTCAATTTACTAATTGACAATAAATTCTTAGTGAGACCAGGTACAACCAAAATATCCAACAGATTAATATTAGGAGATAAATGACCAGTACCAATATGCGATATAGTTAAAGAGTTTCCATTCCCAACAGTTACTGAACCTTTACCAGAATACGACTCATAGGAGTCCAATTGCTTAAACCCAGGAGTCATGTGCGCCGAGGCCCCACTATCCACATACCAATCCGAGCTGGAGCCCGGCGACGTGACGTTGCGCGCCGCGTTGAAGGCTTGTGCGAGGTCAGCGGTGTGCGTGGCTGTCGGAGAGGCCGAGCGTCCACGAGCTGCAACCTGAAGCTCCAAGAAACGGGGGCACTTGTCGGCGAAGTGCTCCCCACGGCATAGTTGACACCTGGAAGTGAACGGACGGCGGCCACCCGAGCCTCCACGTCCAGAACCGCCTGAGCGACCTCCACGGCGCTGCTGACCAGAGCCACCGAAGCCGCCACACTGCTGTCCAGACCCTCCGGAGGCACGGCGGTCATCACCGCGGGCATCAGCAACGAAGACAGCAGGAGACGCAGCCGGAGCATGTTCCATCGAGCGAGTCATCATGTCAAATTGAACCGCTTGATGGAGCAAGTCTCGAAACATGGGGACAGGCTGCATCACCATCCGGGTGTCTGCGAAGTTGGCAAACGACGAACCGAGTCCCCGGAGAAACCAGTGGCTTTTGTCGCCATCCTCCATCGGCTTCTGGATAGCGGCTAGTTGGTCGCACAGTTGCTTGAACCGGCGGCCATACTCAGCAACGGAGAGGTCATTGCGACGAAGAGAGAGCAATTCTTCGCGAAGCTGATTGGCACGCGACGTCGAGGCATGAGCGAAGGCAGATTCTAGGGCACGCCAGACGGATAGGGACGAAGAACAATCCAGGACCTCCGCCATGGCTTCGGGTTCCAGGGTAGCGAACTGGACGCCGAGAAGACGTTGGTCGCGCAAGAACCAGGCAGTGTACGCCGGATTCGGCGACTCTTCACCGGTGGGAGAGGGTAGAATCTTCGAATGAGAGGGGGAAGATCCGTCCAGAAGGTCCATCATCTCGAATGTTGTCGCCATCGAGATGTACTGCCGCTTCCACATCAAGTAGGTAGTGGTGGAAAGCTTTATCTGAACAAGGTTGATCATTGCCGTGGTTTGAGAAAAAGGGGCGGCCATGAAGAAACGTGAAGAAAAGAGAAAGAAGGAAGAAGAGGGTTAGGGTTTTCGATCAGGCTGATACCATATGACAGGAATTATTGGATCATCACCAACTGTGATGACTTGTGTATATCATTATATATACAATTGAGAGATTACAAGATCTCCATAAATCACGGAGAGAATAAATCAACACCATAAATACAAAGATATACAATATCTACATACAAAAATATCCTCAAACTCTTTCCCTTAATAGCAGTTATGCTCCTCATCACCCCTTGCAACGAAAAGATTGCACGCTCAATTGTTTCCTATCTTTGTAAAATAAAATCCGAGTTGAGTGTGGCAGTGGGTTGTGCACGCAATTTTCTTGTGCGCTGGTGATGAGTTGATCAGGAATTATTTTGCGGAATGCTTCATGGTGGAGAAGGTTTAGTGAAAAGGAGGGTATAGCAGAAGGCATTTCATCAGTGCCACAGTTTAAGTATACGGTGATGAGTAGTTTGACATGTTATACTCTGTTCAGTGGTGGTTTCCGGCCGTATGTGGTATGCGCTCTTGGAGCGGAACCGGAACACGCTCGGTTACGGAATGCATATGTTCAATTTCCCATCCGGCGGCGGCGCCAGCGCTACGGAATTTCTGGAGAATCAGATATTACAGAGCTACCGGAATTCAAGGGCTCCGGCGCGGCGGATTGGTTCAGGCAAGGGATGGTGGTGGATGGTGGGGATCATTTGGGGGATTCCAAGAATCGGCAGTGTAATCAATGACACTTCTCATCATCATCATCACACCAACAACAACAACAACAGATTTCAAGCATTAATGCTGAAGCTTTTTCTCATGAATCCACAGCAGCAGAGGTAACCCTCACCACCTCCACCTCAACCTCAATCCACTCCCTCCGCTCTCCATATGCTACTTCCAAACCCCTCCCCGTCTTCCGTCTTCCTCCGCTCTACACGCCTTATCCGGAGGGCCTTTCGGTCAATTCACGTGGCTCCCCAACAACAACCACCACCCTAGTGAGATTCCAGGAGTGGTAGAGGGGCAAGGGCTGTCCCTATCCCTCTCGTCGTCGTTGGAGGCGGCGAAAGCGGAGGAGCTGAGAACAGGGGAGGGCAACAACATGCTGTTCTTCGGAGGAGGGTCAACTCCGGCAGCGGCAGTGCAGTACCAATTAAAGAGCCTCGGCGGCGGCACGTTGCACCACTCTCACCAACTGCATGTGGGGTTGGGATCTTCGTTCGGAACGGTGAATATGCTGCGGAATTCTAAGCACTCGGCAGAGGGTAGTTTCTCAATTCTAACTGAAAAGACGAAATGGTGAGGACTGGGATGATGAGAGAGAAACGGCGAGTAGACTAAATGGTGAAGAGGAAGTAGAGAGAGAAAAATTGTGAGTGGGGAAAATGGTAAACACAGGAAAGAGAGTGAGGGTCCTCGAGGAAAGGTAACTACAGAGGAGAGAGCGCGTGGAAATGTGTGTGGGGACAGTGAGCAGCAATACCTAATTTTTAATGAGAATTTTTTTTAGATGGGCTAAAATATGTCAATTATAGATTGTTAAATTATATTTTTTAAAATATGATAAATGATGAATTAAAATATGATTTTAAGGTGCACGATTTATTGTTGACATACTTTAATTATAATTGAGCATACTTTAGTAATAGATTGACTCGTCTCATAACCGTCTCATAACCGTCTCATAAAGAGAGTTTCTCATTTCTAATACTTCTCATTACAAACGTCATTGATTCCTTTTGTGCCTAGATTAAGAAGTATTATAATTTTATATGTATAGTGGATAGTGAGGGAAGTCACATGTGACACATTTTTACTAAAAATGAGAAATTATGACATTTAAATGTGACGCATAATATAGTAAAATGATGATCTTTCGGTGGGACAGAAGAAATAGTAATTTACAATGAGATTCTAATTTCAAGCTTTGTGTAAATTTCAATAATAAAGTACTAATTTCTTGCAAGTTTTCAATTTTCTTAATTGTTAAATAAAAATAAAATGACAATGAGATTGTTTATGTCTACAAACTATTTGATGAAACGTATCTATAAATATTTAAGTATATTATGTACAAAATTATATTATATATAAATTCAGTTGAAGTGTCAGTTTGATCGGTCTGACCCGTTCGGCCGTAAACCGTTATAGTAATCGGTTTGATTTTCGGTCTGATTATGAAAACAATGTCTGTTGATTTATTCCATGTTTGAAGCAAAAAATAATCTATTGAACAGTTAAAGCACATTATAAATGTAATTATTTTTACTTGTCACATTAATTTTTTATAAAATAATTTACTAAATAATTATCACTCTTTTTTAACGAAGTATTACTTTTTATTGAAAATATTATCACTTTTTATTTTTCTATAAATTCTTCATATATAAAATAATTTAATTGATAGATGTCACTTTTCCTTTAACATAATTTTTCTTTCTAATATTATCACTTTTTTTCCTATAAAATATTTATAAAAAAAGTTTATTTAAACGATTATCACTTATTTCATAATCTTGCATCACTTTGAAATTAAAATTTTAATATATTAAATAAAAATCTTAAAAATATCAAATTACATAATAATATTAATAAATAAAATAATTAAAAAATTAAAGTTGTAATTAAGTTACAACTGGAGGAGTGAGTAAAAATCAGCGTTGTCTCCGGGATGAAGGCGCATTAATACGCAACTCCCCCATATCCTCGTTTTAATTGTATTAGTAAGAACGTGAATCTCATAATTTTAATTATATTAGTGGGTGTGTCGGTTCCCATGGGTATAAAAAATGAAATTAAACTCTTTAAGTCTGTTGCTCGAAATGAAAAAAAAATCTTTGAAGGGGACGGAGGAAGTTAAAAAATTACTCTTATTTAATTAATGGGTTTAGATATATTTGTCTCACGAAATGAGATTCGTTCCACTGTCTCGTACAAATCTTTACCTATATTTTAATAATGTAATATTATTAAATGTACTCTTTGTATATTATTTATTAAATGTACTCTTTGTATATATTATTAAATGTAATCTTTGTATATTAAATGTAACATTATTCTCGTGGTGATAAAAAATAAAATTTTCTTAAATTTTGTGTCTGCCTAAGTGAAAATTAAATAAATTAAATTGGTACGGAAAGTAAAAAAATTATATATGTATATCTTGAACTTTTAAAATGATAGCAAATCTATCATATGAAAATAAAAAAAAAATAAATAGAGTAATAATAATAAAAATAACGGTATATATATATATATATATATATATATATATATATATATATAATTTTATTGATATTTTTTATTATAGTTATAGAGTTGTTCTCTTGCGTCTCAAATGCATAAGGTGTATAAGATATATCATTTTGTTATAAAGGGTATACACTATAATGAAAAAGAGTACAATTTTTTCATTGAAAAGATATACTAAAATATAAATATTATATTATAAATGTTTAATTAAAAAAATTATTATTTTCAAAAAATACACGTTATTATACTAAAAAGTATATTTCGAAAAATGCATGAAAATTTTTGCCATAATTATATGATGATTGAAAATCTAATATCAAAATTATGAAAAGTAGAATATATGTTGGATTTAATAATTATATATTTTATCTATCAATTCATCATTATATTTCAATTTTATATTTATAAAATATTATTTTATTAAACTTCTTAATTTTCATTAAAAAATAAATATTTTGTATAAAATTTTAAATAATATTGACAATCCTAAATAATATTGACATGAAACTTATTATTAAGAAATTGAGTAAAATATTACTCGACTTATTATTAAGAAATTATATTATAAATAATTAATTGTCTCCGTTACACCGTTTCACTTTTAAAAAATATATAAATTTAATTAAAAATGTATTATTACTTTTGAGCTTGAACAATCTTCAATGAATATTGGTGCACCATATACCCTCATTTTAACGAAATATTCTTTATTAAGTAGTCTCATGTAACCGAGTTTACATATAATGAGATGAGAGAAATAATAATTTAATGCGTAGTGGTTAGTTGTATTAGTGTTGAATGTGGACCCATAGTGTGTCAGATCAACCCAAAAAGAAAATGGATATTTTGTATTGGGACGGACCAAAATGGCAAAATTTGAAGAGTAATATTATAAAGAAAAGTAATAATTCAAAATTTAGTAATTCTTTATTGACTAAAGAGTAATCTAAAAATCTGAGTTTACAAAATTTGAAGAATAATTTTTTTTTCAATTCTAAAGATTAACTGTTTAGTGTGAAAATCTACATGTTTTAGGGTCCGATATAGCACCGTTTTGTAGGATTTATGTTCGTATTTTAGCACAAAATGATTAATTTTTATATGTTTAAGATATTGGTGCACTTGAGGTGTTATTTTGTGTTTTTTGGAGGAAAATAAATTAAAAGTGTAAAGTTGGAATGAAGAGTGGAATCGTGAAAGAATGCTGAAAAATACTTGTCCAATTTGCATAATTTTTCTGTGTTTGTGTAGAAGGCCAAACTGATTATGTGATATATGGTTGGAAAGCTAAAGAAGAGAAGATCATTTTGACTTAAGAAACACCTCAATTGGAGGACAGATGAGAGAGTTATGATCAAATAAAAATCAAATCAAATTTTATTTAAAAATATAAATCAAAAGCTATCTTCACTTTCTAAAAAAAATTTTCCTATTCATTTTTTTATTTTTCTTTTTATTTATTTTTCTTTTTTATTTATATTTTTTAAATTCTCTTTTGATTATTTTTTGTTTTTATTTAAAAAAAATTCTTGGTTTTTATAAAGTTTTTTTTTTCACGTAAATTTTTATGCAAATAATCTACTATCCTCTTTACGTTATTAATTATTTTTCACGGTTAATATTATAATTTTTTAATTAATTTTATTTAATTTCTTTTTTGAATTTCATCGTATTGATTTATATTGAATTTATTTTTTTATTAATTAACTATATTATAAATTTGTTTCTTTAATGATTAAATTAATATATTTTAAATTTTTTTATTAATTTAATTCTTCAACCATAATCATTACAAATTCAATAATTATTTTTTTAAAATTTTTTGATAAATCAATTTAACAACGAAATTAAGCTTTTACCAACAGATGCAAAGATTCACATTTGAATGTATATAAATTGAAATGAATTTACTCTTTATTATAAATATTTATATTAGATTATAATTGAATAAATAGTTATATTAAACTTAAATTATATTTTTAAAAATGATAACTTTACAACCCGTGTAATACACAGGATCCATACTAGTATATATATATATATATATATATATATATATATATATATATATATATATATATATATATATATATATATATATATATATATATATATATATAAAAGCACATAAGGTCAAAGGTTTTTTCCCGCTCAAAAGTTTTGGTCAATATTTCATCAAAATATCTTATCTCTTCTCAATTTATCTCCTTCATCTCTTCTCAAATTCCCCCCTCCAAATTCATGATGTTATCCTAATTCAATTTTTTTATATGGTAATAATCATTTTCTCATTTATTATATAAATTATTTTTTTTAATTTCACGTGACATATTTTTTTAACAAAAAATGAGTGTGAAATTAAAGATCTTAAATATATGTATTTATTAAAAGCACATTAAATATAAAAATAAATATTTATTTAAACTTAAAAACGAAATATAAGTAAATAAAAAAAGAAAAGTAATGATATTTTAATTTAAATTTAAATTATACATAATAACTTATATAAAAAGTAAAATATAGAAGTAACTATAGGACCATTTATTGCAATGTAATCTCATTTGAAAGAGTATGAAATCATGGGGAATTCGAGATATAACCGATACACCCACTACAAAAAAGTATTTCCTCCATCCCGTTTCAATATTTACGTTTGCTTATAGCATGTTGATTAAAGAATATAGTATTTTAATAGATAGTGGGACGGAGGGAGTATATCGCCATGGTCCCCACATCCAACACTATTACACCTACCCACTTCACATTAAATATTATATATTTTCACCCACTATCTATTAAAATTCTATACTCCTTAATCAACGTACAAAAAACAAACATAAATATTGAAATGGGACGAAGGGAGTATATTATAGCAACCGAATTTAGCAACGGAATTCAATCCGTTGGTAATTATCAATGGATTAGCAACAAAAATGACATTTTTTGTTTTAGCAACGGAATGCCAACGGATTTATTATCTATTTTAGCAACGGAATTTAATTCATTGGTAATTACCAATGGATTAGCAAGGAAATCATTATATAAACAAGTATTTTAACCCGTGCGATGCACATGATAGATTTTAAAAAATAAAATTATATAAATATAGAATTTTTTGTAATACTCCATATACATATATATATATATATATATATATATATATATATATATATATATATATATATATATATATATATATATATATATATATATATATATATATCGTGGACACATAAACACATATAATTAAGTATTTCTTCCGTCTCATCCTAATAATTATATATTTTTAAATTGGGTGTTTCACTCTAACAGTTATATTTTTTTTGTGCATGAGACCCACACAATTAAGTGATTATAATATCTCAATGTGACTCATTCATCCATTATACATTAAAATATTATTTATCTCAGCTCAGTACACATTAAAATACTAAATTTCTTAATCCACGTGCAAAAAGCAATCTGTGCAAACAACAAATATAAATATTAAGATGGGACGAATGGAATACATATGTATGAGGTTTTATATTGTGACGATATGTATATTTAGTTTAATTCTTTATGTGTAGTGAATTAAATAGTTTTTAGTTGAATCGACGTATCCTTATTTATTTTTCATTTATAATAAATTAATATAATTATAAAAAACTAACAATTCTAATTACTCCGTACTTAATTATGTGGGTCTCATGCACAAAAAAATGTAACTGTTATAATGAAATACCCAATTTAAAAATATATAATTATTGGGATGTGACAGAGGGATTATATGTGTTTAAGTGTCCACAATATATATATAAATTTACCATTACAAAAACTTCATATTTATACTATAATTTTATTTTTTAAAATTTATCCCCGTACATCGCACGGGTTAAAATGCTTATTTTAAAAAAAGTCTAATAAAATAAAGCTTAGGTGGCAGTCCTTTTACTAATAATTTAACAGTAAATAATTAGATCATTAATTTAAAACATAAACAATTAATAGTAATTAGAATAAGCTCACGACCTGTTGAAAAAAAGGAATCTTAAAAAAAGTCTAATAAAAAAAAGCTTAAGTGGCAGGCCTTTTACTAATAATTTAATATTAATTAATTAAATCATTAATTTAAAACATAAACAATTAATAGTAATTAAATAATTCATCCAAACCACTTTGTTCCATATCTCCATCGTCCCAACCAGCCACCTCCATTGTTGTAACCCTATTTCTCTCTCCTCCTCTTCCTCTGCCACTAGCCTAAGACCTCCTCCGTACCTCCGGTCCGAAAAAATATCGTCCATCACATTCCAATTCAGAACGTGTGGAACCCGAAGCATCAGTGAAGAAGTGAATAGTGATGTCTTCGTCCGCCGCGGCAATCGACTCCGACAGGTTGGAAGATGTTGTGCTCCCCTGTGCAGGTCATCTTCTCCAGATTTGGGCCGGAAGATAATAAATATATTTATCCTATAAAAAAGATTGATAATAAAGGGATAATTGGTACTTTTAAAGGAGATGATATTTTCCTTGAATTTATTATTGAACCTTTACTAAGGTATTGTATAATCTTTATGATAATATCAAAGCAAAATAAAATCAAATTAGTTTTTTAAAACAAGAGATTAATATTATTACTCTTGATGATCAATTGAAAAATTCTAGATTACAGGATAAAATTAGTCTTTGAAAAATCAGTTTTTCTTAGAAATTTGTAATGATCATCCAAATGCTTTTTGGGATAGAAAAAACATATTATTTCTTTACCTTATGAGGATTCTTTTAATGAAAAGAATATTCCAACAAAGGCTAGACCTTGTCAAATGAATTCAGAGTATTTAGAATTGTGTAAAAAAGAGATTGAATCTTTATTACAAAAAGGACTCATTAGTCATTCTCAATCTCCGTGGTCATGCACTGCATTTTATGTTAATAAACATTCTGAGATTAAAAGTATACCAAGATTGGTTATTAATTATAAACCTCTGAATAAAATTCTAAAATGGATCAGACATCCAATTCCTAATAAAAATGATTTATTGGATAGACTTTATGACAGTCTAATATTTTAGAAATTCGATCTTAAGTCAGGATATTGGCAAATACAGATTAATAAATCTGACAGATATAAAACAACATTTAATGTTCTAATAGGACATTATGAATGGAATGTGATGCCATTTGGTTTTAAAAAATGCTCCTTCTGAATTTCAAAAGATTATGAATGATATTTTTACTCCTTATAGTGAGTTTATAATTGTTTACATCGATGATATTTTAGTATATTCAAAATCCATTGAAATGCATTTTAAACATTTGCATATTTTTAAATCATTAATTATTCAGAATGGATTAGTAATTTCTAAACCAAAAATGGAATTATTTCATACTAGAATTAGATTTTTAGGACATATTATTGAAAAAGGAAATATTATTCTTATTAATAGAAGCATTGATTTTGCTGATAAATTCCTGATGAGATAACTGATAAAACTCAGTTACAAAGATTTTTAGGAAGTCTTAATTATATTGCTCCTTATTATCATAATTTGGTTAAAGATACAGCTATTTTATATGATAGACTTAAGAAGAATCCTAAACCATGGTCTGATAGTCATACTGATGCTGTTAGAAAGATTAAATCCAGAGTTAGAACTCTACCTTGTTTAATGATTAGTAATCCAAATTGAAAAAAGATTATAGAGACAGATGTCTCTAATATAGGATTTGGTGGTATATTAACCCAGATTAATCCGGATAATAAACAAATATATCTTGTTAGATTTCATTCCGGGAAATGAAATAATTTTCAGAAAAATTATGCTACTATTGCTAAAGAGATTCTTGCAATTGTTAAAAGTGTTTTAAAATTTCAAGATGATTTATATAATCAGAAATTTACTATTGTGACCAACTGCAATGCAAGTAAATTTATGTTTCAAAAGGATTTTAAACATGATGTTTCTAAGCAAATGTTTGCTAGATGGCAGGCTCATTTAGCCACATTTGATTTTGATATTATTTATAAAAAAAGGAGAAGATAATAGTCTTCCAGATTTCTTAACTCGTGAATATTTTCAGGTATGAGTACACGAGGTAGAGGATCTTCCTCTTATAGAAGAAGAGGTGGCCGAGGAAAAATGCCTGAGATAATATCTCAACATGGCAGTAAAAAGCTCTTAGCAATGAATAGAGCTGAAGAAGAAGCATATCAAGAATTTCTAAATAAAAGAAATAAACAGCATAAACCAAATGAAGAAAGTAATACGTCTTCATCATCATATGCTCAAGTGGTTGAAAAAGAAGAATCTGATAATATTGGATTCATTCAAAATGAATATAAAGAAATAATATTTCTCTTAGAAGAAAGAGATTTAAAATGGATCAATGATCCTTGGACTCTTATGCAAAGATATATGGATAATAGTTCCATGCAAATGAGGACTTATAAGTCAAGATATCTATATGAACAGATATTACTTCAAACTGGTTCTTGCGATATTACACATTTTACAAGAACTAGCAATGAAATTTATAATTTCAGCAAAATAATAATTAAAAAGGTAATATCCTTGGAAGATTAGGGGATTTCTCCATTGAGAGAAAAATATGTTATGAATAATAAAGGAGTTCCAATGAAATATAATTATTGGGACTATTGTGATGCCTTTATGAAGGTACTTAATTATGAAAATGATAAAAATAAACATACTTGGTTTATCAAGATATGTTCAAATGTCTATAAGGATGATATCCCACACTGGTTTATAAACTGGTTTCATTGTTTTAGTCCTACATCTATAATTTTACCAGAAAATATAAAAATTTCATTTGATAGATGTGTGGATATATCCCCACAGCTTTCGAAAAAGTAAGAATTAAAATTATACATTGAGGGTATAGCCTCATGCTATTTTTTATTGAATTTTCAATACCATGGATATTTAAATAGTCTCCAGAAGTAGGTAATACCAAAACAGTAATTCCATGTATATACAGGACATTTTATACTAAATTCTGGGATAAAATGTTATGTATAGATCCTAGAACAAATCAGATTTATGGGATATAGACAATGGATCTCTTGGAGAAAAAATTGAAATTATATAGTAACACTTAAAGAGAAGTTCATACTCCTTCTCCATTCAATCATATTTTGAGAAAATCCAAAATGAAGTTAGAAAATTTGACAAGAGAGCAGATGATAACTGCCTATATTGAGGAAATGAAGAAGGATTTGATATCTCAATTTGGAGATGATAATAAATCAGAGTTTACTATGGTTTCTGAACAAATGCAAGATGCACAAGATCCAAATGATGTGGATCTAGATGAAATTTTTATGGCAATTCAGGATACTTTGATAGAAAAATTTACACCTGAAAAAGAATCATCTTCATCATCATCAATTCACAAAGGAAAATAATATACCTGAAGAAAATGATGTCATTGCTTAATACATAAACAGTAAGCAGCCAGACAGGATACTGTTTATAAACAGTAAATCAGCTGGATAAATTACTATTCATCAACAGTAAATTACTGTATAATTTTGACTTAATGTAGCACTTTATATTGTGCAGACCGAAAATTTCGGCTTTTTACTGTTTATTCACGCAGTTTCTACTGTTGGGACATGTTTTCTTATTGTATAAATAGCTTAGAAATATTTCATTTTTAGATATAGATCAGAACGCTCCCCCTTCTCTCTTCTGATCACCTTTGTAAGCTCATGTATTGAGCATCCCCCTCTTTGGTATATATAAGTTTATATTAATAAAAGAAGCATTCTAAGTACATATACTTTGTAATTATTTACAGTGATTTAATTTTTGTATTTATTTTTTTTATTTAAATTATGCTCATGTTTAGCCTAATAGGCTAAATTATTCATGTGTTGATTCATAACTATTAATTGTGCTAGCATGGAACTTACATAGTTTATGGCTAGGATATTCTGATAAGAATCTAATGGGTTAGATAGAAATTAACTAGCCTTAAAATAAAATGATGCCTTAAATATGTTGCTCCTATAAGTCCCAGTTTTAGCTGTTTGAAAGGCGATGTGATGGGCATGTTGGAGGTTTTATTTGGGTATGATTTTATTTAAAGATGCCGGTTTTATTTTCATTCTATAAAATGTCCTCAATGATTCTTATTAGCGATCCTATCCCTAGATTTTATTTGGGTATGATTTTATTTAAAGATGCCGGTTTTATTTCCATTCTGTAAAATGTCCTCAATGATTCTTATTAGCGATCCTGTCCCTAGATGGTATCAGAGCCATGGTAGTTAATTAATATGCTATGGATCAACACATATTTTATCATGAATTTCATGAATATGATTAAAAAAATAATAATATTAAGAATATTAGAAATGAGGAATATGATATTCCAGAGAATTTAGATCTGCTTAATAAGTGGACCATCCCTAAGATAGAACCTAAATTAATATATCAATTAGGTACTTTTGAAAAATAGGTTTACAACAAGTAGTCAAAACTACTGAAGAATTGATTTCATTAGATAGTAATGATATGGTAATTATATTATTATCTGAAAAAGATGTAGGTGCTTATAGCAACACTCATAAATTCCTTCATATAGGATTAGTGCAAATTGCATTTAAACCTTTGACTTTAAAAGGATTACCAGAAAGCTTTATAGCAGCTTTAAGAGATGATAGAAATTTGAATTGGAAGCAATCTTTAATGGGTATTATACAATCCAACTTAGCCAATGAACCAGTTTATTTTAATGTCTATCCTAATTTACAATTGTCTTTATCTGATGTCATTATACTTGATGTTTTAACATTAAATGTTAAAACACATGGTTATAATTATATTCCTGGAACAGAAATTATATGTATCTGTTGCGGAATATATAATAAACCATTGTATACACTGAATCCTCAGTGTAAACGTATTGATAAAATGAAAAATGAAACAATAATAATTGAAACTAATTTTAGTAGGTCTAATATTACGACCAGAAGACCTATTAAATAGGAAGAAATTGACTTTCTAAAAAATTGGATTATTGAGCAAGCAGTTCCTGTACAAACACATGTACAAAATCAGAATAATATTTCTGATATTTTTCAGAATACTGATGGAACAGTTAATAAAAGATTTGAGAACAATAAGTCTCTCCAAAGATATAATTCAATGAGAAATTATATTTCTCCAATAGATTACAAAGTGGAATTGCCACGATCTTCAACTTCTCAGATAAGAGAAGAAACAAATTCTGAAGTATTTACTCCTGTTATAGAAAGATTATATATTAACAAGAATAATATTATCAGAGAAGCAAATACTCGTAATATAGAGGAGTCAGAACCGACAATGTCGGAAATGGATTTTAAATTTTATTTTATGGATTTATATGAAAAAATAAATTTCAGTCCTAGTTCTTTAGCCAGAAAAATCATTTCTGAAGAATTTAAAAGTCAAGGTTATACACCTTTTAGAAAATGGTATTTTGAGAATTTTACTCAAAATGAAATTATAAGTTTTCAAGATAAGTTTTATAAAACTTGTGAAGAAAAAAATATGTTAATACCTTTTGCAGTATGATTTATGAATACCTATGTAAAAAATTATAAGCCTAATTACATTGATGAAGGAAAACTGATTTTTCAAAAGACTAATTTTATCCTGTAATGTAGGATTTTTCAATTGATTATCAAGAGTAATAATATTAATCTCTTGTTTTAAAAAACTAATTTGATTTTGTTTTGCTTTGATATTATCATAAAGATTATGCAATATCTTAGTAAAAGGTTCAATAATAAATTCAAGGAAAATACTATCTCCTTTAAAAGTACCAATTATCCCTTTATTATCAATCTTTTTTATAGGATAAATATTATTAAAAAATGGAGTATCAAGTATAACCTGGTTTGAAATATTTTTTGCAAGTATAAAACTTTATGAAATATATTTATTATTAACACACACATAAGCTTTAGGGATCTTATAATTAATCTGGAGTTTATCACCTCCTGCATAATAATTAATAATTATAATAAATAATATTAATAATAATAATTAAAAATATAATAAATAATAATAATAATTAATAATATATATTGATAATTAAAATTAATAATTAATAATAAAATAATACTTTATAATAATAATAATAACAGCAACAAAAACAATAAGGGTAAATATGTGATTTTACTTATTATCCCATTTGTTAATACTCAATAATAAACATAAAATAACTAATACCTAGTTATCAACAATCAAATTTTTTCATCATACCAAACAACAATACAATTAATCACAAGTCAAACAAATCTCATTATACACAATACCAATATATCTTATACACACAAGCAAACGATCTCTTATTGTATTAGTATGTATGTGGGTCCCATGTGTTTAAAAAGAGAAATGTAGACCTTTGGTGCGGACGCCCAAAATGGCAAAATGTCCACCTATCCGGCGGACGGAGGGAGTAGGTATTTATTTTAGTAATGATTGGTGAGCCACATGTGATATCTTTTTACTAAAAGTAGGAAACGAGGACATTTCGATAGGACGCCCAATACAGTAAAATATTGACCTTTCGGTGGGATGAAGGGAGTACATTATTTTAGACTTTTAGTTACATTAATTGTTCATGTTCATTTCTTTCACTAAATAAATTATTTCATTTTCTATAATAATTTTAATTTACAATATATTAATTTTTATGTATATACTCCATATTTGAAGGTTTATAAAAAAACAAAGACTTGTGTGAGACTGCTTACGTGAGGCGATCTGAAAGTGATAACTTTTATACTGAGAAGTGATACTAAATTAATAAAAAGTGATAATGTTATTTCATGAACAATTTATAGTATAAATAAAAAATGATGACGTTTGATAGAAAAAGTAGTACTCAAATATAAAAAGTATAAAATGGTCTCACGCTAGACATACCCTTATAAAAATAAATAAATAAATTCTATTTTATCAAAACTCAAATATAAGTTAATTAGTATTTTTTGTTATAATAGAATGTAAAATTATGGAGTACTTCCTTAGTCCAACACTAAGGGTAGTTTTTGCTTTTTGGCATGTGAATTAAGAAATATTATTATTTAATGTGTAGTAGATAGTTGTATTAGTGTGAGTGTGGGTCCCATATTTTAATTGTATTAGTGGTGTGTGTGGGTCCCATATGTGTAAAAAAGTAAAATGAACTCCTTGGGTGGGACGTCCAAAATGGAAAAAAATAGACTTTTTGAATGGAACGGAGAGAGTAATTAAAACAATGTATTTCCTTGAATTTATATTTCAATATCTAAATTAATTAATATATACTCTTAAAAATTTATCTTTTATTTTTAAATTTTATTGCACTTATTAGATACTCCTTATAAATTAAGATTTTTATATGCGTATATTTTACTGAATATCTTAATATATACTCCCTATATCCCGTCCAAAGAGTTATATTTATTTTTTACACGTAGATTATGGAAGATTATTATTTTAAATAAAGTGGATAGATGAGACGATTTAACACAAGATTTATCCTTTATATAAAAGAGCAAAAGTGATAATATATTTAATAAAAAGTTATATTTGATTTTAAAAAAATGATAATGATCCTATTAAATTATTTTAAGAATAATTTGTAGGGTTGACAAAAATATAAGAATAATTTTAATATAAAATGATATTTGTCTAATCCAATTATTTATTAATGTCAGCGACTTTTTATTTATAAAAGATGCATTATTCAATTGGAATAAGTAGAAACTGTTAAAAGTTATACCGTATCCGAGTATATGGAGTACCAAATTACATTATCTGACCCATATCGATTATTATATTTTAAATATAAAATGTAGCAGCATTATTAATAGATATAGAATAGAATATAATAACATGATTAATAGATTTAGAATATAGAATATAACAGTAATTAAATTTATATTTCATATCTAATTTAATTAATATATACTTTTAAAAAATTATATTTTATTTTTAAATTTTATTGCACTTCTTAAATACTCCTTATAAATTAAGATTTTTATATGTGTATATTTTACGGTATATCTTAATATATACCCCCTCTGTCCCGTCCAAAAAGTTACATTTGTTTTTTGTACGTAGATTAAAGAAAATTATTATTTCAAATAAAGTGGATTGGTGTATTAGAGGGATGTGATGGGTAGTGATAGGCTATTGGTGGATTCTTTTTACTAAAAGAGAAAATATTGCATTTTGTAAGGGACACCAAATATAGTAAAATATTGCTATTTAGGTGAGATGGAAGGGATATATATACATATATACTCCGTATATATTTGTAAAGTAGATTTTTATTGACTTTTTAGAAATCATGTAGCAATTTGGTCTTTCCTAAAAGAAAAGTGTAGATATTGGTGAGACGGTCTCATTGATTTTTATTTCATGAGACTAATTTTTATTAATCTAATTAAATATATTTTAAATTAAATTAAAAATGAATCAAGAAATGAATCAAGAAAATAAGGAGGGTCTTGTTGAACACTTTTTATAATCGAATTACGTATTAATTGGTCGGTGATCTTTCAAACTTTTGTTAATCAACCCTTTTACAAACTCGCAACGTTTTATAATAATAATAATAATAATAATAATAATAATAATAATAATAACTAATCATTTGTAAAATAGGTAGGTTCATATATTATATTAATAAACATTAAATTTTTTTAGTTATTTGTAAAATAGGTAGGTTCATATATTATATTAATAAGCATTAAATTTTAATTAAAAAAATTATCAATTATTATTATTACTAGTATAAAACCAAAGCGTAATATGCGGAATAAAATTTTTAAAAATGAAATATATTTTATTAAATAAATAAATCTATTTGTAATTGTGTTATTATATATAAATGAGAATATATATATATATATATTTTATTAATAAAAATATTACAAAAACTCTATCTAATCTATTAAAATTAATTATATTTGAATTCTATAAGAATTTCAGTAAGATAAATATCAAATATTTTAAATATTTATCTTTTAGCTATAAATTTAAATATATTGTATTTTAAATAATTAAATTAAATAAATATTAATTAATTAAAATAATTCAAATAAACCACAAATTGACACGTCACTGCAGAAGCTCCTAAAAACAACACGCAGGCAAAAAAAAAACTCTCAATTAGTATATTAAAAAAATATAAATGATTAAATGCAATAATTATGAAATATATATATCTCTTTTATATTATTAAACTTGATTAGAATCATATTTAAAATCTATACATATATAAAAGCAAACCTGAATTTTCACTTTTGTTTTCAATTTTTTTTCAATTTTAATTTATTTTGAAATAATTCAATTTTAATCTTAACCATCCAATTTAATTTTAATCTTAACCATTCAATAATGATTTTGATAGATTAGTATACTAATAATGGATTTCATTATTTAAATTTTAAATTTATTATTGCATACTATAAATTTGATAAATATGAAAAATATTTTTTCAAATTTGATTAATCTTAAATTAATATATCTTAATTTCAATTAATATATCAATTTTATTTTTATTATAATAGTCTATATTCCATAAACTCTATTTTATAATTTTTTAAACCTTATTGTTCTTATTTTTATTTAATCGTATTTACTGTTTCAATCATTAAAAAAATCACCAGTGTCAGAAGTGATAAATTTCGACAATCTAAAATTAATTTAAGAAATTTTAGAATTGGAGACTCCGATTCAAAGAACATGTGAAATATATTTTTTTTAATCTTTAGAATTAATATATGAAATCTATTTTCAAAGTTTTGTATTTTATTTTTATTTCAAGTTTTCTATTTTATTGTTATTTTCCATATAATTTTATTTTCATTATGATTGTCTCTATAAATATTTTTCTTCATTCAATCTTTAAAATTAATGTATAAAATCTATTTTAAAAATTTTGTAATTTATTTTAATTATTATGTCATTAATTATAATACTATACAATATCTTACCTTAATATATTGTGTTATTCAATTAAAAATAAAAATTTTAAATATAAATTAAGTATACAATATCTTTCTTTAAATACCAATTAAAGTAAAATAATTTTAATATAATATAAAGTTAATATATATTCTATTTATCTTAAATACCGAATCAAATATAATATTATAAAAAATAAGCACATAAACAATGAGATTTAATTGATAAATATAAAATTACTAGTACAAAACCTGCGTATTACGCGGGATGCAAAGTTAAAATTTTATAAATTTAATATAATTGTTTTATTTTTATAATTAGATTCATGAGTTTAGAATCTAATTATTATATACTTTAATTTTAATCCATGGTATTAAAAATTTGGAAAATTATTAATTAATTATACTAAAATATAAGATTATTTTAGGGTGCATCAATGCACTTGAAAGATTATAGGGTAAAAATTAGGTTGTAGTGGGTAGTTATTGTATTTTTTTAATTATTTTATTTTATTTAACGGTTAGGATCAAATAAAAATATGATCTTACGGTTTAGATTATCTGAGTGCACCGACTGCACTACAATGTGACTATAAAATTATTTAATACTCATCCCAAACCATTCATAACATTTAATTCCATTCCAAAGAGTAAAATTCAAATTAATAGTATTAATATACCCCCTCATTCCCATTTAAAATTTCACATTTTTCATTTTGGGTTGTCCCACAAAATTTGCACATTCCTAAAAAAAAAATAAAAAGTCAAACACGATTACCTTTCATCATATACTTTATTTAAAAAAAAACATCTTTACCTAACATATATACCATACTTTATAGGAGTATTTTATTTATATTAGTGGTTGATCATGAAATAGTTTACATTACGAGCATTATCACTTTTCATTTAATTAAGTATTTATTTGTCCCAAACGAAATTTCACCTTTTTCATTTAGATCCATTCTACAAAGGGAAAATATCAAAATTAGTGACGTATTTATGATCGATTTCAACTTTAGTCATTTTTTTCTTCAATTCCCAATTTTGTTCATT
The DNA here is from genome assembly GCA_023678885.1 of Pogostemon cablin. Lineage (NCBI taxonomy): Eukaryota > Viridiplantae > Streptophyta > Magnoliopsida > Lamiales > Lamiaceae > Pogostemon > Pogostemon cablin. The sequence continues at coordinate 16,766,924 of CM042960.1, forward strand.
TTTTGTCCAATTTTAGTTCTTTTGGTCATTTTTTCAACATTTAGTCATTTTTATTCATTTTTGGTCCAAAATTTTTTAACTTTCAGACCAATTTTAGATATTTTTATCCTTCTCATTTTAATACACACCATTGGATCAAAAAATTTTAATTTTTAATTCAAAAGCTACCTCTTCAACCGGTTTTCCCCTGCAAAAAGTTGGGAGGCTGTCATTATTTTGATAGAGCCTGACCAATGGGGTGAAGAGAGAGAATGTGACAGCCTACACAAGAGAGAGAGAGAGAGAGAGCAGTGCATTGTCCCAGTGCAGTGAGTACTCACCTTCCCAAAAACACGCAACTATGTACCCCTTTCGATGCACCGACGAGTATGGTGAGGAGTAATGGTAGTAATTGTTCTATATTTCCTTGCTGTTAACCAGACAATCATCTGATATTCTCAATTTCTTTTACTTGCTGGTTTCTTGCAACTTTGTGTTAAGCTAAGGAGGTTGTATTTAATAAATTGAAAGTTATACCTAATAAGTTGGAGAAATTATGAGAGTTTGAAAATTATCAATTTTAGTCATTTTTAATTCAATTTTGGTCCCTATTTGTCCAATTTTAGTACAATTTCCCTAAAATAAAAATAAACCCACCGGAGCCGATTTTCATCCAAAGATTTGAGACATTTCCGGCAAGCCACATTATGAAACATCCCACGTGGTAACAGTAAATTAAAAAAAATAAGTTGCAACGTCAAATCTTAGTCCATCGCAGATGACCTGTTGCCCGACAATTCAGGTGAACATCCTGCGCCTAGAAGAAGAAGTGGCCATGTATTACCTTTCTCCGTCAGTAGTGGCCCAAGATTTCCAAATTCCTAGTGGATGATTCAGAGCGACGGAGTGTAGCATGCGGAATTCGACAAATCTGGGGCCGTGGCGATTACACATGGATCTAAATCTCCGGCTATGTTGGCGACGAGAATAAAGCAGCACCGCGACTCAACAGATCCGATGGAAAGGAGCGGCACAAGCTGTGAGTTCCAAGCAGCTGAATGCGTGACCGATGGCAAACGGTGGTATGCTAACTGGAATCTCCGGCGGGCTGCTAGTCGAAGACAACTGGCACGAATCGACGGCTAGACTTTAATTGGTGCGGCGTCGCAGCCAGATCCGATGTAAGGGCTCAGATCTTGTTCGGTGAGGGGTGGATCTGACGGCGGAGAGCAGCATGGGAGAGCCGACGAGTGGTAGATGACGGCACTAGTCCTGGTTCGATGTGCTTGTGGCAGACGGCAATCTTCGAACCGGAGACAGTTCGCGGCCCAAATCTGGCGATGAGATTCAGGGGATCACAACATCTTCCGGCCTGTCGGAGTCGATTATCAATCTTTTGCAAGTATAAAACTTTGTGAAATACATTTATTATTAACACACACATAAGCTTTAGGGAGCTTATAATTAATCTGGAGTTTATCACCTCCTGCATGCCATAATGTATGACTATTTTTATGAAAATATCGAGTAGGTATTAACCCATCCTATATAACATTTAAATCTGCACCACTATCAACAAGAGCAGTAAATTTTTTATATAATGATTATCAATCAATAATGATATTTTTATATACCATTTTTGGGATATAACTATCTCAATAGTAGAAAGAAATGTATCATTAAACATACTAGGTTTATTAACCTCAATATTTTGAGAAATATTATCATGTGAAATATTTTTTCCTTTAGAAAATTCCTCCAATCTAGATATTCTAGATTCTTGAATAAAATTATTATTCTTTAATAATTTTATTTCTTCTATGAGATTATTAACCTCTTTATGAAGATCTTGTAGAGATATATCTCTTTGAACTTGATATTTGGTTCTTAACTGGTTCATGACTTCTGTCATGTTATAAGACTTATTCTTATTAAGAATGTCCTGAGTCAAATCTTCTTCTTTATTAGAAGAGGAAGCACTATTATCATTTCCAATCTCATCTATTATCTGAGTTCTTAATCTAGAATCTTTAATCATTTTTAATAATTCAAAAATATTATTAGAATCTAAAACATTTATTGAGAATTGTGACATAATTTTATAAAGCTCAGATTGATTATTATCAATATTATTATTCTCCTTAGGACATATGAGTCCTTCTTTACAAGGCTCATATTCTTCTGATTCAGAAATGTCTTCATCAACTAATTTATTGATGATTTCTTCTTCTGATTCAGAAGTAGTTGAAAATTCTGATTCTGATTTCTCAAATTCAGATTTTTCTTCAAGAGTCTGTATTATGATTTTCTTGATATCATCAGGAATCTCAAGATTATTAATCTTATTCTTTGTCCAACAAAATTCTTTGGTATAACCTTTTCCACCACATATTTTACAATATCTCTCTTTTTTCTTATTATATCTTTGTCTATAAGACTTCTTTTGGAACTTTTCTTTCTCTCTTTTATTCTTTTTCTCAATCTGTCTAGGAGAATATCTCATATGTTTAGGTTTATAAACCTTTTTATCTCTATTAATTTTAGTTTTACTGGATGAAGGATTATCCAAACCAAATTGTTGACAAAATTCTCCCAATTATTTTTCTCATCGAGATTTTGCCTTTTAATCTATTGATTTAGCTTTATTTCATTAGAACTCCTTTATTATTCATAACATCTTTTTCTCTCAATGCAGAAATCCTCAATCTTCCAAGGATATTACATTTTTAATTATTATTTTGCTGAAATTATAAATTTCATTGCTAGTTCCTGTAAAATGTGTAATATCACAAGAACCATTTTGAAGTAATATCTGTTCATATAGATATCTTGACTTATAAGTCCTCATTTGCATGGAACTATTATCCATATATCTTTGCATTAGAGTCCAAGGATCATTAATCCATTTTAAATTTCTTTCTTTTAAGAGAAATATTATTTCTTTATATTCATTTTGAATGAATCCAATATTATCAGATTCCTCTTTTTCAGCCACTTGAGCATATGATGATGAAGAAGTATTACTTTCTTCATTTGGTTTATGCTGTTTATTTCTTTTATTAAGAAATTCTTGATATGCTTCTTCTTCAGCTCTATTCATTGCTACGAGCTTTTTACTGTCATGTTGAGATATTATCTCAGGCATTTTTCCTCGGCCACCTCTTCCTCTATAAGAGGAAGATCCTCTACCTCGTGTACTCATACCTGAAAATATTCACGAGTTAAGAAATTTGAAAGACTATTATCTTCTTCTTTTTTATAAACAATATCAAAATCAAATGGGGCTAAATGAGCCTGCCATCTAGCAAACATTTGCTTAGAAACATCATGTTTAAAATCCTTTTGAAACATAAATTTAGCTGCATTGCAGTTTGTCACAATAATAAATTTCTGATTATATAAATCATCTTGAAATTTTAAAACACTTTTAACAATTGCAAGAATCTCTTTAGCAATAGTAGCATAATTTTTATGAGAATTATTCCATTTCCCAGAATGAAATCTGACAAGATATATTTATTTATTATCCGGATTAATTTGGGTTAATATACCACCAAATCCTATATTAGAGACATCTGCCTCTATAATCTTTTTCCAATTTGGATTACTAATTATTAAGCAAGATAGAGTTTTAACTCTGGATTTAATCTTTCTAACAGCATCAGTATGACTATCAGTCCATGGTTTAGGATTCTTCTTAAGTCTATCAAATAAAATAGCTGTATCCTTAACCAAATTATGATAATAAGGAGCAATATAATTAAGACTTTCTAAAAATCTTTGTAACTGAGTTTTATCAGTTATCTCATCAGGAAATTTATCAGCAAAATCAATGCTTCTATTAATAGGAATAATATTTCCTTTTTCAATAATATGTCCTAAAAATCTAATTCTAGTCTGAAATAATTCCAGTTTTGGTTTAGAAATTACTAATCCATTCTGAATAATTAATGATTTAAAAATATGCAAATGTTTAAAATGCATTTCAATGGATTTTGAATATACTAAAATATCATCAATGTAAACAATTATAAACTCACTATAAGGAGTAAAAATATCATTCATAATCTTCTGAAATTCAGAAGGAGCATTTTTTAAACCAAATGGCATCACATTCCATTCATAATGTCCTATTGGAACATTAAATGTTGTTTTATATCTGTTAGATTTATTAATCTGTATTTGCTAGTATCCTTACTTAATATCGAATTTCGAAAATATTAGACTGTCATAAAGTCTATCCAATAAATTTTTTTATTAGGAATTGGATGTCTGATCCATTTTAGAATTTTATTTAGAGGTTTATAATTAATAACCAATCTTGGTATACCTCTTTCAATCTCAGAATGTTTATTAACATAAAATGCAGTGCATGACCACAGAGATTGATAATGACTAATGAGTCCTTTCTGTAATAAAGATTCAATCTTTTTTTACACAATTCTAAATACTCTGAATTCATTTGACAAGGTCTAGCCTTTGTTGGAATATTCTTTTCATTAAAAGAATCCTTATAAGGCAAAGAAATAATATGTTTTTTTCTATCCCAAAAAGCATTTGGATGATCATTACAAATTTCTAAGGAAAACTGATTTTTCAAAAGACTAATTTTACCTGTAATCTAGGATTTTTCAATTGATCATCAAGAGTACTAATATTAATCTCTTTTTTTTAAAAAACTAATTTGATTTTGTTTTTCTTTGATATTATCATAAAGATTATGCAATATCTTAGTAAAAGGTTCAATAATAAATTCAAGGAAAAAATCATCTCCTTTAAAAGTACCAATTATCCCTTTATTATCAATCTTTTTTATAGGATAAATATTATTAAAAAATTGAGTACCAAGTATAACCTGGTTTGAAATATTTTTTGCAAGTATAAAACTTTGTGAAATACATTTATTATTAACGCACACATAAGCTTTAGGGAGCTTATAATTAATCTGGAGTTTATCACCTCCTGCATGCCATAATCTATGACTAGTTTTATGAAAATATCGAGTAGGTATTAACCCTTCCTGTACAACATTTAAATCTGCACCACAATCAACAAGAGTAGTAAATGTTTTGTATAATCATTATCAATCAATAATGATATTTTTATATACCATTTTTGGGATATAACCATCTCAATAGTAGGAAGAAATGTGTCATTAAACATACTAGGTTTATTAACCTCAATATTTTGATAAATATTCTCATGTGAAATATTTTTTCCTTTAGAAAATTCCTCCAATCTAGATATTCTAGATTCTTGAATAAGATTCTTATTCTTTAATAATTTTATTTCTTCTCTGAGATTATTAACCTCTTTATGAAGAACTTGTAGAGATATATCTCTTTGAACTTGATATTTGGTTCTTAACTGGTTCATGATTTCTGTCATGTTATAAGACTTATTCTTATTAAGAATGTCCTAAGTCAAATCTTCTTCTTTATTAGAAGAGAAAGCACTATTGTCATTTCCAATCTCATCTATTATCTGAGTTCTTAATCTAGGATCTTTAATCATTTTTAATAATTCAAAAATATTATTAGAATTTAAAACATTTATTGAGAATTGTGACATAATTTTATAAAGCTCAGATTGATTATTATCAATATCATTATTCTCCTTAGGACATATGAGTCCTTCTTTACAAGGCTCACATTCTTCTGATTCAGAAATGTCTTCATCAACTAAATTATTGATGATTTCTTCTCCTGATTCAGAAGTAGTTGAAAATTCTGATTCTGATTTCTCAAATTCAGATTTTTCTTCAAGAGTCTGTATTATGGTTTCCTTGATATTATCAGGAATCTCAAGATTATTAATCTTATTCTTTGTCCAACAAAATTCTTTGGTATGACCTTTTCTACCACATATTTTACAATATCTCTCTTTTTTCTTATTATATCTTTGTCTATAAGACTTCTTTTGGAACTTTTCTTCCTTTCTTTTATTCTTTTTCTCAATTTGTCTAGGAGGATATCTCATATGTTTAGGTTTATAAACCTTTTTATCTCTATTAATTTTGGTTTTACTGGATGAAGGATTATCCAAACCAAATTGTTGACAAAATTCTCCCAATTATTTTTTCTCATCGAGATTTTGCCTTTTAATCTGTTGATTTAGCTTTATTTCATTGCATAAAGCTAATCCTTCTTGAATTGAGAGCACCATAAATATAACTTTCATATGGAATCGTAATATGATTACGTTTTAAGGTTTTTCTTATCCTTTCAGCAAATAAGCTGGGTAATCCGTCAATAAATTTTGACTTCCAATGAATGTTATTACATTCTGGCAATTCCATTACTCTGCTTAGGAAAATATCTTTATATCACCTAAAATCAGAGAGTGTTCTGCACCTCAATGTTTGGAGCAGTGTTCTAATAGTATCACTATTATCACTGAACCTTCCAGTGAAGTATTCAATTATATTTACCACAAGTGTATAAACTGCATTTTCGGTAGTATTATTACCTTCTTGTTTAACCATATTGAGAATATTATCTCTATCATTTTGAGATAAATAATTATATACCAGCCTTTAAGCTGTCCAGTAAATCCAGCAACTATCATTGCTGCAATAACCTTATCAGAATTATTGCTATTTTTATAAATAGTTGAGTACATAAGCATTCTATGTACTGTATTATAGATCTGTTTATTAGAATAGCCATCAATATTCCAATCATAGATCTTATTACCAGAATAACTAATATCAATAGTATCAGTGTATTCTTCATGTAATACATCCATGGGTGTTGGTCTATTGTAATAAAACTTATTCTGAATTGGCTTATCAGCCCATTTAGTATTAATCTTATTAATATGATTTTGAAAAACCTGCTTATAATCAGGATTTTCTATGATATTATCATATAACTCTTTATCAAGAGTTTTTATACTTAGTTTATTAAATTTTTCCTCAAGATATTTCTCAAGCTCATATAATGGCTTGATTTTAAAATTAGATATTACTGAGGCGGTTGGAAGCTTGGCAAAGCTTCTTTTCCCTTATCTGTAATTATTACAGGCTGGAGATTTTGTTAATATTTTTTCTCCTTTTCTATAACTATTACAGTGGGTTGACTATTATTATTAATAACTGATATTATCATATCCAGTTTATTATGAATAGGCTGGATTTGTTCTCCTAATACATTCAAAAATAAATTTGTATAATTTTGATTTTCAAACATAGTATTAATATGTTTACAAGTAATCTGTATTGTATAATCTTCTATAAGTTTAGCAAAAGCTAGAAAATTATAAATTTTTTCATTTTTTTCAATATGAAAAGATTGTTGTGGAGGATATGTATCTGTCACAACTGTACAATTTTGCAAATTATAATTTCTTTCTAAAATAGAAATATAATTTTTTACATAGGTATTCATAAACCATACTGCAAAAGGTATTAACATATTTTTTCTTCACAAGTTTTATAAAACTCATCTTGAAAACTTATAATTTCATTTTGAGTAAAATTCTCAAAAAACAATTTTCTAAAAGGTGTATAAAATTGACTTTTAAATTCTTCAGAAATGATTTTTCTGCCTGAAGAACCAGGACTGAAATTTATTTTTTCATATAAATCCATAAATTAAATTTTAAAATCCATTTCCGACATTGTCGGTTCTGACTCCTCTATATTACGAGTAATTGTTTCTCTGACAGTATTATTCCTGTTAATATGTAATCTTTCTGTAACAGGAGTAAATACTTCAGAATTTGTTTCTTCTCTTATCTGAGAAGTTGAAGATCGTGGCAATTCCACTTTGTAATCTATTGGAGAAATATAATTTCTCATTGAATTATATCTTGGGAGAGACTTATTATTCTCAAATCTTATATTAACTATTCCATCAGTATTCTGAAAAATATCAGAAATATTATTCTGATTTTGTACCCGTGTTTGTACAGGAACTGCTTGTTCAATAATCCAATTTTCTAGAAAGTCAATTTCTTCCCATTTAATAGGTCTTCTAGTCGTAATATTAGACCTACTAAAATTAATTTCCATTATTATTGTTTCATTTTCATTTTATCAATACATTTACACTGAGGATTCAGTGTATACAATGGTTTATAATATATTCTGTAACAGATGCATATAATTTCTGTTCCAAAAATATAATTATAACCATGTGTTTTAACATTTTACAGAATATAATTATTAATTATTATTATATTAATTATTATTAATATAATAATAATAATTATTATTATTAGATAAGGGTATAATAGTAAAATTATATTTAATACCTAGGTATTAAATGGTGGTATTGTGTATCCCACCTATTGAGGTGAGATACACAATACCAAAGGAATGATATTGTTAATATAGGGGGATTTTAATACCTTTGACCAAGTATCATTAATACATCGAGACAAACGTGGTATTACGTGGTATACTGCATCAATACCTAGCTAATCACCCCAACCAAACGACCCCTAAATATATGGGACTCATACACCACACTAATACAACTACCAACTACACATTAAATAATAATACACCTTAATCCACATGCAAAAAATAAATGTCCACCTTCCGGGCGAACAGAGGAAGTACTACACATAAAATAATACTCCCTCCATCTCATTAAAATGTATGTGCTTCCTTTGTACTCCCTACATCCACAACAAGAGTGTCAAAATTTTTTTGCACGTAGATTAAGAGATATAATATTTAATGGGTAGTTGGGGTAGTTGAAGTGAGAAAAATAATATTTTAAGTAAGTGTATTAGTGTGAAGTGTGAGGTTATGGAGAGAGAAATACTCTCGTCCCATAACAAAGTATGCGTTTCACTATTCCTGACATTAGCTTAAAATGCATCAATTTCCTCTATTTAATAAAGAAAGTGCACAATATGACTCACCACTTCACTCTAACATAATTACCCAACTTATCTATAATAATAATACTCCTTAATTTATGTTCAAAAAACAAATAAAGACCTTAGAACCGTCCACGTGCAAACAGCAAACGCGTACTTTGTTATGGGACGGAGGGAGTAGTTAATTTGTATGAGTTCATTTTACTAAAATGGGAAATGCACCTCTTGTGTTGGGACATACAAAAATGGTAAAATGCACTCCTTATTATAAAACGAATGAAGTAATTTATTAAGGAAACACGTACATTTTAATGAGATGAAGGGAATAATATTTCTCAATCTACGCCCAAAAATATGAATAGAATACAAGAGTAATAATTTTCAAAGTGAGGAGAGAGAATAGATATGAGAAAGAAGAGAGAAAGTGAAGAGAGAGAAGAGATATGAGAGAGAAGAGAGAGAAGAAATGAGACAGGAGAGAAAGACGAGAGGAGAGAGGGTGAGATAAAGTTGGAAATTGTGACATGACATCATTTCATTATTTTATAAGTATTACCGACTAGATAAGTAACAAGTTAATTAATAGAAATCATTTAGTGATATAACGGTCTAAAAATAAAGAATATTGATCTAAGGGCTAAAAATCGTTTTTTTTTTAATACTCCATCCATCACAGATAAGATACACAATTGTTTTTCAATATGTGGATAAAAAAAAAAGAAAAAGTATTTCCTCTAATAAGATACACAATTGTTTTTCAGTACGTGAATAATAATAAAAAAAACTCCCTACGGCACATTTAAATCTGCCACTATCCAAAATGAAAATCAAGAAAAGTGATAAATTGTAAAAGTATAATGATATTTTTTATAATAAATAAATGATAAAGTGTATTATGTGTGTTATACATGTATGTTTTTTTATAAATAAAGTATATGAGAAAAGCTGATTTTGTTTGACCATTTGCTTTTTTAAATAGGTGCAAACTTTTGAGGACAACCCAAAATGAAACGTACTCCCTCCGTCCCGGTCAAAGTATGTCATTTGTTTTTTGCACGTAGATTAAATAATATTATTATTTTATATATAAAGTGGGTAGGTGTATTAAAGAGATGTGATGGTTAGTGGTGGGCCATTGGTGGACCATTTTTACTAAAAGAGAAAAATAATGCAATTTGCACACCCAATATAATAAAATGGTGCTATTTGGACGGGACGGAGGGAGTATGTCATTTGTCGGGACAACCCAAAATGAAACATATGTCATTTGAAAGGATAGTATTTTACAAAAAATAATAATTATATTAATGAAATGAATGGAACATAGGTGGGATCCCTTTTTATATAAAGAAAAAGGAAAATAAATATTTTTGAATGAACACGTAAAATGGTGAAACAAATACCTTTCAACTGATGAAGAGGGGGTAGGTTAGATAGATTCATCTTAACTAAAGTTCCAGATAATCTTAAGGATTAGTCCTAAAAATTAAAATGGCACATCAAGCTTGATAACAATAAAATCATGGCTATTTTACTCTTAATAAAATATGACATAACTTGAAAGCTATAAAAGCAGGGCTATATCCATAGATCTTTAAAACGTGGATATTATAGCTTAACCCAATGCTTCATAAATAGTGGCTCATTTAACATCACTAGCTTGCCTCATCAAGTACACAATCTGTTGTACAGTCTATCCAACATAATTACCTCTTTCATGTATTGGGGTTTCTCTGCTTGAAAAGAAACTAGGAGTTCAAATTATTTTTTTCACCCATGCTTCCCATCTTTACAAGGATTCGGACTTCAAGCAATCGGCTCGGATAGTTCAGCGAACATCCTCCGCTATCAAAACTAGAGCAGTAGGACCAACTTATACTAGATGATTTTTTATCAAGAAACTTAGAACTGTGGGAAAGCATGATAATATTCCTACATAAAGTAAAGCTAGCTATAAATAGATGCTTCTCAGCATTTATTCATCTGAAAGAGCAAAAATTCTGCCACAGAAAATTTCAACAAGTTATCATAGTGCTGAAGCTACTATTAAATGGTAAATCATAGGAAAAGCAGCCAAGTTTTAGGGCCATTCCTGAAAAACTTAAAAACTTCATTATAATCATTAGCAAGAAAAAAGTGCCATTCCCACTTCCCTACGAAGGGAAGGGAAGAATAACTAAGGGGAATTTCTCCATCACTTCGTTTACCAAGGAATCTCTCCCGAGATAAGAAATCCGACTTCTCATTCTAGTAACTTGATTACTGAACTCCAAGGCGAGGAAATCGTGGCCTCACAGGCGTCTTAGAAGGACTAACCCTGAAATGTTGTGAAAACTTGTTGAAAAGAAAGTTCCCAAATTTCGAGATAAGTATTAATATCTAGTGGTTTGTACCTGATACGTTGCGAACCAAGAATCTCACCACAACATTCAAGGGCGAATATTGCACTCTCAGCCTGCAAATGTTACTATCAACTTTCAGAGTTCTCAGACTTTGCACTTGGTTGAGTAAATGCAAGGAATAAGGATTAAATTTACATTCAAACCACTTGTCTGTGCTCTAATAATGTTTCTTAAAGTTCATACATTCAACCCACATGAAAAACGAGGGCATTTCAAATATATAATCATTTGGTAGCAATATCTTTTGAAATTACTTTTATATCTTATTTTCATGGCACAATGATCCTTTGGAAGTAAACTAATAAATCCACTACCCATGGATATAATCCAAAGTGTGATCACTTGTACTTGAGTTTTTATCACAAGCAATCCCCCAACCACTTTGTCAGATTCATTCCATGATTTTTCAGTAATTTATTCTTTAATTATTTTATTTTTATGAATGGATCACATACAATTATTTTTAAGGCAGAAAAACACAGAATAACAAAATATTTTTAACTAATATGCTTTGCATTGCACACTCAATAAAATTCACAAGATAAAAATATCAATAGTCACCATGCTTCATTAATATAAGTCCTATAACCCAAGAAAAAGTGTAGCAGATCATCAACAAACGATATATACTAGAAAGAAACCAATCATAATTAGAGAGAGAAAGTTCCCAACAGCATTTGATGGCACATCACACCAAAAACTCGCCATCTCAAATGGTGTTGTTTACCTCTAATTTGACAATATTCAACAAATAAAGACACTTACCCATGTTCTATTGACTATTGGGACTTCTGTGAACACACTCCAAAGAACAATAGAGGTTGGAAGAAATATACAGTAGAAACTAAACAAAGCATGCAATTCAGAGGACTTTCCTTCTAATCATGCCTTTAGTCAAATAGTTCGCCTTATTACTGTTCAATCTCCATTGATTCAAATAATTTGATGCTTATGACATAGCACAGCCAAATTCCACCAGGTGCAAAGAGATTCCACAACATTAGTAAGGATTTTTAGCGGAAAACCCCAAGTTCTTTTTTACGAATAAATTTTAAGTGATATCCGGTGAGAGAAGAGTTAATGTTTGACTAGCATTGACTGAGAGTATGAAGCTTGCTCACGTGGACTATACTAACCAAGCATACCCTGGTAATCTGGTCTGGGAAAAATTATATACCATCCTACACTTTTGTATTTGATGTTTGTACAGATATACTGAGAAACCTAAGTATAGATATTATTTTCCTATTCATGGATTATGGGTTATTGGGCCTGATCATCTCTCTCCTAAGTATGCATGTTAGTATGTATACGAACATGCTATATGATACTCGTGCCAGAGGAATTTAGGCCCACTGGCCCTTCGAAGATAACTTTTTGAGTGAACAGACTTCGGTAATAGAGCATGCTGCAGGAGTGAATTCGGCAAAAAGTAATTTACCATGAAGAATTCAACAAAAGCAATTCTAGTTGAGTGCACATGATCTCCCAAGAGCCTCAGGCGGGAAACCTTCAAATAAGTAATTTATCAGGTCACGGAATCATATCTAGACATGAATTAGCAAAAGTGACATTGTTCTGGAAATCTATGCATACCTCACCACATCTAGTTTCAAAGAAATTCTTAACATCAGCTTGAGAAACCTGCTAAAGACGACATGTATCACAAGAATTAGTTAATATTAGTTTACTTCTAACCCATCAGCCATAAGCCATCCATGACCATAATAATAGCATGACACCCTGCAGACTCTTATTACTATGAGAAAAACTGAGCATATCACAAGCAAAGCATGACAAAGCAGAGAAAATCTAAGCACATAACAACCTATCATAAAGCAAAAGGATATAGTATGTGGACCTTCTTGTCAATGTTAGTGCAGTAGACTGTGCGGGAACACATCTCACGTTCATCTTCAGACTGTAAAAATTCATGAAAGATAAAACACCAGTTAGAGGGAGTACTGATATTGACAAGATTTATTAACTTCATTCTACAAGTTCTACTTACCCGGGGAAGGAATGTAGGGTTCACTGGAAGAATGGCAGTTTTAGAAGGCAAGACTTTCACAGGAGACTGAGAGAAACCCAGCAGTGTACCATTGATGCACAGAGCAGTTCTAGCAGAATCTGTTCGCATTGGCCAAATAAGTTCAAAATTTTAAAGATCTATGAACATCCCCAAGAGGTTCATTAACATTAAAAAAACATACTCATAAAATAGAGAGCATTTTCAATTATAAGGAATCATATTACATCCTCCAACACTCTTTATTTTCTTTTTTTGCAATGTTCATTCATTACATATTTTCCTTTTAATTTCATTATGTTCCCTTCCAATAATTCTTTTAACTATTTATCCTCAAAGAAAATATACAAAAAGAGTTGAATAGCATTACGTGAATCAATTATAAAGAGTGGTTTTAACATTGGAGATTGAAAACCATTCTCTAAATTTAAAAGTTAAAATAAAGAGTGAGTTGGACAATATTTTTTAGTCATCACTCATCAAAATCAAGATACTCTCTTATTTAAACAAGCCTTTTGGGGGTGCTCTAAGTTATCGGACAAGGATATTAACCCAAATTTAAAAGAAAAGAAAAAAATCAACTTACACTCATCTGAAAATTCTACAAATGCAAAGCGAAGACGGGAGTGCGGATCCCCACAAACTCGACAATCGACAACCTGCAAGGAAAATAGAAGAGATATATAAGCCAAGGATTTAATCAACAAATTACAATGTCAAAATCCTAAAGCCTAATATGCAAATTCTATCATCCAAATTAAGATACTGAAAAATCCTACTGGAAAAGGATATCCACACTCCCGTTTATGATGTCCTATGGTCCATATATGAAAGATATAGCTCGACAGAGTATCACCGCAAGAATATGGAATCATGTTTTCTATTAAGAGATTCGATAAAGGAATCAAAGATAAGGCAGTACACACAAGTCTCTTAGACAATAGTAGAACATTTCTTCCCACATTATAAATCAGTAGGGTGTGTTAAAGTGAGGAGTATTATTTATTGTTCTTTTTTTTTTTTTCATTTGGAATAAAGCATTGGTTTATAAAATATTCAATCTAAAATTCCAAAAATAAGAGAAGCAAGTGAATAAAAATCCCAACTCCAAATGACATCTAGTGCTTACATTGGAATCCTATCCAGAAGTATCAGTAACAATTTTGCAGTATGGTGAACAAGATATCCTAATATAGTATTGATGTGAGCTTGGCCAGACTTTAAACAGCGGTTTTGTATGTCATGAATATAAAAAGATGATTTGACTTAGTAGTTGTGTTTGATTTGTTGGGTTGTAGGCTTGTAGCAGGGCAGGATTGAAAAACGAAGATAATGATGAAATTATTATATTAAGAAAAGTAGTGTGATAATGGTTGTATTATGAAAAATATGAAAGAGAAGAAAAATATGAGAGAAAAATGAAAAAAATAAAAACATTATATACATGAATAGATGAATTATATAGTTATAGGAGTCATAAGTATTATAGTTATGATTTAGGGAAAGTCAGCTTTCATAGCCAGTCAAAAGATACAGAATTTTGTATTGGCAGTGTTACAGAGTAAATGCTGACTTTGTAAGCACTAAACAAATACAGCCTTTAAGACCACTGCAATGCAAGCATGTTGGAGTAAGTTGGATATTGTTACAGATTATGAGGTTCTAAAATGGTAAATTAATGGTATCATAGGTATACTTCAAGAATCCAGAAGAAGCAAACACACACACACACACACACACACACACACACACACACTAATGTGTCATGTCTTAATCAGTCCTAATCCTTGCGGTAATCCTGCATTACTGGAGATATATGTCTCAAAAAGGCAAAAGCATACAATACCATGCTAGATTTAACTAGAATGGAGTAAAAAATTCAGTCCTCATAGAATGATTAGCAGATGTCATCATTGCTATGGCCAAGTTATTCAATCCAAACTTCACTGGATGATGTTGGCTGGAGGATGCTGAACAGGCATAGGTATTGTTAGAATTTCATATCAAAGGGACACGTAATTTGCCATTGTTCAGTGTACCACATGAAGAGTGTACTATTTTAAATGAGGGAAATAACCCAGTAATTGTAAAGATGCTGAGAGATATAAAGGAAAGCAAATCTTATTAATATGTAGTTTACCACCTCCTAAAACTCAAAAAGTGAAGGTTCTTAATGTAATTGTCATTACTTTACCTGGAGAATGACATAAGATTCTTGATAATCTTATTTAAAGATGTATTCCTCATGCTAAAAGAGATGCTATTATTCTTGGGCACAATAAGTTCATTAGCACAGGGAATCTTAAGGCTGTATAGATAAATGGCTAAAATGCAAACTCTTAGATCATCAAGAATGCGTAACAAAACAGGTCAGGCAGAGTGTTTGAACATGATTAACAAGGATGACTGGATGAGTAACTTACCTGCCCATAGCTGCTGAATAATGCAGCAAGTTGCTCTTCAGTGATCTACGAGAAAAGAAATAGCAATTTGAATACTGAATTGCAAGGACATAAGCTTTATTGATCATTACTTACATTGAGATCAATGTCTGAGACATAAACAGTTCGTCTAACACTATCTTCTCTTTGAGCTCTAAAAGCTCTGCCATTCATTCTCTTCTTAACCTGATTGTAGTTACTTCTTCTCTGACAAAAGAAAGTTAAACACCTATTAGGAAAGGAAAAAGTGTAATAATGTGGCAAATATTTACAACATAAGTGAGAGGTAATTACATTATTGTTAATCTAATTGTTATATATATCAATAGATGAAATCCATGCATGCAACTGATTCATAAACACTATACAAAATGTACGTCTTGGACTAAATCCAGGATTTTTCAATGGCTCAGCTAAAGTACTGATGTGACACGTGTAATGTGACAACAAAGTAAATGTTGTCGATAATAACATCAAAGTAAGTTAATAACATATGCCACAAAGATATGTAGGACAGATAAAACTCTAAGAAATTGTCAGACTCATTTTAATAAACCATCAATGCTGAAGATTCCTTCTTTTAAAACTAAAAAGCGATTAACAAATATTAGCTTCAATTCAATCAAATATGGTCTTGACTGATCCTTAAAATAAAAAGAATCACAAAAGGCAGTTATTCCACATGAAATAAATATACTAACAAATGGTTGGCAGAAAACGATTTAATATACAAAAGTAGGTTCTTTACAAGAAAGTTCAGACAAAGACACTCACTCATCAAGTCTTGACTCTTGACAACGCTAATCTAGAAATTCATCTGAGACTTTGAGCATATAAAACAAAAAACCTTTCTAGAATCACTGTTCCCATGGAACCAATATACACAATCATCAGAATTCCAAATGCATAAAACAATAAACAAAAATGCTGCGTTAGAAGAATGACCAATAAAAACTTCAATTAGAATCTATGACAAAGGGCCAAAAATTTCAATTGGAATTTAGAAGTTTTATAGCCCGTTTCACATGCCAAACATGGAATCACTTTTCTTTTATTTTCATTTTTTTACAGTAAAGTATAAATTAGCAATCAAATTGAATGCCAGATACCATAAAAATTAAACTTAAAAAATGTACTAACAAGCAAAAAGCCAGATTAAGAATCAATTCCAAAGTGCACATCATATCATACTACAAAGACTGAATTCAATAAATCAGCTAGTTAAAAATAAATTTACCCTTCGATGCTCTGGAAAACCATCATTTCCCAAGTCTTTATTAAATGGCACAAAACTGTAAGCCTCATTTTGGTTGTGATGATAAGAGGAAGGAAAGAACTCCTTGGCCAGGGGATTCAACTCCAGTTTCTTCAGCATATCAACGAACTCCTTCATTTGCAGTTCTGATTTGGAATCGGCAACAGAATCCTTAACCCCATCAGTTTCCCCAGATTCCTCAGATAAGGAATCATCAAATTTCTCACCATTCTTCTCATTGGTGGGAATGGTGGTTTTAGGCGATGAAGGATACACAACAGCAGCAGAGGACTCTGTTTCCAGTACTGCAACTCCACCAGATACCTCTGTACCAGCACCCATGGAATCGAACGAAAACACAAACACAGAAGGCAAAAAACTCAGAAACAAGAAGGAAGAGAGCCCAAAATAAGGCTATCCACTCGAGAAATAAGGACTCGAATAAATTTCCGAGAGAATTAAATCCAATCTTTCTATTAATCTATCTTTCTATATGAATACAGAGATCAGTAAAAAAAAAAAGGGATTTTTCGAATTGTGTCTCGGATTGTGGGTAATCTACGTAGAAAATTTAGTTGAATTCTGTGAATGCAAGCACAGGAATATAATTTAATGTGGGGGTAGCGGCTATGGTGAGGAAGGACAGATATCGACGAAAGGTGATTATGAGAGAGGAAGGGCGAAGTGGAGAGAGAGAGAGGTGCAGTATTTTTGGGAAGGGTATTCTTTCTCCTTAACAATTTTATGATCACAAGTGGCAGTGGTTTAGGTGGTGGTTTATTGGAGTAATCAACAGGTGGCCTTGCTCATCTCCCTTCTCTCTCACTTTCTTTTTGAAATGGTATACCCTACTATTAGGGGTCCACCGTCCCTATCCTGAAAATTGATAGAGGAGGTAAATCGCAGGATGTGCCTCAAGTGGCTTATAGGGAGGGCTCACTGTTAAACTTGTGCTCGCAAGGGGCCAAATTCATGCCAAAGGCAGGATTCGAACTCCCACCCTGCAGCAACCAAGCTCAGCTGGAAGACCTTTCCACAATCCCCTCTACCACTTGAGGTATGCCCTGGGGGCTTCTTTTTGTTATTATTGTTAGAGAGCAGCCCATGTTTGTTTCGATTTTAAAAATTAGGATTGGACTTCAAAATCGACGCAAATCTCAACATATATCTCCTTTTTTTTTTCAAGTTTTGTGTGGACCGTTTTACGTGAAACCAGTTTATACTTTTAAATTATTTATCGTTTTCGTTATAAAATATTATTAATGTGAAGTGTTGAGACCAGTGTGTCACATCTGAAATCACACCGATCATCCACAATTATTATTTAACCACTAACATGTTCTTGTGGTGTTGTGCTTAATGTTGCTTTTAGGATTGTGGCAGTTGAATGATGAACGTGCTGAATGGAAACCACAAGCCTGGAGAGCAATCTGGAAAAATCTAGAAGTCCAGAAGATTCTAGAAGTTGAAAATAACTACCCGATGTAGTGGGTTGGCTATTTGCTGGATCATGTGTGGTTTTCATATCTCCTAGTGGACCACTCATTTGAAGAAGGTTGCAGCATGATTCACGTTTATAAATAGAAGTTATCAAACTTCATTCCTGGCGCGCAGAAAAACTTGGAGAGTTCCTACAAAGAGAGTCGTCGAACTTAGAGTTTATTCTCTACGTTCCTCGTGTAGTGTTTTCACTGATATTGTAAAATCTTGTTCTACATCACGTGTATGGTATTATCTTGTTCGTTTTGTGTGTACTATTCACATGCACTGGAAGTGCATACTTGAAGTAGGACTTAGATCTAACAATTTAGGTTTTGCCATTTGGGAACTTGTTTAGGATTTATATTCGTGTTTGTATTCGAAGAGTGGAAGAAATATTTCTATCTCTTAGAATCTGATTTTGTTATCACTTTTTTCAAGTTAGTGATATTTTTGTCATGATCCCGCTACAAACTTATTTATAAGTTTATAGAAAGATTGAGTAATCTGTTTGTTAAGTCTTCCACTGTACAAACTTGCAATCTCGTATTATAGTCGGTGTTGTACAAAGTATCGCCACAATTAGGACAACATCGCTGGCGTAAAACACACTTACACCCGTGATGAGCGTTTTCTCAACATACAAAATTAATCCTCAAGTATAAGGATATCAATTGTAGTTTTGATAGACAACCAAGTGATTATCGAACCCAAGGGACGAATTTTTATTAATTTAATTAAGTTCTACCTTATTAAGACTATCAAGGCAATATAATTATGGATATTAAGTAACTAAGCAACGAATAATTAAAATAACAATCAAAATAACAAATAAAGTAAACAAGCAATAGAGATAATACGACTGTGATCAAGTGAGAAAATAGGTAGTTCGTAAGGTCATCCAGTTCTGCTCATTAATTACCCTTCAATGTGTTGATGTCCGACTCTGCCTTGTGACTTATGGACGCATCACTAAACCATGCATATCTACTCTATAGACACAAGTAAACATGCGTTTGACACTTGTGAATATCCTTGGAGCAAGAGATATAATTCACCCCCCTTTCTAGGTACTATCAATTGTTGGCAATTGGATCGTTTTGGTTAACGTGATTCGATAAAAAAGGTAAACAATCAGCGGAAGCAAAAAATAATTTACCTGACTTCTGGGTTTGAGTAGAGGATGAAGATTTGTGAAGAACACCATTGGAGTAGAGGATGAAGATTTATAAGGCGTGTCCCCAAAACGAATTTGGTAATTCCGAATAACTCATCATTGATCTTACCATTTTCATAAGAGTCCTATTCCTTCTTTCCGCTACACCATTCTGCTGGGGTGTGCCCGGTGCAGACAATTGAGATTCAATCCCATTTTTTGATAAATAATTCCTAAACTCTCCCAAGAGGTATTCACCACCACGATTAGATCGTAGTGTTTTGATATATTTACCAAGTTGCTTTTCCACATCAGCCTTGTATTCTTTGAATTTATCAAAGCATTCAGACTTGCGGCGTATCAAATAAATATATCCGTATCTTGAATAATCGTCAATGAAAGTGACAAAATATTCAAAACCCCCTCTTGCCTGGACAGACATAGGACCACATAAATCGGAATGAACCAATTCCAACAAATCTTTAGCTCTATACCCCTTTGCCTAAAAAGGCCTTTTAGTCATTTTTCCTTCCAAGCAGGATTCGCAAGTTGGATAATTTTCCACTACTAATGAACTCAGAGGTCCATCAACTATCAACCTTTGAATCCTACTTAAGTTAATGTGACCCAGTCTTAGATACCAAAGATATGTTTGGTTCATTTTAGAAGGTTCCTTTCTCTTATTAGTAGATGTATCATTCGTTTCAATTTGTTGCATTGTGGGAGAAATTGGATTAAGAGTATACAAATTATCTATCAATTTACCATCACATATAATAATTCTATCTTTCCTTATAATAACATTGTCATTAAAAGAAACAGAATATCCATTCATAAACAATTTAGAAACTAAAATTAATAAATAAACGTCTCCCACTGCGACAGCTGCTACTCTTGTAGCATTCCCCATGAGTATAGTAATCTCTCCATCACTGAGCTGTCGGGTTTGGTGGAACCCCTACAAAGAATTGCAGACATGGTCAGTGGCTCCTGTATCTACACACCAAGTGTCAGCAGATACAGCCCTAAACACGATTCAACAACTAGTATATAAGACTTACCATTCCTGTTCTCCTTCAGAAGAAGGCAGCCTGCCTTGTAGTGTTTCTGTTGCTTGTATTTGAAGCACTTGCCTTTAGGCTTCTTGACCGCACCAGTCTTTGCTTTCACTTGGTTCACCGGTGCTGAATTTCCTTGCTTCTTTTTCTTCCTACCGCCCTTCGGCCTAGGATGAGCAGCATTTTCAGCAACATGAACCTGAGGAGGTCTACGAAACAGTTCTTCCGCCGCCACAAGTTCTGTCAGAAATTCCGCCAACGTGTACATATGTTTGTTCATACCATAGTTCAGGCGGAACTGCTCAAAACTCCTAGGCAAGCTTTGGAGTATGATATCGACCTGGGTTTCCCCATCGATTTCAGCTCCAAGAATTTCCAACTCATTGAGTTGGCCCATCATCCTAAGGACATGTTCCCTTACAGGAGTGCCCTCAGCCATTTTGGTGTTCATCAAGACCGACATGCCCTTCGACCTAGCAGGACGACTCTGATGTCCGAAGAGTTCCCTAAGATTATGCATCATATCATAGGCGGTCTCCATGGCTTGATGCTGAGTCTGAAGCACATTTGACATAGACGCCAAAATGTAGCATTTAGCCATCCTATCAGCCTTGACCCACTTATTATAAACATTTCTTTGCTCTTCGGTAGAGGCATCAGTAGGTGCCGGAGGACATTCCTCAGAAAGTACAAAGATATAATCTTCAGTAGTTAATACAATGTCCATGTTTCGCTTCCAGTCAACATAGTTAGTGCCAGTAAGTTTATGCTCTTTAAGTATAACAGAAAATGAGTAGAGTGCCATATTAAAATCCTGAGAATCATAAATAATTAAATAGATCAAACACTTCGAATTTATCAATTTATATTGAATCCCTCAAAACAATATAAAATAAAATTCACCAACATCTCAAACACCGTGAATTTGCATGCCACGATAGTGTGGACGTATACAAACCCGAACATTAACAAGAGAAGGTTTTACCCAATAATCTCATTTGTCAACCTATCTTTATGACAAAATAATTAATAGTCAGTTTTCTTTAGCCATGCAAATAACAGCAGTGACTCTGATGGGGAGGATACTAATTAGTTGCATCTAAGTGTACACCATTATTTGACCCCAAGTCCATTGCGCAAGCTTATGTGCCTTACAGATAGAGAAGTACACACGCGCTTGGATAATTTCCTACAGTCATCTTAAAGAAGTTTATACCAGTTATCCGTGAATAAACTCATCCGATGGGGAGGAAGGCTCTAATGCCAACGCGCAAGCTTACTCACATCACTTACAAACCAATAATGGAGGCCATGGGAATTTATTTACCAATTCCCTCTCCCACTTAGTTATTTAAACACCGAGAGTTTTTATTTAACATGCATATAATATTTCATAATAAAATATACATGATAGCATGCTTCTATTATAAGTAATTTAAAATTAAATGAATCACATAGAACATGCCTCATATATAACAATTAATTGTCAAGTTAAACAATTAAATCAATTATATATCAAAAGAATTAAGCCACTAAATAAATCAAGTAAATGGGCCTATTAATCCAGCCAATAAATAAAACTAGAGCCAAAAGAGCCCAACAAGCCCATTATATTAGTCAATTAATCCTGCCAGCCCAAAACAAATACAAGAATTACAGCCCTGTTCCAATCCCTTATATCACGGCCCATTAGACAAATAATTAAACTGAGCCCAATAACCCAACAGCCCAAAAAAGGACATAAGCCCATTAGCAATACAAAAACACCATCTGTGCTGCCCTAGAATAACACCCAGCTGCAACAACCAGATGGACACCTCACACCAATAGTCGCACGGTGCCGCCGCACGTGACGGTTGTGCCGTCAGCTCGCTGGCAATGCGCCGCGGACCATTCGGTAACGAGCTGCCACTCCACCGGAGTCTCCCCGTTCGCTCCCATTGTTGGAACAAAGCCGTCAGATCGCCACCGTGCTAGGACCGCAGTCGCGCCTGCCTCCCACGCTGCCTCCGACCGTCAGCGCAATATGCAGACAGTCCAGCACCGCCGCGTGCTACTCCAGACCATCCAGCCGCGTCGTCACCTGCAACTGCGCTGGTATCAGGCAGCCACCAGCCACCGGTTGTCCAGAATCAACGCTGATGTTTCGCCTGAAGACATTCACACCGGCGCAACCAGACGCCGCTGTCGCTGACGGCTGCTCCAGCAGCCACCGTCAGTAAAGAGCCGACAGCCCACTCTCCAGCGATCTACAGTCAGTGCCGGTCAGCCGCGCGACAGCTCTAGCACCGCCGGATGTGCGACGATATGCCCCGACCTGACCTGAGACAGGTTGGACTCGCCTGGATCCTGGTCGGAACACCCCCAATCGCACTCACAATCAACACACGCCACCAGATCTGCACGGACTCGACCAGAGTCAGCGTGAATGCACCTCCATCGTTCACGATTCATCACTCACCGCCGTCAATCGTACCATTCACCGTTGATATCGATCCAGTCGAAGCCTCTCGCCTTTTTCAGTGCCGCCATCACATATCTGGTCCGGTTGAAGCCACCAGCCATCGATTGTCGGTGCCGGTCAGACCCCGCCGTCACCTTCAACATTCACCCGCCGCCGGATGCACACCCATCGAGCAGGGTGTGCGTGTGTGATAAAAAAGTTACAGTGACTTCTGACTGACTTCTTGGTGTATGTAATAAGTGTGTACCGTGTATACAATCAAAGAAAATACACTGACAGCATATCAACAGTAGATCACAAAGTAATATGCGATTACAAAGATAATACTTCAATCACATAATCACATACTGACTGATTAATAAACATGCGATTAATTTAGATTAGATCAATTAATCACAAACCCATCCATACAAATCACGTTTCACCAAGAAACCAGGCTCTGATACCAATTGTTGGCAATTGGATCATTTTTGTTAACGTGATTCGATAAAAAAAATAGGTAAACAATCAGCGGAAGCAAAAAATAATTTACCTGACTTCAGGGTTGGAGTAGAGGATGAAGATCTGTGAAGAACACCTCTGATCTTCTACAGTATGACCCAAAGTCAACTCTCTAGTGTTGTGTGGTCAACAATCCCCAGAGAGTTCTCAAT
This sequence comes from Pogostemon cablin, assembly GCA_023678885.1. Lineage (NCBI taxonomy): Eukaryota > Viridiplantae > Streptophyta > Magnoliopsida > Lamiales > Lamiaceae > Pogostemon > Pogostemon cablin. Next base: position 16,790,672 of record CM042960.1, read on the forward strand.
CTGTTCCTCTTCTGTTTTCTACGTAAGTGGCGCAGACTTAGGTTATTAGGAACTGAGATAACTTATATTGTTGGGCTACTGCAGGGACCAAGAGGAGAAATTGGGCTGGGCCTCAATTAAATTTAATTAACCAAGCTTAGCCCAAAGCTTTTAATTAAATCCAATAATAATAATATAATCTACTAAAATATTATTACTGCACTACCCATCTAATCCCAAAATTATGTTCTGGGCTCCTTCTTATTATGAGCCCGATAGTCTCCCCATGTTTAAGATATACAATGCCCATTAATTAATTAAGTTACTGACAACTCAAATTAATTAATATCTCTTCCGAGAGTAGTACCACTCAACCTCATTATCATGTCGGAAATTAATCCACTTGCAAGATTTACATGATAAACTTTATAAGCTCCTCAAGGGGACATCATCAACCTATGACGGACATGGATTCCTTCTACAATCAACAGCACACCATAAAGACAGTATTATTTCCCTACTCACCGAGTTTGTCGATTTAATTCATTTAAATCTCACCCATTGATGAATCAAATAAATATATACTGCCATACGTGTCGAGTTATTGTGTAGGGATTAAGAGCACGAATATCCCTAATAACAGAGATCAAGTTCTTCTATATAGACAGTACAAGTCGAACGATCTCAGACGGTCCTACTCAATACATAAAGCAGTGTACTAATGTGGTTCTATGGCCAAGACAAACTAATACCAAACCACACTACAACCATACCGATAGATAGTCCTCGTCTATCTCGGTTGTGAGCATCTGTTTATACTTTATAAGAAAATTGATAATATGATCTTCTACGTGTTGTCGCACAACATATTATCTACAATATAAAGTAAATGGACTTTTGCACAAACATATAAATAAACAATTTATAATATGCAAAAACATTTGATCATATGATTCTCATTTCAAATAATATCGTTAAAAACATTGTTCAATACAAAAGCAAGACTTTTAGTATACAAATCTAACATCAATATCAATTATTTCTCGTGCACTTAGTACTCTAACCCGATATGATCTCCCTTTATAGGTACTATGAAGTTATACTCTTTATCCTACTTATTAACCCGAATAATATTCAATTAACAAGTATTCATATAAGACAGTTCTAATAAGACTTCAAAATCCCTTCACTTAGAATTATAACATGTAATCCTGCTCAACAGTGAACGCGCTCAATCAATAACCAAGTTATGTATTCAGACTCTACATAACAGTTAAAGATGCACAAAACGACTGTGAGTATGAATTAAAAAAGTATAGTCTTATATAAAATAAACCACAAGTAGTGTTTTACGGAGTTTACACATGAAAATTCAATTAACTCATAAAACCTTCATAACCCTAGAACTACCGAAGCGGTTCTAGCCCATGATTGATCTATGAATAATCATGGTGGTTGGTAGGATCTTACCCATAGTCTTGAAAATTACAAGACAAATTAAGTAGCGAAGTAAACCCTAGATGCGGGCGCCGTCGCGACTCTCTCCGTCTTAAATCTTCACTTGGTTCTCACTTAGTTCGACAGACGAACCTCTCTCCACAGCTTCCTAGGATGGAGTTAGGGTTTGATGTGTGTAGGTTGGATGTGGAATCTAACTCTCTTCTTGATGTGCGCTACGACTCTTTTTATACCTATAAAGGGCTCCTCACGAACCTTTGATGGGCTTTTACTTGAGGCACACTTGAAATTTGGTAAAAGAAATCCGAAACTACCAAAAATAGCATCAGCGGCATTCTACTTGACCAAACCACCGCTGGTCGAGTAACTTCTCCTGGTCGAGCAATGATCGAGCAAACCTTCTGTAAGAATTGATCATTTTACTTGACCCAACTTTATCTGCTCGACCAAGATAATTCTGGTCGAGCAAACTCTCTTGGTCGAGCAATGCTACTGTATAAATTTGCACATTTTGCTCGACTTTGGCATCTTGCTCGACCAAAGTAATACTGGTCGAGCAAGCCTTCTGTGGTCGAGTAACCTTCGAAAAATACCTTAAAAAATCGTGTCTTCCAATTTTGAGCCCTTAAGACCTGTTTTCCTATACAAATACGCTTAAATAGCCTCAGTAGCTTCTGATTCATGGATTTTCTATAAACAACCCGATTCGTCTTGATAATAGACGTAATCACACTCAATTTCTACACAAATCTAATCCTAAAACACATGAATTTACACTCTCATCAACCCGCACAAGTGGCATCAGAGCCAACACTTGATGATACTAAGTGTTGATTCCTTGTGTTAAGTGTTGAAGTGTCATGGATTACTTTGCTGTATCGATCAACCATCCTCCCATACTTGATGGAACCAATTATGCCTTATGGAAGAGCCGAATGAGGAGTTACATCAAGTCCCTGGATGAATGTGCTTGGAAGACCATTCTGGCAGGTTGGACACCCCCCACAGTTCAAGACAAAGATGAGGTTCAAATCATCAAGAGTGAGCTTGAATGGACCACTGAGGGCAGTGATGTTCAACCTGATCCGGAATTGTACATCAACAAAAGATACTTGGGAAAGGCTTCAAGAGCACTGTGAAAGATCTGGAAGTATTAAAAGAGTAATGGCGAGGATGCTGAACGCGTATTTCGAGAGCTGGAGGATGAAGGAAGATGAGACAATCTCATCATACAATGAGCGACTCTACGAGGTGGCGAATGAACCGCAGTCACTTGGAGACCTTATCTCCAACCTCAGGTTCATAAACAAAACTTTACATACGCTTCCTAGTATATTTAATAGTAAAATTTGTGCCATAGAAGAATCTAGGAACACTGATATGTTGAGTCATAATGAACTGATAAGTATTTTGAAAACTTATGAAATGGACTTGTCTCAACAAGATTTTGCGTATGATAGAAAATGTGTTATCGTTTTAAAGGTGAAACGGGTCCTTGTTCTAGTTCTAGTTCTAGTAAGACGTCTACCATAACTGATATTAAACAAGTTGATAAAAATGTTGACAACATTCCTGATGACATTGACAGTATTTCTTTACTTGCTAAGAAATTTAAGTCTTATATTAGACAAAAGAAGAACAAGTATAAAGCTGTGACGTCCCATAAATTTCACCATGAAATCTATTGTAGCCCATTCTTTAAAGCCCAATTATTCCAGCCCAACCCATTCTTTTCAATCAACCATAAGTAAACAAGAAAAATAAGCAGAATTAGGATTTCTTACTCCCTAAGTATCATATTGTTATCTTTATTATCCATTAAAGAAAAGATCTTTCCCTCATATATCAACTCCCCTATCTGAGGGAAGTTTGTTAAATCCTGCAAAAGAATATCTATTAAGATTGTACTGTCACAATACATAAATACATTAGTAGCTTCATTCTACGATTATTCTCACCAAAATATTTTGTTTCACACGGCTGCAGCAGGAGAGAGGTAACGTACAATTCTCTCTTTTCCTTTTCTTTTCTTTTTCTTTTCCTTTTTCTTTCTGCCTCTATCGTAAAACCCGAACCCTTTTTCTTTTCTTTTCTGCTTCTAACGTTGAACCCTAACCCTAATTTCGTTTCGTCTGCAAATCTTACATAACTTTGCAGATTAAGTTCTTCGATAGTAATATGATATTTTGTTTGTAACAATCAGTAATTGTTATTTGGTGCCTGGAGTATTTATTATTGGAATTATTTGGAAACAATTATGCACCTTGTTGATTTTGGTATTGAATGAATTATCGTGGTTGTCTTTCGAAATTTCTCGTCACTTTATGAAATAGGTCAACTATTGGATGTGGTGTTATGCTGTGAATTCGTGTATTTCCAAAAACTTAGGTACTCGTCTGATGACTCGCATGCGTATACATATGGAATTAGCAGAGCAGGTAGGTAGTAGTTTATTATTGTCAAAATATATTTGTTATTGATGTTAAATCCTAAATATGCATGCAAATCTTTTAGGTTTAACGCTGTGTGAGTGGAAACTGGTTATGTGACATGTGGAAAAAATTATCGCTAGTTGGGTATTAAGTTTTTAACATTCTGCCTTGTAGATGAATTGATAAATTTGGGACTAATGTGGGGATGATTTTGGGTAGAGAAGTCCCACTATGGAAAATATTATCTATTTCCTTATTTTATTTCAAAGGAGTGGAAATAATCTATATATCTTATTTTATAAATCTGGGAGTCAAAATTTTGGTTAAACAACTTTAAATTCACTCGAAGCAATTATTGTGAATATTAGAAAGGGGATATGGTAAGTTTGGTTATATTTGATGCTAGATTACTTTGGGAAATAAACTTGTAGTCTTTCTGTTCTAAATGATTCTGCAGTAATTCTTCAATATATTCTTCTAAGTTTAAGTTGCAGAAACTTAGAGGACCAAATCTTTATCTAACTTCTTTTTTTTTCTTTGCAATATTTGTTTGAAGTTTACTGAAACTTATAGGACCTGTCCCTTATTTAAATTTCTTCTTCTTTGCATTAATAATTATTAATTTATTAAAGTGTTTTGGTCATGCCCTATTTGAAAAAATAGTATGAATATATCCTTCTATAAAAAATACTGGGGTGTGACAGATAAATGTTCAGCTACAAGAGCTCTTGCACTTGGGATTCATTCACCCAAGCGTATCACCATGTGGAGTGCCAGTCCTTTTTGTTAAGAAGAAAGATGGATCGATGAGGATGTGTACTGACTTCTGAGAGCTTAATAGATTGACGTTAAAGAAAAAGTATCCTTTGCCCATGATCAAAGACCTGTTTGATCAACTGGAAGGAGCTAGTACATTCTCCAAAATTGATTTGAGATCCGGATACTACCAACTGAGAGTGAAGGAGTCAGATATTTCGAAAACTACTTTTAGAACTCGCTATGGACGCTACGAGTTCATCGTATGCCCTTTGGTTTGAGTAATGCACCTGCTGTGTTCATGGATTTGATGAACCGAGTATTTTACCCGTATCTTGATCAGTTTGTCATAGTCTTTATTAATGATATTTTGGTGTACCTAAAGGACGAATCACAACATGAGGAGCATTTGGGAATGGTGTTTGAAACACTTCGTAATGAGAAACTGTACGCGAAGTTTAAGAAATGTGAGTTTTGGTTGAATCAAGTCACATTCCTTGGACATATGGTGACATCACAAGGAATTGAAGTAGATCCATCCAAGATAGAAACAGTGAATCAGTGTAATACGCCCACAAATGTTCAAGAAGTTCGTAGATTCTTGGAGTTAGCTGGCTATTATCGAAGATTCATAGAAGGATTCTCAAAGATAGCCAGTCCGATGACAAGTTTAACTCGCAAAGGAGAAAAGTTTATTTGGTCCGAAAAGTGTGAAGAGAGTTTCCAAAGGTTGAAACACGACCTGACTTCAGCACCGGTTTTGATGATACCCAATCCTAATGAAGAGTTCACAGTCTACAGTGATGCATCAAAATAATGACTCAGATGTGAATTGATGCAACATGGAAAGGTAATCGCATATGCTTCTATATAGCTAAGACCATACGAAGTGAACTATCCTATGCATGATTTGGAATTAGCGGCTGTGGTTCATGCTTTGAAGATTTGACGACATTATCTTTATAGAGGAAAATGTACAATTTTCACAGATCACAAGAGCTTGAAGTATCTTTTCACGCAAAAGAACTTAACATGAGACAACAGAGATGGTTAGAATTAGTTAAAGATTATGATTATACAATTGAGTACTATCCAGGCAAGGCTAACATAGTAGTCGACGCCTTGAGCCGAAAAACCAAAGTGGAGCTTAATAGTTTGTATACGAAGCAAGAAGAGTTGATCAAGGAATTCGCCAAGATGCAAATTAAGTTAGTGACAGCACCCTTTAGCTCGAGGGCGATCATTGCAGCATTGGAAATCTAACCGAGTCTAAAAATGGAAATAAAAGAAGCTCAAGAACAATATTACTTTTTGCAAGAAATGAAGAAGAAGACATAAGGAGGCGAATACAATGGTTTCAAGGTGGATGATGAGGGAGTATTGACATTCAATGGAAGATTATGTGTTCTGATGGTTGAGGAGTTAAGAGAAAAGATTTTAAGTGAAGCGCATAGAGCGCCATACACCGCTCATCTGGGAGGAACAAAGATGTATCATGATTTGAAAGAAAGATTTTGTTGGAGAAGCATGAAGCGAGATATTGGGTATATGTGGAGAGATGTTTGACTTGCCAACATGTCATGATTGAACATCAGCGACTAGCCGGAAAACTTAAACCACTCGAGATTCCCGAGTGGAAATGGGAGCAAATTGCCATGGATTTCGTCGTGGGTTTACGAAGGTCTTCAATAGAAAATCATGCCATATGGGTCATCATTGATCGATTGACCAAGTCAGCTCACTTCTTGCCCGTAAAGATGACGTTCAAGATGGAACAGTTTGCTCAGTTGTATATTCAATAAATAGTGAAGCTTCAAGGCGTACCAATTTCTATAGTGTTTGATAGAGATACGCTCTTTACTTCAAGATTTTGGGAAAGTCTGCACAAGGCCATGAGAACTAGATTAAATTTCAGCACTGCCCATTACCCGCAAACCGATAGGCAAGCAGAAAGAATGATACAGATTTTAGAAAACATGTAAAGAGCCTTCACACTTGACTTGGATGAAGCATGAGAAAGGTTTCTACCTTTAGTTGAGTTTGCTTACAATAACAGCTATCAAGCTACCATCACAAGGCCCCGTATGAGGTACTTTATAGAAAGAAGTGTAAATCGCCATTGTATTGGAACGAAGTTGGTGAGAGGGATGTCCTAGGGCCCAAACTAATAGAAGAAGCAGTTGACAAGATCAGAATCATTCGAGAAAGAATCAAGTTTGCCCAAGATAGACAAAAGTCATATGCTGATCAAAGAAGAAGAGACTTACATTTTGAAGTCGGTGATCATGTCTTTCTAAAGGTGGCTCCCACGAAGGGTGTCATACGATTTGGAAGAAAGGAGAAGCTAAGGCCTCATTTTGTCGGACCATTTGAAATTCTTGAGAGAATTAAGGATCTAGCCTATCATTTGGCTTTGCCACCTAAGTTATCTTCAGTTAATAATGTTTTCCATATTTCAATATTGAGAAAATATGTTCATGATCCTAGCCATGTGGTGAACTTCTTGACATTGGAGATTGGCAAGGACCTAACATATGAAGAAGAACCCGTATCCGTTTTAAAGCGAAAGGTCCAAAGAATTTGAAATCACGATGTGTCACTCGTCAAAATTCAATAGAGTCGACACACGGAAGATGAGACTATATGGGAAAGAGAAGATGAAATACAAGAAAGATACCTCTCTTTCATTTCAGGTAAGGCATTTATATCATTATAGAATTTCGAGGATGAAATTTTTATTAGAAGGGTTGGATGTAACGTCCCATAAATTTCACCCGTGAATTTTATTGTGGCCCATTCTTTAAAGCCCAATTATTCCAGCCCAGCCCATTGATGAGCGTGTAAATTCATGTGTTTTGAGGCTGGATTCGTGGAATAATGGAGTGTTAGATGGTTGAAATTCTATATGAATTGTTATAGTTAGTGAAAAGCCACGAATCGGTTGTTGTGAGGGCTATTTGAGTTGATTTTCAAAGGAAAACGAGTTGGAAGTGATCTGATCCGGAGAGAGGAAGAAGTAGGCATGCGATTCGACCAAGCAGGTGTCAGATTCGACCAAGAGGAAGATGCCTGGAGTGCTGTTCGACCACGACATTCGAGTTTGACCAAACCACTTGGTCGAACCGTGGCCGAACTCGAAGCCTGAAGAGAAGCAGTATCGGTTCGACCAGGAAGTATCCGATTCGACCAGGACTCTGGTTGAATCAGGGATCCGAGACTGATTTACAAGCGGATTCGACCTGGAGTTCGACCTGCCTGTGAAAGTTCGACCAACCTCTTTGGTCGAACTGACGTGCGGAAACTTACCATATTAGTTTACAAGTATAAAAGAAGAGCTTTCGCCGGAGAAGAATCATCATTCATCATACATCATCCATTCATCACCAAACCCTACCATCATCCGAAGGAGTCGTGAGGAGAGGTTCGTCTGGCGAGTCAAGTAAGATCATACCAACTAGCCATGATTGTTCCTAGATAAATCATGGGCTAGAACCACTCCGGTAGTTCTAGGGTTATTAAAGCTTTATGAGTTAATTTAATATCCATGTGTGAACTCCGTACAACACTACTTTTGGTTTATTATATATAAGATTGTGCTTTTTTAATTCATACTCACAGTTATTTTGTGCATCATTAACTGTTATGTAGAGTCTGAATACATCTCTTGGTTATTGATTGAGTGCGTTCACCGCTGAACAGGATTACATGTTATAATTCTAAGTGAAGGGATTCCGAAGTCTTATTAGAACTATCTTATATAGATACTTGTTAATTGAATCTTATTCGGGTTAATAAGTAGGATAAAAAGTATAACTTCATAGTGCCTATAAAGGGAGATCATATTGGGTTAGAGTACTAAGTGCACGGGAAATAATTGATACTGGTAGTACCTAAAAAGGGGGGTGAATTATATCTCTTGCTCCAAGGATATTCACACGTGTCATACGCATGTTTACTTGTGTCTATAGGGGATCTTGTATGGTTTAGTGATGCGTCCATAAACCACAAGGTAGAGTCGGACAATAACGCATAGAAAGGAAATTAATAAGTAAAACTGGATGACCCGAAGAACTACCTAATTTCTCACTTAATCACAACCGTATTTTCTTTATTGCTTGTCTATTTTATTTGCTATTCAAAATTATATGTTATTTAGTTTCGTAACTATTCAAAACCGATTTGCCAACATAGTCTTAGTTAATTAGAATATAATTGAATTGATAATAATCCATCCCTTGGGTTCGATTTTCACTTTGTGGCCTATTGAGACTATAATTGATATCCTTGTACTTGAAGATTAGTTTTGTGTGTTGAGAAAACGCTCATCAAGTTCTAGGCGCCGTTGCCGGGGACGGCATTAATTATTATTTGATTATTTCTAGTTTAATTGAGATTATATTATTCTTGTCTTTAATTTCTAACTCTTTTTTTAGGTGTATGCTCACTAGATCAAAGACAGGTGAATTAGCTCCTTATAATCTAGAGATCGGAACATCGTCGAGGAAAAAAAAGAAGAAGAACAACAAGAACAAGAACATAGATCCAACTAAGGCTCTTAACTTATGAGTTGAAGTTGACGTGCTAAATTTGCAAACGATTGAAGCTGCAACTGAAGTTAATTTGGAAGTAGAAGCAATCAATATGGTAGTGGATCCTGATACACTTGCCATTCGAGAAGTCTTTTAAAACAACGGATCTGGCAATGCTGGGCTGCTAGGAGCAAGAGGAACTGGAGCTGATTTTGATTTACACCCTGCTCTTATCAGCATTATTGAAAGGAGTCCCTTCTCTGGGGGAACATTTGAAGATCCTCAGCAACATCTAAATAAGTTCCTTGGGTATGCAAGTACATAAAAAGATGCAAGAGCTCATGAGGATGCGAGGAAGATAATATTGTTTAAGTTCTCGCTAAATAAAAATGCGAGAGATTCATACGATAATCTTGATGCTGCTGAATATGATACATGGGAGAAGTTGAAAGTGAAATTCTTGTAGCGATACATGCCACCTTCAAAGGTGTTCAAGATGAAGCAATAAATCAATCAATTTTCTATCCATGGCAATGAGAAGTTTCATGAAGCTTGGGACCGATTAAAGGACATGCTTTGGAAGTGTCCTCAATATGGGCTATCTAAAGCTCAATATATCAGTATTTTCTACAATGGGTTGGATTGCAATTCTCGTGTTTTACTTGATGCTTCTTCTAATGGAGCACTGCTTACGAAGTCACCCAATGAGGCCTAGAAGCTTTTTGAAGATATTTCGATGAATTCAAGAGATTGGCCGACTAATAGAGTGAGAGGCACTTATGTCCTTGGTAAAGTAGCACATGTTGAGCATTCTATGGTGAAGTCATGAAGAGATGATGAGATCGTCTCTAGTTTGACTAACATTAGCAAGCTACTAGAGTCTCAGCAAAAAGCAGATCACGGATTTATCTCAGAGAGTACCAATGATGCAGCAGGATAGTTTCTATGAATGAGCTAGCCAAGAGGAAATCGAGGAGGAAAATTACGCCATGGGTCAAAGTATTCAAGGAACTAGGTACCCAAATCAAGAAAACTGGAATTATCAGGGGAATTACAACAATCGTGGTCCCCTAGGTAATTATCAACAACCAAGGAGACCGGAGTTTTCATTGAGTAATCCCAACAATGCTGTGCAACCTTCGATTGGTGTTGATCCAGGAGCTAAGGTGGAAGAATGGAAATCGGGTTTCGAAGATACAATGAACAGGTACATGGCGAGGAATGATGCAAGAGTGGATCGTTTAGAGGCCAAGTTAGAAAAGAAAATAGATGCGAATCATGAGGATTTGTCTAAATAGGTGAAAGATCTTACGTTGTTGATGGGAGAGATGGCAGGTAATGTGAACAAATTGACTTAAACTATTGAGAAGGGTGATTGGTCATTTTGTAGTCGGGATAACCAATTAAAGAATTTATCGAACCACAGGGAGGAAGACACTAGAGTTTAAGCGATCTCAAGTTTATCGTGATTTTATAAGGACGACAAAATGGGAGGATAAGATGCAAACAAATGCAATTAAACTAATGCAAGAAATAAATGATAAAATGAATGCAAGAATAAATGGTTCCAAATGATGCAAGGATGAGATTAACAACAATCATGGTATAGATAATAAAGTAATTATGCAATTAATTCTAATCTCTCATGGACATGACATAGAAGCGATCACTAATTCCACCTAAACTCTCTCTCGAGATGGATAGGATGTAGGCCCTCAATAAGGCTCCCAAAAACACTTAGGATCGATACCATAGCGAACACCTCCCACTAGGTACTAATTACTCTACGAGTTCCCTATTAGGTACTAAATCATAGGCAATATTCCCTTTTAAGGTACTATGAATTCACTAATGGCTTGGTTCTCCTCACCTAATCAACCAATCTCTCGATTAAGCTAATCAAATGTTCTATAAAAGGGTTCTAAATCTAGAAGGATATCTCTATCTCATTCTAAATAAATGCACATGAGGTGTATGATGAAATGATTCAATGAACTATCCTAAACACACAATTGATTTCTCAATCTAATCACATGTCCATGACAATTAATCACACATATCATCATATACATCAAGCAATCAACATTCAATGATAGAAATACACAAAGCTCATTCAAGATTAAAATTAAATTGCATAAAAACTAAATTATCCAACACCAATCATGGAGCTAGTCTCACAAAGGAGATTAGCCTATCATAGTCTTAGAGAAAACAACATAGACAATTGAATCTACAAATTCCATGATAAAACTATAAAGAAGTTCACGAAAATTAGAATTAGATTCCCCCTTTGAAGTCCTTCAATGGAGATCTCATTCTTCTTCTTGCAATCTTCACTCTCCCTTGCTTCCTTGACCATTTGGATGATGGATTTGATGGAGGAGATCAAGTGTGGATGGATGGATGAAGAATGAATGAAGATGATGGTGTAAAATGGAGGAAATGGTGTGTGATCTAGGTGTAGGAGTGAAACCCTTCGAAAAAATTCTGATCATATGTTGAATTATTGGGTATTTATACCCCTTGGGAAGCTTCTAGAAGGTTATGGAATTTTTAGCAGCTTTTTACACAACACGGGTCGTGCTCTGCAACACGGCCAAAAGGTTGCCGTGTTGGGTGAATTGATGTCGCTACACGGCTAAGACTTACAGGGCTGTGTTACGCAACATGGCTCGTGTGCTGTAACACGGGAACAGGGTGGTCGTGTTGGATGAATTGATGATGGAACACGACCACATCTAAAATCTAGGTGAAAATATCACTCACAAAGGGGAAGTTTCCGTCTCAAAGTATTAAGAATCCAAAGACTTGTCACGCCATTACACTGAGGTATGTAATGCAATATGAAGGACAGATGAAGTCAGAATCAAATTTTGAAGCGGCAAGAGCCCAATTTGACCCTAATTCGACCAGCTACCCAGGTCGAACTGAACAAGGGAGGTCGAACAAGGCACCTGGGCGACATCCTGAGGAGTCAGAAGGTCAGTTCGACCAAAAATAGGTGGGTTCGACCAAAGCCTCTGGTCGAACTGAGGTCGAACACCACTGTCCAGAGCACTCTGTTTTGTCTGAAGCTCAATTCAACCATGATCACTTGGATTCGACCAACCCAGTTTGTCGAACCATGGCCGAACCGGCTTGTAAGGGGGAGAATGAACTTTCAGGTGTTCAGTTCGACCATTATTCACCAAGTTTGACCACCTACCCAGGTCGAACTCAGGTCGAACTCTCCTGTTCTGCACCGTTTTCCGCTTTAAATGCTCCACGTGTTGTTGATTCTACTTTAGTACCTTCCAAAGAGCAGAATACAGGGATTATAGAAGAAAAGAAGTGGGAAAGAGCTAAGATATTGAGAGCCGAAAAGGATAAGGCGGAGAAGGCTGAACGTGATGAATGGGGATACCCAAAACAAAGATACCTCCGCCATTTCCTCTCAAGCTAGTTAAGAAGGGATTGGAGGAAAAGTTCAAGAAGTTTTCAGAAATCATAAACAAAATAAGCTTGAACATTCCTTTCTCTGAAGCAGTATTGGAGATGTCGTATTATGCCCGCTTTCTGAAGGATATTCTTTTGAAGAAGAGAAGCTTGAACGAAATTGAAATAGTGAATTTGTCTGAGAACTACAACTCGATCATTCAAAGAAAGCTGCTAGCTAAGTTAAAGGATCGGGGAAGCTTCACAATTTTATGTGAAATTGGAAAGGGACAGACATGTTGAGCGTTATGTGATCTTGGGGCAAACATCAACTTGATGTCGTTGTCCACTTTTCAAAGGCTTGATTTGGGGAAATTAACTCCCATAACAGTTGCTTTACAATAGCAGATAGGTCTATGACTTTTTCGAAGGGTGTGATTGAAGACGTTCTTGTCAAAGTAGAGAAGCTAGTCTTTCCCGTGGATTTTCTTGTGCTGGAGATGGAAGATGACAAGGATAATGCCCCTCTTATCTTAGGGAGACATTTCCTTGCTACTGCGGGAGCTATGATAGATGTGCAGAAGGGTGAGTTGCAGCTAAGGATGGATAAATAAGAGGTCCTATTTAACCTTGACAAAGCAATGAAGATGCCAATGGAGATGCAATGTCACAATATTGATGTAGTGGAGGGGATTGTGAAGGAAGATATGTCTTTGATTCTGTCAAAGGTTCCTCTTGAGACGTGTTTGGCGGAGTCTCTTACTTTTCCCACTACTGAGCTAGATGAACTCTCCAATGAGGTATGTATTGAATTTCTTGACAACTTGCTTGCTTTGGATGATGATAGGTATGAGTCGATAAGGACCAAATTTGAAGAGGTCAAGTGGACTAGGAAGTACTTGCTATTGGATAGAGAGAGTGCACCTCAAGAAAAGAAGAAAGAAGAGTTGAAACCGCTACCGGAGCACTTGAAGTATGCCTACCTAGGTGACAATGAAAAATATCCGGTAATTGTATCTTCTTCCCTAGATGATGATCAACTTGAGGAATTGTTAGATGTGCTTAGAAAGTATAAGTCTGCGATTGGTTGGTCTCTTGATGGTTTAAAGGGTATTAGCCATTCCTATTGCATGCATAGAATAAGATTGTTAGATGAGGCCAAGAGTAGCATTCAGAATCAGCGGTGGGTGAATCCAACTATTCAAGAAGTGATTAGGAAGCAAATCTTAACGTGGCTTGATGCAGGAATTATTTATCCCATTAGTGATAGTCCCCATGTGAGTCCATTGCATGTTGTAGCTAAAAAGGGGGGGCATGACTATTGTGAAATCTGAAGATGGAGAGTCTTTAGCCACTAGGATTTCTACGGGATGGCATGTGTATACGGATTACAGGAAACTGAATGAAAATACATGCAAAGACCATTTTCCCCTTCTTTTCATGGATCAAATGCTTGATCGTATTGTAGGGTATGAGTATTACTGTTTCTTGGATGGGTATTCGGGTTATAATTAAATTATGATTGCACCCAATGATCAGGAAAAGACTACTTTTACTTGCCCTTATGGTACTTTTGCCTTTAGAAAGATGCCTTTTGGATTGTGTAATGCGCCTGCTATATTTCAGCATTGTATGATGGTCATATTTGATGGGTTGATAGAAAAGATAATGGAGGTGTTTTTGGATGATTTTTCTGTGTTTGGTTTCTCTTTTGATGTTTGTTTATCTAACCTTGCTATTGTTTTGAAGATATACCAAGAAACTAATCTTGACTTGAATTGGGAGAAGTGCCACTTCATGGTAAGAGATGAGATTGTTCTTGGCCATCATATTTCGGTCAAGGGATTGCAGGTGGATAGAGCAAAGGTGGTGGCAATTGGAAGCTTCCTCCACCTACTAATGAAAGGCGAGTGCGGTCCTTCCTTAGTCACGCTGGTTTTTATAGACGATTCATAAAAGACTTCTCGAAATACTCCAAGCCCTTATCTCATTTACTTGAAAAGGATGTTCCTTTTGTTTTTGATGAAGAATGTCTAACAGCTTTGTTTTGAAAGAGGTGCTTATTACTGCACCTATCTTGATCACACCGGATTGGACTCAGCCTTTTATACTTATGTGTGATGCGAGTGATTTAGCACTTGGAGTGGTGCTTGGGCAGTTGAGGGAAAAGAAGTTCTGCACCATTTACTATACGAGTAAGACTTTGATGATGCGCAAAAGAACTACACGGTGATGGAAAAGGAGTTTCTAGCTGTGGTGTATGCATTCAACAAGTTTCGACAGTATTTGGTTGGCATGAGAACAATAGTGTATACAGATCATTCTTCGTTTCGATACTTGATTGAGAATAAGGAAAAGAAGCCAAGGATCATTAGATGGATTCTTCTTCTATAGGAATTTGATATGAAGATCTGAGATAAGAACGGTACCGAGAATGTTTTGGTAGATCACCTATCAAGGTTGGAGACAAGGGAGCAGTGTGATGATTCTTTTGATTACATTGAAGAGATGTTCCCTGATGAGAAGATAATGGCAGTGCTTGTTGAAGGAGCAGAAAAACATGTGTTGTGGCTACCCAAGGGATGGATCCATGGTATGCGAATTATGTGAATTACATTGCCGTAGGTGAAATTCCGAGAGATCTCAACCGATATCAACTTGCGAAATTCAAGAGGTATGTTGAGACATTTATATGGTATGATCCGTTTATCTACAAGATATGCATGGATTCCATAATCCGTAGGTGTGTGCTCGAGATGGAAATCATTCTTGATTTTTATCATGCACAACCTAACAGGGGGCACTTCGGAGCTCAAAAGACGGCAGCAAAGGTACTTCAATCTGCTCTTTATTGGCCGACTTTGTTTAAAGATTGTGAAACTTATGTGGCGACATGCGATAGATGTCAAAGGATGGGGAACATAAGTTGACGAGATACGATGCCACTTCAGCCAAGCATTGTTGTTGAGATCTTCGACGTATGGGGGATCGATTTAATAGGGCCTTTTTCTCCATCTAATGGATTTCTTTACATTCTTTTAGCAGTGGATTATGTTTCGAAGTGGGTGGAAGCCATTCCCACTCGCGTGAATGATTCAAGGACTGCTTTATCTTTCTTGAAGAAACATATCTTTGCCCGTTATGGAGTTCCTAGAGCATTGATGAGTGATGGAGGGTCTCACTTCGTCAATAAGCTTCTTGAAAAAGGTGCTTAAGGATTATGTAGTCAAACATAGGGTTACTACACCATATCACCCTCAAGCGAATGGGCAAGCTGAAGTCTCCAACCGACAAATGAAGCAAATCTTGGAGAAGGTAGTCGGAACCAATAAGAAGGATTGGGCTATGAAGCTTGATGATGTTTTGTGGGGGTTCCTAACTGCTTATAAGACGGTGTTAGATATGTCACCGTACCAAATCGTCTATGGGAAGCCGTGCCACTTACCCGTGGAGATTTAGCACAAAGCTTTTTGGGCATTGAGGAGTTTGAACTTGTCTTTAAAGGATCAAAAGGAGTTGAAGATGAAAACGAGTGTTGAACACTAATACAACAACTCACTCCAACTAACCATGATTGTTCTTAGATCAATCATGGGCTAGAGCCATTTCGGTAGTTCTAGGGTTATGAAGGTTTCATGAGTTAATTTGTCTTTCATGTGTAAACTCCGTACAACACTACTTGTAGTTTATTTTATATAAGATTGCGCGTTTTTAATCCATACTCACGGTTGTTTTGTGTATCAATAATTGTTGTGTAGAGTCTGAATACATAACATGGTTATTGGTTGAGTGTGTTCACTGCTGAGCAGGGTTTAATGTTATAATTCTAAGTGAAGGGATTCCGAGGTTTTATTAGAACTATCTTATAGAATACTTGTTAATTGAATCATATTCGGGTTAATAAGTAGGATAAAGAGTATAATTTCATAGTACCTATAAAGGGAGATCATATCGGGTTAGAGTACTAAGTGCACGAGAAATAATTGATACTGATAATACCTAGAAAGGGGGTGAATTATATCTCTTGCTGCGAGGATATTCACACGTGTCATACACATATTTACTTGTGTCTATAGAGTGAATTTGCATGGTTTAGTGATGCATCCATAAACCACAAGGCAGAGTCGGACACCATCACACGAAAGTATGTATTAATAATTGGAACTGGATGACCTGACGAACTACCTATCATCTTATTTGATCACAACCTACTATCTCTTCTTCTTGTTATTTTTACTTGTTATTTCGATTGTTATTCGTTACTTAATTCAACACCACAACTATTATATTTCCAACATAGTCTTAGTTTACTAGAACATAATTAAATTAATATTTATCCTTCCCTTGGGTTCGATATATAACTTGGTCACTTTCGAAACTACAATTGATATCCTTCATACTTGAGGATTATTGTGTGTTGAGAAAACGCCTATCAAGTTTCAGGTTTATTAGGACTAATTTTCTTGTTTTACTATTTTAACTCTTATTCTTTTCAGGTGTATGCTCACGAGATCAAAGAAAGGTGAATTAGAACCATATAATCCTGAGATCGGAGCATCATCGAGGAAGAAGAAGAAAAGTAAGAATAAGAACGTAGATCCAACTGAAGCTCTAAACCTTGGAGTTGAAGTTGAAGTGCTAAATTCGCAAATGATTGAAGCTGAAACCGAAGTTAATTTGGAAGAAGTGACAGTCGACATGGCCAACGAAAGGGCCAATCCGAATAATCTAGCCATCCGTGAAGTCTTCAAGAATAATAGGGCTGGAAATTTTGGGCTTCTAGGAGCGAGGGGGGCTAATGTGGATTTCGATCTTTACCCCACTTTTATTAGCATGATAGAAAGGAACTCCTTCGCAGGAGGGTCTTTCGAGGATCCGCAACATCATCTAAATAAGTTCTTGGGCTATGCAAGTACTCAAAAAGACGCAGGAGATCATGAAGATGCGCGGAAGATCCTCTTGTTTAAATTCTCGCTGTCTGAAAAGGCGAGAGATTGGTATGATACTATCAATGCAGCTAAATGCACTACTTGGGAGCAATTGAAGTTGAAGTTCTTAGAGTGATACATGCCACCTTCAAAGGTGTTTAAGATGAAGCAAAACATTAACCAATTTGCTATCGGTAGTATAGAGAAGTTTCATGAAGCGTGGGACAGATTCAAGGACATGCTTCGTAAGTGTCCTCAACATGGGCTATCTAAAGCTCAATAGATCAGCATATTCTACAATGGATTAGACTGTGATTCACGTGTGTTATTGGATGCTTCTTCTAATGGAGCATTGCTTACTAAGTCATCCGTAGAGGCCAAGAAACTTTTTGAAGATATTTCAATGAACTCTAGAGATAGGCCAACTGATAGAGTTAAAGGTACTTACGTCCTTGGAAAAGTGACTAAGGTTGAGCATGCTATGGTGAATACAAGTGGAGAAGATGAGATCGTCTCTAGCTTGTCGAATATCAACATGCTACTTGAGTCTCAACAAAAACAAATCAGCGATATATCTCAGCACGTACCAATCATGCAGCATGAAGTTATGAATGATGGAACGATCCAAGAGGAGATAGAAGAAGCAAACTATGCTATGTGCCAAGGTATTCAAGGAACAAGGTATCAAAATCAGGGCAATCGGAATTAATAGAGGAACTACAACAATCGTTAACCCCCGGGTAATTTCAATAGTCTAGGGGGTCGGAGTTTTTGTGGAGTAATCCTAACAATGCAATTCAACCTCCGATGGGTGTTGATCCGAGTACGAAAGTAGACGAAGGAAAGTCGGGTTTTGAGGATACGGTGAACAGGTACATGACTAGGAATGATGCTAGATTGGATCGTCTTGAGGCCAAATTAGAGAAGAAGATTGATGCAAACTATGAGGATTTGTCAAAGTAAGTGAAGACCTTACATTGTTGATGGGGGAGATGGCAGGAAGTGTTAACAAGCTTACTCAAACTATTGAGAAAGGGAAGCTCCCGTCATCACAAAGTCCTGCAACGCCATCACATAGAGTCCTGCAACGCCATCACATAGAGTCTGGAACATAGTACGAGGGATCGATGAGGTCGGAATCGAAATTTGACACGTCAAGGGCTCAATTCGACCAACACCACATGTTGAATTCAACAGGGGAGGTCAAATTGGACGCTTGGACGTGATTTGGATGTATCAGAGCCTTGATTTGACCAAAATTCAGTCAATTCGACCTGGCCCCCAGGTCAAATTGAGGTCGAATCCACCTTTTTGGAGCAACTCTATTTCGTCAGAAGCCCGATTTGACCAGCAGTCATCCAATTTGACCAGACCTTCAGGTCAAATCGAGGTCTAATCGGAGGCCAAAAATCTTACAGTGAGCCAATTCGACCAGGGGATTTCAATTCGACCAGACCTTCAGGTCAAATCCAGGTCTAATCGGAGATACATGGTGAGAATCGTGTTTCAAGTGTTCAATTCGACCACTATGTGCCCAATTTGACCAAAGCACCTGGTTGAATCGAGGTCGAATTATCTCGTTCCGTACTGGTTTCTTCACCGAACACTCCTCGTGATGTGAACATTACTCCATTGGTTCCGAATGAGCAAAATACTGAGATCATAGCAGAGAAGAAGTGGGAAAGAGCCAAGAGGTTGAGAGCCAAAAAGGATAAAGCGGAGAAGGTCGAGCGTGATGAATGAGGTATTCCCAAAACAAGGATACCTTAGCCATTTCCTTATAAGCTAGTTAAGAAGGGATTAGAAGAAAAGTTCAAGAAGTTTTCAGATATCATGAATAAGATAAGCTTGAGCATTCCTTTCTCTGAGGCAATATTGGAGATGCCGTACTATGCCCGATTCCTTAAGGATATATTGCTGAAGAAGAGAAGCTTGAACGGAGTTGAAATGGTGAACTTGTCTGAAAATTGTAGCTCGATCATCCAAAGGAAGCTGCCACAGAAGATGAAGGATTCGGAAAGCTTCACTATCTTGTGTGAGATTGGAAAGGGGCCGACACGATGAACCTTTTGCGATCTTGGGACAAGCATCAATTTGATGCTATTGTCTATCTTTCAAAGGCTTGGTTTGGGGGAGTTGTCTCCTACAACAGTTGCTCTACAATTGGCGGACATGTCGATGACTTTTCTAAAAGGTATCATTGAAGACGTTCTCGTCAAAGTAGATAAACTTGTCTTTCCTGTGGATTTTCTTATACTTGAGATGGAAGATGACAAGGATAATATCCCTCTTATCTTGGGGAGACCTTTTCTTGCTACTGCTGGGGCCATGATTGATGTTCAAAAGGGGGAGCATTGGTTGCAGATGAATAAAGAAGAGGTCTTATTCAACCTTGATAAAGCAATGAAGATGCCTATGGAGTCACAATGTAATAGTATTGATGTGGTGGAGGAGATTGTGAGGGAAGAAATATCTTTGATCCTGTCTAAGGACCCTCTTGAGACATGCTTGATGGAGTCTTTTACTTATCCCATTACAGAGCTTGATGATCATTCCAATGAGGAATCTATTGAATATCTTGAAAACTTACTTGCTTTGGGTGATGCCAGGTATGAATTATCTAAGGTTGAGAAGAAGGATGTAGACAAAGGAAGAGAAGATGATGCCTACTTGAAGCCTCCTAACTTACCACCGGATACCCACAAATTTGAAAGCCCTTTCTCTCGTTCTTTATTTTGTGATCAACTTTATCCTGACTTTGATCATAATGGTGATAGGAGTGATTCCGAAATTGAGTGGAAAATTGATAGGAATGAGACGATAAAGCTTGAGAAAGGAGATTCTACGAATCGTATGGTGCCTAAGAAAGGTAAGGTGGTAAGTGTGGATGATAAGAGGGGGAGAAAGTATTGGAAGGTAAAGATGAAAGAAGATCGCCCTCTTAGTCAGTAGTCTACATATTTTGCATTCCGTCGTGACTCTCCGACGTTAAACAAGAGTGCCTGTTGGGGGCTTTTCCTCCCATTTTATTGCTTTATTTCATTCGTGTGAGTAAGAAATTTTTATATTTGAAGTGCTTACTTATCAGCAATTACATCTCTTTGCAAACTTAGTTTCGATTATAGTTTCTACTAAGTTTGGGGGTGTGATGTACTTACCTCAATAAGCACCGATAGTATAATCTTTTCTTTTTAACATTTGTTAGGAGAGTTGATTTTTGCTGCATATTTAAAACTTTAACCGGTTTTTATGTGTCGATTTTTTTGTAACTTGCCTAATGTTTAATGGTGTTTTGTTCTGTGTTTTGAGTTGTTTGCGGAGTTACTCATGAATGTTAAGTTTTAGGATTGATTCTTGATGAAGTTATGCTCTATTTTGGTACCTAATGTTTGTTTTTAAGCTTGAAGTGTGTAGGGGATGAAGAACACTCGATTTTGGAGCATCAGAGAGCCAATTCGACCAGGGAGCATGGTCGAATCCAAGCGTACAGGTCGAATCTAGGGGCAAAATTGTCCAGTAGCCCAATTCAACCCGAGGCATGGCAATTCGACCTGAGGCCCAGGTCGAATCGGAATGTGAAATCTTCCAGTGAGCCAATTCAACCACGACTGTTTCAATTTGACCAGCAGCTCAGGTCGAATTGAGGTTGAATTGAGGACCTGAAACTTACAGTGTGTGGATTCGACCTGAGGCATGTCAATTCGACCAGAGGACCAGGTCGAATTGAGGTCAAATTGTGCTATGTATTGTCATATTTGATCATCTCAGATGTGGATTGTGAGGAGTGACTATGATGCATGAGTTGGAATTTGTAGAGAAGCTTGTATGATTGATTTTGATATATGGGTTTTTGGATTTGTGCAGTCATATGTTCATGTGTTAATTTTAATTGATGAGAAGCATGTATAATTTGATAAGTATGTTGAGTTCTTGTGGAATTGATCTTGATTATGTGCTATAAGGAGTACTTAGGATTCTATTTACCCATGTGAGGATTTGAGCCTTTTAATCATGCTTGATCATGATAGTTTATTCTTGAGAGAATCATTCATATGAACGTATTCTAGTACTTGACTTGGAGTCTTGTGTGAGACTTACAATGGGTGAATTGTTAGGACATGATCTTAGGCCATCCTTGATTAATTGAGTTACTTAGCCAAATTTACCCTTCCTGTTGATTATGTATATCTTTGGTAGCCCTGTTTGAGCCTTTAAAAGCTTTTTCTTTGGCAAGCTGAATAAAAGAGCCTTATTTAACCTTTACTTGAGATTTGTTAAATACCCTATTCATTGGTAGAGAGTTGAGGTGAATAAGTGTTGAAAGAGGAAGAAGGAAGATAGAATGTGGTTGAGTAAAGTAAGAGAAGTGTACGGTTAAATCTTGTTTAGGGGTAGTGCCTGAAACTGGTACCTCGATTGCTGTAAAAAAGGGTAGTGCCTACAACCGGTACCCGAGTTATCAAAAGAAGAATGATGTTGATGCAAGGAAGAGAAGGAAATTCAAAAATTGCAAGTACAAGAGAAGAAATTGGAGGAGGATATATAGCCGAATGAAGAAAGAAAGAACCTCCAAGGTGACTCTCTACTAGTGTTTGAGTCAATTTATCTAAACTTTCCTACCCTTTCCAAAGAGCCAACATTACAACCCAAAGACAAGTCCTTTGTGATCCTAGTCATTAGTTGATTGTGAGTTGATTTTTGAGACCCTTGCCAAGCTTATGGTTACACGTTCATATGGATTGAGTATGAGCATATACACTAACCTGTTAAGTGCGATTAGCACTTGAGTGAGTTAGTAAACACGTAACTAGTGAGCTAGATGACTTAGTACTCCGAATGATAATATGATTGAGTGATGTTTTGCATGAATGATATGTATGATGCAGGAATACTTGTTTTTAATTGATGAAGTTTCATGTGTAATATGTTTTGTACTTGGTGATTCTTTTGAATTATACACGACTCCTTGGTTTGATTGCGTTGCTTCGAGACGAGCAACATGTAAGTTTGGAGGTTTGATGAGTGTGTTAATTCACGAATCTTGCACCTAGATTTGTGCTATTATGAAGTGTTTGAAGGATGAAATCAGTTGTAAATCGATATATATTGTATGAAGTCACGAATCAGGTATTGTTGAAGCCGATTGAGTGGTTTTTCGAAGGAAATTGGAGTGGAAGAGTTAAAAACTGAAGAAGGAAAGTCGAGACCATCCGCTGGGTGAAGCAGGAGTGCAATTCGACCTGAAGGGGATCGATTCGACCAGCCCTTCAGGTCGAATTGGCAGCACAACATGTACAGAAGGTGGATTCAATCATGACAGGGGTGATTCGACCTGGGATCAGGTCGAATCGAGGTCGAATTGGCTGGCGGAAATATGATTCGACCTTGTCACTTCGATTCAACCAGGACAGTTGGTCGAATCGAGCACTTGGGACTTACAGTGTCCCAATTCAACCTGTGATTCGACTTGGAGGAGTCAATTCGACTTGTTGCTGAAGTCGAATTGAGGCTATGGAACTTACCATATCCGTATTTTTACACCATCAATGCGTGTGATCACTTAAAAAGCCCATTCCAAACCCATGATACGTGATTACAAGTATAAAAGAAGGCTTATGCATGATCTATCAGAGGATATCGATCGTCCATCATTCGGACGGGCTGTGACAGAGGTTCCACTGGAAATTCAAGTAAGATTGGTCCAACTAATCTTGATTGTTCTTAGATCAATCATGGGCTAGAGCCGCTTCGGTAGTTCTAGAGTTATGAAGGTTTCATGAGTTAATTTGTCTTTCGTGTGTAAACTCCATACAACACTACTTGTGGTTTATTTTATATAAGATTGCACATTTTTAATCCATACTCATAGTCGTTTTGTGCATCAATAATTATTGTGTAGAGTCTGAATACATAACATGGTTATTGGTTGAGTGCGATCACTACTGAGCAGGGTTTAATGTTATAATTCTAAGTGAAGGGATTCTGAGGTTCTATTAGAACTATCTTATATGAATACTTGTTAATTGAATCATATTCGGGTTAATAAGTAGGATAAATAGTATAATTTCATAGTACCTATAAAGGGAGATCATATCGGGTTAGAGTACTAAGTGCACGGGAAATAATTGATACTGATAGTACCTAGAAAGGGAGTGAATTATTTGTCTTGCTCCGAAGATATTCACATATATCATACACATATTTACTTGTGTCTATAGAGTGAATTTGCATGGTTTAGTGATGCATCAATAAACCACAAGACAGAGTCAGATACCGTCACACGAAAGTATGAATTAATAAGTGAAACTGGATGACCTGACAAACTACCTATTATCTTACTTGATCACAACCTACTATCTCTTCTTCTTTTTATTTTTACTTGTTATTTCGATTTTTATTCGTTACTTAATTCAACACCACAACTATTATATGTCCAACATAGTCTTAGTTTACTAGAACATAATTAAATTAATATTTATCCGTCCCTTGGGTTCGATATATAACTTGGTCACCTTCGAAACTACAATTGATATCCTTCATACTTGAGGATTAATTGTGTATTGAGAAAATCTCTTTGCAAATTCTAAATCAGTCGGGTAGGAGTTATACAGTTTTTTCAAAGGTCCCTCTTTGCTATTTACTAATCTGTTGGGTAGGAGTTCCACAGTGGGGATGGTCAGTTGGTCGGTCTGGTGGTTGGTTAATAGTTCCAATGTCTACCAACCCACATATCATCGATTGGTCGCCCTATAAACTAACAGTGAGATTACATTTTATCGCGTCTATTTTTTAAAGGTCTCCCTTTAGAATTTCTGGATCAGTCGAGTAGAAGTTCCAAAGGTCTCCCTTTACTATTTCTAGATAAGTCGACTAGAAGTTCCACATCAAGGTTGGTCGGTTGGTCGATCTGGTGATCGGTTAATAGTTCTAATATCTACCGACCCACATATCATCGATCGATCACCTAGTAAAATTGATAGTGATATTATTTTTTATCACGTCTATTTTCCAAAGACCCCCTTTGCTATTTCTCGATCAGTCGGGTAGGAGTCTACAATAGGGTTAGTTGGTTGGTCGGTCTGGTGATCGGTTAATAATTTCAATATCTACCGACCCATATATCATCGACCGATCGCCCTATAAACATGATATTGAGATTACACTTTATCGAGTCTATTTTTCAAAGGTCTCTCTTTGCTATTTTTAGTTTAGTAGGGTAGGAGTTCTATAGTTTATCCAAAGATCACCCTTTGCTATTTCTAGATCAGTCGGGTTGGAGTTCCACAGTAGGGTTGGTTGGTTGGTAGGTCTGGTGGTCGGTTAATAGATCTAATGTCTACCGACCTACATATTATTGATCGATCGCCTTGAAACTTGATAGTGAGATTACTTTTTATCACGTTTATTTTCCGAAGGTCCCCTTTGCTATTTCTCGATCAGTCGGGACAGAGTTCTACAGTAGGGTTGATCGATTGGTCGATCTGATAGTCGGTTAATAGTTCCAATATCTATCGACCCACATATCATCGACCGATCGCCTATTAAACTTGATAGTGATATTACTTTTTATCACGTCTATTTTCAGAAGGCCCCCTTTGCTATTTCTCGATCAGTCGGGTAGGAGTTCTATAGTAGGGTTAGTCGGTTGGTCTGTCCGGTGGTCAGTTAACAGTTCCAATATCTAACGACCCAATATCATCGACCGATCACCCTGTAAACATGATAATGAGATTACATATTATCGCGTATATTTTTCAAAGGTCTCCATTTGCTATTTCTAGATTAGTCGAGTAGGAGTTCTACAGTTTATCCAAAGGTCATCCTTTAATATTTCTTGATCAGTCGGGTTGGAGTTTCATAGTAGGGTTGGTCGGTTGGTATGTCTGGTGGTCGGTGAATAGATCCAATGTCTACCGACCTACATATCATTGATCGATCGCCTTGAAACTTGATAGTGAGATTACTTTTTATCACGTCTATTTTCCAAAGGTCCCCTTTGCTATTTCTCGATCAGTCGGGAAGGAGTTCTACAGTAGGGTTGATCAATTGGTCGATCTGATGGTCGGCCAATAGTTCCAATGTCTACCGACGAACATATTATTGATCGATTGCCCTGTAAACTTGATAATGAGAATACTTTTTATCGCGTCTATTTTCCAAAGGTCAGTCACCCAGTGCTATTTCTAGATCTATCGGGTAGGAGTTCTACAGTAGGGTTGGTCGGTCTGTTGGTCGGTTAATAGTTCCAATATCTACCGACCCACATATCATCGATCGATCTCCTTCTTAACTTGATAATAAGATTACTTTTTATAACGTATATTTTCCCAAGGCCCCCATTTGCTTTTTCTAGATCAGTCGGGTAGGAGTTCTACAGTAGGGTTGGTTGGTTGGTCGGTCTAGTGGTCGGTTAACTGTTCCAATGCCTACCGACCCACATATCATCGACATATCACCCTGTAAAATTGATAATGAGATTTCTTTTTATCGTGTCTATTTTCAAAACGCCCTCCTTTGCTATTTCTATTTATTTTCCTCCTTTATCATGATACACATTTCCTACTTCAAGATGCTGAATTCCGTCATCATGATATATATTTCCTTCAACATGATGCTTGTTTCCTACATCATGATACATGTACCCATTATTGTGATACTCATTTCCTACATCATGAAACTCATTTCATTCATCATGATACATATTTCCTTCATAATGATGCTAATTTCATACATCACGATGCAAACATCATCATGATGCTCATTTCCATCATCATAATGCATATTTTCGTCATCAAGATACTCATTTCCTTCATCATGATGTTTACTTTCATCATCATCATGCATCAATCCCTTAACATGATGCTTATTTCCTTCATCATGATACATAAATCCTTCATCATGATGCGCATTTCCGTCATCATGATGCATGTTTTATTAAACATGATGCTCATTTCATACATCATGACGCTCATTTCTTTCATCATGATGCATATTTTCCTTTATCATGAAGCACATTTCCTACGTCACGATGAATATTTTCATCATAATGATGCTCATTTCCTTCATCATGATGCTCATTTCTTACATCACGATTCCTATTTCCATCTTCATGATGCTCATTTCTTTCATCTTGATGATTATTTCCTTCATCATTATGGTCATTTCCTTCACTATGATGCTAATTTCCTTAATTATTATCCATAATTCCTTCATCATGATGCTTATTTCCTACACTATGATGCTCATTTTCTTCATCATGATGCATGTTTCTTTCATCACAATGGGTATTTCCTTCATCATGATGCCCAATTCCTACGTCATGATGCTCATTTCTTCATCATGATTCATATTTCCTTTATCATGATACTCATTTCCTTCATCATAATGCTCATTTCCTTCATCATGATATATATTTCCTTCATCAAGATGATCATTTTCTACGTCATTATGGTCATTTCTTAATCATGATGCTAATTTCATTTATCTTAATGCATATTTCAGTCATCATGATGCTCATTTCCTCTCATTTCCTACAAAATTTTATATATTTCCTTCATCATGCTGAGCATTTCCTTCATCGTGATGCTCATTTCCTACGTCATTATGATCATTTCCTTCATCATGATACATGTATTCTTCATATGATGCTAATATACTTTATCATGATGCGTATTTCGTTCATCCTGATACTCATTTCCTACAAAATAATGCTCATTTCATTCATAATTATGTTCATTTTCTACATCACGATGCTCATTTTCTACTTCATGATGCAAATTTTTTCATAATGATGCTCATTTTCAACATCATGATGAATGAATCTTTCATCATGATGCTCATTTCGTTCGTCAATATGCGTATTTCATACATCATGATGCTCATTTCCTTCGTCATGATGATTAATTCCAACGTCATTATGGTCATTTCCTTCATCATGATGCTCATTCCATTCATAATGATGCATATTTCCTTAATCATGACACTTATTTCCTATATGATGATACTTATTTCCTTCATCATGATGCATATTTCCTTCATCATGATTCATATTTCCTTTATCAAGATACTCATATCCTTCATCATGATGTATATTACCTTCATCGTGATTATCATTTCCTAAGTCATTATAGTCATTTCCTTAGTCATGATGCTCATTTCATTAATCATTATGCATATTTTATTCAACATGATGATCATTTCCTTCATTTTGATGCTCAATTCCTACATCATCGTGCTCATTTTCTTCATCATTATGCATGTTTTATTCATCATGATGCTCATTTCATTCATCATGACACTAATTTCCTTTATCGTGATGCATATTTCATTCATCATGATACTCATTTTCTTCATAATGATGCTCATTTCAATCATCCTGATGCTCATTTCGATCATCATGATGCATATTTCCTTATTCATGATTCTCTTTTCTACGTCATGATGCTTATTTCCTTCATCATGTTGCTCATTTCCTTCATCATGATACTTATTTCCTTCATCATGATGCAAAAATCCTTCATCATAATGCTAATTTCCTTCATCATGATGCTCATTTACCATATCATGATGTTCATTTCCTTCATCATGATGTATATTTCCTTCATCAAGATGATCATTACCCAAGTTATTGTGGTCATTTCTTAATCGTGATGCTCATTTCATTCATCATGATGCCCATTTCCATAATCATGTGGATCATTTCCAACGTCATGATGCTCATTTAATTCAAAATGTTCATATTTTCTTCATAATGGTGCTCATTTCCTACATATGCTGCATATTTCCTTCATCATTATGCTCATTTCCAACGTCATGATGATCATTCCTTCATCATGATGCAAATTTTCATCATAATGATGCTCATTTCAATCATCATGATGCGTAAATCCTTTATCATGATGCTCATTTCGTTCATCAATATGCATATTTCGTGTATCATGATGCTCATTTCCTATAACATGACGCTCATTTCCTTCATCATGATGATTAATTCCGACCTCATTATGGTCATTTCCTTCATCACGATGCTCATTTCGTTCATCTTGACTATATTTCCTTCATCATGTTGCTTATTTCCTTCATGATAATGCTCATTTAATTCGTCATGATACATATTTTCTTCATCATGGTGCTCATTTCCTTCATCATGATGCTCATTTCCTTCATCATCATGTATATTTTCTTCATCATGATGCTCATTCCCTACATTATGCTGTGTATTTCTTTAATCATTATGCTCATATCCAACATCATGATGCTCATTTCTTTAATCATTATGCAAATTTTCATTATAATGATACTCATTTCCATCGTCACTATATATTAAATCCATCATTATGATGATAATTTCGTTCGTTGTTTGCATATTTTATTTATCATGACGCTCATTTCCTTCATCATGATGGTTAATTCCAACGTCATTATGGTCATTTCCTTTATCATGATGTTTATTTCATTCGTCATGATACATATTTCCTTCTTCTTGATGCTCATTTCCTACATCATGATGCTCATTTCCTACATCAAGACGCTCATTTCCTACATCATGATGCCTATTTCCATCATCATGATGCATAAATCCTTCATCAAAAAGCTTATTTCCTTCATCATAATGCTCATTTCTATCATCATGATGCTTGTTTCTTTCATCATGATGCTCATTTCCTACGTCATGATGCTAATTTCCTTCATCATGAGCTCATTTCTTTCATCATGACGCTCATTTCTTTCATCATAATGCTCGTTTCCTTCATCACGATGCTCATTTCCTTCGTCATGATGCAAATATCCTTTATCATGATGCTTATTTCCTTCATCTTGATGATTATTTCCTATATCATTAGAGTCATTTCCTTCATTATGATGCTCATTTCCTTCATCATTATGCGTATTTCTTTCATCATAATGCTTTTTTCCTACATTATAATGCTCATTTCCTTCATCACGATCCATATCTCTTTCATCATATTGCATATTTCCATCATCATGAAGCTCATTTCCTACATAATGATGTATGATTTCTACATCATGATGCACATTTCCTACATCATAATGCTTACTTTATTTCTCATGATGTATATTTCCTTCATCATGATGCTCATTTCCTACATTATGATCATTTCCCTAATCATGATGCTCATTTCTTTCATTATATTGCATATTTTCTTCATTATGATACACATTTCCTACCTTATGATGCTCATTTCTTCCTCATGATGCATATTTCCTACATCATGATATTAATTTCCGACATCATTATGGTCATTTCCTTCATCGTGATGATCATTTCTTTCACCATGATGCATAGTTCCATCATAATGATGCTCATTTCATACAATATTATGCTCATTTCCTTCATCACGATGCATGTTTCAATCATCATAATGCTAATTTCCTACATCATGATGCTCATTTCGTTAATCATAAAGGATATTTCCCTTACCATGATGCTCATTTCCTTCATCGTGAAAAATATTTCCTTTATCAAGATTCTCATTTCTTTTATCACGATGCTCATTTCCTTCATGATGATGTTCATTTCCTATATCATGCTGCATAATTTCTTTTTCATTATGATTATTTCCATTATGATCAGTTCCTTCATCATGTTGCTCATTTCGTTCATTATTATGCGTATTTCCTTTATCATGATAATCTTTTCCTACATCATGATGCTCATTTCCTTCATCATAATAATTGATTCCGACGTCAATATGTTAATTTTCTTCATCTCGTTGCTCATTTAATTCAAAATATTGCATATTTCCTTCATTATGATGCTCATTACCTAAATCATGATGCATGTTTCCTTCTTTGTGATGCACATTTCAAACATCGTGAAACTCATTTCATTCGTCATGATGCATATTTCATTCATAATGATGCTCATTTCCTACATCATTATGCTTATTTCCTTCATCAGGATGCATATTTTCCTTCATCATGATGCTCATTTCCATCATCATAATGCCCACTTCCTTCATTATGATGCCATTTCCTACATAACGATGCATATTTCCATATTCATGATGCTCATTTCCTTTGTCATGATGCATATTTTCTTTATCACGATGCTCATTTCCTTCATCGTGATGCACATTTCCTTCATCATGATGCTCATTTCGTTCATCTTGATGATCATTTCCTACATCATTACGGTCATTTCCTTCATTATGATGCTAATTTCTTTCATCGTATTACGTATTTCCTTCATCATGATACTTACTTCCTATATTATGATGCTCATTTCCTTCATCATGATGCACATTTCTTTCATCATAATGCATATTTCCTTCATCATGATGCTCATTTCTATCATCATGATGCTTGTTTACTTCATCATGATACTCATTTCCTACTTCATGATGCTCATTTCCTTTATCATGATGCATATTTTCCTTCATTATGATGCTCATTTCCTAAATCACGATACATATTTCCATCATCAAGATGCTCATTTCCTTGATCATGACGCTCATTTCTTTCATCATGATGCATATTTCCTTTATCACGATGTTCATTCCTTCATCATGATGCGTATTTCCTTTATCATGATGCTTATTTCATTCATCTTGATGATCATCTCCTACATCATTATGGTCATTTCTTTCATTATGATGCTCATTTCCTTCATCATTATACGTATTTCTTTCATCATAATGCTATTTTCCTATATTATGATGCACATTTCCTTCATCATGATGCATGTTTCTTTCATCATATTGCATATTTCCTTTATCATGATGCTCATTTCGTATATAATGATGCATGATTTCTACATCATGATGCACATTTCCCACATCATAATGCTTTTTTCATTTCTCATGATGCAAATTTCCTTAATCATGATGCTCATTTCTTACATCATGATGCATATTTCCATGATCATGTTGCTCATTTCCATAATCATGATGATTATTTCCCTCATCATGATGCTCATTTCTTTCATTATATTGCATATTTTCTTCATCATGATACGCATTTCCTACCTTATGATGCTCATTTCCTTCTTCATGATGCATATTTCTTACATCATGATATTAATTTTCTACATCATTATTGTCATTTCCTTCATATTTCTTCACCATGATGCGTAGTTCCATCATAATGATGCTCATTTCATACATTATTATGCTCATTCCCTTCATCATGTTGCATGTTTTTATCATCATAATGATAATATCCTACATCATGATGCTCATTTCGTTCATCATGATGGACATTTCCCTTATAATGATGCTCATTTCCTACATCATAAAAAATATTTCCTTTATCAAGATTCTCATTTCTTTTATCATGATGCTCATTTCCTTTATCATGATGCTCATTTCCTAAATCATGCTGCATATTTTCTTATTAATTATGCTTATTTTCATCATCATGATGATCAGTTCCTTCATCATGATACTAATTTTCTTTATAACGATGCTTATTTCCATCATCATGATGCACAAATAGTTCATCATGATGCTAATTTTGTACATTATTATGCGTATTTCCTTTATCATAAAACTCATTTCCTACATCATGATGCTCATTTCCTTTATCATGATGATTGATTTGGACGTCATTATGGTCATTTCTCTCATCTCAATGCTCATTTAATTCATCATGATGCATATTTCCTTCATCTCGTTGCTCATTTCCTACATGATGATGTATGTTTCCTTCTTTGTGATGCTCATTTCCTACATCGTGAAACTCATTTCATTTATCATGATGCATATTTCCTTCATTATGATGCTCATTTCATACATCATGATTGTCACGCCCCGACCCCAGACAGAACGCGACAACCGCCACGTTAACCATAAATTTTGCAGAATGGGTGCACTCCACTCCACAAAGTTTATAGAAAACGTAAGGCTTGCTATCAAGTACCTGTAGAACTGAACAACTGATAACAACGGGTACAACCCGAGGACATCATCTCATAAAGTATCAACAAGGATTTACAAAGGTACAAAATACAACGGTGTAACTTAGTTTAAAGAAAATATACATGAACGATATAACATCGCGAAGGTACAAAAAGAACATCAAGGGGGTCACCAAATATAAACTATATAATCTCGCCAATGAATCCGTCAATTTACATAAAAGAGGAAGTACCCAAAACACGGATTGGATGACGAGCAAACGATAGGCAAACCTCCAACCAAAACGATATCAACAGCCTGAAAAGGAAAGAATGATGGGGGTGAGCAAAACCACTAGCTCAGTGAGGTGATAAGCCGGTCACCCCGACCCTTATACGAAGCATGTATTCCACTCGCGGTTCATAACATAAAATCCCACATTTCGTCTCACAATAACTATTTCTCACTCAGTGTACATATTAATGAAAATAAAAACCTTAGTGCACATTTACGAATAACACAATTTGTTCAAACAACATGTTATCACATAAAAGACGCGTGGGTAGTCAATATCCTCCTCGAACTGAGCTCTCCGTCGAGAGACAGTCCAAGCCCGTCACCGTTACTCTAGATAAAATGCACATTAATATTCTTTCTCAACGCCAAGTGCTAAAGTTCACAATTCAATATCGACTGAATACTTGAAATGATCAAACATATAAACATATATGACATGCATGTCCCACACCGGTGACGTTGACTGAGCCTATAATAGACTAATCCATCTAACGATCACCCTCCAGAGTATCAGTATTTGGCAAATGGACAGGTGCCCCGTTAGATCTAACTCACGCGGGTTTGCCAATCCCGGGCAACTTGGTTGTCACTCTAACTCACCCGAACCGCGACAATTCGGGCTACTTAATCAATGTCGCTCCAACTCACCCGAACCGTGACCAATTCGGGCTACTTAACCTTGGTACCAGGCATACATATGCATGTGCATCATAAGATGAATAACGACTCAAGTTAGAGTCTTAATAGCACACAAGAATAACCAGAAATCAATTCTCAAATAATTCACAATAAATGTTATCAGATACCGAGCCGGCAAGACTCTTCAACATAAGTTAAAATCAATAATACTCATAAAATGGCTAACAGGACTCTAACCAGAGAAATCGAGCCAACCAGGCTCTTTACCACATAACACAATACCAAATAATTTTCTTATCAATTAACTAAAACTAAAATAAATGCACATTTATCGAGGGTCCACACTTCCCACAAGAGAAGGCGTTCCCGAATTATCAACTCACAAGGAAGTGATTAACTCTCTCCGGAATCTGAAGTCGGTCCCTTACTCTTCGTCGATGGTTCTTTACCTAGAAAGGAGATGAGCAATTAAAGACAAATTAAATATAACTAACTATTAGCGGTAACATCCCTTTCATTGCTAAAAACAAATCCTAATCGATTTCGAACGAGTCGATATTAAATAAAAAAATAGAATGTAACTCCTTAACATCAGTTCCCAATCCCACATAACCCGTTTCAATACATTAACTAGACGAAACGATAGAAAATAAGTTTGAATTCGACATAAAAATTCTGAAATTTTCCTGCTAGCGGCAGTTTACGAGAAAAATCATAACTAATTGTAGAATATTCAGATTGAGGCGTTTCAAGTGGCTACGGAAAGCTAACGAGTTCAGCTATGTAAAGAAATTAAGTTTGCAAAGTTTCGAGGGCAATAGCTATCTCAAAATCAGTTCGAACAGTCTGCAAATTACCCACATACCAAAAAGAAAAACCCCACAAAATTACAAAATTATGGAAGAAGGAAGCTTAATTCACACACCACTTACCTCAAAACAACTTAAAAACCACCTAGGATGAGGGTTGTAAGGGAGAATTTGGTCAACAAGGGTTTCTCCTCTTCCTCTCTTCTTTCCCCTCTTTTGCTTTTCTTCTCCCGTTCTTCTCTCTCTTTTTTTTTTTTAACTTTAGTCTTACTAATTATATATCAGGCCATTTAAGTGGGCTGAAACTTTGGGCCACAAAATAAATAAATAAATAAGTTTGGGCTTTCTAAAAAAAATCTAGTTGGGCTTAATTGGGCTGGCCTTTTGGGCCATAAAATAAATAAATAGGTTTTGGGCTTTCTAAAAAACATATAGTTGGGCTAAGTTAGGGCTGGCCTTTTGGGCCATAAAAATAAATAAATAGGTTTTGGGCTTTCTACAAAAAAAATCCTAGTTGAGCTAAGATATTATAATGATGCTCATTTCTTTAATCATGATGGATATTTTCTTTCATCATGATGCTCATTTTCTATATCACGATGCATATTTCCGTCATCATGATGCTCATTTCCTTCATCATTATGCTATTTCTTACATCATGATGCATATTTCCATATTCATGATGGTCATTTCCTACATCATGATGCATATTTCCTTTAACACGATGCTCATTCCCTTCGTTATGATGCACATTTCCTTTGTCATGATGCTCATTTCGTTCTTCTTGATGATCATTTCCTACATCATTATGGTCATTTCCTTCATTAAGATGCTATATTCTTTCATCATATTATGTATTTCCTTCATCATGATACTTACTTCCTATATTATGATGCTTATTTCCTTCATCATGATGCACGTTTCTTTCATCGTAATGCATATTTCCTTCTTCATGATGCTCATTTTCTACATCATGATGCATGTTTTCTACATCATGATGCACAATTCCTTCATCAAAATGCATACTTCATTCATCATTATGCACATTTCTATCATCATAATGCTCATTTCCTACATCATGATGCATATTTCTATTATCATGATGTTTATTTCATTCATCTTGATGATTATTTCCCTCAACATGATTCTCATTTCCTTCATCATAATGCATATTTTCATCATCATGATACTCATTTCCTATATCTTGATGCTAATTTTCTTTATCATGATGCATATTTCCTTCATCATGATGATAATTTCCTACATCATTATGGTCATTTCCATCATCGATGCTCATTTCCTTCATCATGTTGCGTATTTTCATCATAATGATTCTCATTTCCTACACTATTATGCTCATTTCCTTCATCATGATGCATGTTTCCATCATCATAATGCTAATTTCCTACATCATGAAGCTCATTTTATACATCATGATGCATAATTCATTCATCATGATACTATTTCCTACGTCATAATGAGCATTTCCCTCATCATGAAATTCATTTCATTCATCATGATGCTCATTTACATCATCATGATGATTGTTTCCATAATCATGATGCTCATTTCGTTCATCATGATGCTCATTTCGTTCATCATGATGCATATTTCCTTCGTCATGATGCTCTTATCCCAACATCATGATGCATATTTCCTTTATCATGATACTTATTTCCTTTATAAAAGATGCTCATTTCCTTCATTATAATGTATGTTTTATTCATCATGATGCTCATTTCTTCATCATGATTTATATTTCCTTTATAATGATACTCTTTATCTACATCGTGATACTCATTCCCTACATCATGATGCTCATTTCCATCATTATGATGCTCATTTCCTTCATCATGATGCTCATTGTCACAATCGTGATGCTCATTCCTTCTTCATGATGCGTATTTCCTTCTTCACGATGCTTATTTCTTAAATCATAAAGCTTATATTCTTCATCATGATTTTCATTTCCATCATTATGATGCATAAATCCTTCATCATGATGCTCATATACTTCATCAAGATGCATATGTCTTTCATCATGATGCTCATATACTCATTTCCTTCATTATGATGCATATTTCATTCATCATGATATTCATTTCCCTCATCATGATGCTAATTTCCTTCATCACGATGCTCATTTCCTAAATCATGAAGCTCATTTCCAAAACCATGCTGCTTATTTTCTTCAACATGATGATTAATTCCGACTTCATTATGGTCATTTCCTACATCTTGATGCTCATTTTTATTATCATGATGCATATTTCCTTAATCATAATTCTCTTTCCTAAGTAATGATGCTTATTTCCCTTTTCATGTTGCTAATTTCCTTCATCATGATGCTTATTTCCTTTATCACGATGCTCATTTCCTTTGTCGTGATGCATATTTCCTTCATCATGATGCATGTTTTTTCATCATATTAAATATTTCATTCATCATGATGCTCATTTCCTGCATAATGATGTATGATTTCTACATAATGATGCATATTTCCTACATCATAATGCTTACTTCATTTCTCATGATACAAATTTCCTTTATCATGATACTCATTTCCTACATCATGATGCTCATTTTCTTCATCATGATGATTGATTTCGACGTCTTATGGTCATTTCTTTCATCTCAATGCTCATTTAATTCATCATGATGCATATTTCCTTCATTACGATGCTCATTTCCTACATCATGATGCATGTTTCCTTCTTTGTGATGCTCATTCCCTACATCGTGAAACTCATTTCATTCATCATGATGCATATTTCCTTCATCATGATGCTCATTTCATATATCATGATGCTCATTTCCTTCATCATGATGCATATTTTCCTTCATCGTGATGCTCATTTCCTATATCACGATGCATATTTCCATCATCATGATGCTCATTTGCTTCATCATGATGCTATTTCATACATCACGATGCATATTTCCATATTCATGATGGTCATTTCCTTCATCATGATGCATATTTCCTTTAACACGATGCTCATTTCCTTCGTTGTGATGCACATTTCCTTCATCACGATGCTCATTTCATTCATCTTGATGATCATTTCCTACATCATTATGGTCATTTTCTTTATTAAGATGCTAATTTCTCTCATCATATTACATATTTCCCTCATCATGATACTTACTTCCTATATTATGATGCTCATTTATTTCATCATGTTGCACGTTTCTTTCATCATAATGCAAATTTCCTTCATCATGATGCTCTTTTCCTACATCATGATGCATGTTTTCTACATCATGATGCACAATTCCTTCATCAAAATGCATACTTCATTCATCATTATGCACATTTCCTTAATCATAATACTCATTTCCTACATCATGATGCATATTTCTATCATAATGATGAATATTTCCATCATCTTGATGATCATTTCCCTCACCATGATGCTCATTTCCTTCATCATAATGCATATTTTCTTCATCATGATACACATTTCCAATATCTTGATGCTCATTTTCTTTATCATGATGCATATTTCCTTCATCATGATGATAATTTCCTACATCATTATGGTCATTTCCATCATCGATTCTCATTTCCTTCATCATGTTGCGTATTTTCATCATAATGATTCTCATTTCCTACATAATTATGCTCATTTTCTTCATCATGATGCATGTTTCCATCATCGTAATGCTAATTTCCTACATCATGAAGCTCATTTTATACATCATGATGCATAATTCAATCATCATGATACTCATTTCCCACATCATAATAACAATCATCATACTAATTCCCTACATCATGATGCTCATTTCGTTCATCATGATGCATATTTCCTTAGTCATGATGCTCTTATCCCAACATCATGATGCATATTTCCTTTATCATGATACTCATTTCCTTTATCATGATGCTCATTTCCATCATTATGATGGGTGTTTTCTTCATCATAATGCTCATTTCTTCATCATGATTTATATTTCCTTTATAATGATACTCTTTATCTACATCGTGATGCTCATTCCCTACATCATGATGCTCATTTCCATCATTATGATGCTCATTTCCTTCATCATGATGCTCATTGTCACAATCGTGATGCTCATTTCCTTCTTCATGATGCGTATTTCCTTCATCACGATGCTTATTTCTTAAATCATAAAGCTTATATTCTTCATCATGATTCTTATTTCCATCATCATGATGCATAATCCTTCATCATGATGCTCATATACTTCATCATGACGCTCATTTCCTTCGTCATGATGCATATTTCGTTTATCATGATACTCATTTCCCTCATCATGATGCTAATTTCCATCATCATGATGCTCCTTTCCTAAATCATGAAGCTCATTTCCAAAACCATTATGTTTATTTTCTTCATCATGATGATTAATTCCGACGTCCTGATGCTCATTTCCATTATTATGATGCATATTTCCTTAATCATAATTCTCTTTCCTAAGTAATGATGCTTCTTTTCTTTTTCATGTTGCACATTTCATTCATCATGATGCTTATTCCCTTTATCACGATGCTCATTTCCTTCGTCGTGATGCATATTTCCTTCATCATGATGCATGTTTTTCATCATATTGCATATTTCCTTCATCATGATGCCCATTTTCCTACATAATGATGTATGATTTCTACATAATGATGCACATTTCCTACATCATAATGCTTACTTCATTTCTCATGATGCAAATTTTCTTAATCATGATGCTCATTTCCTACATCATGATGCTTATTTCCATGATCATGTTGCTCATTTTCATCATCATGATGATCATTTCCCTCATCATGATGCTCATTTCATTCATTATATTGCATATTTTCTTCATTATGATATGCATTTCCTACCTTATGATGCTCATTTCTTCCTCATGACGCATATTTCCTACATCATGATATTAATTTCCGACATCATTATGGTCATTTCCTTCGTTGTGATGCTCATTTATTTCACCATGATGCATAGTTCCATCATAATGATGCTCATTTCATACAATATTATGCTCATTTCCTTCATCATGATGCATGTTTCAATCATCATAATGCTAATTTCCTACATCATGATGCTTATTTCGTTTATCATAATGGATATTTCCTTTATCATGATGCTCATTTCCTACATCATGAAAATATTTTCTTTGTCAAGATTCTTATTTCTTTTATCATGATGCTCATTTTCTTCATCATGATGCTCATTTCCTATATCATGCTGCATAATTTCTTATTCATTATGCTTATTTCCATCATCATGATGATTAATTCCTTCATTATGATGTTCATTTCGTTCATTATTATGCGTTTTCCTTTATCATAATACTAGTTTCCTACATCATGATGCTCATTTCCTTTATCATGATGATTTATTCTGACATTAATATGGTCATTTTCTTCATCTCGTTGCTCATTTAATTCAAAATGATGCGTATTTCCTTCATCATGATGCTCATTACCTACATCATGATGCATGTTTCCTTCTTTGTGATGCAAATTTCCTACATCGTGAAACTCATTTCATTCATCATGATGCATATTTCCTTCATAATGACGCTCATTTCCTACATCATTATGCTCATTTCCTTCATCAGGATGCATATTTTCCTTCATCATGATGCTAATTTCCTACATCATGATGCATATATCCATCATCATAATGCCCATTTCCTTCATCATGATGCTATTTCGTACATAAAGATGCATATTTTAATATTCATGATGCTCATTTCCTTCGTCGTGATGCATATTTCTTTTATCACGATGCTCATTTCCTTCATCGTGATGCACATTTCCTTCATCGTGATGCACATTTCCTTCATCTTGATGATCATTTCCTATATCATTACAGACATTTCCTTCATTATGATTCTAATTTCTTTCATCATATTACATATTTCTTTCATCATGATACTTACTTCCTATATTATGATGCTCATTTCCTTCATCATGATGCACGTTTCTTTCATCATAATGCATATTTCCTTCATCATGATACTCATTTCTATCATCATGATGCTTGTTTACTTCATCATGATACTTATTTCCTACGTCATGATGCTCATTTCCTTTATCATGATGCATATTTCCCTTCATCATGATGCTCATTTCCAAAATCACGATACATATTTCCGTCATCATGATGCTCATTTCCTTGATCATGATGCTCATTTCTTTCATCATGATGCATATTTCCTTTATCACGATGTTCATTCCTTCGTCATGATGCATATTTCCTTTATCATGATTCTTATTTCATTCATCTTGATGATCATCTCCTACATCATTATGGTCATTTCCTTCATTATGATGCTCATTTCCTTCATCATTATGCATATTTCTTTCATTGTAATCCTATTTTCCTACATTATGATGCTCATTTCCTTCATCATGATGCATGTTTCTTTAATCATATTGCATATTTCCTTCATCATGATGCTCCTTTCGTATATAATGATGCATGATTTCTACATCATGATGCACATTTTCTACATCATAATGCTTATTTCATTTCTCATGATGCAAATTTTCTTTATCATGATGCTCATTTCCTATATCATGATGCATATTTCCATGATCATGTTGCTCATTTCCATAATCATGATGCTCATTTCCCTCATCATGATGCTCATTTCTTTCATTATATTGCATATTTTTTCATCATGATACGCATTTCCTACCTTATGATGCTCATTCCCTTCTAAATGATGCATGTTTCCTACATCATGATATTAATTTTCTATATCATTATGGTCATTTCCTTCATAATGATGCTCATTTCCTTCACCATAAAGCATAGTTCCATCATAATGATGCTCATTACATACATTATTATGCTCATTTCCTTCATCATGATGCATGTTTCCATCATCATAATGCTAATATCCTACATCATGATGCTCATTCCGTTCATCATGATGGATATTTCCCTTATCATGATGCTCATTTCCTACATCATGAAAAATATTTCCTTTATCAAGATTCTCATTTCTTTTATCTTGATGTTCATTTCCTTCATCATGATGCTCATTTCCTATATCATGCTGCATATTTTCTTATTAATTATGCTTATTTCCATCATCATGATGATCAGTTCCTTCATCATGATACTAATTTTCTTTATAACGATGCTTATTTCCGTCGTCATGAACCACAATTAGTTCATCATGATGCTCGTACATTATTATGAGTATTTCCTTTATCATGATACTCATTTCCTACATCATGATGCTCATTTTCTTTATCATGATGATTGATTTCGACGTCTTATGGTCATTTCTCTCATCTCAATGCTCATTTAATCCATCATGATGCATATTTCCTTCGTTACGATGCTCATTTTCTATATCATGATGCATGTTTCCTTCTTAGTGATGCTCATTTCCTACATCGTGAAACTCATTTCATTCATCATGAAACATATTTCCTTCATCATGATGCTCATTTGATATATCATGATGCTCATTTCCTTCATCATGATGTATATTTTCCTTCATCATGATGCTCATTTCTAATATCACGATTCATATTTCCATCATCATGATGCTCATTTCCTTCATCATTACGCTATTTTCTACATCACGATGCATATTTCCATATTCATGATGGTCATTTCCTTCATCTTGATGCATATTTTCTTTAACACGATGCTCATTTTCTTCGTTGTGATGCACATTTCCTTCATCATGATGCTCATTTCGTTCATCTTGATGATCATTTTTTACATCATTATTGTCATTTCCTTCATTAAGATGCTAATTTCTTTTATCATATTACATATTTCCTTCATCATGATACTTACTTCCTACATTATGATGCTCATTTCCTTCATCATGATGCACGTTTCTTTCATCATAATACATATTTCCTTAATCATGATGCTCATTTCCTACATCATGATGCGTGTTTTCTACATCATGATGCACAATTCCTTCATCAAAATGCATACTTCATTCATCATTATGCACATTTCCATCATCATAATGCTCATTTCCTATATCATGATGCACATTTCTATCATCATGATGTTCAGTTCCATCATCTTGATAATCATTTCCCTCACCATGATGCTCATTTCCTTCATCATAATGCATATTTTCTTCATCATGATACTCATTTCTTATATCTTGATGGTCATTTTTTTTTCATGATGCATATTTCCTTCATCATGATGATAATTTCCTACATCATTATGGTCATTTCCATCATCGATGATCATTTCCTTCATCATGCTGCGTATTTTCATCATAATGATTCTCATTTCCTACACTATTATGCTCATTTCCTTCATCATGATACATTTTCCATCATCGTAATGCTAATTTCCTACATCATGAGGCTCAATTTATACATCATGATGCATAATTCATTCATCATGATACTCATTTCCTACATCATAATGAGCATTTCCCTCATCATGATACTCATTTCATTCATCATATGCTCATTTACATCATCATGATGATTGTTTCCATAATCATAATACTAATTCCCTACATCATGATGCTCATTTCGTTCATGATGATGCATATTTCCTTCGTCTTGATGTTCTTATCCCAACATCATGATGCATATTTCCTTTATCATGATACTCATTTCCTCTATCATGATGGTCATTTCCTTCATTATGATGCGTGTTTTCTTCATCATGATGCTCATTTCTTTATCATGATTTATATTTCCTTTATAATGATACTCTTTATCTACATCGTGATGCTCATTCCCTACATCATGATGCTCATTTCTATCATTACGATACTCATTTCCTTCATCATGGTGCTTATTGTCACAATCGTGATGCTCATTTCCTTCTTCATGATGCGTATTTCCTTCACTACAATGCTTATTTCTTAAATCATAAAGCTCATATTCTTCATCATTATTCTCATTTCCATCATCATGATTCATAAATCCTTCATCATGATGCTCATATACTTCATCAAGATGCATATGTCCTTCATCATGATGCTAATTTCGTACATCATGATGCTAATTTCCTTCATCATGATGCATATTTCATTCATAACGATACTCATTTCCCTCATCATGATGCTAATTTCCATTATCATGATGCTTATTTCCTAAATCATGAAGCTCATTTCCAAAGCCATGATTCTTATTTTCTTCATCATGATGATTAATTCCGACTTCATTATGGTCATTTCCTACATCCTGATGCTCATTTCCATTATCATGATGCATATTTCCTTAATCATTATTCTCTTTCCTAAGTAATGATGCTTATTTCCTTTTTCATGTTGCTTATTTCCTTCATCATGATGCTTATTTCCTTTATCAAGATGCTCATTTCCTTCGTCGTGATGCATATTTCCTTCATCGTGATGCATGTTTTTTCATCATATTTCATATTTTCGTCATCATGATGCTTATTTCCAACATACTGATGTATGATTTCTACATAATGG
This sequence comes from Pogostemon cablin, assembly GCA_023678885.1. Taxonomy (NCBI): domain Eukaryota; kingdom Viridiplantae; phylum Streptophyta; class Magnoliopsida; order Lamiales; family Lamiaceae; genus Pogostemon; species Pogostemon cablin. The sequence continues at coordinate 16,834,182 of CM042960.1, forward strand.
TGCACATTTTCTACATCATAATGCTTACTTCATTTCTCATGATGCAAATTTCCTTTATCATGATACTCATTTCCTACATCATGATTCGAATTTTCTTCTTCATGATGATTGATTTCGACGTCTTATGGTCATTTCTGTCACCGTAATGGTCATTTAATTCATCATGATGCATATTTCCTTCATCAAGATGCTTATTTCCTACATCATGATGCATGTTTCATTCTTTGTGATGCTCATTTCCTACATCGTGAAACTCATTTAATTCATCATGATGCATATTTCCTTCATCATGATACTCATTTCATACATCATGATGCTCATTTCCTTCATCATGATGCATATTTTCCTTCATCATGATGCCCATTTCCTATATCACGATGCATATTACCATCATCATGATGCTCATTTCCTTTATCATGATGTTATTTCCTACATCACGATGCATATTTCCGTATTCATGATGGTCATTTCCTTCATCATGATGCATATTTCCTTTAACACGATGCTCATTTCCTTCGTTGTGATGGAAATTTCCTTCATCATGATGCTCATTTCGTTCATCTTGATGATCATATCCTACATCATTATGGTCATTTCCTTCATTAAGATGCTAATTTCTTTCATCATACTACGTATTTCCTTCATCATGACACTTACTTCCTACATTATGATGCTCATTTCCTTCATCACGATGCACGTTTCTTTCATCATAATGCATATTTCCTTCATCATGATGCTCATTTCCTACATCATGATGCATGTTTTCTACATCATGATGCACAATTTCTTCATCAAAATGCATACTTCATTCATCATTATGCACATTTCCATCATCATAATGCTCATTTCCTACATCATGATGCATATTTCTATCATCATGATGTTCAGTTCCATCATCTTGATAATCATTTCCCTCACCATGATGCTCATTTCCTTCATCATAATGCATATTTTCTTCATCATGATACTCATTTCTTATATCTTGATGGTCATTTTTTTTTCATGATGCATATTTCCTTCATCATGATGATAATTTCCTACATCATTATGGTCATTTCCATCATCGATGATCATTTCCTTCATCATGCTGCGTATTTTCATCATAATGATTCTCATTTCCTACACTATTATGCTCATTTCCTTCATCATGATACATTTTCCATCATCGTAATGCTAATTTCCTACATCATGAGGCTCAATTTATACATCATGATGCATAATTCATTCATCATGATACTCATTTCCTACATCATAATGAGCATTTCCCTCATCATGATACTCATTTCATTCATCATATGCTCATTTACATCATCATGATGATTGTTTCCATAATCATAATACTAATTCCCTACATCATGATGCTCATTTCGTTCATGATGATGCATATTTCCTTCGTCTTGATGTTCTTATCCCAACATCATGATGCATATTTCCTTTATCATGATACTCATTTCCTCTATCATGATGGTCATTTCCTTCATTATGATGCGTGTTTTCTTCATCATGATGCTCATTTCTTTATCATGATTTATATTTCCTTTATAATGATACTCTTTATCTACATCGTGATGCTCATTCCCTACATCATGATGCTCATTTCTATCATTACGATACTCATTTCCTTCATCATGGTGCTTATTGTCACAATCGTGATGCTCATTTCCTTCTTCATGATGCGTATTTCCTTCACTACAATGCTTATTTCTTAAATCATAAAGCTCATATTCTTCTTCATTATTCTCATTTCCATCATCATGATTCATAAATCCTTCATCATGATGCTCATATACTTCATCAAGATGCATATGTCCTTCATCATGATGCTAATTTCGTACATCATGATGCTAATTTCCTTCATCATGATGCATATTTCATTCATAACGATACTCATTTCCCTCATCATGATGCTAATTTCCATTATCATGATGCTTATTTCCTAAATCATGAAGCTCATTTCCAAAACCATGATTCTTATTTTCTTCATCATGATGATTAATTCCGACTTCATTATGGTCATTTCCTACATCCTGATGCTCATTTCCATTATCATGATGCATATTTCCTTAATCATTATTCTCTTTCCTAAGTAATGATGCTTATTTCCTTTTTCATGTTGCTTATTTCCTTCATCATGATGCTTATTTCCTTTATCAAGATGCTCATTTCCTTCGTCGTGATGCATATTTCCTTCATCGTGATGCATGTTTTTTCATCATATTTCATATTTTCGTCATCATGATGCTTATTTCCAACATACTGATGTATGATTTCTACATAATGGTGCACATTTTCTACATCATAATGCTTACTTCATTTCTCATGATGCAAATTTCCTTTATCATGATACTCATTTCCTACATCATGATTCGAATTTTCTTCTTCATGATGATTGATTTCGACGTCTTATGGTCATTTCTGTCACCGTAATGGTCATTTAATTCATCATGATGCATATTTCCTTCATCAAGATGCTTATTTCCTACATCATGATGCATGTTTCATTCTTTGTGATGCTCATTTCCTACATCGTGAAACTCATTTAATTCATCATGATGCATATTTCCTTCATCATGATACTCATTTCATACATCATGATGCTCATTTCCTTCATCATGATGCATATTTTCCTTCATCATGATGCCCATTTCCTATATCACGATGCATATTACCATCATCATGATGCTCATTTCCTTTATCATGATGTTATTTCCTACATCACGATGCATATTTCCGTATTCATGATGGTCATTTCCTTCATCATGATGCATATTTCCTTTAACACGATGCTCATTTCCTTCGTTGTGATGGAAATTTCCTTCATCATGATGCTCATTTCGTTCATCTTGATGATCATATCCTACATCATTATGGTCATTTCCTTCATTAAGATGCTAATTTCTTTCATCATACTACGTATTTCCTTCATCATGACACTTACTTCCTACATTATGATGCTCATTTCCTTCATCACGATGCACGTTTCTTTCATCATAATGCATATTTCCTTCATCATGATGCTCATTTCCTACATCATGATGCATGTTTTCTACATCATGATGCACAATTTCTTCATCAAAATGCATACTTCATTCATCATTATGCACATTTCCATCATCATAATGCTCATTTCCTACATCATGATGCATATTTCTATCATCATGATGTTCATTTCCATCATCTTGATAATCATTTCCCTCACCATGATGCTCATTTCCTTCATCATAATGCATATTTTCTTCATCATGATACTCATTTCCTATATCTTGATGCTCATTTTCTTTATTATGATGCATATTTCTTTCATCATGATGATAATTTCCTACATCATTATTGTCATTTCCATCATCGATTCTCATTTCCTTCATCATGTTGCGTATTTTCATCATAATGATTCTCATTTCCTACACTATTATGCTCATTTCTTTCATCATGATGATGTTTCCATCATCGTAATGCTAATTTCCTACATCATGAAGCTCATTTTATACACCATGATGCATAATTCATTCATCATGATACTCATTTCCTACGTCATAATGAACATTTCCCTCATCATGATACTCATTTCAATCATCATGATGCTCATATACATCATCATGATGATTGTTTCCATAATCATAATACTTATTCCCTACATCATGATGCTCATTTCGTTCATCATGATGCATATTTTCTTCTTCAAGATGCTCTTATCCCAACATCATGATGCATATTTCCTTTATCATGATATTCATTTCATTTATCATGATGCTCCTTTACTTCATTATGATGCGTGTTTTCTTCATCATGATGCTCATTTCTTCATCATGATTTATATTTCCTTTATAATGATACTCTTTATCTACATCGTGATGCTCATTCCCTACATCATGATGCTCATTTCCATCATTATGATGCTCATTTCCTTCATCATGATGCTCATTGTCACAATCGTGATGCTCATTTCCTTCTTCATAATGCGTATTTCCTTCATCACGATGCATATTTCTTAAATCATAAAGCTCATATTCTTCATCATGATTCTCATTTCCATCATCATGATGCATAAATCCTTCATCATGATGCTCATATACTTCATCAAGATGCATATGTCCTTCATCGTGATGCTCATTTCGTACATCATGATGCTCATTTCCTTTATCATGATGCATATTTCATTCATCATGATACTCATTTCCCTCATCATGATGCTAATTTCCATCATCATGATGCTCATTTCATAAATCATGAAGCTCATTTCCAAAACCATGATGCTTATTTTCTTCATCATAATGATTAATTCCGACTTCATTATGGTCATTTCCATTATCATGATGCATATTTCTTTAATCATAATTCTCTTTCTTAAGTAATGATGCTTATTTCCTTTTTCATGATGCTCATTTCCTTTATAATGATGCTTATTCCCTTTATCACGATGCTCATTTCCTTCGTCGTGATGCATATTTCCTTCATCATGAAGCATGTTTCTTTCATCATATTGCATATTTCATTCATCATGATGCTCATTTCCTACATAATGATGTATGATTTCTACATAATGATGCACATTTCCTACATCATAATGCATATTTCATTTCTCATGATGCAAATTTTCTTAATCATGATGCTCATTTCCTACATCATAATTCATATTTCAATTATCATGTTGCTCATTTCTATAATCATGATGATCATTTCCCTCACCATGATGCTCATTTATTTCATTATATTGCATATTTTCTTCATCATGATATGCATTTCCTACCTTATGATGCTCATTTCCTTCTTCATGATGCATACTTTCTACTTCATGATATTAATTTCCTACATCATTATGGTCATTTCCTTCATAATGATGCTCATTTCCTTCGCCATGATTCGTAGTTCCATCATAATGATGCTCATTTCGTACATTATTATGCTTATTTCCTTCATCATTATTCATGTTTCCATCATCATAATGCTAATATCCTACATCATGATGCTCATTTCGTTCATCATGATGGATATTTCTCTTATCATGATGCTCTTTTCCTTCATCATGATGCTCATTTCTTATATCATGCTGCATATTTTCTTATTAATTATGCTTATTTCCATCATCATGATGATCAGTTCCTTCATCATGATACAAATTTTCTTTATAACGATGCTCATTTCCATCATCACGATGCACAAATACTTCATCATGATGCTCATTTCGTATATTATTATGCGTATTTCCTTTATCATGATACTCATTTCCTACAACATGATGCTCATTTTCTTCGTCATGATGATTGATTCCGACGTCATTATGGTCATTTCCTTCATCTCAATGCTCATTTAATTCATCATGATGAATATTTCCTTCATCACGATGCTCATTTCCTACATCATGATGCATGTTTTCTTCTTTGTGATGCTCATTTCTTACATCGTGAAACTCATTTCATTCATCATGATGCACATTAACTTCATCATGATGCTCATTTCGTACATCATGATGATCATTTTCTTCATCATGATCCAATTTTCCTTCATCATGATTCTCATTTCCTACATCATGATGCATATTTCCATCATCATGATGCTCATTTCCTTCATCACGATGCTATTACATGCATCACGATGCATATTTCCATATTCATGATGCTCATTTCCTTCATCATGATGCATATTTCCTTTAACACGATGCTCATTTCCTTCGTTGTGATGCACATTTTCTTCATCATGATGCTCATTTCGTTCATCTTGATGATCATTTCCTACATGATTATGGTCATTACCTTCATTACGATGCTAATCTCATTATCAAGTTACAGGGCGATTGGTCGATGATATATGGGTCGGTAGACGTTGAAACTATTAACCAATCACCTGACTGAACAACTTACTGACCCCACTATGGAATTCCTACTTGACTGATCTAGAAATAGCAAAGGGCGACCTTTGAAAAATAAACGCGATAAAAATTAATCTCGTTAACTGGAAAACCCTACTATAGAACTCCTACCCGGCTGATCTAGAAATAGCAAAGGGGGGCCTTGGAAAAATGACGTGATAAAAAGTAATCTCATTATCAAGTTTACAGGGTGATCGGTTGATGATATGTGGGTCGGTAGAAGTTGGAACTATTAAATGACCAACTGACCAACCTACTCTACTGTAGAACTCCTACCGGACTGATCTAAAAGTAGCAAAGAGGGACCTTTGAAAAATAGACGCCTTAAAAATTAATCTCATTATCAAGTTTACAGGGCGATCGGTCGATGATATATGGTTCGATAGACGTTGGAACTATTAACCGACCATCTGACCAATCAACCGACTGACCCTACTGTGGAACTCCTACACGACTGATCTAGAAATAGCAAAGGGGAACAATTTGAAAATAGACACGAAAAAAATAATCTCATTAACCGACCGAACCTACTGTATAACTCCTACCCGACTGATCTAGAAATAGCAAAGGGAGACCTTTGGAAAATAGACGCGATAAAAAGTAATTTCATTATCAAGTTTACAGGGCAATCAGTAGATGATATTTGGTCGGTAAATATTAGAACTATAAACTAACCACAAGGCCGAACAACCGACCAACCCTACTGTGGAACTCCTATTCGACTGTAATAGAAATAGCAAATGGGGACCTTTGGCAAAATTGTAGAACTCTTACCTGACTGATCTAGAAAAAATAAAGAGAGACCTTTGAAAATTAGACATGATAAAATGTGATCTCATTATCAAATTTACAATGTGATCTGTCGATGATATGTGGGTCGGTTAGACATTGGAACTATTAACCGACCACCAGACCGACCAATCCTACTGTAGAATAGCTACCCTAATGATATAGAAACTTAATCTCATTATCAAGTTTATAGGGTGATCGGTCGATGATATGTTGGTCGGTAGACATTGGAACTATTAACCTACCACCTAACCGACCCTACTGTAGAAATCCTACCGGATTGATCTAAACATAGCAAAGGGGGACATTTGACAAATAGACGCATTTAAAATTAATTTTGTTATCAAATTTATTGGGTGATTGGTCGATGATATGTACGTCGGTAGATGATGGAACTATTAACCGACCACCTGACCGACCAACTGACCGACCAACAAACTGACCCTACTATGGAACTCCTACCCGAATGATCTAGAAATAACAAAAGGAGACCTTTTGAAAATAAACGCTTAAAAATTAATCCCGTTAACCGACAAACCCTACTGTAGAACTCCTACACGACTGATCTAGAAATAGTAAAGTGAGACCTTTGGAAAATAGACGCGATAAAAAGTAATCTCAATATCAAGTTTACAAGGTGATCTGTTTATGATATATGGGTGGGTAGACATTGGAACTATTCACCGACTACAAGACTAATCGACCAACCCTACTGTGGAACTTCTACCCGACTGATCTAGAAATAGTAAGCGAGGACTTTTAGAAAAACTGTAGAACTCCAACTCGACGGATCTAGAAATAGCAAAGAGAGACTGTTGAAAAATAGATGCGATAAAATATGATCTCATTAACATGTTTTCAAGGCGATCGGTGGTTGAAATGTGGATCGGTAGACATTGGAACTATTAACCGACCACCAGTCCGACCAATCGACCAACCCTACTATAGAATTGCTACCCGAATGATATAGAAATAGGAAAGGTAGACCTTTGGAAAATAGATGCGTTAAAAATTAATCTCATTATCAAGTTTACAGGGTGATCAGTCGATGATATATGGGTCGGTAGACGTTGGAACTATTAACCTACCACCTGACCGACCAACCCTACTCTGGAACTCTTATCGGACTGATCTAAAAATAGCAAAGGGGACCTTTGTAAAATAGACACATTAAAAATTAATTTCATTATCAAGAATTACAGGGCGATCGGTCGATAATATGTGGGTCGGTAGATGTTGGAACTGTTAACCGAAGCGTTATAATAAAATGTTAAATTTAATATGAGGTGTTATCATAAGGAAAAAGTATAACATTAAACTTTAGATAACAGGGGCAACATCAACACCAAAAAAATTATTTATGATCTATAATAATATTTTTTAATTGTTAAGTACTTCATCCGTCTCCTTTCAGATGACACACTTTCTATTTTAGGTTGCCCCACAAAAGTTTGTACATTCCAAAAAAAATAAAAAGTAAAAAACAACTACCCTTCCCTATACACTTTATTTACAAAAAAATAATCTCTACCTAACATACTTTTTCATTTATTTATTACATAAAAATACCATTATACCCCTAAAAGTTATTACTTTCTTAATCTCAGTACCAGAATTGGGGGTGCAATCTTTTGTGGGACAGACAGAGTAACAATTTTGGGGTGTTATGTAATGTTAGTTATCTTGTAGTGACAGTAGGTTCTGTCTGTTGGTCGGTTAAAAGTTCCAACGTCTACCGACCCACATATCATCGATCGAATGCCCTGTAAACTTGATAATGAGATTAATTTTTAACGCGTTTATTTTCTAAAGGTCCACTTTTGCTATTTCTGGATAAGTCGGGTAGGAGTTCCACAGTAGGTTCGGTCGGTTGATAGGTCAGGTGGTTGGTTAATAGTTCCAACGTCTACTGACCTACATATCATCGATCGATTGCACAGTAAACATGATAATAATATTACTTTTTATCATGTCTATTTTTCAAAGGTCCCCCTTTGCTATTTCTAGATAAGTCGGGTAGGAGTTTTATAGTAGGATTGGTTAGTTGGTCCGTCTGGTGGTCGGTTAACAGTTCCAATTTCAACCGACCCACATATCATAGACCAATCACCCTGTAAACTTGATAATAAGATTACTTTTTATCACGTCTATTTTCCAAAGGTCCACTCTTGCTATTTCTAGATCAGTCGAATAGGAGTTCTAAAGTGGGGTTGGTTGGTTAACGAGATTACTTTTTGTCGCATCTATTTTCCAAAGGTCCCCCTTTACTATTTCCAGATAAGTCGGGTAGGAGTTCTACAATAAGGTCATTCGGTTGGTAGGTCAGGTGGTCGTTTAATAGTTCCAACGACTATCGACCCACAAATAATCGACCGATCGCCTTATATACTTGATAATGAGATTAATTTTTAACGCATCTATTTTTCAAAGGTCTCCTTTGCTATTTCTAGATCAGTTGGGTAGGAGTTCCAAAGTACGGTCGGTCGGTTGGTCAGTCAGGTGTCGGTAATTAGTTCCAACCTCTACTGACTCGTATATCATCGACCGATCGCCCTGTAAACGTGATAATGGGATTTATTTTTAACGCGTCTATTTTTCAAAGGTCTCCCTCTTCTATATCTAGATCATTCAGGTAGCAATTTTACAGTAGGATTTTTCGGTTTATCGGTCAGGTGGTCGATTAATAGTTCTAATGTCTACCGACCCACATATAATCGATTGATCGTCCTGTAAACTTGATAATGAGATTATATTTTATCGCGTATATTTTCAGTGGTCTCTCTTTGTTATTTCTAGGTCAGTTAGGTAGGAGTTTTACAGTTTAACCAAAGGTCCCCCATTGCTATTTCTAGATCAGTCGGGTAGGAGTTCCACAGTAGGGTTGGTCGGTCTGGTAGTCAGTTAACAGTACTAATCTCTTCCGACCCACATATCATCGAATGATCGACTTGTAAACTTGATAGTGAGATCACTCTTTATCACGACTATTTCCAAAGGTCCCTCTTTGCTATTTCTCGATCAATCGGGCAGAAGTTCAACAGTAGGGTTTTTCGGTTGGTCGATCTAATGGTCGTTTAATAGTTCTAATGTCTATCAACCCACATATCATCGACTGATTACCCTGTAAACTTGATAATGAGAATACTTTTTATTGCGTCTATTTTCTAAAGGCCCCCCTTTGCTATTTATAAATCAGTCGGGTATGAGTTCTACAGTAGGGTTGGTCGGTTGGTTGGTTTGGTGGTGGTTGGTTAATAGTTCCAATATTTATCGACCCACATATCATTGACTGATCACCCTAACAAAGTTGATAATGAGATTACTTTTTTTCACGTCGATTTTCAAAAGGTCCCCATTTGCTATTTCTAGATCATCCGGGTAGGATATCTACAGCATGGTTGGTCAGTTGGTCGATATGGTGGCTGGTTAATAGTTCTAATATCTAACGACCCATATTTCATTGACCGATCACCCTAAAAACTTGAAAATGAGATTACTTTTATCGCGTCTATTTTCCAAAGGTCCTCCTTTACTATTCTAGATCAGTCGAACATGAGTTCTACAGTATGGTAGGTCGGTTAACGAGATTAATTTTTTATCGCATCTATTTTTCAAAGGGCCCCCTTTGCTATTTGTATATTAGTCGGGTAGGAGTTTCATAGTAAGGAACTTTGGCTGGTCGGTCAGGTGGTCGATTAAAAGTTCCAACCTTTACCGACCTGCATATCATTGACCGCTTGCCCTATAACATAATAATGAGATTTATTTTTAATGCGTCTATTTTCCAAAGGCCTTCCTCTACTATTTCTAGATCAGTTGGGTGGCAATTCTATAGTAGAATTGGTCAGTTGGTCGGTTTAATGGTCGGTTAGTAGTTTCAATGTCTACCGTCCTACATATCATCGAACGATCGGCCTATAAACTTGATAATGAGATTATATTTTATCGCGTCTATTTTTCAAAGGTCTCCCTTTGTTATTTCGAGATCAGTCGGGTAGGAGTTCTACAATTTTTCAAAGGTCCTCCTTTGCTATTTCTAGATTAGTCTGGTAGGAGTTCCACAATAGGGTTGGTCGGTTGGTCGGTCTGGTGGTCGTTAAGAGTTCCAATGTCTACCAACCAACATATATTCGGTCGTTCGCCTTGTAAACCTAATAGTGAGATTACTTTTTATTACGTCTATTTTCCAAAGGTCACCCTTCGGTATTTCTCGATCAGTCGGGTAGGAATTATACAGTAGTGTTGTTCGGTTGGTTGATCTGGTGGTCGGTTAATAGTTCCAATGTGTACCGACCAACATATCATCGACCAATCTCCCTGTAAACTTGATAATGAGATTACCTTTTCTCTTGTTTATTTTCCAAAGGTCCACCTTTGCTATTTATAGATCAGTCGGGTAGGAGTTCTAGAGTAGGATTGGTCGGTTAATAGTTCCAACGTCTACCCGACTCACATATCATCTACCGATCACCCTATATACTTGATAATGAGATTATTTTTTAACGCGTCTATTTTCAAAAAGTATCCCTTTATAAATTCTAGATTAGTCGAGTAGGAGTTCTACAGTTCGGTCAGTCACTTGGTCAATTAGGTGCTCGGTTAATAATACCAACCTCTAAATATGATAATGAGATTAGTTTTTAACGCGTCTATTTACCAAAGGTCTCCCTCAACTATTTCTAGATCAGTTGGGTAGTAATTCTACAGCAGGGTCGGTCGTTTGCTTGGTCTGGTGGCCGTTTAATAGTTCCAATTTCTACTGTCCCACATATTATCGATCGATCGCCCTATAAACTTGATAATGAGATTATATTTTATCGTAACTATTTTTTAAAGGTCTCCCTTTGCTATTTTAAGATCAGTCGGGTAGGAGTTCTACAGTTTTTTCAAAGGTACCCCTTTGCTATTTCCAGATCAGTCGGGTAGAAGTTCCATAGTAGGGTTGGTCGGTTGGTCGGTATGGTTGTTGGTTAATAGTTCTAATGTCTACCGACCCACATGTCATCAATCGATTGCCTTGTAGACTTGATAATGAGATTACTTTTAATCACGTCTATTTCAAAAGGTTATCTTTTGCTATTTTTCGATCAGTCAAGTAGGAGTTATACTATAGGGTTGCTCGGTTGGTCGATCTGGTGGTTGGTTAATAGTTCCAATATCTACCGACCCACATATCATCGACTGATCATCCTGTAAACTTGATAATGAGATTACTTTTTATCGCTTCTGTTTTCCAAAGGTCACCCATTGCTATTTCCAAATCTGTCGGGTAAGAGTTCTATAGTAGGGTTGGTCGGTCTGGTGGTCGATTAATAGTTTCAATATCTACCGACCCACATATCATCGACTGATCGCCTTGTAAACATGATAATGAGATTAATTTTTATTATGTCTATTTTCCAAAGGACCCCCTTTGCTATTTCTAGATCAGTCGGGTAGGAGTTCCATAGTACGGTCGGTCGGTTGGGCAGTCAGGTGGTCAATTAATCGTTCCAATCTCTACCAACTCGCATATCATAGACCGATTACCCTGTAAACATGATAATGAGATATATTTTTAATGTGTCTATTTTCCAAAGGCGGATCCATCTGCTATTTGTGGATCAGTCGGGTAGCAATTTTATAGTAGAGTTTATCAGTTTGGTGGTCGATTAATATTTCAAATGTCTACCGACCAACATATCATCGACCGATCGCCTTGTAAACTTGATAATGAGATTACTTTTTATTACGTCTATTTTCCAAAGGTCTTCCTTTGGTATTTCTCATTCAGTCGGGTAGGATATTTACAGTAGGGATGGTGGGTTAGTCGATCTGGTGGTTGGTTAATAGTTCCAATGTCTACTGACCCACATTTCATCGACCGATCGACCTGTAAACTTGATAATGAGATTAATTTTTACTGCGTCTATTTTTCAAAGGTCCTCCCTTACTATTTCTAAATCAGTAGAATAGGAGTCTATAGTATGGTTGGTCGGTTAACGAGATTACTTTTTATCGCATCTATTTTCCAAAGGTTCTCCTTTGCTGTTTTTAGATTAGTCAAGTAGGAGTTCCACAGTAAGGTAAGTCAGTTGGTCAGTCAGGTGGTCGGTCAATAGTTCTGAAGTCTGTCATCCCGCATATCATCGACCGATCGCCCAATATACTTGATAATGAGATTAATTTTTAACGTGCCTATTTTCTGAAGGTCTCCATTTGCTATTTTTAGATCAGTCGAGTAGGAGTTCCATAGTACGGTCGGTCAGTTGGTTGGTGAGGTGGTCGGTTAAAACTTCCAACCTCTACTGACCCGTATATCATCGACCGATTGCCTTGTAACGTAATAATGAGATTAAATTATAACGCGTCTATTATTTAAAGGTCTCCATCTGCCATTTCTAGATCAGTTGCATTTCTACTGTAGAGTTGGCCGATTAGTCAGTCTAGTGGTCGGTTAATAGTTCCAATGTCTACCGTCTCACATATCATCGACCGATCACCCTATATACTTGATAATGAGATTATATTTTATCGTGTCTATTTTTCAAAGGTCTCCCTTTGCTCTTTCTAGATCAGTCAGAAAGGAGTTCTACAATTTTCCTAAAGTCCCCCTTTCCTATTTCTAAATCAGTTGGGTAGGAATTCCACAATAGGGTCGGTCTGGTGGTCGTTTAATAGTTCCAATATCTACCGACTCACATATCATCGACAGATCGCCTTGTGAACTTGATAATGAGATTACTTTTTATCACATATATTTTCCAAAGGTCTCCCTTTGCTATTTCTAGATCTGTCGCGTAGGAGTTCTAAAGTAGGGTATGTTGGTTGGTCAGTCAAGTGGTCGGTTAACAGTTCCAATGCCTACCGACCCACATATCTTCGACCGATCACCCTGCAAACTTGATAATGATATTACTTTTTTTCGCATCTAGAGTAGTGTTGGTTGGTTAACGAGATTACTTTTTATCGCGTCTATTTTCCAAAGGTCACCCTTTGCTGTTTCTAAATTAGTTGGGTAGGAGTTCTATAGTAAGGTCAGTCGGTTGGTCGGTCAGGTGGTCGGTTTATAGTTTCAACATTTACCGACCCACATATCATTGTCTGATCACCCTATATAATTGGTAATGAGATTATTTTTTAACACATTTATTTTCTAAAGGTCTCCCTTTACTATTTCTAGATCAGTCAAGTAGGAGTTACACAGTACGGTCAGTCTGTTGGTCAGTTAGGTGGTCGGTTAATAATTCCAACCTCTAAGGACCCACATATTATCGACTGATCACCCTGTAAATGTGGTAATGAAGTTGATTTTTAACGCATCTATTTACCAAATGTGTCCATCAGCCATTTCTAGATTAGTCGGGTAGCAATTCTATAGTAGGGTTAATCATTCGGTCGGTCTGGTGGTCGGTTAATAGTTCTAATTTCTACCGAATCACATATCATCGACCGATCATCCTATAAACTTGATAATAAGATTATATTTTATCGCGCCTATTTTTTAAAGTTCTTTCTTTGCTAATTCTAAATTAGTCGGGTAGGATTTATACAGTTTTTCCAAAGGTCCCTCTTTGCTATTTACAAATCTATTGGGTAGGAGTTCCACAGTAGGGATGGTTGGTTAGTCGGTTAATAGTTTCAAAGGAGTTGCAATTTCTAGATTAGTTGGGTAGGAGTTGTACAATTTTCCAAAGGTCTCCCTTTACTATTTCTAGATAAGTCGAGTAGGAGTTCCACAGCAAGGTTGGTTGGTTGGTCGATCTGGTGATCGGTTAATAGTTTCAATGTCTACCGACCCACATAACATCGACCAATCGCCTAGTAAACTTGATAGTGATATTACTTTTTATCACGTCTATTTTTCAAAGGTCCCCATTTGCTATTTCTCGATCAGTCGGGTAGGACTCTACAGTAGGGTTAGTTGGTTGGTCGGTCTGTCGGTCGGTTAATAATTCTAATATTTACCGACCCACATATCTTCGACCGATCGCCCTATAAACATGATAATTAGATTATATTTTATCGGGTCTATTTTTCAAAGGTCTCCCTTTGCTTTTTTTAGTTTAGTCGGGTAGGAGTTCTACAGTTTATCCAAAGGTCACGCTTTGCTATTTCTAGATCAGTTGGGTTGGAGTTCCACAGTAGGGTTGGTTGGTTGGTCTGGTGGTCGGTTAATAGATCCAATGTCTACCGACCCATATATCATTGATTGATCGCCTTGAAACTTGATAATGAGATTACTTTTTATCACGTCTATTTTCCAAAGGTTCCCTTTGCTATTTCTCGATCAGTCGGGATGGAGTTCTACAATTGGGTTGATCAATTAGTCGATCTTATGGTCGGTTAATAGTTCTAATATCTACCGATCAATATATCATCGATCGATCGCCTTGTAAAAGTTGATAGTGATATTACTTTTTATCATGTCTATTTTCAGAAGGTCCCCTTTTGCAATTTCACAATCAGTTGGGTAGGAGTTCTATAGTAGGGTTAGTCGATTGGTCGGTCCGGTGGTCAGTTAACAATTGTAATGTCTAACGACCCACATATCATCAACCGGTCTTCCTGTAAACATGATAATGGGATTACATTTTATCGCATCTATTTTTCAAAGGTCTCCCTTTGCTATTTCTAGATTAGTTAGGTAGGAGTTCTACAGTTTATCCAAAGGTCACCCTTTGATATTTCTAGGTCAGTCGAGTTGGAGTTCCACAGTTGCGCTGGTTGGTTGGTAGGTCTGGTGGTTAGTGAATGATCCAATGTCTACCGACCTACATATCATTGATCGATCGCCTTTTAAATTGATAGTGTGGTCCCCTTTAGTATTTCTCGATAAGTCGGGAAGAAGTTCTACAATAGGGTTGATCAATTGGTCGATCTGATGGTCGGTTAATAGTTCTAATGTCTACCGATGAACATATCATCGACCGATTGCCCTGTAAACTTGATAATGAGAATACTTTTTATCGCGTCTGTTTTTCAAAGGTCACTCACCCATTGCTATTTCTAGATCTATCGGGTAGGAGTTCTATAGTAGGGTCGGTCTGTTGGTCAGTTAATAGTTCCAATGTCTACCGACCCACATATCATCGATCGATCGCCTTGTAAACTTGATAATGAGATTACTTTTTATCACGTATATTTTCCCAAGGCCCCCATTTGCTTTTTTAGATCAGTCGGGTAGGAGTTCTACAGTAGGGTTGATTGGTTGGTCAGTCTAGTGGTCGGTTAACAGTTCCAATCATGATACACATTTCCTACTTCATGATGCTGAATTCCTTCCTCATGATACATATTTCCTTCATCATGATGCTTGTTTCCTACATCATGATACATGTACCCTTTATTGTGATACTCATTTCCTACATCATGAAACTCATTTCATTCATCATGATGCATATTTCCTTCATAATGATGCTAATTTCATACATCTCGATGCAAACATCATCATGATGCTCATTTCCATCATCATAATGAAAATTTTCTTCGTCAAGATACTCATTTCCTTCATCATGATGTTTATTTTCATCATCATAATGCATTAATCCCTTAACATGATGCTTATTTCCTTCATCATGATACAAAAATCCATCATCCTGATGCGCATTTCCGTCATCATGATGTATGTTTTATTAAACATGATGCTCATTTCATACATCATGACGGTAATTTCTTTTATCATGATGCATATTTTCCTTCATCATGATGCATATTTCCTATGTCAGGATGAATATTTCCATCAAAATGATGCTCATTTCCTTCATCATGATGCTAATTTCTTACATCACGATTTCTATTTCCATCTTCATGATGCTCATTTCCTTCATCATGATGCTCATTTCCTAAATAATAATGCTCATTTCATTCATAATTATGTTCATTTTCTACATCATGATGCTCATTTTCTACATCATGATGCATATTTCCTTCATAATTATGCTCATTTCCGTCTTCATGATGCAAATTTCATCATAATGATGCTCATTTTCAACATCTTGATGGATGAATCCTTCATCATGATGCTCATTTCATTAGTCAATATACGTATTTCATACATTATGATGCTCATTTTCTTCATCATGATGATTAATTCCAAAATCATTATGGTTATTTCCTTCATCATGATGCTCATTCCATTCATCATGATGCATATTTACTTAATAATGATGCTCATTTCTTATATGATGATACTTATTTCCTCCATCATGATGTATATTTCCTTTATCATGACTCATCTTTCCTTTATCAAGATACTCATATCCTTTATCAAGATGTATATTTCCTTAATCGTGATTATCATTTCCTAAGTCATTATAGTAATTTCCTTAGTCATGATGCCCATTTCATTCATCATTATGCATATTTCCTTCAACATGATGATCATTTTCTTCATTTTGATGCTCAATTCCTACATCATCATGCTCATTTTCTTCATCATTATGCATGTTTTATTCATCATGATGCTCATTTTATTCATCATGACACTAATTTCCTTTATCATGATGCATATTTCATTCATCATGATACTCATTTTCTTCACAATGATGCTCATTTCAATCATCCTGAAGCTCATTTCGATCATCATGATGTATATTTCTTTATTATAGATTCTCTTTCCTACGTCATGATGCTTATTTCTTTCATCATGTTGCTCATTTCCTTCATCATGATACTTATTTCCTTCATCATGATGCAGAAATCCATCATCATAATGCTCATTTCCTTCATCATGATGCTCATTTACCACATTATGATGCTCATTTTCTTCATCATGATATATATTTCCTTCATCAAGATGATCATTTCCTACGTTATTGTGGTCATTTCTTAATCGTGATACTCATTTCATTCATCATGATGCTCATTTCCATAATCATGTGGATTATTTCCAACATCATGATGCTCATTTAATTCAAAATGATTCATATTTCATTCATAATGATGCTCATTTCCTACATATGCTACATATTTCCTTCATCTTTATGCTCATTTCCAACATCATGATGATCATTTCCTTCATCATGATGTAAATTTTCATCATTATGATGCTCATTTCAATCATCATGATGCATAAATCCTTCATCATGATGCTCATTTCGTTCATCAATATGCATATTTCGTTTATCATGATACTCATTTCCTATATCATGATGCTCATTTCCTTCATCATGTGATTAATTCCGACGTCATTATGGTCATTTCCTCAATTACGATGCTCATTTCATTTATCATGATGCATATTTCCTTCATCATGTTTCTCATTTCCTTCATGATAATGCTCATTTCCTTCATGATAATGCTCATTTCCTCATCATGATGCATATTTTCTTCATCATGGTGCTCATTTTCTTCATCATGATGCTCATTTCCTTTATCATCATGTATGTTTTCTTAATCATGATGCTCAATCCCTACATCATGCTGTGTATTTCTACCATTATTATGCTCATATCCCACATCATGATTCTCATTTCTTTCATCATTATGCAAATTTTCATTATAATGATACTAATTTCCATTATCATGATATATTAAATCCTTCATTATGATGATTATTTCGTTCGTTGTTTGCATATTTTCTTTATAATGACGCTCATTTCCTTCATCATGATGGTTAATTCCAACGTCATTATGGTCATTTTCTTCATCATGATGTTCATTTCATTCGTCATGATACATATTTCCTTCATCATGATGCTCATTTCCTACATCATGATGCTCATTTCCTACATCAAAACGCTCATTCCCTACATCATGATGCCTATTTCCATCATCATGATGCATAAATCCTTCATCAAGAAACTTATTTCCTTCATCATAATGCTTATTTCTATCATCATGATGCTTGTTTCCTTCATCATGATGCTCATTTCCTACGTCATGATGCTCATTTCCTTCATCATGACGCTAATTTCTTTCATCATGATGCTCATTTCTTTCATCATAATGCTCGTTTCCTTCATCTCGATGCTCATTTCCTTCGTCATTATGCAAATTTCCTTTATCATGGTGCTTATTTCCTTCATCTTGATGATCATTTCCTATATCATTATGGTCATTTCCTTCATTATGATGCTCATTTCCTTCATCATTATGCGTATTTCTTTCATCATAATACTTTTTTCCTACATTATAATGCTCATTTCCTTCATCACGATCCGTATCTCTTTCATCATGTTGCATATTTCCATCATCATGAAGCTCATTTCATACATAATGATATATGATTTCTACATCATGATGCACATTTCCTACATCATAATGCTTACTTTATTTCTCATGATGTATATTTCCTTCATGATGCTCATTTCCTACATCATGATGCTTATTTCGATGATCATGTTGCTTATTTCCATTATCATAATGATCATTTCCCTCATCATGATGCTAATTTCTTACATTATATTGCATATTTTCTTCATCATGAAACACATTTCCTGCTCATTTCTTCATCATGACGCATATTTCCTACATCATGATATTAATTTCCGACATTATTATAGTCATTTCCTTCATCGTGATGCGCATTTCTTTAACCATGATGCATTGTTCCATCATAATGATGCTCATTTCATACCATATTATGCTCATTTCCTTCATCATGATGCATGTTTCAATCATCATAATGTTAATTTCCTTCATCATGAAGCTCATTTCCTATATCATGCTGCATAATTTCTTATTCATTAAGCTTATTTCCATCATCATGATGATCAGTTCCTTCATCATGATGCTTATTTCGTTCATTATTATGCGTATTTCCTTTATCATGATACTCTTTTCCTACATCATGATGCTCATTTCCTTCATAATAATGATTGATTCCGACGTCAATATGGTCATTTCCTTCATCTCGTTGCTCATTTAATTCAAAATGATGCGTATTTCCTTCATCATGATGATTATTACCTATATCATGATGCATGTTTCCTTCTATGTGATAAACATTTCCTACATCGTGAAACTCATTTCATTCATCACGATGCATATTTCCTTCATAATGATGCTCATTTCCTAAATCATTAAGCTCATTTCCTTCATCAGGATGCATATTTTCCTTCATCATGATACTCATTTCCTAAATCATGATCCATATATCCAGCATCATAATGCCAATTTCCTTCATCATGAAGCTATTTCCTACATGACGATGCATATTTCCATATTCATGATGCCCATTTCTTTCATCATGATGCATATTTCCTTTATCACGATGCCTATTTCCTTCGTTGTGATGCACATTTCCTTCATCATGATGCTCATTTCCTTCATCATGATGCACGTTTCTTTCATCATAATTCATATTTCCTTCATCATGATGCTCATTTCTATCATCATGATGCTTGTTTACTTCATCATGATACTAATTTCCTAAGTCATGATGCTCATTTCCTTTATCATGATGCATATTTCCCTTCATCAAGATGCTCATTTCCTAAATCACGATACATATTTCCATCATCATGATGCTCATTTCTTTTATCATGATGCTTATTTCCTTCATCATGATGCTTATTTCCTATATCATGCTGCATAATTTCTTATTCATTAAGCTTATTTCCATCATCATGATGATCAGTTCCTTCATCATGATGCTCATGTTGTTCATTATTATTATTTCCTTTATCATGATACTCTTTTCCTACATCATGATGCTCATTTCCTTCATCATGATGATTGATTCCGACGTCAATATGGTCATTTCCTTCATCTCGTTGCTCATTTAATTCAAAATGATGCGTAATTCCTTCATCATGATGCTCATTACCTATATCATGATGCATGTTTCCTTCTCTGTGATGAACATTTCCTACATCGTGAAACTCATTTCATTCATCATGATGCATATTTCCTTCATAATGATGCTAATTTCCTACATCATTATGCTCATTTCCTTCATCAGGATGCATATTTTCCTTCATCATGATGCTCATTTCCTACATCATGATGCATATATCCATCATCATAATGCCAATTTCCTTTATCATCAAGCTATTTCCTACACAACGATGCATATTTCCATGTTCATGATACTCATTTCTTTCATAATGATGCATATTTCCTTTATCGCGATGTTCATTCCTTCGTCATGATGCATATTTCCTTTATCATGATGCTTATTTCCTTCATCTTGATGATCATCTCCTACATCATTATGGTCATTTCCTTCATTATGAGCTCATTTCCTTCATCATTATGCGTATTTCTTTCATCATAATGCTATTTTCCTACAATATGATGCTCATTTCCTTCATCATGATGTATGTTTCTTTCGTCATATTGCATATTTCCTTCATCATGATGCTCATTTCCTATATAATGATGCATGATTTCTACATCATAATGCACATTTCCCACATTATAATGCTTATTTCTTTTCTCATGATGCAAATTTCTTTCATTATGATGCTCATTTCCCACATCATGATGCACATTTACATAATCATGTTGCTCATTTCCATAATCATGATGATCATTTCCCTCATCATGATGCTCATTTCTTTCAATATATTGCATATTTTCTTCATCATGATATGCGTTTCTTACCTTATGATGCTAATTTCCTTCTTCATGATGCATATTTTCTACATCATGATATTAATTTCCTATATCATTATGGTCATTTCCTTCATAATGATGCTCATTTCCTTCACCATGATGCGTAGTTCCATCATAATGATGCTCGTTTCATACATTATTTTGCACATTTCCTTCATCATGATGCAGGTTTCCATCATAATAATGCTAATATCCTACATCATGATGCTCATTTTGTTTATCATGATGGATATTTCCCTTATCATGATGCTCATTTCCTACATCATGAAAATATTTTCTTTATCAAGATTCTCATTTCTTTTATCATGATGCTAATTTCCTTCATCATGATGCTCATTTCCTATATTATGCTGCATATTTTCTTATTTATTATGCTTATTTCCATCATCATGATGATCAGTTCCTTCATCATGATACTAATTTTCATTATAACGATGCACATTTTCATCATCATGATGTACAAATACATCATGATGCTCATTTCGTACATTATTATGCGTATTTCCTTTATCATGATACTCATTTCCTACATCATGATGCTCATTTCCTTCATCATGATGATTGATTCCGACGTCATTATGGTCATTTCTCTCATCTCATAGCTCATTTAATTCATCATGATGCATATTTCCTTCATCACGATGCTCATTTCCTACATCATGATGCATGTTTCCTTTTTTGTGATGCTCATTTCCTACATTGTGAAACACATTTCATTCATCATGATGAATATTTCCTTCATCATGATGCTCGTTTCATACATCATGATGCATATTTTCCTTCATCATTATGCTCATTTCCTACATCACAATGCATATTTCCATCATCATGATGCTCATTTCCTTCATCATGATGCTATTTCCTACATCACGATGCATATTTCCATATTCATAATGCTCATTTCCTTCATCATGATGCATATTTCCTTTAACACGATGCTCATTTCCTTCGTTGTGATGCACATTTTCTTCATCACGATGCTCATTTCGTTCATCTTTATGATCATTTCCTACATCATTATAGTCATTTCCTTCATTACGATGCTAATTTCTTTCATCATATTACGCATTTCCTTCATCATAATGCTCATTTTCTTTATTATGATGCTCATTTCCGTCATCATGATGCTCATTTTCACAATCGTGATGCTCATTTCTTTCTTAATGATGCGTATTTCCTTCATAACGATGCTTATTTCTTAAATCATAAAGCTCATATTCTTCATCATGATTCTCTTTTCTTTCATCATGATTCTCATTTCCATCATCATGATGCATAAATACTTCATCATGATGATCATATCCTTCATGAAGATGCATATGTTCTTCGTCATGATGCTCATTTCGTACATCATGTTGCTCATTTTCTTCATCATGATGCATATTTCTTTCATCATTATGCTAATTTCCATCATCATGATGCTCATTTCCTAAATCATGAAGCTCATTTCCTAAACCATGATGCTCATTTTCTTCATCATGATAATTAATTCCGACTTCATTATGGTCATTTCCTACATCCTGATGCTCATTTCCATCATCATGAAGCATATTTCCTTATTCATAATTCTCTTTCCAAAGTAATGATGCTTATTTTCTTTTTCATGTTGCTCATTTCCTTCATCATGATGCTTATTTCCTTTATCACGATGCTCATTTCCTTCATCGTGATGCATATTTCCTAAATCATGCATGATGCTTATTTCCTTCATCTTGATGGTCATTTCCTACAACATTGTCGTCATTTCCTTCACTATGATGCTAATTTCCCTCATCATAATACATATTTCCTTCATCATGATACTTATTTCATACATTATGATGCTCATTTCCTTTATCATGATGCATGTTTTTTTAATTGTAATGCATATCTCCTTCATCATGATGCTCATTCCTACATCATGATGCACATTTTCTACACCGTAATGCACAATTTCTTCATAAAAATGCCTACTTCATTCATCATGATGCACATTTCCTTCATCATAATGCTCATTTTCAACATCACGATGCATATTTTCGTCGTCATGATGCTTATTTCCATCGTCTTGGTGATAATTTCCCTCACCATGATGCTCATTTCCTTCATCGTGATGCATACTTTCTCTATCATGATACTCATTTCCTACATCATGATGCTCATTTCCTTCATCATGATGCATATTTCCTTCATTTGGATGATAATTTCCTACATCATTATGGTCATTTCCTTCATCGCTGCTCATTTCCTTCATTGTGATGCATATTTCCATCATAATAATGCTCATTTCGTACACTATTATGCTCATTTCCTTCATCATGATGCATGTTTTCATCATCGTAATGCTTTTCCTACATCATGATGCTCATTTTGTTAATCATGATGCATAATTCCTTCATCAAGATACTCATTTCCTACATCATAGTGCATTTTTCCTTCATTATGATGCTCATTCCCTTTGTCATGATGCTCATTTTCTTCATTATTATGCATGTTTTCTTCATCATGATTCATATTTCCCTTACAACGATGCTCTTTATCTATATTGTGATGCTCATTCCCTACATCATGATGCTCATTTCAATCATCATGATGCTCATTTCCTTCATCATGATGCTCATTTTCACAATCGTGATGCTCATTTCCTTCTTCATGACATGTATTTCACTCATCACGATGCTTATTTCTTATATCATAAAGATCATATTCTTCATCATGATTCTCATTTCTTTCATTATGATTCTCATTTCCATCATCATGATGCTTAAATCCTTCATCATGATGCTCATATCCTTCATCAAGATGCATACGTCCTTCGTCATGATGCTTATTTTCTTCATCATGATGCATATTTCATTTATAATGATACTCATTTCCTTCATCATGATGCTCATTTCCATCACCATGATGCATAAATCCTTCATCATGGTGCTAATTTCGTTCATCGTTATGCGTATTTTCTCTATCATAATGCTCATTTCCATCAGCATGATGACTAATTGCGATGTTATTATGGTTATTTCCTGCATCCTGATGCTCATTTCTATCATAATGACGCAAATTTCCTTATTCATGATTCTCTTTCCTAAGTCATGATGCTTATTTACTTCTTCATGTTGCTCATTTCCTTCATCATGATGCTTATTTCCTTTGTCATGATACTCATTTCCATCATCATGATGCTTATTTCCTTCATCATGATGCTCATTTCCTTCATCATGATGTTCATTTCCTACATCATGATGCTCATTTCCTTCATCATGATTCATATTTCTTTCATCATTATGCCCATTTCCTTCATCATGATGCTCATTTCCATCATCATAATGCATATTTCCTTCATCTAGATAATTGTTTCCTACGTCATTGTGGTCATTTCTTCATTATGATGCTCATTTCATTCATCTTGATGAATATTTCCATCATCATGATGCTCATTTTCGAAATCATTATATATATTTCCCTCATCATGATGTTCATTTTCATCTTCATGATGATCATTTCCTTCATTGTAATGCTCAATTCCTTCATAATTATGCTCATTTCCTTCATGTATTCTTCATCACGATATTAATTTCTATCGTCATGATGCTAATATACGTCATCATGATGCATACTTCCTTCATCATGATGCTCAATTCTTAAATCAAGATGCTCATTTCATTCATAATGATAAATATTTCCTCCATCATGATGCTAATTTCTATCATCATGATGCGTACTTCCTTCATCATGATGCTCACTTTAATCATCATGATGATCATTTCCTTCATCATGATGCAAATTTTTATCATAATGATCCTCATTTCAATCATCATGATGCATAAATCCATCATAATGATGCTCATTTTGTTCATCAATACGTGCATTTCCTTTATCATGATACTCATTTCCAACATCATGATGCTCATTTCCTTCATCATGATTATTAATTCCGAAGTCATCATGGTCATTTTCTACATCATGATGCTAATTTAATTCATCATGATGCATATTTCCTTCATCATGATGCTCATTTCCTACATGATGATGCTGATTTCTTTCACCATAATGCGTATTTTCTTTATAATGATGCTCATTTCCTATATCATGATGCTCATTTCCTTCATCATGATGTATATTTCCTTCATCATGATGATCATTTCCTATGTCATTACGGTCATCTCTTTTATCATGATGCTCATTTCATTCATCATGATGCTAATTTCCATCATCATAATGATATTTCCTTCATGTGATGCTCATTTCCTAGATCAATATGCTCTTTTCTTTTATCATTATGTATATTTCCATTGATGCTTATTTCCTTCATCATGATACAGAAATCCTTCATCCTAATGCATATTTCCGTCATCTTGATGCATGTTTCATTCAACATGATGCTCATTTCCTACATGATGATGCTCATTTCCTTTATCGTGATGCATATTTTCCTTCATCATGATGCACATTTCCTACGACACGATGAATATTTCCATCATAATGATGCTCATTTCCTTCATCATGATGCTCATTTCCTACATCAGATTACTATTTCCATCTTCATAATGCTCATTTCCTTCATCACGATGCTCATTTCCTTCATCTTGATGATCATTTCCTTTATCATTATGGTCATTTTCTTCACTATGATGCTAATGTACTTCATCATTATCTGTATTTCTTCATCATGATGCTTATTTCCTACACTATGATGCTCATTTCCTTCATCATGATGCATGTTTCTTTCATCACAGTGCATATTTCCTTCATCATGATGCCCAATTCCTACATCATTATACTCATTTCCTTCATCATGATTCATATTTTCTTTATCATGATGCTCATTTCCATCATCATGATGCTCATTTCCTTCATCAAGATGATCATTTCCAACGTTATTATGATCATTTCTTAATCATAATGCTCATTTCATTCATCTTAATGCATATTTCCTTCACCTTGATGCTCATTTCCTACAAAATTATACATATTTCCTTCATCGTGATGCTTATTTCCTACGTCATTATGATAATTTCCTTCATCATAATGCATGTCTTCTTCATCATGATGCTAATATACTTCATCATGATGCGCATTTCCTTCATCATGATACTCATTTTATACATCACGATGCACATTTTCTCCATCATGATTCATATTTCCTTCATCATTATGCCCATTTCCTTCATCATGATGCTCATTTCCTTCATCATGATTCATATTTCCTTCATCTAAATAATCACTTCCTACATCATTATGGTCATTTCTTCATCATGATACTCATTTCATTCATCTTGATGAATATTTCCATCATCATAATGCTCATTTTCGAAATCATTATATATTTCTTCATCATGATGCTCATTTACATCATAATGATGATCATTTCCTTCATCGTAATGCTTAATTCCTACATCATTATGCTCATTTCCTTCATGTCTTCTTCGTCATGATGCTAATTTCTATCGTCATGATGCTAATATACGTCATCATGATTCGTACTTCCTTCATCATGATGCTCAATTCCTAAATTATAATGCTCGTTTCATTCATAATGATGCATATTTTCTACATTATGATGCTAATTTCAATCATCATGATGAGTACTTCCTTCATCATGAGGCTCATTTCAAACATCATGATGATCATTTCCTTCATAATGATGCAAATTTTCATCTTAATGATCCTCATTTCAATCATCATGATGCATAAATCCATCATAATAATGCTAATTTCATTATCAATATGTGCATTTCCTTTATCATAATACTCATTTCCAACATCATGATGTTCATTTCCTTCATCATGATTATTAATTTCGAAGTCATTATGGTCATTTTCTTCATCATGATGCTCATTTCATTCATCATGATGCGTATTTCCTTCATCATGATACTCATTTTCTACATGAATATGCTGATTTCCTTCACCATGATGCGTATTTCCTTCATAATGATGCTCATTTCATTAATCGTGATGCTAATTTCCATCATCATGATACTATTTCCTTCATCGTGATGCTCATTTCCTACATTAATATGCTCATTTCTTTCATCATGATGTATATTCCATCATCATGATGCTCATTTCCTTTATCATGATACACAAATCCTTCATCCTAATGCGCATTTCTGTCATCTTGATGCATGTTTCATTCAACATGATGCTCATTTCCTACATCATGATGCTCGTTTCGTTTATCGTGATGCATATTTTTCTTCATCATGATGCACATTTCCTACCTCACGATGAATATTTCCATCATAATGATGCTCATTTCCTTCATCATGATGGTCATTTCCTTCATCTTGATGATCGTTTCCTTCATCATTATGGTCATTTCTTTCACTATGATGCTAATTTCCTTCATCATTATCCGTATTTCCTTCATCATGATGCTTATTTCCCACACTATGATGCTCATTTCCTTCATCATGATGCATGTTTCTTTCATCACAATGCATATTTCATTCATCATGATGCCCTATTCCTACATCATTATACTCATTTCATTCGTCATGATTCATATTTCCTTTATCATGATTCTCATATCCTTCATCAAGATGATCATTTCCTACGTCATTATGGTCATTTCTTAATCATGATGCTCATTTCATTCGTCTTAATGCATATTTCCGTCACCATGATGCTCATTTCCTACAAAATTATACATATTTCCTTCATCATGATGATCATTTCCTTCATCGTTATGCTAATTTCCTACGTCATTATTATCATTTTATTCATCATGATGCATGTCTTCTTCATCATGATACTAATATACTTCATCATGAAGCGTATTTCCTTCATCATGATACTCATTTTCAACATAACGATGATCATTTTCTACATAATGATGCATATTTCTTTCATCATTAGGCTCATTTCCATCATCATAAAGCAAATTTTACTCATAATAATGCTCATTTTCATCATCATGATGGATGAATTTTTCATCATGATGCTCATTTCGATCATCAATCGTATTTTCTACATCATGATGCTCATTTTCTTCATCATGATAATTAAATCTGACGTCAATTCCTTCATCATGATGCTCATTTCATTCATCATGATGCATATTTCCTTAATCATGACGCTCATTTCCTACATGATGATACTTATTTCCTTCATCATGATGCATATTTCCTTCTTCAAGATACTCATATCACTCATCTTG
Source organism: Pogostemon cablin (assembly GCA_023678885.1). Taxonomy (NCBI): domain Eukaryota; kingdom Viridiplantae; phylum Streptophyta; class Magnoliopsida; order Lamiales; family Lamiaceae; genus Pogostemon; species Pogostemon cablin. Next base: position 16,862,519 of record CM042960.1, read on the forward strand.
ATGTATATTTCCTTCATCATGATGATCATTTCCTACGTCATTATGGTCATTTCCTTAGTCATGATGCTCATTTCATTCATCATTATGCATATTTCCTTCAACATGATGATCATTTCCTTCATTGTGATGCTCAATTCCTACATCATTATGCACATTTCCTTAATCATGATGCATGTTTTTTTCATCATAATGCTCATTTCATTCATCATGACGGTAATTTCCTTCATCATGATGCTCGTTTCAAACATTATGATGCTCATTTCATTCATCATGAAGGATATTTCCTTCATAACAATGCTCATTTCTTACATCATGCTTCTATTTCCTTCTTCATTATGATCATTTCCAACATCATGATGATCATTTCTTCATCATTATCCAAATTTTCTTTATAATGATACTCATTTCCATCACCATGATACATAAATTCGTCATCATAATGCTAATTTCTTTCATCGTTATGCATATTTCCTTTATCATGATACTTATTTCCTACATCTTGATGCTCATTTCCTTTATCAAGATGATCAGTTTCGACATCATTATGGTTATTTCCTTCATCATGATGCTCATTTCCTACATCATGATGCATGTTTCATTCATCATGATGCTTATTTCCTGCATCACGATACAAACATCATCATGATGCTAATTTCCTTCGTCATGACGTAAATTTTCATCATCATGATGCTCATTTCCAACATCATTATTCTTATTTCCATTGTTATGATGCATAAATCCTTCATCATGATTCTTATTTCCTTCATCTTGATGCTCACTTCCATCATCATGATGCTTATTTCCATCATCATGAGTCTCATTTCCTACATCATGAAGCTCATTTCCTTCATCAAGATGCATATTTCCCTTCATCATGATGCTCATTTTCTACATCACGATACATATTTCCATCATCATGATGCTCATTACCTTCATCATGACGCATATTTCCTTTATCACGATGCTCATTACATCATCATTATTCATATTTCCTTTATGATGATGCTTATTTCCTTCATCTTGATGATCACTTCCTACATCATTATGATCATTTCCTTCATTATGATGCTCATTTCCTTCATAATTATGTGTATTTCCTTCATCATAATGCTTTTTTCCTACATTATGATGCTCATTTCCTTCATCATATTGCATTTTTCTTTCATCATAATGCGTATCTCCTTCATCATGATGCTTACTTCATTCCTTATTATGCATATTTCCTTTATCATGATACTAATTTCCTACATCATGATGCATGTTTCCTTCATCATGATGGTCATTTCCTACTGTTGGCGTTTAAATCTTTTTGTTATCGTGAACCGTTAGGGTTCCATACAATTCTATCACAATAGAAGTATAAACATAGAATTGATTACCTTTCACAGAGTATGTTGAAGAAGAAGGAATCTCGCCAGTGGCCTGCGTAGTCGCACAATTTTGGCCATAACTTTCCTTATCCGATCTCCAATTGGAATGATCTATGTGCTAAAACGATCTTCTCTTCTGTGGCTTTCTACCAGTATATCACACGTCCAGTTTGGACTTACATATGATTTTAGAAAAATCGGTGAAATTGACGGACATAAATAGTAAATGACCTTTCGGTCTTCTGTTGTATTCCTAAGCCACGTCTTGACGTTGATTGGGAAACGATCTACAAGATGAACTCAGTTTACAACCCTAATTTGTCTTTCACGTGTTTAGGCATGTGATTCAGATATCCAGATTGATGAGATTGACTATTGTATAGGCTACAACAGAGACCAGAAGGAGAAATTAGGGTTTGGGCCTTCCATTGGGCTTAAGCATCCAAGTTTAGCCCAAAACTTATACTTAAGTCCAATAATAATAAATCATTCCACTAAAGAAATATTATTGCACTGCCACCCTAATCCAAATTACGTTTATGGGCTCCTTCTTATTATGAGCCCGTTAATCTCCCCGTGTTTAAGATTCAATGCCCATTAATTAATTAAGTTACTGACAACTCTATTAATTAATATAATTTACCAAGAGTAGTACCACCCAATCTTATTATCATGTTGGAATAAATCCACATGCAGGGTTTACATGATAATCATTATGAGCTCCTCAAGGGGACATCAACAACCAATTCCGTTAGGACACAGATTTCTTCTACAATCAACAACACACCATAGAGACAACATCATTTCCCAACTCACTAGGCATACTGATTTATACTTTAAATCTCACCCATTGATGAATCAAAGAAATAAATACTGGCTTATGTGTCGAGATTATTGTATAGGGATTAAGAGTACGTGCATCCATAATAACAGAGATCAAGTTCTATTATATAGTCAGTATAAACTGAACGATCTCAATGTGGTCCTATTCAATACACAAAGTGCACTAGTGTACAAATATTATCAAAGCATTGTTCATATAAAAATCTAGACTTTTAGTATACAATCCAACACCTACATCATGAATCTAATTTCATTCATCATGATGCTTATTTTCCTACATCACGATATAAACATCATCATGATGATAATTTCCATCTTCATGATGCATATTTTCATCATCATGATGCTCATTACCTACATCATTATGCTTATTTCTATTATCATGATGCATAAATCCTTCATCATGATGCTTATTTCCATCATTATGATGGTCACTTCCATTATCATGATGCTTGTTTCCTTCATCATGAGTCTCATTTCCTACATCATGAAACTCATCCCCTTCATCATGATGCATATTTTCCTTCATCATGATGCTCATTTCCTATATCACGATGCATATTTTCCTTCATCATGATGCTCATTTCCTATATCACGATGCATATTTCCGTCATCATGATGCTTGTTACCTTCAACATGATGCTCATTTCCTTCATCATGATGCTTATTTCCTTTAACATGATGCTCATTCCTTCGTCATTATGCATATTTTCTTCATCATGACGCTTATTTTCTTCATCTTGATGATCATTTTCCACATCATTATGGCCATTTCCTTCATTATGATGCTCATTTCCTGCATAATTATGCGTACTCCCTTCATCATAATGCTTTTTTTCATACATTATGATGCTCATTTCCTTCATCATATTGCATGTTTCTTTCATCATAATGCGTATTTTCTTCATCATGATGCTTACTTCATTCCTTATTATGCATATTTCCCTTATCATGTTGCTCATTTCCTACATCATGATGCATATTTCCATCATCATGATACTTATTTCCGTCATCTTGATGATCATTACCCTCATCATGATGCTCATTTCCTTCATCATGATGCATATTTTCTTCATCATGATACACATTTCTACATTATTATGCTCATTTCCTTCATCATGATGCATATTTCCTACATCATTATGTTCATTTACTTCATCATGATGCTCATTTCCTTCACCATGATGCGTTGTTTCATCATTATAATGCTCATTTCCTATATTATTATGCTCATGTACTTCATCATGATGCATGTTTCCATCATCATAATGTTAATTTCCTTCAACATGATGCTCATTTGGTTCATCATGGTACATATTTCCTTCATCATGATGCTCATTTCCTACATCATGAGCATATTTCCTTCATGATGATGCTCATGTCTTTTATCATGATGCTCATTTCCTTAATCATGATGCTCATTTCTTACATCATGATACTTATTTCCATCATCTTTATGCATAAATCCTTCATCAAGATGCTTATTTCCTTCATCATGGTGCTCATTTCCAGTATCGTGATGCTTGTTTCCTTCATCATGATACTCATTTCCTACGTCATAATGCTCATTTCCTTTATCATGATGCAAATCCCTTCTTCATGATGCTCATTTCCTCCATCACGATACATATTTACATCATCATGATGATTATTTCCTTTACCATGACATTCATTTCTTTTATCATGATGCATATTTCCTTTATCACGATGTTCATTCCTTCGTCATGATGCATATTTCCTTTATTATGATGCTTATTTCCTTCATCTTGATGATCATTTCCTTCATCATTATGTGTATTTCCTTCATCATAATGCTTTTTCCTACATTATGATGCTAACTTCCTACATCATGATGCATGTTTCTTTCATCATATTGCATATTTCCTTCATCATGATGCTCATTTCCTACATAATGATGCATGTTTTATACATCATAATACAGATTTCCTACATCATAATGCTTACTTCATTTCTCATGATGCATATTTCCTTCATCAAGATGCTGATTTCCTACATCATGATGCATATTTCCACGATCATGTTGCTCATTTCCATCATCATGATGACCATTTCCATCATCATGATGCTACTTCCTTTATGGTCATTTCATTCATTATAATGCTAATTTCTTTCATCATATAACGTATTTCCTTCATCATGATACTTATTTCCTACATTATGTGCTCATTACCTTCATCATGATGCACGTTTATTTAATAATAATGCATATTTCCTTCATCATGATGCACAATTCCTTCATCAGAACGCATACTTCATTCATCATTATGAACATTTCCTCATCATAATGCTCATTTCCTACATCATGACACATATTTCCATCATCATGATGCTCATTTCTATCATCTTGATGATCATTTCCCTCACCATAATGCTCATTTCCTTCATCATGACGCATACTTTATTCATCATGATACTCATTTCCTACATCATGATGCTCATTTCCTTCATCATGATGCATATTTCCTTCATCATGATTATAATTTCCTAAATCATTATGGTCATTTCCTGCATCGATGCTCATTTCCTTTATCGTGATGCATATTCCCATCATAATGATGCTCATTACCTATACTATTATGCTCATTTCCTTCATCATCATGCATGTTTCCATCGTCATAATGTTAATTTCCTATATCATGATGCTCATTTCGTACATCATGATGCATAATTCCTTCATCATGATACTCATTTCCAACATTATAATACATAATTCCTTCATCATGGTGCTCATTTCCTACATTATTATGCGTGTTTTATTCATCATGATGCTCATTTCTTCATCATTATTTATATTTCCTTTATAATGATGCTCTTTATCTACATTGTGATGCTCATTTCCTACATCATGACGCTCATTTCCATCATTATGATGTACATTTCCGTCATCATGATGCTCATTTTCACAATCGTGATGCTCATTTCCTTCTTCATTATGCGTATTTCATTCATTACGATACTTATTTCTTATATCATAAAGCACATATTCTTCATCATGATTTTCATTTCATTCTTCCTGATTCTCATTTCCGTCATTATGATGCATAAATCCTTCATCATGATGCTCATTTCCTTCATCATGACGCTCATTTCATTCATCAAGATGCATATGTCCTTCGTCAAGATGCACATTTCCAACATCATGATGCTCATTTATTTCATCATGATACATATTTCATTCATCATGATACTCATTTCCCTCATCATGATGCTCATTTCTATCATTTTGATGCTCATTTCCTAAATCATGATGCTCATTTCCTAAACAATGATGCTAATTTCCTTCAATATGATGATTAATTCCGACGTAATTATGGTCATTTCCTATATCCTGATGCTCATTTTCATCATCATGATGCAAATTTCCTTATTCATAATTCACTTTCCTAAGTAATGATGCTTATTTCCTTCTGCATGTTGCTCATTTCCTTCATCATGATGCTTATTTCTTTATCACGATACTCATTTCCTTAGTCGTGATGCACATTTCCTTCATCTTGATGATCATTTCCTACATCATTATGGTCATTTCCTTCATTGTGATGCTAATTTCCTTCATCATAATACGTATTTCCTTCATCATTTTGACGCTCATTTCCTTCATCATGATGCATATTTTTTCATCGTAATGCATATTTTCTTCATCATGATGCTTATTTCCTACATCATGATGAATGTTTTATAAATCATAATGCACAATTCCTTCATCAGAATGCTTATTCATTCATCATGATGCACATTTCCTTCATCATAATGCTCATTTCAAACATCATGATGCATTTTCCATCATCATTATGCTCATTTACATCATCATGATGCTCATTTCCTACATCAATATGGTCATTTCCTTCATCGCTACTCATTTTCTTCATCATGATGCGTATTTCCATTATAATAATGCTCATTTCATACACTATTATGCCCATTTCCTTCATCATGATGCATGTTTCCATCGTCGTAATGTTAATTTCCTACATCATGATGCACAATTCCTCCATCAAGATACTCATTTCCTACATCATAGTGCATTTTTCTTCATCATGATTCTCATTTCTTCATCATGATTCATATTTCCTCTATAATGATGCTCTTTATCTACATCGTGATGTTTATTTCCTACATCATGATGATCTTTTCAATCATCATGATGCTCATTTTCACAATCGTGATTCTCATTTCCTTCTTTATGATGCATATTTCCTTCATCACGATGCTTATTTCTTATATCATAAAGCTCATATTCTTCATCAAGATTCTCATTTCTTTCATCATGATTCTCATTTCCATCATCATGATGCACAAATACTTCATCTTGATGATCATATCCTTTATCAAGATGCATATGTCCTTCGTCATGATGCTATTTTACGTCATCATGATGCTCATTTCCTTCATGATTCATATTTCATTTATCATGATACTCATTTCCTTCATCATGATGCTCATTTCCATCATCATGATGCATAAATCCTTCATCATGAGGCTCATTTCGTTCATCGTTATGCGTATTTCCTTAATCATAATGCTCATTTCCTTCAGCATGACGATTAATTTCTACGTCATTATGGTCATTTCCTACATCCTGATGCTCATTTCAATCATCATGACGCATATTTCCTTATTTATGATTCTCTTCCCTAATTCATGATTATCATTTCCTTCATCATGATGCTTATTTCCTTTATCATAATGCTCATTTCCATCATCATGACGCCTATTTCCTTCATTATGATGCATAAATCTTTATCATGGTGCTCATTTCCTTCATCATGATGTTCATTTCCTACATCATGATGCTCATTTCCTTCATCATGATTCATATTTCCTTCATCATTATGCCCATTTCCTTTATCATAATGCTCATTTCCTTCATCATGATGCTCATTTCCTTCATCAAGATAATCATTTCTTACGTCATTGTGCTCATTTCTTCATCATGATGCTCATTTCATTCATGTTGATGCATATTTCCATCATCATGATGCTCATTTCCTAAAATATTACATACATTTCCTTCATCATGATGATCAATTTGTTCATCGTAATGCTCAATTCCTACATCATTATTCTCATTTCCTTCATGTCTTCTCCATCATGATGCTAATTTCTCAACATGATGCATACTTCCTTCATCATGATGCTCATTTTGTACATCATGTTGCCCATTTCCTACATCACGCTACATATTTCCTTCATCATGATGTTCATTTCCTTCATATTGATGCAAATTTTCATCATAATGATCCTCATTTCCATCATCATGATGCATAAATCCTTCATAATGATGCTCATTTTGTTCATCAATATGGGTATTTCCTTTATCATGGTACTCATTTCCAACATCATGATGCTCATTTTCTTCATCATGATTATTAATTCCGACGTCATTATGGTCATTTTCTTTATCATGATGTATATTTCCTTCATCATGATGATCATTTCCTTTATCATGATGCTCATTTCCTTCATCATGATGCTTATTTCCTTTACCATAATGCTTATTTCCTTCACCATAATGCATATTTCCTTCATAATGATGCTCATTTCCTATATCATGATGCTCATTTCTTTCATCATGATATATATTTCCTTCATCATGATGATCATTTCCTATGTCATTATGGTCATCTCTTTTATCAAGATGCTCATTTCATTCATCATGATACAAATTTCCATCATCATGATGATATTTCCTTCATCGGGATGCTCATTTCCTACATCAATATGCTCATTTCCTTCATCATTATGTATATTTCCATCATTATGATGCTTATTTCCTACGTCATGATACATACATCAACATTATGCTTATTTCCTTCAGCATGATGCATATTTTCTTCATCATGAAACTCATTTCCTTTATCATGATGCTTATTTTCATCATCATCATGCATTAATCCCGTATCATGATGCTTATTTCCTTCATCATGATACGGAAATCTTTCATCATGATGCGAATTTCCATCATCATGATGATGCATGTTTCCTTCAACATGATTCTCATTTCCTACATCAATATGCTCATTTCCTTCATCAAGATGCTAATTTCCAACATCAATATGTTAATTTCCTACATCAATATGCTCATTTCTATCATCAAGATGCTAATTTTGTTATTATGATGCGTTCTTCCTTCATCATGATGCTCATTCCCTACAACATGATGCTCATTTCATTCATTATGATGCATATTTTATTCATCATAATGCTAATTTGTCATCATGATGCGTACTTCCTTCATCATGATGCTCATTTCCTACTTCATGATGCTCATTTCCTACATCATGCTGCATATTTCCTTCATCATCCTTCATCATGATGCAAATTTTCATCGTAATGATCCTCATTTCCATCATCATGATGATAAATCCTTCACATTGATGCTTATTTTGTTCATAAATATGTGTATCTCCTTTATCATGGTACTCATTTCCAACATCATGGTGCTCATTTCCTTCATCATGATTATTAATTCCGACGTCATTATGGTCATTTTCTTCATCATGATGCTCATTTCATTCATCATGATGCGTATTTCCTTCATCATGATGTTCATTTCCTACATGATGATGCTTATATCCTTCACCATGATGCATATTTACTTCATAATGATGCTCATTTCCTCTCATTTCCTTCATCATGTTGTATATTTCCTTCATCATGATGATCATTTCCTATGTTATTATGGTCATCTCTTTTATTATGATTATCATTTCATTCATCATGATGCAAATTTCCATCATCATGATGATATGTCCTTCATCAGGAAGCTCATTTCCTACATCAATATGCTCATTTCCTTCATCATGATGTATATTTCCTTCATCATGATGCTTATTTCCTACATCTAGATACATACATCAACATGATGCTTATTTCCTTTTGCATGATGCATATTTTCTTCATCATGAAGCTCATTTCCTTCATCGTGATGCTTATTTTCATCATCATCATGCATTAATCCCTTACCATGATGCTTATTTCCTTCATCATGATACAGAAATCCTTCATCATGATGCGAATTTCCATCAACATGATGATGCATGTTTCCTTCAACATGATTCTCATTTCCCACATCAATATGCTCATTTACTTCATCAAGATGTTAATTTTCTACATCAATATGCTCATTTCCTACATCAATTTGCTCATTTCCATCATCAAGATGCTAATTTCGTTCATTATGATGTGTATTTCCTTCATCATGATGCTAATTACCAACATCACTATGCTCATTTCATTCATCATGATGCTTACTTCCTTCATCATGATGCTAATTTCCTACATCATGCTACATATTTCCTTCATCATTACGCTTATTTACAACATCATGATGATCATTTCCTTCATCATGATGCAAATTTTCTTCATCTTGATGCTCATTTCCATCATCTTGATGCATAAACACTTCATCATGATGTTAATTTCGTTCATCATTATGCGTATTTCCTTTATCATGATACATATTTCCTGCATCAGGATGCTTATTTCCTTCATCATGATACATATTTCCTTCATCATGATGCTTGTTTCCTATGTCATGATAGTCATTTCCTCATCATGTTGCTCATTTTTCATCATGATGCATATTTTCTTTATCACGATGCTCATTCCTTCATCATGATGCATATTTCCCTTTATTATGATGCTTATTTCCTTAATCTTGATGATCATTCCCTACATCATTATGATCATTTCTTTCATTATGATGCTCATTTCCTTCAACATTATGCGTATTTCTTTCGTCATGATACAGAAATCCTTCATCCTGATGCACATTTTGGTAATCATAATGCATGTTTCATTCAACATGATGCTCATTTCCTACATCATGATGCTCAGTTCCTTCATCATGATCCATATTTTCCTTCTGCATTATGCACATTTCCTACGTCACGATGAATATTTCCATCATATTGATGCTCATTTCCTTTATCATGATGCTCATTTCCTACATCACAATTTCTATATCCATCTTCATGATGCTCATTTTGTTGATCTTGATGATCATTTCCATCATTATTATGGTAATTTCCTTCACTATGATGCTAATTTCCTTCGTCATTATCCGTATTTTCTTTATCATGATGCTCATTTCCTACACTATGATGCTCATTTTCTTCATCATGATGCCCAATTCCTTCATCATGATGCTCATTTCCTTCATCATGATACAAATTTCCTTTATCATGATGCTCATTTCCTTCACCATAATGATTATTTCCTTCATCATGATATATATTTCCTTCACCAAGATGATCATTTCCTACGTCATTATGGTTATTTCTTAATCATGATGCTCATTTCTTTAATCTTAATGCATATTTCCTTTATCGTGATGCTCATTTCCAACAAAATTATAGATATTTCTTTCTTCATGATGACCATTTGTTTCATCGTGATGCTCATTTCCTATGTCATTATGATCATTTCCTTTATCATGATGTATTTTTTCTTAATCATGATGCTAATATACTTCATCATATAATGCTCATTTCCTTCATCATGATACTCATTTCCTACATAACAAGCTCATTTCATTCATAATGATGCATATTTCCTTCATCATGATGCTCATTTTCTACATCATGATGCATATTTCCTTCATCATTATGCTCATTTCCATCATCGTGATACAGATTTATTCATAATGATGCTCATTTTCATCGTCATGATGGATGAATCTTTCATCATGATGCTCATTTCGTTCATCAATATGCGTATTTCCTACATCATGATGCTCATTTCATTCATCGTGATGCATATTTCCTTCATCATGATGCTCAATTCCTACATGATGATGCTTATTTTCATCATCATCATGCATTAATCCCGTATCATGATGCTTATTTCCTTCATCATGATACAGAAATCTTTCATCATGATGCGAATTTCCATCATCATGATGATGCATGTTTCCTTCAACATGATTCTCATTTCCTACATCAATATGCTCATTTCCTTCATCAAGATGCTAATTTCCAACATCAATATGTTAATTTCCTACATCAATATGCTCATTTCTATCATCAAGATGCTAATTTTGTTATTATGATGCGTTCTTCCTTCATCATGATGCTCATTCCCTACAACATGATGCTCATTTCATTCATTATGATGCATATTTTATTCATCATGATGCTAATTTCTCATCATGATGCGTACTTCCTTCATCATGATGCTCATTTCCTACTTCATGATGCTCATTTCCTACATCATGCTGCATATTTCCTTCATCATCCTTCATCATGATGCAAATTTTCATCATAATGATCCTCATTTCCATCATCATGATGCATAAATCCTTCACATTGATGCTTATTTTGTTCATAAATATGTGTATCTCCTTTATCATGGTACTCATTTCCAACATCATGGTGCTCATTTCCTTCATCATGATTATTAATTCCGACGTCTTTATGGTCATTTTCTTCATCATGATGCTCATTTCATTCATCATGATGCATATTTCCTTCATCATGATGTTCATTTCCTACATGATGATGCTTATATCCTTCACCATGATGCATATTTACTTCATAATGATGCTCATTTCCTATATCGTGATGCTCATTTCCTTCATCATGTTGTATATTTCCTTCATCATGATGATCATTTCCTATGTCATTATGGTCATCTCTTTTATTATGATTATCATTTCATTCATCATGATGCAAATTTCCATCATCATGATGATATGTCCTTCATCAGGATGCTCATTTCCTACATCAATATGCCCATTTCCTTCATCATGATGTATATTTCCTTCATCATGATGCTTATTTCCTACATCTAGATACATACATCAACATGATGCTTATTTCCTTCTGCATGATGCATATTTTCTTCATCATGAAGCTCATTTCCTTCATCGTGATGCTTATTTTCATCATCATCATGCATTAATCCCTTACCATGATGCTTATTTCCTTCATCATGATACAGAAATCCTTCATCATGATGCGAATTTCCATCAACATGATGATGCATGTTTCCTTCAACATGATTCTCATTTCCCACATCAATATGCTCATTTACTTCATCAAGATGTTAATTTTCTACATCAATATGCTCATTTCCTACATCAATTTGCTCATTTCCATCATCAAGATGCTAATTTCGTTCATTATGATGTGTATTTCCTTCATCATGATGCTAATTACCAACATCACAATTCTCATTTCATTCATCATGATGCTTACTTCCTTCATCATGATGCTAATTTCCTACATCATGCTACATATTTCCTTCATCATTACGCTTATTTCCAACATCATGATGATCATTTCCTTCATCATGATGCAAATTTTCTTCATCTTGATGCTCATTTCCATCATCTTGATGCATAAACACTTCATCATGATGTTAATTTCGTTCATCATTATGCGTATTTCCTTTATCATGATACATATTTCCTGCATCAGGATGCTTATTTCCTTCATCATGATACATATTTCCTTCATCATGATGCTTGTTTCCTATGTCATGATGGTCATTTCCTCATCATGTTGCTCATTTTTCATCATGATGCATATTTTCTTTATCACGATGCTCATTCCTTCATCATGATGCATATTTCCCTTTATTATGATGCTTATTTCCTTAATCTTGATGATCATTCCCTACATCATTATGATCATTTCTTTCATTATGATGCTCATTTCCTTCAACATTATGCGTATTTCTTTCGTCATGATACAGAAATCCTTCATCCTGATGCACATTTTGGTAATCATAATGCATGTTTCATTCAACATGATGCTCATTTCCTACATCATGATGCTCAGTTCCTTCATCATGATCCATATTTTCCTTCTGCATTATGCACATTTCCTACGTCACGATGAATATTTCCATCATATTGATGCTCATTTCCTTTATCATGATGCTCATTTCCTACATCACAATTTCTATATCCATCTTCATGATGCTCATTTTGTTCATCTTGATGATCATTTCCATCATTATTATGGTAATTTCCTTCACTATGATGCTAATTTCCTTCGTCATTATCCGTATTTTCTTTATCATGATGCTCATTTCCTACACTATGATGCTCATTTTCTTCATCATGATGCCCAATTCCTTCATCACGATGCTCATTTCCTTCATCATGATACAAATTTCCTTTATCATGATGCTCATTTCCTTCACCATAATGATTATTTCCTTCATCATGATATATATTTCCTTCACCAAGATGATCATTTCCTACGTCATTATGGTTATTTCTTAATCATGATGCTCATTTCTTTAATCTTAATGCATATTTCCTTTATCGTGATGCTCATTTCCAACAAAATTATAGATATTTCTTTCTTCATGATGACCATTTGTTTCATCGTGATGCTCATTTCCTATGTCATTATGATCATTTCCTTTATCATGATGTATTTTTTCTTAATCATGATGCAAATATACTTCATCATATAATGCGAATTTCCTTCATCATGATACTCATTTCCTACATAACAAGCTCATTTCATTCATAATGATGCATATTTCCTTCATCATGATGCTCATTTTCTACATCATGATGCATATTTCCTTCATCATTATGCTCATTTCCATCATCGTGATACAGATTTATTCATAATGATGCTCATTTTCATCGTCATGATGGATGAATCTTTCATCATGATGCTCATTTCGTTCATCAATATGCGTATTTCCTACATCATGATGCTCATTTCATTCATCGTGATGTATATTTCCTTCATCATGATGCTCAATTCCTACATGATGATGCTTATTTCCTTCATCATGATGCATATTTCATTCATCAAGATACTCATTTCCTTAATCATGATGTATATTTCCTTCTTCATGATGATCATTTCGTACGTCATTATAGTCATTTCCTTAGTCATGATGCTCATTTCATTCATCATTTTGCATATTTCCTTCAACATGAAGGTCATTTCCTTCATTGTGATGCTCAATTCCTACATCATTATACTCATTTCATTTATCATGATGTCAATTTCCTTCACATGATGCATATTTCCTTCATCATGATGCTCATTTCAAACATCATGATGCTCATTTCATTCATCATGATGGATATTTCCTTCATCATGATGCTCATTTCCTACATCATGCTTCATATTTCCTTCATCATTATGCTTATTTCCAACATCATGATGATAATTTCCTTAATCATTATGCAAATTTTCTTTATCATGATACTCATTTCCTATATCTTGATGCTCAATTCCTTTATCATGATGATTAATTTCGACGTCATTATGGTCATTTCCTTCATAATGATGCTCATTTCCTACATCATGATGCATTTTTCCTTCATCATGATGCTCATTTCCAACATCATGAAACTTATTTCATTCATCATGATGATTACTTCCTACATCACGATAGAAACATCATCTTGATGCCAATTTCCATCATCATGATGCATATTTTCTTCTTCATGATGCTTATTTCCTACATCATGATGCTTATTTCCAATGTCATGATGCATAAATCTTTCATCATGATGCTTATTTCCTTCATAATGATGCTCATTTCTATCATCATGATGCTTGTTTCCTTCTTCATGTGTCTTATTTCCTACATCATGATGCTCATTTCCTTCATCATAATGCATATTTCCCTTCACCATGATGCTCATTTCCTATATCACGATGCATATTTCCATTATCATGATGGTCATTTCTTCGTCATGATGCTCATTTCTTTCATCATGATGGATATTTCCTTTATCACGATGCTCATTCCTTCGTCATGATGCATATTTCCTTTATCATGATGCTTATTTCCTTCATCTTGATGATCATTCCCTACATCACTATGGTCATTTCCTTCATTATGATGCTCATTTCCTTTAACATTATGTGTATATCCTTCATCATAACGCTTTTTTCTTACATTATGATGCTCATTTCCTTCATCATGTTGCTTGTTTCTTTCATCATAATGCGTATCCCGTCATCATGATGCTTTGTTCATTCCTTATAATGCATATTTCCTTTATCATAATTGCTCATTTATAACATCATGATGCATATTTCCATCATCATGTTGCTCATTTCTGTCATCTTGATGATCATTCCCCTCATCATGATGCACATTTCCTTCATCATGATATTTATTTTCATCATGATACACATTTCCTACATCATTATGCTCATTTCTTTAATCATGATGCATATTTCATTCATCATGATGTTATATTCCTACATCATTATGGTCATTTCCTTCATCATGATGCTAATTTCCTTTACCATGATGCATTGTTCTATCATAATAATGCTCATTTCCTACATTATTATGCTCATGTCCTTCATCGTGATACATGTTTCTATCATCATAATTCTAATTTTCTACATCATGTTGCTCATTGGGTTCATCATGATACATATTTCCTTCATCATGATGTTCATTTCCTACATCGCGATGCATATTTTCGTCATAATGATTCTCATTTCTTTTATCATGATGCACATTTCCTTCATTATGATTCCTTTATAACGATGCTCTAATCTACATCATGATGCTCATCCCCCACATAATGATGCTCATTTCGATCATCATGATGATCATTCCCTTCATCATTATGCTCATTTCTTTCATCATGATGCTTAATTCGTATATCATAATGCTCATTTTCTTCATTATAATGCTCATTTCTATCATCATGATTCTCATTTTCATCATTATGATGCATAATTCCTTCATCATGATGCTCATTTCCATAATAAAGATGCATATGTACTTCGTCATGATTCCCATTTCCTACATCATTATGCTCATTTCCTTCATCACAATGCATATTTACTTCATCATGATACTCATTTCATTCATCATGATGATCATTTCCATCATCCTGATGCTCATTTCCATCATCATGATGTATATTTCATTCATAACGATTCTCTTTCCTACATTATGATCCTTATTTCCTTAATTATGTTGCTCATATCCTTCATCATGATACATATTTTCTTCATCATAATGCTTATTTCCTACATCATGATGCTCATTTCCATCATCATGATGCAAAAATTCTTTATCATGATGCTTATTTTCTTCATCATGATGCTCATTTACTTCATCATGATGCTTATTTCCATCATCATGACGCATAAATCCTTCATCATGATACTTATTTCCATCATGACAATCATTTCCTTCATCTTAATGATCATTCCCTATATCACTATGGTCATTTCCTTCATTATGCATATATCCTTCATCATAACGCTTTTTTCTTACATTATGATGCTCATTTCCTTCATCATGTTGCTTGTTTCTTTATCATAATGCGTATCCCGTCATCATGATGCTTTTTTCATTCCTTATAATGCATATTTCCTTTATCATGATTGCTCATTTCTAACATCATGATGCATATTTCCATCATCATGTTACTCATTTCTGTCATCTTGATGATTATTCCCCTCATCATGATGCTCATTTCCTTAATCATGATACTTATTTTCATCATCATGATACACATTTCCTACATCATTATGCTCATTTCTTTAATCATGATGCATATTTCATTCATCATGATGTTATATTCATGCATCATTATGGTCATTTTCTTCATCATGATGCTAATTTCCTTCACCATGATGCGTTGTTCTATCATAATAATGCTCATTTCTTACATTATTATGATCATGTCCTTCATCGTGATACATGTTTCTATCATCATAATGCTAATTTCCTACATCATGATGCTCATTTGGTTCATCTTGATACATATTTCCTTCATCATGATGCTCATTTCCTAAATCGCGATGCATATTTCCGTCACAATGGTTCTCATTTCTTTTATCATGATGCTCATTTCCTTCATCATGATACATATTTCCTTTATAATGATGCTCATTCCCCACATAATGATGCTCATTTCAATCATCATGATGATCATTCCCTTCATCATTATGCTCATTTTCAATATCGTGATGCTCATTTCTTTCATCATGATGCTTATTTCGTATATCATAATGCTCATTTTCTTCATCATGATGCTCATTTCTATCATCATGATTCTCATTTTAATCATTATGATGCATAATTCTTTCATCATGATGCTCATTTCCATAATAAAGATGCATATGTTCTTCGTCATGATTCTCATATCCTACATCATTATGCTCATTTCTTTCATCATGATGCTCATTTCCGTCATCCTGATGCTCATTTCCATCATCATGTTGTATATTTCATTCATAACACCTACATTATGATGATTATTCCTTAATCATGTTGCTCATTTCCTTCATAATGATGCATATTTTCTTCATCATGATGCTTATTTCCTTCAGCATGATGCTCATTTCCATCATCATGATGAAAAATTTTTTTATCATGATGCATATTTTCTTCATCATGATGCTCATTTACTTCATCATGATGCTTATTTCCATCATCATGACGCATAAATCCTTCATCATGATACTTATTTCCTTCATCATGATGCTAATTTCCTCCATCACGATGCATGTTTCCTTCATCATGATGCTAATTTCCTACATCAAGATGCTCATTTCCTTCATCATTATGCTCATTTCCTTCATCATGATGATCATTTCCTACGTCATTATGGTCATTCCCTTAATCAATATGCTCTTTTCATTTATCGTGATGCATATTTCCTTTATCATGATGCTAATTTCATACGTCATTACACATATTTCTTCGTGATGCACATTTCCATCATCATGATGATTATTTCCTTCATCGTGATGCTCATTTACTTCATCATTATGGTCGTTTCCTTCATCATGATGCTAATTTCCTTCACCATGATGCGTTGTTCTATCATAATAATGCTAATTTCTTACATTATTATGCTCATGTCCTTCATCGTGATACATGTTTCTATCATCATAATGCTAATTTCCTACATCATGATGCTCATTTGGTTCATCATGATACATATTTCCTTCATCATGATGCTCATTTCCTAAATCGCGATGCGTATTTTCGTCATAATGGTTCTCATTTCTTTTATCATGATGCTCATTTCCTTTATCATGATACATATTTCCTTTATAATGATGCTCATTCCCCACATAATGATGCTCATTTCAATCATCATGATGATCATTCCTTTCATCATTATGCTTATTTTCACTATCGTGATGCTCATTTCTTTCATCATGATGCTTATTTATATATCATAATGCTCATTTTATTCATCATGATGCTCATTTTTATCATCATGATACTCATTTTAATCATTATGATGCATAATTCTTTCGTCATGATGCTCATTTCCATAATAAAGATGCATATGTCCTTCGTCATGATTCTCATATCCTACATCATTATGCTCATTTCCTTCATCATGATACTCATTTCCGTCATCCTGATGCTCATTTCCATCATCATGATGTATATTTCATTCATAACACCTACATTATGATGATTATTCCTTAATCATGTTGCTCATTTCCTTCATAATGATGCATATTTTCTTCATCATGATGCTTATTTCCTTCATCATGATGCTCATTTCCATCATCATGATGCAAAAATTCTTTATCATGATACTTATTTTCTTCATCATGATGCTCATTTACTTCATCAAGATACTTATTTCCATCATCATTACGCATAAATCCTTCATCATGATAATTATTTTCTTCATAATGATGCTAATTTCCTGCATCACGATGCATGTTTCCTTCATCATGATGCTAATTTCCTACATCATGATGCTCATTTCCTTCATTATTATGCTCATTTCCTTCATCATGATGATCATTTCCTACGTCATTATGTTCATTCCCTTAATCATTATGCTCTTTTCATTTATCGTGATGCTAATTTCCTACGTCATAATACATATTTCTTACTTCGTGATGCACATTTCCATCATCATGATGATTATTTCCTTAATCGTGATGCTCATTTACTTCATCATTATGCTCATTTCCTTCATCATGATGGATATTTTGTTTATCATAATGCTTATTTCCTACATATTGATGATCATTTCCCACATCATTATGGTCATTTCCTTCATTACGATGCTCATTTCCTTTATCATTATGCGTATTTCCTTTATCATAATGCTTTTTTCCTACATTATGATGCTCATTGGCTTCATCATATTTCATGTTCCTTTCATCATAATGTGTATTTTCTTCATCATGATGCTTACTTCATTCCTTATTATGCATATTTCCTTTATCATGATGCTCATTTCCTACATCATGATGCATATATCCATCATTATGTTGCAAATTTCCGTCATCTTGATGATCATTCCCCTCATCGTGATGCTCATTTTCTTCATCATGATGCATATTTTCTTAATCCTGATACACATTTCCTACATCATTATGCTCATTTCATTCATAATGATGTATATTTCCTTCATCATAATGTTAATTTCCTACATTATTACGTTCATTTCCTACATCATGATGCACATTTCGTTCATCATGATACATATTTCCTTCATCATGATGCTCATTTCCTACATCATGGTGCATATTTCCTTCATAGTGATGCTCATTTCTTTTATCATGATGTTAATTTCCTTCATCATGATTCTTATTTCTTCATCATGATGTATATTTCCTTTATGATGATGCTCTTTATCAATATCATGATGCTCATTCCCTACATAATGATGCTCATTTTCATCATCATGATGTTCATATCTTTCATCATGATGCTCATTTTCACTATCGTGATGCACATTTCCTTCATCATGATGCTCATTTAAAACATAATGATGCTCATTTCATTCATCATGATGGATATTTCCTTCATCATGATGCTCATTTTCTACATCATGTTGCATATTCCCTTCAGTATTATGCTCATTTACAACATCATGATGATCATTTCTTTCATCATTACCCAAATTTTTTTATAATAATACTAATTTACATCACCACGATGCATAAATCCTTCATCATGATGTTCATTTAGTTCATCTTTATGCATATTTCCGTTATCAAGATACTCATTTCCCACATCTTGATGCTCATTTCCATTATCATGATTATTAATTTCGACGTCATTATGGTCATTTCCTTCATCATAATTTTTTTCCAACATCATGATGCATGTTTCCTTCATCAAGATGATTATTTCCTACATCATAAAACTCATTTCATTCTTCACGATGCATATTTCCTTCATTTTGATGCTTATTTCCTACATAACGAATCAAACATCATCACGATGCAAATTTCCATAATCATGATGCATATTTTCTTCATCATGATGCTCATTTCCTACATCATGATGCTTATTTCCATTATCATGATCCATAAATCTTTCATCAGGATGCTTATTTCCTTCATCATGATGCTCATTTCCATCATCATGATGCTTGTTTCCTTCATCATGAGTCTCATTTCCTACATCATGATGCTCATTTCTATCATCATGATGCATATTTCCCTTCATCATGATGCTCATTTCCTACATCACAATGCATATTTCCATCATCATGATGGTCATTTCCTTCATCATGATGCTCATTTCCATCATCATAATGCTTGTTTCCTTCATCATGAGTCTTTTTTCCTACATCATGATGCTCATTTCTATCATCATGATGCATATTTTCCTTCATCATGATGCTCATTACCTACATCACAATGCTCATTCCTTCGTCATGACGCATATTTCCTTTATCATGAAGCTTATTCCCTTTATCTTGACGATCATTTTCGACATCATTATGGTCATATCTTTCATTATGATGCGCATTTCATTCAACATTATGCGTATTTCCTTCATCATAATGCTTTTTCCGACATTATGATGTTCATTTCCTTCATCATGATGATTATTTTTTTCATCATTATACACATTTCCTACATCATTAAGCTCATTTCTTTAATCATAATGCATATTTCCCTCATCATGAAGTTAATTTGCTACGTAATTATGATCATTTCTTTCATCATGATGCTCATTTCCTTCACCATGATGAGTTGATCCATCACAATAATGCTCATTTCATACATTATCATGCTCATGTCCTACATCATGATGCTTGTTTCCATCATCACAATGCTAATTTCCTTCATCATGATGCTCATTTCGTTCATCGTGATACATATTTCCTTCATCATGATGCTCATTTTCTACATCGCGATGCTTATCGCGATGCTTATTTCCGTCATAATGATTCTAATTTCTTTTATCATGATGCTCATTTCCTTCATCATGATGCTTATTTCTTCATCATGATGTATATTTCCTTTATAACGATGCTCTTAGCTACATCATGATGCTCATTCCCTACATGATGATGCTGAATTCAATCATCATGATGATCATTTCCTTCAACATTATGCTCATTTTCACTATCGTGATGCTCATTTCCTTCATCATGATGCGTATTTCTTAAATCTTGATGCTTATTTCCTATATCATAATGCTCATTTTCTTCATAATGATGCCCATTTCTATCATCATGATTCTCATTTCCATCATTATGATGCATAATTTCATTGTCATGATGCCCATTTCCTACATCATTGTGCTCATTTCCTTCATCACGATGCATATTAACTTCATCATGATACTCATTTCATTCATCATGATGCTCATTTCTGTCATCCTGTTGATCATTTTTATCATCATGATGTATATTTCATTCATAATGATTCTCTTTCCTACATCATGATGCTTATTTCCTTAATCATGATTTCCTTTATCATGATGCATATTTTCTTCATAATGATGCTTATTTCCTTCATCATGATGCTAATTTCCATCATCATGATGCAAAAATTCATCATCATAATGCTTATTTTCTTCATCATGATGCTCATTTTCTTCTTATGATGTTTATTTCCATCATCATGACGCATAAATCCTTCATCATGATACTTATTTCCTGCATCATGATGCTCATTTCCTACATCATGATTCATATTTCCTTCATCATGATGCTCATTTCCTACATCGTGATGCTCATTTCCTTCATCAATATGCTCATTTTCTTCATCATGATGTTCATTTCCTATTTCATTATGGTCATTCCCACCTTAAACATGATGCTCATTTCCTACATCATTATACACATTTCTTTCTTCGTGATGCTTATTTCCATCATCATGATGATTATTTCCTTCATCGTGATGCTCTTTCACTTCATCATTATGCTCATTTCTTTCATAATGATGCATATTTGTTTATCATGATGCTTATTTTCTTCATCTTGATGATCATTTCCTACATCATTATGGTCATTTCCTTCGTTATGATGCTCATTTCCTTCATCATTATGAGTATTTCCTTAATCATAATTCTTTTTTCCTAAATTATGATGCTCACTACCTTCATCGTGTTTCATGTTCCTTTCAACATAATGTGTATTTCCTTCATCATGATGCTTACTTCACTCCTTATTATGCATATTTCCTTTATCATGATGCTCATTTCCTACATCATGATGCATATTACCATCATCATGTTGCTCATTTCCGTCATCTTGATGATCATTCCCCTCATCATGATGCATATTTCCTTTATCATGATGTTAATTTCCTACCTCATTACGTTCATTTCCTTTATCATGATATTCATTTCCTTCACCATGATGCGTAGTTCCATCATAATGATGTTCATTTCCAACATTATTATGCTCATGTCCTTCATCACGATATATGTTTCCATTAGCATAATGCTAATTTCCTACATCATGATGCATATTTAGTTCATCATGATACATATTTCCTTCATCATTATGCTTATTTCCTACATTATGGTGCATATTTCCTTCATAATGATGCTCATTTTTTTTTTATCACGAAGCTAATTCCCTTCATCATGATTCTTATTTCTTCATCATGATGCATATTTCCTTTATAATGATGATCTTTACCAATATCATGATGCTCATTCCCTACATGATGATTCTCATTTCCATCATCATGATGCTCATTTCTTTCATCATGATGCTCATTTTCACTATCGTGATGCTTATTTCTTTCATAATGATGCTCATTTCAAACATAATGATGCTTATTTCATTCATCATGATGAATATTTCCTTTATCATGATGCTCATTTCCTACATCATGTTGCATATTTTCTTAATTATAATGCTCATTTCCAACATCATGATGATCATTTCTTTCATCATTATGCAAATTTTCTTTATAACGATACTAATTTCCATCACCACGATAGATAAATCCTTCATCGTGATGCTCATTTAGTTCATCCTTATGCATATTTCCATTATCATGATACTCATTTCCTACATCTTGATGCTCATTTCCTTTATCATGATGATCAATTTTGACATCATTATGCTCGTTTCTAGCATCATGATGCTTTTTTCCTACATCATGATGCATGTTTCCTTCATCAAGATGCTTATTCCAAACTTCTTGAAACTCATTTCATTCATCACGATGCATATTACCTTCATCTTGATGCTTATTTCCTACATCACGAATCAGACATCATCACGATGCTAATTTCCATATTCATGATGCATATTTTCTTCATCATGATGCTCATTACATACTTCATGATGCTTATTTTCATTATCATGATGCATAAATATTTCATCATGATGCTTATTTCCTTCATCATAATGCTCATTTCTATCATCATGATGCTTGTTTCCTTCATCATGAGTCTCATTTCCTACATCATGATGCTAATTTCCTTCATCATGATGCATATTTTCCTTCATCATGATGCTCATTTCCTACATCACGATGCATATTTCCATCATCATGATTGTCATTTCCTTCATCATGATGCTCATTTGCTTCATCATGATGCATATGTCCTTTATCATGATGCTCATTCCTTCGACATGATGCATATTTCCTTTATCATGATGCTTAATTCCTTTATCTTGACAATTATTTCCTACATCATTATGGTCATATCCTTCATTATGATGCTCATTTCCTTCATCACAATGCATATTTACTTCATCATGATACTCATTTCATTCATCATGATGCTCATTTCCGTCATCCTGATGCTCATTTCCATCATCATGATGTATATTTCATTCATAACGATTCTCTTTCCTACATTATGATGATTATTTCCTTGTCGCTCATTTCCTTCATCATGATTCATATTTTCTTCATCATGATGCTTTTTTCCTTCATCATGATGCTCATTTCCATCATCATGATGCTTATTTTCTTCATCATGAAGCTCATTTACTTCACCATGATGCTTATTTCCGTCATCATGACGCATAAATCCTTCATCATAATACTTATTTCCTTCATCATGATGCTAATTTCATGCATCACGATGGATGTTTCCTTCATCATGATGTTAATTTCCTACATCATGATGCTCATTTTCTTCATCATTATGCTTATTTCCATTATCATGATCATTTCCTACGTCATTATGGTCATTCCCTTAATCATTATGCTCTTTTAATTTATCGTGATGCATATTTCCTTTATCATGATGCTAATTTCCTACATCATTACACATATTTCTTACTTCGTGATGCTCATTTCTATCATCATGATGATTATTTCCTTCATCGTGACACTCATTTACTTCATCATTATGCTCATTTCCTTCATCATGATGCATATTTTGTTTATCATAATGCTTATTTCCTTCATCTTGATGATCATTTCCCACATCATTATGGTCATTTCCTTCATTACGATGCTCATTTCCTTCATCATTATGCGTATTTCCTTCATCATAATGTTTTTTTCCTACATTATGATGCTCATTGCCTTAATCATATTTCATGTTCCTTTCATCATAATGTGTATTTTCTTCATCATGATGCTTACTTCATTCCTTATTATGCATATTCCTTTATCATGATGATCATTTCCTACATCATGATGCATATATCTATCATCATGTTGCTCATTTCCGTCATCTTGATAATCATTCCCTCATCATGATGCTCATTTTCTTCATCATGATGCATATTTTCTTAATCATGATACACATTTCCTACATCATTATGCTTATTTCGTTCATCAAGATGCATATTTCCTTCATCATAATGTTAATTTCCTACATCATTACATTCATTTTCATCACCATGATGCTCATTTTCTTCACAATAATGCATAGTTCCATCATAATGATGCTCATTTCCTACATTATTATGCTCATGTCCTTCATCATGATGCATGTTTCTATTATCATAATGCTAATTTCCTACATCATGATGGTCATTTCGTTCATAATGATACATATTTCCTTCATCATGATGCTCATTTCCTACATCATGGTGCATATTTCGTTCATAGTGATGCTCATTTCTTTTATATCATGAAGCTAATTTCCTTCATTATGATTCTTATTTCTTCATCATTTTCCTTTATGATGATGCTCTTTATTAATATCATGATGCTCATTTCCTACATAATGATGCTCATTTCCATCATCATGATGTTCATATCTTTCATCATGATGCTCATTTTCACTATCGTGATGCACATTTACTTCATCATGATGCTCATTTAGAACATAATGATGCTCATTTCCTACATCATGTTGCATATTTCCTTCATTATTATGCTCATTTCCAACATCATGATGATCATTTCTTTCATAATTATCCAAATTTTCTTTGTAATAATACTAATTTACATCACCACGATGCATAAATCCTTCATCATGATGCTCATTTAGTTCATCTTTATGCATATTTATGTTATCAAGATACTCATTTCCCACATCTTGATGCTCATTTCCTTTATCATGATTATTAATTTCGACGTCATTATGGTCATTTCCTTCATCATGATGTTTTTTCCTACGTCATGATGCATGTTTCCCTCTTCAAGATACTTATTTCCTACATCATGAAACTCATTTCATTCTTCACGATGCATATTTCCTTCATCTTGATACTTATTTTCTACAACACGAATCAAACATCATCACGATGCGAATTTCCATATGCATGATGCATATTTTCTTCATCATGATGCTCATTTCCTACATCATGATGCTTATTTCCATTATCATGATGCATAAATCTTTCCCCATGATGCTTATTTCCTTCATCATGATGCTCATTTCCATCATCATGGTGCTTGTTTCCTTCATCATGAGTCTCATTTCCTACATCATGATGCTCATTTCCATCATCATGATGCATATTTTCCTTCATCATGATGCTCATTTCCTACATCACAATGCATATTTCCATCATCATGACGGTCATTTTCTTCATCATGATGCTCATTTCGTTCATCATGATGCATATTTCCTTTATCACGAGCTCGTTCTTTCGTCATGATGTATATTTCCTTTATCATTGAGCTTATTTCCTTCATCTTGACGATCATTTCCGACATCATTATGGTCATATCCTTCATTATGATGCGCATTTCCTTCAACATTATGCGTATTTCCTTCATCATAATGCTTTTTCCGACATTATGATGCTCATTTCCTTCATCAAGATGCATATTTTTTCATCATTATACACATTTCCTACATTGGGCTTAAGTATCCAAGCTTAGCCCAAAGCTTATACTTAAGTCCAATAATAATAATATATTCCACTAAAATATTATTACTGCACTGCCTTTCCAATCCCAAAATTACGTTTTGGGCTCCTTCTTATTATGAGCCCGTTAGTCTCCCCATGTTTAAGATATACAATGTCCATTAATTAATTTAAGTTACTGACAACTCAATTAATTAATATCTCATCCAAGAGTAGTACCACTCAACCTCATTATCATGCCAGAATAAATTTCACCTGCAGGGTTTACATGATAATCCTTATGGGCTCCTCAAGGGGACATCATCAACCTATGACGGACACGGATTCCTTCTACAATCAACAGCACACCATAGAGACAACATTACTTCCCAACTCACTGAGTTTGTTGATTTAATTACATGTAAACCTCACTCATTGATGAATCAAAGAAATACATACTGCCCTACGTGTTGAGATTATTGTATAAGGATTAAGAGCACGAACTTCCATAATAACTGAGTTCAAGTTCTCCTATAAGTCAGTATAAGTCGAACGATCTCAAACGGTCCTGCTCAATACACACAAGTGTACTAATGTGATTCTATAGCCAAGACAAGTTAATACCAAACCACACTACAACCATCCCAATAGAGAGTCCCCGTCTATCTCGGTTGTGAGCATCTGTTTATACTTTATAAGGAAACCGATAATATGATCTTCCGTGTGTTGTCGCACAACATATTATCTACAGTATAAAGTAAGTGGACTATTGCATCGTGCATATAAATAAATTATAAGACGCAATCACTTGATCATATGATTCTCATTTCAAATTAATTGTTATAACATTGTTCATACAAAAAGCTAGACTTTTAGTATATAATCTAACAATCTCCCACTTATACTAAAAGACTATGCTGTCATGTCTTCCGCCATACATCTAATTCCCACTCCTACTACACGACCATCAAAAGCTTTCGCTTTAAGGTCTTTGTAAATGGATTTACTAGGTTATCATCCGATGCAATCTAGGTGACAACAACCTTCCCCTCATCATACAATTTCTCGTAACAGGTGGTACTCGCGCTCCATGTGTTTAATTGCCTTATGGACTCATGATTCCTTCAAGTTTGCAACTGCACCAATATCATTAATTTAAATTGTGATAATCTTGGGCAAACTTAGAAATACTTCAAAGTCCATCATGATGTTTCTAGAGTCATATAGATACTTTGGCTGCTTTATAGGCTCCAATTTATCATCTTTCCATGATGGAGTCCGGAGTTCGAAATATATTTCTATATAACACTCCTCCATATTATGGCTCTACTTCTTAAAATTAAACACATAACCTTGAGGTTGATTTACTGTCGTCCCTATCTGATTTGAAAAATCCGAATCTACGTAACTCATAAGAAGCAGCGAATCTGTCCGGTAAGCCTACATATAATTTCTAGTCCTTTTCAGGTACATAAATATATGTCTTACCACAGTTCAACATTCTTATTTCGAGTTACCTTGATACTCACTGTCTATGCAATTGACAATACAATTATCCATTCTCATGCATAGCATTCCTTAGATTAAGCTTCCTTATTCGCCGAAGCATAAGGAACTGCTTTCATCACCTTTATCTTCTTTTTGTGTCTTAAGACACATTTCCTTAGATAAAGTTACATGCTAAACGAGTAGGTATTGTATCTATTCATGAAGCTTGAGATAAGCATAACATCCTTTCTTGTGATCCGTATTACCGTGATCAAAAGGATATATTTTGCTTTTCTTAAGTCCTTCATTTCATACTGCTTTATCAACCACACCCATACGCCCGACAATACTTTTTTATTGTCTCCAATGAGCAATATATCATCTACGTACAGTACAAGAAATACCACTACGTTTTCGTCACTCTTTTCAATACACAAGACACATCTGCGCATTGAATAAATCCATATGCCTGGATTCGTCATCAAAATGGATGTTTCATGATCTTGAAGCTTGCTTTAGTCCATTGATTGACACTTTTAAGCTTAATATCAAAATGCTCTTAGCTCTTTGCAATGAATCACTCTGGTTACTTAACATAGATGTTTTCCTCAAGACTTCCATTCAGGAAAGCTGTCTTGACATCTATTTGTTATCCCTCATATTCCATATGAGTAGCAACAGGTAAAAGAGTCTGGATCGACTTAGGCATAGCTACCGGCGAACAGGTTATCTCATAATCGAACCCTTTCTTTCTGAGTATACCTTTTTCGCAACAAGCTTTGCTTCCAAGGTTTTCACCTTACCATATGATCCTCTTTTATTTTGTATGAGCACTTCCAATGGCTTTTACACCATTTAGTGGTCTTACAAGCTCCAAGATTTAATTTAGAATTCATCAATTCTATTTCAACATCATTGCACTAGCTAAGATATCGCATTTCGATCTTGTAGTGCTTCGTTGTATCCGTGGGTTCAATCCATGTTTACTAGGTACTAAGTCTCACGACTCTCCCAAAATATATATCTTGCAAGTCGTCGAACAACCCTCCCACTACGACAAGGCACTACACGCAATTGTATATCAGACGTGACATGTGTTGCAGTTTAACTTGTGGTATATCCTCTTATACAATTGGTACTAATACTTTGTGTTTTCCCTCTCACTTCATTTAGAACAATTTATACATGGGTTTATGATTTAATACATAGTCCTTTTCCAAAAAAAAAACTAGTTTTTGTGTTAACAATCACCCTGTGATCTTTTGGATTAAATAAATCATCACTCTTCATTTTTCTAGAACATCCCACAAACAGACAAATGTTACACGACATGCTGTTTCTAGGGTATACCCATAAAATAAATTTAGTAATTCCAAATAATTCATCATCTATCTAATCATTTGCATAAGAGTCATTCTCTTATTAGGATTAAAAGACTTATTATTAATTACTATTTGTTGCATCCGTGGTATAAACGTGATTTAAGAGTTTACAAATTGCCACTAACGTACCTTAACAGATTATAGCCCCATCCTTCATTACTATGACCATGTCATTTAAATGAAATGGAGTATCCATCCATAAATGCATAGAAACTGAAATAAAATTCTTTCTATGAAAACGTACGTAAAGACAATTTCTCATAATCAAACGTTTATTCATATCGTAAGATAAATAAACAACTTCCACTGCAACAACCACTACTCTCGTAGTTTTACCCATGTATATTATTATTTCATCATCACTTAGTTGCAGGCTTTTAGTTATTCCGGTATCTACACACAACATGTCAGTAAATGCCAACACTAATCATGCTTCAACAACTAGTGAATGAGATACTAACCTTGTTCACATCTTGATGAAATTGGATTTTCTTCGCCATATGTTTTGTCAGAAGTTTCCCACCATATACAGCCTTTTTGTAATTCAGGTGGAACTTGCTCAAAACATTTAGTAAACAATGAAGAATAAAATTGACTTAGGATTCCCCTTCAACTTCTATTCCATGTATTTCCAATTCATTCATCAAATTCAATCATGACCTACCGCCTTTTAACTTACTCAAGTATCCGAAAAGTTACATGAGACCATCATATTTCTATGAATCTCTTATCTCTTCACCAGAGACTTTAATATGCATCATGATAAGTCTTTTGTGAGAACACACATGTATTTCTTAAGTAGTAAAATTAGAATCCAAGATTCTTTTCTAATCATCTAATTTTGGACCAGTAAATATAATTTCTTTTGGTCAACCATAAGTGAAATAAAACTATTCGAAATTCAGAGAATCATAAAATATATATACCGATCAAATCTTCGAATTTATCTATTTATATTGATTCCCTCAAAACAATATAAAATATAAATTCACCCACATCTCCAGCACCGTGAGTTTGCAAGCCACGATAGTGTGGACGTTTACAAACCCGAACATTTACAAGAGAAGGTTTTACCCATTAATTTCATTTGTCAATCTAACTTTATGACAAAATAATTAATAGTCGGTTCATCTTTAGCCATGTAAATAAAAGCAGTGACTCCGATGGGAAGGATACTTATTATTTACATCTAAGTGTACATCATTATTTGACCCCAAGTCCATTGCGCAAGCTTATGTGCCTTACAGATGGAGAAGTACACACGCGCTTGGATAACTTCCTACAATCATCAATTATAAGTTTGTACCAGTGAACCGCATATAAGCTCATCCGATAGGGAGGAAGGTCTATGCCAACGCGCAAGTTCATATGCATCACATTACAAACATAATTATTTAATGAAGTCTGTTCCAGCAATCTATGAATAAACTCATCCGATGGGGAGGAAGGCTCTAATGCCGACGCGCAAGTTTATTCACATTACTAACAAACCAATAATGCAGGCCGCGGGAATTAATTACCAATCCCCTTTCCCACTTAGTTATTTAAAACCAAGGGTTTTTACATGCATATAATATTCAGAATAATATACGCAACCTAGCATGCTCCTATTACGGCACATAAGGCAGTAAATCACAGAATGCATGCATACATATATAACAATAATCAATTAATAAATAAATTATAACAGTTATATAACAGCGAATTCGATTGTTCGCCACCAATCAAGAATGCGGACAACTGCGACAGGGATCGACCTTCCCGCAGCCTGCTCCACCACTCCGGCACCCTGCCCGATCACATTGTGAAGACTCACGCGGAACCTGATGCAGACCAGTCGAACTTGATGCAGACCAGTCGAACCTGATGCAAATCCGCTCGAACCTGGTGCAGAGTCGATCGAACCTGATGCAGACCAATCGAACTTAATGTGAATCCGTTCGAACCTGATTCAGACCAATCGAACCTGATATGAATCCGCTTGAACCTAGTGCAGCATCGATTGAACCTGATGCAGACCAATCGAACCTGATGTGAATTCGCTCGAACCTGGTGCAGCATCGATCGAACCTGATGAAGACAAATCGAACCTGATGTGAATCCGCTCGAACCTGATGCAGCATCGATCGAACCTGATGCAGACCTATTGAACCTGATGTGAATCCGCTCGAAACTGGTGCAGCATCGATCGAACCTGATGTGAATCCGCTCGAACCTGGTGCAGCATCGATCGAACCTGATGCAGACCAATCGAACCTGATGTGAATCCGCTCGAACCTAGTGCAGCATCGATCGAACCTGATGCAGACCAATGGAACCTGATGCAAATTAATCGAACCTGATGTGAATCCGCTCGAACCTGATGCAGCATCGATCAAACCTTCATCCGCGCAGCCTCACACAGTGTTCAGCGCGCCACATGGCACACCACCATGCACGCCATCCCAGCGTCTAGAAAGCCAACGTGTGCGACTCCTCTCCAACGTGCAAGATTTACACGTCACGCGCCGAGCTCCCAACAAGCACCAATGTCCATCAGGCTGCCCGATACTCAGCACGCTGCTCTGCACGCCAAAGAGCAGCACACGCCCAGCAGTTGATTGCTCCTTGCCCTGTTCAAAATGCGCCCCAGCCGTGCCATTCGCTTGATGTTGTGCACAACACCATGTGCCTTGACGAGCGCTCCTCGCTCGGGCTGTCGCTCGTCCAAGGGCCTACTTGCACGGAACCAAGTTCAGCGTTCCCAACGCGCAAAACAAAACTACACCAACTGTCGTTCAGGGTTCGCAACTGTAGACACCTTAGAATCTAATCTTTACCATTCAGAATCTACTCCTGTGAGTATGAACATGCTGTCCAAATTACAGGTCGATCCAACGGTTAGTTTGTGAGAAACGGCTATTTTTCCTCGACTGCGCAGAACAAAATCGCCCAAAAACCTGCTTCTGTTTTCAGCGTATTCCCGACAACAAAAAGTTCCAAATATGATATGTACCGTTCAGAATGTACTCCTGTGAGTTCTGAAGACACTGTCCAAATTACAGGTCGATCCAACGGTTGAAACTCCGGTTATTGACTCTGCAATATCACTGCGCTAGTTTTTCTCTAAAAAACGTGAATCTGTTTTTGCCCACTTTTTCTTCCTTCCATGTGAAATTGACGAACAGTTTTCGTCAAATCCTCTCACACTCAACCATCGAAAAAATAGGTATGATACAGGGTATATATCACATAGGGATATTCATGGTTTAGCAGTAAAACCAAAACCCTAAACATGTGATCCTAATTTCAAAAAACTAACCACATAAACCCTAGCCTAACGTGTCACGCTTCACCACAAAACCGAAGCTCTGATACCAATTGTTGGTGCTTGGATCATTTGATTAACATGACCCGTTAGGGATCCATACGTTTCTAATATCAGCGGAAGCAATAAATCATAGAAACGATTACCGTTCACCATGGTATGTAGAAGATGAAGGATTCTCGCTGACAGATTGTGCAGTCCCACGAGAATGGCCATAACTTCCTCGTCTGATGTCGGAATTGAATGATCTTTGTACTCTGACGATCCTCTCTTCAACGGCTTTCCATTATTATAATGAAAATCAAATTATGATCACTGTACAATTTTATATAAATTTCGTAAGGTGGCGGACAGCAGCAGCAAACTACCTTCTGATCTTCTGCCGTATGTCCCAAGTCCGATCTCGACGTCGTGTGGGCGACGATCTACGAGACCTCCTCAATCTGCTCTCAACCCTCATCACACATGAATAATGAATTAGATTAGGGTTCCAGATAAGCTGAGATGACATATATACATGGGCTACAGCAGGGACCAAGAGGAGAAATTGGGTTGGGCCTCCATTGGGTTTAAGTATCCAAGCTTAGCCCAAAGCTTATACTTAAGTCCAATAATAATAATATATTCCACTAAAATATTATTACTGTACTGCCTTTCCAATCCCAAAATTACATTTTGGGCTCCTTCTTATTATGAGCCCGTTAGTTTACCCATGTTTAAGATATACAATGTCCATTAATTAATTTAAGTTACTGACAACTCAATTAATTAATATCCTATCCAAGAGTAGTACCACTCAACCTCATTATCATGCCGGAATAAATTCCACCTGCAGGGTTTACATGATAATCCTTATGAGCTCCTCAAGGGGACATCATCAACCTATGACGGACACGGATTCCTTCTACAATCAACAGCACACCATAGAGACAACATTACTTCCCAACTCACCGAGTTTGTTGATTTAATTACATGTAAATCTCACTCATTGATGAATCAAAGAAATACATACTGCCCTACGTGTCGAGGTTATTGTATAGGGATTAAGAGCACGAACTTCCATAATAACTGAGATCAAGTTCTCCTATAAGTCAGTATAAGTCGAACGATCTGAAGCGGTCCTGCTCAATACACACAAGTGCACTAATGTGATTCTATAGCCAAGACAAGCTAATACCAAACCACACTACAACAATCCCAATAGAGAGTCCCCGTCTATCTCGGTTGTGAGCATCTGTTTATACTTTATAAGGAAACCGATAATATGATCTTCCCCGTGTTGTCGCACAACATATTATCTACAGTATAAAGTAAGTGGACTATTGCATCGTGCATATAAATATATTATAAGACG
Organism: Pogostemon cablin; assembly: GCA_023678885.1. Taxonomy (NCBI): domain Eukaryota; kingdom Viridiplantae; phylum Streptophyta; class Magnoliopsida; order Lamiales; family Lamiaceae; genus Pogostemon; species Pogostemon cablin. Next base: position 16,896,693 of record CM042960.1, read on the forward strand.
CAATCATTTGATCATATGATTCTCATTTCAAATTAATTGTTATAACATTGTTCATACAAAAAGCTAGACTTTTAGTATATAATCCAACAATTTCCTATATCATAATGCTCATTTTCTTCATAATGATGCTCATTTCTATCATCATGATTCTCATTTCCATCATTATGATGCATAATTTCATTGTCATGATGCTCATTTCCTAAATCAAGATGCATATGTCCTTCGTCATGATGCTAATTTCCTACATCATTATGCTCATTTTCTTCATCACGATGCATATTAACTTCATCATGATACTCATTTCATTCATCATGATGCTCATTTTCGTCATCCTGATGCTCATTTCCATCATCAAGATGTATATTTCATTCATAATGATTCTCTTTCCTACATCATGATGCTTATTTCCTTAATCATGATTTCCTTCATCATGATGCATATTTTCTTCATAATGATGCTTATTTCCTACATCATGATGCTCATTTCCATCATCATGATGCAAAAATTCTTCATCATGATGCTTATTTTCTTCATCATGGTGCTCATTTCCTTCTTATGATGCTTATTTCCATCATCATGATGCATAAATCCTTCATCATGAAACTTATTTCCTTCATCATTATGCTCATTTCCTACATCATGATTCATGTTTCCTTCATCATGATGCTCATTTCCTATATCGTGATGCTCTTTTCCTTCATCATTATGCTCATTTCCTTCATCATGATGATCATTTCCTATTTCATCATGTCCATTCCCTCCTTAAGCATGATGCTCATTTCCTACATCATTATACATATTTCTTTCTTCGTGATGCTTATTTCCATCATCATGATGATTATTTCCTTCATCATGATGCTCATTTCCTTCATAATGATGCATATTTGTGTATCATGATGCTTATTTCCTTTATCTTGATGATCATTTCCTACATCATTATGGTCATTTCCTTCGTTATGATGCTCATTTCCTTCATCATTATGAATATTTCCTTAATCATAATGCTTTTTTCTTAAATTATGATGCTCACTACCTTCATCGTGTTTCAGTTCCTTTCATCATAATGTGTATTTCCTTCATCATGATGCTTACTTCCTTCCTTATTATGCATATTTCCTTTATCATGATGCTCATTTCCTACATCATGATGCATATTTCAATCATCATGTTGCTCATTTCCGTCATCTTGATGATCATTCCCCTCATCATGATGCTCATTTCCTTCATCATGATGCATATTTTATTAATCGTGATACACATTTCCTACATCATAATGCTCATTTCGTTCATCATGATGCATAGTTCCTTTATCATGATGTTAATTTCCTACATCATTACATTCATTTCCTTTATTATGATGCTCATTTCCATCACCATGATGCGTAGTTCCATCATAATGATGCTCATTTCCTACATTATTATGCTCATGTCCTTCATCACGATATATGTTTCCAATATCGTAATGCTAATTTCCTACATCATGATTCTCATTTAGTTCATCATGATACATATTTCCTTCATCATTATGTTCATTTCCCACATCATGGTGAATATTTCCTTCATAATGATGCTCATTTTTTTTTATCACGAAGCTAATTTCCTTCAACATGATTCTTATTTCTTCATCATGATACATATTCCTTTATGATGATGATCTTTACCAATATCATGATGCTCATTCCCTACATGATGATTCTTATTTCCATTATCATGATGCTCATTTCTTTCATTATGATGCTCATTTTTACTATCGTGATGCTTATTTCCTTCATAATGATGCTCATTTCAAACATAATGATGCTCATTTCATTCATCATGATGGATATTTCCTTCATCATGATGCTGATTTCCTATATCATGTTGCATATTTCCTTAATTATAATGCTCATTTCCAACATCATGATGATTATTTCTTTCATCATTATGCAAATTTTATTTATAACGATACTAATTTCCATCACCACGGTAGATAAATCCTTCATCGTGATGCTCATTTAGTTCATCCTTATGCATATTTTCATTATCATGATACTCATTTTCGACATCTTGATGCTCATTTTCTTTATCATGATGATCAATTTCGACATCATTATGGTCATTTCCATCATCAAGATGCTTTTATTCTACATCATGATGCATGTTTCCTTCATCAAGATGCTTATTCCATACATCTTGAAACTCATTTCATTCATCATGATGCAATTACCTTCATCTTGATGCTTATTTCCTACATCATGAATCAGACATCATCACGATGATAATTTTCATATTCATGATGCATATTTTCTTCATCATGATGCTTATTTTCATTATCATGATGCATAAATATTTCAACATGATGCTTATTTCCTTCATCATAATGCTCATTTCCATCATCATGATGCTTGTTTCTTTCATCATGAGTCTCATTTCCTACATCATGATGCTAATTTCCTTCATCATGATGCATATTTCCCTTCATCATGATGCTTATTTCCTACATTACGATGCATATATCCATTATCATGATTGTCATTTAGTTCATCATGATGCTCATTTCCTTCATCGTGATGCATATGTCCTTTATCATGATGCTCATTCCTTCGACATGATGCATATTTCCTTTATCATGATGCTTAATTCCTTCATCTTGACAATCATTTCCTACATCATTATGGTCATATCCTTCATTATTATGCTCATTTCCTTCAACATTATGCGTATTTCCTTCATCATAATGCTTTTTTCCTACATTATGATGCTCATTTCCTTCATCATGTTGCATGTTTCTTTCATAATAATGCGTATTTCCTTCATCGTGATGCTTACTTCATTACATATAATGCATATTTCCTTTATCATGATGCTCATTTCCTACATCATGATGCATATATCCATTATCATGCTGCTCATTTCTGTCATCTTGACTATCATTCCCCTTATAATGATGCTAATTTCCGACATCATGATGCTCATTTCATTCATCATGATACATATTCCCTTCATCATAATGCTCAGTTCCTACGTCGCGATGCATATTTCTGTCATAATGATTCTTATTTATTTTATCGTGATGCTCATTTCCTTCATCATGATGCTTATTTCTTCATCATGATACATATTTCCTTTATAACAACGCTCTTATCTACATCATGATGCTCATTCCCTACATGATGATGCTCAATTCCATCATCATGATGATCATTTCCTTTATCATTATGCTCATTTTCACTATCGTGATTCTTATTTCCTTCATCATGATGCGTATTTCCTTCATCATGATGCTTATTTTTTGTATTATAATGATCATTTTCTTCATAATGATACTAATTCTATCATCATGATTCTCATTTCCATCATTATGAGGCATAATTCCTTCATCATTATGCTCATTTCCTTAATCAAGATGTGTATGTCCTTCGTCATGATGCCCATTTCCTACAACATTATGCTCATTTCCTTCATCACCATGCATATTTACTTCATCATGATACTCATTTCATTCATTATGATGCTCATTTCCGTCATCCTGATGCTCATTTCTATCATCATGATGTATATTTCATTCATAATGATTCTCTTTCCTAAATCATGATGCTTATTTCCTTTATCATGTTACTCATTTCCTTCATCATGATGTATATTTTCTTCATCATGATGATTATTTCATTCATCATGATTCTCATTTCCATCATCAGGATGTAAAAATTCTTCATCATGATGCTTAATTTCTTCATCATGATTCTCATTTCCTACATCATGATACATATTTCCATCATCATGATACTTATTTTCTTCATCATGATGCTCATTTCCAACATCACGATGCATGTTCCCTTCATCATGATGCTCATTTCCTACATCATGATGCTCATTTCCTTCATCATTATGCTCATTTCCTTCATCATGATCATCATTTCCTACGTCATTATGGTCATTCCCTTAATCATTATGTTCTTTTCATTCATCATGATGCATATTTCCTTTATCATGATGCTCATTTCCTACATCATTATACATATTTTTTTTTCATGATTCTCATTTCCATCATCATGATGATTATTTCCTTCATCCTTATGCTCATTTACTTCATCATTATGCTCATTTCCTTCATCCTGATGCCTATTTCCTTTATCGTAATGCGCATTTCCTACATCAATATGCTCATTTCCTTCATCATGATACATATTTCCATCATCATGATGCTTATTTCCAATATCACAATACTAACATCAACATGATGTATATTTTCTTCATTATGATGCTCATTTCCTTCATCATGGTGCTTATTTTCATCATCATCATGCATTAATCCCTTACCATGATGCTTATTTCCTTCATCATGATATAGAAATCCTTCATTATGATGTGAATATCCATCATCATGTTGCATGTTTCCTTCAACATGATGCCCATTTCCTACATCGAAATGCTCATTTCCTTCATCACGATGCATGTTTTCTTCACTATGATGCTCATTTCCATCATCAAGATGCTATATGCGTTCATCATTACGTGTATTTCCTTCATCATGATGCTAATTTCCTACATCGTGATGCTCATTTCGTTCATCATGATGCATATTTCCTTCATCATGATGCTCATTTCCTATATCATGGTGCATATTTCATTCATCATTATGATAATTTCCTTCATCATGATGCTCATTTCCTTCAGCATTATGCGTATTTCCTTCATCATAATGCTTTTTTCCTAAATTATGATGATCACTTCCATCATCGTGTTTCATGTTCCTTTCATCATGATGATTACTTCATTCCTTATTATGTATATTTCCTTTATCATGAAGCTCATTTCCTACATCGTGATCATATTTCCATCATCATGTTGCTCATTTAAGTCATCTTGATGATCATTCCCCTCATCATGATACTCATTTCCTTCATCATGATGCTTATTTTATTAATCATGATACACATTTCCTACATCATTGTGCTCATTTCGTTCATCATGATGCATATTTGCTTCATCATGATGTTAATTTCCTACATCATTACGTTTATTTCATTCAACAGGATGCTAATTTCCTTTACCATGATGCGTAGTTCCATCATAATGATGCTCATTTCCTACATTATTATGATCATGTCCTTCATCATGATGCATGTTTCCATTATCATAATGCTAATTTCCTACATCATGATGCTCATTTCGTTCATCATGATACATATTTCCTTCATCATGATGCTCATTTCCTACATCATGGTGCATATTTCCTTCATAATGATGCTTATTTCTTTTATCATGATGCTAATTTCCTTCATCATGATTCTTATTTCCTCACCATGATGCATATTTCCTTTATGATGATGTTCTTTACCAATATTATGATGCTCATTCCCTATATGACGTTGCTCATTTCCATCATCATGATTCTCATTTTAACTATCGTGATGCTCATTTCCTTCATCATGATGCTCATTTCAAACATAATGATGCTCATTTCATTCATCATGATGGAATGATGGTCATTTCCTACATCATGTTGCATATTTCCTTCATTATTATGCTCATTTCCAACATCATGATGATAATTTCTTTCATCATTATGCAAATTTTCTTTATAATGATACTAATTTCCATCACCACGATGCATATATCCTTCATCATGATGCTCATTTAGTTCATGTTTATGCATATTTCCGTTATCATGATACTCATTTCCTACATCTTGATGCTCATCTACTTTATCATGATGATCAATTTCTACATCATTATGGTCATTTCCTTCATCATGATGCTTTTTTCCTACATCATAATGCATGTTTCCTTTATTAAGATGCTTATTTATTACATCATGAAACTCATTTCATTCATCACAATGCATATTTCCTTCATCTTGATGCTTATTTCCTACATCACTAATCAGACATCATCACGATGCTAATTTCCATATTCATGATGCATATTTTCTTCATCATGATCTTATTTCCTACATCATGATGCTTATTTCCATTATAATGATGCATAAATTTTTCATCATGATGCTTGTTTCCATCATCATGATGCTCATTTCCATCATCATGATACTAATTTACTTCATCATGATGCGTATTTGCTTCATCATTATGCTCATTTCCTACATCATGATGCTCATTTCCTTCATCATGATGATCATTTCCTATGTCATTATGGTCATTTTCTTAACCATGATGCTCATTTCAATCATCATAATGCATATTGCCTTCATTATGTTGTTCATTTCCTACATCATGATAAATATTTCCTTCATCATGTAGCTAATTTCCATCATCATGATGATATTTATTTCATCGTGATGCTCAATTCCTAAATCAAAGTGCTCATTTCCCTAATCATGATGCATGTTTTCTTCATTAGGATGCAAATTTTTCCATCATTATGACGCAAATTTCCTTTATCATGATGCATATTTTCTTCATCATAATGCTATATTTCAAATTTCCTGATGCTTATTTCATTCATCATGATACTTATTTACTTCATCATGACGCTCATTTCCTACATCATGATGCTCATTTTCTTCATCATGATGTGTATTTCTCTTCATCATGATGCTCATTTCGTACATCACGATGCATATTTCCATCATCATGATGCTCATTTCCTTCATCATGATGCACATTTCCTTCATCATGATGCTCATTAAGGTCATTTCATTATAATGCTTTTTTGCTACATTATGATGCATATTTCCATTATCGTGATGCAAGTTTCTCTCATCATAATGCATATTTCCTTCATCATAATGCTCATTTCCTACATCATGATGCATGTTTTCTTCATCATGATGCACATTTCCAACATCATGGTGCATGGTTTCTTCATCATGATGCATGTTTTTTACATCATGATGCATATTTTGGTCATCATGTTGCTCATTTCCATCATCATGGTGATCATTTCCTTCATCATGATGCTCATTTCCTTCGTCATGATGCATATTTTCTTCATCTTGATGCTTATTTCCTACATCATGATGCTCATTTCCTTTGTCGTGATGCATGTTTCCTTCATCATAATATTCATTTCCTTCATTATTATGATCATTTCCTACATCATTATGGTCATTTCCATCATTATGATGCTCATTTCCTACATCATGATTCTCATTTCGTTCATCATGATGCAAATTTCCTTCATCATGATGCTCATTTACTACATCATGATGCATATTTCCTTTATCATGATGCTCATTTCTTTTATCATGATGCTCATTTCTTCATCGTTATGCTCATTTCATCATAATGATGATGCTATTTATCTACATCATGTTCTCATTCACTACATCATGATGCTCATTTCCATCATTATGATGCTCATTTACCTCATCATGATACTCATTTTCAGCATCGTGATGCTCATTTCCTTCATCATGATGCGTATTTCCTTCATCATGATGCTTATTTCCTATATCATAATTCTCATTTTCTTCATCATGATGCTCATTTTTTTATCATGATTCTCAATTCCATCATTATGATGCATAAATTTTTCATCAAGATGCTCATTTTCTTAGTCATGATGATCATTTCCTTTATCAAGATGCATATGTCCTTTATCATGATGCTCATTACCTTCATCATGATGCATATATACTTCAACATGATACTCATTTCCTTCATCATGATGATCAGTTCCATCATCCTGATGCTCATTTCCATCATCATGATGCATATTTCCTTCATTATGATTTTTTTTCTACATCATGATGCTTATTTTCTTCATCATGTTGCTCATTTCCTTCGTCGTGATGCTCATTTCCATCATCATGATGCAAAAATACTTCATTATGATGCTTATTCCCTTCATCATGATGTTCATTTCCTATATGCCCATTTCCTATAATATGATGCTCATTTCCTTCATCGTGATGCATGTTTCCTTCATCTCAATGCCCATTTCCTATATCATGATGCTAATTTCCTTCATCACGATGCGTATTTCCTTCATCATGATGCTCATAACCTATATCATGATGCTTATTTCATATGTCATTATTGTCATTTTTTTAATCATGATGCTCATTTCATTCATCATGATGTATATTTCGTTCATTATGTTTCACATTTCCTACAACATGATAAATATTTCCTTCATCATGATGCTAATTTCCATCATCATGATGGTATTTCCTACATCATGATGCTTAATTCCTAGATCAATATGCTCATTTCCCGAATCATAATGCATGTTTTCTTCATCAGGATGCAAATTTCCATCATCATGATGCTAATTTCCTTCATCATGATGCATATTTCCTTCATCATGATTCTCATTTCTTACTTCATGATGCTCATTTCATTCATCATGATGCTTATTTCCTTCATCATGATGCTCATTTCCTACATCATTCTGCATATTTCCTTCATCAATATGCTTGTTTCCAACATCATGTTGATCATTTCCTTCGTCATGATGCAATTTTTCTTCATAATAATGCTCATTTTCATCTTCATGATGCATAAATACTTAATCATGATGCTCATTTTCTTCATCATTATGCGTGTTTCCTTTATCATGATACTCATTTTCTATATCTTGACGCACATTTCTTCATCATGATGATTGATTCCGACATCATTATGGTCATTTCCTTCATCTTGATGCTCATTTCATTCATCATGATGCATATTTCCTTCATCATGATGCACATTTCCTACATCATGATAAATGTTTCCTTCTTCATGATGCTTACTTCCAACATGATGAAACTCATTTCATTCGTCATGATGTATATTTCCTTTAACATGATACTTATTTCCTACGTCACAATGGAAACATCATCATGATGCTCATTTCCTTCATCATGATGCATATTTCCTTTATCATGATGCTTATTTTTAATATCATAATGCATAAATCCTTATCATGATGCTTATTTCCTTCATCATAGTGCAGAAATCCTTCATCAAGATGTGCATTTCCATCATCATGATTCATGTTTCCTTCAACATGATGCTCATTTCCTAAATCACGATGCATATTTCCATTTTCATGATGCTCATTTCATTCATTATGATGCTCATTTCCTTCATCCTGATGCATATTTCCTTTATCATGACGCTCATTTCCTTCGTCATGATACATATTTCCTTCATCATGATGCTCATTTCCTTCATCTTTATACCTGATGTTCAATTCATTTCAGTGAACAACTGCACTCAACTTAATAAATGAATTACAAGAATTTTCAATCAAACTATACATATTTTGGAGATAAGTACAATTAACTGCATTGAACATACAAACAACCAATCCCCATCTAATTTTCCAAATGATTCAGCTTCTAAATGATAGCTTAATATTATTTGAAACATTAAACTCTTAAATAAAATGTAGAAATTTATAGAACAGGCTATTTATAGTAGAATGTGACTATTGAAAATTTGATACCTTTTTTTTTGAGTAATTTACATTGTAGTCTCTAGCCACTAATTAGTATAAATTGTGGATATCTACGTCAACAGCTCATCTTTCAAAAGTTTTTATTTTTATTTTTCCTACATGTATGTTGATGTTTATGTTAGCTTAATATCCAACTAGAGTAAAAATTAGATAAATCCTCCATCAACTTGGAGATTATGTTTCTTAATTTACAAATTAATATTCTACTTGAGATGAGTGTTGTTTTACAAACTCTGTATGACCTTGTCCAAATAAGTTCTATGTTCTGGCAACGATAGCTACACCCGGTTTAAAAGACATCTATGATAATCTGGCCAAATTCATGATTATATCAGCATATTTGTTGTCTCCTAAGATAAATAAACAAATCATTTCTTCATTACATATTGTTCTATGCACTTGTTCCTTATCAACTACACTAGCTATTACAGGCGAGAGATAAATGATTGATCTTACAAATCTTTTGCTTCATTCTCAGAATTGAAACTTGGCTTTAAGTCCTGTTTATTATAATTATTATGTATTTTCCTTTTACCATTTAAAAAAGAGTAATAGAAATGCAAATTAGGTCCTACTCTTAACTTGGTACCTCCAATGTTGTTTTTTTCTAGGTGCATTAAATTGTCATTAGAAGCTAATCAGCATTGTAATGAAAATAGGAAAATATAAGTAAACATGATATTAACATCAATTGAATCTTTCATTTCCTTTACAGAATCTAGAAACCTCTCAATTTGACCATGATAGGAATCTCATCCATCAAATCACGTAATAATTCAAATAACATATACTATGAGAAATAATTGCATCAATATTCAAGAAAAAGTCACTGTATAATGAAACAAAGTCAGTCACCTTTCAAAAAATATTAATAATTGACTCAACAAGAAAAGTTAAAATGTTAAGTCTGATCAAGAACAAATGGTAGAAAGTAGCACTAAAAGTTAGTACAAAGGACCACAATTATAGGCAATTAGCAAGACTATAATTAGAGAAAGTAAAATATTTTATAAGTTACAGAGGAACTGTTTATCCTTGATGACCTAGCCAGACTAACACTTCCATCATATTTGTATTTAGCTGATGTTTAGTTGCTTTCTCATAATGTGCAATTTTTAGCGGACACCATAGAACTACACTTGAGCCATCTGTTTCATGAAAATCATTTAGTGAAACAGTCGCACACAAGTGTTTGGCTAAACTCCAAACTTTTAAATACTTTAACATTAAAATTTAAGAATTTAAATTTGTAGCAAAACGATGCAACCTTTTTTCAAAAATATACACTTGGATGTGAAGTCATTATAAATATTTATCACTATGTAAATTTTGAAGTAAAAATAAAGAATTGTTTGAGGATAAACAGAAAAATTCGTATTCTAAAAGTTATATCAAATTGGAATTGCTCTCATATGTTGGTTAGACATGTGATGAAGTACAATACAATTTGTTAATTAAAATATACACCATCGTTACATTTAAATAACTACATCGTTGGAAGATTAAGGAATATAATATTTTAATCTGTAGTGAGTTGGTAAAAATATAATATTTTAATGTACAATACATAATTCTACCAATATTGTATATAGACCCCATAAAAATATAAAAATTATTTTGTGTGGATCTTATTCTCAAAAAGGAAAATGTAACCCTTTTAGTGAGACACTTTAATTAGTAAAAGGTAATAATTCCCTTTTATTTATAATCATATTTGTGACAATAAAAATAAAAATTGATAAATAATCATATTTGTAAAAATAAAAATAAAAATTGAGTTTGTGTCCATGGACAAGTACATAAGAGTATTATGAATTTATATGATCTGATCAAATCACTTTAGGTCCGTCAACAATTAAATAAAAAAAATATCATCAGAAAAAGAAAATTGATAATAAAAAAATTTCTTATTATCAAATTCACAAAGATATGCTACTCATCACCTCAAAATTAAATGTTAGAATATCTCACATTCGCGTACAATATGCCAAGTGCTTAATTATGTTTGAGAGATAAAATAATAACATAACAAACGAGTAAAAACAAATAAAAAAATAATAAATAATAAGATAACAAGCAGTAAACGTATTCCGAAGCAGCTATAACTCATCACATTCTCCATGGTCCTTCATCAGCGTGGTTAAGGAAAATGAAGACGCGGGTGATAGTTCCGAAAAAATTTTGAACGGGTTATTTTTTTTAGATTTGAGGTTTGAATTCCCTTTCATTTCATGTGAAAAAGCCCTAGATTAGTAGAAATTCAAATTATAGCTCATGTGGCTGAACACCAGCTATACCTAGTTGATTGTAGGGAGGATACTTCACGAATTGATGAGTTCGATCACTTAAGGTATTAGGGTATCAATTACTGTGTTTTCTTCAATGCCAGATTATTATGCTGACCGTTAATCCAATCCTCTGTTTACTGCACGATTGCTTTGAGAAACCGGCGACAAAGAGACCGTCAGGCCTAGGGTATACTGCGTTTGAAGGCTCTGGTTGGAGTTTGCCCAGAACGATCAATAAAACATCGAACCCACCCAATTACTGTTCAATTACCTTTTTATTTTGTTTTATTCTATTATTAGTTCATCAAAGTTATTTGTTTCTTATTCTCCTTTTTGGTCAAACTTTACATAGTATGAGCATTTGACAACCTTTTGGAAATAGCTCATTTTCAACTAGGGTGCTTGTGGGATCTAAATTCCATGTGCTGCTTTTGTATCATAGGAATTACCTTTAAGCTTACTGACTATAATGGGTTTGTTAAGACCATCAATCTCGGGAATATCTGACAATTAGATATCTCATTATTTCCTTTAACTTGGCTTTCACTTGATTTTTTAATTTACATGACCAAAGAATATAAGAAAGCATATTCCCTAAGAACTTAGTGCATATTTCAATCGGATTGAGTGTAGAAGAAAATCGTGTGCTACATTGGTCTATTTTCTAATAATAAATTGTATACAGCATAATTTGTGAGACTGTCAGAGCCAAAATACCATATAATCACCAGAACATTACATAAATGAGAAAGTGAAGATCAGATTACTGTTCAAAGATTTTATTAGCATTTGCTTCTTCACCATGTAATCAAACTTAAATGTTGTGCTTCAAAGTTAAGTTTGGGTATCTCTTCTCTCTCACAATTAGTTTCTTATTTTTTTTCCTTCACTTTTCAATAGGATTCTTTCCACGTTTAGTCGGGATTTTTCCTCAAATCTGATAGGGAAGCACTTTTGAATATTATTTGAATAAGGGTTCCTAAATATTTTATCCAAGAATGCCCGTCTTGCTATATTATATTATATCAGGTTCTTGTTGCAGGGTAGGAGCTTGACTTCCTTAATTACAGCTTCTAACATTACCTTATCTTGCAAGTGAATTGTTTGCAGAAGAGGCAACCACACTTTGTTCCGTTGGACTTACTAATCATATTCATGTGTAATTTATGTTATATAGTTGAGGTACGACTCACATTTGTAGGATGAATAGAAATATGTTAGATTTATCTTCTAAATATTATTATTGCTATAATTTGAATTAATAAGTAATAACTTTGTTTGAATATCTTCGCTGTTTTTCATGTATCACACTATTGTGGTATGCCGCAGAAAATAATAGAAATTTACAACAGAATCAGTAATAAATATGTCATTACAAGGCTTTTACATCTGTGTTTGAGTGTCTTCGCTACATTTGTGTAAAAATAACTAAAATTTACACCAGATATCAGTAATAAATATGTCATTATAAGGCTTTTATAGCTCTAATTGACTGTCTTTGCTATTTTTCTAGGATGTATAAAACATCACACATTGTGAAAAAAATCCAATGTATAATGTTGAAAATATGTCTATCTAAAATCGCATGCAACTAATAATAATATATAGACGTAACAAGTTATGCTTATAATTTCTGTTATAATTCCTATTTTATACCCTTAAGTTGTGAGGTTGGATCTTCGAGCACACGGTGGTCTCTAGTAATTTGAATCTTAATCTTATCGCTTGAATTCTATTCTTTGAAGCAAACTTAGTTGAGTTGGTGTAAAAACTCATGGATTTACTTAAAATTTTGTATAGTTTTTTATTTTCGTGTGCCTTCTAGTCTACGTACATGAATTATATGATAAGTGAAGTATTTTGAATTCCCGCTAAATTGTCAATACCTTATTGGGAAATCCAAAAAATTATTTTTGCTGCAAGGCACTATTCATGCGCTCTATCTAGTGGATAAATGTGATTTTCAGTTTAGACCATCTATCAAATAATTCATGAACCTCAGAGTACAACTCAAGAATAAATTCCCACTTAATCAAATAATTCACAAAGCCTGTTTCTAAGTTGTTATGCTGCTAGAGTTTTAGTGATTGAAAGTTATTCCTTAGCTATAAATTGTGAGTAAAATATTTATTTTTAAAAAAGAGTGCTTTTTGTCTACCCCTACAGTTGGTATAATTTGCCATATTTTAGGAAAAAAGGATAACTGAACTACAAGTCTATTAATATGAGTAAATATAGTTCTATTATTATTGAAATTGTTTAATTATTTATATTTATGTTTTGGCTTTTTAAGCTATTTTATGGCTAATTTGCGGCAGGAACAAGTTAGAGAGATTTTAGTGACTGAAGTAACAATGTAGTTAGAAATCTATAGAAAGAAAGAAGGAAAAGAATACATAAAATCTTATCAACTTGTTGAGGATGACACTGTAAACACAAGTGTTTAATATTTTTGTATACATTGATGCAGAATTTATCTGATGTGTTATCAAAATTTGTTGAAGGAGTTTCTAATCCAAAGACATGGCACACTTACATGCAAGTGTACTAAGAGGGTAAGAGGAGCACGTCTTTCGTGTGAGTGAGGAGTTATTATATTTAAGGTGCTCACGCTTCGGCAATTACATCTCTTTTCAAACTTAGTTTTGACTTATGTTTTTATTAAGTTTGGGGGGTGTGATGTACTTAACTTATCTTATGAGCACCAAGGGTATAATTTTTCCTTTCGCTGGTTGTTTGTTTGTTAGGGAGTTAATTTTTTACGGTATATTAACATTTTAACCGGTGTTGATATGTTAATTTTTTAGAACTTGCCTAATATTTAGTGTGTCGTGTTGGTGTTTCTAGTGTGTAGTGTCGATTAGATAGTCAATTGAGTCTTTTTTATAGTTCTCCTATTTTATTATTTATGAATCCTGTGATGATGAGTGTGTTTGAGCTTTCATGATAGAAAAAGGTACTAGAGTGGCAAGACGAGTTCTACACTGAGGCTTTGACCTGATCGAGTTGAACAACTCGAGGAGCTCGTGCATATGTTGAAGAAAAATCAGGTGCCGGTTTCCTTATTCTACTTTTTATGTGTGCTTTTAATTCATGAGAGTGGAAGGATTGAGATCTTGGTTTTGGTGATCCATGTGAGCTTATTTTGTTTAAATTGTGGCTAAAATTCATATGCTTTTGGAATTGATGAAGGAAGTGTACTTGAGTTATAATATGGTATGAAGTTCTATGTGTACTTGCGGGATATTACTTACCATGAAAAATGCTCTATTACTTGTTAACACCCATGTGAGATTTTGAGCCTCATTGATCTTGATACATAAATCACATGATATTTTTTTCTGGTGAGTATCGTTCTTGTGTGTGTATTCTAGAACTTGCCTCTTGTCTTACTTGAAACTATATGTGTGTGAGATGATGGGTGATGATTTTAGGCCATCTTTGAATTTATGAATCACTTAGCCAAATAATTTCCTACCAAATGATATTTATTCGTAGTTAGCCCCGTTGAGCCTAAAAACCTCATTCTTTGGCAGCCTACGAGAAATAACCACTTTGAGCATCCAAATTTTTTTTAGTCTTGATTGTCCTTCTAGAAGAGAATTAATGGCTTTTCAAAGTGTGTTGATGGAATTTTATAATAGCTTGGGAATGAATGAAATTGGTTTTGAAATAATGATTGAGCTTGAAAATGCATCTAAGGAAAATCATGGAGTAGTGCTTAAATCTAGTACTCCATAGAATTAAATACCCTAGGGTAGTGCATAAATCTAGTACCCTATGGAGGTGCGCGAGGTAGTGCCCAAAACCGGTACCTCAAGAAAAAAGAAAAAAAAGAGAAGGAAAAAAATTGTTGTGCTTGAAAAGAAAAAAAAGAAGTGAAAGAGTTGAGGAGGATTTGTGCTTAATTGAAGCGAAGAGGAAGAATAAAAGATCATGATAGGCGCACTTGATTGATCCAAGTTTTGAGTCACTTATCCATATATATTTTCTACCTTAACCAAAGAGCCATCATTACATCCAAAGAAAAGTTAATTTTGATCCTATTGTCGAATCATACTTTTAGTGGTGGAGAGTTTGAGACTTCTGACAAGCTTATGATTACGCATGCACTTGAATTGAATCTGAGCGTAAACACCTTAACCCATAAGTGTACATCTTTTACACTTGAGTGCGAGTGATATATAATTCCCGTGAGAATATGTCAATGGAGCATTTGAATTGGTGATCATTGTCTTATCTTGTATGCTATGAATTGAGTATTACATGTAATGAGAGTTGCATGACTTAAATTGAGGACAATTGTATTTTGAAGGGGGTGTTGGTCATAGTCCTTGTTTTCCCGCTAATTTTCTAACTCTCTCTCTCTCTTTATTTTTATTTTGTTCCCGCTAATTTTCTAACTCTCTCTCTCTTTATTTTTATTTTGTTGCCTCGGGACGAGCAATGGGTAAGTTTGGGGATTGATGAAAGTGAAAATAAGTGTATTTGTGTATCCAATTTAACACTTTTTTGATAAGAATTATTGTTATATATTAGCACAAGTATCTTATATTTGATATATGTGAGAAAAAGGTGCACTTGAGGTGTTATATTGTGTTTTAGGTGGAAAAATGATCAAAAGTGCAAAGTTGGAGAAAAGGTGCAACGTGTGCTAGAATGCTAAAAAACGCACGTCCAATTTGTGTAATTTTTATGTATTTGTGTGGAGCTCAAAAATAGAAGTGTGATATATGGTTGGAAAGCCACAGAAGAGAAGGTAATTTTGGCATAAGGAACACATCAATAGGATTACAAATGAGAAAGTTATGATCAAAATGGTTACATCGCGCAAGCTGTCCTGCTCAGCACGACTGTGCCATTTTTCATGGCTTGTAATACCTTCAAATATTTGATTTTCTGTGAGTTCTTTATATGAATAGAAATCCAAGGAAAAGAGAATCGTGTGAATACAAGAATCACTCAAATCAGAGTTTTGAAGAGAAAGTTATGCTCAAAATCGTGAAGTCGAGCAGCTACCAGCGAGAATTTTCGAGAATTTCCGAAAATTTTCAAAAATTACCTATTTCTTGGAGCACAATTAATCTCTCTATCACATAATCCTTCATGATTCACCCATATATTTTATTTTTCTTATTTAATTCCCTTCTCACACCTATATATATTTTACATAATTAGTCTTGTGAGAGAGCACCGCAACACAATCATCCTATACCCCACAAGGGGGGATCACCCCCCAACCATCATCCACATCCTTTCCTCCATCCATCCATCACTTTGAAGATTCATTTGTGGAATCAAGAGGAGAACCAAGAGGAGGATTCAAGACGGAGAAGGACGCGACAACGCCCACTTCTAGGGTTTTTATCGTTTCCTAATTTATTTTGTATTTTCCAGACATATAGGTAAGATCTATCCAACCTTCATGATTGTTCTTCGCAACATCATGGACTAGAACCGTTTTGGTAGATCTAGGATTTTGAAGGTTTTATGAACTAAATAAACTCTCTTGTGTGTCCTCCGTACAACACTTCTTGTGGATTTATTTTATATATTATTGTGTTTTCTTAATCCATATTCACAGTCGTTTTGTGCATCTTCAATTGATATATAGAGTCAGAATATATATCTTGGTTGTAGATTGAGTGTGTTCACCGCTGAACAGTATTTTATGTTATGATCCGAAGCTTCATTAGAACTGTCATATATGAATGTTTATCAATTGATTTGAATTCGGGTTAGTAAGCAGGATAAAGAGGGTAATTTTAGAGTACCTATAAAGGGAGATCCTATTGGATTAGATTCCAGACGTGGGAAATAATTAATGCTGATAGTACCTAGAAAGGGGGTGAAATTATGTCTTTTGCTCCAATAGAGTAGATTTGGATGTTTAGTGATGCGTTCATAGTCTACAAGGTAGAGTCGGCCTGCACTTGATAGGGAAGTTAAGTAGTAAAACTGGATTACCCTAAAGCTACATATTCTCCTACTTGATCCACTTTTGTATTCTTCTAGTGCTATTTTATTTTATTTGTTATTTAATTTTAGCATTTTATTTGATAATTAATTCTACAACTCTTATTGTCTTTCGTCTTAATTAATTTAGTTAATAATTTAATTGATAATACGCCGTCATTTGGGTTTGATATTTGACTTGGTCGCTTGCTTAAGCTGCAACTGATATCTTTAATACTTGGGGATTAATTTTGCATGCAAATAAAATGCGCATCAGTCGCTAGTGAAAACCCCTGGCTACAAGGCGAGCCTTGTATTTATCAACTGAGCCATCAGGATTACGTTTTATCCAGAATACCCACTTGCATACAATTATATTGTTGTTGGGTGAAGGTGACACCAAGTCCCAAGTGCCGAAGCGTTGAAGGGCAGTGATTCGTGGATGGCTCAACATCAGGCGGCAGCGAATTCTTCGTGGCGCTGAAGAACCATTTTGGCTTGTAGATGTTGTTGAGACTTCTAGTTGTCATGGGATGAGTTCGTTAAGTCTCGACTACAGGAGCATGTGACTGATTAGGCTCATTAGATACACAACATGGGGGCACAGGTCCTGACGAGGTCGGTGGTGAAGAAACACTTGAAGTATCAATATTAGATGGGTTTCCTTGACGTTGATGTGGCAAGACTGTGAGGGTCACGTGAGTTGGTGGATCAGTGATGGTTGATTGTGAAGAAAGTGATGAGCCTGGAAATGAGTCTTCAATGAACTGCACATGGCGAGAGAGATAAATACGACCAATTTGCTTATCAAGACATTTGCAAGCATTTTGAGTAGTTGAGTAGCCCACAAATATACATGGCAGTGAGGGCGTGTGAAGTTTGTCCTGAAGATATGGTCGAAGCCATGGAAAGCAGAGACATCAAAATATGCGGAGCTTAGTATAATTCGGAGTCGAACCAACCACACCTGAAAAGGACTCTTCTTGTCTAATAAAGGAGATGGCATTCGATTAATCAAATATATTGCCGTTTGAATAGCAAATGACCAGTATGATAGTGGTAGTTTTGCAAAATGTAAGAGAGCTCGACTCACTTTAAGTATATGACGATTACGATGCTCAACCAAACCATTTTTTTAGGGGTGTGAGGAATATTCGTAAGCCAAGAAATACCACTGTTAGTCAACTAAGAGCGCATAACGACAAATTCACCACCATTATCAGATAATAAATTTTTTATTACATGCCCAAATTGTTTTTCCACCAATAAACAAAACTGAGGAAAGATTGTTGCAACCTGTGATTTAGCATTTTTAATGGAAAAACCCAACATTACTGTGTAAACAAGTCCACAAGTAGCAAAAAATACTTAAATCCATCAAATGAAGTAATAGAAGAAGGCCCCTAACATCAGCATAAATATAATGCAGTGGATGTATTGCATGAAGTGACGATGCATGAAATGGAAGACGGTGAGATTTGCTCAGTTTGCAAGAAACATAATTATTTTCCACAATTTGAGATTTGTTCTTAACAGGTAAATCAAAGTGGCTAATAATTAAACAACTAGTATCACTGGATGGGTGCCCAAGTCGAGCATGCCATTATGATGTAGAAGCTCGAACACCAATAAGGGCTGACACTTTACTGGAGGAAGTTGAATGAGTTGATGGATGTAATCGATAAATACCATCTTGACATGATCCTTTAAGAAGTTGCGCCCCCGTGGCTAGATCCTTGACAACATAATGAGAAGGAAAAAATTCCATTGATACATTATTGGCTTTAGTGAATTTCCTAACTAAAAGTAAATTCTGGTTTGCTGATGGCACACATAAAGTATCATCCAGAACAAATGTTCTTGCTGGGAATTTAAGTTTAGAGTTACCAGTATGAGAGATGGGTAGGCTTGAGCCATCTGCAATATGAACTACATCAGTTCCATCATATTCAGAATGAATCGACAAATTGTTCAGATCAGATATAAGATTGTGTGAAGCCCCTGAATCTACTAGCCACGGTTGCAGAGAAGTTGTATAACTTGCAGGAGTGAAATGCAACGACATGTCGAGACAGCATGACCTTTAAAACCGCAGAGTTGACAAATAACATATGGGTGACCATGAGAAGAATTGGTACCTGATTGAACACTACGATGTTCATTGGTGTTTCCTCAATTTTGATTGAAACCAGTTGAATAGCCACGATTGAAGGGAGCACCAAAATTTTAATTTGAATGATTATTGCCACGATAACCACCTCGTGAGCACCGTGTAGAACTTGGAGAGCCACGATTTGATGTAGCCATACTAGCAGTGGCAAGAAGTTGGCGTTGAGATGCCTCTTGCGCTTTCAGTGTTATTTCATGTGCATAGAGGAGATCATGGAGTTCTTCAAATCGCAACAGGGTTTCACGAGTGCGAATCGGGCCTACGATAGTAGTATACTCAGACCCTAACCCATTTGTGATAAATAGGGTGAGATCATCAATACTCACAGGTTCATCAATCAAGGCAAGCTCATCGGCATTGGCTTTCACATAGTGAAGATACTCGGTAATGGTGCGATCTTTTATTTCAATGCAATACAATTCACTCTTCAACTGATTGACACGAGTTTTAGAGCAGCCAGAACAAAGATGAGTGAGGATTCCCCATGACTCATACGAAGAGGTTGCAGATAAGACAAGAGGTATGACCTCTGCTGAAAGTGAGCCAAACATAGTGGCCAATAGAAGTTGGTCTTGCCTAATCCAGTGGGAGACTTCAGCGGCATTGCTCTTGTCAGCGTTGAGGGCTGGTTTGGTTAGACTGCCATTGATGTAGCCAAGAAGATCATGGCCGGTGAGAAGAGCGATAAGGTGGGCTCTCCAAGATGAGTAGTTTTCTGCGTTAGTTTGATGGGAAGATGGTGGTGTGCAGTGATCGCTACGATGGAAGGATAGGCAGGTATGGTGATGGCAGCAGGGGTGGTGATGGCAGTTGATGCAGTAGTCATTATGCAGAGGATGGAGGCGCAAGGTACAGGAAAAAAAAGGGTTTAAAGCGTGGAGATCGAAACCTCTCGTCATACCATAAAGAATGAATTTGTGTATTGATTTACAAAATATTCTGTATATAATGTGCCTCTTATATAGATGAATATAGAAGATACAGTCAACATATATAAAAGGAAAATATACAAATCAATCTTTACAAAATAAATCAAAGATATTATTTGATTGAATTGTTCATACTAATAGGAGTAATCCTAATAGATCTGATATGATGAGTGGAAACATCTGCACTTGGGAAGAGGAGAAAACATTGGAGAGGACATCAGAAGAACCACTGGCGATGAAGAGGACATCGTAAGAACATGGTGATGGAGGAGAGCACCGTCTAAAGCCTCCAAAGAAATTAGAAAATGTATACAAATTAGAAAACCAGAAGGAGAGAGCGGTGATGGAGTGGACATCGGTCATTGGATGAATCACTGGAAGAAATAAATTTTTCTTGTGATTTGATAGGCTGTAGCCGGCCACCAAAAATGATAATTTATAATTTATCCGACTCAATCCAATAAAATGTAATAGTGTGAGTATGGGTCGAACCCAAGGGAGTAAATTGAAATTTGTATTAAATTAAAATGTTTGATTTGTGACAAATTAAAATAAAATAGGGGGTTTGTTTGACGAATTAAAATTAAACTTGTGCAAATAATAAAATGAAAATATATATTGCTGCAATTAACAATCAAATCATCCAAAAATTAGAATTAAAGTGTGAACAAATATTAAACAAGTCTGACACAAGGAATTGATCCCCTCCCGATGTTCTAAAGCATATTTTTTTACAAGAAATAAAATTAATACGTGATAAACTCAAATCCCTAGGTTAACAGTACAACCAATAAACCAAAAAATTTCCTTACATTAAATAACCTAGGGTACGACCACTAGATTACCCTACTCTTCTAGCGACCTAAAGAGGTTCAAACCAGACGAGGAATTACACACGAAAAATTAGGATTACAAAGCTATGAAAACTGACTAAGAATCATACAACTAAGACCCTATGAACTCAAGAGGTACTCCCTCAATTCGTCACTAGATTTGCTAAACTACGACAATTACGGATCATAATCGAGCAAAATGACATTAGACTATACAATATACAAGTCTAGATGGTTAATCTATTCTAGCAATCACAAAATCATAATTCTCAACAAAGCCGTTAATAAGATAAATTCATCAACGTATTAATCAACAATTCCTAAAAAATAATTACTAAAGTCATGGGAGGTTCACAAATTCCTTGAATTAGAAAAGGGGTTTAGCCCATAAAATACAAAACGAAAATTAAATCAAAGCGAATAAACTGATTTTTGTTCTTCTTAGATGTTCTTGTGTTCTTCCTCCTACGATTTGCCTCCCACGTGAATAATGAACATGAGTCCAAGATGGTGTCTAGGAGTGATGAGTCTCTCCTTTTAAAACTTTTATTTCTTCCCTTCTTCTCCTTTGGTAAGTCAACCTTATTGATTCTCAATTAATTCCTCATGATGACTTGGTCAACTTCCTTTCAATTCTTTCCATAACAGCGATGTAACAGTACCTAATTTGAGGGAATGCAATAGCTGGAATTTATTTAGAATTTTTCCATTTAATTCTATCCACCTTGATTGACACTGACCTTCAGTATTAGTGTGAGTACCAGCAAAAATTCTTCGGTTTCAGCCTGTTTTAACAATGATTTGGCCAATTAAAGTGGATGTGCATAAGACATAAAATGAGTTGTAATTAGCACGCAAAAGACACACAATTCTTTCACATAGAAATAATTTAACTCGAGAAATTACTAGCAAATTACGACTTATCATGATTTTCTTAGGAGAGATTGAGCTATTTTTCTTCTTCAAATTTAGAATCGCGAGGTGGGAGAGAGATCGAGGGGGTGGAATGGGAGAATGCAGGTGGGGAGAGAGAATCGCCTGGGATAGGGAGTGGGAGAATGAAGTTTATCTAGTTTTAAGGTTTTTATACCTGATCCATTTATAGATATGGTTTATGATATTAGTATACATGTGTTGCACAGTAGATCAACTCAATAATGTGATACTACATAATCTAATCTAATAGCATTTGTGAGTTTATTCATGTCACGCGCCGTCTTATTACACATTTTGATTATATGGCAATTTATTTTATGGTTAATATATTTTTTAGTCCATTAAGTTTATTAATTTTGAAATTAGCCCACACGTTTTTAAATTTTTGAAATTGATCAATTAACTTTCCAAAATTCGACTTTTGAATTGACCGGTTGGAGAAGATCACCTAACCGGTCATTCCACGTGTCACTCTTGGAATTGGATTTATCAATCCTCTCCCAATTAAACTGTCACATTTTTTCCCTCACAATCACTTCAATTAGTTACTAATATTTCACAAATAAATCAACGACAAAGTCATCTGATACATTAAGGAGTATGTGATAATGAAGGGAGTGACTGGAGTGGGTGCTGGCATGGCCTTAATTTTTGAAAATAGGAGGGATGGGATTGGGGGCATTTAGGTCTAAAATTATAGATTTGGGTATAGTCATTACAAAGTATAGTTAAAGGTTATCAATGATTTTGAGAACAAGGGTATTTATGTCATCCTCTTTTCTAATTAACATTTTTAAATTTTGAATGGAATATGAGACCTATATTTACTAAAATGAAAAATCATAGTGAGATGGATTAAAATAATTAAGAGGTGCTCTCTTCATCCCAAAGTAGATGCAATAGTATTTGGTATCACGAAGTTTAAGAAAGATGACTTTTGATGTAATTGTATAATAATTCTAAGCAGGGATTTTTTTGTATTTTAATTAAATAAAATGTATGATATACTTAACTTTGAGTAAATTTGGTGTAGTAGAATGACATTGTTATTATATTGTGCTCCCTCTGTCCCGCCGAAAAGTTCTCATTTTATTATATTGGGCATCTCATTCAAAGCTTCTCATTTTTTCCTTTTAGTAAAAAGGGCTCAACACTACCCATAACATCCATCTAATACAATTACTCAATACACATAAAATACTAATACTCCTTAACTACGTGCAAAAAGTAAACGACTACCTTTATCCGAGACAAATGGAGTATTATTGTAAGAGTGTTGATATTATATATTGTTTTCACTTTTTAGGCGTGAAATATTTTAGGGACATACCAAAAAGAAATAAATAAATATTTTAAAGACGAAGAGAATATTTTAAAATTATTAGATTTTTTTTTCTTTCGGAATACAAAGTTATAATTAAGAAGAAAGTATTATGAAATTATTATCTTTCTTTTGAAATGTAACAAGCAAAACAAAGAACAAAAAATGAAGAGTTTTTGGAACATGAGACCATTATAAAGAGTGTTAATTAGAGAAATACTACTCTCACATTACCCTTTATCCTATTTATTTTGCCATTTTAATCTTTACTTTTATAAAGTATTAATTTCCTTTTTAATAGATATAATACCCACAAAAAAAATATATATATA
This sequence comes from Pogostemon cablin, assembly GCA_023678885.1. Lineage (NCBI taxonomy): Eukaryota > Viridiplantae > Streptophyta > Magnoliopsida > Lamiales > Lamiaceae > Pogostemon > Pogostemon cablin. The sequence goes on from CM042960.1 coordinate 16,920,844, forward strand.
TACTAAACCCTATTACATATGGAACTCACATACAATACCAATACATATTAAAATATTATATCGCTCACCCTGTTAAACATTAGTTTATTATACTCCTTAATCTTCATATAAAAATAAATACATATCAAGGAGTATAAAAAAACAAGAATTTTCTGGTAATTGCAACAATGATTCATTGAATCTACGTTAGACTGTTCCCGGTAAAAACGCAAATACTCCCTATGTTAGACTGTTCTTGGTGAAAACGCAAATACTCATTCTGTCCCACGTTAAGGTTTACATTTTTCATTTTATGTTGTTCCAAGTTAAGGTTTACGTTTCTTTTTTTTATCAAGTTAGGTCACACAAAACAATTAATTATTTCATGTAATGGGACAAAAGGAGTACTCCTTCTGTCCAGCGTTATGATTTACGCTTTCTATTTTGGATTGTCTCTTACATTTCCTTTTTTATCAAGTTGGGCTCACACAAAACAGTTACTTATTCCATGTAGGACTCACATATAATACTAATACAACTACACACTTTACATTAAATATTATTTCTCTCACCTCACTCTACATTAAAATATTATATCTCTTAATCTCCGTGCAAAAAGCAAATGTCAACAAAAAGCAAATGTCAACGTTAACGCGGGACGAAGAGAGTTTTAGCAAGTGTGGAGCTATTAAAAATAAACGAGCTACTCGAGAACACGTCCCAACTCTATTCGTGACTACTCGAACTCAAGTTCGCCTAATGCTCGTTTCATAAACAAGTCGAGCTCAGCTCAATAAGGCTCGATTATTTTAATAATAATAATAATAATAAATATTACTCCCTCTGTCCCATAATATTTTTCTCACTTTCCTCATTTGTTTGTCCTACAAAACTTTTCACACCCCAAAAAAGGAAACATCACTTTATCCAACAACCTCAAAAATTACTTTAATTTCAAATTTGTCACTCATTTTTCACACACATATCATTACTTTATACTTTTTTATTACCTAAAAATACTACAATACCCTCCAAACTCAATAAAGTTGATCAAAAAGTGCAATTTTTCTTAAACAACGTGAAACAGTAAACGTGAAAAGTTTTCCGGGATGAAAGGAGTATTTAACTATAATTTTATATATTACTCCATATAATAAATATTAGATAAGATAATATAAGATACATTTTTAAAAATCGACTCGAAAAGGCTCGACTCAATTTTCTTAACAAGTCAAATCGAGCTCAAGCTTGACTCAGCTCAAAAATTACTCGAGCAAGCTCGAGCTCGTTCTTAGACTCATTTCTTTAACGAGATAAACTCGAGGTCAACTCGATAATTACTCGAACTGACCTAAAGTATGCAAAACTCGGGCTCGTTCGGCTCAAATGACAACTCTAAGCAAGAGCAACAAGATTGGTGATTATTCCATGCAATTTCGTTGGATCAAACATCAACCAATATACGAGTACAATATACTCAAACAAGATACTATGCAACCTGCGTTTACAGTTCAAGTATACTCAGCAAATCTCTGTCATCAATAATTTTCAGAAATTCAAATATGCCCACTTACAGCAGATTATTCAACAACTTCTAAAGCTCTGGAATGAAACATCAATGGTAAACATACACAATAAACTGCTCAATAATTTCCCTCATCAACCATAGATTTACTATGCTGTATATTAAATGAGCGTATGACTAATAGAGCACGTTCCTCAGCATATTAATAACCTACTAACAAACCATATTTGAACAAAGTCAAATTTTCTAACAAGCCAAGTTTGAGCATTTTCATAATAATTAGTATTAATAAATAAAAGCTACTCCATATGCAATAATATCATATTTTAAAATGAAATGAATTGAGAATGCAGAAACAGTTGCAAAAGAAAGCAAACCTTAAAACCAAAATTAGTATTCAGATCACAATAAAAGAACTAGTATTTCGTAGCAACAATTCGTTGTAGCTTTTAAAAGCAGGGAAAACTTTAACTTGTATCGAAATGAGATCATAATAAACTTATAATTCAACCACAAACAACAGTCTAAGCCTTATCTGCTTTAGCAGCTGTAGCAGCGGCTTGACCTCTGAGCCGACCCGTTCTTCTGGCGGCAATAAGACCAACCTTCTGCCCAGGTGGTGCATCACGACGAACAGTACTTGCATGACCTATGTGTTGGTGGTTACCACCACCATGAGGATGCTCCACTGGGTTCATAGCAACACCACGAACCTTGGGCCATGAGTTCCTCTTCACTCTGAACTTGTGATATGCGTTCCCTGCTTTCAACATTGGCTTTTCAGTTCGTCCACCTCCTGCAACCTGGCCAACCATGGCTCGGCAGCCGCTAGGCACAATCTTCTTGGCCCCTGATGGGAGCTTCACTCTGTCACCACAACCAAGATTTTTATATCACAGAATGAGGAAGGCATTCCCACAAAAGTGAATCAGTTTGAAGCAGTTTTTATTGATAATAGAACAAGAATGAAATTGTAACTATCGATCATATCTTTAAAAAAGGGCAAGTGTATATATCTTAACATTATCAAAACCCACAAATTTAAGCACTAAAACGGATAATCCAATTACAGAACATATCAATCACAACACTAATAGACGGCATAAAGTTGCAAATAGAAACCCTAGAATTTTAAATTACGACACCATAAATGTTATCAAACGACTAATTCCCAAAGTTAAAACTAAATGATTCATAATCGAATCTGTGAAATTAAATAAAATCCCAAAATTGTACCTAGTCGTTCCATTATCCGGATTGTGGGAGATAACAATAGCGTAATCCCCAGAAGCCCTAGCGAAGACTCCACGATCACCAACGTGATGCTCTACATTGCAAACGACGGCACCCTCGGGAATGGATCGGAGGGGCAAGACGTTACCGACGACGAGATTGGCCTTCTTACCACAGTAGATGAACTGACCGGTGTAAATACCCTCGGCGGCGACGAATAGCTCCTTCTGGTGCTGGAATCGGAAGGGGTGGCGGAATGTGACGCGAGCAAGCGGGGCACCACGGCCAGGGTCGTGGATGATCTCGGTGACGACGCCCTTCAGGTAGCCGTTGCGCTCACCAAAGTCGAGGGAGCGGAAACGGGCAGGGCCCTTGCGGTGGTGGGTGTGAGACTTGAAAACTGACCCTGCTCCCTTACGCTGTGCTCGGATCACCCGACCCATTTTCCCGACGTGCTATGTGTGTGCAGAGTGTGTGTTGTAGAACGGCGGAAATGTATGGAAAATGAGATTGGGGATGGAGGGCTAGTGTTTTAGAGACCACTACTGTGGGCTAGATTTTGTAAATGGGCTCAACATTTAGCCCAAAATTATTTGAAGCCCAACTTCTCCCAACAGAGAAGAAAGCTCGCTTACAATTATTTTTGGACGTCATTATTGTCACTCGAAAGATTGCCTTGGGCACCCGAACTTTTAAAAAAATTATTTCGAAAATACTATTATATTATAATATCCTCAAACTCAACTTATTCCACTTAAATCATTTTGCTAATCTCACCCAAAGTTTTTCTTGAAAATTCATTGCATGAGAAACTAAAAAATTCTTGAAGATTCATTGTATGAGAAACTAAAAAAACAATAAGGTTTCTTTAAAAAACAAGTATGGGAATTTTGAATTCATGATTCATGTCATTCTTTGATAATTCTCAATTAGAATAATAACTACATTTTTTTTAATTATGTCAATTTCCATGAATTTTGTTTGCTTGAGAATTGGAGCCACACGGCGCTATTAACTATCAGTATTTTATAATTCTAATCGACAATTTCGATCTAAATTAACTAAATAATCCATTGACAAATATCATAAATTAGAAACATAATACCCAGTATATGAACTCGATGCCTTTCCCAATTTCCGAAACCATACACGAAAGACTTTTTCAAAATACAATTAGAGGTTAGTAATGGTGTGGGAGTTGACTAAGCAAAATGGATTTTCTTGAGTAAATAGTATTTTCACAATAATTCTTGTTGGAATTAGGTGCTCTTATTAGGTTTTTGGGTGGCAATAGCATCACTCATAAAAAAAATGACTGATGACATGATATAACATATGGAATGAATAAAAAAACAAAGGCAAAGACTTGTATGAGACCGTCTCGTATCTCATTCCGTGAAACGAATCTTTTTTTATCCAACCAAATTGATCTGTACGAACTATATATATTGAATTGATGCTAAACCAATGCATTTACCGGTAGTTGTTTTGGCACAAGCTTGGTTCCATTCGTGTAAGGTCAGGGATCAAGCCTTTTCCTTTTTGTATCTACACTATATATAAAGAGAATATGTTCGAAGGATGGCCAATTTCTTCCATGTTTCCAGTCACCCTTTACTCCACGTGTTTCCATTTCCTTTCTCTCTCTTTACGTGTCCAATAAATAACGACAACACCTGCCCATTATCTACTTCTTCGGCCTTCCTCTTCTCACAGAGTCTATCCACGCCTCTCCCCTCGCATGTTCATTTGTGTGTGCTCTGTTGTCCCTTGCGTAGCAAGTTTTTTGGGATCTCCATCAAATTACCTTCAGTTTTTCCAAATTTCAGACAACAAATTCACCTTCCCTTCTGTTTACCTCTGCTACAGCCATCTCTCCGTCGTTCAAGCTCTCCCAGGTGGTAAGTTAGGTTTCTTACAGTGGTACTTTATTCATTTTCGAGTGACAACTCTAATTATATCTTTTTTTTCGATTTCGTCACATCCCCAGCTGCAAAGGAAAGCCTTAAATTTGGCCTCTCTATTCCGCGTAGCCTATCCCTATTTTTGATAGATCAGCCATGTTCTTAAGCAATCGTACGTAAGTACCATTGATGAGAGTGATAATTCACGTGTTTTGAGCTCGGATTAGTGTGGAAATTGAGTATGATTTGATCTATTATCAAGACGAATCGGTATTTTTATGGAAAATCCACGAATCAGATACTATTAAGGTTATTTGAGCATATTTGTATAGGAAAACAAGTCTTAAGTGCTTGGAATCGGAAAACATGATTTGAGAGGTGTTGTTCGACCTGGAGAGGCTGTTCGACCAGCATCAGCTAGGTCGAACAAAGGAGATAAAGTAGAACGGGAGGTGTATCAACTTACAGAGGGGTTATTCAACCAAGGAAGCTCGTTCGACCAGAAGAGGTTAAGTCGAACTGAAGAGGTCAAGTCGAACGGGAAGCAGAGATGAAGTCCAGTTTATAGACACGCCGTTCGACCAAGAGGTTTCGTTTGACCACGCCAAGTCTGGTCGAACGACGATAAAATTAGCTCTGAAATATCAGGATTTTACCTCCAGTGTGTGCATGTGCATATTTTCTACGAAAAAGCTCAGTAAGGGTCCATGAGGAGAAGTAACAAGTATAAAAAGTGGTGCCGATCACACCAAAAAGAGAGTTAGATTCCACATCTATCCTACACCACATCCAAACCCTAACTCCATCCGCAGGAGCTGTAGAGAGAGATTCGTGCATCAAATCAAGTGAGAACCAAGTGAAGATTCAAGACAGAGCGAGAAGCGACGGCGCCTTTGCAACTTAATCTTTCTTGTAATGGGTAAGATCTATCCAATCACCATGAACGTTCCTCGAAGCATTGATGAGAGTGAAAATAAGCGTGTTTTAGTATCCAATTTAACACTTTTTTTATGAGAATTATTGTTATACATTAGCACAAGTGTCTTATACTTAATATATTTGAGAAAAATGTACATTTGAGGTGTTTTATTGTATATTAGGTGGAGAAAGGATTAAAAGTGCAAAGTTAGAGGAATGCTGAAAAACGCACTTTCAACTTCCATATTTTTTTTTTGTATTTTTGGTGAGCTCATATCAGACTGTGTGATATATGGTTGGAAAGCCACGGAAGATTGCATCATTTTGGCATAAGAATTACTCCAATCGGAGATCGGACGAGAAAGTTATGCTCAAAATCGTGAGGTCGCGTAGCTACCGGCGAGAATTTCCGAAAATTTTCGAAAATTAGCCCATAATTCTTATTTCTTGGAGCACAATTAATCTCCTTATCACATAATCCTCCATGATTCACCCATATTTTTATTTCCTTATTTAATTTCCTTCTAATACCTATATATATTTTACATCATTATTCATGTGAGTAGAGAACCGCAACACAATCATCCTACCCCTCTCAAGAGGGAATCACCCACCAACCATCATCCACATCTTTTCCTTCATCCATCAATCACTTTGAAGATTCATTTGCTGAATCAAGAGGAAAACCAAGAGGAGGATTCAATACGGAGAAGGATGCGACGACTCCCGCATCTAGGGTTTTATTCGATTCCTAATTTATCTTGTATTTTCTAGACATATGGGTAAGATCTATCTAGCCCCCATGATTGTTCTTCACAACTTCATGGGCTAGAACCGTTTTGGTAGATCTAGGATTTTGAAGGTTTTATGAATTAATTAAACTCTCATGTGTGCCCTCCGTACAACACTACTTGTAGAATTATTTTATGTATGACTATGCATTATTAATCCATATTCACGGTCTTTTTGTGCATCTTCAACTGTTATATAGAGTCTGAATATATATCTTGGTTGTTGATTGAACGCGTTCACTGCTGAACATGATTCCATGTTATGATTCTAAGTTAAGGGACTTCAAAGTTTCATTAGAATAATCATATATGAATGTTTACTAATTTAATTGAATTCGGGTTAGTAAGCAGGATAAAGAGGGTAATTTTATAGTACCTATAAAGGGAGATCATATCGGGTTAGATTCCAAACGTGGAAAATAATTGATACTGATAGTACCTAGAAAGGGGGTGAAATTATATCTCTTGCTCCAAGGTTATTCACACGTGTTATACGCATATTTACTTGTGTCTATAGAGTAGATTTGCATGTTTTAGTGATACGTCCATAGTCCACAAGGCAGAGTCGGCCTACACTTGAGAGGGAAGTTAAGTAATAAAACTGGATTACCTTAGAGCTACATATTCTCCATTCTTGAGCCACTTTCGTATTCTTATAGTGTTACTTATTTTATTTGTTATTTTAAATTAATTGTTTATTAATTAATAATTCAATCCTTAAACGTTATTGCCTTTCGTCTTAATTAATTTAGTAAATAATTAAATTGATAATACACTGTCCTTTGGGTTCGATATTTAACTTAGTCGCTTGCTTAAGCTGCAAATGATATCCTTAATATTGGGGATTAATTTTGCGTGCAGAAAACGCGCATCAAGCATCATGGGCTAGAAACGTTTTGGTAGTTCTAGGGTTATGAAGGTTTTTATCTAGTTAATTGAACTTCCGTGTGTATACTTCGTACAACACTACTTGTGAATTTATTTTATATAATAATATGCTTTATTAATTCATATTTAGAGTTGTTTTGTGTATCACTAACTGTTATGTAGAGTCTGAATACATATCTTGATTATTGATTTAGTGTGTTTACTGCTGAGCAGGATTACATGTTATGATTCTAAGTGAGGGGACTCCGAAACTTCATTAGAACAATCTTATATGAATACTTATTAATTGAATTGAATTCGGGTTAGTAAGTAGGATAAAGAGGATAATTATATAGTACCTATAAAGGGAGATCATATCGGGTTAAAGTACTTAGTTCACGGGAAATAATTGATACAGATAGTACTTAGAAAGGGGGTGTAATTATATCTCTTGCTCCAAAGTAATTCACACGTGTTACACGCTTATCTACTTGTGTCTATAGAGTAGGTTTACATGATTTAGTGATGCGTCCATATTCCACAAGGTAGAGTCGGACATTGACATATGAAAGGGAGATTAATTAGTGAAACTGGATTGCCTGAAGAGCAGTCTCGTTTATCTCTACTGACTTTATTTTATTTGCTATTTTATTATTTGTTCATTAATTTAATAATTATTCTCAACTTAAATTGTCAACAATAGTCTCTCTTAGATTAGATAATAATAAATTGATAACCAACCGTCCTTTGGGTTTGATAAATATAAGTTGGTCACTTATCTAAGCTATAATCGCATCTTTCATACTTGGGGATTAAAATTGTGTGTTGAGAAAACGCCCAACAAGTTTCTTGCGCCGTTGTCGGTTGTCCTTATCAAATTTATTGTTGCTATTTTATTTGAAACTATTTTATTCTTGTCTTTATTTTCTAACACTTATTTTTCTTAGCTGTATGCTCACTAGATCAAAGGAAGGAGAGTTAGTACCTTATAATCCGGAGATTGGAGCATCGTCGAGGAAGAAAAAAGAAGAACAACAAGAACAAGAACGCGAACCAACTACAACTCTTAATTTAAAAGTTGAAGTTGACGAGCTGAACTCGGAAGCGATTGAAGCTGCAACCGGAGATAACTCGGAAATAGAAGTAGTCAACATGACAGCGAATTCGGATAATCTTACCATCCGTGAAGTCTTTAAGAACAACAGAGGAGGTAATGTGGGGCTGTTAGGAGAAAGAGGGGCCGGAGCTAATTTTGATCTTCACCCTGCTCTGATCAGCATAATTGAAATGAGTTCCTTCTCAGGGGGAACCTTTGAAGATCCTCAGCAATATCTAAATAAGTTCCTTGGATATGTAAGTACACAAAAAGATGCAGGAACTCATGATGATGCAAGGAAGATCTTAATGTTTAAGTTCTCACTTACTGAGAAGGCGAGAGATTGGTACGATACTCTTGATGCTTCTGAATGCACTACCTGGAAGCAATTGAAATTGAAGTTCTTAGAAAGATACATGCCACCTTACAAGGTGTTTAAGATGAAGCAAGAAATCAATCAATTTGTTATTAGTGGTAACGAGAAATTTCATGAAGCATGGGATAGATTCAAGGACATGCTTAGAAAGTGTCCGCAACATGGATTATCAAAAGCTCAGTATATCAGTATTTTCTACAACGGATTAGACTGTGATTCTCGAGTATTACTAGATGCGTCGCCAAGTGGAGCACTGCTTACAAAGTTATCCATTGAGGCCGAAAAACTCTTTGAGGATATTTCAATGAATTCAAGAGATTGGCCAACTGATAGAGTGAAAGGCACTTATGTCCTTGGAAAAGTAGCACATTATAAACATCGATGGTAAAGTTGAGCAGAGAAGATGAAATCATCTCGAGCTTGGCAAGTATCAACAAGCTACTCAAAATCTAGCAAAAGCAGATTACTGATTTGTCACAGAGAGTACCAATGATAATTTAGCAGGATGACTATGAAGAGAGACCTATCTAAGAGGATTTAGAAGAGGCAAACTATGCCATGGGACAAAGTATTCAAAGAACGAGGTATCCGAACAATCAAAGAAATAGGAATTACCAAGGGAACTATAACAATCGTGGTCCCCCAGGTAACTATCAAAACTAAGGAGACTGGAATTTTCGTGGAGCAATCCAAATGCGGCGATGCGACCTCCTGTTCGTGTTAATCATGGTGCTAAGACGGAAGAAGGATAACCTAGTTTGGAGAATACAGTGAACCATTATGTGACTAGGAATGATGCAAGGGTGGATCGTATTAAGATAAAAATTGATTCAAATCATGAGGAGTTGTCCAAGAAGATGAAAGACCTTACTTTGTTGATGGGGGGAAATGGCAGAGAATGTGAACAAGTTTACACAAACTATTGAGAATGGTAAGCTCCCGTCTCAATGTATTATGAATCTTAAATCTTATCATGCCATCACATTAAGGTCAGGGACACAGTATGAAGGTCCAATGAAGCCAGTGGGCGAAAACGATGAAGGAAGAAGCATTGTTCGAACAACACTACCCAGTTCGAATAGACCTGATGGTCGAACAGTCTCCGAAAAAATAGAGTTACGATGCTCTATTTTTTGTTCTACCATTCAACCAAGGGACCACTGGTCGACCAAACTATTATGGTCAAACCATGGTCGAACAGGCACCTGTGAAGAAGAAAGATCAAGTTCAGTTTACAGAACCCCCGTTCGACCAGATTACTCTGGTCGAACTATGGTCGAACCGATACTGGACAAACTAAACCCATTTACAGAGTCCCCATTCGACCTCACTCATGTTGTTCGACCAGATCATTCTGGTCGAAGAGTGGTCGAACAGCTTCACTCACCTCCCGTTTCGATACCGAATGCTACATCTTTGTTCAGAACACTCCAGAGCCATCACAAGAGCAGAATACTTTCCTGATGTTTAATGTTTACTGAAAGTGAATTAACTTAAATCAGTGAAAGACATCGACTAAAAACCGATGTCTATTGTCCGATGTCTTTTAAAATTTTAAATAAAATTTTTTTTAAGGGGATTCAAACCCTTCTTTCCAATCTTGCATTCTCGAGTTTTAACCAACATTGCCAGTTTGCTTCTATTGAATAAGTTGAAAAGAAAAATATTTAATGTTTTTTCAAAGCAAATCTTAATTCCCCACCCCATTTCATTTTCACGGCTAATCATTTAGAAAATTTCTGTTGTTCCATAAACCCAAGTCTAACATCCCTCAACCCTCTTGCTGACTTCATGCAAATTTCATCGACGGCAGGCTCTACTAGGATTTTGAAGGGAGAACACACCAAAACCTCATTGTTGCCGCCACCGACTGTAGATGTGCGGCAAGCCGCCCGCTCCGCCACCCGCCGCCTTCTCCGTCTATCCTTCTATCCCCATTCGTTACACCATCGCCGAGGTTTTTCTTGCTGATTTTTTAATTTCTCACTGACCAGTAGTGCCGTCACACCCACCTCCACCAACTCAGTAGTCCTGAGCCCAAAACTAAATTTTCTTCCACCCCAAACCCCTTATCATTTTGAGGTAAATTCATTATCGAATCGACATCCGATTGCGGCAACAATGGCTACAGTGATTAGGCTGAAGCCAATTATTCGGGCAAGTCATCGAGGCCTCGCCAGTTGGGGATGAGTTTGGATAGGGCGATGCACAGCTCGACCTTTCCCTTGAAATCCCTAGGTACCCATCCCTAAACTCAGAGTTCATTGTTTACCAGTTTAAAGAATAATTTGGTGTCTTTATTTTCAATTAGAATTTGTACATGATTAGTCTAGTTTCCTAAGTAATTCTGTCATTATGTTCATTATGTTTGTAGTTCATCCTTTGGTAGGGTAATAATGAAACAACCAAATGTTAGTGATGCATCAATGTGAATTTAAGGTTGTATGTCATGCATATTGAGGACAGGCCACTCATGTTTTCCACTATTACGTACCATGGATTTATATAACGTGGAACTCAGCAACACAATGTGAGCAATTTGCGTTCACTATGTTTTTTTCAGTGATTATACTTCTTACTATAATTATGCTCAACTAATGAGTTAAATTTTTTTTATTTTAATAATATGGAGATGAATGAATGGTCTCAATTATATGCTTAATTTAGAAAATGAAAATCCGTTATGTACCCTTTTGGGCTTACTGAAATTTGCAAAATTCTATAATGAATATCCTAAGTATGTGTTTAATTAGATGCTTTAAATATTACTGAAATTCTTATTTTCTGCACTCCACCCATCTTTTGTTTCCTCTGTAACTACTTTTCACATGATTTTGTTGAATTATTTGGTGTCTTCAGTTGAATTACTTTGATTTTTTAAATGTTTGGTTTTGTTTAATAAACAATCCTCATTGAAACAATGGCAAGGAAAATCATGCTAAAGAAAGTTTAATAAGTTAAATTATTGTTCTTGCTGCCGAATGTTAAGGACAACTTAAGACAAGGAACAACTAGAGAATCATTGATTTCATACAGGGAGGCTCTTCAAGATTGACCACCATTTACAACCCTTCTATTTTACTGCACATGATATGCATGTTTATAGTAAATCTGAAATTTAATGAACATTTTAAAATTACCTAGATTAAATAATATCTCATGATTAAGCAATCTGCAGCCTTTTAAAAAGACCTAACAAAATTACCATTCTCTATACTTTGAGGGAGTAAATTATCTATTAATCTAATGAACAAAGGTAATTGTTTTTTTCTTCTTCCCTAATTCTTATATTTATGTATTTTATTTGAAATATTCATTGTTTGGTTGTTCTTAAAACTAGAGTGGTAGTGATTAATTGAGTTTTGGATTGAATGAGTACGGAAATTCTATGTGCAACCTAGATAGCTACATTATGTGTGAGAGGATAATTTACAGAGAGAGATCAACAGGTGAACATTAGAGATCAAAACACCAGCAAGAGACTGAGAGGAGGAGCCTCCGCCATGTCTTCTATTCACATACCCAAAATGGTCAGTTAATGTGTGATTAATGTTATAATGGGAAGCCTTCCGTCTACAAGCTATTTTATAATTTTGATTTGGCGGAGTGATTATCTTATTTCTTTTAAGTGTAGCATTAGTAGGACATATGACGTAGTTGCTGCTTTGTAGTTCATTTTTTTATGATAAGTTAAGAGTGATAATAGTAATATATATGTTGTAAAGATACTAACAGTTGGGGCTAATTGATAACTTATGCGACAATAATGATTTCTTATCTCGATATGAACTCCTAAGTTTATAGTCAAGTGTCTTTGATAGCTTTGGACTGGATACTAGCACCTTATTTATGTTTCAAATATTCTGGTGGGAGATATCTATTTTTCTTTGAATTTTTAGTCTAGTTATGATAGCTCTTCCCTAGTGATGAGAGTGATAATTCTCGTGTTTTGAGCTCTGATTTGTGTGGGAATTGAGTACGATTTAGGCAATTACTAAGGTAAATTGGTATGTTTATGGTAAATCCACGAATCAGAGGCTACTGAGGCTATTTGAGTATATTTATGTAGAAAAACAGGTTAGAAGTGCTCAGAATTGGAAAACACGAAGTCTGAGATGCTGCTCGACCTCAGGAGGTGTCGCTCGACCAAGACCTTTTGGTCAAGCGAGGTCAGATTTGGTCAAGCGAAGGTCTGTACAGAGTTTCAGCAAACAGAGAGGCCGCTCGACCACCGCTCGACCTAGCCAAAATTCGCTCCATCATGCCAATTTGGTCGAGCAGGGACATGCGGTGCTATTTTTGGTAATTCCGACCCTCCTATGCGTGAATTGATGTATTCTCCAAGAAAAATCCTAGTAAAGGTCCACAAGGAGAGTTTTACAAGTATAAAAAATGTACCGATCTTATCAAGAAGAGAGTTAGATTCCACATCCATCCTACACCACATCCAAACCTTAACTCCATCTTACGCATCTGTAGAGAGAGATTCGTGCATCAAATCAAGTGAGAACCAAGTGAAGATTCAAGACGGAGCGAGAAATGACAGCGCCCAATCTAGGGTTTACATTGCAACTTAATCTTTCTTGTAATTTCAAGACTATGGGTAAGATCTATCAAAACTCCATGAACGTTCTTCGAAGCGTTATGAGCTAGAACCACTTTGGTAGTTCTAGGGTTATGAAGGTTTTTATCTAGTTAACCGTGTGTATACTCTATACAACACTACTTGTGGATTTTTTTTATGTAAGACTATGCTTTATTAATTCATACTCAGAGTTGTTTTGTGCATCATTAACTGTTATGTAGAGTCTGAATACATATCTTGGTTATTGATTGAGTGCGTTCACTACTGAGCAGAATTCCATGTTATGATTCTAAGTGAGGGGATTCCGAAGCTTCATTAGAACTATCTTATATGAATACTTATTAATGGAATTGAATTCGGGTTAGTAAGTAGGATAAAGAGGATAATTATATAGTACCTATAAAGGGAGATCATATCGGGTTAGAGTAGTTAGTGCATGGAAAATCATTGTTACTGATAGTACCTAGAAAGGGGGTGTAATTATATCTCTTACTCCAAGGTGATTCACATGTGTTACACGCTTATCTGCTTGTGTCTATACAGTAGATTTGCATGGCTTAGTGATGCTTCCATAGTTCACAAGGTAGAGTCGGACATTGACATACGAAGGGAGATTAATTAGGGAAACTGGATGGTCCGAAGAGCTACCTATCTTCTCACTTGAACAACTCTCGTTTATCTCTACTATTTCTATTTTATTTGCTATTTTACTATATGTTCATTATTTTAATCAATATTTTCACTACAATTACCAACAATAGTTTCTTTAGATTAGATAATAATTTATTTATAACAATCCGTCCTTTGGGTTCGATAATATAACTTGGTTGCTTATCTAAGCTACGATAGATATCCTTCATACTTGGGGATTAAAATTGTGTTGAGAAAACGCCCATCAAGTTTCTAGCACCGTTTCCGGGGACGGTTGGCCTTATTAATTTTATTGTTATTTATTTTTATTTGAAACTATCATATTCTTGTTAAAATTTCCTAACGCTTATTTTTCTTAGGTATATGATCACTAGATCAAAGGTAGGAGATTTAGAACCTTATAATTTGAGATTGGAGCATCGTTGAGGAAGAAAAGAAGAAGAAGAATAAGAAAAAACTGTGGAACCAACTGAAGCTCTTAATCTAGGAGTTGAAGTTGGAGTGCTGAACTCGAAAGCGATTGAAGCTGCAACCGGAGATAACTTGTTAGCAGAAGCAGTCAACATGGTGGCGAATGTGGATAATCTTGCCATCCGTGAAGTCTTTAAGAACAACGGAGGAGGCAATGCTGGGCTATTAGGAGCAAGAGGGGCCGGAGCTGATTTGATCTTCACCCTACTCTGATCAGCATGATTGAAAGAAGTCCCCTCTCTGAGTGAACCTTTGAAGATCCTCAGCAACATCTGAATAAGTTCCTTGGTTATGCAAGTACACAAAAGGATGCAGGAGCTCATGAAGATGCGAGGAGGATCATATTGTTTAAGTTCTCGCTAAATGAAAAGGCGAGAGATTAGTGTGATAATCTTAATGCTGCTGAATGCAATAACTGGAAGAAATTAAAATAGAAATTCTTGGAGCGACACATGCCACCTTCAAAGGTGTTTAAGATGAAATAAGAAATAAATCAATTTGCTATCCATGGTAATGAGAAGTTTCATGAGGCTTGGGATAGATTCAAGGACATGCTTAGGAAGTGCCCACAGCATGGGCTTTCTAAAGCTCAATACATCAGTATTCTCTACAATGGATTGGCCTGCAATTCTCGAATTTTACTAGATGCTTCTTCTAATAGAGCATTGCTTACAAAGTCATTCGTAGAAGCCGAAAAGCTCTTTGTGGATATTTCGATGAATTCAAGAGATTGGCCAACTGATAGAGTGAGAGGTACGTATGTTCTTGGAAAAGTAGCGCATGTTGAGTACACAATGGTTAAGTCAAGCAGAGATGATGAGATCGTCTCGAGTTTGGAAAATATCAACAGGCTACTCGAGTCTCAGCAAAAGCTGATTACTGATATAGCGCAATAAGTACCAATTTTGCAGCAGGATGTTTGTTATGAAGGAGCTAGCCAAGAGGAAGTAGAAGGATCAAACTATGCTATGGGTCAAAGTATTCAAGGAACTAGGTTTCAACATCAAGAAAACTGGAATTACCAAGGGAACTACAACAATCATGGTGTTCTGGGTAATTATCAACAACCAATGATGTCAGAGTTATCATAGAGCAATCCGAATGCAGCAGTACAATCTCATGTTGGTGTTGATTCGGGTGCTAAGGTCGAAGAAAGAAAACCTGCTCTAGAGGATATAGTGAACCGATATGTGGCTAGGAATGATGAAAGGGTGGATCGGTTGGAACTAAAAATTAATTCAAATCATGAGAAATTATCAAAGCAGATGAATGACCTTACATTACTGATGGGAGAGATGACGGGGAATATGAACAAGCTTTCGCAAACAGTTGAGAAAGGTAAATTTCCTTCTCAAAGCATTACAAACCCAAAATCTTGTAACGCCATCACTTTGAGGTCAGAAACGCAGTATGAATGTCCAATGTTACCAGTAGCAGAAAACGGAGAGGTCATGTTCCCACTCGACTAGCGCTCGACCAAGATATTTGGTCGAGTGACATTCTGAAGACCGAAGATGTCAAGGCCAGAGTAAAAACATTTCGCTTGACCAAAACACTGCTGCTCCACCAGACTTGCCTAGTCGAGCTGAGGTCGAGCGGACTACTGTACACTTGAACAGCCAAAACCATATTACAGGTACCTCGCTCGACCACTACCTGACCGCTCAACCAAACTTTTCAGGTTGAGCGGAGGTCGAGCAAAGCCCTACATTGCCGACTTCCGTACAGTATGGTACATTTGCAGTTCAGAATACTTCAGTACCTTTAAAAGAATAGAATATTGAGCTGATAGTTGAAAATAAGTTGGAAAGAGTTAAAAGATTGAGAGCCGAGAAGGATAAAGTGGAGAAGGTTGAACGTGATGAATGGGGTATTCCTAAGATAAAGATACTTCCTCCATTTCCTTTCAGGATAATCAAGAAGAGACTGGAAGAAAAGTTCAAAAGGTTATCGGATATCATGAACAAAATAAGCTTGAATATTCATTTTTCTGAAGCAATCATGGAGATGCCATACTACGCCCGATTTTTTAAGGATATCATATTGAAAAAAGAAGTTTGAACGGAGTTGAAACTGTTAATCTATCTAAGAACTGTAGCTCGATCATTCAGAGGAAGCTGCCTGCAAAGTTGAAGGATTCGGGAAGCTTCACTATTCTATGTGAAATTGGAAAGGGACCGGCACGAAAAGCTTTATGCGATCTTGGTGCAAGCATTAACTTGATGCTCTTATCTATATTTAAGAAGCTAAGTTTCGGGGAGCTCGCTCCTACAACTGTAGCTCTACAATTAGCAAATAGGTCTATGACCTTTTCGAAGGGGGTGATAGATGATGTACTTGTAAAAGTAGAGAAGCTTGTCTTTCCTGTTGATTTTCTTGTGCTAGAGATGGAAGATGACAAGGATAAGTCCCTCTTATCATAGGGAGGCCATTCCTTGCCACAGCTGGTGCTATGATCAATGTTAAAAAGGGGGAGATTAGACTTCGTATGGATAATGAAGAGGTTCTGTTCAACCTTGACAAAGCAATGAAGATGTCTATGGAGACACAATGTTACAACATTGATGTGGTGGAGGAGATTATGAAAGAAGACATGTCCTTAATCCTTTCAAAGGATCCTTTATAGACATGCTTGGCAGAGTCTCTTACTTTTCCCACTACGAAGCTAGATGAGCTGCCCAACGAGGTATGTATCGAATTTCTTGAAAACTTGCTTGCTTTGGGTGATGACAGGTATGAATTGAAAAGAACCAAGATAGAAAAAGTGAAGTGGACTAGGCAATACCTACCGTTGGATAGAGAAAAGCACACCAAAAGAAGAAAAGAAGGACGAGTAGAAACTGCTACCGGAACACTTGAAGTATGCCTACTTAGGCGACAATGAAACATATTCGGTAATTGTATCTTCTTCTTTAACTGATGACCAACTTGAAGAGTTGTTAGATGTGCTTAGGAAGTATAAGTCTACTATTGGATGGTCTCTTGATGATTTGAAAGGTATTAGTCCATCGTATTGTATGCATAAGATAAGGTTGTTAGATGAAGCTAAGGGATGTATTCAATATCAGCGGAAGGTTAACCCCGCGATTCTAGAAGTGATTAGGAAGCAAATCCTAACGTGGTTAGATGCAGGAATTATTTATCCAATTAGTGATAGTCCCCATGTGAGTCCATTGCACGTAGTAGCTAAAAAGGGGGACAGAACTATTATAAAAGGCGAAGATGGCGAGACTTTAGCCACTAGGATTCCTATGAGATGGTGTGTGTGTATTGATTACAGGAAATTGAATGAAAATACATGCAAAGACCATTTCCCTCTTCCTTTCATGGATCAAATGCTTGACCTTTTAGCAGGGTATGAGTTTTATTATTTCTTGAATGGATATTCAGGTTATAATCAAATAATGATTGCACCCGAGGATCAGGAAAATACCACTATTACTTTCCCATATGGAACCTTTGGTTTTAGGAAGATGCCTTTTGGATTGTGCAATGCAACTGCTACATTTCAGCACTGCATGATGGTCATATTTGATGGGTTGATAGAGAAAATCATGGAGGTGTTTATGGATGATTTTTCTGTGTTTGAGTCCTCTTTTGATATTTATTTGTCTAACCTATCTACTGTTTTGAAGAGATGTTAAGAAACTAAACTTGTCTTGAATTGGGAAAAGTGCCACTTCATAGTAAGAGATGTGATTGTTCTTGGTCATCATATTTTGGCTAAAGGATTGCAGGTGGATAGAGCAATGGTGGTGGCGATTGAGAATCTTCCACCATCTACTAATGAGAAAGGAGTGCGATCCTTCCTTGGACACGCTGGATTCTACAGAAGATTCATCAAAGACTTCTCAAAATACTCCAAGCCCTTATCTCACTTACTTGAAAAGGATGTTCCTTTTGTTTTTGGTGAAGAATGTGTAACAGCTTTTTAGGTTTTGAAAGAGGCGCTTATTAATGCACCTATCTTGATCACACTGGATTGGACTCAGTCGTTTGTACTTATGTGTGATGCAAGTGATTTAGCACTTAGAGTGGTGCTCGGGCAGTTGAGAGAAAATAAGTTCTGCGCCATCTACTATTTGAGTAAGACTTTTGATGCAGCACAAAAGAATTGCACGATAACTGAAAAGGAGTTTCTAGCTGTTGTGTATGTATTCAACATATTTCGGCAGTATTTGGTTTGCATGAAGACTGTAGTATACATGGATCATTTTGCGATCCGGTGTTTGATGGAGAAGGATGCTAAGCCAAGGATTATCCAATGAATTCTTCTTCTGCAAGAATTTGATATGGAGATCCGGGATAAGAAGGGAATTGAGAATGTTTTGGTGGATCACCTATCAAGGTTAAAAACGAGGGAGCATTGTGATGAGCCGTTCGAATATATAGAGGAGATGTTCCCGGATGAGAAGATTATGGCAGTGTTTGCTGAAGGAGTAGAGAAAGCTAGTGTCGTAGCTGCTCAAGGTGATGGAGTTTGGATCTTTTGGTTAACGTGAACCGTTAGAATTCCATACATTTCTAAAGTGGAAGATAGAAAACAAGAAACGTATTACCTTTCACCAGGGTATGTTGAAGAAGATGGATTCTCGCCGGCAGCCTGCGCAGCGTCACGGTTTTGACCATAACTTCCTCATCTGATCTCCGATCAGAGTGATCTATGCACTAAAACGATCCTCTTTTACGTGATTTTTCAATGGTGTATCACACATATAGTTAATAGCAAACGACCTTCTAGTCTTCTGTTGTATTCCTAAGCCATGTCTCGACATTGTGTGGGCAACGATCTACGAGACGAACTCAATCTGCAGTCAATCTCTCTCTCACAGTTTTTATTGTGTGTGTTATGATCTCCTGACTGCTGAGATTGGCTATTATATAGGCTACAATAGGGACCAGGAGTAGAAATTAGGGTTTGGGCCTCCATCGGGCTTAAACATCCAAGTATAGCCCAAAACTTATACTTAAGTCCAATAATAATATATTATTCCACTAAAGAAATATTATTGCAGTACCACCCTAATCTCAAATTACGTTTATGGGCTCCTTCTCATTATGAGCCCGTTAATCTCCCCGTGTTTAAGATTCAATGCCCATTAATTAATTAAGTTACTAATAACTCCATTTATTAATGTAATTACCGAGAGTAGTATCACTCAACCTTATTATCATATTGGAATAAATCCACCTGCAGGGTTTACATGATAATCATTATGAGCTCCTCAAAGGGACATCATCAACCAATTCCGTTAGAATACAGATTCCTTCTACAATCAACAACACACCATAGAGACAGCACCATCTTCTAACTCACTGAGCATATTGAATAATTATATCTCACCCATTGATGAATTAAAGAAATAAATATGGGCTTACGTGTCGAGGTTATTGTATAGGGATTAAGAGGACGAACTTCCATAATAACTGTGATCTTGTTCAAATATATAGTCAATATAAACCGAACGATCTCACCGCGGTCCTGCTCAATGCACTCAAAATGCACTAGTGCAATTTCATAGTCAAGACAGACTAATACCAAATCACACTACAACCATACAGATAGATAGTCCCCGTCTATCTCGGTTGTGAACATCTGTTTATACTTTATAAGGAGCCGATAATATGATCATCCGTGTGACGCCGCACACCACATTATCTACAGTATAAAGTAAATGGACTTTTGCAATAACTTAATTGCAAACGTTTGATCACATGATTCTCATTTCAAATATTATCTAAACATTGTTCATACAAAAGCTTGACTTTTAGTATACAATCCAACACAAGGAATGGATCCATGGTATGCGGATTATGTCAATTACATTGCCGTAGGTAAAATTTCAAAAGATCTCAATAGGTATCAACTTGGAAGATTCAAGAGAGATGTTGAGACTTTCATATGGTATGATCCGTTCATCTACAAAATTTGTACGGATTCTATCGTCCGTAGGTGTGTGCCTAAGATGGAGATGGAAAGTGTTCTTGACTTTTGCCATGCACAATATAACAGAGGGCATTTTGGAGCCCAAAAGATGGCAGCTAAGGTACTTCAATCTGCTTTATATTGGCCTACCTTGTTTAAAGATTGTAAATCCTATGTAGCGACATGCGATAGATGTCAACGCATGGGAAACATAAGCAAAAGGGATGAGATGCCACTTAAGCCAATCATTATGGTGGAGATTTTTGATGTATGATGAATTAATTTTATGGGGCCGTTTCCTCCATCTAATGGATTCCTATACATTTTGCTTGTCGTTGATTATGTTTCTAAGTGGGTGGAGGCTATTCCCACTGGCATGAATGATGTAAAAATGGTCTTGTCATTCATGAAGAAACACATTTTTGCCCGCTATGGAGTTCCTAGAGCACTCGTAAGTGATGGAGGTTCCCACTTTGTCAATAAGGTTATTGAAAGAGTTCTTAAGGAGTATGGTGTAAAGCATAGGGTTACTACACCCTATCATCCTCAAGCGAATAGAAAAGTGGAAGTTTCTGACCGGCAAGTTAAGCAAATCTTAGATAAGGTGTTCGTGACCAATAGGAAAGATTGGGCTATGAAGCACGATGATGTCTTATGGGGGTTCAAAACTTCATACAAGACTGTGTTAGGAATGTCACCTTATCATATCGCCTATGGGAAACTGTGCCACTTACCCGTAGAGATTCAACATAAGTCTTTTTGGGCAGTGAGAAGTTTGAACTTATCCATTAAGGAGGTTAAGGACTTACGATTGACTCACAACAATCAATTGGATGAGTTTAGAAGTCAAGCTTTTAAGAACTCGGTGATCTATAAGGAGAGAATAAAGAAATGACATGATTCAAAGATCATTTTCAAGGAGTTCAAGGAAGGAGATGAGGCACTACTCTTTAACTCTCGATTGAAGCTTTTTGCAGGAAAATTGAAATCGAAGTGGACTGGACTGTTCATCATACATAGAGCCTGCAGAGAGGGAGTTTTGAGATCATGGATAAAGACGAAGACATCATAGCGGCAAATGGGCATCGATTGAAGCATTTTAAGTCGCTGGATGATGCTTGCATTGTCTTTGAAGATACCTTGCATTGAAGTGGTACCGTTGTGACTCTCCGACGTTAAACATGAGCGCCTGTTGGGGACTTACCGTCCTGTTTATTGTTTTATTTATTTAATGTGCGTAGAAAATTTTTATATTTGCGGTGCTAACTAATCGGCAATTACATCTCTTTGCAAACTTAGTTTTGACTATGTTTCTACTAAGTTTGAGGAGGGGTGTAATGTTCTTACCTCATTGTAGCACCAAGATTATATTCTTTTCTTAGTAACGTCTGCTAGAGGAGTTGATTTTTTGCGGTATATTGAAATGAAGCTTTAATCGATTTTGATGTGTCGATTTTTTTGCAATTAGTCTAGTGTTCAGTGGTGTATTTATTTTTGTAAGTGTGAGCGGAGAAATATATACTTAATTTTTTAGAGTCTAATAAGTGGTTCTCTAGCTATTGTTTTGGTTTCATATGAGGATTAATATTGTTTATGAGTCTGAGTTTTGCAGGAGATGAAGAAATCACGAGAATGCAGAGAGTCGGATGGCCGCTCGACCATGAATTGAACTGCTCGACCAAGTCAACGAGGTCAAGCGGTGGTCGAGCGAACCAATGTAAAGCGGATTTTGAAACTTTTAGATTATAGTGGTCCCGCTCGACCAGTCAGGGTGCCGCTCTACCAAAACATTTGGTCGAGCGAGAGGTCGAGCGGAGTACAGAGACGGGATCAACTTACAGAGTCACTGCTCGACTCTAAGTGTCGCTTGACTAAACCTCTCGAACCTAGCGGAGGAGCAGAATCACAAATATAAGGTTAGTTTAAGCGCTGCTCGATCATTTTCTCACCACCCTCTCTCGAGAAACCATCCTGAACGGTAAGATTTTCACTCCCAATCACTTAAAACACTTTTTTTCACCCAAACTACACAAATTCCACATCAATTTTAGGAGATTCAAGCCAAATTTGTGTTTTTCTTCTCAACTTTGAATTTTCGTTCTTCGTCACTTCTACGCACCTATGGCTGGAGACAAAGGTTTGTTTTCTCAACTCATGACCCTTGAATTGTATTGTACTTTGATTAGTTTAAATGGGTAAGTTGATTAAGCATGCTTTTGGTTTGAATTATGATATGAAATTGGGTGTCTTTATTAAAATTTTATATGAGTTGCATGAGTTCAATTTACATTGGATTGATGGAATTTTGTGAAATTGATGATGCATATGCCATGGGCTTGAGTTTAATAAACTAGTTTTTGTATGGCTCGTTGATTTTTTGTGACGTTGGTAATGAATTTGAAGTGTGGAATAGTGTCGATGCTTAGGATTGAGTTGGAAATTTTGAAATTCTTTTTGGAAATCCTAGTTAAGCATGTAGGTATGTTGATTCTTTGTTGATACTTAGAGACTTATAATGTTGATTTTCCATGGTTTCATGTGTCAAGTTAATCGTATTATTGGTTAAGCATGCGAGATTGTGGAGGATTGAGTTTAAATTATTGAGAATACGATTTGAAGTCTTGAGTAGGATCTATGTGATAATAAGTCCTAAGATTGGTATACTTGTTTCTTGTCTATGTTTTGCTATTAAGTATAATTCTTTTAAGAAAAGGCATTGCTTCTTGTTCAAAGAGGAAGGACAGTGGAAGACCAAAGAGAGGAGAATCGAATAAGAAAAGTAAGAAAGATGGGAAGATGCCATCGGTTGTCGGGCTGAAAATACCAGATTTGGATGAGAAGAAAGAGCTTTGGGGAGCAATTTCAAGGAAGATTGCTCGGACTCGATACCAAGATGATGAAGCCATGATGGAGATGCACATTATCAATGATATCAGATGGATGTTTAACCAAGTGGGAATCAGTGGATTCATGGATTTGAAGAGGGAGACACACTTCCACATTACAACAGAGATGCTATGTACTCTCAAGGTGATTCGGGAAAATTCTATTCTTACTACATCGGCATGGTTCCGACATGGAGGTGAGTTGAGATATCTATATATTAGTGAGTTTAACAGGATATTTGGATGTTCGGAGGATGTAACTACACATGAGGATGAAGGCTTTATTGCTAATGAGTTCTGGAGATCGATCACGGGTTTGCAAGGGGCTTATGATCCACAGCGATCGAGGGCTACTTTTATTTGGAATTTGGTGATTGCGTACATAGATAGGATCCTTGGAAACACCATATTTGCCCGAGCTGAGGGAGGGTGTATTCTAAGAGGAGAATTGCATGTCCTATGGTGCATGATGAATGGATTCCACTTCAATTTGGGAGCACATGTGTTGCAGTAGCTGTACTGGTTCACTACTCACATGTTTCAAAAGGTGAATATTGGAGGCTTGATCACACCATTAGCCGAGCATTGCAATGTGGATTTGTCTCAACATCGGTCGATGATTGGTGAGCCAAATTTGATTCTATTGGCGTGTGTGAGGATGAACTTAGCTCGACATGAAGATGGTGTATGGATGTTCATCCGAGGAATGAATCTAATTTCATTCAAGATGCCCTTTTTCTCTCCTTGACGTTACTACGGTTCGGGTCAATGCAAATTTATTGATGAACACTCCTCCCCACATAGTGATCTCCACTGCTTGTTGTGCTAATGGAGATTGGCGTACTTTGTAGACATGCACCTTGAAGGTGTGTATCTAGATTTGGATATGATTCTAGTGGGAGAGCTAGAGGAGCATGAGGAGAACGAGCCATTTCAGCAGCAGCAGCAGCAGTTTGAGCAGCAGCAGCCACCACCTTTTGAGCATCCGATATCTGAGGTGCATATGGAGATGCCTCATGATCACAATATTCTGGAGATGGGTATTCCTCCGATGGAGCCGCCACCACCACCACTGCAGCAGCCACAGCAGTATGATCTCTGGCAGGCTCAGGATTGCTTCTATAGAGAGCAATTCAGGATGATGAATGAGCACTTTGCCACTTTGAATACGAATCAGCAGGAGACGAATCGCCAACTTGTTTTGGCGAATACAAATTTTATTGCGCTCAACTTGAGGTATGATTCTATGGATAGACGGATGGGAGAGATGCAAGCCAACTATCGAGAGGTTGATAGGAAGCTTTTGGTTCTTCAGAGGGATTTTGACTTATGGCGTATGGATGATAGCAATGATGATGATGCTCCGAAGGAGTAGAGAGCGACATGTTTTTCTTTGTCTGATTCCTCTCATCTCCTTTCTAATTTGCACTTTACAGGTTGGGGTTTTGTTGGTGGTTGATTTGGTTTGTGTGAGATTTATGCGTGAGTGGTATGTACCATATTGATGATATTGTTGAGATTGATGGTATTGATGGATATTTGTGCACTTGATGATGATTGATGGATTGATATTGACACTTTGGTATGCATGAGCGATATACTTGTGATATATGTTGATTCTGTTGAAAAGAAGTATGTATTGTTTGTTATTACTTGTAGTTTATGTGGGAATTGACATTGATTGCATGCTTTGAAGAGTGCTTAGGGAATCTATTACCCATGTGAGAATTTGAGCCATTTTAATCATGCTACACTAAAGCATGATAGTTTATTCTTGAGAGAATCTTTCATACAATTGCATTCTAGAACTTGGCTTGGAGTTTGTTTGAAATTCATGATTGATAGATACTAGGAAATGATCTTAGGCCATTATTGATAATTGAGCCACTTAGTTAAAAGTTATCCTACCTTGATGTGTATATATCATTGGAAGCCCTGTTGAGCCTTTAAAAGCTTTTTATTTGGCAAGCCTATAATGAAAGCCTTTACTACCTTTACTTTAGCTTTGAAATACCCTATCTACTAGTAGAGAGTTGAGGTGAATATAATTGCTAAGTGATAAAATTGAAGAAAGAGAGGAAGGAAGTTGTGCTAATGAAAAGAGGAAATATTATGGTTAAATCTTATTCTGAGGAAGTGCCTGAAATCGGTACCACGACTGCTTTAGAAGGGTAGTGCCCGAAATTGATAACCTTGTTCTTTTAAGAAAAACGATGTTGATTCCAAGGAAAAGAAGGAGACAATGAATCGAAAAGATCATGAAAATGATGGTGGAGCAAATAAATGAAGCTGTTTGATGAAAAGCAAAACTCCAAGGTGATTCTCTACTAATGGATTAAGTCACTTTATCTAAATATTTCTACCTTTACCAAAGAGCCAACATTACAACCCATAAGACAAGTCCTTTGTGATCTTCGTATTGAATTAATTATGAATTGATTTTTGAGACCTTTGCCAAGCTTATGGTTATGCAAATATATGAATTGACTATGAGCGTATATACTAACCTTGAAGTGTACATCTTTTACACTTGAGTGGAAGAGTAAACACTTATCTAGTGAGCTAGATGACATAGCACTCATATGAGTATTGTGATTGATTGATGTTCTTACATAGATGAAAAGTATGGCAGCTGCATGTTTTGATTTGATGAATTACATATGTTATTAATGTTATGCATATATAAGGATCTTATGAATCACACTCTCTTGCCTTTTTTTATTTTCGTTGCCTCAGGACGAGCAACATGTAAGTTTGGGGGTTTGATGAGAGTGATAATTCACGTGTTTTGAGCTCTGATTTGTGTGGGAATTGAGTACTATTTAGGCGACTACTAAGGCAAATTGGTATGTTTATGGTAAATCCACAAATCAGAGGCTACTGAGGCTATTTGAGCATATTTATATAGGAAAACAGGTCAGAAGTGCTCAAAATTGAAAAACACGAAGTCTGAGATGCTGCTCGACCTCAGGAGGTGCCGCTCGACCAAGACCTTTTGGTCAAGCGAGGTCAGATTTGGTCGAGCGAAGGTCTGTACAGAGTTTCAGCGAACATAGAGGCCGCTCGATTACCTCTCGACCTGGCCAAGATTCACTCGACCTCGCCAGTTTGGTCGAGCAGGGACACGCAGTGCTATTTTTGATAATTCCTACCCTCCTGTGCGTGAATTGACATATTCTCCATGAAAAAACCCAGTAAAGGTCCATAAGGAGAGTTTTATAAGTATAAAAAGAGGTACCAATCACATCAAGAAGGGAGTTAGACTCCACATCCACCCTGCACCACATCCAAACCCTAACTCCATCTTACGGAGCTGTAGAGTGAGATTCGCGTTGTAAATCTAGAGAGAACCAAGTGAAGATTCAAGATGGAGCGAGAAGCGACGGCGCCCACATCTAGGGTTTACTATGCAACTTAATCTTTCTTGTAATTTCAAGACTTTGGGTAAGATCTATCCAAACTCCATGAATGTTCTTCGAAGCGTTATGGCCTAGAACCACTTTGGTAGTTCTAGGGTTATGAAGGTTTTTATCTAGTTAATTAAACTTATGTATGTATACTCCATACAACACTACTTGTGGATTTATTTTATATAAGATTATGCTTTATTAATTCATACTCAGAGTTGTTTTGTGCATCATTAACTGTTATGTAGAGTCTGAATACATATCTTGGTTATTGATTGAGTGCGTTCACTACTGAGCAGGATTCCATGTTATGATTCTAAGTGAAGGAACTCCGAAGCTTCATTAGAACTATCTTATATGAATACTTATTAATTAAATTGAATTCGAGTTAGTAAGTAGGATAAAGAGGATAATTATATAGTACCTATAAAGGGAAATCATATCGGGTTAGAGTACTTAGTGCATGGGAAATAATTGATACTGATAGTACCTAGAAAGGGGATGTAATTATATATCTTGCTCCAAGGTTATTCATGCGTGTTACACGCTTACCTGCTTGTGTTTATAGAGTAAATTTGCACGCTCAGAGTTGCTTGTGTTTCACTTAGTGCATGGAAAATAATTGATACTGATAGTAATGCATTCATAGTCCACAAGGTAGAGTCGGACATTGGCATATGGTAGGAATATTAATTAGTGAAACTGGATGGCCCGAAGAGCTACCTATCTTCTCACTTGAGCAACTCTTGTTTATCTCTACTGTTTCTATTTTATTTGCTATTTTATTATATGTTCATTAGTTTAATCAATATTTTCACTACAATTACTAACAATAGTTTCTTTGGATTAGATAATAATAAATTGATAACAATCCATCCTTTGGGTTCAATAATTTAACTTGGTCACTTATCTAAGCTACGATACATATCCTTCATACTTGGGGAATAAAATTGTGTGTTGAGAAAACGCTCATCACCTGGTCAGTTAATTTTATTCTTATGGTTATTATTAGAGCAAGTAATATTAATGCTGAGAATGATTGGGTGCAGATCATTAATTAAGAGTTTTCTGGAGCTGGCATATTAAAGAATCTTCATGCCTTTGTGTGAATAAGTCATGCCACTTTGATTTTCGTAACTAATTCTATTTCTTTACATTGAAGAGGAGGTAAAAGGTTGATCTTCCAAAAAGGGTGGATCAATCCATATGACATATTTAAAGTCTCATGTTGCATGTGTGTGAATTATGTGCATTAGCATGTCAAACTGTGTGCTTTTGTATTTTTAAATCTTTATGTTGTTTACATTAAGGCAACTAGTCCAGATGTATTTTGTGAAACAACGCACTAACATAAGGTATTTATGAAGCTTTTTGGAAAACACTTAATCGAATGGCCATAACTTTTGTTAGAAATCTGCCACCTTCTAGTAAAATGGTCATAGCTTTTGCTAGAAAATTCTGAATGCCTCTATATTTATTTTGTTAGACACTAAATTATAAGGCTTTAATTATTTTCCTATCGGTACCAGTTTCCGTTCAAAGTGACCCTATTTGCTGTAGAACATGCATGTAGCAATGACTACTACACTTTATTGATATTCTTTACTTAAATATATTCTTTGGATATATAGACTCATTGTAACATTAGTATATCAGTAAATAAGTTAAAAAAATAAATTGACAAAAGGAAGAAGCTCGAAAAACTCAAAAAACCATTCAACATCGAATTTGACAGCTTTTCGAGTGCAATCTGCCACCTTCTAGTAAAATGGCTATAAATTTTGCCAGAAATTTCCAAATGACTCTCTATTTATTGTGTTTGAAACTAGACATATAAGGATTTCCAACCATATATTGATCATTGCCTATATCATTTTTTTCAGTACCAGTTTCCGTTCAAAGTGACCTTATATGCTATGGAACATGCATGTAGCTAGCAATGACTACTAAACTCAAAAATCTTATTGATAGATTGGAACTAAAATAAATTCCTTGGCTATGAAGACTCATGCATGACATAAGTATACCAATCAGTCTATGAGGTATATCAATCAATCATGTATAACTTAAGTAAAAACCTTAAGTGTGCTGCAACTTGTTTCGTAAAAAACTCTTTGAAATTTCATTTGGTCTTTTAACATTTGTTTGAGGGTGTTGTGTTTTTTTTTTTGTATTTCTTTTACATGATACTAGCAATTTTTTTTGCCAGGATCACTATATTATTAAAATGTTTTGGGAAGTAATTCGAAACCATAGCTAGGAAAATCGAAGAAATATTTTTGAGTAAGCTTTTTTATCTCATTATGTTTACATAGTAAGTTGAAGATTTTGGTCCTGATTAATTTTTGTGTTAGTGTTATGTCCAGTATAAGCAACTGAAGCCATTAAACAATGTGACATTGTCCAATAATTTATATTAAAAAAGTTTTTAAATATAAACAACACATTGCTTAATATAGGTTTAGTAGTAGCTGAGGTCCTATTCTTTTAAAAAGTTATATAAGGCAAGAAACATAGCTTTTTGCTTTTTACTTAAAATACTGTAGAACTTTCTGTTTATTTTAGATCATTTCAAGCTTTCTTCTGACAAAACTAATTACTCGGGTTAAAATTTTAAAATCCTAGTACGCTCAATGGACAAAATATTATATTTGATCAGCTCATATTCACACATTCTCCTAAGTGGGCTGAATTGTAATTTTTAAACTCATTTATTCCATGATATATGTTGTTAAAGTACACTAGGATATAGACCTTCATGCCAATAATTATTAACATTACCTACTGTATACCATATTATGTTTATTGTAAATGTTTTTCTTTTACTTCTGCTCTTAGATTTGAAACTAGATGTCATCATTGGCCTTTTCTTAGATTTTATTACCTGGAACCAATGTTCTATGAACAGAAGTAATAGCACACATAGTGCTTCATTTTGTTCCCTCATCAACCTTAATCATGTTTCTTATTCTTTTTAATCATATAGGACTGCTAGTAATGTGTAAACACTTGACCAGTTGCCTATATCTGCTACTCTCATGAATCTTCTTAAACTTCCTCACTACCAAAGGTCCACACAAATACTTAAAACAAATTTTAAGCTTGTTTAATATGTCTAAACAAGTTCTTGACGATCTGATGTAATATTAATGCAGCAAAGAGCAGATGGAGCAGAAATTGTTATATGCTATAAATTTTTATGCTGGTTTAGGCAAAAATTTCCCAGCAACCAAACAAGCATAAAGCCTCCTCATGAAGTCAGTGTGTTTGATTTATTTAACTTAACAACAACTGCTTTTATGATGTGAGTAACGTAATTCGACGATCGACGATGGAAATAAGAGTTTCTAATTTTCTATTGAGATTCTATAATTTGGTTTATAGCGGAACCCACTTCCTTTATTTGTTTGGGTTTGTGCACTATATGTTAATTTTGAATATTATGTAGAGATGGAGTATGATTTAGAGTAAAATAATTTTAGTGTGCTCTTTTAGTTTCATGTAAATTAAGAAAGTTTTCTCTTCCATTGCAGCTCTTTTTCAGATATTGTCAAAGTTCTTTAAGCAGAATTTGAGACTTGTGAACAATCCAGTGGTACTCTTTTTTTCACTATTTGATGTGTTTACCAGACATTTGACTACTTTATTAGTGTTTTTATCAAATGTTGGAGCAGAATTACTTTTAAATACTGAAAATTTATGCAATCTGTTGAAACTAAGATAAGATTTCTTTAAGTGAAAGTTATAGGTGGATCTTCAAGTGACACTTTTAAGCTTTTAACATATGAGTTTTTCTACAATTTGCAAATTTCTAGAAGAACATGGTCTTCATTCGTACTGTGCAATCATTTTAATAACTCTCCTTTTTTTTCTATGCTTTAAAATAATGTTTTAGTTGTTTGTTCATTGACTTTAACACTTGTTATGTATAAGAACCTATATTCAGTTTCTATTATGCATCTTATTTGATATTAAAGCAGGGACTTCATTAAACAGGGTGTGGCTATGAGTAAATTTATTTTCTATGTAAAGACAAAGTTAATATGGTTTCAACACCTAAAAATGTATCTAATGACCAGAAGCTAAAACTTACTTTGTTGTCAGTTTATAATGCTTTAAAATTGTATTTTTTTTCCTTAAATAACTAAGTTGGTTGAATTTCTTTTCTGAAGATTCTTTGTAATAATTTAGTCATAACATTAAGTGCTAAATTTTTATTCAATTTCAGGTAATTGCAATGAGACGAGAAGAAGATAAAGATATTATATAATACAAGGCAGGAAGATAAAGTAATTGTATAAGGCAAGAAAATCCTCCAAATATTATGCTCCTCAACGAGGATTTAGCCTATAAATTTAGGTTTTATTTATGCAAAATTAAACTTTAGATTTAATTAGCTAGGATAACCTTGTACTTTTAGATTTATAGGATGATTTTGTGTGTAGATATTTGAATTTTTTTTTAATAATTAGTAAGTTTTGAGTTACATTGCATAATTTCATTTAATGTTATTTTAATAATAATATAATTTATGTGTATAAAAAAAATATGAAAGACGACATGTGAGAATTGATGTCTATTGGTGTGAAACTGATGTCTATACTTGGAAAGACATTGGTGGAAAAATAATGTCTTTTGGTCTCAACCGATGTCTATTCTTCCACAGACATCGGTTTATAAATGACGTGTTTTATAAAAAATCGATTTCTTTTCTCGGAAAAATATCGGTTTATAAATGATATCTTTTTATTGAAACTGATATTTTTTCTTGGAAAGACATCGGTTGATAAACGATGTCTTTTGGTTGGAGCCGATGTCTTTTCTTGAAAAGACATCGGTGAATAAATGATGTCTATGTGTGCCAACTGACGTCTTTCCCTTGAAAGACATCGGTGGATAACCGATGTCAAAAGTTGTAATAGATGTTTATACAAGGAAAAAGACATCGGCTAAAAACCGATGTCCATCAGCGCACACTTTCAACATTGGGAGCTTCAACATCGACTGCTTGGTGAAATAGACATCGATTTTTAATCGATGTCTATCAGCATTTTTGGTATAGTGTCAAGAGATTTCAAGATATAATGAACAAGATAAGCTTGAACATTCCTTTCTCCAAAGCAATCATGGAGATGTCATACTATGCCCGATTCCTTAAAGATATCATATTGAAGAAGAAGAGCTTGAACGGAGTAGAGACACTGAATCTATTAGAGAACTGTAGCTCGATCATACAGAGAAAGCTGCCAGCTAAGTTGAAAGATCCGGGAAGTTTTACAATTTTATGTGAAATTGGAAAGGGGCTGGCACCTAAAGCTTTATGTGATCTTTGTGCAAGCATCAACTTGATGTCCTTATCTATATTCAAAAAGCTAAGTTTGGGGGAGCTCGCTCCCACAACAGTGGCTCTATAGTTGGCGGATAAGTCCATGACCTTGTTGGATTATATACTAAAAGTCTAGCCTTTGGTATGAACAATGTTTTGACAATATTTGGAATGAGAATCATGTGATCAAACGTTTGTAATTATTTATTGTTGCAAAAGTCCATTTACTTTATACTTTAGATAATGTGGTGTGCGGCGTCACACGGAAGATCATATTATTGGCTCCTTAAAAAATATAAACAGATGTTTACAACCGAGATTGACGGGGACTATCTATTGGTATGGTTGTAGTGTGGTTTGGCATTAGTCTGTCTTGACTATAAAATTTTACTAGTGCACTTTGTGTATTGAATAGGACCACCGTTGAGATCGTTCGGTTTATACTGACTATATAATAGATTGATCTCTCTTATTTGGATGTTCGTACTCTTAATCCCTATACAAAACCTCGACACGTAAGCCAGTATTTATTTCTTTAATTCACAAATGGGTGAGATTTAATTAGTTAAATCAATATGCTCGGTGAGTTGGGAGATGGTGCTGTCTCTATGGTGTGTTGTTGATTGTAGAAGGAATCTGTGTCCTAACGGAATTGGTTGATGATGTCCCCTTGAGGAGCTCATAATGTTTATCATGTAAATCCTGCGGGTGGATTTATTCCGGCATGATAATAAGGTTGAGTGGTACTACTCTTGGTAATTATATTAATTAATGGAGTTGTTAGTAACTTAATTAATTAATGGGCATTGAATCTTAAACACGGGGAGACTAACGGGCTCATAATAAGAAGGAGCCCATAAACATAATTTGGGATTAGGGTGGCAGTGCAATAATATTTATTTAGTGGAATGATTTATTATTATTGGACTTAAGTATAAGTTTTGGGCTAAACTTGGAAGCTTAAGCGCAATGGGAGGCCCAAACCCTAATATCTCCTCCTGGTCCCTGTTGTAGCCTATATAATAGCCAATCTCAGCAGTCCGGATAATGAGTAACACACGTATAAAACCATGAGAGTTAGATTAGGACTGTAGATTGAGTTCGTCTTGTAGATCTTTGCCCACACCAACGTCAAGACGTGGCTTAGGAATACAACAGAAGACCGGAAGGTCGTTTGCTATTTCTATCTGTCAATTTCACTGATTTTTATAAAATCGTGTAGAAATCCAAACTTGACATATGATATACTGATGGAAAGCCACGGAAGAGAGGATCGTTTTGGCGTATAGATCACCCCAATCGGAGATTGGATGAGGAAGTTATGTCCAAAACCATGACGCTGCACAGGCTACCGGTGATAATGTTTCTTCTTCAATATACCCTGGTGAAAGGTAATACATTTCTTGTTTTATTGCTTCCGCTATAGAAACGTATGGAATCCTCACAGTTCATATCAACCAAAAGATCCAAATTCCAACAATTGCTAATAATTGTTATATATTTGGAAATATGTGCTATTTGATTTACTGCCTAATTTGCCATAATAATAACATGTTTATTTGCATTGTTATATCTGTTATATTGTATGCATGTAAAAATCCTCTTGTTAAATAACTAAGTGGGAGAGGGATTGGTCATGATCCCGCGGCCTCCATTGTTGATTTATTGTTTGATGCAAGTAAATTTATGAGTCGGTTTTAGTGCCTTCCTCCCCAACAGATGAGTTTTTACTTGTGGATCACTGGGATAAATTTTATTAAATAATTATTATTTGTAATGTGATGCAAGTAAGCTTATGAGTCAGTTATAGTGTCTTCCTCCCCAACGGATGAGTTTTATTTGCAGATCACTAGTACAAATTAATAATTGATGATTATAGGAAATTATTTGAGCGCGTGTGGACTTCCCCAACTGTAAGGCACACAAGCTTGAGTAACATACTTAGTATCAAATAATGGCATACACTTAGGTGTAATTAATATGATCCTTCTCAACGGAGTCACTGCTATTAAATTGCATGGCTAAAGGCCAACCGACTATTAATCATTGAGTCATAAGGTTAATTATGACGTATGGAATTAATGGGTAAAACCTTCTCTTGCGAATGTTCGGATTTGTATACGTCCACACTAATGTGGCATGCAAATTCACGGTGCTTGAGATGTCGGTGAATTTATTTTATATTGTTTGTTGATGGAATCAGTATAAAATTTAAATTCGAAGAGTTTGATCGTCGTATTTATTTACTTGATTCTCTGAATTTTTGAATAGTTTATTTCACTTATTGTGACTAAAGAAAAACATATTTACTTGTCCATAATAATGATTAGAAAAGGATCTTGGTTTTAATTCTTACTGCTTAGGAAAATAAAATGTGTTCTCACTAAGGATGCCCTCTAGTGCCTATTAAAATCTCTAGTGAAGAGGTGAGAGATTCATAGAAATATGATGATCTCATGTGACTCTTCGGATACTTGAATTATTAGAAAGACAAGAGGTCATCGTTAACTTGATGAATGAATTGGAAATACCTGAAATAGAAATTGAAGGGGAAACCTGGCTCAATTTGTTTTTATAGTTTGCCTTAACGTTTTGAGCAAGTTTCACCTGAATTACAAAAGATTGTATATGGTGGGAAACTTAGTACAAAACGTGTGGCAAAGGAAAATCAATTTCATCAAGAGGTGAACAAGGAAAGTATTTTATTCACTAGTTGTTGAAACATGATT
The DNA here is from genome assembly GCA_023678885.1 of Pogostemon cablin. Classification (NCBI taxonomy): domain Eukaryota; kingdom Viridiplantae; phylum Streptophyta; class Magnoliopsida; order Lamiales; family Lamiaceae; genus Pogostemon; species Pogostemon cablin. The sequence continues at coordinate 16,955,513 of CM042960.1, forward strand.
AATGATGGCGTTTACTGACACGTTGTGTGTAAAACCAGAATCATTAAATGTTTTAAACATAGTCATGATAAGATAATTTAATACATGGGTAAATTATGAAAGTAGTGCCTGTTGCAATGGGAGTTGTTTATTTATCTTTTGATAGGAATAAACTTTTGATTTTGAGAAATTGTCTGTATGTACGTTATCATTGAAAATTTTTCATTTCGGTTTCTATGAATTCGCAGATGGATACTTCAATCATTTAAATGACATGGTCATTATAATGAAGGATGGAACTATAATCAGTTATGGTATGATAGTGACAATTTGTACACTCTTAAATTATCTTTATCCCACGGATGCAATAAATAGTAATTAATAATGCATCTTCTAAACTTAGTAGGAGAAAGGAACCTTCGGAGATGAACTAAACACACTTTTGGTATCTAAGACTAGATCATTTTACTTAAGTACGATTCGAAAGTTGATAGCCGATAGACCGTTAGGTTTATTGGAAGTGGAAACTATCGAACTTGTAAGTCTTACTTGGAAGTAAAAAATGATTAATTGCCTTTTTTAAGGCAAGGGGGTACAGAGCCATGAAAAGATATGTTGGAAATGGTTCATTCTGATTTAAGCGATCCTAAGATTATCCCGACGAGAGGTGTTTATAAATATTCGAAGATTATTCTAGGAACAAGATATATTTATTTGATGCACTGCAAGTATGAGCACTATGATTAATTCAAGAAGTACATGTCTGATGCAGTGAAGCATCATGGAAAATATATCAAGTCATTGCGATCCGATCGTAGTGGCGAGCACCTCTTAGGATAGTTTAGGAGCTGTTAATTAGAGGATGAGATTTTATCTCAAGTTGACTACACCGGACATATCCCAGCTGAATGGTGTGGTAGAAAGAAGGAATAAGGCTCTTATGGATATGGTTAGATATATGATGAATTATTTGAAATTACTAAATTCATTTTATGGGTAAGCCCTAGAAACATATGTCGAATTGGTGTTTGTGGGATATCCTAGAAAAATGAAGGGTGGTTTATTTAATAGTCCAAAAGATCAGAAAGTGATTATTAACACGCTCACTAGATTTTTTTTTGAAAAATGACTATGTAATAAATCACATAGCCATATATAAAATGTTCTAAAAGCTATGAGAAAGGAAACACAAGTTTTAGTACCAAGAATACAAGAGGATATACCACAGGTAAACTGCATAGCGTGTCACATCTGATACACAATTGCTTATAGTGTCTTGTCGTAGTGGGAGGATGCTTTTATAACTGAAAAGATTTATATTTTGGGAGAGTCGTGAGACTTGGTCCCTAGTAAACATGAAATCAGCTCATGGACATGAGAAAGCACTACTAGATCAAAATATAGCTTCTTAGCAAGTTGCAATGTTATTCTGAATCAAATCTGGAAGCTTGTAGAACCATTAAATGGTGTAAAAGCCATTGGATGTGTGGCTCTACGAAATTAAAAGAGGATCGATCACATTATGTCAATCCGAATTCTTTTATTTATTGGTGCTCATATTAATTATAAGGTAAAGCAAATAGATGTCAAGATAGCTTTCCTGATTGGAAGTCTTGAGCAGAACATCTATGTGTAGGAACCAGAGTGATTCATTGCAAAGGGCTAAAAGCATTTTGAAGGAACCTTAAAAGTGTCAATCGATGGACTAAAGCAAGCTTCAATATCATGGAACATCCATTTTGATAAGAAAATCCAGTCATATGGATTTAATCAATGCTCGGATGGGTCTTGTGTATTGAAAAGAGTGATGAAAATGTGGTGGTATTTCTTGTATATACGTAGATGGTATCTTGCTCATTGGAAATAATGAAAGTGTATTGTCGGGTGTATAGGTATGGTTAATGAAGTAGTATGAAATGAAGGACTTAAGAGAAGCAAATTGCGTTCTTGCGATCATGGTAATGAAGATCACAAGATAAGATGTCGTGCTTATCTCAAGCTTCATGAATGATACAATCCTTACTCGTTTTAGCATGTGAACTTTATCTATGGATTTATGTCTAAGACTCAAAATAAGATAAAATAGATAAATGCAGTTCCCTATGCTTCGGCAATAAGGAAGCTTAATCTATGGAATGCTATGTACGAGATTGAATATCTGTATTGCCAATGGCATATACAGTGAGTATCAAGGTAATCCGGAACAAGAATATTGAATTGTGGTAAGACATATTTGAAGTGCCTGAAGAGGACTGGAAATAATATATAATCTTATCGGACTAATTCATTACTTCTTGATGGTTACTTAGATTCATTTTTCAAATCATGGGACGTCAGTAAATCCACCTCAAGGTTATGTGTTTAACAGAAGTAGATCCATACAATGGAGGAGTGATTATATAGAAATATATTTCGAACTCTACCATGAAAAGATGATAAATTGGAGCCTTGCGGCAGCCAAAGTATCTGTATGTTCTAGAAACTTCGTAATGGACTTAGATGTGATTTTGAGTTTGTCCAAGGTTATCACATTTTATTGTGAAAATAATGGTGCAGTAGCAAACCTGAAAGAATCACGAGCCCATAAGGAAATTAAACACATTGGTAGCTAGTACTGCCTGATACGAGAATTCGTATAATGAGGGAAGTTGTCGCCTAGATTGCATCGGATGATAACCTAGTAATCCCTTTACAAGGACATTAAGGCGAAAGCTTTTGATGGTCAAGTAGTGGGACTGGTAATCAGATGTATGGCAGCAGATATGGCAGCATAGTCTTTTAGTATAAGTGGGAGATTGTTGGATTGTATACTAAAAGTCTTGCTTTTGGTATGAACAATGTTTTGACAATATTTGGAATGAGAATCATGTGATCAAACATTTGCAATTATTTATTGTTGAAAAATCCATTTATTTTATACTTTAGATAATGTGGTGTGCGGTGTCACACGGAAGATTATATTATCGGCTTCTTTTAAAGTATAAACAGATGTTCACAACTGTGATAGACGGGAACTATCTATTGGTATGGTTGTAGTGTGATTTGGCATTAGTCTGTCTTGACTATAAAATTGCACTAGTGCACTTTGTGTATTGACTAGGACCGACATTGAGATTGTTAGATTTATACTGACTATATAATAGAACTTGATCTCTGTTATTATGGATGTTCATACTCTTAATCCCTATACAATAACCTCGACACGTAAGCCTATTTGTTTAATTCATCAATGGGTGAGATTTAATAGTTAAATCAATATGCTCGGTGAGTTGGGAAATGGTATTGTCTCTATGGTGTGCTGTTGATTGTAGACGGAATCCGTGTCCTAACGGAATTGGTTGATGATGTCCCCTTGAGGAGCTCATAATGATTATCATGTAAACCCTACAGGTGGATTCATTCCGGCATGATAATGAGGTTGAGTGGTACTACTCTTGATAATTATATTAATTAATGGAGTTGTCAGTAACTTAATTAATTAATGGGCATTGAATATTAAACACGGGGAGACTAACGGTCTCATAATAAGAAGGAGCCCATAAACGTAATTTGGGATTAGAGTGGCAGTGCAATAATATTTCTTTAGTGGAATGATTTATTATTATTGGATTTAAGTATAAGTTTTAGGCTAAACTTGGATGCTTAAGCCCAATGGGAGGCCCAAAGTCTAATTTCTCCTCCTGGTCCCTGTTGTAGCCTATATAATAGCCAATCTCAGCTGTCCGAATAATGAGTAACACACGCATAAAACCATGAGAGGCAGATTAGGGCTGTAGATTGAGTTCGTCTTGAAGATCGTTGCCCACACCAACGTCAAGACGTGGCTTAGGAATACAACAGAAGACCGGAAGGTCATTTGCTATTTCTGTCCGTCAACTTCACCGATTTTTATAAATTCATGTAGAAGTCTAAACTGGACTTGTGATATACTGGTGGAAAGCCACGGAAGAGAGGATCGTTTTGGCGTATAGATCACTCTAATTAGAGATCAGATGAGGAAGTTATGGCCAAAACCGTGATGTTGCGCAGGCTGTCGGCGAGAATATTTCTTCTTCAACATACCCTGGTGAAAGGTAATACATTTCTTATTTTCTTGCTTCCGCTATAGAAATGTATGGAACCCTAACGCTTCATGTCAACCAAAAGATCCAAATGCCAACAGACCTTTCCGAAGGGTGTGACTGAAAATGTTCTTGTAAAAGTACACAAGCTTGTCTTTCCTGTGGATTTTCTTGTGCTAGAGATGGAAGATGACAAGGATAATGTCCCTCTTATTTTGGGAAGACCATTCCTTGCCACGGCTGGAGCTATTATTGATGTCTAAAAGGGGGAGCTTAGATTAAGAATGGATAAAGAAGAGGTTCTATTCAACCTTGATAGGGCAATGAAGATGCCAATGGAGACGCAATGTTACAGCATTGATGTGGTGGAGGAGATCATGAAGGAAGATATGTCTTTAATCCTATCTAAGGATCCCTTGGAGACATGCTTGGCGGAGTCTCTTACTTTCCCACCACAGAGCTAGATGAGCTCTCTAATGAGGTATGTATTGAATTTCTTGAAAATTTACTTGCTTTGGGTGATAACAGGTATGAATCATCAAGAACCAAGCTTGAAGAAGTCAAGTGGACTAGGCAATACCTCTCATTGGTTAAAGAAAGCACACCGAAGGAAGAAAGAAAGAGGAGTTAAAACCACTACTGGAGCACTTGAAGTACGCCTATCTTGGCGACAATGAAACTCACTCGGTAATTGTATCTTCTTCTCTTACTAATGATCAACTTATAGAGTTGTTAGATGTGCTTAGGAAGTATAAGTCTGCTATAGGTTGGACTCTAGATGATTTGAAGGGTATTAGTCCATCGTATTGCATGCATAAGATTAGGTTGCTAGATTAAGCTAAGGGATGTAGACAGAACCAGCGGAGGCTTAACCCCGTGATTCAAGAAGTGATTAGGAAGCAAATCCTAATTTGGTTAGATGCAAGAATTATTTATCCAATTAGTGATAGTCCCCATGTGAGTCCATTGCATGTTGTAGCTAAAAAGGTGGGCATAACTAATTGGAAAGCTGAGGATGGCAAGACTTTAGCAACTAGGATTCCTACGGGATGGTGTGTGTATACGGATTACAGCAAACTTAATAAAAATTCAAGCAAAGACCATTTCCCTCTTCCTTTCAAGGATCAAATGCTTGACCGTTTAGCAGGGTATGAGTTTTATTGTTTCTTGGATAGGTACTCGGGTTATAAACAAATCATGATTGCTCCCAAGCATCAAGAAAAGACTACTTTTACTTGCCCTTATGGAACTTTTGCCTTTAGGAAGATGCATTTTGGGTTTTGTAATGCAAATGCTACATTTCAGTGTTACATTATGGCCATATTTGATAGGTGGATAGAGAAGATCATGGAGGTGTTTATGGATGATTTTTCTGTGTTTGGTTTCTCTTTTGATATTTGTTTGTCTAACCTAGCTATTTTTTCTGAAGAGATGTCAAGAAACTAATCTTGTTTTGAATTGGGAGAAGTGCCACTTCATGGTGATGGGATTCTTCTTGGGCATCATATTTCGGCCAAGGGATTGCAGGTTGATCGAGCAAAGGTAGTAGCCATTGAGAAGCTCCCACCACCTAAGAATGAGAAAGGAGTGTGGTCCTTCCTTGGACACGCCGGATTCTATAGAAGATTTATCAAAGACTTATCAAAATACTTCAAGCCCCTATCTCACTTACTTGAAAAGGATGTTCCTTTTGTTTTTTATTAAGAATGTTTAACATCTTTTCAGGTTTTGAAAGAGACGTTTATTACTGCACCTATCTTGATCACACCGGATCGGACTCAGCCGTTTGTACTTATGTGTGATGCAGTGATCTAGCACTTGGAGTGGTGCTTGGGCAGCTGAAAGAAAAGAAGTTCTGTGCCATCTACTATGCCAGCAAAACTTTTGATGCAGCACAAAAGAACTACACTGTTATTGAAAAGGAATTTCTAGCGGTTGTGTATGCATTCAACAAGTTTCGATAGTATTTGGTTGGCATGAAGACTATAGTGTACACGGATCATTGTGCGATCCAGTACTTAATGGAGAAGAAGGAAGCGAAGCCTAGGATTATTCGATGGATCCTTCTTTTACAAGAGTTTGATATGGAGATCCGAGACAAGAAAGGAACAGAGAATGTTTTGGCTGATCATCTATCAAGGTTAGAAATAAGGGAACATTGTGATTATTCTTTTGAATACATTGAAGAGATGTTCCCGAATGAGAAAATTATGGTAGTGATTGTTGAAGGAGTGGAGGGAGCTTGTGTAGTAGCTGCTCAAGGAATGGAACCATGGTATGCGGATTATGTCAATTACATTGCCGTAGGTGAAATTTTGAAAGATCGCAATAGGTATCAACTTGTAAAATTCAAGAGAGATGTTGAGACTTTCATATGGTACAATCCATTTGTCTACAAAATTTGTATGGATCCTATCATCCGTTAGTGTGTGCCCGAGATGGAGATGGAGATGGAGAGCGTTCTTGACTTTTACCATGCACAACTTAACGGGGGGTATTTTGGAGCCCAAAAGAATGCAGCCTAGGTACTACAATCTGCTTTATATTGGTCTTTCTTGTTCAAAGATTGTGAATCCTATGTGGCGACATGCTATAGATGTCAAATGAATGAAAATATAAGTAAAATGGATGAGATGCCACTTCAGCCAAGCATTGTTGTAGAGATCTTCGATGTATAGGGGATTGATTTTATGGGGCCGTTTCCCCATCTAATGGATTCTTATACATCCTTCTTGCTGTGGATTATGTTTTTAAGTGGATAGAGGCTATTCCAACTCACATGAATGATTCAAAGACGGTCTTGTCATTCATAAAGAAACACATCTTTGCCCGCTATGGAGTTCCAAGAGCACTTCTAAGTGATGGAGGTTCGCACTTCGTCAACAAGCTTATTGAAAGAGTTCTCAAGGACTATGGTGTTAAGCATAGGGTTACTACACCCTATTATCCTCAAGCAGATGGGCAAGTGGAAGTTTCTAACCAGTAAGTGAAGCAAATCTTGGAGAAGATGATTGGGACCAATAGGAAACATTGGGATATGAAACTCGATGATGTCTCATGGGGGTTCCATACGTCATACAAGACTGTGCTTGACATGTCACCTTATGAAATTGTCTATGGGAAGCGTACTACTTAACCGTAGAGATTCAGCATAAGTCTTTTTAGGCTGTAAGAAGTTTGAACTTATCCATAAAGGAGGTTAAGGACTTAAGGTTGATGCATATCAATCAAATGGATGAGTTTAGAAGTCAAGATTTAAAGAACTCGGTGATCTACAAGGAGCGAATGAAGAAGAGGCATGACTCAAAGATCACTTATAAAGAGTTCAAGCAAGGAGATAAGGTATTACTTTTTAACTCTCGTTTAAAGCTTTTCGCAGGAAAACTGAAATCGAAGTGGACGGGACCGTTCATTATCAATAGAGCCTATAGACGGGACCGTCCAAACCCTAACTCCATCCGCAGGAGCTGTAGAGAGAGATTCGTGCAGCAAATCAAGTGAGAACCAAGTGAAGATTCAAGACGGAGCGAGAAGCGACGGCGCCCATCTCTAGGGTTACTTCGCAACTTAATCTTTCTTGTAATTTTCAAGACTATGGATAAGATCTATCCAATCACCATGAACGTTCCTCGAAGCATCATGGGCTAGAACCGTTTTGGTAGTTCTAGGGTTATGAAGGTTTTTATCTAGTTAATTGAACTTCCGTGTGTATACTTCTTACAACACTACTTGTGGATTTATTTTATATAAGACTATGCTTTATTAATTCATACTCAGAGTTGTTTTGTGCATCATTAACTGTTATGTAGAGTCTGAATACATATCTTGGTTATTGATTGAGTGCATTCACCGTTGAGCAGGATTACATGTTATGATTCTAAGTGAGGGGACTTCGAAGCTTCATTAGAACAATCTTATATGAATACTTATTAATTGAATTGAATTCGGGTTAGTATATAGGATAAAGAGGATAATTATATAGTACCTATAAAGAGAGATCATATCGGGTTAGAGTACTTAGTGCACGGAAAATAATTGATATTGATAGTACTTAGAAAGGGGGTGTAATTATATCTCTTGCTCCAAAATAATTCATATGTATTACATACTTATCTGCTTGTGTCTATAGAGTAGGTTTGCATGGTTTAGTGATGCGTTCATATTCTACAAGGCAGATTCGGACATTGACATACGGAAGGGAGATTAATTAGTAAAACGGGATTGCCTGAAGAGCTACCTATCTTCTCACTTGAGCAACTCTCGTTTATCTCTACTGACTTTATTTTATTTGCTATTTTATTATTTGTTCATTAGTTTAATAATTATTCTCAACTGCCAACAATAGTCTCTCTCAGATTAGATAATAATAAATTGATAACCAACTGTTCTTTGGGTGCGATAAATATAATTTGCTTGCTAATCTAAGCTAGAATCGCACCCTTCATACTTGGGGATTAAAAATATGTGTTGAGAAAACGCCCAACAACCATCTACCTCTAAGCTACGTTTGTTGTTTTGTTATTATTGACTGTTCCCAAATTTTTTATTTTTCTGCACTATTTTCCCGTATTTACAAGTTGAGGTGTAGATCTGTTAACAAAGGATTAAGCAGGTTGGAACACCCCTTTAATTTCACCCTTTACTTTTTCACAAATGCAATCTTCATTTTTTTGTTCTCTGTGGACACTAACCAACCTCATAAGAAGTAATTAGATTGTAAAGAAGTTTATTGTTTATCATGCTTAAATTCATTTAATGGAGTAAATGTTTAGTAGTATGTGTAGCTTGGAGCCTTGGACAATAATTAATAAATTTGAAGAAATTTATAATTCTGAATAAATTAATTCCTATTCAAACTAGACATTGATAGGTCTACTAAGCCAATTCATGATGATGTGCACAAAAAGCTAATGCGAACTTCTGCAGGAATTCGCTCGATTCTGTACCAATTTGGTTTTCCCTCTCTGATTTCATCCTGCTCGGCGCTGTTATATTGATTGTATTCTCTCCACTTTCTCCTTCATCGCGCTTCAATTGTAGACGCATATGTAATATCCCCTTTCCTTTCAGCTCTCTTCATGTGTAATTTGTTTTTTATTCCACTGCATGTGAGTTACGGTTGAACGAAAACCTTAAATTTTCATCCCTTCTGTACCATTGGGTATTGTGGTTTTGCTTAAATTGATGGATAATAATGTTTGTGTGCTTTCAGTTAAGTACTGGAGTTTCCCCATCCATTAATGCCTCTATTTGATCAATGATTTTAGTTTATTTCTTAGAGTTTGACATTTTTTTCTGCCACACGCAAGCATCTGCATCTAAAGGTTATGAGTTTTGATCATATATTCATGTTCTGAATGTGATCATATATACCTTTAATTATTTATGTTGTTTATATCAAACCCCTATAATAATATTCACAGATGATTTTTTCCCCTTGTTGTGCAATTGACTCAAGCGGTTTTCAATCTGAGACTTAAATAAAGAAATCTGGAAAAGATAGAATTATGATAAAATAATTTGTTTGATTAGATATTTATGCATTCATTGAGGCACTTCATACTGCAACGACACTTACTTATACGTTGGGTGATTAACCATCGAAGATGTTATAACCCAAATTCATGGAAAACAATAATAATTATGACATTTTGTTGTGGAATTATGATAGAGTAAAGATGTTGAAATTATAAAAGATGAAGGGTTTAAGAATAGTAGGAACGTAAATACGATTCCTTCCGGGATTATTCCCGTCAGCCAAGGCTGCCCAATACTAAACAATATAGATTAATCGATACCCTCCCTTTCCTCTTTATCCACTTATTTATAGATCTTCTATTAGGGCTAATTTATTTAAGAAAATAGATTATTGCCAATGGTCCTTGATTAACTCTATCAATTCCTTGGTTGGCTTTATCAATCAATTCATTTGATTCGCTCTATCAATTCCTCCCCCGTTGGAAACAGCATTGTCTGCAATGCTGGTCATTAGAATCTGCAACATCCATCCAAGTAGCCTCTTTCCCGTCATCTATACCGCTTTCTTCTTCTTTCTCGACTGCAATTAACAATTGAAGAGATTTTTCCTTACAACGATGTAGTGGATGGAAACGTTCCTTGTACTTGAAACAGAGGCCACGAGCTCTGAGGTCCAGGAATTCAACATTAGACATCTGCTTCTATCATTTGTAGGGTTAGGCTTGCTCCTATCGCTGGAAGTTATAAGAGGCTGATGAGTTTTGGGCCAAGAAGATGAGCTTTCTCCCATCCTATTTGTGACGTGGGTCAATGTATATCAGGTTTTATTAGGATTTGGCCTACCGAATCCCTTCCATCCCAAATGCACGAAGTGTGAATTCTTTCCAGGAATAGTTTGGATTTCCTGTTCTATCTCCCTAGCCAGATTCATGGTATCAAAGTATCCACGACATCTTAGATCTGATCCGAACTCATATCTTCTGTTGCAATCCATTGAGGAAGAGGCTCAAACTCTGGCTTTCCGTAATATGGGGAATGAGGGCCATTCGAGCAGTGAAATCATTAATATATTCATTAATGTTTTCCCTTTGCTTAGTGGCTGCAAGGGCTTCGAAGGGATTCGCCAATGGATTACCTCCATATCTTCTCAGCAGTTCATACAACAACTGGTTCCAAGTCATATTTGGGATTTTTTCTGTCAGCCAACGGACCCAATGTAATGTAGATCCTTCCATACAGACCATATCCAGTTTTACATTTAATTCCTCGCTCATCCCATGGATCCGGAAATACCTCTCTGCTCGGGTGATGCATGCTACGGCGTCATACCCATCAAAGTTTGGCAACTTAACTCGCTTGGCAGTGAGTTGAAAGTCGTTGTTGGTGACATTCCGCCCTAGAACAAATTCTTGGAGCGGATGGCAGGTGCTTGTCTCTCCGAAATTGCTGGTTTGAAGATCCTCATTACTTTCCTCAATTCGTTTATTCTTCACAAGTCGTGGAAAGCATTTCTTCTAACTTGCCTACTTTGTCAAGTTTGTTGACATTCTCAGTGAGTGAGATGACTTTTGTAGATAGGGCGTTAACATTTGCACAGGGTGTAGCAACGATCCTCTCTATGGATTCAACATTCTTCTCTATCGCTTCCACTCGACCTTTCATTCGAGTGTGTGGCATCCGACAAGTCGGACCAATTTGATAAAGTAAAGATGTTGAAATTATAAAAGATGAAGGATTTAAAAACAGTAGAAACATAAATACGATTCCTCCAGGGATTACTCCAGTCAGCTAAGGCTGCCCAATATTAAATAATATAGATTAATCGATACCCTCTCCTTCCCCTCTATCCACTTATTTATAGATCTTATATTAGGGCTAATTTATTTAAGGAAACAGATTATTGTCAATGGTCCTTGATTGACTCTATCAATTCCTGGATTGGCTCTATCAATCAATTCCTATGATTGGCTCTATAAAATTATATTCATATTTGCCAATGAAATGAGTTTGACATTTTTATCTTTTTGGAGTACGTCAATCTTTTGCACTTTGATTTTGCAATGCTTCATATTAATTAATCGCACATCAACTATATATTTCAATAAATTTATGACAGTTGTTCCATTAGGAGGTGTTCTATTATATTCTATTGTTCTTATTAGAGTAATGATTTGATTATTAATGTATAGAAGTCCTTCATCTGCTTGCTATACATGCAGAGTACATTAATAAAGGTTAGTGAAATGGCAGTGTAAAACGGAAAAGCTCATCTACATGGAAAATGGTGAGCTTTAGACTATGCAGATGAATAAATAATTTTTTGGCTACGAATATTTAAGTCTATTAGAAAAAGAATGTTCTACAATTACATTACTCATGATTTACTTAACTAATGTTTCTTAACACAATATGTATCTTTTCAATCAGAAAACAACATTGAATTCATGACATTTTAATACATTGCACTTGTCACTCTTAATGTTTTTCTTATAAGTATCTATGTTATGTCAGTCTTATTTTTCAACTTAAACAGGCGTGCGTGACCATCTCTGCAATATCATAACGAGGGAAAAGACTGTTGCCAGTTTCCTATGGGTTGTTAATCCCACCATCCCATGTGCTTGAAAAGTAATGTTTTTTCTCTTTTTCCATCCCAAAACAAGATAAGTATTATTTCCTATATATATGTCACACCAAAGCACAATTGCATCATCCTCGATGTCTCAAGTTATTTTCCGTAGTGACTTTTTTTTCAGAGGTAACTACCATTTATTCTTAAGAGTCTACTTCTGTTATCTTCTTAGGTTGGTTTCCTTTATCCCAAAATTCCAACTAAGGTACCATCTCGAACTCCCTCAGTCGCTAGCATAGTAAGCAGATTCAACAGAGGTATTCACATTTAGTTTTGTTTATGATTCTTATTCTCTTTTCAAGATTAGCATTATATAGGTGAAATAAAATGGGTGCTATACCTTTTTGTACTGAAGAAGTGTTAAAATTCCTTTATTTTCAAGTCGCTATAGTTGTTGATGCTGTTGTTTTGTTTCTTGTGTGATTATTTTTACAATTCTAATTTTCTTTTCAAGTTTGCATGGCATGGGTGAAAGTAATATGGGCTTTACTATTAACAAGTGTTAAAATTCTATCCTTTTAAAGTTGGTACATCTGTTAAAACTGCTGTTAAATATTTTGTTTTAAACTCAAGTGCAAGTTCTATAGTTGGAGTGAAAAAGAGCTGGAAACTTTGATAATGCCTAGAGTATATGTATGAAGCATGCTCAACACATTATCTGGGGAATATAATTGACGTGAAAATACAGCAACCAAAAGATTGAGACCTTTTATATATTGACATGTGAGGGAAAAATAATTGGTAGCCTAGCCCCCGCTTATTTATTTAGGTGTTAGTCTGCCATTGTTTGGGTTATTGGTTTACGTTAAACTATAGTATTATGTTATGATTTTGTAAATTTCAAATTTTTAGCCAATCTTATGGGATTATTCAGTGATGTCAAATATATTATCCTTAATTAGCTGGTCCGATCAATTGTTCCACTTTATTTTTCATTGTGCACTCTTGGAATAAGTTGAGTCACAAAGTTTTAAAGGCGTTTGTGATTAAGTTAATTAACAATAAGCCTCAATTTAAAATATATGCATCTAACCAAGTTTAAGAAAAACAATAGGCTCACACATGTCATCAACAACCATTTTTTAACAGTGAAAACATATAGCCACCTAAGGTAGAAGAAGTGAATGTTTGCCATCCAAATATATGTCTCAAGTCTAACTAATCCTTTGCTTAACTAGTGTGAATGTTGAATCTGTTGTTTAATATTTTGCATACGCTCACTTAATAATTTTTGTACAGGAAGTTTTGGATCTGTTGTCGACTTACTCGCAGGTACTGTCTGAAATTTACCACATCGATATACGTCAGTTTTCCTATTTGTATTAACATATTCTTTAGTAAGTTGTGATGTTGATGTTCCTTCACATTAGCAGTCATTGTGTATCATCTTAGAGGCTTTTAGCTTAACCTCTCATTCCTTATGAAAGCTATTTTAATTGTGGCGTTAAATGCTACCACTGTTCAATTACTTTTTGTGGCAAAGTTATAGGTGCCTATTTGTAGCAACATAAATATGTAGTGCTGTGAATATGAGTGCCTAACATTAGTCTCAAAGACATAATAATAATGCAATAATAAGTGCATTAAAAAACCACTAAATATGAACATAAAATGTGATGAATATGAGCAACATTAGTACATAGATATAATAATGTAATCAGTGCATAAAAAAATCACAAAACACATGCTAACACCTCACGAAGTGAGGTACTGCTCTCCTAGTATATATATATATATATATATATTAATATTTTATTTCTTAAAATTCTAAGAATTATATAATATTAGATTTATTAAGATGCACACTTTTAAGTTTAATTACACCTAATTACAATAAAAAAAGAAAAACTACCAACTACACAAATTCACTACAATGTCTCAAAATTATTCTTAATTCAAATAACGTATTGTGCAGAAACAATGCACATATAGTAGATATTCACAAAGTTAAAATGTACAGAGGACATTTCTTTATATAATGTATCTTTTAAGTTTAATTACATCTAATTACAATAAAAAGAGAAAAACTACCAACTACACAAATTTGCAACAATGTCTCAAAATTATTCTTAATTCAAATAACGTATTGTGCAGAAACAATGCACATAAAGTAGATATTCACAAAGTTAAAATGTACAGAGGTCATTTCTTTATATAATGTATTGTGGTTAAGCTAGATTTGCATAAAGTTCAAATGTAAAAAAAAAGTGTAACAATTCAATTTGAATGTGCAATCGTCTTTTATTAGGGGTGGACGAAATTATCGAAAAATCGGTATATCGAATTTATCGTACCGTAAAATAATGAATTTATCGAAAATTTCAACATACCGAAAATTTCAGTACGGTATGATACCGTACCGACTTTTTCGGTTCGGTACAGGTATGATAATTTTTAAAAATATGTATTTTGGTATATACCGATAAATATATCGGTATTCCGATAAATATATCGGTATTTCGGTATATACCGGTATACTGAAATATTAATTAAATTAATATTAATAATAATTATAAATAATTATATATAAAGTAAATTAATTTAGTTTTTTTAAACTTAAGAGTGAGAATTAAAAATTGAGAAGAGAACGGTGAACCCCAGAAGGCTTTCCTCAACCCTAGTCCCTCGATGCTCTGCTCAATACTCGCTGCTCTCCTCAACCCTCTTCTGAGTTGCTCCGATCGGTGAGTTGCTCCAACTTTCTATTTTCTCCGCCGCCGCCACGTCCGCCGTACACCCTTGTCCGATGTGACGGTTGCCATACATTGGGTAAAAATCTTTTTTATACAACTTTGGTTGTCCATGTAAGTTTTTTAACCACCATGAGTTTTTGGTATTTTTTAACCCAAAACATGAAATTGGGTAATCAATGGGGATATTAAATTACCATGATGTCCCTCTTCAAGTGAACCGGCCCTTCTTCTGAACCGGATCACCACCAGCTCAAAATTGTTCACCAACGAAAATCAAATTCAAATCCCTAATTCCCCCTCCTAAGATTTCTCCAATTAATACCTCCAAAAATTCAATCATCCATATAGGAATTCACGATCAACGAAGTTGAGATGAGGGGACGGTGATTGCTTTTTGTCGGATAAGTGGCGCTGTCGCCCAATAGAAAAAAGGCTGAGTCCTCCAAGATCAGGTATTTCGCACTGCTACTAAAAATTTCTAATGGAGTCAAATGAATACGATATCTGAAGATTTTAATGGATTCATGTGAGTGTACTCAGAGTCAGCAGTAGATTTAGTATATTTATCATTAATTGGAGCAATTGGTGGTATTATTAGAGCTTTTGTGTGTGCAATTATTAATGGATGTTCTGTTTTTTATGAATCTTCGTACACATAATTATTTCAAAGAGTTATGTTTGATGAATGGGCTAAGTGTGTGAATATGTTTCAAGGGAGCAAGAATTATAAAGATGTTAAAAATGACATGTGTATACCGTTGTTGTTTTATATTGTTTGACCTTGCAACTTCTATTAGTGGATATTTAGCTTGCTGGCATCTAATGATATTTTTGTTCGAAATCAGAAAAGCATAACAAACAGGAAATAAACAATGAACTTTGATCACATAGAAATGGAAGCTGTAATAATGAAATGGAAAACAATGAACATTATCTTTAAGTTGTTCCATTTAAATTGATGTACATCCACTGAGGCATGGGATGAACCCTTATTGATGATTCACCGTAGGCAGGAAACATGACTACACAATAATGTTTAATTAACCAGGTAAAGAATCAATTAATGTTTGCTGTCAAATTGATGCGCTGTTGTGAGTTTATTTTCCGTGATTATAGTGAACCAAAATATATGTTACCCATTCCTATCAAAAGATCACGTGGCAAGGTAGATATGCAGCCATGAAAAGTGCTGATGTTTATCCTAACTAATATATAAGAAAGTCCACCAAAGTCATCCATCTGTGATTTGTCATTCTTTATTATAAAACTGATATGCTAACTTCTCCTATCAAACCAACTTCTTAAAAGATGTGATGTGCAGTGGGTGAGAGTTCCTCAACCAACAAGTAACTAACATAATTGGATTTGTGTTACATTAACTAGTGCAAGGCTTACCCAAAAAGAATGGTAAAAAATAATGTCACAAGTATAATTGCAAGGCTAATAAGTTAGTTACTGTACTTTAAATAGCCATATATGTACCCTAATTACATTTTATTGTGTACTGACAGATGGACGACAGATATATCTTGGTTCATTATAACGGGTGTTGGGATGGGACTGCATTTGTTAGTGGCGAATACTGGGCATTGAATGTACGTAAACTAGGAAGTGTCGACACGGTGTCGAGCTTGAGGAATGCACTTAATGATTTAATTCCTGAGAAACAAGTCAAGCACGGGATTAATATAATTCGTTGTCTTACAATCAAAGATATGTCTGTCCGAGAGAAGATCACAGATGACAGCGATGTGTGCATTTTGCTTAGTGCCGAGCAACCTGAGATATTTGTTATTACTAAAAAGAAATTTGGTTCCCATCTTGATAACGAAATAGGTAGTGGTGTAGTAGGGAGCTGTTCTTCACTAGGCAAACCCAGCGTATTGGAATCATCTAATCCAATAAATGATGATGTCCTAAGGCGGGAAGATCCCTATAGGAGGCATGTTGGGAAGGTTGTTATCAATGACCGGAGGAAGAGGTGTTAGAGCAGATGGGGATGACACAGATGATTTGCTTCGAACACCAATTGGAGATGAATGTGGATCATCTGACGAGCATACGTCGGATGCATTTCCTGGCTCTGATTTATCTGATAGTGATGGCGATCACCGAAATGACTCTAATGTGCAAATCAATAGGCCTAAAAGTGTGAAAAAATGGAGTTTCCCATGTATGCCGGATTCATTTAGTGTTGAGAAAGAAACGTTTAGTTCTTTGGATGAAAGCATGGATGGTGTAGCAAAGGATGCGACCTATGGAAGCAAAAACGAAATGAAGTTGGCAGTTACTATGTATAATTTGAAGTGCCGAGCTAGCTTTCGGGTGTATAGGTCCAAAAAGTGCAGGTGGTATTTGAAATGCAAAGGCAAGTCGCCTTGCGAATTTGTCTTTCACTCCACCGGGTGGGTTGATTTTTGGAGATGCACCCACTTTGTTGAACACACATGCATTAAAGACTTGAATAGGGTGGGAACAGAGACTGTGTCATCTAAAGCTTCTTGGGACTTTATACGCTAACCGTCAAATGAAGAAGTGTACGTCGATATCTCCTTCATTAATCATTGAAGATCTAAAGACAAGATATAGCGTCTCAATACTGTATGATCATGCTCTTTCTGTGAAGAAATGGGCGACCAATCTAATGTATGGTGATGATTCAGAGTCTTTTAAGCTGCTGCCCTCGTACCTGAGAGCATTGGGAAGGGAGAATCCAGGAAGTCATGTAGCACTACGTACATCAGACAGAGATCACGTCTTCCAAAATGTATTTGTTGCACTCTCCGCCTCCATATCTGGATTTAGGCGATATGGAAGGCCTGTGATTGTGGTTGATGGTGCTCATTTGAAGGGTGGGTACAAGGGAGTGGCATTCGTTGCAGTAACTCAGGATGCAAACCAAAAAATATTCCCTCTTGCAGTAGGAATGGGTTCTACAGAGAACAATGAAGATTGGTCATGGTTTATGATGCAGTTGCGGGGGATCAGCACAAAAGCATATGCCATGCAGTGAGGGTGGTATACCCGGGTGTGGCACATGCATTTTGCTATTACCAATTGCACAAGCAGGTCATTATGTACAACAAAGCCGTTGTGTACTTGTTCAAGACTGCTGCTAGAACTTACAGCAGATCTGAGTTTGAGCGGTGAGTCTAAAAATGTGTATATCTAAGTATAAATGACCAGTTGTGAAAAGAATTAACGTGATGTGTATACTATTGACTTATTCAATTTACTTGTTGAGCAGGACTATGAAAACGTTAAGAGCATCGAGAAACTTGAAACTCTGTATTTGAAGTTGAATGAAATAGGAGCGGAGAAGTGGTCTCGTGTACTATGCCCTGTTAGGAAATATGAATTCGTCACGAATAATGCTGCAAAGAGTTGGAACAGGTGTATTTCCTGGGCTTGTTCGCTCCCAATAGTTTATTTCTTGGAAACAGTGAGGCACATTATCAGTGGTTGGTTCACGAGTCATCTTGAAGAGGCAGAAACAGAGACTGGGTCTCTATGTCAAATCATTTCTAGTGAGTTGTCACGTGTAATTGAAGCTAGCATAGGATTGGAAGTCGTTTTGATTGGAGATGAGACCTACACGGTGAAGAGCACCACAAATATTTGCATAGAAGATTTGGGAAATCGGTTATGTGACTGTGGAGTATTTCAAGCCGATATGATTCCATGCGTCCATGCGGCGACAGCAATCAGGTTGGAGTTATTCCTTGATTTATAAATACTACTTTCAGTTTTCTTTAAACAGAGGAATATAGTTATGATATTTTAATTACATCATTAAAGTAAATGGTGTTATATTTATCTAGGTTTGCAAAGTATGATGTGAACTCCTTTGTTGGTGATTACTACTTGAATGAGAGGGTGAAGGGAATGTGGGGTGGTTTGGTGCTCTCTGTTCCCGACCAATCTCATTGGCAGAGTTTAGGATTACATGGAGATGATGTTTGTAACCCACCTGATTGCCCGAAATAAGCTGGCAAGCCTAAAAGATCTCAGATAAAGTCAGCAAAGGAGAAGCATTTCAAGAAGCGGAGGACTCAGTGCTGCAGTAGATGCAATGACAGCGGTCACAACATGAGTACCTGTACTTCCCACCGGTTAATGAAAAGCAACTCTACAACCAATATGTGAGGGTAGCTGGACATATAAGTGATATCACGAAAAATTTAAGTTACAATTGTTTTTTATAAGAAGGCGAACATGTTGATTAGATTGGGGTCCATAGAGTGCGATCCTTGATGAGTTGTTCATATTGATTGACTGTTGTGTATCACTTTGATGTGATTTTTATTTGTTAAGTTGTTTCAATTGAGATTGTTTAATGAAGTTGTTATTTTAGGGTTTATATACTTATGCCGGAGTAGAACTACATGTAGGGGTTATACATGGAGGTTTCCAATTTTAATTAATATAGGGTTTTAGTTAAAATACATGTAATATTCAATGTCTGTATCTCCACTTAAATTAATATAGGTTGTTATGTTTGTTTATTATCAAAACGGTGAAAACCATGAAGTAGGTCCTCCTACATTCATACATTATCCATTATATACTAGGAACAGAAGCCCTACATTGGGTATGAAATACTAATGGATATTAGTGCAAAATAAATATTTCAATAAAAATGTTGGATCTAGAGCAACCATCATTCAACAAAACAACCTCCATTTAAGAACTCAATTACCCTACTCCATTTCCAGCACCCTAAACCACTAAAAAATAGAGCCCGTAAACCCCAACATCATACATCAAAACAACCTCCATTACCCCATTCCGTCTCCCAAATCCATTTACTCCAACAAGTCATCAGTGCATCATCTTTGTAGAACACAAGATAGCCACAAATAAAGCCCAAGATCCAATAAGTGCAATCATCATATACTTTCCATATTTGTTAATGTTTTTTTCGTTCGTTAGCCATTTCATGTTTCTCCTTCAATAGAAGGAGAATTATAGACTTTACTCTTGGAGGCAGTGGAGGGTTGACCCATTTGAAATAATTACATCCACCACTGTTTTGCTGCAATGCAAGAGTGATTAACATTAACACATCCAACATTGTACGTATATATCTTATGCTTTCGAATTGTACTTATATAACTATTAAATTTATAACCTGCCATGCTTGACACCCATAGAATCGTCGGCCCGGATTCGCTTCAGTCCAAGAAGTTTGCAACTTTGTATTTGTACCACAATAGCAGGCCGTAAACCTTACCCCTCCTGATGCAAACGACGATGAATCCGTGGATGACATCCCCTCCTGATGTAAATTGACGAATTTAGTGAGTTGTTGGTGGATAAGAGAGTTAGGGTTCGTAGCGGGTGTCTTATTTCTGATTTTAATTTGGGGGTTACACATTTGGGGAAAAATACCTATTTGTATCCCTAATACACACACGTCCTTTCCCACGTGGGTATACCAATTATTTATTATTATTATTATCATAATTATAATATTATTTTTCTATTATACCTATTTGTTCTTTTTTTTCCTTTTATTATACTTCAAATCTGTAAGGTAATATGCAATGTATAATTATCATTAATTATAACATTGTTTAAATATTTTAATTTCTCAAAAATATATTATAAGAGATTTCTCAATATCTTTTTTACAGGAATTAAATATAATTAATTTTATTAAAGGTGATATTTTGAATTATTTGGGTGCACCGGAGACATGTGCACCCCTAGTATGACAATTGGAATATTTATATACAAAGGTGAATGTAGGAATATTAATTATATTGGCTAACATACTAATCCCTTTTGGCTACAACGACACCTTTTACTATTACCAAATTCTATTTTTGTTACTAACAAACTACCCCCTTTTGATTAAACCTAATTTAATATTATTAATTAATACTTGAAATATTAATCAAGACATATAAATGAACCCCATTTACTATAATATTTACTACTAACAAACTACCCCTTTTACTATAACTATATACATTCTAATTATTATAACATTTACAAAAGCTTCAAAATAAAAATAATTATTAACATTCTTAAAATAAATTCGTAACAAAATTTATTATAGAAATGTGTAACTAATTTAATTGAAAATAATATAAAAAATTTTTCATCAGTTTTTTTCCAAATATATAAATGTATATGTAAGAATATGTTACTTAAAAACATTAATAAAATAATTAAGTTTACAAATGAATATATGTATATTATACTTTGAAGGAAAAAAGAAATATTTAATTTTGAACAATACGTAAAATAATATTATTATTTATAATGAAAATTTATATAAATAATTAAGATGACTTTTATTAGTTATAATATTTTCAACAATGAAAATCTATAACATTCTACATTTTTTTAATGATCCGAGATTAACTTAAATTAACAATATCTCAATATTTCACTAATTAATACCTACTTAATATTGTTCATATATAACAAACACATAATAACCATAAAATTAAAATAAAGACATATTAACTATAACATAATTACTTCGATTAACAGATCTAAGATTACGAAATTAAAACTTAAAAACTAATTAAAAGTAAAAAAAACATATTAATGAAAAAAGCAACATAATATCCAATAATTTAGGCAAAAAAATTCCTTAATTGCAGACCCACATCTTCCTTCTCCAGCAGGCCAACTTCAACATCTTCACATCAATTTCCACCCACGGATGACTGAGTACCAGCGGCGGGTCCTGCCTCATCGCGTGATGGCTCATGTTTTACACCCATTAGCAGACTGTCGTGGTTGGGTGCCTCCGTGAATAGCATTTCCAAGTAGTCGAACTCCGGCACTCCATGATAATAGTAGCAGCGCACGAAGTGATCAGTCTGCATTTTTTCGATTCAATTTACATCAAAGAGCACGATTTAATTTCATTCATTATCAAGATTACTCTGTTTAGAGTAAAAAAAATACATAATTCTATTACCTTAATTGCGGCTTCCCAGACATATCGGCAGCCATTACTCGATTTATTCTTCTGTCCCAGTAGACTCTCGGTGACATCGACAACAGTCTTTTGAAACTGAGGTACCAGATCCTGAGTTTTGACAGCCTCTCAATGCAGTCCATCCAAGTAAATGCGGTGTCAAACAAGGCATTGAGGACAGTTGTCGCCCACCCACATGCCTCAGAGTTGAATTCCATGGGGCCGAATTCACCAATTTTTTTGCAATGTAACAAAGTATTGATGAAGCATGCATCTCTCTCGGCTGTCCACTGCATGCCCTCATAAAACATTTTGTAATGGCTGATTAACTCCATTGCAGATTGAAGATGGAGGAGGCTGAATTGAAGAAGTGAATAACTAAGAAGTAATTGGGCCACTTAAATAGGAAATTACATACTGGAGTGGGGAGGGTGTGGATTATGCATATGTAAATAGTGAGAAATGTGAAGGGTTGTGAATGGGTCAGACTATTGTCACGTTACTCAACCATCGCATTGTTTACTGAGATATTCTCCACTGATAAATGGAAAACAGAGGGTCGCTCTAATATCTATTGTTCTTCTTCCATTCATGATGAATGATGAGATGTATCAATAAAGTTGTAATACATACATATTGAATGGATACATACACAAGGTAAATCAATTGCATATTTTATTCTATCTATTTGTATTTTTTTTACCAACACATTTTCCAACAAATTTATTGCAGATTTTATTATATGTAATTGTATTTTAGATTTGAATCATTTAATTAAATATCTAGATATGCTTCTTTTTTATTTATTAATTTATCTTTATTAATATGCATGTAAACAATACAGAATTTTTTTATATCTTTTAATTGCAGATTCAGTTTGTCCAACACAGCATCCAACAAATCTATTCACCTGTTGTACACAGAAAGAAGATATCGATAAATGGTTTTTGAGAGGATAGTTCACAGTGTTTTAAAAATTCACACTTCAATTATAGCACATTTTACAGGAAAAAAAATTAAAATAAATATGTTGACGTGTAATATATATATTGCCTTCATTATCTCATACATATATAAACCCTTGTGACAAAGGGGAATTAATGTAATCCCTTTATCAAGATATACGAATGAATTTCATCCATATTTCATACTGATGTCTTAATTAAATTGACATTGCAAAGCTCTTTAAGTTACAACTTGAGTGAATCAATTGTTAAATTTGGCAAACCCTAAACCCTAAAATCCTAAACCCTAAACCCTAAACATGACTCTAAACCACATAAACCATGATCCCTAAACCACACATACACTACAATAACAATAAGATACCCACCTAAAATTGGTGAATACAAAAAGATTAAAAAAACCTTTTTATCATTATCATGATGTAGTGCAGTTGTGCAGTGTTGAAGGATCATCTATCAAGTGTCATGATATCACATTATATTTTCCTGTTAGGTATAATTAATTTCGTGATATACGTGGCGGTTTATATGACTCATGTAACCCCTATTTAAAGGTAGAGAGGCCTGAAAGAAAATAAACACTAAATCCAGGATGAATCGTAGGGGTAAGTCACATTCATATGTAAATCTATAATAGGTTTTTCTTGTGGGCACTGATTATTCTTCTATTTAAATTTTCCTTTCGTATTTAACATCATCCAACTTTGGAAATTTATTTGTAGTGAATCTTTTTCATTTTATTTCACCGAAAATAGGATGCAACTCAAACAGAAGGATCGATCGATGTTTGAAGACTATCCAATTGGACAACGATTGAAGAAAAGTGTTTGCTGGAAATCGTGTGGGAGTTTTGGATGGATAGAAAAGTTCTGGACTTGAGTCCCTCAGCCGAAATTCTTGAAGAAATTGTGGGTGTTGCTTACTACAGAATCGGTCCACATATAGGGGCGAAGACTGTCTCCAAGAAGTTAACAGACTTGGCTAAGCGTTATCGACTCTGCCTTAAAATCTCGAAAGAACCAGGTGTATCATTCAACTCCAGTTCTGATAAGTTCGAAGCCAACCAGAGCACATGGGACCGTATAATTCAGGCACAATATTATAGTATTTTCTTTTTAAAATCTTATTTATTCAACTACGGCATTTCATAATTCCTTGTACATGTTTTCAGTTGGAACCCCACGCAGCCAAGTTTATCTCTGAACCTGAGCCACTCTGGTGGGACATGGACATTACATTCTCGATTATGGATCGTTTCAAAAGAGATGCCTACGACAGTGGTAGTGGATTGGGACGCCAGGAAAGTGAACAAATTGTGGAAGTGGAGGGTAGTGATGCTGATAACGGGGTGGTTGAGGAAGGTGATCCACTTGATAATATATAGGGAGTTACACTTGGTAAATGTTCCATGGAGAAGAAGCCCTTCTTACATAATAGATGCATATTTAAGACTTATTTTGCAATTTGTGTTGTTGTTGTTGTAGCTTGAAACAGGAGAATCTCGTGCCTGTTTAATTTTCAAATCTCGATGTAGTACCACCTCCATCTAGATGGTTTTCCCTTTCCCTATATGTCGGGTATTATATGACCTTCACGAATCTATTTTGTTTGGACCCTCTTTAATTAAAGCCCAAGTACGTATTTTCATAAGCAAGCTTAAGTTGCCGATTGGGTAGATATATAAGTCACCTATACTAAAAATGGGCCCGGGGTCAATATATACATCATGGATTAATAAAATAGCCCACCTAATCTAAAAAGGGTTTTCCTTTCTACTATGGTAACCCATGACCTAAGCTTGGGCTAATATTCATCTATAAAAGCCTAAATACCAGGTATAACTTGCCAATTTAAGTTGGGATTTATGTTGCCACTACCGAATATGACCTCGTCCCAATCTTTGCCACAAACAAAGATGATACCGGCCCAATATTTTAAGCATTCTATATTAATTTTGTCCCGAATGAAGGAGAACTATAAATAACATTGGACCCAGTTTCATCCGTCAAAGCCCAAGTACCAGGTTTTTGTTGCTTCTTGGGTTGGGTTTTCTGTTACCACTACCAGAGATGACACCGGCCCAATCTTTTAAGCACTCTATATTAAACTAGACAACATTTATAAGAATTTTAACCCGAATAAAGGAGAACTATAAATAACATTTGGCCCAGTTTCATCCGTCAAAGCCCAAGTACCATGTTTTTGTTGCCGATTGGGTTGGGTTTTATGTTGCCACTACCAAAGATGACCCCGACTCAATCTTTTAAGCACTCCTTATTAAACTAGACGACATTTATAAGAATTTTGATCCGAATGAAGGAGAACTATAAATAACATTGGGCCCAGTTTCATCTGTCAAAGCCCAAGTACCAGGTTTTGGTTGCTGATTGAGTTGGGTTTTATGTTGCCACTACCAAAGATGACACCGACCCAAACTTTTAAGCACTCTTTATTAAACTAGACGACATTTATAAGAATTTTGACCCAAATGAAGGAGAACTATAAATAACATTGGGTCCAGTTTCATCCATCAAATCCCAAGCACCAGGTTTTTGTTGCCTCTTGGGTTGGGTTTTATGTTGCCACTACCAAAGATGACACCGGCCCAATATTTTAAGCACTCTATATTAAACTAGACGACATTTATAAGAATTTTGACCCGAATGAAGGAGAACTATAAATAACATTGGGCCCAGTTTCATCCGTCAAAGCCCAAGTACCAGGTTTTGGTTGTTTCGTGGGTTGGGTTTTATGTTGCCACTACCAAAGATGACACCGACCCAACCTTTTAAGCACTCTTTATTAAACTAGACGACATTTATAAGAATTTTGACCCGAATGAAGGAGAACTATAAATAACATTGGGTTGGGTTTTATGTTGCCACAAACAAAGATGACACGGCCCAATCTTTTAAGCACTCTATATTAAACTAGACGACATTTATCAGAATTTTGACTCGAATGAAGGAGAACTATAAATAACATTGGGCCCAGTTTCATCCGTCAAAGCCCAAGTACTAGATTTTGGTTGTTTCTTGGGTTAGGTTTTATGTTGTCACTACCAAAGATGTTACAGGCTCAATCTTTTAAGCACTCTATATTAAACTAGACGACATTTATAAGAATTTTGACCCGAATGAAGGAGAACTATAAATAACATTTAACCAATTTCATCCGTTAAAGCCTAAGTACCAGTTTTTTTTGCCGATTGGGTTGGGTTTTATGTTGCCACTACCAAAGATGACCCCAGTCCAATATTTTAAGCACTCCATATTAAACTAGACGATATTTATAAGAATTTTGACCCGAATGAAGGAGAACTGTAAATAATATTGGGCCCTGTTTCATCCGTCAAAGCCCAAGTACCAAGTTTCAGTTTCTGATTTAGTTCATATTTATGTTGCCAATACCATAGATAAGTCCGACCCAATAATCAAGAAGTAAAATGTTATTTCTTAGTTGTGTTGAACTTGGCACTTATAATAAATTAAAATATTAATAATAAATTACTTGTAATAGATTA
Source organism: Pogostemon cablin (assembly GCA_023678885.1). Classification (NCBI taxonomy): domain Eukaryota; kingdom Viridiplantae; phylum Streptophyta; class Magnoliopsida; order Lamiales; family Lamiaceae; genus Pogostemon; species Pogostemon cablin. The sequence goes on from CM042960.1 coordinate 16,981,784, forward strand.
TAATATTAGGATATGTAATATTAACCTGGAACTTAATTAAGTCACTACAGTAATGGGTCACGTACAATAATGCTGGCATATATCCCAATCAGATCATTTTTACATCATGAAACATATACAGGGTGCAGTGACAAATTAAAAAGGTATTAAAACCCAAAAATACACGCGATGCACATGCGAAATGTTAATGCCTGGTCACTTTAGTTTCGAAGGGCATACAAATCTTCCCTAGAGCAGTCGTCTATATTCATCAATATTCATTTTTTTTAGTGTGTCCAATGACCTTAGCCCTACTGCAGCCTCAAGATAAAGGCAGCAAAACAAACCACAATCATTGCCAGTCACCTGCTGTGGTAATTTTGTTACCTTCTCAACTTTGAAAGGCCACTTCACATCAACGCATTTCCTGATGTTGCAATGGTCAAGTAGGTTGCTAATTTCCCTCCCAAACATCTGAAATTGTGGAATGTAGAATCTCCTCGTCGTTCTATAGCTCGAATCATATATCAGGATCTTATTATTATGAAATTGAACTTCATACAGAACCCAATGATTGCCACGAACATGGGCCACTCCAAAGAACTTCTCTACTTCATTCCAATTCTGACCAAAACCTCCTTTAGGGAATTCACTTGTCACGTAGCCAAACAACGTCTTCTCATTCTCTTCCCAGTCCCAAACTTCTCCCCTTTTCATGGCTTCCTCCTATACCCAGCAATGCCCGTCATCCTTTGCTGCACCTCAAATACAATGGATTCAAATGGATGGCCAAAAAAATCACAAAGTTATAAAATACATCACCGGTTAACAAAAAGTTGCATTCATACCTAGAAAATGAACTCTACAATAGTCCAGCTAGTAGCAAGACACTCCGAAGACCTTTTCACATTATGGACCACGAGCTTAATCAACATATCAAGCATCTGAGATATCAAAATAATGTAGTTTTCAGTTCGGCGTTACTTTAGTTCGTATATATGTAATCATCCACATATATACCTCATCGCCTATCCATTCTCCAGATTTGAATAGACAATCAAAAAAGGATGGCTGCACATATGATTGAAATCCGTGCCCTAAGATTATAAAACTGTTGTCCTCTTTCTTACTTGCCGAGTACCAGGCATTGAAGGAATTTGCAAAATGATCAGCACAGTCATCAACAGGTGTTTCGGGACAGGACACACAGGCCACTTTCCTCTTTTTTTTCGCGTCCACTCTTCCAATCTGCAGCAATCTTCACCCCAGGATTTCCTTCCCCCTACCTCGTCCCATTTTTTTACAAATGCTGCTTGTAGATTACCCTAAAAATTAAATGAACATTTGAATTGAGATTATCTTTTGGTTATAAAAATGGTCTGACTAATACAAGTACCATCCAATTTATTAATGGGAATGTTGTTCCCTTCAACACCTCAAACGCAGCGTCCTTAGCCATCGCTACTGAACAATACCCAGTTTCTTCTGCCGCATACACCTCTATAGACTGTCAATTTAAAAATGACAACATTAATAATAATTTCCATAGAGGAGCCACATAGAAAATTCAATCATTATTTAAGTGCAAAACACAGATTTCCTGCATGACATATATTAATTTACCTTGCACAAACGGTCAGCTTCAGCAGACATATTGCCCTCCTTCTGCCCCATTTCACTAGTCCCGGTGGAAACACCAATGTCATTTTTCTCATTTTGATCGCTACATGCGTGGGAATATCAACTGCATGCATTAAACCATGCTTATAAACTGCCTGCATTAATTCACAATGTTATACCACAAAAATCATTAAATGCACAATACCTCATTCTCACAATCTACATTCACTGCAGGTGATACTGGTACTTCATTATCATTTTTCCCTGTGTTTACATCACCCGTGTACGGTTTTCCAACTCCGACTGGTTCAGGGATCTGATTTTGGTCCGTGAGACCCTCTCCCGTAGTTCCTTGCATGATGCCAAAATGGAGCATCAGTATACGAATATTACAGTTGTGTTCTTCTAGCCTGCTCTGTGTTTTTAATTCTCACTCACCAGGTGCCTCACCAGTCGATATATCTCTCTGTTAGATGGTGTTGTATCACCATCTCGCAAGACCATATCATCTGCACCATACCTATTTCCATCAGCTGATGAGTGTGCTCTCTTTATTGCATCTTCAAACTAGACATCCTCCACTGTCTCCTTTAATAGCACTGCCTCCCACTGGACATCACTTAAATAGTATGAGGCTAACTTCTCATCAGCAGTGGGCTCCAACCTTCTCTTAATGACAACCTACAGATGCACAAAATAAAAACAATAAAGTGCTTACTCTAACCCTTTTCACCATTTCATCTGATACACTATTCATAAAGTTATCACAACATACGTGACCTCCACTCAGATCATCTCCGCGAAGATCCATGAAAACTGACTTTTTCAGATCTGAAGAACGTTGATTAGAACATCACAACCATCGAAGGATTCTGGGGATTTTAGTGTTCTTTAGAATGCAATATCTCGGGAGAGAGCTGTTATTGCTTCATAAGCCCAGACGAGTAAAGCATACGTAAACCCGTTAGCATCTACAAACTTCCTAGAAATCTTAGTCTTCTTTCTCGAATCATTTTGTTCACTTACACAGGGTCTAAGGCTATGTCTAATATCGGAAGCCAAGAATTCCCAGGATACTCTACCCCACGGATACGAGTTGAACATCTCCAAATCATCCGCCAGCCAAATATAAAGCATATCAACCTTCTTGGGCCCATGCCCTTTGCTCAAAAGCATCCCATATACCACACATAACAAAGCTAGCTTCACACTATGATCGCTACCTCCATTGTGCTTAAGGCTTTTCTTGAATGCCGACTCTATCATGTCCATAGTAACTACATCGACATCAAGGTATCATTTTTTTATTGTATCGCTCTCAACTGTTCTAGGTTTGAAACCAAAGTTTAAACCCGTTGCAAGGGCAAACTCGCACGGCCCAAACACTGCCTCCTGCCTATTCACATGGAACACTATTTGGTATATGCATTCTGACGTGTCCTGCAAGCAAAGCAATTACAAGTAAAGCTGCCCCTGAAAATTCATTGGGGATTCTCAAGAAATGCCCAAAGCAGCTCTGCTCAAACTTCTTGAGATGTGTAGAATTTAAACCCTTCTTAATCTTGGCAATCACTGACATGTCACAGCGATCTACCACCCTTGTAAAGTGTCGATCTTGATGACTTACGAGAGCCATGGTCAGACCACCTGCAATACGTCACATGTACACTGTCTTTAACATTGTATCTATATGAATATCATTCTAAAACTACCATGCAATAGGCCATTAAAACACATATTTCACCAGAACACTTCTATTCTGCCTATTAATTTACAGTTGCATTCAGTTATCAGCTTTTCCCTTTAATTTACATCGAAGAGCATCAGCACTGCCTACTGAATTTATAATAATTCATCAGATATAAATATCTACGATCTACACCATCAACATATGCTATGGTTGTAAAATATTATAGGTAGTTCATTGTACTGGGTGGAACAAACAACTTGGAAATTTCTCCAATCTGTATTCTGTTCCATTTATCATTTACAAAAATCAACATCTTCTACACAGGTCGCCCATGCAATTATCTATCTAAGTTATCCACCAAACAATATCAACACATGTATTACCTGTACTCTCCAACTACCAGATTCGTGAGCCTATACTCACTTGCCACCACAGGGATGTACTCTGCTTTTTTCTCTGACGACACCAATTTTTTTAAATTAATGCAGCCGAGAGGATTGCTTCTTCTCAGCTCCTGGAGTTCTCAAATTTGGGCGTAGATCTCTTCTTCGATGATAAAAAATGTTCAAAACATTTAGGGATTAGGGTTATATAAGGTCGAAATTTCAATTAAGGGTTCTTTCCCCCAATTAAGCAATCCGGATCAGTGGGTTATACAACAAATCAATTTGCAAAATTAATAAACCAGCCGGTCTGATAAGGGGACATCATAGTAATTACAGCCATTAAATGGTTATATTCCCTTAAAAACTGAGTGGTTGGTGGGAAAACTTGGAAGCCTCTACCCACTTGCATAGAATTCCAATTTTACAGTATATACATTTATCGAGATTGACTTAATATTCATTTCTTTCTTTATGTAAAGATATAGTATTAATTAAGGTACGATATCGTGAGATAGATCGACCCATCATTAAAATATGTTAATTATATAAATAAAATATACTTATTGATAGAATATACTTATCATTAAAATATACTTATTGATAGTTAAAATATATTTGTAGTAAATCTTATTATAACACCTAAATCATACTATAATATGTCATTTATGATATTTAATAAAGAATATTTTAACTATCGATATATATACTTCACCTATATAATAATTATATATTTTTAACACGTCTTACAATTCATTTTGCATAAACCACGTTATTTATGATACTTTAAGGAAAGATATTTTAACTATGACAGAGTATGCTTAACCAATATAATAATCATACTATTTTAACACGTTTCACAATCTATCTTGCATAAACGTCTCATAAGAGAATTTGCCTAAATTGTCTCTTAACATTATTGCATTTTATTTGAAAAAATATAGTAATACATTTTAATTAGTAAGAACTACTCCCTCAATCCCATAATAAACTTCACACTTCCCATTTTCGTCTGTCCCACATTAAACTTCACCACCTAAAGTTCATCTTAATTACAATTTTACTATATACACATCCAACACACATAACATACTTTATAATTTATTTATCATTTAAAAATACTACATTACCCTCAAAAAGTCAATAAAGTTGGTCAAAAAGTATCTTTTCTTAAACTCTCTGTCTACAATAACGGTGAACTTTATTCCGAGACGGAGGGAGTATTATTTTTCACTAAAGGGTCGGTGCAAATGTGAAGGGTATTAATGCTTGATTAAGATTTATTTTATTTTTATATTAAATGGTATAACTCCAATAAATAATGATATAAAGGACATGAGTACACAGACCTTGTGCACCAAGTGCATTGGAAACATTGTGTTAAATTAATGTTTAATCATTATTTATGTAAAAATTATTTATTAAAATTATACTCCCTCCGTCCCATATTATGTAAGAAGAGTTTTTTATTTTACTTTTAAGGGTAGTTTGGTATTTTAAGTAATAAATAAAGTATAAAGTAAGTTATATGAATTGTAAATTGGTGACAAAATTTTAAATTAAAGTGTGTTGTGGGATTATTGTTTTTTGTGTAATTCCTAATTTAGGGGTGTGAACTTGTTTATAAACTGATAAAAGTGAATTTGTTCATCGGATGGAGGGAGTAGTATTTTAATAGATATTTTTAAATAGTTTTCTTTTCTAATTTAAGACTTGAAAAATAAGTAAACCAACTAAAGTTTGAATTATGTTTCTATTAATTAAATAGTTGAAATATATAAAATTAAAATCATTAAATATTTAAAAATATGGAGTATATATTATTACAACCATATCAAACTTCACTTATTTAATATTTCTTTTTATTTTTCTAAAAAATTGTTAGTATTAAAATAACATTCCAATAAGTAGCTAATTTATATGATTTTCTTAATATTATTTAAAAGATAATTCTGTGATTTCAGGTCCTTTAATTGATGGTTTTTATATATTTAGATTCTTAATTGATAAATAAATACTTTAGGTCCTTGACAATTTGCCTATATTTTAATTTTTAAATTGAAAATATTTATTTATTTTTAAATAAGAGCAACATAAAATCCTCTTAAGAAAAATTCCATAATATTAATATAAAGTGATACAGTAGAAATTTAATACTTCATTCGTTCCATAATAATTGTCACAATTTCTGTAGAAATGGAGTTTAAGAAAAATTATTTATTTTTTATCTAATTGTATTGACTTTTAAAAGACAGTATAGTCTTTTTATATAATAAATAATTATAAAAATTATTAGTGTGAGGTGAAAGTTGCAAATTTGAAATAAAGATATATTTTGAGGTTGTATGTTAATGAGATTTTTTGGGTATAATAATATTTGTTATAAAATTAATGCAAATGAAAATTTTGACATTTATTACGCAAGGAGAATAATTTACTATACAAGTAAAAAACTTGTGTGCATCCGGGTGTACGGGCACACGCCGTGCGCCTTTAGAATTTTGTATTAAATTGTATATTTTTTAGTATAAACATGTATGCTCTTTATTTTCTGAAAAAAATAAAAAATATTAATGAAAAACATATATAGAACAAAATGGTGTACCCTCATTAATTAAAATGTATACCTTTTATAAAAAATAATATAGTCTTACCCATAATATTAATTCTAAAGGCGCACGGTGTGCCCCTGGCGCACGCAAGCCTCACTCACTGTACAATTAATCAGTAATTACAATTAATCATTAGAGAGATAAGAATTATAATATTTGTTTTATGTTTTAGTTTATTAAGAAATTCCAAATGATTAAGAATATGTGAATATTCATGTATATATATAATAACAAGTTACTTTAATTTCTATTGAAAATTTTATTAGAATATTAATTTTTTTTCTAATTCTGCTAGAAAGTAAATTAAATAAATAATGAAAGAATAAAGTAAAATAAGTGGTTAATTAAACAAAGTGTAAGGGATTAGTTCAAGAAGGGTTTAACCTCAAACCCTAAGACAAACTCTCTCTAATAATGTTTAAGAAGAAAAAACGGAAGAGAAAAGAAATAATCCACACTAGTTTGTGTAAGAGCAATTCACTCCTTTCTGAATGTAGAAAATATTTGAATACCGTTCCGAATCGTAATTAATTTCATGAGGATAGTTTGTGTAAGAGCAATTCACTCATTCGTAATTAATTTCATGAGGGAAAGCGGATCTCTCTCTCATCTGAGTAGATAAGAGATATGTTGGTGTTTTAGCCATGCCTACGGCTGCTTCCGCAATTTACTTTCGGGCGGCACTATTGCCACCCAAAATAATACTAAGGGCAAAAATTTTAAAAATACCATGTAAAAATACAATTCTACCCTCTTAATCTTAAACACAAAAATTTACACCCTCCATAATCAACCGCGTGATTCTTCATCTTCCTCATCAATTTCTCAGAATCTTGATTCGACAATTATATATATCTCTTGGCAATCATTTTATTATTTACTTATTATTTGTAAGTTTATCCCACATTTAATGATTTTATGAAGAGAGAAAAAGGAAGAAGGTTTAATACTCAAAACAAAGCCGAAAGGGGGCAACTATCAATTATGTCTAATTTCATATTTCATAACCAATAAATTTTTTTATTTCTGATTCATTTGATGGATCTGCATTCATATGATTCAATCAAAAACTTTAATAAATTGTAAAATACCCATAATAGGCAGCCAAAGTGATTCGATTTATAGATATGTTTATTAGCCAAAAGGATTTACTCAATTGGCACTTCATAGTTGCCAAGCATTACCGAAAACAAAACGAAGAATGAAATAATTTGGGGGAATCCAATGTTACTGTCGCTTACTTTCCACCACTAATCCAAAACTCAACTACTAACCAAAAATCCCCTCCATAGCATCGGCATTGTGAAGTACGGCTTTCCGATGGATTTCAATTTGTGCATGAGGAGAGATTATTGGTTGAATATATTAAGGCCACTTCATCTTTGACATCGAATTTTGAGATTGGGTGTGTAAATGTTGTGTTTAACATACGAGGTTAAAATTGTAATTTCCTATGATATTTTTAAAATTTTTGGGTGCACTTAGTAATGTTTCGGGCAATAGCGCCAGCCTTACTTTCTTAATCTTCACGACGATATTCTCATTAATCGCCTCTATCGTGATGACATCGGGTTAGTATGCTCTTTGGATTTTCTTTATCTTTGTATTTTCGGTTGCTTGTGTTTCCACAATATTGTTTTGACATTGAATTTAATAGTACTGCAGTGCACAAATTGAATCTGCTCAATATCGATTTATAAAATTGTCATTCTTCATAAAAAGATTGACGTTCTTCAATTACTGGGGAAAATAGTTCTATATGTTTAGATAAATGTAGAAGGGATGTTATTGAAAGCTAAGTTGTGGTGGTTGTGTCATTACATATTGAATAAAAAGATTTGAGTTTTTTAAACGAAGTAATAAAGCAAGAAATACCATTTAATAGATTGGATTTGGAGTTAAAGGGCTTCTTCTGCTGTTGGATTACATAATTTAGAACAATATCATGGTCTTTTGTTTTCCTAAAAGAAGCAGCAGTATATCTCAAAATCAAGAATAATGGACATTATAACTTTGACCTGCTACTTATTATCAAAATTTTTATTCTTAGATAAGCCCCGTCCATTTAGGAAGGCTACTCATTTTCATGGCACTCAAAAGCATCAGCTTATACTTTATTTCTCATAGGATAATTTTAACAAAGGAACCAACATAGAAGTGATAAATAGGGTCATGAATTTATTTATGCGTATTTGAAGAATTAACACACAGTATTCACCATTTTGGAGTTACGATTTTACCTTTCATGCATTATGCCAATTGTTTTGACTTTCATTCGTTCAAATGATTAAAAATTTCTACACAAAATGGTTAACTGGATTATGGCAATTCAATCTTGATGTTATTTTAAAATGCAAAGTCTACAAATACTGTTATGTCATTTGAAATAGAAGTCGTTGATATGCTCTCTTATTTATTTATAGGTATGGACTGGATAACTAGATATATCTAGATACTATCTCAAAGATAATATCTATGTAACTTAAGAAGCATTATAATCGGTTCAATTCTTTTACAACTTATAACTTCGGGGGATTCTTCACTTGGTCAACATAACTCAAGGTGGGCATATTTCAATTTTGACATGGATAAATTGAAATAAAAGTTGATGCATTTATCCATTTTTGTAATACATTCACTCCCAACTTTTTTTATTTTTCTGTAATACATTCAACACATGAACACAACAATATAAAGTTTAAAATATCAAACTCATTTATATAAATTTAAAATATCAGACTCTTCCTAGAATTTATCATGTTTTTGAGTGTAATATAATCTTAATTATTTATTTGAAAACCTTGGCTATTAGGTTTTAAATTATGATGTTGAAGTTTGGAAAGTTCTGTATTTGTGATAGATGGAAGAGCAAATGCTACCACATCATTTAGCAAGTAAGTGTTTCTTGTCTTTTGACATTAAATCATCTTTGACATTTCTTAAAACTTTGTTTAATCTTTTGCCATAAGATACCATGTTGGACTCATTTGATCAAGTGTCAGCTTAAACTACTTTCTTTGTCACCTCATAGAATACTATGGGCCAATTGTCTAAGAGTAATTTCTCAGTTATGTACTAACCTATGTGAAATTCTTGATATTTGTGATATTTTGAAAACTGAACTAGGGATGAAGGCCTTTCTTGAGTCATAATAATAGTTACCATCATCAAGGTTTTCTTACTCTTCACTATTCTTAAGAAACAACCTAATTGAATTAGAGCATATGCAGCTAAGTACAAAACATTGTTCCTTCAAAATTCATTTTAAGTTTTATGTTGTTCATGAATTATTCCAAATTTTTACCATCTATTATGTAATTCTTACTCTAGCTTTGGTTACTTCCCAGAATAATGCATGCATACTTTGCTATGGAGGAGTAATGCTAACTTATGATTAATTATAAACATTAACGTACGATACTATAGAGGGGTATAGCTACGTGTGTTGAGCAGAGTGACCATTAACACAACTTATAAAATCTCAAACTAGATGAGAAACCATACATTTGCTAGACAATGAGGTTTAATATTTTCTTATTCTTACTTTTGATTACTCTAGTGTGTTTTTTTTTTATCCCTCTAGAGTGTCTTGCATCAAGCTTGAAGAATACCATAATGCAGTGATGGCCTTGAAAACTGGTGCTTCTTTGGCTCCTAAATAATCAAGGTGTACCAACTTGATCAAAGAATGTGACGAGCGCATAGCAGGCAATTTGATCAACTGCTTGTATTAAGGATATATCACTTCAATAAAACTTTTTTTGTCTATGATGTTTGTAAGCTATGATTGGTCGTTTACGGGGAAAGGATTCATAGCTTTGCTAAATTTATTAAATACTCTTATGGAAATGTTGATAAGTATTTTGTAATTGATTGGCTTGATCTATTTAATTTGTTTCTTTTTTAATGTGAATTCATAGGATCTGATTTTCAGCATGGAGTTAACTATGGAAGTGATTTTTGGTTTACTGGATTCTATAGATTGACATTTCTTACATTGCAATAAGTGCTAAGTTAGTAGATAGCAATCCTTACAGTAGTCTTGTGGCCTTTCATGGGATGGGTATCAAAGAATTTGGGTATTTTCAATCGCCATAACTGTCTATCTTTCTTATCAATAGTTTATGATCCAATCTGCATAATTTTCTCAGAAAGTATACCTATGAATGTTGATGATCAATTCAATATGAGCAGCCCCATGTTTTAATGTTGTTCAAGCAGAAATGTTTCAATTACAAGTACACGGTTATACTATTTCATCTCCCTTCAGATTTTGATTGGGCCATTTTATTAATCAATGTACATTTTATAAAAATTTCATATTCTTGGTTCATTAGCTTTTCTAATTTCTTCATCAATGTTGATATTCTTAAGTTGTCTATAAATCATTTGTGATTGCATAATTGTTGTGACCCTTTATGCATTTAAGTGAGATTAAATTATTGACTTGGCTATCAAAATATTTTTTTTTCTTTACATGGTATAGGTAGGGTGGGCTGTGCTGCAACTGAGCTAGCAAGGTCAGGCATTGGCAAGCTCTTATTGTATGACCATGACAAAGTGGAATTAGCTAACATGAATAGTCATTTCTTTCGTCCTATGCAGGTGTTTCACTATTTTTGAATCTATATTGTTTTTAAATATTTCTTATCAAGAATGGAGTAATTTAAGCTTTTCCTTCTATAATATTAGGGTGAGAAGAGAAAAAAGCATTGAAAAAGAAATTTAGTGTTTCCCTTTTATTAGCGTAATGCGTGGGTTATGTATTAGCTTATCACGATGTATGTTTGGTACTTCTTTTATCTAAATTCCACTAACTTTGTTCTTAATCATACTCAAATTTTCTTTCATAGGTCGAGGCCATTGATCTTTAATGCTTCTTTCCTTGATGTAGTTGTCTAAGTGAATATTTAATTATGTTGTTTCCAGTTATAAATAGTTGCATAATATATATTTTTTCTTATTAGTGACATGAGTTCTTCAATTGATATTTTTCACTCTTTTATTTTTGGTAATTTTGCAAATATACTTGATTGCTATACTACTGTTTATCATTCTGCTGGGTGGTTCTGTTGAAATTTCTGATGCTAGTTAATACTGCAATGTTGCTAGATATATACTGCAAATTAACTCTAGGTTTGCTTTGTTGATGTGTATCATTTTGTTGTATTTTTACAGTGTTCAATGCTTGTTGGTTTCTACCGCTGAATTTGGGGTTGCATTTTGATGGTGCCATGGTTTTCTTGTTCAATATTTGAATATGCAGTTAGCAGTTTTGTATTTTTTTTCTAATTGTAATCACACAACCTGCTAGATAGATGATCTAACGATTGGTTGCTTGTTTTAGAAAAAATTAATCTTATCTTCTTAGGAGCTGGTCTTTAACAATCTACTATTGTACACTATACATATATTTTCCAATATAATTTACCATTTTTAGAATAATAATAATATAATTTATTATTAAATAATTAACATAAATATGATAATTTAATTAAATTATTATTATTATTAAATATTGAATAAAAATCTAAAATGTTAAAACTAAGTGTGTTATATAATGGTTTTACAAAAAGTATTACATGTATTCTTTCAAGTGATACAACTAATATATAATTAATATTATTATATTTAAAAGTGTTATAAAAATAATTTAGTTAGTGTTACATTACATTTAAATGTGTTAGTAAAACAATATAATTAATGTTACATTTTATCAAAAGTGTTAATGTTACATTTACATTCAAAAGTGTTAACAAAATAATGTTATATTAGGATAAAAAAATGTTACCTTAACAATATGTGTAACATTTTTTAAAGTGTTATAATAAAATGTTAAAATTGATATGAGTTATTATCATAAACAAAAAAAGTGTAACATTAGACTTTAGATAACAGGGGCAACAACGACACCGCAAAAAGTGTTATTTATGATCTACAGTAACATTTTTTTAATCTTAGGTAACATATTTTGGGTGTTATGTAGTGGCACTTATGTTGTAGTGTATTATTGGACTTAAGTATAAGTTTTGGGCTAAACTTGGATACTTAAGCCCAATGGAGGCCCAACTCTAATTTCTCCTCACGGTCTCTATTGTAGCCCGTATATAAGTTATCTCAGTTGTCCAGAAACCCTAATAGCACATGCCTAACCGTGAGTAGGGAGAGAGAACAACAGATTGAGAGGATCTTGAGGATCATTGCCACACGATATCAAGATTGGACTTGGGAATGCTGCAGAAGATCACGAGGTTGTTTGCTGCTGTTGTTCATCATCTTCCATAATTTTTCTATAATCATGTGTAACTCTAAACTATTTGTGTGATACACCGTTGGAAAGACACGGAAGAGAGAATCGTTTTGGCATGTAGATCACTCAAATCGGAGATCGGATGAGAGAGTTATGCCCAAAAAAGTGAGGTTGCGCGTGCTGCCGACGAAAATTCATTCTCTTCTTCAACATACCCTGGTGAAAGGTAATATGATTTTATGTTCTTGCTTTCGCTGATCGTATGGAACTCTAACGGTTCACATTAACCAAATGATCGAACGCAAACATATACTCCGAACAACACTACTTGTGGAATTATTTCATAAATGATTATACATTTTTAATTCATATTCACGGTCATTTTTTGCATCTTCAACTATTATATAGAGTTTAAATATATATTTTGGTTGTTAATTGAGCGCATTCACTGCTGAACAGGATTCCATGTTATGACTCTAAGTGAGGGGACTCCAAAGCTTCATTAGAATTGTCATATATGAATGTTTATTAATTGAATTTAATTCTGGTTAATAAGCATGATAAAGCAGTTAATTTTATAGTATCTATAAAGGGAGATCATATTGGGTTAGAGTACCAATCCTAGGGGGAAATAATTAATAATGATAGTACCTAGAAGGGGGTGAAATTATATCTCTTGCTCCAAGGTTATTCATACGTATTACACGCATATTTACTTGTGTCTATAGAGTGGATTAACATGGCTTACTGATGCGTCCATGTTCCACAAGGCAGAGTCGAACATTGATACACGAAGGGGAAATTAATGAGTGAAATCGGATTACCCTAGGACTACCTATTCTCCATTCTTGAGTCATACTTGTATTCTTCTAGTGTTTATTTATTTTAATTATTATTTAATTTTTAGTAATTTAGTTAATTAGTTAATAATTCCCGAATCTTATTGTCATCTTATCTTAATTAATTTAGTAAATAATAAAATTGATAATACACTGTCCTTTGGATTTGATATTTAACTTGGTCGATTGCTTAAGCTGCAATTGATATCCTTAATACATAAGGATTAATTTTGTGTGCAAAGAAAACTCTCATCATTGACCATTCCCGTCAAACGCATAAAAAAAATTATTTGAACTCCAAATATATATATATATATATATATATATATATATATATATATATATATATATATATATATATACTGATGAAAATTAACAAAGGAAAATACTGATGAAACTTAACGGAAAAAACAACCCAAAGCCCATTACTCTATCCTTCAATGCACCACAATATATGTACAAAAAATTACCAAATCACTGTCAATATCATTCTGCAAACATTCTAAATAAAACGATTATGGAATTAGTCAGACTTATCTATAAAGAGATACACCTCCCTGTAGAAGAAAGATTAGGAAAAACTCAATGCAGAAAATGTCCTATGCTAAGGTGTAGAGGCAAGCACGCCGTTTAGGTATCCCCTTTTACAGTGGCTTCTGCATTTAAATCTTTATTTCTTTTGCTATTTTTCTCCCGATTACACCTGCAATTTCCTCAACACTATCCTCATCCCGTTGACTTTTTTTGCTCAACGTATCCATAAGATTTTTTTATCATCCTCTAATGAACTCATTCTCTTAAAAACATCTTCAAGTACACAGGATACAGACACCAATTGTGTTCTAAGCAATAGGATGTCTTCATTTGCCACCAGGGGTCGTTAATCACTTTGATGTAAAAATATGAAATTATGGGTTTCAACCAGGATAACACTGCTCTCATGCGCACCTACAGATGGTTGGTGCACTCCTAAAGATCAGTGTTTACCATTGTGTATATTTCACTGTTCTCCTGTGTAGGATATCGATTTACACTAATGTCAACACCACCAGACACATGACACTACTGACTTTGCTTTAATGCAGAGCTCATACAACCAGCACCACCAAAATCCATACTGCCAACAACCTGTTGTAACTCTCTACTATTAGCATTGCGTTTGGCTCAGACAACATAGCTTTCATCGAAGCACTTGTTATTGCTGAATTCATGCCACACTCATTATCCGCGGCCAACTCACCATGAGGCTTTGTCCGATTAACAGAAACAACATGTTTCTGTGCAGACTCGACATCCTTGATTATTTTCCCATCATCATCATGTGATGCTATGTTATAAAGGGGTACTCTAGCTTCAGCACTAAGACTCTGTGAGATAACTGAACCATCATGTAGCTCGTCAACATCAAAGGAATTCTCAATAGGGAGTAATCTGTCTGGATGATCCAAAAGCGTACTATTGTCCATGCTTTTGCAACTTTGAACAGAGCACTTAGTTGCCAGACAATCTATAGAAACCCTATTCTCATCTCTTAATTACATCAGCAGTGTCTGTTACAATAGTTCTATGAGTGGATACTGGCGTTGCATACACTTGACCTATGTATGAACTATCGGGAGTCTCATGATCAACAACAACCTGTGTAATCGGGGTGCTTTCCACAGATACATGCTTAGCCTTTCTTTTAAGCACCCCAGGGTCAACGTACGCACTGCTTAATAACATAGTTACTTCCTCTTTCACCCACATTTCCTCTTTGCTATGTGTGTTCCAGCGAGCAAAATCCTCCACCCATTTTCTAAACCTGTTTGTTTTCCAACGCTTGAACCTATTAACCGTCTCATCACCACCAATTTCGTGTACGATTTCATTTATTACACTATCCACATCCACTGGTTCTGTGACGGGACGAGTCATGGATTTAGTCATGTTGTGTCTGGATGATTTTTCTTTGGTCTTAAAGGATATAGCGATTGGTACTTCGTCCTCATTCACTTCCGAATTTTTTTCCGCATCCCCTTTGGTTGGATGGACTTCGGAAGGTACTCCATCTTTGGGTCTTGAGGATGATGATCTGGTGTCACGCGCCATTGTTGTGACATTTGTCCTTGGATTTTTTCAAGTCCAAGGCTTTGCGGTGCTCAGGTCTTCTCTATCTTGTTTACTACTGCCATGCTTTGATTCTCCTACTGTTTCCGGGATCGTATTTGCTCCTGCAGTTTTAGATCTGCGCAAATTAGCAGCACCCATCCACCTTGATTTGGTGATTGCCATACCTTTCTCCAGAGATATACCCTGCTCTCGAAGGAATATATTTAGTATAATTCCATAACCCCTGTTCTGAGAACCTTTTCTAACCTCTTCTAGCAACCTATCGTCGAGGAACCCACTCCAGTTTACATCAACACACTTATGATTGTCACCATCAAATTCCACCTATCCTTGCTTCCCTTATCATGGCCGCCAATCCTCCCATCACTGTCTTTGCGATTATATCAAACAGTGCAGCATATTCATCCTTCAAATCCCTATTGCCCCATTTAGAATAATCAGGAAATTCAGTGAGTGTCTTCACATTGCGCACGTTTTTTCAATCTTCTTCAATGTTGTTATTGAAATTCAACCCTCTCAACTCACTCCCCTATTGTTCTCCGCCGCAATTTCTCCAATACCTCTTGCATACTATTCGGATCTGTCGCCTTTTCGATTAATTCCTTTTATGATATTACCCTGACAGACTTCACAATGGTTTTATTTGCATCCTGTGGAGATGATGAATTAGAGGCATTGAATTTTGCCATTGATGTTGAATCTTGTTTACTGAAAGCGAATTCAGATCAAAATCTAGGCAATAGGGTAAAATTCGTCAATTAGGGTTCTCAATTAGTTTAGGTGGCTAAGAAAGAGAAATTCGAATAGATTACTCTCAGTCGTCGGATTTGTGCCAGGTGGCAATTGAATTTCAATTTCATCCAACCCAAACTATATAAGCGTTGGTTGACTGAGATAAACTTGGGAATTTGGGGCTATTATAATTTCAAAACTTCAGTGTTGGCTAACCTAATCACACGCAATATAGAATGAAAAGTCAAGTGAAAGTGCAGTCCACACATCATTAATATTTTAATAAAGAGTACAATATTATACATTAACCTTACAACTGTCGTTGAGTGATGACCAAAATAATAACACACCAATTAAAAAAATAAAAATAATAAAAAGAAAAAAAACACTATATAAAAATATAAAAAAAGAAAACAAAAGTTTTAGAACAAATGATTCCATTTAAAAAATACATAGTATCGTGCTCCTTTATCATCCCTAATGTCTTGATCGAGAAATAGATTTTATGAAATGATTTTGATGGATTGATACATATCACTACAACAAAAATATGATAGAGGGACACTTTGCTGGAGACACTTATTATTTTGTGTCCCTAAATATATATTTAGAGACACTTAATCATTTTGATTAGAGAACTATCTAATGTTAAATACATATCTTCGCATCCAATTTATAGATTGATACTAAAAGTATGAAGATCAGATATACACAGTTTGAATTATCGTGCCATCTTTATAATTCTTAATAATTAAAAGGACTATTATGCAAATTTAAATTAATTGTTTTTAACAAGTAATCACGCACTTTCAATTCTCACTCCGGCGATGGAGTTTATCCAGCACAAAGGGCTTTCTCAAATCTCAGAAATCGACGGGTTAGTTTTTCAGAAATCGGCAGAAATCGTTTCGGCAATTCATTTCTGTTTGATTTCTATCTTCTTCTCTTAGCACAAAATTTACGTATTTTTAATGTCGGATTTTCTATGTTTCTTTTGCAGATTCCTCTACATCAATCTCTGATTTTCTCAAGATTTGATTTATGCTGATTCATGGAAGTTCATGTAATTGACCGTTTCGATTCTGATCTACTCTACCGTTGAGTCCAATGATTTCTCTAGACATCTTTGAAACTGCAAAAGGTTTTTTTCTATCTTAATTCGTTTTTCTATCTACAATAAGGGGGTTTTGGTTCTACCTGTGGAGCAGTTTAAAGAGAACAATAATGGCGGAGAAGAACAACATTCTAATGATGGCTCACTTCTCCAACAATATTATCCAGCAACACATAAGTGTCAAGGTGGGATTGGATTCTAATAATTGACTACTTGACTTTGTTAGAATGAGTTTGAATGTTGTGTTATTAATACTCCAGTTTTCCTATTTTCTGTTCAAGTAGGATCTGCATCGTTCTTTTAAGAGCTTCCTATGCCAATTTTCTTGCTCTAAATGATGTACTAGGTGACAATTTGTTTTTCCCGAGCCAAACAACCCTAAATTTACTATGACATTTATGTATTTATTCAACTTAAATTGTGACCAGCATCTCAGAAGTCTAAACTTCATTTAGTATATTGAACAACTCATCCATTTGCAACTTTATCCCACACTAAATCAATGATGCTCCAAATCTGTTGAAAGGAAAAATGGATAGGCCTTTTTAGTTGTTCTTCTGATCTTTTAATGACATATACTTGATGCTGTCAAAGGTATAATTTATGGTCTTTGAAACACGATAAGTGTTGTATCCACATTTCATGTCTTTAGATGATGGAAATTAGGTTTGAATATTAGATACAGTAAACTACACCACTTTATCAGTATAGGTATGATTTTAATTTCACTTAAATCTTTGATTTTCAATGTTTCACTCTGCAGATTTCTCTAACAATATCTGTTTTGGAACAGAGGAGGCTGTTCAGATTAACAAGATAAAGTGCTTCATAACTTCATTTCAATTTCTGACAAGATGATATTTTGATACTCATGTAATTAGTATGATTTAAGTAAAGATGATTTATAGTAGTGAAAAGCCCATTGCCACACTAGATTATTGTTCTTGCACTAAGTCTTTAGAGGGCATATAACATAAAGTAATTAAAACAAAAATACAATAGTGAACTTCATATTATTTTGAGCATTTTACTAACGTCTTGTGTTATAATGAAAATACAACAGTGAACTTCTTTCAGCCGCTTATAATCGCTGTAGAAGAGAATGAAAGTGCTCTTACATACACCCCTTAGAAATTAGGCATTCCAGCAGTCCGTTGGTTCTCCTTTTCTCATTTTATCTTGATTTCAGTATTGAAGTTTCTGTGAAGTTTCTCATTTGTACTATCATTCATCAAGTATGTTTGTTTATTGTTTAATGCTTGTGAAATCTGTGAAGTCTTGTTTAATGCTTAAGGCTTGTTTTCTATTCTTTGGAAATTGCAGGGCTGAGGAAGCACCCATGTAGCGCATGATCGTATCGAGTATCGATTAGCAATTGGGAACATATGTTTATATTTATATTGATGCTTTTCTATGATAGAAAATATTAGACATTAGGAATTAGTACTAGTTTGAAATACCTTGATTTGTTTTCAACGAATGATTATTGTTTTTGTAGGCTACAACAGTGATATAATATCAAAAGTTTAACAGTTTCCACCAGACTTAATAACAGTAAACAATCTATGGCAACAATTATCTTGTGG
This sequence comes from Pogostemon cablin, assembly GCA_023678885.1. Taxonomy (NCBI): domain Eukaryota; kingdom Viridiplantae; phylum Streptophyta; class Magnoliopsida; order Lamiales; family Lamiaceae; genus Pogostemon; species Pogostemon cablin. Next base: position 17,000,701 of record CM042960.1, read on the forward strand.
TGGGTAAAAAGGTACAACAGGATATAACAATAGCTATAAATCGTTGTTCATAGTTGATTTTAGAACAAACAATCTATAAGTCTCCAAAAGTCAATATTGAGACACTTTTTGTAACTGGTTATTATTTTAAAAAGCATTGTTAAGTGTCTCAAATATCATATGAGACACTTTTAAGTATTCTTAAAACATATTACTATTAAAATTATAATGATATTTGAGACATTTAATTTTGTTACATAATCTTTTTGGGACACATTTAAATGTAAGTATTAATATCTTTAGAGACATTTTAAAGTGTCTTGAACTTGTGTCCCAAAACTTGTACAGGATTACATGCAACACTTAATTTAAATATCCCACAAAATGTATAAGTTACTCAATATGTAATTATTGTGACACTTTTCAATGACCCTATAACTCAATTTTGTTGTAGTGCATGAAAAGTAGGAAAAAAAAAGAAATACAAAATTGTGTATTGTGCTATAATTAGAAAAATCAGAAAAATAGGAACGAACCATGTGTTTGATATGATTAGACAAATTTTTATGATTTAAGTTGTCGTATTTAAAGATACATATTTACAAAATTATTTAACTAAATGTTGTTGTCTTTATATTTGTTTAATGCAATGTATACGAGTATTCTATTGTTAATCACCAACATAAGTACAGTCGCCATTCCCGCGGGACGGCTTCAGTATTATCGTTACACCATTTAAGATAGTTTATGATATTAATAATGCATTCAACTGTTATTTAAATTTTAACACATTAAAAAAAATTAATTTAAAAACAAATTTTTTTTTTTTTATGATTTGACAGTGCTTTTATATGATCATAACTTGTCGTTCCAAACTCGCCCATATAAGTGGCGACTTCACATGATTTGTTAAATGTCCACATATTGGATATTTTGCAATATATAACAATTTAACCAACAATGTGTAGTTACACAAATCGTATTAATAACTCAGTGTTTTTATTGATAATCTTGTAATGTACATATAAGTTGGTTAATCTACTTTGACTGTCTAAGGATCTTATTTAATGGGTTATTGTTCGGGGGGCTATTGTGTAACATGTTCGATGTAGTGCTCTCGTTCAATGCTGTCCAAACCCTAAGGTTTCAAATCACGAGTATAAAAATACAAATTGTAATAATAACCAAATATTGATGAGATAAACTAAATTGTTAATTTAATTTTGAGACGATGATTTAAAAAAGTTTTTATTACCATTATTTTTTTGGAAAGAGTAATAACACTGCGGCATTAAATTGGAATTTTTTTTTTTTTGTTAGGGAAATATATGCTGGATGACCCGTTATCAACATTTAAAAATTAATTACTTCATTAGGCTATTTTGACATGAAACATCCTTATTCAATGACTAATTTGATAAAATTAAGAAACTAACTAATTTAATAAAATTAGAAACAGAGGATGACGATTCCAAGCGATGGTGACATTACTTGAATGTCCACCATAGTAAATATTTGCTATATGGCATGTCACTATATCATTATTAGCATTATTGTTATTATTATTATTATTATTTTTGTTTGTTGTTAATACTGTTATTATTTCAACATGTTCTTGTAAACAATTATGAACTTTTTTCAATTTTGCGTACAAAACATATTCCTTTAGGACATTATTCTCGTTCAATTTTTATATAGTATTTATTTTATTATAAAGTATTTCTTAATATACTCTATTCTAAATTATCAGTTAATTAGGAATATAATTCTGATAACATACAATTTTATTATTTATTTATTATTTATAATAATAAATGGGGAATTATCACAAATGCCCACTGCCATATGTACATAATCAAAACTGCCCACTTGATAGTGAAACAATCAAATTTGCCCTTTTCCTATTTTCATTCCAATTATACCCTTTACTCTTATTCTAATAATCTATTTTGCTGATTTTTAAATTATCCCTCAAATAATTCATTTATCCGTATTACCTCATCGATACCCATTTAATACCTTCATTTTACTCGAATTATCAACACATTTTTTCTTTAAAAAATAGAAATAGTACATTACGACCATATCAGGCCCAACATAATTTTGTACATTAATTAAACAACATTAATCTCGTAATTAACCAACTTAAAACAGTAAGAGTACCTTTTTCGACCGTCGATTCACCGGGTATCCGGGAGGTTTTATAGCTACTCCTCACAGCCAACCACGCGCCCCGCAGTGTGATGGTTTGATCCCGTTCCTTCAGCGGACCTCAGCACAACCCTAGTTAGTTTCCTACACCAGGTGTACAGGATGCTACTGTTTCTCGTCGGAAAGTAGGGAGATCAAGTTTGCAGAAAAATGGAAGGTTGCATGTGGGCAGTAGCCCAAGATTATTTATTTATTGAATGGAAATATTATTACACACTCATATTACCTAAACAAGAGGAGAAAACTCCTCTAGCTACCTATGGTAACTGAAACAGGAACACTCATACAAGGAAAGAAAACTACAATGTTTATTAAATGAGAGAAAACGGAGGGTGATGATCGATGCCTTTTGCTTTCTCAGCTCTGCTATTTATAGAGGCTTTCGGATGTGAAATCCAGATTTCAATGCCTCTTTATACTTTTGCTGACATCACTGTTTACATCATTGTGCTGACGTCACTGCTTGCATTATTCCCATTGGATTCTAACTTTAGCAGCTGACTGGTCCCCATCTCTCCCTTAGATGCCCTTATCTGGTCCATCCCTCTTTTGGCTTTTGCAGGAATTACATGGCTTTACCTCTTCAAAAAAGTCATCTGACTCTTACTTTTTTTAATAGTCATTTATCTTTTTTGGTGCCTTATGATTCTCCTGGCTCTTGGATAATTTGAAGAGATTTTACCCTCTTCTTTCCTCGGGTCTCTTTTGCTGGAGGTGGTTCAGGAACTCTGATCATCCCTATGCCTAACCTTATTCTTTTTTCAAACTCTAGTTCTGTTTGGGTGGAACAACTTGTGCATATTTTGTTTCTCCATTGCCCAAAATGGGCCATGTTACAATATCTCCGATGAGTTTGTTTACTCACCGGAACCCTGTTTTTCCAAAGAAGGTCTTGTTTTACTTGAAAGGCCTTTTTCGCAAATACTGTCTTCTTTCCTGTTAAGGTACTCAACAGAAAAAACTCATTCAAAGACTTGTGCTCGAACTTGAGTAGGAACTTCACTTCCACCATTTCTTTAATGCAGGCGTACAAACTCCTCGCTCTACGCGTAGAGATTTGCTCTTCAGAAAATATAAAAACCAAGACTGGTTTCTTCCCAGAAGACTTCTTGATCCTATTTGATGACGAGACATAGGGTCTTCTTAGCTTGATGAAATAGAAGGCCTCATGGTTGCTTTTCCCTACTGGTTCTGGAGCCGTACTGATGAAGTAAAGCTCCAATATATCGCCTCTGGATAGAGTTGCGTTATTTTTTCATGCATTAAAAACTATTTTTCCTAGCAATTCTGGCATTTTTGAAAGCTCTGGGAAGCTTGGTGCAACAGTATATATTGAAGCTAGCGCTCCAAAATCATACCATTGCTTTACATCATTTGGATTTGATCTTTCTCGCGTCCAAACTCGGGGATATTCCCCAGCTATATTCGCCCGATATTTCTTTGGTCGGATTCCTTGTTTAGTGTTTAATTTCTCCCAGCTAGCTTGGTATTCCTACCAATAAGAGAAATCAGCTAAGTTAATACCAACCTTAGAAGTGTCTGTCATTGGCCTAAGGTTTATCTTTCCCTCTATGACCCCAGAGGTGATGGGTTGTCTCGTAGACCCTAAATATGACTCTAGGGCCTCGATTTTTCTAGAACCGATTCCTCTTTTGGAGGTTCTAATCTGGGACTTGTGCTAATGGTATTTGAATCCCTTGCTTCGGGTTTAGAGCCCCGTTCTTGAGTACTCTCCTTTTGTCAATTGCTATTGCTATCAACAGCCCGGAGGAGTGGCTCTCGTAATGACTCGAATAGACTCGCATTATTGCGAATGCAATCTCGTATGAGATTAGACACTTTGGTTTAATATTTCTCTTGTATTCTTCCAGCACGCTTTGCGTTGAGTGCCAGATTCTCGAATTCCCTTTGGAGCAACTCCAGGTTGTCCATCAGGTGCCTTGAAATAGTTAGGATGGAGTCTATTTCAGCTCCCTCCATCTCTCGTTAGGAAATCTGCCAAAACATTATCAAAAGATTTAATAATAACAATATAAAAATCATAATATTGACATTCTGCTTGTCATCTTAAAAGTCTAGCCTTTTCTGGTTTAGATTCAATTTTTTTATTTTTTAAAAAGGCTTTGACGCTTGTGTTATCAATTTTGAGGATAAATTTCTTCGCGAGAAGAAATAGCGGCAATTTTTTGAACGCCTTTCTAACCGCAAAGAACTCCTTTTCGTTGATGTTCAACCTCTTTACTTCATTCTCCGCAAAGAGTCTGCTACAGTATCTGCACGACACTTCTCCTTCAGGTGTGGACTTAGTTAGGACCGTCTATCCACCAATAGTCACTAGCATCTGTGTAGAGTACCAGTTCATCCTCGTCATTTAGTATAGCTAACTTGGGGAGCTTCTTACAAATCTCCTTTAGTTGTTTAACCATTACTCGGTGTGATTCTTCCCATTTGAACTCAGCATCCTTTTTCAACAGAGGACTTAACACCTTCCTGTATTGCGTTAGATTGTTGATGAACATTCCAGCAAAGTTGACAACTCCTAAGAAGCTCTGGAGTTGCTTCTTGTCCTTGAAATCTTCAGGAAATGCTTGAAACTTTTCTAAAATGTGTGGTTGTAGAATAATTCCAGACTCATCGATCTCGACTCCAAGAAACTCGATCTGTCTTATTGCAATTACTGTTCTCTTTTCAGAAAGCACCAATCCTTTCTTGTGACATACTTCATAAAAGACTTCCAGATGCGCCAAATGTTCTTTCATGTTTTTTGAGGCTATGAGGATATCATCCACATAAACAAACATGAATGAGAAATAATCTTTGAAAAGATTATCCATCTTCCTTTGGTATATCTGGGGTGTGTTCGCCAAGCCCATAGGCATGACATTCCAGATATAATGGTCTTGTGGTGTGGAGAAGGCTGTGAACTTCTTGCTTTCTTCTTCCATCATAATCTGGTAGAACCTAGATTTGCAATTGAACTTTGAGAATACCTTGGCATTCTTGATATAGTTGACCAAGTGTTCCCTACTTGGTATGTAGTATCCATCGAATTCCAAGATGTTGTTGATCCCTTTGTAGTTGATCACAAGTCTCGGCTTTCCCCGTTTGACTTCTCCATGATTTCGAACCAGAAATCCTGGACTGCTGTACGGAGATACTCTTGGTGATATCAACTTAAGTTTTAGATGTTCCTTAAGTATTAGCTGCATATCCTTTCGATCCTCTTGGTTCATCAGGATAGGCTTGTATCTCACGAACTCATGCTTCTTTCCTTCTTTTACTTTGAGTGAAGCTTTGAGCTCATTTTTACCTTGTACTCCGATATCATGAAAATATATTGTTGGAGTCTTTACCTTGTAACATGGGGTATGATCCGCTCTTCCAATCATGATCTCCGCGTGCTTGATTCCTCTGTTAAGGATTAGCACCCTTTGTGAGAAATCTTTTCCTAGTACTGTTGGCAATTCTTCACTTGAATATTTAGGAAAGACTCCTTCATTTGTTATGCAGATGTCGGCTCCTGAATCAATGTATGCCGCAAAATACTCTGCACGATGCTCCTTATATATCATCACGACAGTGATATATATTGAGAACGGACTTGTGGCCATGGGTGGATCAGAGCTTATAACCCTGAGCCTCTATTGGTAAACTTTGTATGTTTTTCCTTTAACCGTAAATTTGATTCCATCTTGTAATCTCTCCCAAGGTTTGTGATCCTCTAGAAATTCCAGTCCTAGCACTAGTTGTTCTGGGAATCTTCCTTTTACTCCTTCAATTACCAGCTCAAGTTCTCCGAGTTTGAGCTGTCCTTGATATCTCCCAGTTGTTGGCAGTTGAAGATAATATAAGACATCATAAGGAATAGAGTTTTTCCTTTTTATAATGTCGAATATTACTTCGACTCCTCTCCATCCTTCTGGGCATTTAAGTTCACCTTTAGTTGTGAACTTCTCTGGTTCCTGGACTATCTCCACGATCAGTTTCTTTCCCCATTTTCACTGATCATTCTATATTCTTGGAAAGAAATCCTTCTTTGGTCGAATTTGAGGCTATCTTGTCTGCTCCAAACTGGTTTGTCCCTAATCCACAAATCCATGTCGTGGATTGGTGGTAATTCCATTATTTCTGACTTAGTTGCACATGCAACCCTCTCGAACACCTCTGATATCTCAATATACTCCTTCATTTGGAATAGATCCGAATGATGGGTGTTGGACAAAGCATACGAGATACTGTAGGTAATAAAGTAAGGCCCATTCCCTTCTTTTATCAGATCTTTGTTCTTGAAATCTTGATGAAGGGTGAGTTCCTTACTAAAGTTTTTATCTACCAGATTGTAGGCAATCCTTGAGTATATGTAGGATGCCACTTTACCTGCGTATAGGTTCCCTGATATTCCTCCCAAGCAAGCCTCTTTTGTATAATTGATCATCTTATCAAAGATTGCAATATGGATTGGTGTATCGATACCTTCTTTGAAAGTTGCTTTGATAAGGATCCGGATTGCTCCGATATGGATCCAAGACATAGTCTTAGCCATTTCTTCTTTGAGTTTACTTAGCTCCCTTTTGATTTCATCAACAGGGTCTAGTTGCATTTCCATCACGTTATTCGTGAGCTTCATTGGGATGACAATCTCCCATTCGGTCACCTTGTATATGATGTTATGCTTTCTTTTTTTAAAGCTGAGAAACCGCTCTAGTCGTCCCACGGTAAATTCGTTGTATAGATTGAGTTTTGGATCCTCCTTTATAATTCTCATTAAAGTCCTATGAGAAATGGATGTCTGGAAAAAGAATCCAGACATGTCCTCTTGAATCTCCAGTCTAAAGTTTTCTTCTTCACTCCGACTCATCTTCAGAGGATTCATCCTGACAGAAGAACTCTTCTTCATAGATACTTTCGTCTGGGTGTATATCTTCGAACTGATATACCTGTACTAGATCTTGGAAGTAAACAGCTTCCTTCATTTTTGGAGTTGTCTCGAACTGTAGAACTCTCCGCTTCTGGTTCTCTGGACAATCGGGTGAGATATGCCCTCTTGCTCCACATGTGTAGCAGTTGCAATCCTTGAATCTTTCATTGACTCGTGTGGCCGCTCTTAGGAATGTCTTTCTTGTGGGAGTTCTTCCTGTACCCCTCTGGTTTGACCCTGAGGATGATGCTTGACTTCTTGAACTCCATCTTGATGGTTCAGATCTCTGCCCTGATTTATAGCTTCAAGCCTTCTGCTTAGACCACAAGGATCCTAGTCTTCTGGACTTCCATCCTCCGCTCTTTTGTTTGTAAGGATGATTTTCTTCACCCTTTTCTGCTTTCTTGGACTTCTTCCAATGATAGTTGGAAGATCGTTGCTCTCGCAACATAAGGGTACAGTCTTGTTGATCCCCTTATTCTCTTGTAGTTCTTGTGTAGTGATGCTTGATGAAACCACTCTGCAATCTTGGCTTTGAGGAAAGACATCCTTCTTGCTATTGAATCTAGCTCGCATGGTTCATATTCTTTGATCAGCATTTATCTCCATGGGCTTAGTATCTTTGCAAAGAACAGGTGGAATGCTTCTTCCTCCTTAATCTTTGATTTCCATCTATACTCTGTGAAGAGTTTGATGTACTCATTTACGCTACAGATGTCAAGTAGCTATAGGCTGTATAAGGCATTCATATACTTCTTCTTCTTTTCTTCTTCCATTCCTTCGAAGTAACCTACTCCGATGAAGTGGATCTTGGATATCTATGCCATACGATCGACAATATTGCCTAGATCTTCGCCTTCCATGGCCTCCTTTTTTACTTTGTCTGAGAGTACCTCCCAGACACATTTTACTGATCCTTCCAGGCTCAAGATTAGGAATCTTATGAACCCTTCTTTGTCCAGCTCTAGTGCGCCTCCTGCAATCTTTATTGCATTTGTCCACTCATCGATCAAGGTCTCTCTGTTTTTGAAGTCTAGAGTATCGAGGTTTAGGATCAGCCCGTATGGTTATTGGTTCAAGGTGAGACCAACCATATGGGTTGTTGTGTAAATTAGATCCTCGAACTCGGCTTGCTCCAGTTGACATTCCAATCGCCTTCATTTTAAAATTTCCTTGGGTTTGGGATGTCTCTTCTCGTCTTGCTTCATGGACTCCATGTGATCCAGAAGTTCCTTCATTTTGGCTCGGATCCTGTCGGGTCTAAGGAGCCAGAGATTGTTGTTGAGAGTTCGAAGATTCTCCAACATTCATTTTTAGATCTACGATATTTAGTCCTTGGAAAGACTCTTATAGATCTTGTAGATCCTCAAGATTCAATATTTCCATCCAAAGATGTGGATTCTCCTCGAAGGATAGCGATCATCTTTTCACTCTCCGTCTTCGGCCTTGTGACCTCCGTTGTCTTCCCCTTTTGATGTAAAAGGGGTTCTATTCCGAAGGTTAGTGGTAACCTTCCTCCTGGCCTTTTTCCTGTCACCTTGGTTTCCAAGGACTTTCTTGCTCTATCAACTTCTTGATAAGGTCGAGTTGTTTGTTCTACAACGTCTTCACGTTATCCATCTTGAGGCTGAACTCAAACATCGTCTTGGACATGCTCTGGCAATATTCTCCAAAGAATCTCACCGTATTCTGTAATTATCTAAGATCTGGGTTCATCTTAGAGTTATTTGCCTCTATTTCTTTCCACTCTGTCATCCTGACCAATGTGAAAAGTGATAAGTCTAGCAGATTTCTCTTGGACCCTGGTTAGGTCGTCTTCTCCATTGTTCATGTCTGGGGACACGTCCATGGATTTTGGTGAAACTTCGGAGTTCCACTATGTTTCTGGATACTTTTTGGGAGTATCTTATCTCCATCCGGCGACCTTCCTCCAGATGTTCTTCCATGGTGTGGTTGGCATGGGCATCCGCCAGTTTCCACCTTCGATCGAGACTATCCTAAAATCGATCGGCGTCCTCGTATTCTTTTTTAGCATATTATCTACACAAAACATTATAATATTATCGTATAGAGCTGCTTGTTTTATCATATCCAACAGGCTAGAAGTCCTTGTTGCTTCAGCTTTGAATAGGGCTAATAGTCCTGTCATTCTCGGGTGTTGAACTTTCGTTCAGATCTATATTTCTTAAAACTCTCCTCTCATTAAGTGATATAAGTTAACAATAAATTTCCATTCATAAATCAATAGACATAGAGCTCCGATACCATTTTGAAAGCGTGAAATTGTGATGAAATTTGAGTAAAGTTTTCATAAATAATTAAGGGTACTTTGGTCCATTGGGATACCAATCGGGTATTTTAATATAATTATTTGTTGGGTGACACTAAAAATTATTTAAATATAAATCTTAAAATAATGGTCAAAGGGCAGAATAGTCCATGAACATAAAATGTGGGCAGATTTGTAACATTTTGTTCGAGGTGGGCATTTTTTATTATTGTGTATTGATATTAGGCAATAGGCCCTATTTCGTCTAATAAATACACATTGCAGATGCAAAAATCTTGTGCTGATGTGATGTAAAAAGGAAGTAATGCCTTTATATTAACTACTATTGGTACATATCACATGATAGCCACCTGATAACATTAATTACATAGTACATCAACAGCTGAGATTTAACCATAAGCTGTGTCCCCTAGGTTAGAATACTGTTCTGAACAGAAAGACGCACATGCCCCAAAGCATCACAGTCCTGTACATCCCATATTTAGTATTATGATGTAGTACTGGATAATTGGGAAGCATAAGAGCCATCATATAGTGAGTCTATGGAGTCCGAAAGTTTTCCAGCAAGACACAGGCCATTACAAAAATAGGATTCATCGTTCAGTGTTTAAAAAAATTAATAGAGAATGGTGTAGACGTAAAAGATGCGAGAGTGATGCACAGATGGGTCGCGGTGCAAACCCATCTTATGAATAGTAGATTTAGTCTTCGAATTAGCCCTATTGACATTGTTGCACTGATTGAGAATTTCGTTGAACGGTATTGGGAGTTTTTCTTCTTCATAAGCATCCCTGGTGTGATCTACGATAAAGAGGAGGGGATGATTACAGTCGATGATAATCACCCATTCTCAATGGAGGTGTATAACCCGTATGGATTGTGATTGATTGCGCTGGAGTTTTAAATACCTGTTCCAAAATATTGGGTCACCGAAAAGTATTAACATAGACTGTAGGGCATATTTCACATGGTTTAGAGTTTAGGACTTCAAATTTGTTGAATTGTTGCATTCTTAATTTGAATATTAATCGCCTTTTAATATATAACAATGCAACTGTTTTCATTATTTCGTTTTAGGAAGATTTATACATAGCCATTTAGAATTGTGCTACCCTGATCTGCAAACGCTCACATAAAACTCTGTATTCAATACCCATATTTCATAACCCAAGTTATTTTATTAGGTAGCAACTAACTCACACCGCAAAGTATTCATTCAAGCATGCAAAGTAAAAGCCGACTACAAAAATAATCGTCCTTCAACACAATCTCATATAACTGAGTAGCAACCAGTAACAAGGATGTGTTACCTATTTGGAGAGTACTGGATTATCACCAACAATTAAGAAGAGCAATGCAACAAAACAATTATAACTCAGAATAGCATCAACAAAATAGAACCATACCATTGTCAATATAATTCTGCAAGCTATAAAATTGTGAGGGGCTTGTTGATTTAGTCAATATTATCACTAAACAGATACAATTTCATGTTTACCAGAACAAAAAAAATCAATGCAGAGTATATTCAGTGCCAAACTTTTTGTAGTATACGGCTGACCCAATATATATTGGTTAAAGGAACTTGTGAAGCGATGTCTCTATTTCTTTTGCAATCTTCTTCCCGATTGCACAAGCAATTCCCTTAACTCTAGCCTCATCCCAACTAATTTTTTTACCAACCATCACCAACAACTTTTTATTGTCAGACTCTAATGCAGTCATCCTTATGAAAACCTCCTCAAGGCCACTGGATACATAGTGTAATTGTAATCTAAGAAACTCAACGTCTTCGTATGACACGGGGAGTGGTGGTTGACCCTGATGCATAACAGTGGCATTTTGAGTCTCAGCGGGGATGGTACTATTCTCAAGCATATCATCAGCACCTTGGTGCGTTCCCAGACATCCTCTTTACCCTCAGGTGCTAAATCCCACGACTCCAGGGGCACATCCGGGCGTGCACTGCTCCTAACAACATCCAATGCAGGAGACTGCTTACTTTGATTTGGTTCAGGGCACATGAAATTCGAAACTCCCAACACCACACTACCAATCATCGTGTGCACTGGACTTTCCTTTCCAACGAACATGTCCACCAATGGCATGGACCCTGTAACATCCAAGCTATCTGTCATTGGTGCATCGTTCTCTGCTGCATTTTCGCCTCTATCCTTCTCAGTTGTGATCTCGCAAAGTGGTATTGACACACCGTTAAAGATTACATCTTTATGTCTGGCATCGACATCCCCGGTCTTCTTCACTTTCTCCCCCGTCAAGGGCACTTTTGATTCGGCACCAGACACTAAGCTATGATTGATCCATCCTACAGCTCCCTTACTTCAAATGAGTGTACGATGTAGAGTATGTCATCAAGAGGATTCAAAACTTTGGAAGTATAAAGGTCCTTACACATTGGATCAGTGCACGTAGTAGCCAAACAATCAAGTGAATCTTGGTTATCATCATTTACATCAGTTGCCTCTGTTATAGTAATCCTTTGAGTGTTTTCCAGTGTCGCATCCATTTGGACCAAGCCGATACTCTCAGATGTCACATGAACAACCAATGCTTGTTGGGTCCCAATGCATTCTAGAGAAGCCTATTTAGGATTTCTTCTAAGCGTCTCAGAATCATATTCATCAATGGGTGATATTTATAAATTAAATCAACAAAATCGGTGAGTTGGGAAATAGTGTTGTTGATTGTAGAAGGAATTCGTGTCCTATTAAATAGGTTGATGAAGTTCCCTTGAGGAGCTCATTAGGATTATCATGTAAACCCTGCAGGTGGATTTATTCCGGCATGATAACAAGGTTGAGTGGTACTACTCTCGGATGAGATATTAATTAATGAAGTTGTTAGTAACTTAATTAATTAATGGGCATCGATAACTTAAACACGGGGAGACTAACAGACTTATAATAAGAATGAGCCCATAACGTAATATGAGATTATAGCGGAAGTGCAGTAATAATATTTAAGTGGACTTTATTATTATTATTATTGGACTTAAGTATAAGTTTTTGGCTAAACTTGGATACTTAAGCCCGATAGAGCCCCGACTCTAATTTCTCCTCCTGGTTCCTATTGTAGCCCATATATAAGTCATCTCAACTATTCGAAAACCCTAACTGATCGCCTAATACACGTGAGGAAAGGGAGAGGAAGCATATTAAGAGTGTCTTGAAGATCGTCGCTCACATGACGTCAAGACTAGACTTGGGAATACAGCAGAAGATCAAGAGGTTATTTTCTGCAGCTTTTCTTCTTCAACATACCCTGGTGATAGGTAATACAATTTTATATTCTTACTTCCACTGTTATAGAATCATATGGAACCCTAACGGTTCACGTTAACTAAATGATCGAACGCCAACAAATTTGATCTTGAAGGCCTTGGCAAGTGGTTCTTTACTCTCATTCACTTCTGAATTGATGATCGCGTTAGCCTTAGTAGATAAAACATTGGAAGTTATTGATACTTTGTCGTTTGAGGATGATGATGTGGAGTCATGCACCACTCTAGTAATATTAGTCCAAGGCTTCTTCCAAGACCAAAGCTTAGCAGGACTCGGATCATCCCTAATGCGCTTGCTGCTGCCAAGACCAAGGCTTAGCAAGACTCGGATCATCCTTGTGTCAGAGGGAGTGCCTGTGCTTGCCGTCTTTGATTTGCGCAAGTTAGCCGCACCCATCCTCCTTGACTTTGTTATCGCCATACCTTTCTTTAGGGATATACCATGCTCTCGAAGGAAGATATTTATTGTATTTCCATATCTCCTGTTCTGAGACCTCTTTCTAACTTCTTCGAGCAATCTATCGTATAGGAAACTACTCTAGTTTATATCAACGCATTTGATGATGGCCATCATCAAATTCCACCTATCCTTGCTTCCCTTATCGTGGCCTCCAATCCTCCCATCTACTTTCTTTGTGATTATATCATACAGTGCAACATATTCATCCTTTAAATCCCTATGCCCCATTTGGAATATCCAGGGAACTCGTTAGTGCTTTCACAGTGCGCACAGCTTGCCAGTCTTCTTCAACACTGCTTTGGAAATTCAATCCTCTAAACACACTCTTCGCATGATATCGTCGAATACTTCGTTAGAGCTGTTGGTGACACACAATGCCCTTGTCATCTACCTTTACACAAAATTTCGTTGCCTCCGCCGGAATGTCTTTAGGCGCACTGTCATAGAACTTCACTGTAAGTGATTCATCGTACATCAAGGGATCTTGAGCGATTAGATCCCCTATTATTGTCTGCCGCAATTTGTCCAAGACCACTCGCATGCTATTTGGATGTGCCGCCTTATTGATGATTTCCTGGAAAGATATCACCAGACCAGACTTCACGATGGTTTTATTTACATCATGTGGAGACAATGAATGAGAAGCATTGAATTTTTCATTGATGCTGTAACTCGTTTGTTGATTCTACTGTTGCGTATTCAGAGAGAAATCTAAGCAGTGACGCAATTTGGGAATTAGGGTTCTGAATTAGATGCGGTGGCTAGGGATAAATAATTCGAATAGATTAATTTGACCGATCACCTTTGTGACAGGTGGCATTTGAGAGTCATTCTCATCCCGCCTAAATTAGAGGGTGTTAGATTTGAAATATACATGGGAAATCAGGCCTAACCCACTGGCCACATTCTAAGTTGGGTTAACAGCTCACATGAAAACCATGAGTTGGCTCATCAGCATACACGCAACCCTAAATGACAGCTGAATTGATTAACCACTCCGCAGTCATCGTGATAGTTGAGAGTCTTTGTCCCACTAATGACGAATAATTAAATATTATATGTATATATAAATAATATGAGTTTTAATAATTTAATATTTAAAATGTTCAAAATAGTTAATAAAAAAAATAAGTTTTAATATATTATTACATTTAATATATTCAGTAAATAAATAAATAAATTATTTTATCTCAATAAAAGTTAAAAAAAGAGCGATGCTCAACTATTAATTAAAGGGTAGGTCTTGCGTGAGATCGTCTCATGTGAGACCATTTTTCATTTTTTAAAATAATTATCACTTTCGTTATAAAACGTTATTACTTTCGCTATAAAATGTTTTCACTTTTTATTTATACTATATATTATTCATGAAATAGTATCATCACTTTTTATTAATTTATTATCACTTTTCTGTATAAAAGTTGTCACTTTCGGGCCGTCTTACGTAAGCCCTTACGTGAGACGTTCTCACACAAGTCTTTTCCTTAATTAAATTATTACTAATAATAAGTAAGTTTAATATTTTTATGATAAGAAAATTATTTCTATTATAACACATCGCTTCCTTTTTTATAGCTTTATATATTTCAAGGCCCTTAATTAATAGAATGAATAATTCAGACCCAATAAATAGTTTACTCATTTTTCAGGCTTTAGATATTTATAATATTTCAATTATGACATGTTGCTTCCTTTTATTTTAATAAAATGTTCAGCTTTTTAACACGAATGTGAAAGGTACATTCAATAGTAATGTAATACGGAAAAATAAAATGTGTACATTTAATAATACTCCCTCTATCCGAAGTTATATTTCAAAATTTTCTTTTTTGTTTGTTTTACATTAAACTTCACAATGTACTACTATCTCCGAAAACACAAACGTACTATATAATTTATTTATTATTTTAAAATATTACATTACCCTGTAAAAAGTTAATAAAGTAGATAAAAGAATTTTTTTTAACTACAATAACTATGAAGATTGGGTTGAGACATGGAGTATAAAGTTATAATAATATATTTTTATAATATATTTTAAAAATAAAAACATAAAATATAGTAGAACCCGTGTCGTACATGGGAGACAAAACTAGTTAAATAGTAATAACAAATTAATATATATATATATATATATATATATATATATATATATATATATATATATTTAAAAAACGATAGTATTTGAGTTAGAATTATTTTAAAATTATAATTGTTTTATCCGTCCACGGGAGCTAATGCACGATTCGGCAATCTAGGAAGTTTTTACAAAATGACTTCTGATGCAATGGTCTGTGATAAAACAATGGCTTATAGTGTAATTGAGGTTTATTACTTCCTCCGTATCCTTGATGAGTGTACACGTGCTGTTTGCACATGGATTAAGTAGTATAATATTTTAAAGTATAATGGATTGTTGACAATAATATTTTATTGTGTAGTGGGTAGTTTTAATTGTTTTGAGTTTGAGCACATAGTGAGTTAAGTATAATATTATTATTTTGTGTGTTACATCAACCTAAAAAGGAGATGATACTTTGTATTGACACGAACAAATAATACCAAAATGGACAATTATTAGAGGATGGAGGGAGTGTATTATATCAACTCCGCCTATGCTATTAAAATTCTATTAATTATGGGTGTCTAGATATAACGTGTTACTGGCAAATGGAATGCACATAAATCAATTAATTTATCTACAATGGGACTGCACACAACAACAACTAAACCCCACACTATGCCTTCAATAAAAATGGGTAAGCGAGTATGGTATTCGATTTTTTTAGAAAATCCATACACTACTGTTAATCTTAACTTTTCTATGTGGGTGCGGTTACTACGTTGACCTTAAACACCTGAACAACACCTTAAGCCATATCATCATGGAATAGTTTACCGTACATAAATACTCCCTCCATTCCATCCAAATAGTCATTTTTTTCCATTTTGGGCGTCTCACCCAAAGAGTCCTCTCATTTTTTACACACATGAGACCCATCACACCCACTAATAAAAATTAAAATATGGGGCTCACCCTCCCACTAATACAACTACTCATTACACATTAAATAATAATACTTCTTAATCCACGTTCAAAAAATAATTAGCTACCCTTTGGGTGGGACGGAAGGAGTATATACAACTTTTCTGCTACGATCACCAAACTAAATATGTATTGGAATGTAAACTTGATGACATATACAATTGGGTGCAGACAATGCGTTTTCACTAATTATTCAGTTCAGATTCTCCTAAACTATTGTTAATTATTATTAAGAATAACAACACACCCAATACATATACACATGTTCACGGCCTGCTATTGATTGAGTAGAGGACATTCATAATCTTAAATTCATAACATCCAAAATAAAAGCCCTACGATTGATGACAACTTCAAAAGACGAAACAATAATGACACAGTCAGTGTGCCAAAGGTATGACCAGCGCATTTAGACTTTATTAGTTTAAGCTTATTCAATAACATTGTTTGTTAATGAAATACGGAAATAAAAACAAATAATAATCTATTAAAATTGCAACATTATAAAGCCTAAACCATATTCCTTTATTTTATGGAAAATAAATGAAACCAATCAATAATTTTTGATAAAAAAATTAAAATAAATAAATGACATATCAGATAGACCATTCCAATTCGATATGTACATTAGTAGGTGATGTGATGAAAAAAATCTAAATAATTGATAAACACCTGACTAATTGCCGTAAACTCCCCCACACCGCACCCCCCTCCAAAAAAAAAATCCTGATTTTAGAGCCCGCCCCCAATCGACAAACATTTGAAAACAAGTTTTGCCCTAGGAAAATTTGTCAAAATCTAAATCGCCGCCTGAAAAGTCATTTGACATAGGGGAAACAGATTGCATTCCGATCTAACTCAATCAATACTTCTACACCAGATCCGGCAATAACAACCCCAAGTTATGCACTCAAGTGGGAGAGACTCCGACCTGAAGAAAAACAGAGACTGTCTAAGTGGATGGATACAAGAGTGCGGTGCTAGTGGGATAATATGAAGGACCTCATGCCATCTTTGACCGCTGAAAAGAAGTGGGGTATTAAGTTACTTTCAGTAGATAAGGCGGCATATATGTTGATCAGTCACGCATATATCCGCCACATGGGCGTAAGTGGGGAGACGATAGCCACTGGAACTGCTGAAGTAAATCCAGAAATCAATCAATTGAAGAACAATACTGTCATGTGCGCCGGAAACGTACCTGAGAGTGGAGGGATCCAATCATCTTAGGTGTTTGCATCGAACAGAACATGGCAAATGTGGATGAGGTTGTTATGGGGATCAGGAATTTAGCGGACATGGCTGCCCAGTCGGCGATGCTGGGGTGCTTGTCGGAGGACATTATAGGTCATCTTGTAGATGGCGGCGACCGCAATGAGGACAAAGAGGATGAAATTAGTACAGTAAAACTGACACACAAATCGATCAGGGGAGGCGGTCCAGATTTGGACCAAATTCCCTGATGAGAGTGAGAATTCACGTATTTTAAACTCTGATTTATATGGAAATTGAGTACAATTTGGTCTTAAATCGAGGCAAATCGGGATGTATATGGAAAAACCACGAATCAAATGTTACTGAGGTTGTTTGATCATAATTATACATGAAAAAAGTCAGAAGTGCTCAAAATTTGAAAACACGATTTTTGAGGCACCGCTCGACCAGAAGAGGTGCCACTCGACCAAGACTTTTTGGTCGGAAAACATTAGATTTGGTCTAGCAAGACACCGGAGAAGTTTCAACTTACAGATATGCCACTCGACCGTTGCTCGACCAAGGACGACCTTGCTCGACGAAGATCATTCTGGTCGAGCAAGAACACATCAGTTCTGAATCGTTGGGATTTCACTTCCATTACGTGTATGTGCGTATTTTCCATGAAAAATCTCAGTAAAGGTCCATAAGGAGAGTTTACAAATTTAAAAGGGGATACAAATCACATTAAGAAGAGAGTTAGATTCCACATCCATCCTACTCCACATGAAACCATAACTCCATCCGCAGGAGCTATAAAGAGAGATTTGTGCAACGAATCAAGTGAGAACGAAGTGAAGATTCAAGACGGAGATAGACATGACGACGCCCACATTTAGGATTTATTTCGCATCTTAATTTATCTTATAATTTTTAAGACTATGGGAAAAATCTATCCAATCAGCATGAACATTCTTCAAAGCGTCATGGGCTAGAACTGCTTCGGTAGTTCTAGGGTTTATGAAGGTCTTACTAGTTAATTGAACTTCCATGTGTATACTCCGGATAACACTACTTGTAGTTTATTTTATACTCCCTCTGTCCCACAACAAGAAGTTCATTTTAACATTTTTGTCCGTTCCCAACACAAGAGGTGCATTTCCCTTTTCAGTAAATGAGACTCACACAAAACCATTAATATATTTCTACGGGACCCACACCCCATACTAATACATCTACCCACTATACATTTAAATATTATTTCTCTCACCTCATCTACCCTCAACTACCCATTAAATATTATGTACCTTAATCTACGTGCAAAAAAGTTTCTCCACCCTTGTTGGTGGAACGGAGGGAGTATATGACTACGTTTTTAATCCATATTTAGAGTCGTTTTGTGCATCTTCAACTATTATATAGAATCTGAATATATATATCTTGGTAGTTGATTGAGCGCGTTCACTGCTGAACAGGATTCCACGTTATGATTCTAAGTGAAGGGACTCAGAAACTTCATTAGAACTATCATACATGAATATTTATTAATTGAATTGAATTCAGGTAAGTAAGTAGGATAAAGAGGATAATTTAATAGTACCTATAAAGGGAGATCATATCTGGTTAGAGAATTTAGTGCACGAGAAATAATTGATACTGATTTTACCTAGAAAGAGGGGTGAAATTGTGTTCTTGCTCCTAGGTGATTGATTGATCGTGTATAGTCGGGATGATCAATTAAAGAATTTATCAAATCACAGGGAGGAAGGTACTAGAGTTTAAGCGATCTCAAGTTTATCATGATTTTATAAGGACGACGGAATGGGAGGAGGATAAGCGTGCAAATGAATGCACTTAAACTAATGCAAGAAATGAGATAAAAGCAAAGATAAATGATAGGTTCCAAATGATGCAAGGATGAGATTAACAACAATCATGGCATAAATAACAAAAGAATCATACAATTAATTCTAATCTCTCATGGACATGGCATAGAAGCGATCACTAATTCCACCTAAACTCTCTCTCGAGATGGATAGGGTGTAGGCCCTCAATAAGGCTCCCAAAAGCACATAGGATCGAGACCAAAGTAAACACTTCCCACTTGTTACTAATTACACTACGAGTTCCCTAATGAGATAATAAATCATAGGAAATATACCTTTTAAGGTACTATGAATTCACTAATAGCTTGAGTCTCCTCACCTAATCAACTAATCTCTGGATTAAGCTAATTAATTATTCTATCAAAGAGTTCTAAATTTAGAAGGATATCTCTATCTCATTCCAAATTAATGCACATGATGTGTATGATGAAATGATTCATTGAACTATCCTAAACAAATAATTGATTTCTCAATCTCATCACATGCCTATGACAATTAATCACACATATCATCATATATGTCAATCAATCAACATTCAATGATAGAAATATACAAAGCCCACTTAAGATTAAAATCAAATTGTATAAAACTAAATTATCCAACATCAGTCATGGAGTTAATCTCACAAAGGAGATTAGACTATCATAGTCTTAGAGAAATCAACATAGACAATTGAATATACAAATCCCATGACAAATCTATAAAGAATTTCACAAAAATTTGAATTAGATTCCCCCTTTGAAGTCCTTCAATGGAGATCTCCTTCTTCTTCTTGCAATCTTCACTCTCCCTTACTTCCTTAATCACTTGGATGGTGGATTTGATGGAGGATATGAAGTGTGGATGGATGGATGAAGATGATGGCATAAAATGGAGGAAATGGTGTGTGATCTAGGTGTAGGAGTGAAACCCTTCAAAAATTCTCATCAAATATTGAAGTATTGGGTATTTATACTCCTGGGGAAGATTCTAGAAGGATTCTGATATTTTTCTGCAACACGGCCACAGGGTGGCCGTGTAGGCATTTTAGATGTCGGAACACGACCAAGGCTTATAGGGCCGTGTTGCGCAATATGGCCGGCCGTGTTGGTGCAACCCCTGTTTTATAATATTGTTTCGGCTCGTTCTCCTTCGTTTCAACTCTGAATTGAGATCTACTCTTTCCTACGTCTTCCTTTTTGCATCTAGGATCTACTTTTTCCTGAAAATCATACGTTTAAGCTCATTCACACACATCTCCATAAAAACACAAAACACAATCAAAATACATATAAATACGGATAAAATAATACGAAAACGGATATAAAAAGACACTAACATCTAGGTAAAAATATCACTCATCATACCCCAAACTTAAAGTTTTGTGTATCCCCAAACAACGAAAATGATAAACCAAGGGGTGAGATTTTCACCTAGGAAAAAACTAAATGAACATAAATAATAACACATCAATAGCAATAAGAATTACAAATTATGCTAAGTCATCCTACAACATTAAATTCATGACATGAGGAATTAACAAATTCAATCAAAAGAGAATAAAGTTGTAATATAGTCCCTTTTTGGTCCAAGCTTCACATAGGTTATCAATTTCACTCAACACTCTTTTAAGTAGGGTAAATCAACACTCATCAATCGATTGGCTTGACTCACTATAGACTTGCTCGTGGACTACATTCACAAACCACCAAAGTTTTAATCAATGATCAAAAAGGTCTTTCATTAAGGATGTAATGATAGACTCTTTGATGGTATAGGAAAAATTTAGATAAAAGTGTCTAAACAAGTGTAAGTAATCGAAGAGGTAACAAATTTCTTCTATTCCTACACTTTTCTTTCTTCCATTCTTATGTTTTGCAACTTTTAAGCACTAATCATCACTTCTATTTTGATTTTCAACTATTTTTAATTGTATGCTCTCTTCTTTTGATTTTTAGTTTCTTGAGCATCTTTGTTTCTTCGCTCTTCTTCTTATTTTTAAGGTTGCATATGCACTTTTGCTTGTGTCCTTTTCATCATTTTTCTTGTTTGCTTACCATTTTCTTTTCTTCTTTTTCTATCTCATCACACCTTTCTAGCTACCATTTCCTCGATCACTCACACAAAAGGTATATAAATAAGACTCATGTGAGAAATTAAGGCTTGTAATGTGCTAAATTCAAAATAAAAAGGCTTATATGCTCAAAGTGATTGACTAGGGATGATGTTCATGGTATGAAAATATATGGCAATGACTATAAATAACAAGGATGACTTTAAATCATGTCATTAATCTTCACTAATCGGGCTCATTCCTATAGTCCTTGAGCAAGTTCTAGCTCATCAAACACAACTAATCCACTCATGAAGAATCACCATGTATGCACAGTTGAGGCTCAAATGCTCACAAGTTTATGCATTAGACCTTAAGAAAACTTATTACACCACATTCATCTCGAAATTGAACAAGTTAGAACATGTCACAATTCGAAAGTGTAGAAATTCTTAATCATAACTTGTCATTATTTATTACAACAACATGTCATCACTCACATTCAAAAACGACTCACGACATCCCAAAAACAAACCACCAAACATCCCAAGACAAAATAAAAATACATACAAAACACATAAGAAAAGACTCACTAAACAAAAAACAAACAAAACACATAACATGCATGACTAACAAAACCATCCATCAATAGACAATGAAGCACACATTCAAATCATCCATAACAATTAAGCTCACAAGCATCCCCATCTTAATTGAAAAGGAAATCCTAAATTACAAAAATAAATCTCCCACAAACATAACACATAAAGTAGCAAGCTAATCACATCAAAATCAAATCAAATTATGCTAAATACATAGAAGTGGTAGAGTATAGAGTGAACTCCCTCAATAGGCATTTGGTGGTAGACGTTGTTAGCTCCGAGCTCAATTCGTGCTTCCAATACCTTTCACACTTCAAATCAAACATTTATTGTATCTCCAATATGAATACTCCTCACGAGCACAATCAACCTACATACGAAAAATGCAAAACAATATCAAATCCACAATCCTAATTGAGAGCACTAAATAAAATAATAAAGATAATGATGGGTAGCCTCCCATCTAGTGCTAAGTTTAACGTCTTCAAGCCGGATGATATTATCAAGCTCATGGTGGTCTAGAATAGTCTTTAGGCACTGTCATGGGTTTCTTCTTGAAGTAGTGCCTTGTGCTCTCTTGTTCAATCACAAGAACGTTTCCCTTCTTGTTGAATAATTCAAGCAATTGTTCTCCGAAGGTGTTCTTCACAAGGAATGACTCTTTCCACTTGTTCCATTTTTTTCATGGGACTTTATATGCATTTTGAACTTCAACCACATCCCCTGGTAAGAATTCGGGCATTGACAAGTGTTGATGCCCTCTTGCAACATTTTTCCTACAATCACCAAACAAATTTTTATCAATAAAATCATGGAAGTTCTTAAGAGAATTTAAAATTTCAATAGAATGAGAAGGTTTTGGCTTGTGTGGCGTATCGTCAATGATCTTAGTTTCCGGAGGCTTCTTCTCTTCCATAAGGGCGTGAATCTCTTCTTGATTTTGAATCTTGACTTTCTCTACCATCTCTTCAAGAGACTCGACAAATCTATCGAATTCCCCCTTCAACTCTTTTTTCAACTTTTTGGCATTCACCCACTTCGAAACTCTTTCTCTCTTCTCCTTCATAACCTCATCAACCCCCAAATTATCCTTTTTTCTAGCCTTAACGACCATGCATTCGCTCTTTGTTCCGGAGGTAGAAGGCTTGTTGTTCTCTTCTTGAAGTCTCTCCATGGTTGACACGATTTGACTTACTTGTTGCTCCAATGAATTCAACTTAGCATTGAATGCTACCATTGTATTCATCATCATTTCACACAAGTTTCCAATTCTATCAATCCACACTTGATTAGACTTCCTCCCCTCTTCTAAGCGATCCATAACCATTTCAAAAAACTTTTCTCTAGCAAGCATCGCTATGTGGTCATTTTGAGTGGAATAAGAGGTGTTGGAGTCTTGAAAATTTCCCCATAGTTGTGGTTGATTTCCTTCTTGATTTCTAGAAAAATTTCCTTGAAAAACATCTTCCACACCTTGAGGGTATACTTGTTGATGCATTTGATGAGGAACTCCAAAATTCTCATAATCTTGTTGATAGAATTGCATATCTTGTGCTCCATAATCCGATTGCAAATTAGGCTCACAATTTTGCAATTGAAATCCTTGAAAATTTCCTTGTGTGTTCATAGTGGGATGAGCACTTCTCTTCACCATATCTCGAAGAATATCCACGTAGCACATATTTTTGGGCTTGTTCTCCTTTTTATTCCTTCTCAAGGAATGCTCTTATAAGAGAAAGAAAAATTTGAACAAAATTTTTTAAAACAAATATAAGATGCAAAAATAAAAAGATGTCCTTATTAAGACCACTCAAAATAATCATTCGTCAAACTTCTAGTGACCGTTACCTCCCCGGCAACGGTGTCATTTGATTGATCGTGTATAGTTGGGATGACCAATTAAAGAATTTATCGAACCACAGAGAGGAAGGTACTAGAGTTTAAGTGATTTTAAGTTTATCGTGATTTTATAAGGACGACGAAATGGGAGGAGGATAAGCGTGCAAATGAACACACTTAAACTAATGCAAGAAATAAGATAAAAGCAAAGATAAATGATAGGTTCCAAATGATGCAAGGATGAGATTAGCAACAATCATGTCATAAATAATAAAGGAATCATACAATTAATTCTAATCTCTCATGGACATGACATAGAAGCGATCACTGATTCCGCCTAAACTCTCTCTCGAGATGGATAGGATGTAGGCCCTCAATAAGGATCCCAAAAGCACATAGGATCGAGACCAAAATGAACACCTCCCACTAGGTACTAATTACTCTACGAGTTCCCTAATGAGGTACTAAATCATAGGCAATAATCCCTTTTAAGGCACTATGAATTCACTAATGGCTTGAGTCTCCTCACCTAATCAACCAATCTCTCGATTCAGCCAATTAAATGTTCTATCAAAGGGTTCTAAATCTAGAAGGATATCTCTATCTCATTCCAAATTAATACACATGATGTGTATGATGAAATGATTCAATAAACTATCCTAAACACATAATCGATTTCTCAATCTAATAACATGCCCATGACAATTAATCACACATATCATTATATACATCAAGAAATCAACATTCAATGATAGAAATACATAAATCCCATTCAAGATTAAAATCAAATTGCATAAAAACTAAATTATCTAACACCAATCATGGAGCTAATCTCACAAAGGAGATTAGCCGATCATAGTCTTAGAAAAATCAACATAGACAATTGAATCTACAAATCCCATGACAAATCTATAAAGAATTTCACAAAAATTTGAATTAGATTCCCTCTTTGAAGTCCTTCAATGGAGATCTCCTTCTTCTTCTTGCAATCTTTACTCTCCCTTACTTCCTTGATCATTTGGATGGTGGATTTGATGGAGGAGATCAAGTGTGGAAGGATGGATGAAGATGATGGTGTAAAATGGAGGAAAAGGTGTGTGATCTAGGTGTAGGAGTGAAACCCTTCGAAAATTCTCATCAAATATTGAAGTATTAGGTATTCATACTCATTGGGAAGCTTCTAGAAGGATTCTGATATTTTCTGATCCTGTAGCAACACAGCTCGTGTGCTGCAACACGGCCACAGGGTGGCTGTGTAGGCATTTTGGATGTCAGAATACGGCCAAGGCTTATAGGGCCGTATTGCATAACACGGCTCGTGTGCTGTGATTGGTCGTATATAGTCGGGATGACCAATTAAAGAATTTATCGAACTACATGGAGGAAGGCAGTAGAGTTTAAGCAATCTCAAGTTTATCGTGATTTTATAAGGAGGACGGAATGGGAGGATAAGATGCAAACAAATGCAATTATACTAATGCAAGAAATAAGGATAAAATGAATGCAAAGATAAGATGGGTTCCAAATGATGCAAGGATGAGATTAACAACAATCATGGCATAGATAATTAAGTAATTATGCAATTAATTCTAATCTCTCATGGACATGGCATAGGAGCGATCACTAATACCACCTAAGCTCTCTCTCGAGATGGATATGATGTATGCCCTCAATAAGGCTCCTAAACGCACATAGGACCGAGACTATAGCAAACACCTCCCACTAGGTACTAATTACTCTATGAGTTCCCTAACTAGGTACTAAATCATTGACAATATTCTCTTTTAAGGTACTATAAATTTACTAATGGTTTGTGTCTCCTCATTTAATCAACTAACCTCTCGATTAAGCTAATCAAATGTTCAATCAAAGGGTTCTAAATCTAGAAGGATATCTCTATCTCATTCTAAATTAATGCACATGAAGTGTATGATGAAATGATTCAATGAACTATCCTAAACACATAATTGATTTCCCAATCTAATCACATGCCCATGATAATTAATCACACAAATCGTCATATACATCAAGCAATCATCAATTAATGATAGAAATAACACAAAGTCTGTTCAAGATTAAAATCAATTTGCATAAAAACTAAATTATCCAACACCAATCATGGAGCTAATCTCACAAAGGAGATTAGCCTCTCATAGTCACAAGAAATTCAACATAGACATTAAAATCTTTACGAACCATGATCAACTATAAAGAAAATCACAAAATTAGAATTAGATTCCCCCTTTGAAGGTCTTCAATGGAGATCTTCTTATTTTTGTTGTGATCTCACTCTCCCTTGCTTCCTTGATCACTTGGATGGTGAATTTGAATGAGGGGATCAAGTGTAGATGGATGGATGAAGAAAGGATGAAGATAATGGTGTAAAATGGAAGAAAATGTGTGTGATGTGTATGTACAGGCTAAACCCACGAAAATCTACTAAAATATTGAAGTATTGGGTATTTATACCACTTGGAAAGCTTCTAAAAGAATTCTGATTTTTTTCACAGAAAAAGTACCTACACGGCCCGTGTACGGTACACGGCCACAGGGGTGGCTGTGTAGGCGTTTTTGATGTCAGAACTCATCCAAAACACACAGGGCCGTGTTCGGTACACGCCCCGTGTAGTTGCTGGCCGCACAGTCTCACTGTTTCGAGCATAACTTCCACATCCGATCTCCGATTTGAGTAATTCTTGTGCTCACGCGATCCTCTTTTTCTTGGCTTTCTATTCATATAAGATCTGAAAAAACTTCCAACATTTGAAGGTGTGACAAGTCATGCAAATTATCACAACCGTGCTGAGTAGGAACAGCTTGCGCGACGTCACCATTTTAATCATAATTTTCTCGTTTGGGCTTCGATTGAAGTGTTTCTTATACCAAAACAATCCTCTTTTCTATGGATTCCAACCATATATCACAATTCTAGTTTTGAGCTCCAAAAGAGTACAGAAAAATTGCAAAAGTTGAACGTGTATTTTTCAGCATTTTGCTTTGACTCATTCTCCCTCGTTTCAACTCCGAATTGAGATTCGCCTTTTCCTACGTCTTCCTTGTCGCGCCTAGAATCTCTTTTTACCTGGAAATCATACATTTAAGCCCATTCTCATATATTTCCATAAAAACACAAAACACAACCAAATAGAATACAAATACGGATAAAATAACACGAAAACACATATAAAAAGATACTAAAATATAGGTGAAAATATCACTCATCACACCCCCAAACTTAAAGTGTTGTGCGTCCCCAAACAACAAAAATGATAAACCAAGAGGAATGATTTTCACCTAAGAAAAGACTAAATGAACACAAGCAATAACACATCAATAGCAATAGGAATCACAATTTATGCTAAGTCATCCTACAACATTAAAATCATGACATGCAAAAAATATTAACAAGTTCAATCACAAGAGAATCATAGTGTAATATAGTCCCTTTTAGTCCAAGCCTCACATAGGTTATAAATATCACTCAACACTCTTTAAAGTGGTAAAACAACACTCATCAATCGATTGGCTCGACTCGCTATAAGCTTGCTCGTGGACTACATTCACAAAACTTCCAAAGTTTCCATTAGTTATCAAAAAGGTCTTTTCATTTGGATGTCATGATAGACTCTTTGGTAGGGTAGGAAGAATATGGATAATAGTGACTAATCAAGTGTAAGCAATCGAAGAGGTAGCTACTTTCTTCTATACTTTCACTTATCTTTCTTCCCTTCTCAACTTTGGTAATCACAAGCACTAATCATCAACTTCCTTGAATTGCGCATCTTTATAAATCATGCTTCCTTCTTTGAATTTTTATTTTCTTGAGCATCTTGTTGTTGCTTTGCTCATTTTTCATGTTTTGAGGTTACATGTTCACTCTTGTTTGTGCTCTTTCATCCTTTTTCTTACTTGTTTACCATTTTCTTTCTTCATTTTGCTTTCTCATCAAACATTTTGAAACCACATCTCCTCAATCACTCACACAAAAGGGTAAATATATAAGGCTCAAGTGGGTAATCAAGACTTGTAATGTGCTAAATTCACAAGAAATAGGCTTAAAGGCTCAAAGTGGTTAATTAGGGATGATGTTCATGGTATGAAAATATATGTCAATGACTATGAATAACAAGGATGGCCTTAGATCATATCACTAATCTCTACTAATTGGGCTCGTTTCTATAGTCTTTGAGCAAGTTCTAGCTTATCAAACACAACCAATCCACTCAAGAAGAAAAATACCATGTATACACGGTTGAGGCTCAAACGCTCACAAGCTTGTGCTCAGACCTTAAGGACTTATTACACCACATCCATCTCAAAATTGAATAAGTTAAGTAAAACATATCACAATTCGAAAGTGTAGAGATTCTTAATCATAACTTGTCATCACTTATCACAACAATATATCATCACTCACATTCAAAAATGACTCACGACATTCCAAAAACAAACCACCAAATGAACCCCTAAATAAGAGTAAAAATACACACAAAACACATAAAAAAAGACTCACCCACCATCATTAGAAAATGAAGCACATATTCAAATCATCCATAAAAATGTAAGCTCACAATCATCTCCATCTTTGATTGAAAAGGAAACCCTAAATTGCCAAAATAAACATCCCACAAACATAACATATGAAGTAGCATGCTAATCACATCAGTCCAAATCAACATAAATTCATGCTAAGCACATAGAAGTGGTAGGGTGTAGAGCGAACTCCCTTAATAAGCATTTGGTAGTAAAAGTTGCTAGCTCCGAGCTCACTTCGTGCTTCTAATACCCTTCATACATACTAAACAAAACCATTAGCTCAACAATTTCATTAAAAATATGGACTATCATGCACTTCAACACAACCAATCATACCAAAATCAAACCAATATTCATGAGAAAAATTCAAAATTAGCTCAAAAATACAAAAAGTATATGCCTTCAAGCAAAGTAATTCACACCACGCCATATCCCCCCAAACTTAAATTGAAACAAGAGTTTCGAGTTAAGTTTGTAAAAAGTGGTGTGATGTACTTACACACTTCAAATCAAGCACTTCCCGTATATTCAATACGCATTCTCCTCATGAGCACAATCAACCTACATACCAAAAATGCAAAACAATATCAAATCCACAATTCTTATTGAAAACAAGAAATAAACAACAAAGATAATGATGGACTGCCTCCCATCGAGCGCTAAGTTTAACGTCTTCAAGCCAGACGATACTATTTAGCTCATGGTGGTCTTGAATAGTCCTTAGGTACTATCATAGGTTTCTTCTTGAAGTAGTGCCTTGTGCTCTCTCGTTCAACCACAAGAACATTTTCCTTCTTGTTAAATAACTCAAGTAATTATTCTCCGAAGGCATTCTTCACAAGGAATGGCCCTTTCCACTCGTTCCACTTTTTCCATGGACTTTATATGCATTTTGAACTTCGACCACATCCCCCGATAAGAATTCAGACATTGACAAGTGTTGATGCCCTCTTGCAACCTTTTTCCTGCAATCACCAAACAAATTTTTATCAATAAAATCATGGAAGTTCTTAAGAGAATTTGAAATTTCAATAGAATGAGAAGGTTTTGGTTTGTGGGGAGTAAAATCCATGATCTTAGTTTCCGGAGGCTTCTTTTCTTCCATAAGGGCATGAATCTCTTCTTGATTTTGAATCTTGACTTTCTCTACCATCTCTTCAAGAGACTCGACAAATCTATCGAATTCCCTCTTCAACTTTTCTTTCAACTCTTTGGCTTTCACCCACTTTGGAACACTTTCTCTCTTCTCCTTCATAACATCATCAACCCCCAAACTATCCTCTTTTCTAACCTTAACGACCATGCATTCACTTTTTGTTCCAGAGGTAGAAGGCTTGTTGTTCTCTTCATCTCCACGGTGGACACGATTTGACTTACTTGGTGCTCCAATGAATTCAACTTAGCATTGAATGCTACCATTGTATTCATCATCATTTCACACAAGTTTCCGATTCTATCAATCCACACTTGATTAGACTTCCTCCCCTCTTCTAAGCGATCCATAACCATTTCAAATAACTTTTCTCCAAGCATCGCTATGTGGTCATTTTGGGTGGAATAATAGGTGTTGGAGTCTTGAAAACTTCCCCATAGTTGTGGTTGATTTCCTTCTTGATTTCTAGAATTTTTTTTTTGAAAAACATCTTCCATACTTTGAGGGTATACTTGTTGAAGCATTTGATGAGGGGCTCCAAAATCTTCATAACCTTGTTGGAATTGCATATTAGGAACTTGTACTGCAAAATGCGGTTGCAAGTTAGGCTCACAATTTGGCATTTGAAATTCTTGAAAATTTTCTTCTGTATTCATTGTGGGATGAGCACTTCTATTCACCATATCTCGAAGAATATCCATGTAGCTAATATTTTTGTGCTTGTTCTCCTTCTTCTTCCTTTTCAAGGTATGCACCTACAAGAGAAAGAAAAATTCGAATAAAATTTTCCAAAGCAAATATAAGATGCCAAAATAAAAAAAAAATATCCTTATTAAGACCACTCTAAACAATCTTTCATCAAACTACTAGCGACCGTTACCTCTCCGGCAACGGCGCCATTTGATTGGTCGTATATAGTCGGGATAACCAATTAAAGAATTTATCGAACCACAGAGAGGTAGACACTAGAGTTTAAGCGATCTCAAGTTTATTGTGATTTTACAAGGACGACGGAATGGGAGGATAAGATGCAAACAAATGCAATTATACTAATGCAAGAAATAAGGATAAAATGAAAGCAAAGATAAGATGGGTTACAAATGATGCAAGGATGAGATTAACAACAATCATGGCATAGATAATTAAGTAATTATGCAATTAATTCTAATCTCTCATGGACATGGCATAGGAGCGATCACTAATACCACCTAAGCTCTCTCTTGAGGTGGATAGGATGTAGGCCCTCAATAAGGCTCCTAAACGCACATAGGACCGAGCCCATAGCAAACACCTCCCACTAGGTACTAATTACTCTATGAGTTCCCTAACTAGGTACTAAATCCTAGGCAATATTCCCTTTTAAGGTACTAAGAATTTACTAATGGTTTGTGTCTCCTCATTTAATCAACTAACCTCTCGATTAAGCTAATCAAATGTTCTATCAAAGGGTTCTAAATCTAGAAGGATATCTCTATCTCATTCTAAATTAATGCACATGAAGTGTATGATGAAATGATTCAATGAACTATCATAAACACATAATTGATTTCCCAATCTAATCACATGCCCATGACAATTAATCACACAAATTATCATATGCATCAAGCAATCAACAATTAATGATAGAAATAACACAAAGCCCACTCAAGATTAAAATCAATTTGCATAAAAACTAAATTATCCAACACCAATCATGGAGCTAATCTCACAAAGGAGATTAGCCTCTCATAGTCACAAGATATTCAACATAGACATTAAAATCCTTATAAATCATGAACAACTATAATGAAAATCACAAAATTAGAATTAGATTCCCCCTTTGAAGGTCTTCAATGGAGATCTTCTTCTTCTTCTTGTGATCTCACTCTCCCTTGTTTCCTTGATCACTTGGATGATGAATTTGATAGAGGGGATCAAGTATAGATGGATGGATGAAGAAAGGATGAAGATGATGGTGTAAAATGGAAGAAAATGTGTGTGATGTGTGTGTACAGGCCAAACCCACGAAAATATACTCAAATATTGAAATATTGGGTATTTATACCCCTTGGGAAGCTTATAAAGGAATTCTGATTTTTTTTTGCAGAAAAAGCACCTACACAGCCACAAGGGTGGCTGTGTAGGCATTTCTGGTGTCAGAACTCGCCCAAAACACGCAGGGCGGTGTTCGGTACACGCCTCGTGTAGTTCCTGGCCGTTCGATCTCACTGTTTCGAGCATAACTTCCACATCCGATCTCCAATTTGATTAATTCTTGTGCTCACGTGATTCTCTTTTCCTTGGCTTTCTATCCATATAAAGAATTGACAAAACTTCCAACATTTGAAGGTGTAACAAGTCATGCAAAGTAGCACAACCGTGCTGAGTAGGAACAGCTTGCGCGACATCAGCATTTTAATTATAACTTTCTCGTTTGGGCTCCGATTGAAGTGTTTCTTATACCAAAATGATCCTCTTTTCTGTGGCTTTCCAACCATATATAACACTTCTAGTTTTAAGCTCCAAAAGAGTACAGAAAAATTGAACAAGTTGGACGTGCATTTTTCAGCATTTTGCTTTGACTCATTCTCCCTCGTTTCAACTCCGAATTTAGATCCGCTTTTTCCTATTTCTTCCTTGTCACGCCTAGAATCTCTTTTTACCTAGAAATTTTACATTTAAGCTCATTCTCACATATTTCTATAAAAACACAAAACACAACCAAATAGAATACAAATACGGATAAAATAACACAAAAACACATAAAAATATACTAAAATCTAGGTGAAAATATCACTCATCATGCTGCAACATGGCCGGCCATGTTGGTGCAACCCTTGTTTTTACAATTTTATTTCGGCCCGTTCTACCTCGTTTCAACTCTGAATTGAGATCCGCTTTTTCCTACGTCTTTCTTTCCGCGTCTAGGATCTATTTTTGCCTAAAAATCATACGTTTAAGCTCATTCACACAAATTTCCATAAAAACACAAGACACAACCAAAATACACATAAATACGGATAAAATAATACGAAAATAAATATAAAAAGACACTAAAATTTAGGTGAAAATATCACTCATCAGTGATTCACAAGTGTTACACGCTTATTTACTTGTGTCTGTAGAGTATATTTTCATGGCTTAGTGATGCGTCCATATTTCACAAGGCAGAGTCAGATATTGATATATGGAAGAAAAATTAAAGAGTAAAATTGGATGGCCCAAAGAGCTACCTATTTTCTTACTTGTTCAAATCTCGATTATTCTCTGTTGTTTTCTATTTTATTCAATACTTAATTATTTGTTTAGTATATTAATAATAATTTCTCAATTAAATTGTCAAACCATAGTTTTAATTACTTTAGATAATAATAAATTGATAATCATCCGTCCTTTGGGTTCGATAATATAATTTGGTCGTTTGCCTAAGCTACAGTTACATCTTTCATACTTGGAAATTAATTGTGTGCTGAGAAAATGTCCATCATGCCCCATCAAGATGACATTGTTGATGAAGAACCCACCACAAACCCGATAATGTTGATGACGATGAGGTATGCATTGAATCTCCGTCATATGCGCTACAACGACCAAAGAGGAAATTTTGGGAGGCAGAGGTGATTGAGAATCCCGGGAGGGTGCGTGACTATTAGCGCTGCACTGCTCATTGCCCAAGCGCAGAACTCCTGGATATTATCAGAGACATGAAGACAGAGATTGGAGAGTTGCGTGGTTGTGTATCTACCATGGTCCTAAACCAGTAAAAAATGACGAATCAACTAAAATGGGTTAAAGAGGCTCATGTCGACAAGGTGGCTGATGTGGTTTTAGATATATTTAGCACGACGTTTGCAAAATCACTTATATCCTGAATGGCAGAAGAAGGTACTAAGCACTATCTGGAATTTCTTAAAGTGATGAAGGATAGAACGACTTCGGAGATGCAGCGGAGGATATAATTACAAAAAGAATCGAATGAGGGACGGCGAAAACGAGGGCTTTTCTTATTAAATATGATTCAAAACTTGATGCAAACGCCATGAAATTGGATCACATCAGCGACGACCTCGTAAGCATGAGAAATACAACGACCTTGGTAGAAGATATATGCGATGTTATGACAGAGATCAGAGGCATTGACAGCTGAAGAAGAACCAGTGCACAAATGGCATCTGCCGCAATTGATTCCATTAAATATGTCGATGCCGATATAGATAGGTTGCGTGGAATGCTTGAGGAATCAGCTGGGAAGCAATTGGCTCAGCTAAGTAACCTGGGATCGCGGCCGTGACTCAGTACTGCCCGGGCCAAACTTCAAGGACACAGATGCCACAATGTGTACAGAGGAGTGCAGTGAGGAACAAGAAATTCAAATACTAGTTAAACCTGTTGGCCTAAAAATTTTCGAGGAACTAACAAGCCTCACTGGAGAAGAGCTAAGAGAACGAGGATTGGTTTATAGAGAGCAGTATTTTGAAAATGTGTGGAGGGCGTCACATGAGATGGCCAAAGCTAGCAAAGACACCGCCAAGAAGGCGCTTAATAGAGCGGAAGAGCACTACTGCACAATGCCGCTTATCAAGGAGTGCTTCTTGTTGGTAAAAGAGCACAACGCTCAATTTTTAGGAGCATGCATGACTCCTCTCGATTGGTATGCCTGTATTGGAGGCAGGAAAATATTCTGG
Source organism: Pogostemon cablin (assembly GCA_023678885.1). Lineage (NCBI taxonomy): Eukaryota > Viridiplantae > Streptophyta > Magnoliopsida > Lamiales > Lamiaceae > Pogostemon > Pogostemon cablin. Next base: position 17,034,812 of record CM042960.1, read on the forward strand.
GTTATATGTCGAGGTCCGGGGGGCGAAAATAGGTTGGCTTGTCCGATGGTTCATCACATGGTATGCACACACACACCCTAGTAAATTGGTGATTAATTATATACACTTATATTCACTGTTATGGTGGTGTGGGCCATTGCACCGTGTGTAGGGTGTTGGATGTAAGGTGCACGGTGCGTCCATCTGTAAATGATTTATACAGATGGTGCGAAGTTAGGGTCAAGCGGGCAAATGTCATAACCTAGCTTTTAATTGTATTAATATATGTTCAATAATTGTTGATGACATTGTGTAACTGTCTTATGGTAATCATGCTATTGCTAAGTGCTTTTATTAGTTGTTCATAATGAGTGTGGTGTGCAGGCATACCACAAATGTAGGACAAAAAAGCACCATTTGGCATAGTAGAGGATTTCATATATGATAGATTAATAATTAGTAAATTACCCACTTCTATAAATTCAAGATGAAAATCTTATAACGTGTTTGGATTTGAGGTATTTCAAAGTAAAAAAGTACTCCATCTGCCCACGTATTTTTATCCACTTTCTATTTTAGGTTGTCCCATGTATTTTTACCCATTCCACTAATGGCAAAATACATAATATTTTATTACCTACTTTTTACAATCCCTATAACTTTAATTACTTTTTTACACTTTATTCATCATTCATAATAGCTTTATTTACTTTTTCTTTTTAAATTACTAATTGATCCCTACTTTTTCTAACATTATATATTAAAAATATAACACATCTTAATCTCCGTGCCGGTACAAATGAGCGAAAATACTCGGGACGGAGGGAGTATTATTTTTACAATGAAGACGTATCATTAAAAAGTTATTGTGAAACATTTACGTATAAAACAATAGATTACTATATGAATAAATAATTGTGGATCATTTAGAATTATTAATGCTAAGTATGTTTGGATAAAACCAAATGCAACCCAATTCTTTTAACACTTCTATTATTTTTGCTCCTATAAGTACATATACAGTGTGGATTGATCAATTAAATTTTATTGGAAACCTAATCACTGACACTAATAGCCTAATCAGTAGGGGAAAAAAACAATTACTTCACTCGCTTACACTAATTGGCATTTTTTGGGTATTAATATTGGCCTTTTAAAATATTAATAGCATTCCTTTTGAGCCTTATTAGCGTATATGGGGGGCCCTATGAAGAAATCGATGACAAGACAGTATCCTCTGCACTGTGCGGATTCTAACTTAAAAGACAGTGTCGAGGTGCATCTACTAACTTTGAAGAACGTATATGGAAATTCTTCACATAACCACTTATCCAAATTGTTTCCCTCATGTTAACTTCCGCTAGGTATGGAGTCAAAGTCGTAGGATGATGTTTTCGTATAAACAATGTCAATGGAAACCGGTGAAGGGACGACAACTGAGAATCCCAGTGCGGAACCCATTAATGAGCAGATGTCCTCTGTTGGAATAACCAAGTATTTGGTAGATGCCGGTGTTTTAATAGACAAAGATTCGGCTACGTGGACATCCGCTTGTTTGATTGAAACTTTTGAAACTTAGGTGATGCGGAGTCGTTCTACCTTACTTATGCAATATATGGGATACAGAATTAGTTATCGGGGACCAATATTGTTACAAGGTGATCGGGAAGGTATCTAGACAAAGATGGGTGTGTTCTCGCGAGGAAATCAGATCGGTTAAGGGTCATTTTCCAGTAGATAAGACAGTACAATAAAACTGTCAAATTCTAAAAGAAAAATTCCAACGAAAAGCAAATCCATTGGAAATTTTAGAGATCCAACGAATTTCACAATGAAACTTTAAAGTGTTGAAAAATTCCAGTGAATATTCCCATGGAAATTTAAATTGTTGCAAATTTCCAATGTTAATTCCTAGTCTGATAAACTATTAGAAATTTCCAATGAAAATTCCTATAAAACCTAACTATTGGAAAGATCCAACGACAATTCCCATATAAATTTAAACGGTTGGAAAATTCCAATGTTTATTCAAATAGCTTGATAAACCATTGGAAATTTCCAATTGAAATTCCAATTAAACTTAACCGTTGAAAAATTCCAATGAAAATTCCATCGAAAAAAGAGTATTCAATAAATTTTAATGTGAATTTATAACATAAATTATATATTAGTTAATTTAATAAATGATAAGGTGATATATTAAAGAGGTCAAGGGTTCAAATCTGAATAAATATTTTTCTTATCGTTGGAAAATTTCAACGAAGTTCGAAGATCTTTGGAATTTATTCCAACGGTAATTTCAAAAGAAAAGTTTGTTGAAAAAATGTTTGAATCACTTTTAGATTAAAAATTTCCAACAATAAAATGTCGTTGGATTCACCGTTGGAGTTTTTAATTCGTTGGAAATATTGTTGGAAAATGACATTCCAACGGCCACTTTTCCAACATAAAAAATTCGTTGAATATCCGTTGGAATCATGAATTCCAATAGTATTTTTGCATATTCCAATAATTTTTCGCCATTGAAATTCGATAATTTTCTTCTAGTGAGAGAACAACCTACAGGTTGTCATCCTGGTGTAACTACGAAGCTATATTTAGTGTCAGATACCTTAGGAGAGATGATGCGTATACGGTGCTCTGCTTTGGACCAAGTCACTTCTCTCACACAGAAAGATAGACGACGGGCATGCCATGGAGATAAAAATAATGAAGGATTTTGGACTCATAACTTGCAACATAATGAATTTCTTGGTGACATCTCATGGAGGGTTCCAAGGTGTGGGTCTCACTATCAAGGACTTGTACAATTTTGTAAGATCGGATAACTTAAAGAACACAACAACTTGGCACTGACGCGAAGTCCACACTTGCCTACTTCGTAGCATTGAGGGACAATGATAGAGGGCTCTATGTAAGGTACGCAGTGGACAGTGATAACAGATTAAGTCATTTTTCTGGGCTGACTCCAGATCTAGGTTTGAATACAACGTATTTGGTAATGTAATTATTGTTGATTCAATGTACAAGACTAATCATTTTAAAATGCCATTTGTTCAAATCATCGGGGCCAACAATCATCATAATACAACTATTTTTCGATGTGGACTCGTCAGCGAGGAGAGAATAGAATCATATACCTGGATATTTCAGGTTTTTATTCATGCAATGGGTAGGAAGCACATGGTATCAGTGATAAGTGATGGTGATAGGGAAATAGGATTGTCTCTATCGGTAGTGATGCCCAAACAAGGCACATGCTATGTTCTTGGCACTTGATGCGTAATGCTCATGTGGTGTCGTCGAGCATTGCATTTTTATCAGTATTACAAAGGTGCATGGTGCGTACACAATCGGAGGAGGAATTTGAAGCTTGCTAGGAATCAATGGTCCACGAATTCAGATTGGAAGAAGATGACTGGGTGACTGATATGCATGCTAGGAGGGAAAAGTGAGCAGAACCATATTTCAAGAATGTGTTCTTTGCAGGAATGACCATGACCCAGAGATGTGAGGGTGCACACTCATACATGTTTTTGCAGAGCGATCTAAGTTTATACCAGTTCGTGAAACAATGCAGGCGTGAAATGACACGGATGAAGGAAAATACTCTTCGGCAGGAGTTCGTGGATAGCCAAAAGGAAGTTGTGCTGTGGACATACCTTAGGGACCTTGAAGATTCTGCAAAAGGATTCATTGTTCAGAAAAGTGATTACATTTTGGTATTTGTGTATGATTGTATGTTGCGTATTATGATTACACGTGTTCTGGGTTTGACGCCCATTGATCATGCAGGTACTTGATGAGATTGAACAGGAATGCAAGCACACACCGATAAGTATTACATAGGACAATGGTGTAAAGAAGTTTGAACAATCTGAATATAGGGATAGATATGGTATCATAAATACGGTTACGATGGATGAATTGGGTAAAAGTTTCAAATGTACCTATGAAATGTTTAAGACTTGTTACTTGCCATGTAGTGACATCTTTTGTGCACTGAAAGCTTCCAACATGTCCTCTATTAAAAAAGTTAAACTTCACAATAGATGGGGAAAGACGTGAAATAAAGTATCCATGGATCTTCTTGAGTCATCATCCAATCCGAATGATCTGAGGTTTGGATCACTACACACAAAGATGTACCAGCTACGCAATATTTGGTCATGTTCAAAATCTCTTTACAGGGTGGCCATAGATGGTATAAATTCAGTGTTAGATAATTTACAGGTAAAGAGAGGATGTTCGGATAAAGATAGCACCGCAACCCCAGACATTAATAGTTTAGTATCCCAGTCAGCTGTGGTTAAGGACCCTATTATTGCTAGGACAAAGGGCACACAGGGAGAGACAAAACACAATAAGGGGAAAATGAGGCGATGTGGTGTATGCAGAGAAGTTGGGCATTACAAATCTAATTGCCCCCGTGTGAAGGAGGGTTGCACAGTGGATTCTGATTTTGTTCCTCCGAAGGTGTACCTTAGTAACGATGACAAAGACAATGATATTTTTAAATAAAGTGTTGTCCATGCATCTGGTATCGTCGTGTGGGCATTATGTAGTTAAACCTCTGATGCTTATATTAGAAACTGACTATTGCTCTCTATGCTGCTGTGATTTATTGATAATTTAAGGTTTCAATGTGTCTCCTCCAGTCAATTGTCATTCAGAGTTTTGGTTAAGTAATTAAAAGACATCTTCTATTTCGTCCTCAACTCAAATTTGATCACAGATAATTCTCATTTAGTAGTGTGTATCTCCATTTAGATTTCAACTTGTTATGTGAAACTATAGGAAGATTGGTGTTATTATAACCAAGGAATTATTTTTTCATCACCAAACTAGCGCTCTGTAATTATTTAATATTATATTTCAAAGCCTTTATTTTGAATGTTGATTTATATTTTGGAAACAATCAATTAGTTGTAGAAGTAATAGAAGTTATTGGGTAAAACTCCAATATTTTTTCCTTTGTTCTATTTAATGACATTTGAATATTGATTAACTATTTTCCAATCTCCTATTTATAAAATAAAAAGATTTGTGTGGGATTTCTAAGGGAATGTTACAAGTGTAGCGGAAATTAAAAGTGATATGCGTGGAATGAAATATTTCAAGAAAAAAAATATAATATAAACGTAAATTGGCAACAAATTATAGGAAAAATGTATAGGGTGAAGTGTTTATGTGAGTGGGGATAAAATATGTTAAAATTTGCAAAGTTCACTGTTGGTATTCAATGCAAAAATGTTACTAAGGGTTTTTTAATTATGTGGTGAAGAAACTTTACTCATACTTATAATATTCATACAAGAAACAAGATTAAATTAATAGAAAATAAGACACTGACGAAATATAAACAATAAAGTGAATAGTATTAAAACACATAATATACTCTATGGGGTTGCTGACAAGGTGAGATTGGTGGGGGGAGATTGGAAGGTACTGGAAGCGGAACTGGGGGGAGATGAGTTGATACAAATATTTAGTGTGGGGTAATGAGGATGGTTACAATGAAGCGGTGCTGGGATGCAGTGCAAAGTGAGTTGTAAGATAGTAGCCATCGCGGTGCGGATGGGATATACGGTGACCAGGGTATATCCGACAATATGGAAATAAGTGGAAAAGGGGGTGATAAGAGAGAGGATATTTCGGTGCGGATGGGATATAAGGTGACTAGGGTAGAGTTGAAAATATGTCATAACTGCTGGGTTATTCTGTTTGAATATTTGATGCAAGAAGGGAGAGTGTAAGAGGTTGAATCAATATAAATCACAAAGATGGATAAGTATATTGGGAAACATAAAAAGGCCGCAGTGATGACATCATCATTGACTAGGTGACCAGAAATCGGTGCTGACATGGGTCATGTGTGAGTATGAGTCAGTTAAGATTCCCCTAAATTTAGAACTATAGTCTAATTAAACTCTACATCACTAACTTTACGTGAGAATCGATTCCTCTGATTTCTCCATTTGATTAAAACCAACGATATAAGATACCAAATTCCCTTGTGGTGAGGCATGGAGTCATCAATCGGCATTAATTTGGTGCGAAAATAGTAAATTGCTAATGCTAGAGTGGAGGTAGCTCATGTGAATATAAAGGGCACAAAGAAACTTTGAGGGCTAAGACTGGCAATGTCTTTCTCTGCTTGGATGTCTTCACACTTTTGGGACGCCATCAAGCTATCTTCCAAATTCTTCAACTCACCGCTTTCGAATACACTCAATAAGGCTTTATTTATGTCGTGAAGCAATTGGGATCCTTTTGGAAATGCCTATATAAGTAATGAGTTAATTAGTGATGTATCAATTTGAGAGGTAATCCATCCATCTCAACATTATTTTCATAATTTTTCTTTTCGTCCGTTAAGAAGAAATGAAAAATCACATTAATTCAAAATTTTTAAAATACACTTTAATTTCAAAATTATCATTTCTTCCTAACACACCTAGCATATTTTTTATTTTATTTTTTACCTAAAGAAGATTATATACCCTTAAAAAAGTTAATAAAATTTATTAAAAAATGACTTTCTTAATCCACATAAAAAAACAACTGTGAAAATTATAATTATAACCTAAGAATTAATTAAATTAAAATAAACTTAGAAAAATGTAGGACATGGAAAGGGATAAATACACCATAAACACTAGAGTATAATTGTCTTTAAAAATAAAAATTAAAAAAAAAGAAGAAGAAGGATAACCAGCCGATTCAAAAACTTGCCGTGAGTGAGGATGGAATATCTAAAACTTGCCGTTAGGATTTAATTTCTTGTTTTAAAGATTAGTTTTATTTTTCAAGGTTGCCGCTTGGATCCAACATGTATTATTTCACACGGAGAAGCATCATTTTTGTTCATCATTTTCTTACATCATTTTCTGCCCACAACAAGTGACAAAAAAAATGATATATCAAAATGGTACAAAAGAAAATTGAGTAGATAATTAGTAGGTGAGTGCAGACTGTGTCATTTTGGTACATTATCTTCTGCATCATACAGTTGGATGGATAACAGGTAGGAGAGAGAAGGAAATTATACCATCCCTATGGACAATAGTTGGATTTCTTTTCCCTCTTACGTGTCATATAACGTATGACACAGAAGATAATGTACGAAAATGATGTAGAAAATCAAGTGTAGTGTTTGAAGTATAGAAATAAGGGACAACACTTTTTATGCCCTATATCACCCATGCAACATCTTTTTTGCCCTATCCTTTTTAAAACATCTAATTTGTCATGTTTTTGGTGTATATTCCTAATTTACCCCCTGACAGATGTCATATTTTTTGCTTCTTTTTGGAATCTCGGAGTAGTAACCCAGCAGTTAAAAGTACCGCTTTTAGAGGCATTGAAACATCGGCCCTCACCTCGGAGTAGTAGCCCAGCAGTTTACATGTTCGATGATAATTATTTGAGTATAATTGGAAATTTCAGTGTAATTTGTAGTGTAATTGAACTTGTCGGTATATTTTTCTAATCTTTTTGAGCTTGTCCGCCGATGTTTCTAGCGTAGTTGAACATGTTCGCCGATAATTGTATGTAAATTGAATTTTTCCGTCAATATTTGTAGTACAATTGAGCATGTCCGCCAATTTTTTGGCCCTGATTGAGCTTGTCCGCCGATTTTATGCATTTTTTGAGCCTGTCAGCCGAATTTTGGAGCATTATTTAGCATAATTTTGCTATTATATCTGCATAAAATATGGTGAAATTATCGGCGGACAGACTCATTTATGGTTAAATCATCGGAGTACATGCTCAATTTTCGGCGGACAGGCTCTACTGGGCAACTACTTTTGGCGGACATGCTAAATTGGGCTACTAATTTCGGCTGACAAGCTGAATTACTGTCAAATAATAGGCGGACACACTCAATTAGGCCACAAAAATCGACGGAAATGGACGATAAGTCTCAAATAATGGGCGGACAAGCACAATTAACCATGCATATTAGCGGACAAGTCTACAATGGGTGTATGTAGTGGTATTCATGCATATTACATGCATACTTCACCATTTTCCTCAGCGGACAAGCATATTACATGCATACTTCACCATTTTCTTGGCGGACATAGATATATATAACCATTTCACTCAGCGGACATGCATTTTTAAAACCTTAAAGCCCTAAAAACCCTAAAACATTAAAAACCCTGCGACCTTTAAATAAATTAACAGCAACATTGAAAGAAAGCAATAAATAAAATACAATGCAAACAGCGTTCGTATATTACCTTTGACTCTAATTATGGACAAGAATTTACATAAATGAACTGATTGTGAACACAGTGCCTTAATTTTCACCTCATTTAATGAAGTGTGTTTAAGTGGAGTGGTAGGTAGTTAATTTTGCATGTGTTTAATCACCTAATTACTGCATGTGTTAATTAATAAAAAACCTATTATAATCTAACAATTTAAGGAATTTAAAATTAAATTTAGTGAATTTTAAATTGTAGGTGTGCGCTTAAAATTTGGCTTTTTCACTTCATTCAGCTTGTCCGCCGAATTAGGGGTTATATTTTAGTAGATTTATTTATTTCTTCTTTAATTATTGTGTCACCCCTAAATAATCAACATATTCCCTGACACATCTATTTTGCATGCAATTGTACTTGTCAACTCATTCCCAATACAAAAAGGTGGACCATCCTTGAGGGTATTCATGACATTGCATGTATTTTTAGGGCAATTTAGATGTATTAGAAAAGGTAGGGCAAAAAAGATGCTGACTTCCCCATATAGGGCAAATTGTGGTATTTCCCTAGAAGGAATTACGTACAAATCCATATCCTCCAACTTTGTAGGTGGGACCCGCAATGATGAAGGTCTTGCAATATTTGGCTACAAATAGCTTGGCATCCGGGGCTTCAAGAAACGCTGCAGAGATTTGGGCACTCCTCAAAGCATCAGAGAACTCCTCAGCAGTTTTGAAGTCTTTGTTATTGGGATTCACCTGCAGTGCATTTACCAAATAGTCCCTCACAAAAGACCTCCCGTTGCACCCCACGTATGCATTTTGACTCTTCAATCTCTCCAGATTTGCAGTCATTGGTTGGATGTTTTGTATGGTGAGCATGCTTGTGAGACTTGCTGTGTAGCTCTGACTGATGATCAGAGCCACAAATAGCCACACCACAGTTGCCATCTTTGACAAGTTGCTGCGCAGTCTCCCACCTACACCAATCACTCAACTTGGTTTAATTTCCTAAAAAATTACCCGTCCTTCCCTCGAAAGAGATTCACGTATACGGTAGTTTGAGAAAAGTTGATTTATTGACCGAGGTATTGTAAGACAAATAATTAAGGTATACTAAAAAAATTAGATTGAATTCCGTGGGTAACCAATAAATTGCTAAATTAGTCTTCTAGCAATGGAATGCTAACAGATTTAAACTTCCTCCGTCCCACCAAAAGGTCTCATTTTACTATATTGGACGTTTCTTTCAAAGGTTCTTATTTTCCTTTTTTAGTAAAAAGACCCTTAATATAACCCACCACTCACTAATACAATTAACTACAACACATAAAAAAATAATAATACACTTGTAAAAAAACAAATAGTGACGGGACGGAAGGAGTACAATTTTCCCAACAAATTACCAACGAAAATATTGCAGAAATTGCCAACGGAATTATAGCAATAGATTATCAACATAAATATTTACTTTTGGAATTGGATTTTTGTTCGTAAAAATTGACCAACCATTACTTTACCAACAAAAAATTGTCATTGAATTTTGTTGTTAACCAATTTAACAATGAGATTAGGTTTTTTCCAATGGAATATTCTGTCAGGACAATTCTTTTTGTAGTGGAGTATCAATAGGTTTTGATTGTGAGAACGGAGGGATTACGTAAGTTCTTATCCAAAAAATAACAGGAAATTTTATGGATTACAAAGGAAAATTTTACGTACCATGTTATGAGAAAAGTGTGGTGAAAGCCAACCAGATAAGAGTTGTTGTTTGAGTGAGAAGTGGGCCTTTTAAATCCGAGCAATAGTCTTTCTCAATGCTCCATATGACAAAACCATTGTACACAGTTATGAGGACTGTGAGCAACCACAGGCCCTAGGTGAATGGCTTCAAGAACAGCCAATCTCTACTTGTCGTCCCTCTTTCGATTGGGACTACCGTAACCAACCCTGATTCTGTGTATGCATGGGTGAATTCAACATAATCGTAACGTGACGATATTATGTTTATATCACCAACAGCAGCATCGAATTCCTGTATACAAAAGTACTTAAGCTTTAGGGAAATGTTTTATGATTGTTATATGTGCATGCATGGAGTAAATATCAATTTTAGTCATGTATTTTTTCAAAATTTGTTAAGTCATGTATCTACACACTATATACCCTACAGTTTTTTCAAATTTATTTATTTATTTCTAATGTCATTCCCCATAGAATTATCAAAAATTCAACATCTTACATTTTCAATTTTTTCTCCTTACACTTCACATAATTCCAATGTTACATTTTGGAAAATAAAGGATTAATATTGAAAATGCAACAAATTTAAGGAGTCAAATTATAAGTTTAACAGGGGATTTGGTGACCTTGGTTTGAACTCGCTTCACCAGTCGTTGTACTTTCCAGAAAAAGGAACGAACTGGAAGGGTAAGAAGTAGTTCAACATCTCTACCGTTTTGTTAAACACCTCAATCGAGAATCCAGAGATCTCAGCATAGTTGGTGAGGTTATCGTATTTGACTACTCTGATGAATTTCTGTAACAGTGATCCATCGGGAACACCAATTCTCATAGTTGTAGATACTGTAGGAAGATCCCATCCTCTCTTGGAGCTGACGAAGGTCCTCCTGGCCAGAACACGTGTCCCAGTAATTCCATGGAGGAATTGTACGATTTTGTATCTGTAGAGAAGCCTAGTCCGTCGGACCAGAAACCCAGTTCCCTGTAACTTTTTCCGATGACATTGATTATCTGAAACCGCTCCTCCGCCTCTAATTTCCGATCATGATCCAATAGAATTCGCCCACTCAATCCATTGAAATCTGTTTCTTGGATCTTTTCCAGAGTTTTCTTGCGATCCGGATTGTTCAGTGCTGATCCCACTGCCAAAACGGCGTCGTACGCCTGTAGGCCGAAGATCCCTGGTTCTTGATTCCTTTCATCTGGGTATTTTTGTCGGAAAGTGAGCATAAATTCGTGGTTGAACTTGTGAAACTCACCTCCGGTGTCGGAGTAAAACCTGGTCACTCCGACAACGCCTTCCATGTCGGAGATGATGGAGGCGTTCATGGAGTGGACCATGCTTGTGATGGTGTGGGTGGTGATCCACACGTACCCTTTCTCCATCATCTTCATCTCTTTCGCCATCCTGAATATCTGTTCAGCCAGGGCTACACTTGTGTGCACCACAAACACCCTACACTCCCCCGTCTTCAGCTTCTCCATCTCCTCGCGGAGAAGCTGAGACCGGAAGGAAATGACTCCATTGAGTTCTACATTTGCGTCGCGTAAAGCTTGGTCCAGATGATTGAGGATGTCCGAGGATGCCGAATTACCTGCCTCCTCGTACATCACCTTCACCTTCCTCCACTTCCAGCTCTCGATTATAGCGGCCACTGCCTTCATCTGGTTGGACGTGGAGGGAGAGGCTTGAACGAGCAACGGCCATCGGGTTGCGGCCCACGGCGGCGTAGAGTCGCACAAGGACATAACCGGGACTCCATGTTGTTGCCCTACCTGCAACTCTGATATTAAATGATACTCCTTTATAACAAAAACAAGTTGAATTCTTATCTAAGGTTGTCGTTTAACACTACCTCAGCAACGGCTGATGATTCCTCCCACGAATTCGGTCCTACAATCACCTCCACCTGCCTCCTATTGATAAGGTATCTGGCTGAAGAAAACCAGATCATTATAAACACTTTAGAACAGAGATTATTAAAATCATCTCATACAAATTTATTTATTTTCAAGAAACTTAAATTCTTCAAAATAGTCTCATTATTTTTAAATTCTCACTAAAATGGTTTTTTACTTAAAATTAGGGGTGACAAGCACAATTAATATTAATAGATGACTCATTAACCCAATAACATGTTAACAACCCAATATAAATATAAAATTAGGTAAATATATAATAAAAATACTTATTAATAATTATAAAATATATTTATTTAAAAAATTAATATTTTTTTATTTTTTATTTTTAATTTTCTTATCGTGTTGTTATCGTGTCGTGTCGTGTCAACCCTTTATTTTTCGTGTTCGTGTCGTGTCGGAACGAATTCTTATCGTGTCATGTTCGGATTTGCCCTTATCGTGTCGTGTCACTATCGTGTCGACACGAAACTCAATTCCGTTAGCACGAATTACCACCTCTACTTAAAATGACTAATCTTTCTAATTTCATGGGATTAAACTGAATCAATACCTTTACAAAGTTATGATAAGAAATTAGTAAAAATACTATTTTGAGACGAAATTAGAGGAAACCTAAAAGGTTTGGGATGAATATGATAGTTTCTATTAATTTGGGTCTTTTTTCGAATAAATTAGAGAGATAAGAACGTGTAATGTTTTAAACTCCTTAAGCAAATCATCAACTGACTTGTATATGCTTGGATGAAGCCTTTAATTTAATTAGTAAAATTAGAATAGTTAATTTCCTATGAACTGGGTTTTTGGTGTAAATTCGGTGTTTCCGTTCAATTTTAATCCTTAACAATACATAAGATATAAAATTATTAAGCTATGTAAACCAGGTTTACAAGAGTTTTTGTGAAATTAAAATTAGATTTTTACCTGACAGAGCAATAGGGGTCCACCATGAGAGCATTTTACATGAAGAATCAGCTTCTTGTTTTGGTGCTTGTTTAAATGGCGAATGACCACTTCCATGGCTACTCTTTCCTCTTTACCCACACGGCTACTGCAATGCAAAATGGCACCTATGTTACCTCCATTCTCAGCCTCTGCAATTCCTTCGATATTTAAAGGAAAAAGCAACACTATGGGTACTAAATGAAGTAGCAGCAAATATATGAAGGCATACATCAAGCAGGTTTTCCTAAAAAGAAAATAATAAATATATATATTATAATTGATTAATCTTGCTCTTCAATCCCCCAATTAATCATTACTTTAATTCGGCAGATTTCTTTAATTAATTAAATAAATTCAGGGATAGAGTTTAAATATATATATACTCCATTAATGGTCTTGGTAAACTTGTCGTACGACGGACTATTGGTAACTTAATGGAATTGAGATTGAATTTGGCTTAATCAGGAATAATTCATTGAAAAGACTGACCTGGTCCACACGACTTTTGAATGAAGCCGAGATGTATGGTTTTTTTTTTTTTTTTGTGGTTTTTTTAAACTATCACCATTCTTTTATTAAAAATAAGAAAGATTTTTATTCAAAGATCTGATTTTTAGTTTAAAACCTCATTTTATGAAAATTTCATTTTAAGATTTGAATTTTATTTATTTTTTCAAATTAAGACCAATTTTTATATATTTTTTGTTTTTTTCTCATTTTAAGACTTAATATAAATTTTATTTTCTCATTAAGTCATACAAAATTATTAAAAAAATATTATGCACCTTCAAATCAAATCATTATATTAAATATATATTGTTTTTATTAACATTTTGTATTATTCTAAAATACACTCCCTACGTTCGGTTCTAAGGTGTCAATTTACTTTTTGCACGTGGATTAAAGAGTATTATTATTATATGTAAAGTAGGTAGTTGTATTAGAGGGAAGTGGTGGGTCATATTGTGTACTTTTTTACGAAATATGGGAAATGGATACCTTTGAACCAGATGCCAAAATAGTAATTGGACACCTTAGAAGCAAACGGATGGAGTACATTGAATTCAGGAAAAAAAATTAAGATACGCCTTATTTTTATAAAAGAATTAAAATTCAAGCCCTCAAATGAGACACTTCTAAAATGGAGTCCAAATTTGAGACATACATAAAAAATTGAGCCTTTGTTGAAAATTTTCATTAAAAAAATACTCCCTCCGTCCCGATAGAGCTTTAATCACCCCTTGTTTGTAATTTGGTGTGAAAACTCTATTGGGACTGAGGGAGTGTCTTTTTTCATTAAAAATACTTTATATTTATGTTATGAATTATTCATAAAATAATTCAATTATGCACCATTATCAATTTTCAATTATTCAAGCACCACTTTTTTATTAATAATGTTATCATTTTCTGCACATTTCACAAAGATTTTCCCATGAGATTGACTCACACAAGTGTTCATAAGAATTTGATTTTATTCTTAATTTTTTAAATTTAGTACCACAATTATAGACATTGATTCTCAAAATATAGAATATTATTTGCTAGAAATTGTAATGTGAGAGACACGTGATGGTGTTCATGGGAGAGGAGACGCAAGGAGTAGCTAGGGCCACGTTTTCAGTGAGATTGGCGGATAGTGAAACGTAGTCGACTGAAAAGTTGATACAGTTTCATCTTATGTACAAGACTAGCCCTAGTCGGATAACCTCACTGCTCGGATTCCGCCGTCAATTATGGAAGCTCCGTCCATCGTTGCTGAAGAGGAGTTAATGGCAAAGAGTAGGGTTTTATAAGATGTGTAGCTATTTTTGGGCCTTTCATCATTTCAGATATACAAAGTATCTTGTGAGACGCGTTATTTGTGAGACGGGTGATGCGCCTTTTCTTTGCACGCAAAATTAATCCTCAAGTATTAAGGATATCAGTTGCAGCTTAAGCAAGCGACCAAGTTAAATATCGAACCCAAAGGATGGCGTATTATCAATTTAATTATTTACTAAATTAATAAGACAAAAGACAATAACGTTTGAGGATTGAATTATTAAACTACTAAGAAAATTAATTAAATAACAATTAAATAAATTAAGCACTAGAAGAATACGAAAGTGTCTCAAGAATGGAGAATAGGTAGATCTATGATAATCCAGTTTCACTCATTAATTTCCCTTTTGTGTATCACTCTCCGACTCTACCTTTTGGAATATGGACACATCACTAAGCCATGCGAATCTACTCTATAGACACAAGTGAACATGCTTGTAACACGTGTGAATAAAGTTGGAGCAAGAGATATAATTTCACCCCCCTTTCTAGGTATTATCGGTATTAATTATTTCTCTGGCCAATTGGTACTCTAACCCGATATGATCTCCCTTTATAGGTACTATAAAATTACCCTCTTTATACTTCTTATTAATCCGAATTCAATTTAATTAACAAGTATTCATATATGATAGTTCTAATGAAACTTCGGAGTCCCCTCACTTAAAATCATAACATGATTCTGCTCAGCAGTGAACGCACTCAATCAACATCCAAGATATGTATTCAGACACTACATAACAGTTAATGATGCACAAAACAACTCTGAGTATAAATTAAAAACGGATAGTCATATATAAAATAAATCCACAAGTAGTGTTGTACGGAGTATACACACGAAAGTTAAATTAATTCATAAAACCTTCAAAATTCTACATTTACCAAAACGGTTCTAGTCCATGACGTTTCGAAGAACAATCATGGGGGTTGGATATATCTTACCCATGTGTCAGAAAAATACAAGATAAATTAAGAAATGAATAAAACCCTAGATGTGGGCGTCGTCGGGTCCTTCTCTGTTTTGAATCCTCCTCTTGGTTCTCCTCTTGATTCCACAGACGAATCTTCAATGTGATGAATAGATGGAAGAAAGGATGTGGATGATGCTGAGGGGTGATCCCCCCTTGTGGGATGTAGGATGATTGTATTGCGGTCTCTCTACAATGAATAATAATGTGATCTGCATCCCATTTTATACTTGTAAGCTCTCCTTATGAACCTTGGATGGACCTTTTCTTGGAAAATATAAAAATACACGCTACTAGACGTACGAAATTACAAAAAAATAAGATTATGTGTCCCCGCTCGACCAAACTCTCCAAGTCGAGCGGGGTCGACTCTGGTCGAGCGGTTGTGCGCAGTCTCACCATTTCGCGCATAACTTTCACATCCAACCTCCGATTTGAGTGATTCTTACGCTCACGCGATCCTCTTTTCCTTATTGTCTATCCTTAAAAAGAACTCAAAGAAACTCTAACGTTTGAATGTGTAACAAGTTATGTAAAGAGGAACAGTCGTGTTGAGTGGGAACAGCTTGCGCGACGTCACCATTTTGATCATAAATTTCTCGTTGGGACTCCAATTGAGGTGTTCCTTACTCCAAAACAACGCTCTCTTCTGTGGCTTTCCAACCATGTTTCACACTTCCTGTTCAGAGATCCACAAACACAGAAAAAGTACACAAGTTGAACATGCATTTTTCCGTATCATTGCACAAATTGCACATTTTCTCCAACTTTGCACTTTTGATCTTTTTTCAACCTAAAACACAATAAAACACCTCAATGCACATTTTTCTCAAATATATTGAACTTAAGACACTTGCGCTAATGCATAATAACAATTTCCATAAAACAAGTATTAAATTGGATACTAAAATACGCTTATTTTCACTCTCATCAATCCATCAAACTTACTCATTGCTCGTCCCGAGACAACAAAATAAAAATAAAAATAAAGAGAGAGTAAGAAAATTAGCGGGAAGACAAGGACTACAACTCATACCCCATTCAAAATATAATTGTCCTCAACTTAGGTCATGCAACTCTCATTACATGTAATAATCAATTCATAGCATACAAGATAAGACAATCACCACCAATTCAAATGCTCCATTGACATGTTCTCACGGGAAGTATATTTCACTCGCACTCAAGTGTAAAAGATGTACACTTATGATTTAAGGTGTTTACGCTCAAATTCAATTCAAGTGCATGCATAACTATAAGCTTGCCAAATATCTCAAACTCTCCACCACTAAAGATATGATTCGACAATGAGATCAAAAAGGACTTTTCTTTTAGATGTAATGTTGGCTCTTTGGTTAAGTAGGAAATATATGGATAATGTGACTCAAATAGTGGAGAACTACAACTGATTGATCACTTCAACTTTCATCCTCTCTTTCTTTTCAATGCAGACGATTTTCATTCCTTCTTCACCTTCAAGCACAACATTTTTTTCTTTTTTTTTTGTTTTTTTCTCTCCTTTTTTTTCCTCTTGAGGTACCAGTTTAGGGCACTACCTCGCGCATCCTCTATAGGGTACTAGATTTAAGCACTACCCTAGGGTGTTTGATAACATAAAGTACTAGATTTAAGCACTACTTCATGATTTTCCTTAGATGCATTTTCAAGCTCAATCACTTCTTCAACACCAATTATATTCCTTCCCAAACTACTATAAAACTCCATCAACACACTTTGAAAAGCCATTCATTCTCTTAGAATCAAGGCTAAAAAAATTCGGATGCTCAAAGTGGTTATTTCTCGTAGGCTGCCAAAGAATGAGGTTTTTAGGCTCAACGGTGCTAACTACGGATAAACATCATTCGGTAGTGAATTATTTGGCTAAGTGACTAATAAATTCAAGATGGCCTTAAATCATCTCTCATCATCTAACACACATGTAGTTTTAAGTAAGACAAGAGGCAAGTTCTAAAATACACACACAAGAATGATACTGACTAGAAAAGAAATATCATGTTATTATGTACATGATCAACGAGGCTTAAAATCTCACATGAATTTTCAACAAGTAACAAAACATTTTTCATGGTAAGCAATATCCCAAAAGTACACATTCATTCATCAATTTCAAGAGCATATGAATTACAAGTAACATTAAACACCACAAGCTCACATGAATCACCAAAATAATAGAAACTCAATCCTTCAACTCCTACTAATTAAAAGAACACATAAAAATTAGAATAAGAAAATGATGGCACCTGATTTCTCCTTCAAAACGTATGCACGAGCTCCTCGAGTTGTTCAACTCGATCAAGTCAAAGCCTCATTGTAGAACTCATCTGGCCACTCTTTTACCTTTTTCTATCATCAAAGCTCAAACATACTCATCATCAAAGGATTCATTATTAATAAAGTAGGAGACAACAGAAAAATAAAAAAAGATGAAAAATACTAAACATTAGGTAAGTTGCAAAAAATCGACATACCAACACCGGTTAAAATATTAGTATGCCGTAAAAAAAATCAACCCCCTAACAAACAAACAACCAACAAAAGGAATTATACCCTCGTGCTTATAAGTGAGGTAAGTACATCACACCACCAAACATAGTAAAAATTTAAGTCGAAACTAAGTTTGAAAAGAGATGTAATTTCCAAACGTGAGCACCTTAAATATAATAAGTTCTCACTCACACAAAAGAAATAAAGCAATAAAAGAGAAGAGCAAGCCCCCAACAGGCGCTCATGTTTAATGTCAGAGAGTCACGATGGTTTACCGCTTTTAGAACTCTGGATCAGAGGACAGTCTTCTCGCATCCTTACCTTCAAGTACTTTCTTTCCCTCTTCTTGTCTACACTCAGCACTTCATCTTTCTTGGTCACAAAAATATGATCCTTGGAATTTTCTTTCTCACATGATTGTCTAGACTCCTCCTTGTCAATCTTCCACTCAAATTCAAAATTATCTGTCATATTAAAATCAAGATTAAACAAGTTAGAAACCACATCTATGCTCTTGCATGATTGAGTCTTCATGGGTATCTTCATTGCTCTATCAAGAGAGAAAACCACATCTTCATTATCTATCTACAGTCTAAGCTTTGTATTCTATTCTTGTGATGGTACTGGAATGTTCTGAACAACAGGTGTAGTACTCTGTATGAAAACCAAAGCCGAACGACGCCGCTCGACCTTCGCTCAACCTGATTGGTCTGGTCAAGCGGGGTGAAAATGGTCGAGCGGGGTACCTGTAATTTGGTTCTAGATGTTCATGTTCACAGACATCCACTCGACCTCCGCTCGACCTAGATGGTCTGGTCGAGCGGGATCCCTGTAAAATGATCGTGATCTTTCAGCCTTACAGTGTGTTACTCGACCCAAAGGTTTGGTCGAGTTATGGTCGAGCAGGGGACCAGAAAATAGAAGATCGTTACTCTGTTCCATGAGATGTTGCTCGACCATCGCTCGACCAAATGGAGTCGAGCGGGCTAATTTTTTCTCTATTTTTACCCACCGGCATCGTAGGGCCTTCGTACTGCGTTCCTGACCTCAATGTGATAGCTTTACACTCTTTCGAGTTCATTATGCCTTGAGATGGAAATATTCTTTTCTCCAACGTTTGTGTCAATTGATTCACGTTCCTGGCTATCTGCCCCATTATAAAGGTAAGGTCCTTCAACTGTTTAGATAAATTTGCATAATTAGCATTCATACTTGCTTCAATGCAGTCAACCCTTGCATCATTCCTAGCCATGTATTGATTGAAGGTATATTCAATACTCTTCACTTCTTGATGCTGCATAGCTAGGCCCTTTATGTCAGCTTTGTAATCTGGCTTTGTTAGGATTCTAGTAGCTTGTTGATGTTAGTTAGACTAGAGATGATCTCATTATTCCTATTCGGCTTCACCACTTGATGTTCAACCTGTACCCCCTTACCAAGTATATATAATCCTCTTACTCTTTTCGTAGGCCAGTCATGTGAATTCATAAGATGTCTTCAAACAACTTTTCTGTTTCAAGTGCTGTCTTAGATAACAGCGTTCCTCCTGATGATGCATCAATAAGAATACGTGACTCACAATCCAATCCATAGTAGAAGATGCTTATGTATTGAGCCTTAGACATCCCATGTTGTGGGCACCTCCTGAGCATGTCTTTAAACCTGTCCCACGCCTCATGAAATTGCAATCTGTGGCATTAAGAGTCTCATACCAATGTTCTGCCTCATCAATTAATGAAAACTTGAATAGGGCGATCCGCCTAGCATTATCAGTAGCTCTAGAACTCTTCTGAGTCTTTTCATAAATAAGGAATCTTTTGAGATGATGATATAGATCTTCAAATTGACCTCCAGAAAAGGGATTATTTTCCACCATGTTAATAAGAGCGGGATGTATCTGCCTTGCTCCAGTCATGTTTAGCTCAGTGTGTTATTTGCTCCTTTCCTTCATTTCCTTTTCCTAGTGCACAAGTACCTCAGAAAAATTCAAGGTTAGATAGAATTAAATAATCACAAATAAAAGTCTTAATCAAACTAGAAATAATAAACTAATAATAACATCCCTCCCAGGCAACGGCACTAAAAACTTGATGCGCATTTTCTTTTCACGCAAAATTAATCCCCAAGTATTAAGGATATCAGTTGCAGCTTAAGCAAGCGACCAAGTTAAATATTGAACCCTAAGGACGACGTATTATCAATTTAATTATTTACTAAATTAATTAAGATAAAAGGCATTAATATGTGAGGATTGAATTATTAAACTACTAAGCAAATTAATTAGATAGCAATTAAATAAATTAACCACTAGAAGAAAATGAAAGTGTCACAAGAATGGATAATATGTATCTCTAGGATAATCCAGTTTCACTCATTAATTTCCCTCTTGTGTATCAATGTCCGACTCTGCCTTTTGGAATATTGACACATTACTAAGCCATGCAAATCTACTCTATAAATACAAGTGAACATGCGTGTAACACATGTGAATAACGTTGGAGCAAGAGATATAATTTTACCCCCTTTCTAGGTATTATCAGTATCAATTATTTCTCTGGCCAATTGGTACTCTAACCCGATATGATCTCCCTTTACAGGTACTATAAAATTACCCTCTTTATATTACTTATTAATTCGAATTCAATTTAATTAACAAGTACTCATATATGATAGTTCTAATGAAACTTCGGAGTCCCCTCACTTAGAATCATAACATAGAATCCTGCTCAGCAGTGAATACACTTAATCAACAACCAAGATATGTATTCAAACTCTACATAACAGTTAATGATGCACAAAACAACTCTGAGTATGAATTAAAAATGCATAGTCATATATAAAATAAATCCACAAGTAGTGTTGTATGGAGTATACACACGAAAGTTAAATTAATTCATAAAACCTTCAAAATCCTAGATTTACCAAAATAGTTCTAGCCCATGATGTTTCGAAGAACAATCAATGTTTTTGGATAGATCTTACCCATATGTCCGAAAAATACAAGATAAATTAGGAAACGAATAAAACCCTAGATATGGGCGTCGTCGCGTCCTTCTCCGTCTTAAATCCTCCTTTTGGTTCTTCTCTTGATTTTACAGACGAATCTTCAAAGTGATGGATAGATGGAGGAAAGGATATGGATGATGGTTGGGGGATGATCCCCCCTTGTGGGGTGTAGGATGATTGTATTGCGGTCTCTCTACAAGGAATAATGATGTGATCTGCATCCCTTTTTATACTTGTAAGCTCTCCTTATGTACCTTGGATGGACATTTTCTTGGAAAATACAAAAATACACGCTATTGGACATATGAAATTACCAAAAATAGGATTATGTGTCCCTGCTCGACCAAACTCTCCTGGTCGAGCGTGGTCAACTCTGGTTGAGCGGTAGGTCGAGCGGCAGTGTGCAGTCTCACCATTTCGAGAATAATTTTCACATCCAACCTCTGATTTGAGCAATTCTTACGCTTACACGATCTTCTTTTCCTTGAATTTCTATCCATATAAAGAACTCACAGAAACTCTCACATTTGAATGTTTAAAAACTTTTGTAAAGTGGAGAAGTCGTGCTGAGTAGGAACAGCTTGTGCGACATCACCATTTTGATTATAACTTTCTTATTCGGGCTCCGATTGAGGTGTTCCTTGTGCCAAAACGATCCTATCTTCTGTGGCTTTCCAACTATGTATCACACTTTCTGTTCAAAGCTCCATAAAAACACAGAAAAATTACACAAGTTGGACATGTGTTTTTCCGCATCATTGCACAAATTGCACATTTTCTCCAACTTTTCACTCTTGATCCCTTTTTCCACCTAAAACACAATAAAACACCTCAAACACACCTTTTTCTCAAATATATTTTATATAAGACACTTGTGCTAATATAAAACAACAATTTCCATCAAAAAGATGTTAAATTGGACTCTAAAACACGCTTATTTTCACTCTCATCAACGGATCTACCAATCACTAAAGTATGTCTATTATTTAGATAAAGTATGTTTAATGATTGTTAAAGTATGTTTTATGAAGTATGTTGGATTATGCAATAAAGTATGATTTTAGTGTATTATAATATACTCCCTCCATCCGCTTTTAAGGTGTCCATTTAACTATTTTTGACCTCCGATTCAAAGGTATCCATTTACCATATTTAGTAAAAAAGTAATCCCTCTAATACAACTACCCACTTTACATATTATAATAATTAGAGTTTCGACCCGTGCATTGCACGAGATTGTGTTTAACATTTGATATTTATTATTAAAAAGAAAGAAAGTTTTAGGATTGATTTATCAAGTTGTATAATCGTAAAAATTTACGGATTAAATAAATTTGAAAATTTTATATTCTAAACTAAATTTTATTATCTTTGAATATTTGTTTATTTTACCCTTAAGACGTTGAGTTTTGGGAACAAAGAAATTCATATGTGTTGATCTCCTTATATTCGTCGAATTTATTTTATATCAATATGATAAAATCATGTATTTCTTGTATGTTTCTATGTGTTACATGTTTATAAATGTTAAATAATGTGACTGAAATTACAAATTATAAACCAAAACTTTAATTTAATGAAATAATGTATTAACAAATAGTATGTATCTTTTGAACAATATAATATTTATAAACAAAACACTATCATAAGTTTACCTAATTCCTTATTAAAATCTTTTAAGAATTAAAAATTTAATATGTTACATTCATTTAATGTCTTACCACATAGACAAATGATGAGCTGAGTTTGTTTGCAAACCTATATTTTAGATCATATTTTATAATGTTAATCTCACAGAGAGCTTTAAGGCCTTCTGCTGCATCATTAAGAATTAAAAATAAAAAAAATTATAGTTTATGAATCATTAAACTTAGCATATGATAAACATACTCTAAACTCATCACACGGAAAAGTCATAATTCCAATATTATTAATATGTCATTGCATTGTTGTATAGGCAAAATTAATTGATTCTACATATTTTCTCTTGTTAACATGTTTTCCTTAAACCTCAGTAAACCACCTGGAGAAAATTATAAGAATGCACTGTTAATCAAAAAGTTATATAATAGATGAACAAAAGAAGTAAATTACAAATAGTGCAATAAATTTGAATAAAAATCGAGGTAATTATCTCAAATGTAACTACTTGGTGTGATTCTAAGATTTGGCGTGTACATGAAAAACGTGAAGTTAAAATAAGAGGTCACAATCCATATATTAGGAAGGAGAATATCTGGATCATTTTAAACATTAAATTAGTGGCACTACAGAATACGCTATGACACGAATAAAGTGTACGAACCATAGCTGCTACCATGAAAAGTCATCATAATCTTCTTGATCAGTCTCTTCATTCTCTGCAAATTAAGATAAATTCAGTAAATGAATGAATAAAACCAAAAGAAAAAAATATACTAAACAAATAGCAACTATATGTTAAGCCACATTTAGTATACAAAAAAAAATCAATAGACTTGGTCTCTTACAGATTTGAATAAAAACAGTGCTAATTATCTCAAATGTAACCACTTGGTGTGATTCTAAGATTTGGCATGTACATGGCAGACATGAAGTTAAAATAAGAGGTCACAATCCATATCTTAGAAAGGAGAACATCTTGATGATTTCAAACAATAAATCAGTGATACTACAGAATACGGTAGGACACGAATAAGGTGTACGAACCATAACTGCGCTTATCATCATCAGAAAACGAGAACATGCTACCATCATCAGAAAAGTAATCATAATTATCATGATCAGTCTCTACATGCTCTGCAAATGAAGATAAATTTAGCGAATAAATGAATAAAATCAAAAGAAAAATATATACCATACAAATTTAATTGACTCATTATTCACTTCCCAATGACCACAAAATATCTAATTAGAGGAAAATTGGAGAGGAAATTACAGAAAACTTGTTAGGACTATATAAAGATTATGTAGATAACAAAAGGAGAAAAAATTGAATCACCTCTTGAAGCTTCACTACATCATGTTTAGATAAGAGAAATCATACAAAATTGAAAGGCACGAACTAACATCTTTATAGTCTCACCTGATTGAAAAAATGGAAATTAAATTTCTGTAACTTATCTAAAGCTTTGCAACACATAATAATAGAAAATTTTGGCCTCTATAATAGCAACTTAATTAAAAATGGAAACAGACTTCTGAAAAACTAAATAATCACCTACCATATGAAAAATGTAACATAATCAAATATTATTTATTACCTTGATCAACTTGCTTCCAGCAGTATATATGACTAACCTGCAAATGTTTCCTCAGTTGAACACCCATCTTCATTGCCTCTGCTAACTCATTATTGTTACTTCTCTTCCAAAATCCTTAGCAAGTATTTTCATTTACTTGGAGGATTGCCTAGTTGACAGTACCAACTAATAATAATAAAAAATGCAACCAATTGACGAAATAAACAGGAGAATGATAAATAAAATTAAAAAGTGTGAAATACCTATTAGTTAAAATTTCCTCTCGTATTGCGCATCTACTGATGCCTTATTTGAATGTTGTACTTGCCAAGTTTGCAAAACAAACTTAAGAATAAGGAATAGACGCTTATTGTATCAAATGTTGTACTTGTCAAGGTTGACAAATCAAATCTAAGAATAATCCACAACCTTTATCATAAGAAGAATGAAGGATATCTTACAAATAATATTAAGTTGTAATTGCATATTCTAAGACTTAGATTGCGCGGTGATTAACATATACATGCCCATAGCAATAAAAAGTGCTCCAAGTTGTTTTACAGTGCATTAATATGTGCTGAGTTTTCCCAATGTAATAACTTTTATTGATTAGATTTTCTAATGTAATTACATTTAATTTATAAAAATAAAGCTAAAATTGATATAATCCAAGTGTAATAAGTATTGAGATTTCCCAGTGTAATTGCTTTTAATTATTAAAAGCAAAGATTTAATATGTTCATAAGGAATCACAAACTATACATCAAAATATTACTTTATCAAAGAAACTCAACACACAACATAATTAAGTAATTAATTAATAAAACTGAATAAGCAATTGAAATAAAAACACACTACATAATTAAATAATTGTTAAAATTGCAAGCATAGTTGTACTAAAGGAAACCACCTCTTCAAAATCCTTCACATCTTATTTATATTTCCCACTGTCATATATATATATATATATATATATATATATATATATATATATATATATATATATATATATATATATATATATATATATATATATATAGCACTCTTCTTTAATAACCTTGCATATTACACGATACTCATCAGTAAAAATTTGAGTATATCATTAATGAATCAAAAATATATATATATAATAAAGTAAAATGTTTTTACTATACAGTAAAATCTTACTTTAACAAAGAAATTCAGCATGCAACATAATTAAGTATTTAATAAAATAGAACGTACAGTTGAACTTAAAACACACAACATAATTGAATAATTAATAAAACAGTAAGCACATTTGAACTAAAGGAAACCACATCTTGAAAATCTTTCACAACTTCTATAAATATCCCATTGCTATAAAAGAGGTTTTTTATTCATTTATAAAATATTGTAACATCAAGTAATCAGAAATAATGACTTATAACTTAGATGATATATAATATGACATTGATACCTAAGTATTATGAAATATTCATAATTCATTGAAAAGTTTGATTATGAGCTCATGAAATATTGATAATTATTTGAACAATATGAAGTTCCTAAAAAAGTTATTTTTTTTATCAACTATTTCATGAAATAACCAAAGTCCTTTTTTCATGAAATATTCATAATCCTTTGAAGTACTTGAATATGAGCTAATAAAATTCATCTTTTTTCAACTAATAAGATTCCAGACTTATATTTGACTCATTAACCACTGATTAAGAAAGCATCCTTTAATTTGTTCTGCTATATGCACATCAAAGACTTCAAAAACAATTAAGAAATAAAATTTGTTCAAAGTCAAGTAATGTAATTGACTAAGGAGCAAGTGTCCTCTAATTTCTTGATCAAGTAAACCCATACACACCTTTATGTAAGTTATGAGTTTATTAGCTCATTCCCTTTACGCACACACTCACACTCACACACACACATACACACACAGGGAGAGAGAGAAGTAAACGGAAAAATATGTTAAAAAAGCTCAAAAAATATCTCTATGTGCTATTCCTACAAAATATCCAAAATAAATAAATAAAATAAGTAATTATACAACTTACATTTAAAATCTCTCCACTCTGCAACAATATCTCACCTACATTAAAATAGTTTCCTACGAAAAATGATGAGATTTTTTTTTCCAGAAATCAAACAAAGATAATATATTCTCTCTTACTTCTTTGGAGGAGAATAAGAGAGAATTATTTACATTTTTTATCTATAAAAAAAGAAAGCAGATAAACTCCAATATCAATTAATAATTAGTCTCCAAAATACTTTTTAAAGAGTCAAAACCTAATAAAAAAAAGTAGTCATCAGATAGCATAATAATTAAGTAATTTTAAAAAATAGATGAGGAAATCACCATGCAAATAAGCTCCTGAAATCACCCATGATCTGAGTCAAAGAAAACATATTTACCTTGTTTCCTGGAATATTGTTAAGAGAACAGGAAAAAGAAATATTTGCATTCTTATAGATAAAAAAGTAAAGCTGATATACTGCAACATCAATTAGTATTTAGTATCCAAAATAAACTTATAAGAGCAAAAGACTATAAAGAAAGTAGCCATAAAAAAGCATAGTCAAAAAGTAATTATAAAAAAAATAACTAATTTGAAATGTAAAGGAAGTGTAGAAAAATTAAAAATAGTATCACATTAGTGCTTATAAAAATATAGGGATAAAACACACTGCAAGCCATGTCTATACAATTGTCACTATGTCAGAAATGTAAAATGTTATCATGGCATTCCATTTGGCAGGTAATATTAAGAATTGTTAATATATGATACTTAATATAAATCACATAAAGCCTGCCCTCTAAACAAATCAAGCCCAAAAATAACTCATTCTCGTTTTTTTACAGGTCATAATAGTCATCATAGTATATTTTATCAATATATTTGGAGTTAACTAACTATAAACTTTACCTTTACTTAATGAGAAAAAAGACTGGAAATTTGGCAATTACAAACTAAACCTTATGGTACCTACAAAGTAAAAGAAAAACCTACAAAGCCGAGTCTGATACACGTCTGCACATAATATAAGAAAAAATATAGACATGACTTGGAAAAAGAAAAGAAAAACTAAAGTCATACATAAGTAATATCTTAAAAAAAGGGAAGGCATGCAAGAATTTGTTTCAATACCCGATCATCAATCCAAGATACAGTAACATAAGACTATTTCATTGAAAATTGTACAAAGAAGAAACTGCACTTGAGATGATCTTCCAAAACTTATATGATCAAGAAGTGGTGACACTGCAACTGTATTTTTCATTAAAAATTGTACGAAGAAGAATCTACACTTGAGATGATCCTTCTAAAACTTACATGATCAAGAATTGGTGACACTGCAACTACATTTACAAAGCATTCTGTCGCATAAGTTTTGATATATTGCAACATAATAACAACGTATAGACAAATTTAAGGAAACATCACACTTCACTACACCACCCTAGAATTGAGATTAGAAAAATGTAAGCTCATATACCTACACTTCCACTTTCATTGATCAGATTGTTTGGACTGTATTCATAAGTATAAAAGATAATTGTCTTATTAAAAATGAATATTAGCCAAATATAATGTCTTACCTCAATCCGGTTGAACTGATCCCACTTGGTACACTTCATTCAAAACTATGATATAATTCTGCAATAGAATGTATTGTTTTTAAAATTGTCGAAGATGTTCAAAAAGGATTCACCTTATAATCTAAAAATATTTATCAACCAATAAATTACAATCATTTATCATACATGCACACATTATTTAAAGTTACAAAAAATGAAAGCTACAGAACATTGGAATATGTATTATTTGCAATTACCCATTTGAAAAAAAAATGGCATTGGAAGAAGCAATATCAATTTAAGTTAATAAGCAAAAAAATAAAATAAAAAGTAAATTCTACAATTCGAGACTATAACCATAAAATATGTCATATTTTAGTGCAAATTGATAGTAATATATATATATATATATATATATATATATATATATATATATTTGCAGTAAATTTGCGCAAACTCTAAGAATTTTAGTGAAAGTATGACCTCTTTTGAGTATTAAGTATGACGTTAAATTTGGTGAAAGATTTCGATTGTATCAACTCCCTATATGTTCATTCTGAGATTAGTTGATTATGTATAAGTAAATAAACATAAGATCAGACTCCCTGGGCAATTTATCAATTAATTTTGTAGCAATTGTGAGCTTCACTGCATCCAAAATAAATAAAAAAATTGAAGGAAAAAAAGTAGCAGTCATCACCCTCGTTTCTAAATTGCAAAGCCTCCCCTCATCTTTAAATATAACTATATCTTTAATTAATAATTTCACTAAAATTGATTCATTGGTAAAACAACCTAATTTATCTCCCAAATGTAGTGCAATATAGAGTTGTGTTCCATCATCGTCTCTTCTATATTTTCCTCCAAATGGGAATAGAACATCATCACATGAGATGAAAACATAAAAAAATGATAGGAACAGAGCAGATTAAAACATAGTAAACCAAAAACACGCATCAACAACATAAGAACGAGGTGATTAACAAAAATTACTCTCAGCAGAAGCTGTCTACAAAGTATGAACTTAGTGTACCTGAGGATTTATAGGGTAAAAGTTAGGATTTAGTGGGTATTTATTGTATTTATTTTTTATTATTTTATTTTATTTAATGGTTAGGATTAAATAAAAAACTGATTTAATGATTTAAACTATCCAGGTGAACTACAGTTTGACTCAATTTGACATCTACTAATATTTTTTTAAAAAATCTTCACATCAAAAAATATTTTTACTAATTTGATACATCAACCTAAAGCAAAGGGTCGTACTCCTCGGACTCCCTTAACAAAAATTCTGGCTTCATCACGGGTTGCAACCCTGTGTTCTCACCATCACTGTCTCATACATTACCACAACCACTATCCCCATCCCAAATAGACATCAAACACTTGATTAATATCATATAACATCAATCAAGAACTGCATATCCCAGAATGTAATTATCTATAAAGTGACTAAAGAAAAAAAAAGTTCTATCTAGAAAAATAGTGTTGTAAATTTTTTAGTCACTTATCTTTTCCAATCAATATTAGGGGTGATCATGGGTGCACAGGGGTGCACCCCCAAATTTATAGGTAAAAATGGCAGTTGGGTAGTTTTTTCTTTTTAAAAATTAATTATTTTATTTTATGGTTAAGATTGAATTAAAAATTAATCTAATGGTTAAAATTGTCCAAGTGCACCTTTGTCGCACTCCAATATTAGTCACTTTTCATCAACTATGCTTTTTAAAGAAAAGCTTTACCTCATGTCATTATTTATGCCATAAAAAATAAAATAATCACTTGATAAAAGTAAAATTAATGGAACCATCCTATGGAAGAAATCATTACCGAATGATCTATATATATTTATATAATTTAACTGTTTTAAAAAGCAGTATTATTCTAATTAAAAATTGTCTAACTATTTTCAGAAAGACTAATTATATTGTGCACCTGGGTGCACCCTAAGATATGGTGCACCCACTTTAAAAAACGTATACAAATATAAACAAAAACATATACAATTATGAATAAAAATGTATACAATTGAATTGTTAATTTTTTTAATAAAAAATCGATTGTAAAAGAATATAGAATTATTAAAAGACATGTATACACTATTGAATAAAAAGTTATATACATGGATGCTGGTTTTTTTAATTAAAAACTTATTGTTAAAGAATTATACAATAATTAAGAAACACGTATACAAAATAGAATGACTTGTATAAAAAATAAAATAAAAAGTTATACACATATGGGTGCATCCTTGCACCCGTGTGCAACTAATATCAACTCTTCCTGAAATAAAAGGATTCTGATTAATTATTTTGATACATTTGATATATATATATATATATATATATATATATATATATATATATATATATATATATATATATATATATATATATATATATATATATATATATATATAGTATGAAACACGCATACAACGTGAGATCATTTAATTATTATTTTGATTTTTTTCTAATTAAATAATTTGTGTTATATTACGTAACAACATTAATTAAGAAGTTTTTTTCTTACAGCTAGACAATTTCTTTCATCAATATAAAGAATTTGTAACAAATTATAACATTTGACTTTTGATAATGTAACGTATAACTAAATTATGTAAAAAATTAATATATATGTACATATTTTCTATTTATTTAAAGAATTATGACTTATATTTTTTTAAATGTTACTTTATAACATAATACAATTGAAAACTATTTATTACTCCCCCGTCTCTCTAAAAAATTGTGCAATCGCATAGGGGCAATTGATTATAGTTTTCTCATTACACAATATTAATCCCCAAGTGTGAAGGATGTTATTGTAGCTTTGATAAGCGACCAAGTGATTATTGAACCCAAAGGATGTATTATTATTAATTTAATTATAATCTAACTTATTAAGACTAGTATGCAATAAAGTTGTGGTGATTAAGTAACCAATAAACAGATAATTAAAAGAAAAATTAAAATAAACAAGCAATAGATATTAAACGAAAGTGAATAAGTGAGAAGATAGGTAGTTCTTCGGGCCATCCAATTTTACTTATTAATCTCCCATTCGTGTATCAATGTCCGACTCTGCCTTGTGGAGTATGGACGCATCACTAAACCATGCAAATCTACTCTATAGACACAAGTAAATAAGCGTGCGACATATGTGAATATCCTTAGAGTAAGAGATATAATTCACCCCCTTTCTAGGTGCTATCAATATCAATTATTTCCCAAGCACTAAGTACTCTAACCCAATATGATCTCCCTTTATATGTACTATGAAGTTATTCTCTGTATCCTACTTATCAACCCGAATCATATTCAATTAACAAGTATTTATATAAGATAGTTCTAATGAAGTTTCGGAGTCCCCTGACTTAGAATCATAACATGTAATTCTGCTCAGTAGTGAACGCACTCAATCAATAATCAAGATATGTATTCAGACTCTACATAACAATTAATGATGCATAAAATAATTCTGAGTATGAATTAAAAATGAATTGTCTTATATAAAATAAACAACAAGTAGTGTTGTACGAGTATACACACGGAAGTTCAATTAACTTATAAAACCTTCATAATCCTAAAACTATTAAAATAGTTTTAGCCCATGATCGATCGAAGAATAATCATGGTGGTTGGAAAACATGCACTGAAGGTGTAAAAATACAGATCCGGACATTTCCAGCACATCGGTTTGACCAAGGCCCCTGGTCGAATCAACCATGGCCTGGTCAAACAGGCCTGTAATTCATTGGCAGGTTTATGGTTCGACCTGAACGGCTGGTCAAACCATATACATCGTGGTCGAATCACCAGTGTCGTGGTCGAACTACACTTCTGCCGCCTTCCTGCACCTGGTTCGACCATGGGTGTAGGTCGAACCACCCCCTGTTGGTCGAACCAGGTGCCTACAACACCCCTTTCTCCGGTTCCGATAAGTTCTATCCTATTTTCCTTCAAAAATCCACTCAAACGAACTTAAACACACCTGATTCATGACTTACTACTGTACAACTCGATTTATCTTGACTTAAGATCAAATCATACATCATTATCACACAAATCAGAGCTCTAAATACATGAATTATAATTATTAGCAATTTTATCTTATCAGCAATTTTGTCTCTTTGTTGTATATTTATATAATTATTAGTACTTCATTTTTTTCATTGTATTTAAGTGTAATTATGATCAAAATATGTAACTCTTAGTAATAAATCCTTAATTTCACCGTATGTCTAAAATAAATATCAATAATATATAAAAAATCTCAATTTATCCTTTTTTTCTATACATGATTTGATTTGATACTAATTAATTTATTTATATCGAATTATTTATTTATCAATTTCAATTAATGATACTAGCGTAAATAAGTCATAATAAGTGTATAGGAAAAATAAATAAATAGTAAGACTATATGTGAACGAATCAAATGATAAAGGACTTTGTTATACTATACTTAATATATATATATATATATAGATTATTTATGAAAAATAAGGTCAAATATTTTATAATTAATTAAAACAAAATTATTAAAATTTTTTAAGTAGTTGCTATATATATTTATTTAATTTTTATATTTTCATAAATCAATTCTCTAGAGGAACTTGAAGAAAGCTCTTATTTCTCTTGGAGAATTAAATGTGTATATTTAGAATGAATAACTAAAAAGTCTTATTTGTAGGTGGAGTGAGAGAGAATATTATATGTGGAATATTTTTTCCCTTTATATGTATAATTTAATTTGATATTAATTAATTTATTTATTGCATTTAAAGATTAAGTAATTATTTAATGATACCAAAATAAATAAATAAAATATGAAACTATAATCATTAATATAAATAAAAAAAATTATTTAAAAAAGAAAATATTAAATATGGAAATTAATTAAAAGTAAATAATGTAACACACACACACATATATATTATAATATAAGTAAAATTAATTAGATATATTATTCTTTTAAATATTCACAATTTGTAATGAATTTATTAATTTTATTTTTTATTTAATTTTATTAATTTCAAATTATATAAACAACTAACGTAAACAAATTTTATAATTCATATATCATAATTGAATAATTAAGATATATGCAAATAAATTAATTTTAATATACTAAGTTTAAAAAATTAACAAATATTTACAAACTCAATTTTAATGTTATTTGATATATGAAATAATGATTTAACTTAAAGAACTTACTTTTCTATACATGATTTAGTTTTTCAACCTCTTATTCTTTAGAGATAAATCGATTCAAGAGTATTTGAATCGTCGATCCTCTTTCACTTGAAGAATACTTGAATCAATACTTTAGAGGTAGATCTTAAAGAATACTTGAATCGATTCTTAAGAGGTAATACTTGAATCGATTTTTTTTCTCTTGAAGAATTGATTCTTAAGATGTAAATTGATTCAATAATACTTGAATCGATCCTCTTACTCTTGAAAAATCAATTTTTAAGATGCAAATCTATTCAAGAATACTTGATTCTCTTCCTCTTGAAGAATCAATTCTTAAGAGGTAAATCGATTCAAGAATACTTGAATCAATTCTCTTCCTCTTGAAGAATACTTGAATCGATTTATTAGAGGTAAGTCGAATCTCTACTTTATTCGTTCTATCGAAATAAATTTTTATACTTTTATAAATCAATTCTCTACAGGAACCTGAAGAAAGCTCATATTTCTCTTGGAGAATCGAATGTGACTATTTAGAATGAATAACCAAAAAGTCTTATTTATAGGTGGGCTGTGAGAGAATATTATATGGAATGTTCTTTTTTTCCTTTATATATATGATTTCATTAGATATCAATTAATTTATTGTATTAAAAGATTTAGTAATTATTAATGATACCCAAAAAAATAAATGAAATATTAAAATTATTATTAAAAATAAAAAATACATTATTTAGTAAAATAAATATTAAATAAGGAAGTTTATTAAAAGTAAATAAGGAAAATATTTAAAAAAAGTATTAAAAAATCTAAAAAACCGAGAAAATTACACGTCACATTGGGGCCACAACCAGCCGATTTTGAAGCCAGTGATGTTGAAAGTAGGCGCTGATAGACATCGGTTATTAACCGATGTCTTTTCTTGGATAGACATTGGCCAATAACTGATATCTATCTGTTAACAATCGATGTCTTTCTAAAAAAAGACATCGGTTGGATGCAAAAAGACATCGATTATTGACCAATGTCTTTCCAAGAAAAGACATCGATTGCGAACAAAAGACATCATTTATAAACCGATGTCTATCAATGAAAAGACCTCAATTGGGACCTAAAAACATCGGTTTATCTTTTCTTAAAAAGACATCGATTTCTCTCCGAAACACATTGTTTTTCACCGATGTCTTTCCTGGCATAGACATCAGTTCTACACCAATAAATATCGTTTATTACGTTATATCTTTCGTATTTTTATTTTTATTTAATTTTATACTTAAATAAGATTAAATATAGTCATAGTATATAACTCAAAACTTACAATTTTTTTATAACATTTTCAAATATTTAATTTTCAAATACACAAAAAATATCTTTTAAATCTAAAAGTACAAAAAATAATCCTAACTAATTAAATTCAAAGTTGAATTTTACATAAGTAGACCTAAATTTATAAATCCTCATTGAGGAGCATAATACATGGAGAATTTTCTTTCCTTGCATCATATGATATCTTTATCTTCTTGTCGTCTCACTGCAATTACCTGAGATAAAATTAAATTTATCACTTAATGACCATAAAGAAGCATCAAAAAACTTATTAATAACCTTGAAATTATGATGTCTGAAAAAAAAATCCAATTGAATCCAATGAAATGAAAGATTAACTGACATTTTGTAAGAGTTACATAATCAAATGCCAAAATTTTAATTTATTGCTAGCTTATAATATCATAACTACACAGTAAACTAGTTTCGTAACACACCACTATCACACAATCAATTTTTCTAGTTACAAATAATGGCTAAAATCAAATTTAAAAAAAGATAAACATATGCTTCACGAATGAAAAATATTCTAAAATATGCAACAAATGTAGAGCAGCATGACATCAAGACAAGGGTACCAATCTTATCAAATCAGAAAGTAAATACAAAATCATTGTTTACCATATGTTTCAACTTTTGGTAATAAATGGGACCCATGAAAATATATACTTGCAACGGCTCACCGGTAATGCCTGCAAAACGTAGATTAAAAGAATTCAAGTAACTATAGGGACTAATGAAGCAAATGCATATATTGAAAGATATCCATTAGAACCCACATAAAAACAAGTTAAGAAGACGTTCCTTGCAAAAAAATTAAACATTCTGGTAACACTTAGGAATTTACTAATGTAAACCCAAACATGATAGACAAGCTAAAACCATGCATCACTAGGGTTTCACTAATGATAAAAAATAAAAAATAAAAAAAAGAAATATGAGTGATAATGTAGTCTTAATATCTGGGGGAGAGGGAAAAGAAAAAAAATATAAGAGGAGCTATACTTGCACCAACGTCCAATCATTCAT
Organism: Pogostemon cablin; assembly: GCA_023678885.1. Classification (NCBI taxonomy): domain Eukaryota; kingdom Viridiplantae; phylum Streptophyta; class Magnoliopsida; order Lamiales; family Lamiaceae; genus Pogostemon; species Pogostemon cablin. Next base: position 17,070,247 of record CM042960.1, read on the forward strand.
CATCCAAGCTTGATAATAAAGTCCAAAGTAAAATTCAAAGAAAAAATCTTGCAAAATATAAAATAAATTTGACAGATAGCTGACTTAGTTATATGGAATTACCATAATAACTAATAAGTATAAGCAGATAAATCTAGATTTCAGAAGGAAACTGGTAATGGATCATGAATTTATAAATTACATAAAAAAAGGATACATAAGATAAAAAAAAATGAGCAGTTTGCAGCAAGAAGACATTTAGTTTTATAAAGGCAAATGACACTTGGGAAATTAAATTAAAAAAAGCATAAACTTGAAAAAGAGCATGATCTTAGTGCTCTTTCCTTATGATTTCCACAAGGACCACAACAACAAAATCTACTATAGGGCTGAAACACTAAATTATAGAAGAACCAATAAAAAAAACAAGGAAGAACAATCAAATTGGGCTTAAAAAAAGTGGGACGAACATACAATACAAAAAGATGTCATTGAATTGAAAGTAGGACGAACATACAATACAAAAAAATATCATTAGATTGAAATCATCAGGGCACATTACAATAAGTCACGTTTATTCTCATATACCCAACCTCAACCAAAACCACATAGATATTCACTCAGGTACATTTATCACTCGTCGCGTTATATTAAGATTCAGGTGACATCTGCTCACAACCATCATCATCAGAATGCTATATATTGGACCATCACCTTCCCTACTCAAATTCATGAATTAGAATTCATTTGGAGTTACAAACATCATGATTCTACAGTTCTACCCACACAAATCCGGCAACGATGCATATGAAAATAAATCATGATGTAAAATCTCACACAAATAAAAGATCTGCTGCAAAAATATCAATAAAATACGCAAGTGAAGTACTTAAAAAGTTAAAATAAACTATATATGTTCAATAAAAAAGAACAAGAAAAATGAGGAAATCGAACCTTTGGAAGATAAAGCGCCATCATGATGAGAATGGAGTTTCATCGTTTGTTTTGATTGAAGAGCAATGCGAAAATATAAGTTTCATCACTTGCACCATTTCTAAGACAAAAATAAAGCATCAATGCATCATATGTTCTCCCAAAAACATCAATTTCTCAATTTGTAGCAAATACAACACATAAAACATAACAATTTTTACATGGGTGTTTCATTGAATACTTTGCATGCACTTTAAAAATATATAGGAATGAAAACAATTTGCAATGCAATTTATGTGCATTTTTTATCAAGCAAAACAAAAAATGTACCTCTCACTTTAATTCAATTACTTATTCAAAATGTAAGCATAAACAAAGCACTAAAAATTAAAACTAGACAACATAAAATTAACGCTAACAAAAACAGAATTAGCAGCTGATGAAAATTGTAAGACTTTATTCCAAGAACCAATTTATTCTAACACCAACCTAAAAAATTGAATTAAAGAGTAGAAAGATTCTTGAATTGAAGAGTATAGAGATTCATACCTTCTTTGCTCTAATGATAACTTTCAAGTGATTGAGAATTTAAGAACTTCCGAAGACCATTTGAGTGTGTGAAATGAAGTGTGAAATGCTTGAGTGCAAGAATGAACATGAGTGAGAAATTTTAGATTTTTTACCTTGCAGGAATTTGGGTAGCACATGTGTGTTATGAATGGAGAGAGAGAGAATATGTGATATACATGTAGTTTACAGTAGGTGCAAGGAAAGATTGACGGGCTAGCCCACTAATTAATTAATTAATATTATTGTGTTGGGCTGGAATTGTCTTTATCTGGAAAAGAAGGCCCATTAGTCCAAAAGTCAAGTTAAAATTATAAATGCTATTGTAATAGGAAATGGACGGTCACTCTTCATTCTTCTGGAACCTTGTATTCAGCCAACTATCGGCGTGGGTGGAGAAATCCGAGTTCAGTGGTGATTCATCTCCTTAACTCTAACAAATTGGTCTGATCCTGCCGTCCTTATGACGAGAACGGAAGACCGCATCACAACGTTGGAGAGGGGATGGAATCATTAGAGTGCAATCTGGACACAGGTTTGCTCGATGTCAAGGGCTCGATAGCTTCCTTAACATCTTCCATTACTGATATTCAATCGATGCTACGCGCCTTATCGACCGGGAAAACTACTACTCCTAAAGGCACTTCTCAAGACAATATGTCCTCCACACAATTCGTGGAATCTCGCTTGGGTATTCTTCGAAGCCTGACTCCTAGGATTGATTGCCTCTTTTCTCAGGTGTCGACCCCTCTTCATGACTTTCAAGAGCAGAACAATTCTTTTGCATTGAGAGGACTCCGGATGATATGCGCTTGGAGTATGCATTAGTTGCAATTGAAGGCCCTGCCCTCCATTGGCTGCAATGGCTAAGAGGTCGCCTCCCTAACCTTAGTTGGTCAAGATTTTCCACGGAACTTATGAAAATGTATGGCTCAGATCCTCATGCTAACCCCTATGAAGCATTAGCCTAACTCGTCAAACTTCGACTGTTGACGAGTATGTCAATCATTTTATCTCATGGTTGGCTGTTGTTCCTTCCCTATCTGACTCAGATGCGTTGGGTCTATTTTTACATGGTCTTCAGAATGACATCAGACTCCGTATCTGCTCCAAGGATGCAGAAGATATTTCCACAATGATGCACCTCGCTCGTGAGATTGAGGCTGAGTTATCTGATTCACACCCGTATCTTCAGCCTCGTTCAGCATCTATTCGCCCGTATATCGGTGCTAGAACTATACCATCCTCGCAACACACACAACTTCAATAGGAATACTTTCTCCTAAACCAGGATTTTTGGGGTCTCAGCGAAGTTTGGAAATCAGCAAATCAGCCAGCAACATTCTTTTTTCGCAGCATTCATATGATACCAGTACTCCTTCAGTAAATTAGGGATCTCGCCAATCTCGCCAAATGTCTCAAGCAGAATTCTGGGATCTTCGATCTTGTGGGCTTTGTTTTCGTTGCAAGGAGCCATATTCACCATTGCACGTGTGTGCGAATTGTTTTCTTCGAATCATGGTGATTATGGATGATGAAGTAGACATTGATCCTACATCATTTGATTTTCCCGTTGATCTAACTGGAGTAAATGAAGATGCTACTTTGAAATCTCTACAGCTTTCATCCGCTACTGCTGTTGGGATTGACGGACCACAAACCATGAAGTTTAAGGGAAATGTTAATGGCGCGACTGTGGTTGTCATGGTTGACAGTGGTGCAACCCATTGTTTTATCTCTGAAGCCATAGTTGATTCTTTGGGACTGTTTATCGATCATTCCATTAGTCTTCCGGTCACATTAATAGATGGGAAAACAGTTAGTACCGTCGAGGTATGCCCACGAATTGAATTGAAGTTGGAAAAAATAACATTTCTTATTTCAGCTCATGTGTTTCCAATGAGCAGACTGGACATTATCCTTGGTGTTACCTTCTTGGCAGCTCTTGGCGACATCCAAGTGAATTGGAACACGCAAACACTGAAATTTTCCCATAATAACAAGAAGATTTGTTTACAAGGAATCCTTAGCCTTCAAAGACGTCAAATTTCGAGTGCTTTTGTACTCAAACTTGACGATGTGGATTCTTGTTGGCTCTTGCTGTCTTCTGAATTATATACCATGGATATGAATGTATCTTCTTCTACAGCTCCTGTGGTGCAGCAGCTATTGGACGAGTTTTCTCAAGTTTTGGCTCTACTTCCAGGTTTGCCTCCTCATCGCGGGTTTGACCATCGAATTCCTTTAAATCCTGGTGCTGAGCTGTCACAGTTTGACCATACCACTATAGTGCTTCTCAGAAATCAGAAATAGAACGCCTGATCAGTGACATGTTTTTTGCTGGACTCATTCGACCTAGCACCGGGCCTTATTTAAGTCTAGTCCTATTGGTTCATAAGAACGATGACAGTTGGCATTTTTGTGTCGACTACCATGAGTTGAATAAACTAAATATTCCTAACAAGTATCCAATTTTGGTCATTCAAGAGCTTCTTGATGAATTACATGGGGCAACATGGTTTACCTGACTAGACTTACGTGCTGGGTATCATCAGATTCGAATTGCTCCCGAAGTTATCCACAAGATTGGATTTCAAACGCACTCAGGCCATTACGAATTCTTAGTCATGCCATTTGGGTTGTGCAATGCCCCTTCAACATTTCAGGCAGTAATGAATGATTTATTTCGGCCATTATTACGAAGGTATGTGTTGGTTTTCTTTGATGACATTCTTATTTATAGTGCTGATTTTTGTTCCCATCTTTTGCACCTTCTGGAAGTCTTGCGTTTACTTGCTGATGTTTCTTTTGTGGTAAATCCAAAAAAATGCTCATGGGCTCAACTGTCCATTGACTATCTTGGTCATGTCGTTTCTGTGGAAGAGGTGAAAATGGATCCGACTAAGGTTATGAATGTACTACAGTGGCCTACCAAAGTCAGTTCGTGGTGTGTGGTGCTTCTTGGGATTAATGGGCTATTATCGCCGTTTCATCAAAGATTATGGGAAAATTGCCTTGCCACTTACTATTTTACTTCGAAAAGAAGCACTTGATGGGAAGTTTTCTTGGGGGGCTGATGAGCAATCTTCATTCGAAACTCTCCAAAAGGCGATAACAACAACTCCAGTGTTAGCAGTTCTAGATTTTACCCGTATTTTTGTGATTGAATGTGATGCTTCCGGCCGTGGTCTTGGAGCAGTTTTGATGCAAGATAAGCGCCCAGTGGCCTACTTTAGTAAGGCCCTTTTTGATCGTAATGCCGCTAAATCTACTTATGAGAAAGAATTGATGGCATTGGTTTTGGCTGTTATGCATTGGCGTCAGGACGCCGTTTTGTAGTACGCACTGATCATCACAGTTTGAAGCATTTGTTTCAACAATCTGTCACTTCTCCAGCTCAACAATATTGGGTATCAAAGCTTATTGGATTTCATTTTGAAATTCACTACAAGTCGGGAACTTCTAACATTGCAGCGGATGCCTTATCTCGTCGAGATTCAGAATTATCTCTTTCTGTTATTTCTATACCAACTTAGGTAGAATGGACATCCCTGAAGCGTGCTATACGGGATGATCCCTCTTATACGGATGTTATCCGTGCCTTAGAAGCGGGTTAATCGGTCTCACAATCATATTCTTTGGTGCATGGTATCCTTTATTTCAAAGATAGATTGGTGGGCCTCCCTCTTCCGCGTGGACTCGGAAGTTAATTTTAGAATTTTACTCCACACCCAATGGTGGTCATGCAGGATCATTCTGTACCTATAGACATCTAACAACCAACGTCTATTGGCCCGGGATGATGAAGTCGGTGACTAGCTTTGTGGCAGAATGTTTAGTCTGCCAGCGTAACAAGTCAGACACAAGGGCTCCAGCGGGGTTATTACAATCGTTACCTATTCCGAAACAAGTTTGGGAAGATGTAAGTATGGATTTCATTGTGGGTTTACCAAAGTCACAAGGTTTCGATGTTATTTTGTTGTTGTTGATCGGCTATCTAAGGCCACTCACTTCATGATGCTTTCTCACCCGTTCACCGCATGGGAGGTTGCTGAAATTTTTTCTCGAGAGGTGGTCAGACTTCATGGTGTACCTCATTTCATAGTTTCAGATCGTGATCCTATTTTTTGTAGTGCTTTCTTGCAGGAATTGTTTAAGGCAACTGGCACTAAACTTCGGATGATTTCTTCTTATCATCTGAAGACTGATGGGCAATCAGAGGTTATGAACTGCTGTCTAGAGACTTACTTGAGATGTTTTACCTCCGAGCACCCACCTGAAACATTGGACGAAGTGGCTTGTATGGGCAGAATATTATTTTAATACAAGTTTTCATTCAGCTACGTGTTGTACTCCATTTGAGGCAGTCTATGGTAGAAAACCTCCTGTTCTTGGTGAGTATTTACCTGCTAAAATTCGGGTGAAGGCGGTGCTTGATGATCTGTTGACTCGTGACTCTATCTTGAGGAACTTGCGTCATCATCTCGAGCGGGCACAACAATGCATGTCGGTTTCTGCAAAAAGCATCGCTACGATGTCCATTTTGAGGTAGGAGATCGTGTTTTCTTGAAATTTCGCCCGTATAGACAGGTTTCTCTATTTTGTCATCTAGGAGTTAAATTGGCTCCTCATTTCTTTGGTCCTTTCATCATTTTCCACAAGGTTGGACCAGCAGCCTATCAGTTGATACTTCCAGAAAATTGCCGACTCCATCCGGTCTTACATGTTTCTCAGTTGAAAGCTTCTGTTGGTGATGCACCAGTGGAACCAAATCTTCCTTCAGATGTTGGAGAGGATATTACAGAGTTCATCCCTTCTTGAGCTCTGTGTTTTCGTCAAATTTGGAGGGGTGATCATCGGGTCTCTCAAGTTCTAATTGCTTGGGAGGGGCGTCCAGCAGAAGAGGTGGCATGGGTGGATGTTGATCAGTTTCGCTCGCAGTTTCCAACTTTCAGCCTTGAGGACAAGGCTGTTTTTGAGAGGGAGGGAATTGATATACCTGTAGTTTACAGTAGGCGCAAGAAAAGGTTGACGGGCCAGCCCACTAATTAATTAATTATTATTATTGTGTTGGGCTGGAATTGTCTTTATCTGGAAAAGAAGGCCCATCAGTCCAAAAGTCAAGTTAAAATTATAAATGCTATTGTAATAGAAAATGGACGGTCACTCTTCATTCTTCTGGAAGCTTGTATTCAGCCAACTATCGGCGTGGGCGGAGAAATCCGAGTTCAGTGGTGATTCATCTCCTTAACTCTAACAATATGGGATTTAGAATTAATACCTGAAAAAATTAGCTATTATATAGGCATGTAAGTGTGAATTATGTTCTGAAAATGAGGTTGGAAATAATGTTTGGAGCAACAAAGACACATTTACACCTTGCACAAAATTCAATAATCACTTTAAAATATTTCGACACCAAATTTTAAGAATAAAAAATATTTAGACAAATGTCTTACCTTCTCTTCCTCATTTTCCAGAGTTTCTTTGATAGCATCAAGTTATCAATCTGTAAATCACATCATTCAGAAAGTATATATATTCATCTTACGGATAAGTTAAATTCAAGATTGAAAAAAAGATGACATATACTTTAAGGAAAGGATTGCATTATTATCTTGCTTCTTGCATTATCTAAATCACTTAGTAATAAATTCGGAACGTCCATATTTACATTAACCTAAAATTTTACATATGATTGATAAATTGAATTTCTAAAACATATAAAATCCAAGCCTCAAGTTACTAGATATAAATGGACCAGCAAAAAGTTCTTGACAGATTAATTGATAAAAACTACAATATTATACTTTATGTGACATTTAGAAAGTGAAAACTATCAATTGAGCTAAGTGTTAGGTAGGCATTTAAACACTCAACGCACAAGATTTATTGAAATCAACTTCATTAAATAAAACTGGCAATTTCTGTCTAATAATTGTCACCTCCTAACCATTTTATTTCATAATGCATAATCCACTACGGTAATTTATATTTAATGTACAAGAAATAAATAAATGGAAAGATAAATATATTATACTAACACAAAGCAATAAAGAAGATCTTTGGTTAGCCTTAAATATATGTACATAAATCCTTATGACTTACGAATCACAAACAATGGTGCCTTTGTTGAGTCTACTTAGAGAGAAGTGAGGATATTCCTTTAAATGACCCAATGACAAATGGATTTCCTTACTCTTTAACTTTTTACCGTTTCTTTAACCCTGCACACAATTGATCTCAAACATTAAAAGGCTACTGCTTAGAGTTCATCTCTTCAAGTTGTATATGTTTTCAAACATAGAAAAACAACAAAAGAATAATACAAATAATCATTCTTTGTATACCTTAAAGTACTATGTGCTGAAATATATTCCTTCAAGGAAATCTAAGAAACTTTTTGTTAGTCACCTACACATATTTAAAGGCAAATTTACTATGGCATTTGAATTTTATGTTATATTAAACTCATTTTAATATGAAAAACCACCAAAAGTTTTAAAATGAAACTTACAAATATCGGATACCAATTAAAATCAGAGTTTACATACTTGTAACCACAAGTTAACATGAATAAAATCTCAGCAGAACATCAAGGAACAAAAAAATGGAAGTTACCTAGTTTAGTTTATGACGACAGCGACACGCTAGTACGTTAGAGTCGCAGAACTGCCTTGAATTGAGGACTATGCTTAGAAGCTGAAAGAAGTAAAAGCCCTAAATGGCTATTTTGGAAATGGCGATTCTCAATGACGGAGAAGGATTTAAGATTTTAGTGCCACATTTACAAAGATTCTCAATGAGAGATGAGATTTTCACGATGCACCATTGAAGAATTAGGGAGACTCGCGTTAGGGGAGAAGCATTAGAGAGAATTCCCTTCTAAAAAGGAAAAACTTTTTTAAGTACTATTTTTCATATTATTATTTATATAAATATAAATATTATAAATAAAAGACATCATAGAATAAACATCGGTGTCTTATAACTGATGTCTTATCAGCAATTTTAAAAAAGTATTGTCAATAGACATCAGCACTAAAGACATTGGTTTGAAGAACCGATGTCTAACAAAGCATTAATATCGGATAAAAAGACATCAGTTTGAAGAACCGATGTCTATCAGTGTCCTTTTTTAAGAGTTTAGAATAGTCATTATTTGAAAGATATCGGTATGTGAAAACCAATGTCTATCAACACATTTTTATAGAAAACCGATGTCTATCAGCGCACTTTTTCGCTGATATAGACATCGATTTTGGAAAAGACATCGGTTTTTAATGAAAAGACATCGTATTTAATGAATAACTGATGTCTATTTGGTGATGTCTTTCAGCGAATTTGGTGTATTTATCATTATTCATTTGAATTAACATTGTATTTTATCTTTAAGTGTGACACTTTATCACATAAGGGCTTACATTAATTTTTATGGAAGTGTATATAAATTGATATGTATCAAAATTGTCCTTAATATACTTAATAAATTTAATAAACCGTAGTCATTGTCCTTAATAAATTATAAAAGATTATATCAAAATTATTATAATAGTTTATCTAAAGAATATACTTGATATGTAAAGCTTTAAGTGAAGAAATCTATATTAAATAATTGGAATCTATAAATCAGGATATCGTTTTTAAATTGAATACTAACTTAAATTAATATACTAATTGGCAAAATTAAGTGAAGAAACTATAATATATAATGTAAAGTTTAAAGAAACACCAAAAGTTTACTATAAAATTTGTACACTTGTAAATTAAGGAGTAATCATAAATTAAACTAGAGAAACATAAAATCTAAGTACACTGTGATGAATTAAGGTAAACTGTAGTAGACTACAGTACGTAATAGTAGTTGAACTAAAAAATATTTTAAAACACTGGTCAAAGTATATATTTTTCTTTTCGTAACGTAGTCCAACAGTGCAGGAATGTTATCCAAAACACAATTCAGCAACAGACCAATTCAAATATTTTTTCCATGAACGTGCAATGCGTCAAACTTATGAGGAATCAACTGCAAATAAAAAATTAAAACAAACTATAATAAATTACAAAATACAGAAAGAATTTAAAATAATTTACTATAACTATATTAACACTATATTATTAATAAATAATAAATAATTACGATAATTATATTTTGGACCAAATAACACCAGTCGACCACTCTCTACATCTAAAAATTTTATATTTTATTTAAAAGATTAAAAGTGAGCAAGTTATCCCCTGCAAACAAAAATTATGTATTTTAAACAAATAAATGAGTAAAGATGTAAAAAATATACTTAGTCTAAAAGGTCAATATATATTTGTTTGTATACACAATATTGAAGTTTAAAATTTTCCACTGGAATGAACTTTCCAATTACACAAACGATGCAAACGAAAAAATTAACTATTAGAAGATGACATCTATCTTTCAGAAGATCACAAGTTGAAGTACAATTACGTTGATAAAACCATACATATAAGCTTTTAGTCCATCAAACATTATGATGACAAATACATCCATTGTAACATCATGGAGCTTTATCAAGCTAGATAAAACAACTTGCAGAGACGGATTATGATCGCTTAATGAGACCTTGGCAAATCTATTGCATGACACATGTAAATTAATAACTTTTACTATATGTTGTAATCATCGAGGGGTTGTATATTGAGTTTATCCTCATTCAACTGCGAAATATAAAATATATATTCATTTTCGTAAGAAAAATTAGAAAATTTAAATAAAAATACCAATACTGATTGCATCAACTAAATTGCTAAAATAAACGCACCAGATTACGTGAATATTTGATAAAAAAAGTCTACCAAAGGTCTTTGTAGGTTCAAAGGATCTGCAATATATGTATATGTAAAAAAATAATCCGACATTAAATCAAATGAATAAAATCTTCTGAAAAATAAGGAATTCTCGTTTTCATACGTAAAAGTGATAACATCACCAACCATTACGTTATACGATCTCTCAAAATGAGTCTATCCAGCACCGAAATAGCATTTATTATTTTTGCACAATGTGGAAACATGAATTTTACGATCCTTCAAAACATGCAAGAACAACTCCTTAGGTCACCCAGTATGATAGAGATCAACAAATTCCATGGGTATAGTCTTTGGAAGGAAAAAAATTAATCAACAACAACAGCAATGTCAACAGTTACATCAACTAAATTGTTAAAGTAAACGCACCAAATTACGTGAATTTTTAATAAAAAAAGTCTATCAAAGGTCTTTATATGTTCAAAGGATCTACAATATATGTATATGTAAAAAATTAATCCGACATTAAATCAAATGAATAAAATATTTTGAAAAATAAGGAATTCTCGTTTTCATACTTAAAGTGATAACATCATCAACCATTACGTTATACAATCTCTCAAAATGAGTCCATCCAGCACCGAAATAGCATTTATTATTTTTGCACAATGTAGAAACACGAATTTTATGATCCTTCAAATCATGAAAGAACAACTCCTTAGGTAACCCAGAATGATAGAAATCAACAAATTCCTTAGATATAGTCTTTGGAAGGAAAAAAAATTAATCAACAACAACAGCAACAGAAACAGTTGCATCAACTAAATTGTTAAACTAAACGCGATAGATTACGTGAATTTTTAACAAAAAAGTCTAACAAAGGTCTCTGTAGGTTCAAAGGATCCGCAATATATGTATATGCAAAAAATTAATCCGACATTAAATCAAATGAATAAAATATTCTGAAAAATAAGAAATTCTCATTTTTATACGTAAAAGTGATAACTGTTGGAAATTATTAATTTCCATTATAATCTAACTGTGGGCAATATATTATTATACAATTATATTAGCTATTCAATTATATTATGGACTTAATTAAGTGATCCAATTAAGGATAAAGGTCCATGGGCTATAATAATAAATGATATGGGCTTATTGAGTAGATACCCAATACTATATGATTAGGTGATTATGGGTGGTCTAGTCAAGTAGTATATAAAGGCTCCCAGGTTATGGTCCCCAATATACTAAGCCACACATGGTCTTCCCTTCTCCCCATCGGGAGGGATTACTACGGTCCCCATAAGGAATAAGGAGGCTTAGTTGAGGAAGACCATATAACCACTGATCCTGAGTTCGTGTTCCGCCTAGAGACTTATTGGATCAGGTACGATTCCACTTTACGGTTTAAATCTCGTTAATCATAATAGGGTTAAGGTTTCATGGATTTATTTCCAACAAGTGGTATCAGAGCCACCCTATATATGATTATCTGATATCTGAAAGAATTATATTTTGATTCAAATATTTATACTTGAATCGTTACGTGAAATAACAATTTTAAATCTAAGGATTGAGATGAAATAATTATTGTTGTTCACATGTACGTTGCACTTAAGTGATTCTGCCGCAATGTGTTTATAGGGTTATCCTTGAAATTCAAGTTTTAATACCAATATATGATGTTCTTGAATTGCAAATTATTGCTTCTAACATTATAGTTGAGAATTTAATGATTTGATTTTGCGGACTTATGTGTTAGTTGCATTTTGTAATCTGCGTTGGAGATTGTTGGCTCATATCAGGCCATTATCAAAATGAGTTCTAATTCAATATAATTATTAAAATATTGGGGATTGAATTTTATTCATGAATTATTGCGACATGTTGGGATTATGGCTAAAGAATATGGATTCTGATTAATATGGTGAATGAACCACACATATGCAATCATTCTGTACTTTTGGAAATTCAGTCTCAACTTTGTACAGTAGTTATATTGCTTTCATATGAAGGGTTTGTAATTTAGTATCTATTTAACTTTGGTTAAATAAATGTATTTCAATTAAGAGTTGATATTCGGATTAACAGGTTCAGTTATCTTTATTCTAATTCGATAATTGAGTAAAGACACAGGTTTCATAATTGAGTATCTTGAAAAAATTTTAAATTTAATTCGACAATAAAGTGGGTTGCCATTTTATTATTTGCTTGATTGATAATGGATCTGACATTATTGTGTATAAGTTTCATTTTAGCTAATTTCATTTAAGCTAATCTCGAAATTTAGGGCAACATTAATGTATTGGGTGGAATTCACCACAACTATTTGCCATCACTTTTAAAGTGATTTTCCCGAATCTTGAATCACGTTATTGATTTATTTGTGAATAACCATAATGACAGTGTGCTCCTTCCATTATTTATGGATTTTCATAATTTAGTTATTTGATTAATTTATATCATTTAAGTTGATAATTTTGGAGCAATTAATTGGTTGTCAATAAACTTTCTTATCATTTGATATGTGTGGTTTTTACGACAATTTTATTAAGAATATTAGCTTAATTTAGATTATTCTAAATTAGGGTATGAAATTTCTTATTTAAGTTAGGAGATCTTTCATCATTATAAGGTAGTGAATCATCTAATATTCCTATTTGGTTAGAGGAATAAAATTTAATTAAATTGGGGAGACAGTTAAATGTCGTTTAATTAAATTAAATATTTTAATATTTATTTAATTAGTCTAGTAAACCTTCAATCTAGTCAATCGAAGCACCATGTTGCCATAGCAATATTGTGTGTGGAGAAAAGCTTTATTGAAATTACATAGATGGGTGTGGTATTATTTATGTGTTCTGTGTTCGGCCCACAGGTAGGCACAATTTGACAGAATAATAACACACATGTGATAATAAGTATGTGATAATTATTTGGATTATTCATGTGAACATGAGTCGGTCCACAGATAGACTCTTATTTGACAGAACTTATTGTCAATACTTGATTGTTACACCAAGATTACCCCTGCAGTTAATTTTTGTCCATAGACGAGGTTAATGTTGCACAAGGTGTCTTGTGATGGGTCCCTAATTAATAATGTTGTGCGAGTGTATTTTCATGCGGGTATTGATCGGTCCATAGGTAGATTAATATTTGGCAGAAATACACAAGTACCTATGGTGGTAAATATGTGACGATTATTTGTTTAACATGTGAGTAATAAGTCGGCCCACAGGAAGGCTATTGCTTGACAGTTTTATTATCAGTATTTGACTACTATGTAGAAAGTGTCACTTACAAGTTGGTATTGATACTAATGATGTGATAGATTCCTTGAGATTATTCTAAACTATTTAAAATATGAAAGATTATAAAGTTTAGTGCAAGCATGATAATCATTTTGGATTAATTCTCTGTACAATTAAGAAGTCTGTTAATTAAGTTTAACCTATGTCAACAACAAAATTATACATGATGAGAACTTCAACAATAAGAATGAACTAATAAGTTTCTAACAATCTCTGTCTCAATAAAGTATAAGGGCAACAAAGAAAAACCCGTTTGCAAAGCTGTTAAAAAGAAACTAAAGTATAACCTTTCGTTTTCTCCTAAAGGCTTGTTGAATTGTTTTAAAATACACCACATTAAGATTACTTAGTATGAATGGTGTTGTGGTGTAGTTAAAAGACAAAATTAGTACTCCACAATATATGGTTACTAATTGGAGAAATACTAAAGATTGCAGCTTATGGTCTCAATAAAGTTCCAACCAAAGTAGTTGTGAGAACTCTTTGAATTTCACATATGGTGATATCCAACTAAGGCTAGATCATTGGGATCTACTAAAGAAAATTGGATTCAAATAGATACAAACTACTTTATTGGTATTAAATAAAGATAATAAGTTTATGATCCAATTGATCAGATCATATTTGAGACGGGTAATACGGTATTATGTGAGGATGTTGATTTTGGTGGAAGAATAATATTAGAGACATTGTCCTTAAGGGGAGTCGATTCGATCCTCACTTATGCTTTAAAGAATTGATGCAAATTCAGAATAACGATATGACAATGTCAATAATAATTAAGGAATAACAAATTCAACAACCTCAAGAATTAATGTCACTAAAGAAACCACTAGAGTTGGGAGAAAGATGATTCAGAAGATTATGTAGTTTTCTCCTAAATAATGAGGACACTATGGAATTAATGGTAGAATATTCAAACAATGTTCATCAAACCATGAAAGGTCCAATTACTCCAAAGTATGTTAATGCTATAAGTTATGAGTATAAATCAATACAAGATGATTATGTTTGCATCTTGATATAGGATTATACTCAAAAGGGAAGGAAGTCATTATTATAAGATAATCGTGACATTAGTAGCACATTTTGATCTTGAATCATATTAGATGGATGTAAAGATAAAGTTCCTTGATCGCAACACTGATGATACGATCTAAATGGTTTAAGAACTAATAGGAAATTCATCTATGCATTCAAGCAAATTTTTTTCGTAAAGGAATCACATGTATCATCATGAAGTAAGTGTCTCATTTGGTTTTGAGACAATTGTAGATGATTATGTGATTCAGTGGGAGAATGTTTAAGTTAAACTAAGGGAGACAAGTGCAGTCTCAATCAGGTGCCCTAAAGTTAAACTAAAGATTTAAGAAATGTAGAAACATTCCATATTCATTGGTTGTTGGAAGTTGTTGTATGATGAGGTCTCTACAAGACCTAATTTGGCTTATGTTGTTGGTATATTAAGTAGACATTTAAGTAACTCTAGTATGGATCTTTATAAAATATGTATAGAGAACTAAGAATAATATGCTTGTACATCAGGGATCAGATTTGTTAGAGATCATGAGGAATTCTGATTCTGAGTTTGTTGGATGTCAATACAGTATAAGATCCACTTCATGCTATATTTTCTGTTGGTCGGAGAGCTATACAAGTAAAAGTATTAAGCAAACACTTTAGCTCATTAACCATGACAACAGAATTAGTAGCACACTAAGGGCATTCAAACATGAAATAAAGGTTGCGAAGATTTATCACATAAAGTTCATTGTGACAGTTAGTTCGCAGTAAAGTATTTATGACAAGAATACTTATAAGTCAAACAAATTGACATAGAATTCTTGGTTGTTAAAGAAAGTGTTTTGTGTAGATAAAATTTTAGAAGAGCATATTATGATAGACTCTAAATATGGATCCACCAATTATGTATTCAACGCCCTGTAATTTTTATGAGCTAGCTACTCATATGGGTGTTATATGGTTTTAGAATACATTAGTTCAGTGGGAGTCTATATTTATTGTTCTTTAAAGTTTCAAGACACTTTGATTTGGATAATTCAGTTTTCTGCAGAATAAAGTTCATGGCTTTGAATTCATTGTGAATTCACTTAAGTAATTTCATTTTGTAATATTTTACATTTTGAATTGATCTCACTAAAGACTAAAGTTGGACCAGTTGGAAATAGACATGATGTTGATCACATTTGACATGTTATTTCCATGCTACTCACCATATTTGATCTATGTCATTGAGTATATTGATATGGTGATTGTCGGGGTTTAACCACGATTTATAATGTGGTGAATGCCGCGGTAGTTCCATATTAGTATATGAGATGGACCAGATTATTAAGTATAACCTGAAGAGGAATAGCATAAAGTTGCGCAACTAAGGACTCTTGATATAATTGCTAACGGAAAATATATAGCCCAAGTGGGAGATTGTTGGAAATTATTAATTTCCATTATAATCTAATTGTGGGCAATATATTATTATACAATTATATTAGCTATTCAATTATATTATGGACTTAATTAAGTGATCCAATTAAGGTTAAAGGTCCATGGGCTATAATAATAAATGATATGGGCTTATTGAGTAGATACCCAATACTACATGATTAGGTGATTATGGGTGGTCTAGTCAAGTAGTATATAAAGGCTCCCAGGTTATGGTCCCCAATATACTAAGCCGCACATGGTCTTCCCTTCTCCCCATCGGGAGGGATTACTACGGTCCCCATAAGGAATAAGGAGGCTTAGTTGAGGAAGACCATATAATCACTGATCCTGAGTTCGTGTTCCGCCTAGAGACTTATTGGATCAGGTACGATTCCGCTTTACGGTTTAAATCTCGTTAATCATAATAGGGTTAAGGTTTCATGGATTTATTTCCAACAATAACATCACCAATCATTACGTTATACAATCTCTCAAAATAAGTCAATCCAGCACTGTATTAGTATTTATTATTTTTGCACAATGTAGAAATACGAATTTTACAATCCTTCAAATCATGTAAGAACTACTCCTTAGGTAACCAAGTATGATAGAGATCAACAAATTCCATGGGTTATTATTGTCTTTGGAAGGAAAAAAAATTAATCAACAACAACAACAACACCAACAATAACAACAATAATAATGGAGCTTAAAATCAAACCATCATGTCTTCAAATTCACTCCACGTATGAGGCACCACAATTAAGATAAAAGCACTGCTTACAAAGTTATTTAAATTCGGAGTAGACATCTTAAATTCTTTTTTTTTAAGTTCTAAAAGAAAGATGATCAAAATATTTATATATATGATTTAGAAATGCATAATACCCTATTATCTTAAATCTATATATAGAAAACACAAATTAAGTAATAAATAGATTTATATATCAAATCATTTATCATTAATATATATATTGAATGTTATTGAAATCAACGTTGATGTATTTTGGTAAATTAAATAAGTCAACATTAATTAAATATTTTTTTCTGAAAAGACGGTAAACAAATCAAATTATGGAAACAAGAAACAATAATTGAATGGCAAAGACTATTGAACCGTGGATCATCTTATGTGAGACAGATCATATATTAACCAAACTTAATAATTTTAAAAAACCTTGTTCGATTGTTATGAAATTATAAAATTGAATAATTAGTTATAGGGTAAAATTAATTAGGTCTAAATAAATTTAAAGGGCCTTGTTTGTTTGATATTACATTTAAATTTTGAAAATTAATTATAAAAAAAAAATTAATTAGGCATTACATTTATATAAAAATTTTCTACGATTTTTTTACTTAATTTATATTTTTTGTTATTTAAAAATGTAATAATTTAAAATCTATTATTTATGTAACTTGTTTTTATATTCTTAAATATTACAAAATTATAAAATATGATACTCTATTGATGAAAAGTGACAATTGTGCTGTGAACTATTTCATGAACAATTTATTGTAAAAATGAAAAGTGATAATATTTTAAAAGAAAAGTGATAATATCTTTTAAAAAAAGTCATAACTAATTAAGAAATGATTAGTTATAATGTATTTTAGGAACATAATATAATATTTTACATTTAGAAATTTTTATATGGCGAAATTCATGAAAATTTTAAAAAGTATAAAATGGTCTCGTGTTAAACTGTCTCATGTTAGACACACCCTCTTCCCCAAACACAATTTTTTTATGAGTCCAAGTATATTAATTATTGTATTCCGTAATTTATATCAAATATTATAAATATAAGTTTATTAAACATTTTTAAATTCCACAATATGTAATTTAATATTATAGCAATAAGTCCATTAAACCAATGTTACGTTCGATATACAACAAAACCTAACGAAACAAATCATACATTTATTTATCATTTAAACCAATACAATATTAATAAATTACGTTGTTTCATAAATATTTTTAAATCATTATGATATATTACATATGTAATAAGTAACAAATATAGTTATATTTGGAAAATATTAAAATATATATATATATATATATATAATTATTCTACAATAAACAATAATAATCCTAATTATAGGAAGAAACTAATAAATCTATTACTTTATTATTGAAGTTAAATTAAGAGATTTGGATATCTGCAATAAATCTTTGCCTATATTTAGGAAGAAACTAATAAATTTATTACCTTATTATTCAGGTTAAATTAAGAGATTTGAATATTTGCAATAAATATTTGCATATATCGTGGCACAAATTAAGTAATAAATTGGATGTTTGGCAAATTAAATAAGTCAACATTTGATTAAATATTTTTTCTGAAAATATATGGTAAACAAATCAAAAATTATGAAAACAGAAAACAATAATATATATATATAGTATATTTCTAAACATTAAATTAAGGGATAGACTATATGCACACCCCTACTTATTAAATATACATCCTACTTGAAATATTACTAAAATAGATATGTTTGAAATACCAAAATTATCCATTTCTTTATTTTATACATATTCCTTATCTTTATTTTTATTTTTATACACACTTCTTTTCTCTTCTTCCTTATAAATTGCAGATGATGTGGCAATGAATAATTGTGAAGATCATCTCTTCTTCGATTCCAGTCGATCGGCAATACTTGTCAGTGGGATTGGAACAACACTGTCGCATAACCTTTACCATCATCCAGCTATTTTTTTATTGCGAAAATCCATAATTCTTACTGCTACAAATTATATTTTCTTTTTTCTGTTTTTCAGGTTTATTTATTTATCTCCTACTTATCTTAGAAAAAGCTGGTAAAAAATTGCACTGGTAAAAAAATTGCAGAGAAATGAAAAGGTTTTCCTCTCACGACTCTTGCAGCTGCTGTCCGACTGGCTCGAGTGGGTTATAATATATATATATATATATATATATATATATATATATATATATATATATATATATATATATATATATATATATATATATATAAATAAAGAGAGGGTATATTAAAATGGAGAGTGGCACGTTGTAGGGTATACTCCAAACCCAAACTGTCTTCGGCAGAGATCAATGGGGGGCATGAGTTTGGGAAGAAAGATTTTTGATGACATAGACATAGGTGTGTAGACAATGGCGGTTGTAGTTGTGTAAAATTTGAGAAAATTATTAATTTGGGAAGGTGGGTATAATTTTAATTTTAAAATTTTTTTTATTTTATAAGGTTATTTTCGTAATTTAGGGGTGTGTATATATTAAAATTAAAAAAATAAATTAAAAAGGTATGTATTTAATAAAAGAGTTGTATTTAATAAATAGGGGTGTGCAAATAACAACACTCTTAAATTAAATATGATTATCCAAAATTAAATTTAAACAGTCCTTTAAAAATATAATCAACTATCGAACTTCAGGATAGGGGTGTGTGCGGATCAGGATTCCGTACGGAATTTTTAAAAATTTGTACCGAAATTCGGATCGGATTATTTAAAATAATCTGATATTGAATCCGTAAAGAAAAATCCGTTACTAAATTCGTACCGAAATTCGGTTCGGTTCGGAATGAATTTTTGGGAAAATATATTTTGAAGGTGCGCAGCGGATGGATCGAATTTTTTATGAGAAATGATGTTTTGCACATATAAATATTTAGAAAAATATCAATTAAATAAAAAAAACTAAATTTCACATATCCAAATAAGAATCAACAGACAAGCAAAATAATTATTAAATAAATTCAAAATTTTAATATAATTATAAAAGTGCGGTAAATTTTTATTATTAAAAAATAATTAACTTATATTTACATTACATAAAAAATAATTATTGTATATATATTTTTTTAATAAAAGGTAACAATACTTTAAAAAGTAAGAAAAGACTTATGTTATACTGCTTCACAGTTCACATTAAGAGTATCATGAGACATATAAGAAGAGATAATATTTGAATAGAAAGTTAATACTCGAATTGATAAAAAGTGAGAGTGGTGCATGTTGGCGCTTGGATTTTTTGGTTAACGTGACCCGTTAGGGATCCATACGTTTCTAATATCAGCGGAAGCAATAAATCATAGAAACGATTACCGTTCACCAAGGTATGTAGAAGATGAAGGATTCTCGGTGACAGATTGTGCAGCCCCACGAGAATGGTCATAACTTCCTCGTCTGATGTCGGAATTGAATGATCTTTGTGCTCAGACGATCCTCTCTTCAATGGCTTTCCGTCAGTATATTGATCATCGAATTCTGAGCACTGTACGATTTTATATAAATTTCGCAAGATGGCGAACAGCATCAGCAAACTACCTTCTGATCTTCTGCTGTATGTCCCAAGTCCGATCTAGACGTCGTGTGGGCGGCGATCTACGAGACCTCCTCAATCTGCTCTCAACCCTCATCACACGTGAATAATAAATTAGATTGGGGTTCCAGATAAGCTGAAGTAACTTATATATATGGGCTACAGCAGGGACCAGGAGGAGAAATTGGGTTGGGTCTGCATTGGGCTTAAGTATCCAAGCTTAGCCCAAAACTTATACTTAAGTCCAATAATAATAATATATTCCACTAAAATATTATTACAACACTGCCTTTCCAATCCCAAAATTATGTTTTGGGCTCCTTCTTATTATAAGCCCGTTAGTCTCCTCATGTTTAAGATATACAATGTCCATTAATTAATTTAAGTTACTGACAACTCAATTAATTAATATCTCATCCAAGAGTAATACCACTCAACCACATTATCATGCCGAAATAAATTTCACCTGCAGGGTTTACATGATAATCCTTATGAGCTCCTCAAGGGGACATCATCAACCTATGACGGACACGGATTCCTTCTACAATCAATAGCACACCATAGAGACAGCATTACTTCCCAACTCAGCGAGTTTGTTGATTTAATTACATGTAAATCTCACTCATTGATGAATCAAAGAAATACCTACTGCCCTACGTGTCGAGATTATTGTATAGGGATTAAGAGCACGAACTTCCATAATAATTGAGATCAAGTTCTCATATAAGTCAGTTTAAGTCGAACGATCTCAAGCGGTCCTGCTCAATACACACAAGTGCACTAATGTGATTCTATAGCTAAGACAAGCTAATACCAAACCACACTACAATCATCCCAATAGAGAGTCTCCGTCTATCTTGGTTGTGAGCATTTGTTTATACTTTATAAGGAAACCGATAATATGATCTTCCGCATGTTGTCGCACAACATATTATCTACAGTATAAAGTAAGTGGACTATTGCATCGTGATATAAATAAATTATAAGACGCAATCATTTGATCGTATGATTCTCATTTCAAATTAATTGTTATAACATTGTTCATACAAAAAGCTAGACTTTTAGTATATAATCCAACAGTGCATTGTATTATTTTATAAACATTTCATTTATAAATAAAGAATGATAAACTTTTAATGAAAACTGATGATATATTTAATAAAAATTGATAATTATTTAAAAAATGCAAAATAGTCTTACATAAGACGAGATGTTGCCCTAAAAAATAATAGTACTAAGATAAAGAAAATTAATAATTTTAAATTTTTTTAAACCTTTAACTTTAAATTTAAGGTGTATTTCAATTAAAGTCTATCTAATATATTTTAGATACAAATATGGATTATCATTAAATTTTTGCATTTTATCTTCATTAAATAAATATAAAATATACTAATAATTATTTATTAAATTTAGATTTTAGAGATACCATTTACTTTATTCATTATGTTTTCTGAAATAATACTTGAACTTTGAACATATTATTTTATATATTTCCTATTTTTTTAGAAATTTATTTTACTTTATGAAATATATATTTTCTAATATACAGTAATAAATAAATATTTAGAGCATTATATATATTTTTAAATTATTATTTGTAATTATATTATAGCTAATTTTAATTTATTAATTATGATTACATTATAATTAGTTGAGTAAAATTAATTAATTCATGACATATAAAGTATAAACTATAAATAATAAGATAAATATATTATATATAATTTTAATGCATAATTTAAATTCGATTTTTCAGTACGGTTCGATTTGATATGGTTCGGTTCGATTATATCTAATATTCGGTAAGGGAGAACGGAAAATATCCAAGTCCGTACCAAACGAAAAATCGATTCGGTCTGGTTCGAAAAAGGTCAAAAAGTCAAAGATTTTTTTGGTTCGGAATTAATTCGGTACGGTTTCGGTTAAATTTAATATCTGTGCACACCCTACTTTAGGACATAAAAAACCTTTAAGTTAAGGCAAAACTTGTGTGCACCAGGGTACACGGACCACACTCCGTGCGCCTTTAGAATTTTGTGTGCCCGTAACACAAGAGTCTCACTCTTAAGGTAAACATAATTAATAATGGAAATTGAAGCCTAAGATTTTAAAATATTTAATAATGGATTCATCACTGGAAAAAAATTACTTCAATCAACAATAAAATCCAAAAAGTAACAAAATAAACTTTAAGACAAAATTAAAATATTCTTATATTTCACAAATAATTAGAACAATACCATCTGTGGAAATGTGAATTTCGTATTCTAAATGTAATAATCAAATAAATTCATTGATTTTCTACAATCTGAGTTCATATAATTTACATAAGAGTGTTGCTATTTGCACAACCCTTTTTACTAAGTACACCTTTTTATTAAACGCACACCATCTTTAATTATTTTTTCTTCATTTTTATTATATACACACCCCCTGAAATTTTAAATTTACCCTTTAAAAATTATCACTTACACACTTGTACGATTGTTTTTTAACTTACCTTTTTAATTTCTAATTATTTTTTCTTCCTTCTTTCTTTCCCAACATCGCTCATCTGCTGCAGATCTACCCAAGCAAGGAGCTGGCGACCGATTCCTGTTGCCGCATTTCTCCTCAGCACAATTGGCAGCCACTCGTGATATTTTAGCGGAGATTTTCCCAATGAGCCGCCGCCACCACTCAATCAGTGCGCGGCCCCTCTGGCGCCCCTGGCTACCGCAAGCAACATCGCCTTGCTTCGTTCGTCTTTGTCTTTTGCCTTGAGCCTGTTCCGTTTGTCATGCCCTGTGTCGGTGCGCTCCTCATTTGTTAGATGTATTGGTGGCTACTACTGTCATATCGGCCGCCGAAGCTTTCGTTTTAGTTCCCTCCCAGATTGCTGGTTGGGTGCTCTTTACTCCCCCCGCCCTGTGTTGAGGCTCTTCCCCCGACCATGGGTTCTCCTCCACCAAGTGCAGTTATGCCGCCGACAGCTGCGTCACCACCAGTGCGCGAACCTTGCAGAATCCGGCGGCTTAAGCTTGCCCTGTTTAGATCTATGAACAGGCCTCTGTATCCTGTTTCCTGTCAGCCGAAATATCGTATGAGGAATGGCTATGATAGTGAAAATGGGCAAATGAAAGTGGTTCGGAGGAATGACTTATCGTTGGTTGAGGTGGTTAAAGATGATAAGACTGATATCAACTGATTTCTTAGAGGAGGAGGCCACTGTATCTTCATGATTTCTTGCAGCTAATTCTTAGAAGCATTCGAAGCTTCCAGGCAAGAATATGGCACAACTATAATCATTGATTATCTCCATCTCGAATTTATGAATTTTATACAACTACTGTTTATAATTTAATTTTATTATTTATTTTTTTATCATATATTCTTCATCTTTCTCCATGTTCATATCAATTTGTTCAATATTTGCATTTATACGATCATCGGAGCATGCATAACTCATGAATCATGTTTAAAGATGAATAATCAATTTAGGGTTTATAAGATATATAGTTGTATATATAAAATATATAAAAAGGGTTTATAAGAAAGATATCGGTGTATATATAAAATATAAAGGCAATTTATAGTGTGTACCCGGGTGCACCTAAAGATAGGGTGCACCCATATACAAATATAAACAAAAACATATACAATTAAGAGTAAAAATGTATATAATTTAATTGTTAATTTTTTTAATAAAAAATTTCATACAATATTCAATAAAAAGTTATACACATATGGATGTTAGTTTTTTTTTTAATGAAAACTTAATATGAAAAAAGTATACAATTATTACAAAACACGTATACAAAATAGAATAATATGTATATAAAATAGAATAAAAAAACATGCACATATGGGTGCTCCCAATATAAACTCAAATATAAATAAAAGGATTAAGAAGATATCTGTCTATATAAAATATAAAATATATAAGATGTGTATTTAATAAATCTAAGGGTAATTTAGACTTTTTAAAAATATTAATTTATTTTTATAATTATAGAGAGTGTATTTATTAAGAGGAGATGTGCAAATATAACATAAATAAAATGTCAAATCTAATTATATTTTACACCTAAAATCTCTTATAAAAAATAATATGATTTACCTACTTACTATACTTATATTATTTGACAATGACAGACTGGTTATTCTTTTGCAGTTGTTTTAGCATTTAAGTTGTATAAATTTCAAATACCTTTTTTCTAATCAGATAAATTAATTGATGTTTATTCGCATTAACAAAAGTATGTTATGGAAAGCTGTAAAGCCTTTATTTAAAAATTGCCATCTTAACAATTGAAACGATAATCTCGTTAAATATGATGTTTAATTTCTATTAAGAATATATTTTGAAATTCACAAATAGTCCAATAATTAGTGAACAATGAATATAAGATCAAATAGATGAAATAAAATATAATTTAATCGAGAAAGTTCGATAAAAAAAGAATATTAAGAATCTAGGTGTAAACATAAAAACAATTTATTCTCAAACGTTATCTCGAAACCGAAATATTCAAGAACATGAAAAGAAAATACATAAAATCTAGATTTGATAAAAAAATATATTTTGTATTATTCAAATAACTAAATTTATTAAACATATCCATATTGCCTTGGCAAAAACTTCCCACTGCAAACTTTTTCAATCAATCTTCTACCATCTTAACTCTTGGCATCAATGCAAAATTTTCTTGAATCAGAAATCCTTTCCTTTCTTCATAAATACTAATGAACCAAAACATCACCATTGTGATAAATCGCTACCTTGAGATAGACAGTTGTGTCGTTATCGGAGTAGTAGTTGCCTGCAACGGAAGAAATGCTCTAAAAGTCTTTGTTCTTCATCAGCATATGGAGCAATGACATCTTGGTAATTAAAATAATAATATTATGCTATGCTTTATTGTGGTTTCAAGGTAGATTGATTATTTTTGTCTCCCTCAACACAACTTTTCAGCACTCTAAAATATTTGTAAATCAGAATCAGACAACACTGCAAAGTTGCATTATTAAAAGAGAAGAGAATCAAGTTCACCAAACCTATGTCAGACCAACTTAGAATGTCCATCAACGGCAATATACTTGAATTAGCAAGCAGTGGCGGACGCAGGATTTATATTGAGGGGGGCCCAAATAATAATACGAAGTACTCTCGTCCCGTCCCGCCACAAGAGTTACATTTTACTTATAGGATGTCTCACTCAAAAGTTAGATTTCATTTTATGATAAATGAGTCACACACAAAACAATAAATAATATATCTTTATAGCACTCACACAATATAAATACACCTAAAATATTATATTTTTTTAACACATGAAAGGGAAATTTGTTAATAAATTACACAATTTTATTCATTAGTAGTGTAATATTAAGTTAATATATAATAAATTAAAAAGGAAATAATAGAATAGTGGAAAGAATTAAAAAAGGATAAAAGAAAAAAGAAAATAATGGGATATAATATATTCGAATGCAGAACCCCTCTGTTTTCCAGCACCTATTCCACTATTCCATTACAGTGATTAAACAAAACTATTATATATATATATATATAAGAAATCCAAAATCTCAGGGGGCCCTAGTGACCCCATAGCACTCACATAGGTCCGCCACTGATAGCAATTCCATCAACATCAAAGCCTGTATTACCTACTTTCGACCTTCCTCCAATCAGCCTTGGATTTACCTCCTTTAATGGAGCAGCACTTGAAAAAAAAAGAACTAAAGAATAAAATTCAAAACATCATAAATCAATAAAAATAAGGAAAAATGGGAAAAATCAAAAGGCAAAAAACTAAAATAGACTATCAGCGGCTAGGGTTAGGTTTGGTATTCCTCCAGAGAAATCAACAGCGAGTGTGAAAAAAAAAATTCTAACAATTTTGGTAGATTTACCTAGATTTGTAAAAGTGGGAGAACAATTCAGTTTAATATACTACAAAAATATATATAAATAAATAAAGAAGCGACATAAATAAATAAGGACGAAGAAGAGGAGGATATATCTTGAAGAAGACGAAGGAGTGGAACCCTTACCACTGAGGAGAAAAAACGAAAACTAAAAAACCGCATAGTGGAAGATAGAGATCTAAGAATATATACACGTAAGAAATAGTATTAAAGAGATCCAAGGGCTAACATTATTTTAAAAAAAAAACAAATGGTAAAAATTAGTCTATAAAACATACTAAAAATAAAAATCGGCTTTTAGGCACGAAAGTGAAAAAGACAGAAATGTCTCATCTTGTGCTATTATATATTTAAAGATACTTATTAATTTACGTGCAAAAAGAAAACGAACACCTTAGAACTGGACTGAGGGAGTAATTTATTATTGACATACTTTAAATATAAACAAGCATACTTTATCTATATATTAAGGATACTTTATTGATGAGTCTACCCATCTCACGCCCGTCTCATGAATAACACATCTCACAAGAGAGTGTCTCTTTGAGATAATAAAGGATATTAAATAATAGGGTAAATAATACCAAAATTTCCCTCGAAGTTTGTCTAAACTACCAAATAAATCATGTGGTTTGAAAAACTACCAATTATTTCCTTTGACTTGTTTTTTATTTGAACATTGATAAAAAAAATTAAATAAAGAGGGAAGGAAATGACATTAATACCCATGAATTTAACATTGTATCTTTAAATTTCATTTTTTTCTAGTTTTTTAAATGTAGAAAATTGGTAGAGGGATTTTTTTTTTTTTCCATGTTAAAAAAGAAAAATAAAATCTTTCTAATCCCTAGGTATTGAAATTTTAAAATAAAAAAATAAAAAATAGTGAAATTTAAAAATACAATGTTAAATATATGAGTATTGATGTCATTTTTATATTTAAAAAAATTCTTCTAACCCTAATTTTCTATATTTAAAAAAAAATTAAAAAAATAATGAAATTTAAAAATACGATATTAAATATAGGGGTCTTATTGTCATTTCCACCCCCTCTATTTTCAGAAGAGTGAGGCTTGCGTGCCCCCCGGGCGCACGGGAACACATTCCATGCGCCTTTAGAAATTTAGTATTATGTGTAAGAGTACATTGCTTTGGTCTAAAGGGTATATACTTTAATTAATAAATGGTACACCATTTTGTTCTAAATGGTATACACATTTCATTAATATTTTTTTTCTTTAGAAAATAAAGGGTACACATTTTTATACTAAAGGGTATACAATTTAACACAAAATTCTAAAGGCACACGGAGTGTTGTTCATGCACCCAGATATACACAATAATTTTCTTTAGAATATAAAGGATACACATCATGCGCCCAAATAAGAAAATGGTATTTTTATTAATATTCAAATAAAGAACAAGTTAAAGGGTGTAATTGGTAACTTTTCAAACCATATGGTTTATTTGATAGTTTGGACAAACCTCGAATGGGGTTGATAGGATGTCGCCGGCCCACCAAAAATAAGAATTTATAATTTATCCATCTCAATCCACTACAAAGTATAGAAGAGAGTACGGGTCTCAAGAGAGTAAATCAAAATTTAAATTAAATTAAAGTGTTGATAACATAAAAATAAATGGGGGATTTGGATTGGCGAAAATTGAAAGTAACAATGATAATAAATAAACTCAAATTACTCAAACAATCAAAACAAAGGCGATTTAGGAATTACCAATGAAAACAAACCTAGTTTTAGGAAATGATCCCCTCTCATTTATTGAATAAATTAATCGCAAGAATTAAACATCTTACCTAATATGCAAACTCAAATCCCTAGATTGACGGTACGACTAATCAACCCGAATATTCTTAAGATTAACAATTTAGGGTACGACACCAAATTGATCTATTCCCGAGTGACCCTTTAGATTCAAACTTGACAATGCATTAAGACACCAAATATAAGAATTACTAGTTTATGAAAACCGACTAAAAATCATACAACCTAGATCCCATTACATCTAGAGGGGCGCTCTCTATTTTGCTACTAAATTCATTCCTCATAACAATTACAGATTGTGGATCACGAAATAGCAATAAGAAATTAAATAATCAAAGTAGATGGCCAGTCTAAAATAATTATCAAACTACTTTAAAATGGTTAATGCATGCAATGGAATAAATTCGCACAAAAGATTCAATGTGAAATCCTTAACAATTAAATCAACATTCAACAGGAGGTTCACGAAACCCTAAACTAGAAAAAGGATTAGCCCATAAAATACATAATTAAATCTAAATTAAAAGGCATAAATCGAGATTTCGATATTCTTGAATTTTCCCCAAAGTATTGTGTATGCAGGGCCTCAAATCTGCTTCTTCTTCTCACGTTCTGATGTATTGTGCGTGTAAACCAAGCCCTATTTTTATTCCTTTTTTAATTTCCTTATTTTCTCCAATTTTTGGTAACTCCGAATCTCCAATTTAATTCTTTATTTGACTTTTGTTTTTGCCTCACTTCCAAAAATATCTCTTTCCATATATGCCGCCTATCTTGTGAATCTCACGGATTTGGAGGATATTTGGCCACTCAAATATGTGGAAGATATGCTAACCGATTTGTTTTCTTATTTGCTTCTGAATTTCAGTTTGACTCCACTAGCAGAAATGTTCTTCTTCTACTTAACAGCCTGTTTCCACATCAATTTATATCATTAAAGTATTTATCCCTCAAAGACAAGAGAAGTCAATATTAGCACATAAAGAACATATAATTCAATCAAATAGACTTGAATTTCCACTAAATAGTCATGCTAAAATACGACTTATCAGGGGTTTTGATAATTTACCCTAAATAATATATTGGGTTTATTTTTAATTTGAATATTAAATTAAGGTTATAATAGACATATCATT
This sequence comes from Pogostemon cablin, assembly GCA_023678885.1. Classification (NCBI taxonomy): domain Eukaryota; kingdom Viridiplantae; phylum Streptophyta; class Magnoliopsida; order Lamiales; family Lamiaceae; genus Pogostemon; species Pogostemon cablin. The sequence goes on from CM042960.1 coordinate 17,099,421, forward strand.
ATATGTTTTTTATATGTTAGTAATAGTGAAACGACCCAATTTATCATAAAAATATTAAAAATTAACCTTTTAAGAGAAAATTTTCGATAAAAAAATTTAATTAAAAGAGACTAACTAATTTTAATGAAATATAACATTATTTGCAGCGGATTTAAATTAAAAGATCAACAATCAATAATGAATCATATTTTAGACCGTAATTGAAATGAGAAGTTGTTTGAGAAATAAAATAATCATAATATTGAATATCAAAAACTTTATTTCAAGTAATAATAAACAATGAAAAGATTTTCATTAAATTAAATTACTTCCCATGAAATATAAATAAATAGAAAGCTTTTAACTATAAAATAATTATAAAATAGTTCATCATAATAAACACGTCAATGAATGTAAAGAATGAGATGATAAACTATTAAATAAATCCAATTAATTACTTTATTACCCATTACCTCTCTATGTAATCCATTTTCTTAATCTGTAAAATTTTTAAATGATGGGATGAGCAAATCACATCTCAGTGGGAGTATATTTGTCTACAGTATACAACAGTATATTTGTCTACAGTATACAACTCATGTAGAAACTTTAATAAATCAAAACTAACACATATAACCTTTCTGTGAATATGTCTGTGAATGATCGATCATGAAGTACGGCGAGCGTTACCCGAGAATTACTTTAAAATTTGACAGTTGAAAGTGCACTGACTTAAATAAATGTACTAGCATGGCAGGCCTTCCAAGAACTTTTTACAATCCAAATATTCCCAAGGCCCTTTTCATCAGACCCGGACCCATATATGTCACGGTCCTTAACCACATGTTTTTGAACAGTATTACGATTATTCTATGTTCATGAATAGTATTACGAGTAATACCATATGTCTTTGATTGTAAGGAACAACTTATCAATATAAACACATAAGCATATACAATAGACAAAGTTTAGATTTTCCCACCTGGAATGAATGTCGATGATGAATGGATGCACTTGAATGTAGATGATAAGTCTATGTCTCGTAATAACTTTTCATCTATCATAAAACTATACTTATCTTAAATTAATATGCAAACTTAAAATAGGAATAAGATATTAAAATAATTACTACTAACTACAGACTTAGTACCTATTATTACCTAAGATACATCAATTCAAAAAAATTACTCTTAGATACAAAAATTTAAACCAAAATATCTGAAATAACCTCAACTTATTATATTTCTAAGTACAGTTTTGTTGTTTTGTTCCATTCACGGAGAAATTAAGGTTCACGCAAAGTCATCCTCAGAGGAGGCTAAGGTCCTCTTACCCAACTTCAACCATATCCTATTGTTGAACTCTAACCCGCCGACCATCGGTTCGCACTTCCATGCCACCATGAGGTCGTTCGTCCCGGCCAGTTCGAGGGAGAGCATCAAAACCAGCGGTGGTTGTGGGTTCGTATAAGAAGGGGCGAAGACGTTGTAAGCCCGCGAGTCTTAGTAACTGAAATAGGGTTTATATATAATTGGGGAGTGAAATGGGAGGTAGTGGGCGGTGGCAACAGCGAATTGGGTGTCGAGATGGATGAAATTGGAGGTCTCGAGAGTTGTGGGTGTAGTAAGAGTCGAAAACTGGTCAGATGGGTTTGGAATTCTAGGTGTTGTCTTAGGCAGAACATGGTTGATGATAGATTTCCCCATCCATAGTCCAATTATGGTGTAGTTAAAATTCAATTGTCTTCAAACAAGTAGAACCCACGACTGTGTTTAACCCTAATTTGCCTAAGCCCCAAATCGAAAGAAATGAAATCAACATTTTTTCAATAAAGATAGGTGAAAAGAAAATTGGGTTTCTGATTAATCATGAAAGTATAAAAGATTGATGTTGCGTCAAGATTGAGATATAAATACCTAATTATCATTCGAAAACCTTCCATCATTGATCACAGGTGGTTCAAAAGGCGTGCAGGCGACGATGTAGGGATATGGGTGTGTAGCCAATTTCGATTGCATATGTTGCACATAAGTGATAATGTCGAGGAGTTTGCTACACACAACATTTACGTTTTATATTACATTTGCTGCACACAAATTTCTTTGGTGCACTCAAATTTTTATACTGCACACAAATTTTTTTACTGCACATAACATTTGCTGCATTCAAATTTTTATGCTGCACACAATTTTTTGTGTGCAACATATTGTAGGGGTATTATTGGAATATCATCATATATTATGTAGTTTGTTGTAATATATTTTTATATTTATATCTCATAGTAATAAGGAAATTTTCAATGTACCTTATAGTAAGTACCCCTAAGATATTAGATTTGAATATATTTAGAATAGAGTAAAAGTTATATTTTAATATTAGAAATAAGAGAGATTAACAAGATTTTCTATGAAAGATTTCATTAAATATCAATGTATAGATAATTTATAAATGAAAAATTAAAAAAAGATCGGTTGGTCTAAAAGTTAACATACTTATATTCCTTTGTGAAAGGAAGAGCATATCTAAATTTTATAATATAATAAAGTGTCCAAAAATATATTCTGGATTTTTAAAGTTAACACTATTGTAGAAGCTGGAAGCAATGATAATATTATAATATCTTTAAATATAGAATATGAAATCATATAAAAATCATATGAAATAGTATAATATATGCATAAATATATGACTTATATGAAAATTATGATTTTTAAAGATTAGTAAATATGATTTTCATATTTTCAAAGATTAAGATAAGATAATCATGAAAATATCTTAAGTAGTAATGATATGTATTCCACAAGGATATGTATTCCTTTATATATGAAAATAACAATTACTCCCAATATTCGTATAGCTATTCCATTGATTTAGGAATCAAATTAAATTTGCATTTTACTACAAATAATATTATATTCATTCATGTATTTAGTTTTTTTATTTTATAACATTATCCTTTATTTCAAATATACATATATTTATTAAAATTTTATATTATAAATATTTTTTAATTCTTATTTAATCTATTCAGTTCATTTTTAAAATTAATAAAATAAATAAATCCTATTTAATATAATATAAAATTAAGTATCATGTAATAATTTCAAAACATGGAGCATATGTCAATATAATATGTGAAGTAAATTTCTGAGTTTATTTATTTATTTCTTTTAATATTTGAAAGATTTTATTATTAAATAAATATAACTGAATTTAAAAAATATATATGTTAAAAATATATAATTTAGTTATTTAATATAAATAATGCAATAATTACACTATATTATAGAATATTAACAATGAAATATAAATTAATTAAAAAATGTAATTTCAATAGTTAAGTTATTCCTAAGTAATACCAATCATGAGAATTTTAATTTTTAATCATTCATTTCCCATCTTTATTCCATGCACAAGTTCATTCTATTCCCCTAAAATTTCATTCAATCATTCCAATCAAGTCGTAACAATTTAAAAACATACTTTAATTCATTATTCATCATACTTTTAAAAATATACTTTAACTACAAATTAATACACTTTACCTATATAGCAAGTACACTTTAACAATGGGTCGACCCGTTTCACAACCCGTCTCACATAATTACCATCTCACAAGAAATTTTGTTTTTATTTATTAAGGGATTTTTTTACTGTGCATTTTAAATCTTGCAATATATATATAAAATATATAAAAATATAATTATATTTGAAGATTTCTAAATATTTTTTTTGTAATTTCAAACAGTAATAAGTTCATAATCTAAACTGAATATACTAATATTGTAAAATTCATATTAAATATTACGATACTCCAAATAATATGAAATTATTACATAATACTAAAAACATCATAAATATAACATATACGAAAATAAAGATTTTTAGAGCCCCTTGAATATATTTTTATAATTTCCAAATAGATAGCAGAACATATTGAACAACACGATAAGAAATATTGAAATTTTAATACAAAATACTTTAATCATCTTTTCGGCATGAGATTTTTACAGAACATCAAAACATTCATGATTTATAACATATATCAAAAATTCAAATCGTTTGAAAGGTTTAACTATATAATTTCAATTTTCTAATTATGTATCTGTTGGCATTTGGATATTTTGATTAACATGAACCGTTAGGGTTCCATGCAATTCTATAGCAACGGAAGTAGAATATAGAATTGAATTACCGTTCACCAGGGTTTGTTGATGGAGAAGTCAAAACTGCACGAACAAACGACCTTCTGATCTTATGTTGTATTCCTAAGTCGCGTCTTGACGTTGTGTGGGCAACAATCTCTAAGACAATCTCAATCTGCAATCGTTCCTTCCTCAATCACAATTTTTGGAGTGAATAATTAGGGTTCCGGACTGCTGCAATTGGCTATTTATAGGCTATAGCAGAGACTAGGAGAAGAAATTAAGGTTGGGTCTCCTATTGGGTTTAAGTGTCCAAGTTTAGCCCAAAATTTATACTTAAGTACAATAATAATAAATCAGTCCACTAAAAAAATATTATTGCACTGCCACCTTAATCCCAAATTACGTTATGACCCCCTTCTTATTATGAGCCAGTTAATCTCCCCGTGTTTAAGATATTCAATGTCCATTAATTAATTAATTTACTGACAACTCCATTAATTAATATCTCATCCGAGAGTAGTACCACTCAACCTTATTATCATGCCGAATCAAATCCACCTGCAGAGTTTACATGATAATCATTATGAGCTCCTCAAGGGGACATCAACAACCAATTCTGTTAGGACACAGATTCCTTCTTCAATTAACAGCACACCATAGAGACAGTACCATCACCCAACTCACCGGCCATATTGATTTACAATTAAATCTCACCCATTGATGAATCAAAGAAATAAATACTGACTTACGTATCGAGATTATTGTATAGGGATTAAGAGTACGAGCATCCATAATAAATGAGATCTAGTTCTCTTATATAGTCAGTATAAATCGAACGATCTCACGCGGTCCTGCTCAATACACACAAAGTACATCAGTGTAATTTTATAGTCAAGACAAACTAATACCAAATCACACTATAATATCCTGATAGATAGTCCCCATCTATCTCTATTGTGAGCATCTGTTTATACTTTATTAGGAGCTGATGATATGATCTTCTGTGTGACGCCGCACACCACATTATCTACAGTATAGAGTAAATGGATTTTTGCAATAATATATAAACAATATATATAATATGCAAAATATTTGATCACATGATTCTCATTTCAAATATTGTCAAAACATTGTTCATACAAAGAGCTAGTCTTTTAGTATACAATCTAACAATATCTATAAAATTCCAGATTATACAAACAAAAGTATAAAATTTGTATAAAATAAAATACATCTCCAAAAATTATGAAATTTTAAATATGAGTCTAAAACTAAATATTAAACAACATAATAAAATTCCGTAGCCATTAATTAATGGAAATAAATAGATACAACTTTGAAATTATAGAAATGGATTATTTTGAATATGTAAATATGGTTGAAATATAAAAACCTCATCTCCATGAATGATTGATGATTGAAATAATTTGGTTTTGTAGTTATATTTTGAATAGGAGAGTAATAGAGAAAAATTTATTTATGTTCTTTCTTTCCTAAACTCTAACTATTACAGCGATGGAGAGAAATTAATTTTAAGAAGAATAGATCGATCTCTTTCTTTTATTTTAAATGTAAATATAAATAAATAGGGCTTGACATTTTTGGAATTGGGCTTTGGCCCATTTTTAAATTTATTAACCTGAAGTGAAAAAGATTTTAAAGTTAAATTCTTTGAGAATTATTAAAAGTTTAATTGACTTTAAATAAAAATATTTTTCATGATTTAAGAATACATAAAAATATCGGGATATTATAAATAGTTTAGATTGACAATATTTAATACTAACAATCTTAGCTAATGTGTGCTTATACGGTAATTATTCCTTAATCACATAATTAATTCAGTAGCTTTTTTATTAATTAGATTCTTGAATGAAGGCACTGATGGAGTGACGTGAGGTTCCCAACTTTTTAAATAATAACTAGTGCCAACGATCAAAAATATCCAAAATTATGAGGGATATATTTGTTGGATTGTATACTAAAAGTCTAGCTTTTTTTATGAACAATGTTATAACAATTTATTTGAAATGAGAATTATATGATCAAATGATTGCGTCTTATAATTTATTTATATGTTCGACGCAATAGTCCACTTACTTTATACTGTAGATAATATATTGTGCGACAACACATGGAAGATCATATTATCGGTTTCCTTAACAGATGCTCACAACCGAGATAGACGGGGACTTTCTATCGAGGTGGTTTTAGTGTGATTTGGTATTAGTCTGTCTTGACTATAGAATCCCATTAGTATACTTTGTATGTTTTAAGCGGGACTGCTTGGGATCGTTTAATTTATACTGACTACATAGGAGAACTTGATCTCAGTTATTATGGATGTTCGTGCTCTTAATCTCTATACAATAACCTCGACACGTAAGACAATATGTATTTCTTTAATTCATCAATGGGTGTGATTTACATGTAATTAAATCAACAAACTTGGTGAGTTGGGAAATAGTGCTGTCTCTATGGTGTGTTGTTGATTGTAGAAGGAATCTGTGTCCGATAAAATAGGTTGATGATGTCCCCTTGAGGAGCTCATAAGGATTATCATGTAAACCCAACTGGTGATTCCGGCATGATAATGAGGTTGAGTAGTACTACTCTCGGATGAGATATTAATTAATGGAGTTGTCAGCAACTTTATTAATTAATGGGCATTTTATATCTTAAACGTGGAGAGACTCATGGGCTCATAATAAGGAGGAACCCATAACGTAATTATAGAATTAGAGCAACATTGTAGTAATAATATTTTAGTGTAATATATTATTATTATTGGACTTAAGTATAAGTTTTGGGCTAAACTTGGATACTTAAGCCCAATGGAGACCCAACTTTAATTTCTCTTCTTGGTCCCTGTTGTAGCCCATATATAAGTCTTCTCAACTGTTCAGAAACCCTAAGATTACATGCCTAACTGTGAGTAGGGTAGAGAGAACAGCAGATTGAGAGGATCTTGAAGATCGTCACCCACAGGACGTCAAAATTGGACTTGGAAATACAACTGAAGATCAAGAGGTTGTTTGCTGCTGCTGTTTGTCAACTTCTACAATTTTTCTAAAATTGTGTGTTACTCCAAACTATTTTTATGATACCGGGTTGGAAAGCCACGGAAGAGAAGGTCATTTTGGCATGAAGATCACTTAAATCGGAGATTAGATGTGGGAGTTATGCCCAAATCGTGAAGCTGCGCGTGCTGTCGGTAAGAATTCATTCTCTTCTTCAACATACCCTGGTGAAAGGTAGCATGATTTTATGCTCTTACTTCCGCTGATATAGAATCATATGGAACCCTAACAATTCATATTAACTAAACGATCGAACGCCAATAATTGGTATCAGAGCTTCGGTTTGTGGTGAAGCGTGAAACGTTAGGATAGGGTTTATGTGCCAAAGGTGAAAGGGTTTAAGTACATTTTGTGTTATGCTTGTATACCCTATTCGAATACCATATACTTGTGTCAAACGTGGACTAGGGTTTAGAAATTATGTTTTTTGTTGAATACTCTATGTGTTTGACATCGATGGCACGGCTGGTGGCAAGGGATGACACGAGTCATCCCACTTGTTGGCACGGTTCGTGCCGCTTAGCGAAATATTATACTATCAGCAATGCAAAGGGAGCGACGAGGTGGAAGAGTAATGTACAAGCAACGCATGAGTCGTGTACGCATACGACATGACTGCATGGATGACCACACTATTGGCGAGGCTCGCCGGTACAACAGGAGAGAGGGAAACCTGTTGCACTACTGGTGAGCGGCCTGTCACGACAATAAAGTTAGGTGATTCTACACGGCAGGCGGCACGACCAGAAGTGGCAGGCGCGAGGGATATCGGTGCCTTACGCATAAGTCATGTGGAGGAGTCACACGACTGCTACAGGGGATGGTGCAAGCTGTTGGTTTTCTCTGCATGACTGATGGCGATTTCCGGCATGAATCCTGCAAGCGGCAAATCTGGGCAGCGTGCGCATTCTGGAAGCATGATCGTGGACAGTGGGAAATGGCACGACTAGTGCTGCCTCAAGGCAAGAGTCGTGCCAGCAGTCATTCTACAGGGGCGCGACATGGCAGTGCTAGCGGCAGAAATTCGTGGGCGGCATGGGAGCAGACACGACTCATACAGAAGTGTGCACGAGTCGTGCCGACGTGTCTGAAAGGCAGCAGTTTCATTTTTCGTTCGACGTGTGTGTTCTGCATTTTTCATCGTAATATATAACTGCCATAATTGATTTAATTATTTATTATTGTTATATATGATTGCATGTCGATATTGATGATTTTGATAATCTGGACGATATTGACAGTCGATATCGATATTTCAAAGTTTTTATATTCTGGAGATTTTTCGAAAATTTGATAATCTGAAGGTCTTTGCCGATATTCGTGCTTGGTGGCGAACAATCAAATTCGCTGATATATAACTGTTTATAATTGATTTAATTATCTGATTATTATTATATATGTATGCATGATTCTCTGTGATTTATTGCCTTATTTGGTGTAATGGGAGCATGCTAGGTTGCGTATTTTATTCGTGAATATTATATGCATGTAAAAAACCTCGGTGTTAAATAACTAAATGGGAGAGGGGATTGATAATTAATTCCCGCGGCCTCCATTATTGGTTTATAAGTGATGTGAGTAAACTTGCGTGTTGGCAATAGGCCTTCCTCCACAACGGATGAGTTTATTCATGGATCACTGGACAAACCTTTTTATGATGATTGTAGGAAGTTATCCGAGCGTGTGTGTACTTCTCCAACTGTAAGGCACATAAGCTTTCGCAATAGACTTGGGATCAAATAATGGTGTACACTTAGGTGTAAATAATAAGTATCCTCCCCAACGGAGTCACTGCTATTATTTGCATGGATAAAAATGAACCGACTATTAATTATTTTGTTATGAAGTTAGGTTGACAGATGAAATTAATGGGTAAAACTTTCTCTTGTAAATGTTCGAGTTTGTATACGTCCACACTAACATGGCATGCAGACTCATGCTGCTTAAGATGTCGGTGAATTTTATTTTTATATTATTTTAAGGGAATTAATATAAATGGATAAATTCAAAGGATTTGATCAGTTTATTTATTTATGTGATTCTCTGTATTTTCAAATGGTTTTATCTCGCTTATTGTTTACTAAAAGAAATCATTTTTACTGGTCCGAAATTATATGATTAGAAAAGAACCTTGGTTACTTCTTAAGAAAACATATGTGTTCTCATTAATATGTCCTCTGATATCTATTTAAGTTTCTAGTGAAGAAGTGAGAGGTTCATAGAAATGTTATGGTCAATCTCATGCTACTCTTCGGATACTTGAGTAAGTTAGAAAGGCAAGAGGTCATGGTTGATTTGATGAATGAATTGGAAATACTTGGAGTAGAAATTGAAGGGGAAACCTAAATCAATTTATTCTCCACAATTTGCCTAGATGCTTTGAGCAAGTTCTGCTTGAAATACAAGAGGTTGTATATGGTTGGGAACTTCTAACAAAACAAGTGGCGAAGAAAATCAATTTTTATCAAGATGTGAACAAGGTATGTATCTCATTCACTAGTTGTTGAAGCATGATTAGTGATGGCATCTACTGACACGTTCTGTGTAGATACCGCAATTACTAATAGCGTGTAACTAAGTGATGATGAGATAATTCAGTACATGGGTAGGCTACGAGAGTAGTGGCTATTGCAGTGGGAGTTGTTTATTTATCTTATGATAGGAATAAATATTTGATTATGAGAAATTGTCTTTACGTATGTTTTCATAAAAAGAATTTCATTTCACTTTCTATGCATTTACGAATGGATACTCTATTTCATTTGAATGGCATAGTCATTATAATGAAGGATGGAGCTATAATCTATTGTAGTACGTTGGTGGACAATTTGTACACTCTTAAATCATGATCATCCCAAGGATGCAACATAATAGTAATGATAATGTGTCTTCTAATCTAATAAGAGAAAGGAACCTTCGGATATGAATCAAACTTACCTTTGGCATCTGAGACTAGATCATGATTGTTTTTTCAAGGCAAAGGGGTGTAGAGCCAAAGATATGTTGGAATTGGTACATTCTGATTTTTGCGGTCCTAAGACTATCCAGGCGAGAGGTAGTTATATATACTTTGATGCACCGCAAGTCTTAGTACTATGATTAATTCAAAAGTACATGGCTCATGCGGTGAAGGGTCATCGAAAATATATCAAGTACTTCTTAAGATAGTTTAGGAGCTATTTATCAAAGGTTGAGACTGAATCCCAAGTTGTCAACACCGGGCAAACCCCAGCCGAAGGGTGTGGCAATTGAAGGTATATGAATCTTATGGAAATGGTTAGATAGATGATGAGTTATTTGGAATTACTAAATTCATTTTAGGGGTATTCTTAGAAACAACATGCCGTAATGATGCTTGTTTGTTTGTGGGATATGCTAGAAAAATGAAGGGTTTTTATTTGATAGTCCAAAAGATTAAAAGGTGATTGTTAACATGAACGCTAGATTTTTGGAAAAGGACTATATAATAAATCACAAACCCATGAATATATTGTTCTAAAGGATATGAGAGGGAAAACACAAAGTATAGTACCAATTGTACAAGAGGATATACCACAAGGAAACTGCAACGCGTGATACACCTGATACACAATTGCATGCAGTGTTTTGTCGTAGTGGGAGGATTTTTCTACAACATGAAAGATTTATGTTTGGGAAAAGTCATGTGACTTGGTCCCTAATAAACATGAAATCGGCCCATAGGTATGACGAAGCACTACAAGATAGAAATGCAGAATCTTAGCAAAAAGCAATGATTTCTGAAATAGAATCTATGGATTCTAAATTAGATCTGGATGCTCGTAGAATCGCGAAATAGTATGGAAGTCATTGGAAGTTGTTCTACAAAATAAAAGAGGATGAGACGGTAAGGTGATACTTTGAAACAATGCTTGTTGTGTAAAGGTACACTAAGAAAGAAGGGTGAGTTTAAGTATGAGGAAACCTTTTTCGCCGGTAGCTAAGTTTAAGTCGGTCCGTATTCTTTTATTTTGTTGCTGCTCATATTTATGAGGTATAGCAAATAGATGTCAAGACAGCTTTCGTGATTGAAAGTCTTGAGGAAAACATCTATGTGGAGCAACCAGAATGATTCATTGCAAAGTGCGAAGGGCATTTTGAGTATAAGCTTAAAAGTATCCATTGATGGACCAAAGCGAGCTTTAAACTCAAAGAACATCTGTTTTGACAAGAAAATCTAGTAACATGAATTTAATCAATGCTCGGATGGGTCTTATGTATTGAAAAGACTGACGGAAGCATGGTGGTATTTATTGTACTATACGAAGATAGTATCTTGCTCATTGGAGACAATGAAAGAGTATTGTCAGGCGTATGGGTATGGCCTATAAAACAGTATGAAATGAAGGACTTAAGAGAAGCAAAATACATTCCTGTGATCATGGTGATACGGATCACAAGAAAGGATATTGTGCTTATCTCAAGAATGTTGAATATTGGTAAGACGTATTTGAAGTGCCTGAGAAGGACTGGAAATTATATGTAGGCTTACCGGACAGATTCACAACTTCTTGTGGATTATGTAGATTCAGATTTTTCAAGTCAGGTAGGACGACAATAAATCCACCTCAAGGTTATGTGTTTACTTTTATGAAGTAGAGCCATAATATGGAGGAGTGTCATATAGAAATATATTTCGGACTCTGTCATGAAAAGATGATAAATTGGAGCCTCTGAGGCAGCCAAAGTATCTGTATGACTCTAGAAACTTCGTGATGGACTTGAATGTGGTTTCTAAGTTTGCCTAAGGGTATCATAATTTATTGTGATAATAATGGTGCAGTTACAAACTTGAAAGAATCACGAGCCCATAAACAATTAAACACATGAAGCGCGAGTACTACCTATTACGAGAAATCATATGATGAGGGAAAGGTTGTTGTCGCCAAGATTGCATCAGATGATAACCTAGTGAATACTTTTACAAGGACTTTAAAACGAAAGCTTTTGATGGTCGTGTAGTGGGAGTGGGAATCAGATGTATGGCAGAAGACATGACAGCATAGTCTTTTAGTATATGTTGGAGATTGTTGGATTATATACTAAAAGTCTAGCTTTTTGTATGAACAATGTTATAATAATTTATTTGAAATGAGAATTATATGATCAAATGATTGCATCTTATAATTTATTTATATGTCCGATGCATTAGTCCACTTACTTTATACTGTAGATAATATATTGGGCATAAATACGTGGAAGATTATATTATCGGTTTATTTATAAAGTATAAACAGATACTCACAATCGAGATAGATGAGAACTCTCTATCGGGATTGTTGTAGTGTAATTTGGTATTAGTTTCTCTTGACTATAGAATCACATTGGTGCACTTTATGTGTATTGAGCAGGATCGCTTGAGATCATTCGATTTATACTTACTATATAGGAGAAATTGATCTCAGTTATTATGAATGTTCAGGCTCTTAATCCCTATACAATAACCTCGACACGTAAGGAAATACGTATTTCTTTAATTCATCAATGGGTGAGATTTACATATAATTAACAAGAAACTCGGTGAGTTTGGAAATATTGTTGTCTCTATGGTGTGTTGTTGATTGTAGAAGGAATCCGTGTCCGATATAATAAGTTGATGATGTCCCTTGATGAGCTCATAAGGATTATCATTTAAACCCAGGTGGTGGATTTATTCTGGCATGATAATGGGTGGAGTGGTATTACTCTCGGATGAGATATTAATTAATGGAGTTGTCAGTAACTTTATTAATTAATGGGCATTGAATATCTTAAACGCAGGAAGATTAACGGGCTCATAATAAGAATGAGCCCATCTTTTAATTATGGGATTAGAGAGGCAGTGCAGTAATAATATTTTAGTGTAATATATTATTATTATTGGATTTAAGTATAAGTTTTGGGCTAAACTTGGATACTTAAGCCCAATGGAGGCCCAACTCTAATTTCCCTCCTGGTCCCTATTGTAGCTCATATATAAGTCATCTCAACTGTCTGAAAACTCTAAAATTACATGCCTAACCATTAGTAGGGTAGAGAGAACAGCAGATTGAGAGGATCTTGAAGATCGTCGCCCACACGACGTCAAGATTGGACTTGGGAATACAACAGAAGATCAAGAGGTTATTTGTTGCTACTATTTGCCAAGTTCCACAATTTTTCTAAAATTTTGTGTTAATCCAAACTGTTTGTGTGATACACGGTTGGAAAGTCACGGAAGAGAGGGTCGTTTTGGTGCAAAAATCACTCAAATCAGAGATTGAATGAGGGAGTTATGCCCAACATCGTAAGGCTGCATGTGCTGCCAACGAGAATTCATTCTCTTCTTCAACATACCCTGGTGAAAGGTAATATGATTTTATGTTCTTGCTTCTACTGATATTGAATCGTATGGAACTCTAACGTTTCACATTAACCATATGATCGAACGCCAACAATATTAATACCACCAAATAACTAGCTTAATTATTTTTTTATCATTTAGCCATTTTTTATACAAAGAATATCCCACATTATATTCTATCAATTCTATCAGAAGAGTGGTACACGCCCTATACACCCTACCCACCCTACCCACCATCATTCTACCCTACCCATTCTACTAGAGGATAGTGATCAGCGGCGGTGACGATAGCGGCTGGTCATGGGTCGCCGGCGAAGGGACAGCCGACGGCGGCAGCAACCGCCGATTGCGGTAGGGCGGCAATGGCCACCGGTCACGGGAGATCGACCATCTCTCTACGGGCGCTGACAAGTAAGTGGGGGTTAGAATTTTAGGGTTTATTTGGGTTTAAGATTAATGTTGGAGTGTAATAGTGTCCAAAAAGTATTTATTAAATAGAATTAATAATTTCTAAAAAAATTGTATAAAAAAATCCGTAATAACTATGTAGTATACAATATGTTTTGAGTATATGGATGTACTGTATAGAGATTGAGTTGGTTGTAAGAAGGGCGAAGGTTTGATATCGAATCTCATAGTCTACATTTTTTCCGTCTTTTTTTCCCTATTTTCCACACTTATCATAAATTGTCCAATAATATGGGTAGAGTAACTTCACAGAATCAAATGTTTGGAATAGTATATTTTTGCTATTTTTTTTTCTTTTTTCTTTTTATTTTTTGTTCTTTTGTTTTTTTTTTCATTTTTTTAAATTTAATTTTAGGACTATAATTGTAATTATTCACTTGTAGTTTAGAGTATAATTCACCCCTAGTGGTTTAGAATATATTTTATCCATATGATTTATTAATTAATTTTAGGGTTTAGGATTACTTATAAGGGTATAATTGTAATTTCATCCTTATGATTTAGGATATATTCATCCCTAGAGTTTATGGTTTAGGGTATAATTATAATTTCACTCTTGTGGTTTATGATATATTTTACTATTAGGGTTTATTGTATAATTGTAATTTAACTCTTCTGGTTTAGGGTATATTTTACCCCTAGAGTTTAAGGTTTAGAGTATAATTGTAATTTCACTCTTTTAGTTTAAGGTATATTTTACTCTTAGGGTTTAGGGTATAATAGTCATTTAAACATAGTATATTTAAATAAAAAAAATATATTAACAAAGAAGGAAAAATTAATTATGAAGGATGTGGACCACGATAACTACCAATTAGCACTCTTATATATATATATATATATATCTTACACACTACTTAGAGTTAAAATCATTTTTGGTCCCGTAACTCCTGAAATTATCCATTTGTCCCAAAATCGCCGGAACCCCATTTTTTGACCGAAAATTTGCACGTGGGCACACGTCAAAATTGGGGCTTTCAGGCAAGGAGCTCCCTCCGACGCCCTGCGCGGTGTCGAAGGCTCCCTTACATCATCCCCCCACCAATTCTCGCAGCCTCTGCCAATTCTCTCACCACATCTCCATTTTCATTCCTCCGTCGAAGGCTACATTTAACAGAATAGTTAGTGTACTGATAAGGCCATAAATAGAAGATGTCGTGGTGCTTGGCAGTCAGAATAACTCTATGAAATCCCAATTCCTTGGCCACGCTAACCCATTCAGTTGCATTCAACTCGGTGGGATCGAACACGGATCCGCATTCCCAGTCCCCCACTCTTTGTCGGTTAAAGTGTTGGTTCCAAAATGAAAGAAAAGGGCCATTTCAGGGAGTTTCCATAAGATTTAGTGAGCTGATGGAATTGGCAGAATTGGGAGTGACAGCGGAGTTGGCTGCGAAATGAGGTGTGAAAGATGAGTAATGATGCATATTTTGTCCGGTTGGGCATTGCAAAATTGCCATTTTCTTCATCATTAGATGTTGTTTGATGAGTGTTTTCTCAACACACCATATAATCCCCAAGTATGAAGGATATCAATTGCAGTCTCGATAGGTGACCAAGTGATTATCGTACCCAAGGGACGGATTGTTATCAATTTAATTATATTCTAATTAATTAAGATTATGTTTGGCAAATTGGTTTGGAATTGTTACGAAATTAAGTAAAGAATAACTTAAATAGCAAATCTAATAAACAAGCAATAGAGAAAATTCGATTGTGATCAAGTGAGAAATTAGGTAGTTCTTCGGGCATCCAGTTTACTTATTAATTTCCTTTCCATGTGTTATTGTCCGACTCTGTCTTGTGGTTTATGGATGCATCACTAAACTATGCAAGTTCACCCTATAGACACAAGTAAACATGTGTATGACATGTGGGAATATCCTTAGAGCAAGAGATATAATTCACCCCCCTTTTTAGGTACTATCAGTATCAATTATTTCCCGTGCACTTAGTACTCTAACCCGATATGATCTCTCTTTATAGGTACTATGAAGTTATACTCTTTATCTTACTTATTAACCTGAATAATATTTAATTAACAAATATCTATATAAGATAGTCCTAATAAGACTTTGGAATCTCTTCACTTAGAATTATAACATGAGATCCAGCTCAGCGGTGAACGCAGTCAATCAATAACCTAGATATGTATTCAGACTCTACATACAATTAATGATGCACAAAACGACCATGAGTATGAATTGAAAAAGTACAATCTTATATAAAATAAACCACAAGTAGTGTTGTGCGGAGTTTACACATGGAAATTCAATTAACTCATAAAACTTTTATAACCCTAGAACTACCGGAGCGGTTCTAGCCCATGATTGATCTAGGAACAATCATGGCTAATTGGTATGATCTTACTTGACGCGCCAGACGGACCTCTCTTCACGACTCCTTCGGATGATGGTAGGGTTTCGGTGATGGATGGATGATGAACGATGTGTGTCTTCCTTTCTCCTGCGAAAGCTCTTCTTTTATACTTGTGGAACCTCCTTATGGGCTTAGTATGGACTTTTGCTTAAAGCACATGTCAAATTTGGTAAAAGACATCCGGAATTACCATAAATAGAAGCAGCGAGAATCTGTTCGACCAAGCCTGGCCTGATCGAGCAAGGCCTTCAACTCAAGCAATGGTCGGGCAAGCTCTCTGTAAGTTTTTACACATTTTGTTCGCCTTCACTCATCTGCTCGACCAAGATGATTCTGGTCGAGCAACATCTCCAAGTTGAGCAAGCTCTCAGGACGAATCTACGCATTCTGGTCGACTTGGCCACCTTGTTCGACCAAAGTGATGATAGTCGAACAAAGTCTTGAGGTCAAACGACCTTCGAAAATTACCTCAAAAATCGTGTCTTCTAATTCCGAACCCTTTCTACCTGTTTTCCTGTACAAATATGCTCAAAAAGGCCTTGTATCCTCTGATACTATGAAGTTATATTCTTTATCCTACTTATTAACTCGAATAAGATTCAATTAACAAGTATCTATATAAGATAGTTCTAATAAGACTTCGGAATCCCTTCACTTAGAATTATAACATGTAATCCTGCTCAGCAGTGAACACATTCAATCAATAACCAAGAAATGTATTCAGACTCTACATAACACTTAATGATGCACAAAACGACGTTGAGTATAAATTAAAAAGGCACAATCTTATATAAAATAAACCACAAGTAGTGTTGTACGGAGTTTACACATGGAAATTCAATTAACTCATAAAACTTTCATAACCCTAGAACTACCAAAACGACTCTAGCCAATGATTGATCAAGGAACAATTATGGATGATTGGTATGATCTTACTTGACGCGCCAGACGAACCTCTTTTCACGACTCCTTCAGATGTTGGTAGGATTTCGGTGGTAGATGGATGATGATTGATGTGTCTCCCCCTTCTTTCTCCTGCGAAAGCTCTTCTTTTATACTCATGGAACCTCCTTATGGGCTTAGGATGGGCATTTGCTTGAAGCACATGTCAAATTTTGTAAAGGAAATCCAGAATTTCCAAAAATAGAAGCAGGAGAATCTGTTCGACCAAGCCGTGACTGGTCGAGCAAGGCCTTCAACTCGAGCAATGGTCGAGCAAGCTCACTGTAAGTTTTTACACATTTTGTTTGACTTCACTCATCTGCTTGACCACGATGATTCTGGTTGAGCAACTCTCCAAGTCGAGCAAGCTCTCTGGACGAATCTGCTTATTCTGCTCAACTGGCCACCTCGTTCGACCAAAGTGATACTGGTCGATCAAGGTCTTGAGGTCGAACGACCTTCAAAAATTTGCTCAAAATTCGTGTCTTCCAATTCTGAGCCATTGAGACCTATTTTCCTGTACAAATATGCTCAAAAAGCCCTTGTACCCTCTGACTCGTGCCTTTTTCATAAACAAACCAATTCGTCTTAATAAAAGACTCAATCGTACTCAATTCCCACACAAATTAGAGCCCAAAATACATGAATTTACACTCTCATCAGGCACTATAGCCGACTCATAAGTTTATCAGCATCACATTACAAATAATAATTATTTCATGAAATTTATTCTAGTGATCCACAAATAAAACTCATCCGTTCGGGAGGAAGACACTATAACCGACTCATAAGCTTACTCGCATCACTTAATAAAATCAACAATGGAGGCCGCGGGATCTATGACCAATCCCTCTCCCATTTAGTTATTTAATAAGAGGGTTTTTGCATGCATACAATATATATACCGAATATAAAATATACAAACAAATATGCTATTATTTTGGCAAATAAGACAGTAAATCAAATAACACATGCATCCAAATATATAATAATAATTGACAAATAAAACAATTATAACAATTATTTATAAGGAAATAAAAATTGTCAAATAAAAGGTTGACTTGGTCAACAAACCAATTAAGCAATTAAAAATGTGACTTGGGCAAGAAGATAACTTGGACCCAAAGCCAAGCAGCCCACAAACAAATATACTGTTAAAACCGCTCATGCATCGGCCCACAACCGCCCTTCCTTGTCATCACCCTCACACACGGATTCACAGCCATGCCAGGAATAGCCGCTGCACCGGCCTCACTCCTTCCTGCCCACCGCACACTGGAGAGAATGTGCGCCGAGAAAAAAAAAACCCTGCCGGAACGCCATGGCACAGCCACCGGTACTCCTATGCACTTTGCTGTCCGCTACCGGATACCACACTAGCAGCAGCTATCGGCTGTCGAACTCTCCGCCAACGAATAGCCGTGAATCAAAATCGTAAGTCCCTCCACCATGGCCCACTGCACCTCCTGGAAACATGCTTGCACAGCAACGCCCATCACCAATCACTGTGATGCCCGTGCCAGCCAGCAAACATGCTCCACCAAATTCCCATCGGTGGTGCTCTTCCAGCCCATGCTCCACGGACCGCCAACAAGTCCCCAGCGCTGATGCCCTCTCGCCATCAGCCCTTCCGACTGAACCCGACTGGGAGAAGTGCAAGCCCGATCGAAAGGAATATCAGACTCGCCTGGGAAAAAAATATTGACCCAATCTGAACCCTTCTTGACCCGATCGAAAATTGAGAAAACAACTCAAAACATGGTTTGGACCTGTCCGGAATGACAATCTGATGCGCCTCTGCCTTCGCCACGACGCTCGACACAACTGCCAATATTGATCGTCCATCATCAACATCAGCGACGGTCGACTAGCGGTGCAATGTCAGGCTACCAGCGCACCTGTCTGTCGGGTTTGCCAAGTCATTGCTCACGGTGGATCTATCAACCACCAGCCTGCAACGTCAATCCGCCGCACTGTCTTCCCGTCAATATCAATCTGCCACATCTCTATCGGGCAACTGACAAACAACCAACGTGAATCACCACGGAATGATCAGGCTGTGTCGGCCATCGTGATGCCACCAGCAGCAAGTCAATCATCGCACCTTCAACCGGCGCTTACCTGCCTCCCGCTGGTGGCGAATCTCACTAACGAACAATTGTCATTGGCAAAATCTCACCAGCCACCAACGCCATGATATGTGCGGTGCATTCATGTGATGTGGTGTCGTGTAATTAGGAATATACAGCCGTGAATTAAGATAGGGTTTATGCAGATTTTTATCACCGAGAAAAAATAAAACCCTCACATGCGATCATTATTTAACAATAATTCACATAATTCACATAAAACCCTTTACCCTAAATTCTTGCACCATATTATGCAATCATACCCTAGCCTAACATGTCACGTTTAGCCTTAGAACCTACGCTCTGATACCAATTGTTGGCGTTTGGATCTTTTGGTTAATGTGAACCGTTAGGGTTCCATGCGTTTCTAAATCAGCGGAACCAAGAAATCATAGAAACATATTATCTTTCACCGGAGTATGTTGAAAAAGAAATATTCTCTCTGGCAGCCTACGAAGCCTTACAGTTTTGGCCATAACTTCTTCGTCTGATCTCCGATTCGAGTGATCTACACGCAAAAACGATTATCTCTTTCGTGGATTTCCAATGGTGTATCACACGCACAGTTTTAACTTACACATGATTTTAGAAAAATTGGTGAAGTTGACAGATAGAAATAACAAACGACCTTCCGGTCTTCTGTTGTACTACTAAGTCACATCTTGACGTTGGTGTGGGCAATGATCTATAAGACGAACTCAATATGCAGTCAATCTGCTTTTCACGTATTTGTACGTGTGTGGTATGATATCCAAACTGCTAAGATTGGTTATTTATAGGCTACAACAGGGATCAAGAGGAGAAATTAGGGATTGGGCCTCCCATTGGGCTTAAGCATCCAAGTTTAGCCTAAAACTTATACTTAAGTCCAATAATAATAAATCATTCCACTAATGAAATGTTATTGCACTTCCACCCTAATCCCAAATTATGTTTATGGTCTCCTTCTTATTATGAGCCCGTTAGTCTCCCCGTGTTTAAGATTCAATGCCCATTAATTAATTAAGTTACTGACAACTCCATTAATTAATATATGTACCGAGAGTAGTACAACTCAACCTTATTATCATGCCGAAATAAATCCACCTGTAGGGTTTACATTATAATCATTATGAGCTCCTCAAGGGGACATCATAACCAATTCCATTAGGACACATATTCCTTCTACAATCAACAACACACCATAGAGATAGTACCATCTTCCAACCCACCGAGCATATTGATTTAACAATTAAATCTCACCCATTGATGAATCAAAGAAATAAATACTGGCTTACGTGTCGAGGTTATTGTATAAGGATTAAAAGTACGAACATCCATAATAACAGAGATCAAGTACTATTATATAGTCAGTATAAACCGGACGATCTCATTTTGAATATTGTCAAAACATTGTTCATACAAAAAGCTAGACTTTCAGTATACAATCTAACAGTATAGCATGAAGGTGGTGAATGGCCATCTTTCCCTTGCGCAGGGTCTTCTTTTATACTTGTGAGCTCTCTGATCGTCGTCATTTTCAACTAGATTTTAGTGTCTTTATTTGAGGATTTTCTTATGTTTTTATCCGTAATTGTGTAACTTTTGGTGGTGTTTTATGTTATTTAGGAGAGATGTGTAGAAATGAGCTTAAATATATATATATATATATATATATATATATATATATATATATATATATATATATATATATATATATATATATAAAACAGGTAAAAAATAGAGCAAAACGAAGTAGGAAGCTAAAACGGGCGAAAAAATACCCAGCTCGAGTTGCAAGGTCTTACTCGACTTGCAACTCGAATCGAGTTGTGACCCAAGTGAAGTCAGAATGCATCCAGTAGCTCAACTCGAGTTGCAAGGTCCAACTCGACTTGCAAATTAAGTCGAGTTGTGTGCCGATGAAATTCCAATTTCAGATGGAGCCAACACGACTTGACAGACGAGAGCTCGAGTTAACCAACTCGAGTCGAGCTGGGATCAGACCAAGTCAAGTTACAGGTTGTGCAGGGCAGAGTCGCGTCCAAAAATCATACAGTGAGTTAACTCGAGTTTCAACGTATAACTCGACTTGCAACTCGAGTAGAGCTAGGTTCGGAACCTTTCCAATTTTTAGAGTCTCGCAACACGACTTCATAGGCGAAAGCTCGAGTTGCAGCTCGAGTCGAGTTGGATTAAAAATAGGAAAAAGTCCGAAAAACTCAGGAAGCTTCTAGAAGGTCCCCAAGGGGTATAAATGCCCAATTGGTGCAAAAATTAAAAGAGAGCCACATTTTGGAGTAGTTTCTATGATCAAAACACACACTATCACACCATACCTTCACACAGACATTCTAGATCATCCATCTTCCACACTTTTCATCCATTCAATCCATTGGTTCTCTCAAAATTCATCCATCACTCTATTATTTCATCACCTTGAGAAGAGAAGATCATCATAGATTTAAGAATTGGGCATGTTGAAAGGAAGAAAGGGCATCTTCATAAAA
Organism: Pogostemon cablin; assembly: GCA_023678885.1. NCBI lineage: Eukaryota > Viridiplantae > Streptophyta > Magnoliopsida > Lamiales > Lamiaceae > Pogostemon > Pogostemon cablin. Next base: position 17,121,375 of record CM042960.1, read on the forward strand.
AGGAAGCTGATCTACTTTTCAGTTGTTATTTTTCTTCATATTTTGGCTCAAATGGAGCAAATTATGGGGTGTATTGATTTGAACATGATGCATAGTGGCTAGTCCTATAGTAGGGCTAATCATATGGTTAATTTTGGACTTCCTTTTATGATTAATGATTCAGGTTTTATTTCAATACTTGTGTGATTAATTCTTACTTACAACATGTTAGGATAATCAATCCGATATTTTGTAGTAGGATTTAATTGAATCATTTATTAAGATGAGCATGCATGTTAGTGTGAGGGGAGGTAAGTCATACCCTTCTTATGCTTAGAACACCTATAAAGGGTCACTTAAGAAATTGAGTGAAAAGAACCAAACTTATGATCATAGTACCTTAAGGGAATTGAGAGTAAGAACAATTCTAGGAGATTTAGACTTGTTAAAGAGTCGAGAATCTAATTGCCTTGATCATAGGGATTAGGGGTAAAAACGTGATTGCTTTTAGTCCATGATTAATGAAGTTCAATGTTAAAAGTCATGCATATCTAGCTAGTTTCTTAACCATGAGTGCGGTTAGACTTGCTCTCTTCTTAAGTGCATTCTATCCATTCCATTTCACTTTGTTACGTAATTGATATTTGATTCTATTAGTTGTTAATTGATTTCTTTAGTTAATTGATTAGAGTAAACATTGGTATAAAACCAAACCTTCAACCTTATCACTCTTACAAAGCATAATTGATGACAAATCCGGATACAACTTTGAGGAAAGAGCATTCGGTGTAACGTGTTTGAATTTGTTAGCTCTACTTAGGACATTTTTTCTTATTTTTGCATCTATATTTTCTTTGAAAAATTTTGTTCTTACTTGTTCTTCTTAATATGTACATCAACCTTGAAAGAAGAGGAGGAGAAACCAAAAAAATAGAAAGTAGAGAAGATTGTAGTAGATCGTGAGAAGAAGAGTTAAAAATGAATCAATGCTACAATAATGGAATATATGGGGGATGACAAGAAGCTTACAATATGAATACATTCCAACCGTATCAACTAAACACTTATTTCGTACCAAGTTCTCACAACCAAGTTCTCACAACCAAGTTCCTTCATTTACTCCTTTATCCGAAAATAATACCTTGATGGAGTTGCTTAGAAGATATGCTTATGGAAGTGGTACAAGGCAAAGTTTTCAACCTAGTCTTCCTAGTTATGGGGCTCAAAATCTTCAATGTATGCCAACTTCTTATCCTATAGTGCAACAAGAGTGGATGATGCCAAGTCCTCAAGTGGAGGATATTTCTTACATGCAAGGGAGTAATTTCCAAAATCAAGGGAATTATCTCCAAGAACAAAGATGACAACCACCGAGTGAAGAGGCAAAGCCATCCGTAGAAGATAGAGATAGTAAACTCATGAATATGTTGAATGAGATGATTGAATTTAGAAGAAAAATGAGTGAGGAAAATGATAAGAGATTCGAGGCCCTAGAACATCGAATGAGTCAAATGATAAGAGAACGGAACACTCTTCGTGAAATAGAGAATTTTGATAAAAAGATTGAAGAAAAGTTAGAGGTTGAAGAGTGTTTGGGGAATGATAAAGGGTAAAGAGATGGTGAGATTATAAAGGATAAGGAAGACAAGGTCGAAAGAAGCTTAGAGGATGAAAGTGTGAAGAGTAAAGAGCCTAAGGTAGAAGAGAGCTTTGAGGATGAAGAGATTATCCATGATTTCTTGTCTCTTGTTGATGAGAAAATTTAAGTGAAGATCAAGAATTGAGAGAGGATTATGAATTTGATGAAGTGGAATAAGGTCTATAAGCACTTGATGATGAGTTCGGGAGTGAAATGAGCATTTCTACACATTTTAACTCTCCAAGTTGCATTGAATTTCAAAATATTATTTACATTGACTTTGTCTTACCTATTGATTCTTTTCAATTCCTTAGGTACAAAAGAGAGCTTGAAGAGATGTTGGGAACATATTTGATAAAATGGAATAAGTGGTGGTTGAGAAAACAACGGTTAATGGAATGCATGCTCAAACGAGTTAAATTTCTAAAGCCAATCTCGAAGGATGATACTATGGTCATTACTTGTCACAAATGCCTAATAGTAGATGAAGCACAAAGATTAAAATTTGATGGCATGAACGAACAATATCCTTGGCCATTCCGATGAGTTCTTCATATTCCGTCCGACTTGAAGACGTTAAACTTAGCGCTGGATGGGAGGCAACCCGTTGTTTGTTTAATTCCTTTCATTTAATTGCTTTGATTTAGTCTCTTTGCAATTTGGTATGTAGGTTATTTGTGCTCGTGAAGAAAATACATATTCGAGATACGAGAAGTGCTCGATTTGAAATGCGAAAGTACGTCTCACCACTTCTTGCAAACTTAAAGTTCAACTCTTGTTTCACTTTAAGTTTAGGGGGATAGTGCGTGGTGGACATACTTTGAATTGTTATGATGCATATACTTTTATGCAGGAAGCTCATTTTTGGAAACTATAAGGGTAAGTCCCACCACTTTTTACAAACTTAATTCTCAACTTGTTTTGATTTAAGTTTGGGAGGAGAGTGCGTGGTGTGACTCACCACTTGAGTGTGCTTATTATGATGATTGAGAGGTCTTCTTGTAAAATTGGGTAAATTTTAAAAATTTTCTCATGAGTATTGGTATGATTTTGGATCATTTGGTTGTGTTGAAGTGCATGCGAGTTCATTATTTGCTAGTAATTATTGTGCTAATGGTGTTGATGAGTTGTTGAGCATAAATGAAGCGTAGTGGAAGCATGAATTGAGCCCGAAAATCAATGTCGAGATTTGTTGTGCATGCAATCCGGAAGCTCTTGCCAACCATTTCCATTACCAAATTCCTTTTCAGGGAGGTTACTTTAATACTCATAATTTCTATTTACTTAGCATATACTTGATTTGATTTGGATTGTTTGGATTAGTACGTAACTTCATGTGTTATGTATTTGAGAGATTTACTTGCTTTATTAGTTTTTCTTATTTTTGAATAAGGTGGCAAAATCTTGAGCTTACATGTTATTGGATGATGAACATATGTGCTAGATTTTCTTTTGATGGATGGAAGGTCATTTTTGCATGTTATGTGTTCTTGTTTTGTTTCTTGTTTGGTGAGTCTTGCTCATGTGTTTTGTTTGTATTTTTATCCTTGTATAGAGTTGTTTGGTGGTTTGTTTCGGGATGTTGTGAGTCATTTGTGAATGTGACTAATGGCATGTTGTTTGTGATAGGTGATGGCAAATTATGTTAAGAATTTCTACTATTTTAATTTGTGTCATGTTCTATTTAACTTGTTCAATTTTGAGATGAATTGAGGTGTAATGAGTTCCTAAAGGTCCGAGTAAAAGCTTGTGAGCGTTTGAGCCTCAACCATGGATCCATGGTTAATTTCTTCATGAGTGGATCGATTGAGCCTTAGTAAACTAGAACTTGCTCATGGACTATGGCAATGAGCCCGATTGATGGAGGTTAGTGAGATGATTTTAGGCCATCCTTGTTACTTTAAAGTCATTGCCATATATTTCCCTACCTTATACATCATCCCTAGTTAACTACTTTGAGCCTTTAAGCCTATTTCTTGTTATATAAGCACATTATAAGCCATGATTACCCACTTAAACCTTATATATATAACCTTAGTGCGGGTGATTGAAGAGATGATGGTTTACGAGGTTTGATGTAAGAATTGTGCTAGAGAAGAAAGGAAATGGTAAACAAGCAAGAAAAGGATGAAAAGAGTTCAAGCAAAATGTACATGCAACCTCAAATCAAGAAAAATGAGCAAGTTTAAAAAATATATATATGCTCAAGGAATTCAAAAGTCAAAAGGAAGGTAGCATGAAATCAAGAGAAGCTCAAGAAATCCAAGGAATGAAAATGATTAGTGCTTGTGATTAGAAATGAAAAGAAAAGAAAAGAAGAAAGAAAGAAATGTGAAGAAGTTGAAGAAGTTGATAATCTCTTCAATTACTTACACTTGATAAGTCACTCATATCCATATTCTCCCTACCATTACTAAAGAGCCTATCATTAAATCCAAAAGTAAAAGTCATTTTTGATCATTAGTCGAAGCCTTGGTGACTTGTGAATGTAGTTCGTGAGCAAGCCTATGGTGCATCGGGTTCAATTGATTGATGAGTGAAAATTACCTTACCTTATAGAGTGTTGAGTGAATTAAAATTCGATGTGAGGTTTGGACCGGAAGGGACTTTATTACTCTTAATTTTCTTAGACTTGAACTTGCTAATTTTTCATGTTATGAGTTTAATGTTGTAGTGTGACTTGATTTAGTTTGTAGTCCTTGTTACTTATGATGTGTTGTTGCTTATGTTCTTTAGGTTTTCCTCTAGGTGAAAATTCCCCCTCTCGTTTTCTCATTTTCGTTGCTCGAGGATGAGAAACACTTTAAGTTTGGGGGGCTTAGGCCATGCGGGCTTTTGTTGACGCTTCATAAAGGATTTTTCAAAAATTGCTAAACCACTTTGTAAATTACTTGAAAAAGATTGTCCATTTCACTTCAATGATGAATATCGTGTCTCATTTCAGGTGCTAAAGGATGCTCTCACTCCATCTCCTATACTCGTTACCCCGGATGGGAGCTTACAGTTTGAATTGCATTGTGATGCTAGCAATCAATCCGTATGAGTGGTGTTGGGGCAAACGAGGGAGAAAAAGTTTAGAGAAATCTATTATGACTCAAAGACATTGAATTCATGCCAAGTTAATTACACTACAACGGAGAAGTAATTTTTGGCCGTAGTGTATTCTTTTGAGAAGTTTTGACCGTACTTAGTTGGCACGGAAACTATCGTCTACACGGATCACTCGGCCATAAAATACTTAATGAGTAAGAAAGATGCTAAACCATGTTTAATCCGTTGGGTGTTACTTTTGCAGGAATTTGATGTGGTGATCAAAGATAAAAAAGGTGTGGAGAATGTGATAGCGGATCATTTGTCTTGATTGAAAAATAGAGGATAGAATGAGGACATGAAGCTGATTGGCGATGAGTTCCCGAATGAGAAAATTCTTCAAATTGAAGTTGAGCAAGTGTGTATTCTCATGGTGACTGTGCCACCTTGGTATGCCAATTATGTCAATTTCCTTGTTTGTGGAATCAAGCCCACATTGCTAAATAAGTATAAGGTAAAAAGGTTTTATATTGAAGTAAAGAAATATTTGTGGGATGAGCCCTTTTTGTTTAAAATTTACAATGATGGAGTCATAAGAAGGTGTGTGGCTAATGAAGAAGTTGTGGGGATTCTTGAGCTATGTCACTCGTCTTTGTGTGGGGGACACTTTGGTCATTAAAAGACGGGGGCTAAGATTTTACAATCGAGTTTCTATTTGCCTACATTATTTAAAGATGTAAAGAAGTTTGTGGCTATGTGTGATAGATGCCAAAGAGTAGGGAGAATAGGTAAGAAAGATGAGATGCCCATGAGTTTAAGAGTTGATGTTGACATTTTTTATGTATGGGGTATTGATTTTATGGGCCCATTTCCCTCGTTTCAAGGATACATGTACATCTTGCTAGCCGTGGATTATGTGTCAAAGTGGGTGGAGGCAATCCCCACTAAGACAAATGATTCTTTGATTGTTCAAAGATTATTGAAAAATAATATTTTTGCTAGGTTTGGAGTTCCACGTGCATTAGTGAGTGATGGAGGATCTCATTTTGTAAATAAGTTGATGGAAGGATTGTTGAAAAGATATGAAGTGAAACATATTGTGGCTACACCTTACCACCCTCAAGCGAATGGATTGAAGGAGGTCTCAAACCGTTAAATCAAGTTAGTTTTGGAAAAGACAATGAATGGGGGGAAGAAGGATTGGTCGAAAATGCTCAACGATGCCTTCTGGGCATATCGAACGAATTTTAAGACCATCCTTGGTGTGTCACCATATCAATTGGTTTATGGAAAGGCTTGTCATCTCCCCGTAGAATTGGAGCACCGTGCATTGTGGGCCATTAAATGCCTTAATATGGATGAAGGGGAGAGTGGTCAAGCAAGGTTGTTGAAATTGGTTGAGCTTGAGGAGTTTAGAGGAAGAGCCTTTGATAATTCCCTCATTTACAAGGAGAATATGAAGAGATGGCATGATGCTAAAGTGAAGGAAAAGACGTTTGCTCCCGAGGACAAGGTTCTTGTATTCAATTCAAGGCTTAAGTTGTTTCCCAGAAAGCTTAAGTCTAAATGGATGGGACCATATGAAGTGCTTGAGGTGTTGAATGGAAATACATTGAAGCTAAATGGTCCCAATAATGAGTTTGTAGTGAATGGTCATAGGGTGAAACATTACCTATCTCCTTCTCAAAAGGAGATAGTGTATGTGGATACTCTCTCTTCTTGAAACTCTTTGAGTGTTTAGTAGAGTAGGTTTTATTTTTTGTTTTTTATTAATTGTTTTTCTTGTAGTGTGGTATGTAGGTGGATTGCGCTCTTGACAAAATATGTATGGAGGAGACGAGGTATACATGATAAGGAATGAAGATGTATGTCACACCACTTTGTTCAAACTTAAATTTAATACTTGTGTTAATTTAAGTTTGGGGGGAGAGTGCGTCGTGGCCATACTTGAATTTTGGAGGTGCACACACGTTGACACAAGAGGATCACCATGAAGTTCTTTGGTGGAAACTACAAGGGTAAGTCTCACCACTTTTTTGCAAATTTAATTTTCAAATTGTTTCGATTTAAGTTTGAGGGAAGAGTGCGTGGTGAGACTCACCACTTGAATGTGCTTCATATATCATGATTAATGGTTGATTGATGGATTGTCTTGTGTAAAACGGGTCAATTTTAAAAATTTTCTCATGAGTTTGGTCATAATTTTGGTACAATTGGTTGTGTTGAAGTGATTGATAATCTTTATTTTTATTGCAATTGTTGAGCTAATGGTTTTTATGAGTTGTTGAGCATAAATAAAATGTAGTGGAAGCACGAATTGAGCTCAACGATCAAGTCGAGATTCGTTGTGGATGCAATTCGGAAGCTCTTGCCAGCCATGTCTTTCCAAGGGAGTTCACTCTACATCTCATCACTTCTATTTGCTTGACATGAATTGATATTGATTTGGATTGTATTGGATTAGCATGCTACTTCATGTGCTATGTTTGTGGGAGGTTTACTTTCGTAATCTAGGATTTCATTTTCAATTAAGGATGGGATATTTGTGAGCTTATTTGATTATGGATGATAAAATGATGTGCTTCATTTTCTATTGATGGTGGTAATTTTTGTTTTGCATGTTATGTGTTTTTAGTTGTTTCTTGTTTGGTGTGTCTTTCTTGTATGTTTTGTGTATATTTTTAATTTTGTCTAAGGATGTTTGTTGGTATATTTTGGGAATGTGTTAAATGTTTTTAAATATGAGATATGATGCATTATTTGTGATAGGTGATGGCAAGCATGTCAAGGATTTTTGCTAGTCAAAATTTTGACATAAATTACATAATTTGTTCAATTTTGAGAAGTATGAAGGTTAATTAGGTTTCTTTTTGGTCCAAGCAAAAACTTTTGAGAGTTGAGCCTCAACCGTACCTCCATGGTTAATTCTTGATGAGAGGACCGATTGAATTTAGACAAACTAGAATTTGCTCATGGAGTATAGGAACGAAGCATGAATGATTGAAATTTGTGATATGATCTTAGGTCATCCTTGCTAAATGAAGTCATAGCCATAAAAGTCCCTACCCAAACAAGTAAACAATTACAGCGGAAGCAAAATAAAAGTTTACCTTTCTTCAGAGTTGATGTAGAGGATGAATCGTTGCAGAAAACTACCTCTCAATCTTCTGTTGTATGACCCAAGTCGAATCCTGATGTTGTGTGGGCAACAATCTGCAGGATTCTCTCAATCAACTTCTCTCCTTATCTCACGTAAAAAACGGCGCATAGTCTTAGGTTCCAGAAGCTGAGATGACTTATATATTGGGCTACAACAGAGATCAAGAGGAGAAATTGGATTGGGCCTCAATTGGATTTAATTAACCAAGCTTAGCCCAAAGCTTATAATTAAATCCAATAATAATAATATAGTCCACTAAAATATTATTACTGCACTACCCATCCAATCCCAAAATTATGTTCTGGGCTCCTTCTTATTATGAGCCCGAAAATCTCCCCATGTTTAAGATATGCAATGCCCATTAATTAATTAAGTTACTGACAACTCAAATTAATTAATATCTCATCCGAGAGTAGTACCACTCAACCTTATTATCATGCCGGAATTAATCAACTTGCAAAATTTACATGATAAACCATATGAGCTCCTCAAGGGAACATCATCAACCTATGTTGGACATGGATTCCTTCTACAATAAACAGCACACCATAGAGACAACACTACTTCCCAACTCACCGAGTTTGTTGATTTAATACATGTAAATCTCACTCATTGATGAATCAAAGAAATATATATTGTCTTACGTGTCGAGATTATTGTATAGGGATTAAGAGCACTAACATCTATAATAACTGAGATCAAATTCTCCTATATAGACAGTACAAGTCGAACGATCTCAAGTGGTCCTGCTCAATACACAGAAGTGCACTAATGTGATTATATAGCCAAGACAAGATAATACCAAACCACACTATAACTATCCCGATAGAGAGTCCTCATTTATCTCGGTTGTAAGCATATGTTTATACTTTATAAGGAAACCGATAATATGATCTTCCACGTGTTGTCGCACAACATATTATCTACAGTATATAAAGTAAGTGGACTATTGCATCGTGCATATAAGTACATTATAAGATACAATCATTTGATCATATGATTCTCATTTCAAATAAATTGTTTGAGCATTGTTCATACAAAATGCTAGACTTTTAGTATACAATCCAACAATCTCCCTCTTACACTAAAAGACTATGCTGTCATGTCTTCCGACATACATCTGATTCCCACTCCCACCACACGACCATTAAAAGCTCTCGCCTTAAAGTCCTTGTAAATGGATTTACTAGGTCATCATCCGATGCAATCTAGGCGACAACAACCTTCCCCTCATCATATGATTTCTCGTAACAGGTGGTACTCGCGGTCCATGTGTTTAATTGCCTTATGGACTCGTGATTCCTTCAAGTTTGCAACTGCACTAATATCATCAATATAAATTGTGATAACCTTGGGCAAACTTAGAAACACTTTAAAGTCCATCATGAAGTTTCTAGAGTCATATAGATACTTTAGCTGCCTCATAGGCTCCAATTTATCATCTTTCCATAATGGAGTCTGGAGTTTGAAATATATTTCTATATAACACTCCTCCACATTATGACTAAACTTCCTAAAATTAAACATATAACCTTTGAGGTGGATTTATTACCGTCCCTATCTGATATGAAAAAATCGAATCTACGTAACTCATAAGAAGTAGTGAATCTGTCCTGTAAGCCCACATATAATTTATAGTCCTTTTCAAGTACTTCAAAATTATGTGTTACCACATTCAACATTCTTATTTCGGGTTACCTTTGATACTCACTGTCTATGCCATTGGCAATACAGCTATCCATTTTCGTGCATAGCATTCCTTTGATTAAGCTTCCTTATTTGCCGAAGCATAAGGAACCGCTTTCATCACCTTTATCTTCTTTTTGTGTCTCAAGACACATTCACTTAGATAAATGCACATGCTAAACAAGTATGGATTGTATCAATTTATGAAACTTGAGATAAGCATAACATCCTTTCTTATGATCCGTATTACCGTAATCAAAAGGATATATTTTACTTTTCTTAAGTCCTTCATATCATACCGCTTTATGAACCATACACATACGCCCGACAATACTTTTTTATTGTCTCCAATGTGCAAGATACTATCTACATATAGTGCAAGAAATACCACCACATTTCTGTCACTTTTTACAATACACAAGACACATCCGCTCATTGAATAAATCCATATCTTTGGATTTCCTCATCAAAACGGATGTTTTATGATCTTGAAGCTTGGTTTAGTCCATCGATGGATACCTTTAAGCTTACTATTAAAATGCTCTTAGCCCTTTTGCAATGAATTACTTTGATTGCTTCACATAAATGTTTTTATCAAGACTTCTAATCAGGAAAGCTGTCTTGACATCTATTTGTTGTTCCTCATAATTCAATATGAGCAGCAATAAATAAAAGAATCTGGAACAACATAAGCATAGCTACCAGCAAACATGTTTCCTCATAATCGAACCATTTCTTTCTGAGTACACCTTTTCGCAACAAGCTTTGCTTCCAAGGTTTTCACCTTACCGTATGATCCTCTTTTATTTCCTATGAGCACTTGCAATGGCTTTTACACCATTTAGTGGTCCTACAAGCTCCCAGACTTAATTTATAATCCGTAGATTCTATTTCAACATTCATTGCATCTTACTAAGATTTGGCATTTTAATCTTGTAGTTCTACGTCGTATCCGTGGGATAATACCATGTTTACTAGGGACCAAGTCTCACGACTCTCCCAAAATATATATTTTACGGGTTGTCAAACATCCTTCCCACTACGACAAAGTACTACACGCAATTTTGTATCAGACATGACATGCGATGCAGTTTACCTTATGGTATACCCTCTTGTACACTTAGTACTAATACTTAGTGTTTTCCCTCTCACTTCCATTAGAACAACTTATACATGGGTTTGTGATTTATTACATAGTCCTTTTCTAAAATTCTGGTGTTTGTTTTAACAGTCACCCTTCGATCTTTTGGACTAAATGAATCACCCTCCATTTTTCTAGGATGTCCCACAAATAGAAAAACGTTTTACGAATTACTGTATCTAGGGCATATCCATAAAATGAATTTAATTATTCCAAATAATTCTTTATCTATCTAATCATTACCATAAGAGTCTTACACCTTCTATCCACCACACCATTCAGCTGGGGCATGCCCGGTATAGAAAACTTGATATTTAATCTTAACTTCTGATTAATAGCTCCTAACTATCCTAAGAGGTATTTACCATCATGATTGAATCATAATGATTTGATATATTTTTCATGATGCTTCACTGTACCAGCCTTGCAATTCTTGAATTAATCAAAGAACATAGACATGCAGTGTATCAAATAAATATATCCATTTGTAGAATAATCATCGATTGACGAATATTCATTACCACCTCTTGCTTGGATAATATTAGGTCCGCTTGAATCAGAATGAACCAATTTCAACATATATATCTTTAGTTCTATACCCCTTAACCTTGAAAAGGCAGTTAATCATTTTTACTTCCAAGCAAGACTCGCAAGTCTGATAGTTTCCACTTCAGATAAACCTAACGGTCCATCGGCTATCAACTTTTGAATCCTACTCAAGTAAAATGAACTAGTCTTAGACGCCAAATGTTTGTTTTAGTTCATCTCCGAAGGTTTCTTTCTCTTACTAATATTAGAAGATGCATTATTAATTACTATTTGTTGCATCTGTGGGATGTACATGATTTAAGAGTATACATATTATCCACCAACATACTATAACAGATTATAGCCCCATTCTTCATCACTATGACCATGTCATTTAAATGAAATGAAGTATCCATCCGTTAATGCATAGAAACCAAAATCAAATTCTTTCTATGAAAACGTACGTAAAGACAATTTCTCATAATCAATCGTTTATTCCTATCATAAGATAAATAAACAACTCCCACTGCAATAGTCACTACCTTCGTAGTTTACCCATGTCATAACAATCTTATCCTTACTTAGTGATAAACATTTAGTGATTTCATTATCTACACACTTCGTGTCAGTAAATGCCATCACTAATCATGTTTAACCAACTAGTGAATAAGATATTAAACTTGTTCACATTATGATGAAAATGGCTTTTCTTTGCCACATGTTTTGTCAGAAGTTTCCCACCATATACATCCTCTCGTAATTCAGGTGGAACTCACTCAAAACATCTAGACAATTATGGAGAATAAAATTGACTTAGGTTTCCCCTTCAACTTCTATTCCATGTATTTCCAATTCATTCATCAAATTCTATCATGACCTACCGCCTTTTAAATTACTCAAGTATCCGAAGAGTTACATGAGACCATCATATTTCTATGAACCTCTCATCTCTTCACTAGAGACTTTAATAGGCATCATGAGACGTCCTTTGTGAGAACACAAATGTATTTTCTTAAGCAGTAAAATTCAAAACCAAGATTCTTTTCTAATCATCTAATTTGGACAAGTAAATATAATTTCTTTTAGTTAACAATTAGTGAAATAAAACCATTTGAAATTCAGAGAATCACAAATAAATATACCAATCAAATCTTCTAATTTTATCCTTTTATATTGATTCCCTCAAAACAATATAAAAATAAAATTCACCAACATCTCAAGCACCATGAGTCTACAAGCCACGTTAGTGTGTATGTTTACAAACCCGAACATTTACAAGAGAAGATTTTACCCATTAATTTCATTTGTCAACCTAACCTCATGACAAAATAATTAATAGTCGGTTCCTCTTTAGCCATGCAAATAATAGCAGTGATTCCGTTGGGGAGGATACTAATTATTTACATCTAAGTGTGCACCATTATTTGATTCCAAGTCCTCTGCCCAAGCTTATGTGCCTTTAGTTGGTGAAATCCACACGCGCTCGGATAATTTTCTACAATCATCATAAAGAAGTTTGTACCAGTGATCTATGAATAAACTCATGCGTTAGGAAGGAAGGCTCTATTGCCAACGTGCAAGTTTACTCACATCACTTACAAACCAATAATGGAGGCCGCGGGAATTAATTACCAATCCCCTCTCCCACTTAGTTATTTAACACCGAGGGTTTTTAACATGCATATAATATTCAGTAATAAAATATACATGTTAGCATGCTTCTATTTCAATTAATTTAAAAAAATTAAATCACATAGAACATGCCACATATATAACAATTAATTGTCAAATAAAAATAATTAAAACACTTATATATTTAAGGAATTAATTGCATAATTAGTGGATCAATTAAATGGGCCCAAGAGCAACAAATAAGCACAAAATGAGCAGCAGACTAAATAATTAATCAAGCCCATTAATAAATAAATTAAGCCCATTAACCATGCCCTTTACTTGGCCCAACACCAATCCCACAATTAATAGAATGAGCCCATTAATTAATGTTGTGAAAATTGAGCCCACCAAACCCACTAGAACAAAATGAGCTGCCCCGTAATCCACAAAAATTAGGCCCAAATACAAACAGAAGAATGGAGCCCATCTAACCCACTTCTAAAACCGCCAACGCATGAAGAGGTTCAGCCCTACCCTTTTCACCAACCGCAATTCGATACCACAAGGCAGCTGTCACGCGAAGCATTCACTGGCATCGCTGCTCTCGGAGATTGTCCCGTCAGTCCGCCGCCGTGCAAGCTCTCCCAGCAGCACCCGCCTACCACGACAGCGCCCGTAACCACGCATCTTGGCCTTAGAAGGACTCGCCCAATCGCAGCCTTCCAGGTAGGTTTCCGCCTTTCGCTACCCTGTTATCTTTCACGAGAATCCACCATTGACATCTTCATCAATAGTCCAGCGCCGCACACCATGCCTCCAGCCCCGTCTTATTTCATCATAGACTCACCCGGAAAGTGCAGTGTACTCAACCGGAATCTCCATGGACTCACTCAGAATTTGCAGCAGCGACTCAGGTCTTCGACTGGAAAGTTGCAGAGACCCGATTAGAAGTGGCTTCTGAATCGACTGGAACATCTAGTTGACTCCCAAAACACCCGCCTGCCTTTGCCATCGCTGTACGCCTCGCCAGATGCACCGGTCAGTGACAGTCATAGCCGCAAGGTCACGACGGGCGTCGCCAAGACTGGCCGCGAACCACGCTCTTCCACCAGGAAGTTTCGTTAACAGCGTTGTCCTCCGCATTAGGTGGTTTTGAGTCGACAAAGTTCTACTCCGATTGATAGTATCGTCGTGTTTGTTCAGCAACACGTCGGTCTCCTCGATATGATCTGCTTGCTATTTTGCTTTCAGAACAGGCGCGACAAACACTCTCTCGTATGTGTATTGTTCTGTCTTCAGCCCATGATCGCGACCCACTTCCTCCTCCAGTCGCTCATGGTGCAAGTGTGTGTGTGATTCTTTCATTGTTCGATCAACAACAATAATACACAGTAGATAGGGATTCATGGACAAAAGGATACTAAACCCTTTCTTGGTCATGCGATTATAACCAAATTAAACATATAATCACTTAAGCCCATTCTTCATGCTATCAATATGACAATCAACACATGTATGGTTCAAACCCTACATAACGTCTCACGTTTCACCACGAAACCAATGCTCTGATACCAATTGTTGCCTATTGGATCGTTTGGCTCAGCGTGATCAGTTAGGAATTCAATTAAACAATTACAACGGAAGCAAAATAAAAGTTTACCTTTTTTCAGGGTTGATGTAGATGATGAATCGTTGCAGAGAACTACCTCTCGATCTTCTGCTGTATAACCCAAGTCGAATCCTGATGTTGTGTCGGCAACAATCTGCAGGATTCTCTCAATCTGTTTCTCTCTTTATCTCACGTCAAAAATGGCACATAGTCTTAGGTTTCCAGAAGCTGAGATGACTTATATATTGGGCTACAACAGGGACCAGGAGGAGAAATTGGATTGGGCCTCAATTGGATTTAATTAACCAAGCTTAGCCCAAAGCTTATAATTAAATCCAATAATAATAATATAATCCACTAAAATATTATTACTGCACTACCCATCCAATCCCAAAATTATGTTCTGGGCTCCTTCTTATTATGAGTCCGAAAATCTCCCCATGTTTAAGATATACAATGCCCATTAATTAATTAAGTTACTAACAACTCAAATTAATTAATATCTCATCCGAGAGTAGTACCACTCAACCTTATTATCATGCCAAAATTAATTCACTTGCAAGATTTACATGATAACCTTATGAGCTCCTCAAGGGGACATCATCAACCTATGTTGGACATGGATTCCTTTTACAATCAACAGCACACCATTGAGACAGCACTACTTTCCAACTCATCGAGTTTGTTGATTTAATATATGTAAATCTCATCCATTGATGAATCAAAGAAATATATATTGCCTTACGTGTCGAGGTTATTGTATAGGGATTAAGAGCACAAACATCCATAATAACTGAGATCAAGTTCTCCTATATAGACAGTACAAGTCAAATGATCTCAAGTGGTCCTGCTCAATACACACAAGTGCACAATGTGATTCTATAGCCAAGACAAACTAATACCAACCAAACTACAACCATCCCGATAGAGTGTCCCCATCTATCTCGGTTGTGAGCATCTGTTTATACTTTATAAGAAAATCGATAATATGATCTTCTGCGTGTTGTCGCACAACATATTATCTACAGTATAAAGTAAGTGGACTATTGCATCGTGCATATAAATAAATTATAAGATGCAATCATTTGATCATATGATTCTCATTTTAAATAAATTGTTTGAGCATTGTTTATACAAAAAGGTAGACTTTTAGTATACAATCCAACACAAACATCATCCCTAATTAACTATTTTGAGCTTATAAGCCTATTCTTTGTGATTTGAGCACAATACAAGCCTCGAAAATCCACTTAAGCCTTATATATAACCTTTGTGTGGGTAATTGAGGAGATGATGGTCTACAAGGTTTGATGGTGGAAATGTGTAAGAAAATGAAGGAAATGGTGAATCAAGAAAAGGATGAAAGAGCTAGAGCTAAAAGCATAGTCAACTTCAACAAAAGGAAAAAATGAGCAAAATCATAAAAATATGCTCAAGGAAATCAAAAGTCAAGAAAAGTAAGTGTGCAATCGAAAGAAGCTCAATGAATCCATAGTATGATGATGTTTAGTGTTCATGAAAGTTTGAAAAAGGAGGAAGTTAGAAAGTGAAGATGTTAGAGAGAAGAATCATCTCTTCGATTATCTACACATGTAAAGTCATTTTTATCTAACTTTTCCTACCCTACCAAAGAGATTAACATTACATCCAAAGATAAAGACCTATTTGATCACTTATTGAAATTAGGGTGGCTTGTGAACATAGTCCATGAGCAAGCCTATTGTGCGTCGGTTCCAACCGGTTGATGAGTGTTGTTTAAATCCTACTACATAGAGTGTTGAGTGAATGTGATATCCTATGAGAGGCTTGGATCGAAAGAAACTTGAGTACTCTTTTGTTGTCTTGAGATTGAACTTGTTAATATTTTATGTTATAAGTTTGATCATATAGGAATACTTAATGTGATTTTCTAGTCTTTATTACTTGTGATGTGTTGTGGTTTATGTTCGTTAGGTATTTCTCTAGGTAAAAATTTCTCCTCTTGTTATTATTTTTCGTTGTTCGAGGACGAATAAGACTTTAAGTTTGGGGGATTGATCGTCGTCATTTTTAGCTAGATTTTTGTGTATTTATTTCTGGATTTTCGTATATTTTTATCTGTAATTGTGTAACTTTTGGTAGAGTTTTATGTTAATTAGGAGAGATGTGTACATATTGATAAATATGTGGAAATGAGCTTAAATGTATATAAAAGAAGTAAAAAATGGAGCAAAATTGAGTTGGGAGCTGAAACGGGCTGAAAAATACCCAACTCGAGTTGCAAGGTCTTACTCGACTTGCAACTCGAGTCGAGTTGTTGTTGGATTGTATACTGAAAGTTTAGCTTTTTGTATGAACAATATTTTAACAATTTAATTTATTTGAAATGAGAATCATGTGATCAAATGTTTGCAATAATAATGTTATTGCAAAAGTTCATTTACTTTATACTATAGAAAATATGGTGTGCGGAGTCACGCGGAAGATCATATTATTTGCTCCTTATAAAGTATAAACAGATGTTCACAACTGAGATAGACGGGGACTATCTATCGGTATGGTTGTAGTGTGATTTGGCATTAGTCTGTCTTGACTATAAAATTACACTAGTGCACTTTGAGTGTATTGAAAAGGACCGTCGTTGAGATCGTTCGGTTTATACTAACTATATAATAGAACTTGATCTCTGTTATTATGGATGTTCGTACTCTTAATCCCTATACAATAACCTCGACACGTAAGCCAGTATTTATTTCTTTGATTCATCAATGGGTTAGATTTAAAAGATAAATCAATATGCTCGGTGAGTTGGGAAATGGTGTTGTCTCTATGGTGTGATGTTGATTGTAGAAGGAATCGGTGTCCTAACGGAATTGGTTGACGATGTCCTCTTGAGGAGCTCATAATGATTATCATATAAACACTGCAGGTGGATTTATTCCGGCATGATAATAAGGTTGAGTGGTACTACTCTTGGTAATTATATTAATTAATGGAGTTGTTAGTAACTTAATTAATTAATGGGCATTGAATCTTAAACACTGGGAGATTAACGGGCTCATAATAAGAAGGAGCCCATAAACGTAATTTGGGATTAGGGTGGCAGTGCAATAATATTTCTTTAGTGAAATGATTTATTATTATTGGACTTAAGTATAAGTTTTGGGCTAAACTTGGATGTTTAAGCCCAATGGGAGGCTCAAACCCTAATTTCTTCTCATGGTCCCTGTTGTAGCCTATATAATAGCCAATCTCAGCAGTCTGGATAATAAGTAACATACGCATAAAACCGTGAGAGGCTGATTAGGGATGTAGATTGAGTTCGTCTTGTAGTTCGTTGCCCACACCAACGTCAAGACGTAGCCTAGGAATACAATAGAAGACCAAAAGGTCATTTTCTATTTCTGTCCATCAATGTACGATCAATTGGTAGAAAGACACGGAAAGAGGATCGTTTTGGAGCATAGATCACTCCAATCAGAGATCAGATGAGGTAGTTATGGCCAAAACTGTGACGCTGCGCAGGCTGCCGGCGAGAATCCTCTTCTTCAACATACCCCTGTGAAAGGTAATGCGTTTCTTATTTTCTTGCTTCCGCTGTAGAAATGTATGGAACCCTAATGGTTCACGTTAACTAAAAGATCCGAACGCCATCAGTTGTGACCCGAGTGAAGTCAGAGTGCATCTAGTAGCTCAACTCGAGTTGCAAGGTCCAACTCGACTTGCAACTCGAGTTGAGTTGAGTGCCGATGAAATTTTAGTTTCTGATGGAGCCGACACGACTTGACATATGAGAACTCGAGTTAACCAACTTGAGTCGAGCTAGGATCAGACCAAGTCGAGTTACAGGCGTGCAGGGCATAGTCGCGTCCAAAAATCATACAGTGAGCTAACTCGAGTTGCAAGACATAACTCGACTTGCAACTCGAGTTGAGCTAGGTTCAGAAATTGTCTAGTTTTCAGAATCTCGCAACACGACTTGACAGGCGAGAGCTCGAGTTGCAGCTCGAGTCGAGTTGGGTTAAAAATAAGAAAAAGTCAGAAAAATTCAGGAAGCTTCTAGAAGGTCCCCATGGGGTAAAATGCCCAATTGGTGCGAAAATTAAAAGAGAGCCACATTTTGGAGCAGTTTCTAAGATCAAAATACACACTATCACACCACACCTTCACACACACATTCTAGATCATCCATCTTCCACACTTTTCATCCATTCAATCCATTAGTTCTCTCAAAATTCATCCATCACTCTATCATTTAATCACCTTGAGAAGAGAAGATCATCATAGATTGAAGAATTGAGCATTTTGAAAGGAAGGAAGGTCATCTTCACAAAAGAGAAGCCGATCTACTTTTCAATTGTTATTTTTCTTTATATTTTGGCTCAAATGGAGCAAATTATGGGATGTATTGATTTGAACATGATGTATAGTGGCTAGTCCTATAGTAGGGCTAATCATATGATTGGTTGAGAAGAATGCTAGATATGTAGGATTTTAGATGTTGAATTTAGTTAATTTTGGACTTCCTTTTATGATTAATGATTCATGTTTCATTTCAATACTTGTGTGATTAATTCTTACTTACAACATGTTAGGATAGCCAATCTGATATTTTGTAGTAGGATTTAATTGAATCATTTATTAAGATGAGCATGCATGTTAGTGTGAGGGAGGTAAGTCATACCCTTCTTATGCTTAGAACACCTATAAAGGGACACTTAAGAAATTGAGTGAAACTTATGATCATAGTACCTTAAGGGAATTGAGAGTAAGAACAATCTTAGAAGATTTAGACTTGTTAAAGAGTCGAGAACCTAATTGTCTTGGCCATAGGGATTAGGGGTAAAAACTTGATTGCTTTAAGTCCATGATTAATGAAGTTCAATGTCAAAAGTCATGCATATCTAGCGAGTTTCTTAACCATGAGTATGGTTAGTCTTGCTCTCTTCTTAAGTACATTCTATCCATTCCATTTCACTTTGTTACATGATTGATATTTGATTCTATTAGTTGTTAATTGATTTCTTTAGTTAATTCATTAGAGTAAACATTAGTATAAAACCAAACCTTCAACCTTATCACTCTTACAAAGCATAATTGATGACAAATCCGGATACAACTTTGAGTTTACTTTCCTTTGAGACGACATATATATAAATTTTGTTACTTAGCCAGTCGAATCAGAATCATCTCGATCGAACTGCTACTGCATGTCTTTAGGATTCTGGTTCAACCATGGTTCGACCACTGTGCTTTGTCGAACCACAGTGTCGTGATCGAACAACACTTATGTCGCCGCCCTTCACCTGGTTCGACCATGGATGGTGGTCGAACCACTCTCCAGTTGGTAGAACCGCTCCCCTGCTTTGTTGAACTGGGTGTCTTCAACACCTTTTCTCCGATCTATCACTTCTATCCCATTTTTCTTCGAAAATTCACTCAAACGGACTTAAACACACCTGATTCATGACTTTCCACTATACAACTCGAGTTATCTTGACTTATCGAATCATACATCATTATCACACAAATCAGAGCTCAAAACACGTGAATTTACACACTCATCAATGTGATGTGTGATCAAAGAAGAAAAATGGAAAACAGGCAAAGAAAATAATGAAAAGAGTTCAAGCAAAATTTACATGCAATTTTCAACACAAGAAAAAGGAGCAAGATCAACAAAATATGCTTAAAAAATCATAAAAGAAAATGAAAGTAAGCATGCAATTAAAAGAAGCTCAAGAAAATCAAAAGAAGAATAATGATCGAGTGCTAAATTAAAAAAGAATAAGGGGAAAGGAAGAGAAGCAAATAAGTTGAAGAGGTCATTTCTTCGATTACTTCCACATGATAAGTCACCCTTACCCACATTTTCTTACCTTAACCAAAAAGCCTATCATTACATCCAAATATAAAGACCAATTCGATCACAAATTGAAGCTTTGGAGGCTTGTGAATGTAGTCCGCGAGCAAGTCTATAGCAGGTTCGATCGATTGATGAGTATTGATTTACCTCACTTTGATAAAGTGTTGAATGCATTTTATACCCGTCGTGAGGCTTCGACAGGAAGGAACATTATTACCTTAAACTCTCTTTGGATTGAACTTTGTTAAAATTCATGTTATGAGTTTAATGTAGTAGAGAGTTCTAAGTGGTTTGTAGTCCTTATTGCTTATGATATGTAGTTTCTTATGTTCTTTAGGTCTTTTCATAGGTGAAAATCTCTCCTCATTTGTTTTTTATTTTCGTTACACGGGGACGAGCAACATTTTAAGTTTGGGGGTTTGATCGTCGCTATTGTTACATAAATGTCAATGTCTTTTATATGTTATTTTCTTATTATTTTATCCATTTCGTATAGTTTTTGGTGGTGTTTATTGCTTGTATAGAGATTTTTTGTGATGCTATGTAAATTTGTGTAAATGAGATTAATTGTATGAAAAATAGGTGAAAACAAAGTCGGGAGCCGAAATGGGAGAAAACGAGCAACGAGTGATTAAATTCGACATGGCTCTTGAGCTCGAGTCGAGCTCATGCATAGAGCCCGTGTCGAGGCCTAAAGGTCAACCATCAAAAGTCAACTATGGACACCTACCATAAAAACTCGGCCTCCCCTATTCGTTGAGCTCCAGAGCTCGAGTCGAGCTTAGTTAGAGCACCAAAACTACCGAGAAACATGCAGAAACTTAAGTCGAGCTGAAAAGCTCGAGTTGAGTTTGGACCGAAGTTTGAAATTAAATCATCACTGTATCAGAAGATTCCAGGCCTCTAAATACATAGTTTGCATGAATTTGATGGGGGGAATCAATTTCGGAGCAGATTACTTAGGTGTTAAGTGTCTACATCTATGTGTATCTAGTAAAGAAGCATATAGTGGTAATAGTGGGAGCTTATATTGCCCAATCCATGACACTTATCATCACATGTGTATGAGCCTAGAAAACTTTGTCATGATCGTTGTTAGTCTTACTTGCTTCTTAAATTTTCTTACCTTCATTCATCCATCCATCTCATTTGTTACTTGTGCATTTTTATATTTGTTTTCTACTTGTTCTTATTATTTGTTAATTGTAGTTATCAATCTCAATCAATCATTGATTGGTCCTTCTAGAGTAAGCATTTTATGAATACGGATACACAACCTTCTTCCTAAGGATTTGATAATTAATTATTTGGTCAACAACACCACACAATGATACAGTACACTTTCTCTACACATAAGGAAAGTATTGATCACTTCTCTCACATTCTCTCTCTCTCATAGGTTTATTAGACATCATGTGTAAACTTTACAATCGATTAATTTTCTCGGCAATCTTTTCATCAAAGCATTGCCACAAAATCAATTATTTTATCAACTAGGGTTTGTGATTCCGTTCAGGCAAAGACCTCCGTCAACACGGACAATGGCTTGAGATACGTTGCACATAATTTTTCGGCACCATAGAAGAACATTAGCTTTTCTCTGTTGCTGGCGGGTATGCCGATGAAGAAATGTTAATCCCAAACCAACCTTACAAGTTAGAGATCAACGTCATTATCTCCCAACACATTCATACCTTTTTAATTCCACCTTTAATAATTCTACACGATTTGATTCACTTTTGGAAATTAATTCAATTTTCTAAAGTTTAAAAGACTAAAAAAATAGGATTGACATTAGAAGAGAATATTGGTGGCGGCATTCGGAGAAGCTATAATGAAAAACTCAAGAAAAATGACGAAAAGATTAAAAGATGGAAAAAATAAATCTAGTCCTCCGGGAAAAACTAAAAAAAATCTATATGTAGAGAACAAACTAGGGCGAGATTTAGCCCAAACGAACAAAGCAATGGCGAATTTCCTCAGCAGCAATCTAGAACGAGTGCTCTTCCATGTCGGCGGAGAAGGGTTGAACGCGACGGTCGCTGGTGGTGGGTTCGGCAAGGCAAAGTTGACGTTGTTCTTAGCCTCATTTTTAGGTAAAATAATTTAGAGTAAGAGAACTCTATCATTGTTGTAAACGTAGTGACCGAATAACAAAATTTATAAGATATCGTCCCAAGAGAAAAGTAAAATCATGGTGTATCTGAATTTACTTTTGATCATGCTTTGCAAAAGTGATAGAATTTTGGTTTGGTTTTTAGACTAACAATTATACTAAGCACTTAACTAGAAAAAAAAGTAAAGACTATGATTATCAAAGAATAAAGATGAAATGGAATGATTGAAATAGATCTTAGAAAGAATGCAAGGCTAACCACAATCCAAGTCAAGGTAGTATCCTAGATATGAAAGACTCTAGTAACAAACACCATCAACAATGGACTAGAAGCGATCTCTATTGTACCCCTAATCCCTATGGCTAAGGTGACTAGGTTCTCATCCCTTTTACAAGATTAAATCCCCTTAGATTGGTCTTATTAATTCCCATGAAGGAACAATGACTCTAACTTTGGTTCTTCTCATTCAATTACTCAAATGTCCTCTTATAAGTATTTTAAGCATTCAAAGGGTATGACTTACATCTTCTCATACTAACATGCATGTTCATTTCACTAGTTGATTCAATTCACCCCTAACATATAATATCGGATTGGCCATCCTAACATCATGCATATAGAAATCAATCACACAATTAATAAAGTGAAACATGAATCACAGTTTATAAGAAGAAATTCATCATCTATTCAATTTACTACTAAAATTCTCACAAATCTAGTTTAACCTTAACTCATCATGTGGCTAGCCTCACAAGAGGTCTAGCCACCAATAATCATCTTATAAACCTTACAAAGTTCATAAAATGCCATTGCTAACTTCAAATCAAAGTAATTACAAAATAAAAGTAGAAGTTCATCCTTTGCGATTGAGAGTTGATCTCCTTCCTTCATAAGCAATCCAAGGAAATAAGCCTCAAATCTCTCTAAGGATGGTGTGGGTGAAGGATGTATGGAGTGAATTATGGATTCAACATTGTAGAAATGATTAAATTTGGTGGATTATGGATGTAGGAGAGTGTGTGTATAAATGTTGTGTGGTAGTGTGTGTTTGATCTTGATAACTGCTCAAATGGGACTCTCTCCCTTAATTCACGCCAAAACTGGGTACTTATTTCCCTTGGAACCATCTAGAACACGTGTGCAAAATTAACTCTGAAATCTGGGCCTACACGGGTTGTGTAGCAGCACACGGCTCGTGTAGTGCACACATAGTTCGGCGTATTTGCGTACCGACAGGACACGGCTAGTGCAGTAATACACGGCCTCGATCACGGGCGTGTAACTACTTCTGCGCATACAGACCCATGTTCTACACACGGGGCATGTGCTCGCGCACGACTTGTGTACATGAACACGGCTGGGCATGTTCAGGCGTGCCCTGTTCTTCTTTCTTCTTTTTAGCTCCCAACTCCGTTTTGCTCCATTTTTTACCTGTTTTATGTACATTTAGGCTTATTTCCACACTTTTATCAATTTTTATCTCACTTCTCCTAATTAACATGAAACTCCATCAACAGTTACACAAATACGGATAAAAACATCTGAAAATCCACAAATAAAGACACTAAAATATTAGTGAAAATGACAACGATCAACCCCCCAAACATAAAGTGTTGTTTGTCCTTGAACAACAAAAAATGATAATCAAGAGGAGTATTTTCACCTAGGAAAATACCTAACGAACATAAGCCACAACACATTACAAATAATAAGGACTATAAAATCACATTAAGTATTCCTACAACAATCAAACTCCTAATATGAAGAATTAACAAGTTCAATTTCAAGAAAACAAAAGAGTAATCAAGTTCCTTCCGATCAAAGCCTCGCATAGGATATCACATTCACTCAACACTCTATGAAATATGGTTAAACAACACTCATCTATCAGTTAGAACCGACTCACCATAGGCTTGCTCATGGACTATGTTCACAAACCACCCTAATTTCAAAATGTGATAAAAAATGTCTTTATCTTAGGATGTAATTTTAAGCTTGTAAGCAATTAACATTTATGGTCCAATTAAATGGCGACACGTGGATTTTATTGATTAAATATTAATTTATTTTGGTATTTAAATAAATTAATTCCTAAAGTAAATTAATAATTGATAATTAATTTGAGCCCAATAAATTAAATGGGCTTTTATTAAATGAGGTCTGTCCCAAGTCAACTAAGTCCAAGTCAAATGAGGTCTGAACCAAGTCAAACAAGCCCATAAAAATTAAATAAGGCCCAAGTCAAATAGGCCCGATTATAATCCAGTCAAGTTAGAGCCCAAGCCAGTTAAGTGAGGCCCAAAGGTGGCCTGCACCTCATTTCTCACCTATAAAAAAGGGTCTCCACCATTCATTCGAGAGACAGACACATTCGAGCAGCCGAAGACGAGATGCTTTTGAAGAGATCGAGAACACGAGCAACGCTCCCTCAAATCTTCAAGTCTTCAAAGCTCCAAGCGAAGAACGAGCGAGGATCTTCAAGCAATCTTCAAGCCTCCAAAGCTTCAAGCGAGGATCTTCAAGTGATCTTCAAGTCTTCAAGTGATCTTCAAGTCTTCAAGCAAAGATCTTCAAGTGATCTTCAAGTCTTCAAGTCTCCAAAGCTTCAAGTGAGGATCTTCAAGTGATCTTCAAGTCTTCAAGCAAGGATCTTCAAGTGATCTTTAAGTCTTCAAAGCTCAAAGCGAAGAACGAGTGAGGATCTTCAAGTGATCTTCGAGTCTTCAAAGCTCGAAGCGAGGAACGAGCGAGGATCTTCAAGCAGTCTTCAAGCCTCCAAAGCTTCAAGCGAGGATCTTCAAGTGATCTTCAAGTCTTCAAGCAAGGATCTTCAAGTGATCTTCAAGTCTTCAAGCCTCCAAAGCTTCAAGCCAGGATCTTCAAGTGATCTTCAAGTCTTCAAGCCTCCAAAGCTTCAAGCGAGGATCTTCAAGTCTTCAAGTCTTCAAGTGATCTTCAAGTCTTCAAGCGATCTTCGAATCTTCAAGCCTTCAAGCTCAAGACCTTCGAGGATCTTTAAGTCTTCAAGTAGTCTTCAATCTTCAAGCCTCCAAAGCATCAAGTGAGGATCTTCAAGTCTTCAAGCCTCCAAAGCTTCAAGCAAGGATCTTTAAGTCTTCAAACCTTCAAAGCTTCAAGCGAGGATCTTCATGTGATCTTCAAGTCTTCAAGCCTCTAAAGCATCAAGCAATGATCTTCAAGTGATCTTCAAGTCTTCAAGCCTCCAAAACTTCAAGCGAGGATATTCAAGTCCTCGAGAAGTCTTCAAAGTCCTCAAGCTCAAGATCTTCAAAGTATCTTCAAGCAAGCTTCGAAGCCAAGAATGACCGCCAATTCGGGATTAAGGCTCCAAGTCTCCCATATCAAGCGTTCTTCGTGAAAGGCCCTCCAGTCAACGTTAAATCCGAACAAAGGTTCAACACCTCCGGATCAACGTTCCAGACTACACATTCGAGCTCGGACAAGCTTTGTTTGAAGATCCAGCTCAACACACACGCTGTCAACACAATCAGTGTACACTCCAGTTAATAAAGTCAAAGTCAACATATACACGAGTCAAGTCAAAGTCAGTGCAGTGAACACAGTCAGTGTAGTCAACAAGTCAAAGTCGAAGTCCGAATTGGTTTGAGAGAAGAATCAGAAGATAGATAGAGATTGTTTCCTAAATTATCAAGTTTAATCCAACTGGATTATTATTGTAATTCTTTTGTATTTATTTTATTATAAATACAAAATTTGTTGTTACAAATTTTGGCACGCCCAGTGGGATAGTTTATACCTCTCATCTCTTCTTTCTATAAGCTCGAAGATACAAAGCATGACTCCTCTCAGGATTGCAATAAGAAGACCTTCTACCTTGAATCATTTAGAGCTGCAAAATGAAGAGATTCAAAAGATAACTGCACTCAAGATTGCGATACGAAGGCCTGCTGCATCAAAACCTCCAGAGTTGCAAACTGAAAAGGTTGGAGTCGTTACAAGAAGTATTCCCGAGGGCTCCGTAGAGGCAAACCATATGGTGTCGATTACTCTCAACAAGCAATTGCACGGAGACAAGAGTGGTGAAAATGTTTATGCTTGCTCAACTCCTTGTTCAACGCCAAGCTCGCCATCTACCTCAGCTGTAGCTGCGGTGATGAAAACAAATGCTATAACCATTTAGGAACAACTCACAAGTATGATAAGAGCTATTGAAGGACTCAACAATCATATGGAGACTCAAGACGTAAAGATCTCCGTACTTATGAAGAAAATAGATAGTGCGGAGTCAAACCATGCAAATAAGAAACAAGTTGAGGATGAGCATGAGGAGGAGGACTCCGCGAAACAACATCCATCTGAAACGAATCATATTGAAGAAGATATACAAGTTTCAGCTGACAAGATGCTTCCTATCAACCAACTGAAAAATATCATGATAGAGACGATAAAAGACAAGTTTGAAGGAAGTTCCAAATCTCTTGTTGCCTACAAAAAGCCACATACAAAGAGAATTGACAACTTGAAGATGCCAGCTGACTACCAACCTCCAAGGTTCCAACAATTTGATGGCAAAGGCAACCCATGACAGCATGTGGTACACTTCGTCGAGACATGCAATGATGCTAAGACCTACAGAGATCACATGGCGAGATAATTTGTCCGATCTTTAAAAGAAAATGCCTTTGATGTAGGCGAGACAATTTGTCCAATCTCTAAAAGGAAATGCCTTTGATTGGTACCTCAACTTGGAATCCGACTCCATTGACAGTTGGGGCAAATGGAAAAAGAATTCCTCAACCGTTTTTATAAGACGCGAAGAACTGTTAGCATGATGGAGCTAATAAATACTCGACAAAGTGATGAAGAATATGTCTTAGATTACATCAACAAATGGAGAAGCCTAAACCTCAATTGCAAAGAAAAGCTGCTAGAAACTTCAGCTATAGAAATGTACATTCAAGGGATACAATGGAATCTCCGCTACATACTCCAAGGAATTCGACCTAAATCTTTTGAAGAGTTGGCTACAAGAGCTCACGACATGGAGTTGAGCTTGATATCAAATGACATCGAGTGTCCATCTATTCAAAACTCCGACGAGTTTGAAGACATGCCTTTGATGAGCCGTGGAAGAAGAACCACAAAGAAAGACTGCATTTTCTATAAAAATTCATAGAAATGAAATGGAAGTAAGAGAAAGCAACGCATCCCAAGATTGGGGGCAATGAACTGTTGACAAACTCAAAGTCAAAGCTCCTCGGTAAGAGCTAAAACTGTCTGCATAACGCTCCTTGATACGAGCTTAAACTATCTAAAATCTCTCAAGTTACGCTGCTTGATACGAGCTTAAACTATCTAAAATCCTTCAAGTAAAAACTCCTTGATAAGATGTTAAACTATCTAAAAATCCACAAGCAATGCTCCTTGATATGAGCTAAAACAATCTACACATGACGCTCCTTGATACGAGCTTAAACTGTCTAAAATTTCTCAAGTCAATGCTCCTTGATATGAGATAAAACTTTTCACATACAACACTCCTTGATACGAGCTTAAACTATCTAAAATATCCCAAGTGACGCTCCATGATATGAGCTAAAACTATCTAAAATTCTCACAAATTCAAAGCTCCTTGACATGAGTTTAAACTATCTAACACAAATCAAATTCTCAGCTCCTCGATATGAGCTAAAATTGTCCATATAAAGCTCCTTGATACGAGTTAAAACTATATACACACAACGCTCCTTGATATGAGCTAAAATTGTCCACACAATACTCTTTGATATGAGTTTAAACTTCTAACACAAACAATACTCAATACTCCTCGACACGAGATAAAACTATCCACACAATACTCAATACTCCTTGACACGAGATAAAACTGTCCACACAATACTCAATACTCCTCGACATGAGTAAAAAAATATCCACACAAGACTCCCTAACACGAGTATAAACTGTCTACAAGTTCAAATTGAAGACTCATTGACACGAGTATAAACTGTTAGCAAATTCAAATCCAACGCTCCATGACGCACGAGCCTAAACTGCATATTACTCCTGGTCTGCATGAGTATAAACTGTGTACGACAAACTCCTGGTCCACATGAGTATAAACTGCGTACGATAAACTCCTGGTCCGCATGAGTATAAACTGTGTACGACACACTTCTGGCCCGCATGAGTATAAACAGTGCACGGCACCCCCATCCAAATCACATCATGTCCTTTTAAACTACGTTAGAACTTGATTCTCTTTGAAGAGATACGTAGGCAGCTTAGAATCCCACTAAGTTCAGTCATTACATAAGTTATCTTGTGTAAGTTCGTCTGGTAGTTGAAGAAGTTAGTGAATTACAAATGGTGAACCAATGAAGTTACCATCCAACGATGAGCCATCCCCTTTTCGGAATCTTTTTAACAGTCATGCCTTTGTCAAGTAGCCGCCAGAATGGAAAAGAAGCAAAAGTGCCACCTTAAGGAAGAGAGACGAGGCCGATGTTTCTCTGTCAATTCCATCTCAAGGAATAGTGGCGATGTTGATGTTTCTATGTCAATTCCATCTCAAGGATGAGTGGCGATGTTGATGTTGCTTTGTCGATTCCATCTTAAGGAAGAGTTGGGATGTTGAAGTTGCTCTGTCGATTCCATCTCAAGGAAGAGTGACGATGTTGATTTTGCTATGTCAATTCCAATCTCAAGAAAGAGTTGTGATATTGATGTTGCTCTGTCGATTCAATCTCGAGGAAGAGTGGTTATGTTGATATTGCTTTGTCGATTTCATCTCATGGAAGAGGCTATGTTGATCTGTCGATTCCATCTCAAAGAAGAGTGGCGATGTTGATGTAGCTTTGTCAAATTCATCTCAAGGAAGAGTGGTGATGTTGATGATGTTCCATGGTGAGGCCAATGTTGCACCGTCGATTCCATCTAAAAAATAATCAAAGAAGAGTGACGATGCTGATATTGTTTCTCGTGATAGCAGTTCTGCAAGAAAAAATAAAGGAGTTGAAATTAATTTTAATTTATGTATATAATAAATTAAAATGGTCCAAATAAATTTATGGTATCAATTAATTATTAAATTCAAAATTATTAATTTTAATTTATGGATATAATAAATTAAAATGGTCCAAATAAATTTATGGTATCAATTAATTATTAAATTCAAAATTATAAATTACACACAGAAGGAGGCTAAGAGGAGGATGAAGGATGATTAAGATTAATTCACGTGGAAGTTTAATTAATTTAAACTCAACCTACAACATGAATTAAATTGAAGTTAAGCCATTAAGTGTTGAGCCCAAATCATAACACTTTATGCATAGTTGTGATGGCCCAAAAGCATGGATGTTGTTGCAAGCCCAACTTCAATAGGTTGAATAAAACTTTGAGGCCCAAGTAATACATCAATTTGGTTTTAAAAAATAAATAAATAAATAAATAAAAATAAATAAATAAATTAAATGGAATTTCATGGCCTAAGTTTAGATATAAATCACGTGACTGAGCCAGAATGCTCTCCAGTCAAATGCCAAATTCAAAATTGCAAAAAAAGTCAAAGCGAATATCCCCTTGAAAGATGTGATTTATCTTCTGAGCAGAAAACGAAGTCGATTGCTCTCAATTCTCATCTCCCTCACAATAGAAGCTCGGTTTGTTCCCTCGCCGAAATTTGTCAGATCCGTTGCCGTCCAGCCGCCGCTACTACACATGGCCAGCCGCCACCCTCGCTGGAGATAGTTCCTTGCAGGACGAACGGAATCGCTGCGCTCATCAAACCTGCAGCCGACAGGATTCGTCGCCGGAGTTTTTGGCCGCCGGATCTCGCGCTTGCCACAGCCTTCGCCGCAGATCCAACGATTGCCGCCATGATGCCGACGAAACCACGCCATCGCTTGCCCCTTGGCTTGCCGTCGCGCGCCACTGCCACTTGGCACGCAAGCCGCCATCTCCGCACACCGCTGCTCATCGCCGATAGCCACCACCACGGATCGTCCCTGCTGCACACTGCCGGAAACTCACGCTCCGCTAGCTCCCGTCGGTCGCTGCCTCTCCGATTGCCGCGCCGTCGCGCCCGGGTCCGCCGCTACCATATGCCGGAAGTACACACCGCCAGCGTCCCTCGGCCACCGTCGTTGTCGCGCGCCGTGGGTTCAGCCGCCCTTCAATCGTCCAGCCGCGACCGGTTGCATCGTCGCCAGCCCCAAGTCCCACCCGCCTTGCCGCTGCTGTGAATCACCACGCGACCGGTTGCATCATCATCAGCCGTCGATCCATACGAGGGCGCCACTACAGCCGAAGCCTGTCAACCACTGACCACTCAGCCACCGCTGCACGCGACCAAAGTATCCGTTGCTGTTGATAGCTGAGCACCGTCACCCTCGCTGGGTTCACTCCAGCCGGCATTGTCGATTGCCCTGCCGGAGGCAGCCGATCGCCACATCTATCAAATTTTCCGGGAATTGCCTCTCCGCTCCCTTCAGATTTGCCGAAACACTTCAGCTTCTCGACGCTGTTGTCGGCTTTGAGTTCAATCTCTAGAAGCCACCATTTGGGGGTGCGAACTGCTGTCCGCCAAACATCTCCGCCTCATGCTTGCAATCGTCTCCTCGCCGAAGGAAGCTTTAAACCGCATACTCTCTTCGAACCCGTCACCTGGGTTCATCGTTTCTTCTGTTCAGCAGCCACTTGCCGATGGTCGCTACCGAGCGGGAGAATTTAGCCAAACATAGTCAAGAATTAATGATGGAAATTGTTACCACTGCTAAGCCATTAATCGCGCCATCGGTTGCGCCATTAGCCCAGAGCATTGGAATCACATATGGGTAATCGCCATGCGTACTGTCATGAGCAGTATTGAGCGATATGTAAAAGTAATGCTATTCGAGATAAAAAAAAAAAAAAATAGCATGTTTTTTTCATGGTTTCTATGCAAAAGAATAAAGAAGCATATTAAAGACAAGCAAAACGAATGCTTCCACTGGTAGCGAGCTATGAGTTTGGCGAGTTATATGATCTGCAACAACGATCTCCCCCGAGAAAATCTGCAAGGGCAGAGAGAATGCATGAATGCATTTAAAAAAAAAAAAGTAAAAATTGAAGAAAAGGAAAAAAAAAAAAAGGAATGTCAAATCTTACAATCTGCGGATGAAAAAAATCAAACGCGTTGAACTTCCTATTATATAGTGAGGAGCCTGAAGCTAGTTATAGAGTTTATTTGCATAATTATATATAGTGAGGAGCCTGAAGCCAGTTATAGAGTTTATTTGCATAATTAAAATCTTCCAATATTTAAGATATTTCTTTTAATACAAATTAGCTTGATTGATTGGAATAAGATTTACAGAATCAGCCTAATGAGCAGGAAGTATTTTCCGTAATGTTGGACTGAGGCAGGGAAGTAAGTTGATTTGGGCTTAAGAAAGTAAAATGGGCCACTTGAGAAATAAAGAATTGGGCAATTTGAGAGAGAAAAAAAGAGTTGGACCACGACCATACTTTATTGTATAAAGTTATTTCTCAAGCCCAAAATTATAAGTATAAAAGAAAAGAAAGGAATTTTTGTGATTCCTTCACATCAAGACATGGTGTCCGTGAACAAATCACAAGGGGGCATTTGTAAGTAATTAAAATTTACGGTCCAATTAAATGGCGACACGTGGATTTTATTGATTAAATATTAATTTATTTTGGAATTTAAATAAATTAATTGCTAAAGTAAATTAATAATTGATAATTAATTTGAGCTCAATAAATTAAATGAGATTAAATTAAATAAGGTCTGGCCCAAGTCAACTGAGCCCAAGTCAAATGAGGCCTGATTTAACTCAAATAAGCTCATATAAATTAAATCAGACTCAAGTCAAATAGACCCGATTATGTTCCAGTCAAGTTGGAGCCCAAGCTCGTAAGTGAGGCCTAAAGGTGGCCTAGACCTCCTTTCTCACCTATAAAAAGGGGTCTCCGCTATTCATTCGAGAGACAGACACATTCGAGCAGCCGAAGACGAGACGCTCTTGAAGAGATCGAGAACACGAGCAGCGCTCCCTCAAATCTTCAAGTCTTCAAAGCTCCAAGCGAAGAACGAGCAAGGATCTTCAGATGAACTTCGAGTCTTCAAAGCCCCAAGCGAAGAACGAGCAAGGATCTTCAAACAGTCTTCAAGCCTCCAAAGCTTCAAGCGAGGATCTTCAAGTGATCTTCAAGTCTTCAAGCAAGGATCTTCAAGTGATCTTCAAGTCTTCAAGCCTCCAAAGATTCAAGCGAGGATCTTCAAGTGATCTTCAAGTCTTCAAGTGATCTTCAAGTCTTCAAGCGATCTTCGAATCTTCAAGCCTTCAAGCTCAAGACCTTCGAGGATCTTCAAGTCTTCAAGCAGTCTTCAAGCCTCCAAAGCTTCAAGCGAGGATCTTCAAGTGATCTTCAAGTCTTCAAGCCTCCAAAGCTTCAAACAAGGACCTTCAAGTGATCTTCAAGTCTTCAAACCTCCAAAACTTCAAGTGAGGATCTTCGAGTGATCTCGAAGTCTTCAAGCCTCTAAAGCTTCAAGCAATGATCTTCAAGTGATCTCCAAGTCTTCAAGCCTCCAAAGCTTCAAGTGAGGATCTTCAAGTGATCTTCAAGTCCTCGAGAAGTCTTCAAAGTCCTCAAGCTCAAGATCTTCAAAGTATCTTCAAGCAAGCTTCGAAGCCAAGTACGACCGCCAATCCGGAATTAAGGCTCCAAGTCCCCCAAATCAAGCATTCTTCGTGAAAGGCCCTCCAGTCAACGTTCAATCCGAATAAAGGTTCAACACCTCCAATTCAATGTTCAAGACTACACACTCGAGCTCGGACAAGCTTCGTTTGAAGATCCATCTCAACACAGACGCTGTCAACACAATCAGTGTACACTCCAGTAAATAAAGTCAAAGTCAACATATACACGAGTCAAGTCAAAGTCAGCGCAGTCAACAAGTCAAAGCCAAAGTTCGAATTGGTTTGAGAGAAGAATCAGAGGATAGATAGAAATTGTTTCCTAAATTATCAAGTTTAATCAAACTGGATTATTATTGTAATTCTTTTGTATTTATTTTATTATAAATACAAAATTTGTTGTTACAAAGTGATGAGTGTTTTCTCAACACACAAAATTATCCCCAAGTATGAAGGATATCAATTGTAGTTTCGATAGGCGACCAAGCGATTATCGAACCCAAGGGACGGATTATTATCAATTTAATTATATTCAAATTAATTAAGACTATTTGGAAAATTTGATTTGGAAAAGTTGCGAAACTAAATAACAAATAATTTAAATAGCAGATTAAATAAATAAGCAATAGAGAAAATATAGTGGTGATCAAGTAAGAAATTAGGCAGTTCTTCGGGTCATCCAATTTTACTTATTAATTTACTTTCCATGTGTTATTGTCTGACTCTTCCTTGTGGTTTATGGACGCATCACTAAACCTGTCACGCCCCGACCCCAGACAGAACGCGACAACCGCCACGTTAACCATAAATTTCGCAGAATGGGTGCACTCCACTCCACAAAGTTTATAGAAAACGTAAGGCTTGCTATCAAGTACCTGTAGAGCTGAACAACTGATAACAACGGGTACAACCCGAGGACATCATCTCAAAAAGTATCAACAAGGATTTACAAAGGTACAAAATACAACGGTGTAACTTAGTTTAAAGAAAATATACATGAACGATATAACATCGCGAAGGTACAAAAGAACATCAAGGGGGTCACCAAATATAAACTATACAATCTCGCCAATGAATCCGTCAATTTACATAAAAGAGAAAGTACCCAAAACACGGATTGGATGACGAGCAAACGATAGGAAAACCTCCAACCAAAACGATATCAACAGCCTGAAAAGGAAAGAATGATGGGGGTGAGCAAAACCACTAGCTCAGTGAGGTGATAAGCTGGTCACCCCGACCCTTATACGAAGCATGTATTCCACTCGCGGTTCATAACATAAAATCCCACATTTCGTCCCACAATAACTATTTCTCACTCAGTATACATATTAATGAAAATAAAAACCTTAGTGCACATTTACGAATAACACAATTAGTTCAAACAACATGTTATCACATAAAAGACGCGTGGGTAGTCAATATCCTCCTCGAACTGAGCTCTCCGTCGAGAGACAGTCCAAGCCCGTCACCGTTACTCTAGATAAAATGCACATTAATATTCTTTCTCAATACGCCAAGTGCTAAAGTTCACAATTCAATATCGACGTGAATACTTGAAATGATCAAACATATAAACATATATGATATGCATGTCCCACACCGGTGACGTTGACTGAGCCTATAATAGACTGATCCATCTAACGATCACCCTCCAGAGTATCAGAATTTGGCAAATGGACAGGTGCCCCGTTAGATCTAACTCACCCAGGTTTGCCAATCACGGGCAACTTGGTTGTCACTCTAACTCACCCGAACCGCGACAAATTCGGGCTACTTAATCAATGTCGCTCCAACTCACCCGAACCGTGACCAATTCGGGCTACTTAACCTTGGTACCAGGCATACATATGCATGTGCATCATAAGATGAATAACGACTCAAGTTAGAGTCTTAATTGGCACACAAGAATAACCAGAAATCAATAATACTCATAAAATGGCTAACATGACTCTAACCAGAGCAATCGAGCCAATCAGGCTCTTTACCACATAACATAATACCAAATAATTTTCTTATCAATTAACTAAAACTAAAATAAATGCACATTTATCGAGGGTCCACACTTCCCACAAGAGAAGGCGTTCCCGAATTATCAACTCACAAGGAAGTGATTAACTCTCTCCAAAATCTGAAGTCGGTCCCTTGCCCTTCGTCGATGGTTCTTTACCTAGAAAGGAGATGAGCAATTAAAGACAAATTAAATATAACTAACTATTAGCGTTAACATCCCTTTCATTGCTAAAAACAAATCCTAATCGAGTTCGAACGAGTCGATATTAAATAAAAATGGCATGTAACTCCTTAACATCAGTTCCCAATCCCACATAACCCGTTTCAATAGATTAACTAAACGAAACGATAGAAAATAAGTTTGAATTCGACATAAAAATTCTGAAATTTTCCAGCTAGCGGCAGTTTACGAGAAAAATTATAACTAATTGTAGAATAATCGGATTGAGGCGTTTCAAGTGGTTACGGAAAGCTAACGAGTTCAGCTACGTACAGAAATTAAGTTTGCAAACTTTCGAGGGCAATAGGTATGTCAAAATCAGTTCGAACAGTCTGCAAATTACCCACATACCAAAAAGAAAAACCCCACAAAATTACAAAATCATGGAAGAAGGAAGCTTAATTCACACACCACTTACCTCAAAACCACTTAGAAACCACCTAGGATGAGGGTTGTAAGGGAGAATTTGATTAACAAGGGTTTCTCCTCTTCACTCTTTTCTTTCCCCTCTTTTGCTTTTCTTCTCCCGTTCTTCTCTCTTTTTTTTTTTTTTAACTTTAGCCTTTCTAATTATATATCAGGCCATTTAAGTGGGCTGAAACTTTGGGTCACAAAATAAATAAATAAATAAGTGGGCTTTCTAAAAAAAATCTAGTTGGGCTTAATTGGGCTGGCCTTTTGGGCTATAAAAATAAATAAATAGGTTTTGGGCTTTCTAAAAAAAATCTAGTTGAACTAAGATATTATAAAACCATGCAAGTTCACTCTATAGACACAAGCAAACATGCATATGACACGTGTGAATATCCTCGGAGCAAGAGATATAATTCACCCCCCTTTCTAGGTATTATCAGTATCAATTATTTTCCGTGCACTTAGTACTCTAATCCGATATGATCTCCCTTTATAGGTACTATGAAGTTATACTCTTTATCCTACTTATTAACCCGAATCAAATTCAATTAACAAGTATCTAATAAGATAATTCTAATAAGACTTCGGAATCTCTTCACTTAGAATTGTAACATATAATCCTGCTCAGTAGTGAACACACTCAATCAATAACCAAGATATGTATTAAGACTCTACATAACAGTTAATGATGCATAAAACGATCGTATGAATTAAAAAGGTACAATCTTATATAAAATAAACCACAAGTAGTGTTGTACGGACTTTACACATGGAAATTCAATTAACTCATAAAATTTTCATAACCATAGAACTACCGGAGTAGCTCTAGCCCATGACTGATCTAGGAACAATCATGGTTGATTGGTATGATCTTACTTGATGCGCCAGACGAACCTCTCTTCACAACTCCTTCGGATGATGGTAGGATTTCGGTGGTGGATGGATGATGAATGATGTGTGTCGTCCTTTTTCTCCTATGAAAGCTCTTCTTTTATACTCATGGAACCTCCTTATGGGCTTAGGATAGGCTTTTGCTTGAAGCACACGTCAAATTTGGTAAAAGACATCCGGAATTACCATAAATAGCAGCAGCGAGAATCTGTTCGACCAAGCCTTGACTGGTCGAGCAAGGCCTTTAACTCGAGCAATGGTCGAGCAAGCTCACTGTAAGTTTTTGCACATTTTGTTCGACTTCACACATCTGCTCGACCAAGATGATTCTGGTCGAGCAACATCTCCAAGTCGAGCAAGCTCTTTTGACGAATTTGCATAATCTGCTCAACTTGGCCACCTTGTTCGACCAAAGTTATGATGGTCGAACAAGGTCTTGAGGTCGAACAGCCTTCAAAAATTTCCTCAAAAATCGTGTCTTCCAATTCGAGCTTTTAAGACATGTTTTCCTGTACAAATATGATCAACAAGCCCTTGTACCCTCTGATTCGTGCCTTTTTCATAAACAAACCGATTTGTCTCAATAATAGACTCAATCATACTCAATTCCCACACAAATCAGAGCCCAGAATATGTGAATCTACACTCTCATCACAAAGCTCTTTGGATGGGTAGGAAAAATTTAGATAATAGTAACTATTCAAGTGTAGATAATCGAATAGATGATTCTTTCCTCCAACATTTTCACTTTCAATCTTCCTCCCTTTTTCAAATATTTATAAACACTAAACATCAACATACCCTGGATTTATTGAGCTTCTTTTGAATTGCATTCTTACTTTTCTTGACTTTTGATTCCTTGAGCATATTTTTATGATTTTTGCTCCTTTATCCTTTTGTTGAAATTGTATATGCGTTTAGCTTGAGCTCTTTTATCATTTTCTTGATTCACCATTTCCTTCGTTTATTGCACATTTCTCATATAAAACCTTGTAGACCATCATCTCCTCAATCACCCACACAAAGGTTATCTATAAAAGGTTTAAGTGGGATTTTAAGGCTTGTAATATGCTAAAATCACAAAAAATAGGCTTAAAGGCTCAACTTGGCTTACTAAGGATAATGTTTGGGTAAGGAAATATATGACTATGACTCATTTCACAAGGATGGCATAAGATCATTTCACAAATATCCACCATTCGGGCTTCGTTCTTATAGTCCATGAGCAAGTTCTAGTTTGGTTAAGTTCACCCGGTCCTCTCTTAAATAAATCTAATCATGGAGGCATGGTTGAGGCTCAATTCTCACAAGCTTTTGCTTGGACCAAGAAGAAACCTAATAACACTTCATATTTCTCAAAATTGAACAAATTATGTAATTCATGTCACAATTTCAACTAGTAGAACATCACCTATCACAAATAATTCATGATAGCTCACATTCAAAAATATTTAGCACCTTCCCAAAATATTCCAACAAACCAACCTAAACAAGAATAAAAATCACAAACACAATATATAAGCAAAAGACTCGCCAACTTTTAAAAACATAATAAAAACATATAACATACATGACCAAAAATCATCCACTTCAAGAAATTAAAGCACATTAATTCAACATCCATAACAAGTAAGCAACATCCCATCACATCTAAACTATAAAAATCAAACTAAAATACTAAAAATAAAGGAATATAAATCGCATAAAACTAATATAAATCCCAAAGTAAACCTCCCAAATACAAAACAATTAAAGTACAATCCAATCCAACACTCTTAAACCAAATATCTAACACAATTTGAATGAACTAATAGAAGTGATAAGCACTAAAATGACTCCCTTCATGGCTCTGGAGGTGGAGGTGGATGATAAGAATTCCATGGCACGTAGGCACGAGGAGACGCTGGAAATTGGAAGTTGAACATCATAGTCATCATCTACTCCATGTTGTTGGAATGCACTCGAGATTGTTCTTCATAATACTCCCAACGACGATGTCCATCCCGAAGCTCTTGAATGTGCATCCCATGCACTTATTGAGTCTCTCGGATCTCCCTAAGTTGTGCCCCATACAACTATTGTGCTTGCTTTATCTTTCTAACTTCATTTTCATAGAAATTCCACCTTTCATCTTCCATTCCGGGTCCCATTTCCTGCTGTTTCTGAAGTTCATCCTCTTGTTCCTCAAATACCAGTGGTTCCGGTGCTTGCTCCTCAAACTCCACATGATGAGGTTGCTTTTCTTCATTCCCTATCTCCATGGCTACTGGCTTAGCTCTCAAATTTGCTAACTCCCGATTTTCCTCCGCACGCATCTTCCGGAGCACCGCCTCCACTCCTTCTCGATTCTCATGATAGAAAACTCACACAACTGTTGAGTGACCGGGGCTTGCCATAGCCATATTCTCGTTCTGCCTTGGAGTGAATACCGTAGTGAGCTCAGGAGCAGGTAAAAGAAATGGAGCTCCCCTATCTTGCCTCAAGCAATAAGTGTTTCCTATCAATGATAGAAACTCCATCCTCACAAGCTGATGGTAGTTGAGACCTTCACTGGAAATCATGTGTGGCATTTGTGATACCCGAGTTTCTCACTACTCATGTGTCAATATAATTTAATTTGTGTTATGTGCATTTTATAACTATGTGATAATTATGTGACAATTAAGTGATAATAATGTGGCAATTATGTGAAAATTATTTTTACAATTTATTTATTTTTATATTTTATTTGGCACATCTATGATAAAAATAGTGACAATATGTGAATATATGTGTGTATAAATATTTACGTGCATTAATTTGGATATATAATTAAATTATTTTATGTATATAAATATATTATTTCTTAATTATTAAATATCACGCGTGTTCTCGTAATAAATAGTGGTAAGAAAATGTACACATATGTGTATTAATTTGTAAATGTATTATATCTTAGTTATTAAGTCTTGCACGTATATTCGTAATGGATAATAATAATAATAAGATTATTATTATTATTACATGTAAACTAGTATACCATACGTGGCTCACTTATTAACCACAAATTTTGTTTGTGAGCTGCCGACTTATCACATATGAATTCTTATATAATTGGGGAAAAGGGTTATGGGGGTGAGAACCCCATTCAGAAAACCATTCAAAATAGAAAAAAAAAACAAAAGAAAAAAAAGAGAAAAGAGAGAAGAGAGGAAGAGAGAAATGGGAAAGAGGTGCGTGCGTGCCGAAACGGAAGATATGTAGTTACAGTTCTTCACGAGATCTATACTATTATCACTATTAGGAGTCCAGGTAAGTAGAAGTCCAACTACAATGCATAAACATGTTGTTTGTGAATTATTTGTGATTAATATGTGATAATTATGTTATGGATTATTTGTAATTAGTTTAATTACGATATGAATTATTTGAGATTAATTTGTTGTACAAGCTGTGGATTTATGTGATTTGGAGAAAGTAGGGTTCATATTCAACAATATTATTTGTAAATTATTTGTGATACTTTTGCGATACAAGTTGTGGATCTATGTGATTTGAAATAATATCATTGTCTTATATAGATCTGTGTGATTGGACACTGTTGAAAATATATTTGTATGGCTTGAGAAGATATTGGTTATAAGGATCTGTAGGATCCGAGGTGAAGTTGTTATTCCAAAAGTGGATCTGTTCGAATTGAAGTTAAATTATTATTTTATTGTGATTAAATGTTGATTTGGTATTGATATTGTAAATGGTTTGTGATACACATTTAATTGTTCTGGGTGCATACCATGCATGAACATGAAAATTATTTTCCTCAAAATTAATAAGATACTAATGGTGTGTGCGGCAACTATATATGCATCTCTGTCAGGGTTCGAAAAAATTGTTCCCGACACTTTATTAGGGGTTCGTAAAAATCGTCCCCAACACTCTGCCAGGGTTCAGAAAAATCGTTCTTGGTATTATATTCAGGGATCGGAATCGATCCGACACTAAGTGTGTCTATTGAGCTTATTTGGGGTGCATATCATAAGTGTGTCGTGGGAATCCCGCAACGTGGACAATTTTCAAAATATAAGTGACCAACTAGAAAGACTAGGAAATAGGTGATAGAGAACTAAATGCATTTTCATGCACTGACATGCATGATTTCTACTTACTGAGATTTTTGTCTCACTAGTTTATACATTGTAGGTGAGCCTATTGATGATTGAGTTTGTGATGTGACTGTGCAAGCTGTGGAGCTCCTACAGGGTTTTGAGCAGATGTACATAGATGACGACCTGTTGGGCTAGGCCGTGAGTTTATTTTGTTTCCGCTGATATTTTGGTTTCTTAATATAATAAGTAATATCACATGTTTGGGTGGTTTGAAGTGTTGTCAGAAATCAGTTTCGTATGTTGAACTGGTGTAATGGTTTCGGTTATAAATATATTTTGTGAAAAAAATATATATATGCAGATTTTTATAATGATGATGTTTATATTAATTAGTATTTGAATTATAAGTTATGTAAGGTGGGTCGTGTTAGAGTGGTATCAGAGCACGGTTTGGGTCCTGTAGACTGTCTATGTACATGAGCTCATTCCTTGGGAGCGCAGCCTTGTGTGTAAGTGTTATCTTCATTCTGTGTTGATATGTGTCTTATAAATTATATTGGTCATGTGGTGTAGGATGCGTAGTTAGTAGATAAAATGGTAATGGCTACAGGTGAAAGTTCTGAAGGGGATAAGACTGCTGAGCAAGCAGCACCTCCTGAAGGGAATAATCATGATGTGGTGATTACTCGACTGATGGAACTGGTAGAGCGCCAGTCCCAACAGATACAACAATTGATTCAGCAAAGAGATATGGGTGGATAACCAGAGGGTAACGCAAATCAAGATAGACGTCAAGTAGAACGTGTGAAAATGGTTTGTGAGAGGTTTCGTAAGTTGAGCCCTCTAATATTTGAGGATGCAGCAGACCACAAAGATGCAGAGGGTTGCTTACTCACGGTGAAAAACATATTTCAATATAGTAGAATTCCAGATGGGGGCAGAGTGTTGTGTGCTTCTTTCATGTTACGAGGAAGTGCAGGCCACTGGTGGGATACCATTAAAAGTATTGAGGATGTCACGACTATGACCTGGGACAGGTTTAAGGAGCTTTTCAGAAATAAGTACTTTACGGCACCAGTGAGAGCAATGAAGATGAACGAGTTTATACAACTGAAGCAGGGCGGTATGTCAGTCACAGATTCCTTCGTAAGTTTGAGCAGTTGTCGAGGTTTGCTAAACATATGGTGAGTACGGAGGCACTGAAAGTGGAGAGATTTGTGGAAGGCTTAAGGCCTGAACTTTACAGAGATGTGAGTATGGCGAGACAGCATGGAGCAACATACTCACAAGTTGCAGAAAGGGCCCAAATTGCTGAGCAAGCGGAGATGAGGATCATACAAGCGCAGGCTATCAGACGTCAATTTCAGCAGAAACCAGTGCAGTAGTTTGGGAGAGTTGATAAGAGGCCAATGCCATTTCAGAGGCCGAAATCAAATTTTCAAGTGGAGCAAGGACAGAGACGAGGAGAACCCAACAAGCGTCCCAAATTCGATCAGGGTAAGGTTCCACCGGTGCCGCCACTACCTATATGTCCTAATTGTCTTAGATCACATGGTGGGGAGTGTCAAATTCCTCCAAGAACATGTTACACATGCGGGGAGAAAGGACATGTGACTACTACTTGTCCTAAGAAAGGGAAGCAGACACAGCAAGGAAGAGCTCCGACTAGGGTATATACTTTGACGCGAGAGGAGGCAGATGCGAATCCCTCAGTTGTCACGGGTAAGTTTTCTATTTTTGGCACTTCTACATATGTGTTATTTGATTCTGGAGCAACACATTCATTTGTATCCACTGAATACGTGAGGAAGTTGGGTAGAACACCTAACTTGATAGAAGCTAATTATGAGGTGATGATACCTTCTGGTGAATCAAAGCAAACTAATCAACTTCTGCGAGATTGTGTTATTCCTATTGAAGGAAGACAACTCCTTACTAATTTAATTGTGTTAAGTATGAATAATTATGATATCATATTGGGCATGGATTGGTTGTTAAAGCACGGTGCTACAATAGATTGTCAAAAAAATGAGTATAACTTATCAGCCATTGGGTGGAGAACCATTCACTTTTTTTGGGATTAAGAAGAATTTTAGATTTCCGATGATATCAGCAGCAAAAGCACAGTGGTTGTTGGAAAGTGGTTTTGAGGGGTATCTGGTGAGTGTAATGAATGTTGAGGGGCAGCAATGTCCAGTTCTCGGTGATATACCAATAGTTCGGGAATATCTAGAGGTATTTCCAAATGATCTTCCAGGTTTGCCACCAGACCGGAAAATAGAGTTTGTTATTGAGCTACAACCAGGAACGACCCCAATATCTAAAGCGCCATACAGAATGGCACCAGCTGAATTGAAGGAATTGAAGATACAATTACAAGAGTTGCTAGACAAAGGATTCATCCAACCTAGTTTCTCACCTTGGGGAGCACCAGTTCTGTTTGTTCAAAAGAAGAATGGCACATTGAAGATGTGCATCGATTATCGGGATCTCAACAAAGTTACGGTAAAGAATAAATATCCATTGCCTCGCATTGATGATCTGTTTGATCAGCTACAGGGTGCAGCTATCTTTTCGAAGATTGATTTGCGGTTGGGGTATCATCAGTTGAAATTAAAGAAGGAGGATATCCCAAAGACTGCATTCAGTACAAGGTACGGGCACTATGAGTTCTTATTGATGTCGTTTGGATTAACAAATGCTCATGCAGCATTTATGGATTTGATGAATAGAGTATTTTAGGAATTTCTCGATATATGATTGTGTTTATCGATGATATTCTGATTTACTCTAAGAATAAGGAGGATCATGCTCTACACTTGAAAAAGGTGTTAGAGATACTGAAGGAGAGACAGTTGTATGCGAAGTTCAAGAAGTGTGAGTTTTGGTTAGACCGAGTTGTTTTCTTGGGACACGTGGTATCGGAAGAAGGAATTTCAATGGATCCAGGTAAAGTAAAAGCAATCAATGATTGGCCACAACCCTCAAATCCCAC
Organism: Pogostemon cablin; assembly: GCA_023678885.1. Classification (NCBI taxonomy): domain Eukaryota; kingdom Viridiplantae; phylum Streptophyta; class Magnoliopsida; order Lamiales; family Lamiaceae; genus Pogostemon; species Pogostemon cablin. Next base: position 17,165,026 of record CM042960.1, read on the forward strand.
TGAGGTTCGTAACTTTCTTAGATTGGCGGGATATTATCGAAGGTTTGCTGAAGGATTTTCTAAGATTGCTTCATCATTAACATAGTTAACCAGGAAAAATGTAAAGTTCACATGGATGGAGGCATGTGAACAAAGTTTCCAAGAATTGAAGAGACGATTGACATCAGCACTATCTTAACTATTCCTACGTAGACAGAAAACTTCAAGGTTTACAGTGATGCTTCAAATAATGGTCTTGGGAGTGTATTGATGTAAAATGGGAAAGTGATAGCGTATGTATCCAGACAGTTAAAGGAGTATGAGAAGAATTACCCAACTCATGATTTAGAGTTAGCCGCAGTGGTGTTTGCACTCAAGATTTGGAGGCATTATCTGTATGGGGAACGTTGTGAAATCTATACTGATCATAAGAGTTTGAAGTACTTTTTCACTCAGAAAGAGTTGAATATGAGGCAAAGAAGATGGTTGGAATTGGTGAAGGATTACGACTGTGTTATCAATTATCATCCGGGAAAAGCCAATGTGGTTGCTGATGCATTGAGCCGAAAGGCAATACAGAGTGTAGCTGCTATGACCATAATTCAGAAACCAGAGTTTCTTGATTTGCAAAGGATGGGTGTGGAGATCATTCAGGAAGGATCGTTGGAAGCAAGGATGGCAGCTCTGACACTTCGACCAACTTTAATGGATAAGATTCGACAGGACCAACAGGAAGATAAGTTGTTTGACAAGATAAAGAATGATATCAGCTCTGAAAAGTCTTCTGACTTCTAATTAGGAGATGATGGCGTGATTCGTTATGGAGGTTGATTATGTCTACCTGAAGTGGATGACATTCGGAAAGAAGTGATGGTGGAAGCTCATTCAACACCGTACTCTGTACATCCAGGAGCTACTAAGATGTATAGAGATTTGAAATCACATTATTGGTGGCCAGGGATGAAGAGAGATGTTGCTCGATATGTGGCGCAATGTTTGACTTGTCAGCAAGTCAAAGCCGAGCATCAGAGACCAGCAGGAACTTTGCAGCCTTTATTTATTCCAGAGTGGAAGTGGGAGAATATCACGATGGATTTTGTTATCGGGTTACCGAACTCAGTGAAAGGTCACGATGCCATTTGGGTTATCATGGATCGATTGACTAAGTCAGCTCATTTTCTTCCTATTAGCTCTACTTATTCCATAGATCGTTATACACAACTATATATACAAGAGATTGTCAGACTCCATGGAGTACCACTTACCATTGTGTCAGACAGAGATACGAGATTCTTGTCTGCTTTCTGGAAGAGTTTACATAAGGCGTTGGGGACACAATTATCTTTCAACACAGCATTCCATCCACAGACAAATGGTCAATCAGAGCATACAATAAATATCTTGGAGGATATGCTCAGAGCGTGTGTGTTGGATTTTCAAGGTTAGTGGAGTAAATTTTTGCCTTTTATAGAGCTCTCGTATAACAATAGTTATCAGTCTACTATCGGGATGACTCCATATGAAGCATTGTATGGGAGAAAGTGTAGATCTCTAGTAAATTGGGATGAAGTTGGATAAAGGAAACTTTTGGGTCCAGACTTGATTCGTGAAATATCAGAAGCTATTACCCGTATACGAGAGAATATGAAAGTTGCTCAAGATCGGCAGAAGAGTTATGCAGACAAACGGATGAGAGAATTGGAATTTGAAGTGGGTGATCAGGTATTCTTGAAAGTATCTCCAATGAAGGGGATAATGCGGTTTGGAAGGAAAGGGAAACTCATTCCAAGATATGTTGGTCAGTTCACTATCATTGAGAGAGTTGGCAGTGCTGCCTATAAGTTGGAGTTACCAGCATCGATGTCTAGAGTACATGACGTGTTTCATGTGTCTGTGTTGAGAAAGTATGTTCCAAATCCATCTCATGTTCTCAGGCAGGAACCAGTTGAGTTGAAAGAAGATTTGAGTTATGAGAAAGTACCAGTTGAGATCTTGTGGCGAGAAGTGAAGAAGCTCAGAAATAAAGAAATACCATTAGTAAAAGTATTATGGAGGAACCAACTAGTTGAGGAGGCTACTTGTGAAAGAGAAGATGAGATGATGGCTAAATATCCAGACCTCTTCAGGTAAGTAAATTTCGAGGACGAAATTTTTATAAGGTAGGGAGGATGTGATACCTGAGCTTCTCACTACTCATGTGTCAATATAATTTAATTTTTGTTATGTGCATTTTATAACTATGTGATAATTATGTGACAATTAAGTGATAATTATGTGGCAATTATGTGAAAATTGTTTTTACAATTTATTTATCTTTTTATTTTATTTGGCACATCTATGATAAAAATGGTGACAATATGTGAATATATGTGTGTATAAATATTTACGTGCATTAATTTGGATATATAATTAAATTGTTTTATGTGAATAAATATATTATTTCTTAATTATTAAATATCACACGTGTTCTCGTAATAATAATAGTGATAAAAAAATGTACACGTATGTATATTAATTTGTAAATGTATTATATCTTAGTTATTAAGTCTTGCACGTATATTCGTAATGGATAATAATAATAATAAGATTATTATTATTATTAAATGGTAAACTAGTATACCATACGTGGCTCACTTATTAACCACAAATTTTGTTTGTGAGCTGCCGACTTATCACATATGAATTCTTATATAATTGGGGAAAAGGATTATGGGGGTGAGAACCCCATTCAGAAAACCATTCAAAAGAGATAAAAAAGAAAAAAAAGAGAGAAAAGAGGAAGAGAGAAACGGGAAAAAGGTGCGTGCGTGACGAAACGGAAGATAGGTAGTTACAGTTCTTCACGAGATCTATAATATTATCACTATTAGGAGTCCAGGTAAGTAGAAGTCCAACTACAATGCATAAACATGTTGTTTGTGAATTATTTGTGATTAATATGTGATAATTATGTTATGGATTATTTGTAATTAGTTTAATTAAGATATGAATTATTTGAGATTAATTTGTTGGACAAGCTGTGGTTTATGTGATTTGGAGAAAGTAAGGTTCATATTCAACAATATTATTTGTAAATTATTTGTGATACTTTGCGATACAAGTTGTGGATCTATGTGATTTGAAATAATATCATTATCCTATATAGATCTGTGTGATTAGAAGCTATTGAAAATATATTTGTATGGCTTGAGAAGATATTGGTTATAAGGATCTGTAGGATCCGAGGTGAAGTTGTTATTCCAAAAGTGGATCTGTTCGAATTGAAGTTAAATTGTTGCTTTATTGTGATTAAATATTGATATTGATATTGTAAATGGTTTGTGATGCACATTTAATTGTTCTGGGTGCATGACATGCATGAACATGAAAAATGTTTTCCTCAAAATTAATAAAATATTAATGGTGTGTGCGGCCACTATATATGCATCTCTGTCAGGGTTCGAAAAAATTATTCCCGACACTTTATTAGGGGTTCGAAAAAATCGTACCCAACACTCTGCCAGGGTTTGGAAAAATTATTCTCGGTATTATATTCAGGGATCGGAATCTATCCGACACTAAGTGTGTCTATTGAGCTCATTTTGGGTGCATAACATAAGTGTGTCGTGGGGATCCCGCAACGTGAACAATTTTCAAAATAAAAGTCACCAACTAGAAAGACTAGGAAATAGGTGATAGAGAACTAAATGCATTTTCATGCATTGACATGCATGATTTCTACTTACTGAGATTTTTGTCTCACTAGTTTATGCATTGTAGGTGAGCCTATTGATGATTGAGTTTGTGATGTGACTGTGCAAGCTGTGGAGCTCCTAAAGGGTTTTGAGAAGATGTACATAGATGACGACCTGTTGGGCTAGGCCGTGGGTTTATTTTATTTCAGCTGATATTTTGGTTGTGTAATATAATAAGTATTATCACATGTTTGGGTGGTTTGAAGTGTTGTCAGAAACCAGTTTCATATGTTGAACTGGTGTAATGGTTTCAGTTATAAATATATTATGTGAAAAAAAATATATATGCAGATTTTTATAATGTTGATGTTTATGTTAATTAGTATTTGAATTATAAGTTTTGTAAGGTGGGTCGTGTCAGCATTCCTCTGAGATCGATGTCTAACCCTTGGGCTATCATCGTCGCTATTCCTCCAATCATCACTCTGTGAGTCGTCTGCCTTTTGCCACTCTTTCTGCATGTTGAATAAAGTGTGTTGCCACATTAAATTTGATCTCTCGGCATAGACAAAACATTATCTACTTCTCATCCACTACTCCGCTCTCATAATGGCCCAGAATAGTATTTGACACGATCTTTTCAAGATATCTCATCACGGGATTTCTGATGGCCATTCCTTTAGAAGCTCTTGGTATGTAACCCATCTCTGACTAACCTCTCCCAGAAGTTTTGTTGGTTAAAACCCCCTCTCGGCACAAAGCTTTGATGGCCCCTCCTTGTCGGGCATCCCATGTAAATGTTCAACTGATTAAGAGTTACCTCTGTCAAGATCTCATTGTTTAGCTGAAAAGAGATTGATATAGGAAACTTGCTGCTATCCTTTTTAACCTCAAGTGTGCTGAAGAACTTGGCTGTGAGATGTATATAAGTAGGAGGCCTCTTATATAAAAACTCTTTCATCTCTACCCGTTGGAACATTGTTCTCAAGTCATCCTCGATGCCAAGACCAGCCATGGTAGTTTGATCTTGAAATCTTGTTAGCCTTATTTTTGGCAAGATTGCTTCCCATCTATATGCGTACTTAGCCCAATCGTCATCAAATTCTACTCCGTATTTCGATGGATGCATCCCATATTCTATTAGATGAGCATCTAAATTAGCAATTTCCATCTTAGTTTCAACCATGATGAAATCTTTATCACGTCGTCTTGCTCATCAGTGAACGCATTCAATCAATAACAAAATATGTATTCAGAGTCTAAATAACAATTAATGATGCACAAAATGACTGTGAGTATGAATTTAAAAAGCACAATCTTATATAAAATAAACCATAAGTGGTGTTGTACGGAGTTTACACATGAAAATTCAATTAACTAATAAAACATTCATAACCCTAGAACTACCAGAGCGGCTCTAGCCATGATTGATCTAGGAACAACCATGGTTACTTGGTATGATCTTACTTGACTCACCAGACGAACCTCTCTTTGCGACTCCTTGAGATGATGGTAGGGTTTCAGTGGTGGATGGATGATGAGTGATGTCATGTCTCTTTTCTCCTGCGAAAGCTCTTCTTCCTTACGGGCCTTGGATGGGCTTCTTCAGCGAACACATACATTAAAGGTGTAAAAATATGAATATGGTAAGTTTCCGCACATCAGTTCGACAATAGGCCAGGTCGAATCATCCTCCACTGGTCGAACTCTAAGTCGAATCGACCTGTAAATTGGTTGCGGGTTCCGGATTCGACTAGTATCCTGGTCGAATCACAGACTCTCTGGTCAAACTGCAACTGCTTCTCTTCAGGCTTCTGGTTCAACCAAATGGCTTGGTCGAACCACAGTGTTGTGATCGAACGGCACTCCCGGCGCTTGTTCGCAATCAGTTCGACCATAGGTGCTGGTCGAACCATCTCCTTCGTGGTCGAACTATATACCTGCTTGGTCTAATCGAGCCTCTGAACCTCCTTTTTCCACCGATCACTTCTACCTCGTTTTCCTTCGAAAATCAACTCAAATAGCCTTCAAGACACCTGATTCGTGACTTTCCACCATATATATCGATTCATGTCGAATTACAACCATTTAACACACCATTATTACACAAATCTAAGCTCGAAACATGTGAATTTACACACTCATCAAACCCCCAAACTTACATGTTGCTCGTCCCGAGGCAACACAATCTAAAACCATAGAGTAGTGTAAAATTCACTCAGCTACCACATTCAATACAATTCATATTCACACATGCAGTTCCATCAATCGAAAAAAGTATCACTTGCATCATATATATTATCCATGCAAAACATAACTCAATTATAACGCAATTCGGAGTACAAAGTTATCTAGCTCACATGATATGTATTTACTCTCACTCACTAGTATAAAAGATGTACACTTCAATAGGTTAACATATACTCATATTCAATTCATACTTCCGCGTAACCATAATCTTGTCAAGTGTCTCAAAAATTAACTTACAATTAACTCATTACTAGGATCACAAAGGACTTGCTTTTGGGTTGTAATGTTGGCTCTTTGGTAAAGGTAGGAAAATTTAGGTAAAGTGACTAATTTACTAGTAGAGAATTACCTTGGAATATTGCTTTTCATCATACAACTTCATCTTTTTCTCCAATTACTTCTCATGCTTTTCATGGTTTGAATTCTCCTTCTTTTTTTTCTTAGCATCAACATCATCTTTTCTTCAATGAGCAAGGGTACCAATTTCGGGCACTACCCAGGCATTACCCCTAAATAAGATTTAACCATACTTCATCTTTTCATGCTTCTCAACCAATCTTCTACCTTCTTCATTCCTACTAGTACATATTCACCTCAACTCTCTACTAATGAATAAGATATTCAACAAGGCTCAAGTAAAGGTTAAATAAGGTTTTTTTTTATAAGGCTTGCTAAAGAAAAAGCTTTTTAAGGCTCAAAAGGGCTTCCAATAATACATGTATTATAAGGTAAGGTAAAATTTTGGCTAAGTGACTCAATTAAACAATAATGGCCTAAGAACATGTCCTAGCAACTCATCAATTATAAGTTTCACACAAGACTCCAAGCCAAGTTCTAAAATACGGTCATACGAATGATTCTCTCAAGAATAAACTATCATGATCAAACATGATTCAAATGGCTCAAACTCTCACATGGGTAAATAGAATCCTAAGTACTCCTCATAGCATATAATCAAGATCAATTTCACAATGAACTCCACATACTTATCAAGTTGTACATGCTTCTCATAAATAAAAATTAACACATGTAAAATACGAGTGCAACATACTAATGCCAAGAGCCCACATATCATGACAATCCATACATGTATCTCCAACCAATTCCACCCTCAAGTATCAATCCTCACATCTCAATGTAACATCACATTATACTTCCAATATACGTATATGTCACTCACACTATAAATACCCATCCTATAAAGAGAAAAAGAGAAGGGTGATGAGAGGAAACAAACAAAGAATAAAAACCTAATGCAACCTACTCCGGAGCATCATCATCGCTCGCATCCTCTTCGTCATCACCATCACTCATCTCCGAGCGCTATCGATCCAAATCTCTATGAAGACTATTAAGCTTCCTATCCAACTCGCGCTCATCAGCATGCATTTTCCTTAATCTCCTATCCATCTCCACATAATTATTATGCAGTGTGTTGCTCCTCGCATCCAGTGCTGCATAGTTCACGTTCGTCAATGCCAGCTGCCTATTTGTCTCCTGCTGGTTTGCATTCTGTGTGGTGAAATGCTCATTAATCAAGCGAAACTGCTCCTGATAATAAGCATCAGGACCAACCCACTGCTGCTGTGGCACTGCTGGAATGGGACGTGGTGGCATCTCGTGCGGCTGTGGAACTTCTACCTCTGGATCCACCTGATCCGCTCCATGCTCCTGCTGCTGCTATGGCTGTAGCCGGGGCTAAAACCGCCCTTCGTCTACAATCCTTTGAAACTCCTCATTCATCCACTCAGCGCACATTTGAGCTACAGTCCTCCAATCACCTTTCGTCAAGCTAGTGATGGAAAGAGCATCATGCGCCAATGTGTTCATCAACTTGTTACCCTCAGTCCGGATAGTAGTCAGCTCACTTACGTCAAACAGAAACAAGAAAGTAAAAGGATTAAATCCCCTCATGTAGAACCAATCTCCATCGGAAGATGAGAAAATCCACCCTTCACACATGTACTCATAACTAAGTCTGGATCCTCAAGGATGGGTGAAATACCAGCAAAATCCATGTGATAATATTCAGCCACAGAAGTAAGCAAACCTCCTATATTAACTATCTGAAACGGAGAGCTCCTGAACCTGTATAGCTGATAAATAAGATATGATCCCACATTGAACCTCACTCCATTTAGCATGCACCAGAGAGCATACAACTCTCCCCTCAACACACAGCTCCTCTCAGATCGAGCAAATAATGTGTTGCTCAACACTCAATCCATATATCGGAGCACAGGATTCCGAATCAATGAAGCACGAGCACTACTAGTCTTAAAATCCATATCCTCTCCAGAAATCTCTCTCCAGAAGTTATTTTCATTCAAAAATCCATTCTCATTTCTCGAGATCCCTCTCAGAGTCTGAAACAGCGCATTAAAATCATCAGCCAACCATGTCCTTATATCACCTCCAAGCTGGAACGTACACTCATACAGGAGATGGCTTGAACCTTTCTTAACAGTCATCGAACATAGCACCTCAGCAGTCACATGGAAGTATGTCAGCTTCTTCAATTCCATGAAGTGACGAATCCCCACTTGATCAAACATCCAAAGGATATCATCTCGGATGCGCATTGTCACCATCACCTCATCATCCTGATACCTTGTTCGAGCAATCTAATTTGACATATCACCCCATTTATCCTTTATCATTCATCTGAATCTTAAAATTCATAGGCAACCTCCCCTGAAGCCTTAGCTTCTTTATCACTGCATCTTCAAGAGATAGTCTATCTTGCCTCCTTTTAGAACGAACCTCAGCTTCCTTTACTTTTTCTTTTGATCCGGCCATGGCTTAAGATGAACAAGTGTGACAAATCCTCAAATTCGCTTCAAAACCCTAGTTTTGCAACTAGATTGTTCCAAAATCGCGACAAATTGAGTGAAAAGTGTATGGAATGTGGTTTAATCAGAGCGAAATCGAGTGGAATCGAAGATTAGAAGGAAAGGTTTTCGATTTGGGATGAATTCGAGTGAAGGTGGTGTGCAAAGTGTTCGAATGGGAGTGAAGAACACGTTTAAAAATGGACTTACCTGGTACGATTCAACCTACTAAAGTGGACGAACGGAATTGACGTGGTCGAACCACGTCAATGGAGGTTTTAAGCATCTCAATTCGACCAAATGCCTTGGTCGAACCATATGATTGTGGTCGAACTCCTCTATTCAAACTTTCAGGTCCGCGATTTGACCTCGGTTCGACTTACTATTTGGTTGAACCAAACCTATCTTGGTCAAATCGGCCTGTTTAAAATTCTCTGATCTCCAGTTCGACCTTCATCTTGGTCGAAGCCTTGGTCGAACCACCCCCTGTGTGGTCGAATCGACCTGTAATGGAGTCTCTGATCACCAGTTTGACCTGAGCTTCTCGATTCGACCTGCACCTTTGGTTGAATTGAACACCTGATGCTCCAAAGTCAAATTTTCTTCATCCCCTATACACTTTAAGCTCAAAAATGAACATTAGGTACTAGAACAGAGCAAAACTTAGCTCGAGAATCAATCTTAAACTCAATATTTATGTGTAACTGCGCATACGACACTCAAAAACAACACAAAACACCACTAAATATTAGGCAAATTGCAAAAAATTGACACACCAAAACCGGCTAAAGTTTCATTATGCCGCAAAAAATCAACTCCCCTAACAAACATTACAAAGAAAAGATTATACTCTCGATGCTTCAATGAGGATGAGGTAAGTACATCACACCTCCCAAACTTAGTAGAAACTATAGTGAAAACTAAGTTTGCAAAGAGATGTAATTGCCGATAAGTAAGCACATCAAATATAAAAATTTCTTACTCACCCAAAAATAAATAAAGCAATAAAATGGGAGGGAAAGCCCCCAACAGGCGCTCTTGTTTAATGTCTAAGAGTCACAACGGTACTAATCTAGTTCAAGGTATCCTCAAAGACAACGCAAGCATCATCCGACGACTTGTAATGCTTCAATCGATGCCCATTCGCTGCGATAATGTCCCCATCTTTGTCCATAAGCTCAAAACTCCCCCTCCATAGGCTTTATGGATAATGAACTGCCCCGTCCACTTTGATTTCAATTTCCATGCGAAGAGCTTTAAACGAGAGTTAAAAAGTAATAACCTCATCACCTTGCTTGAACTCCTTATAAGAGATCTTTGAATCATGCCATTTCTTCATTCTCTCCTTGTAGATCTCCGAATTCTTGTAAGCTCGATTTCTAAACTCATCTAATTGATTTATATGAGTCATCCTCAACTCATTTTGATCCTTTAAAGACAAGTTCAAACTCCTCAATTCCCAAAAAACTTTGTACTGAATCTCTACGGGTAAGTGGCACGACTTTCCATAGATAATTTGATAAGGTGACATATCCAACACCGTCTTATAAGCAGTCTGAAACCCCCACAAAACATCATCAAGCTTTATTGCCCAATCCTTCATTTTGGTTCCGACTACTTTCCTCAATATTTGTTTTACGTGTCGGTTGGAGACTTTAGCTTGCCCATTCGCTTGAGGGTGATAGGGTGTAGTAACCCTATGCTTGACACCATAATCCTTAATCACCTTTTCAAGAATTTTATTGACGAAGTGTGACCCTCCATCACTCACTAGTGCTCTAAGAACTCCATAGCGGGCAAAGATATGTTTTTTTAAGAAAGATAACATGATTTTTAAATCATTCATGCAAGTGGGAATGGCTTCCACCCACTTAGAAACACAATCCACTGCTAAAAGGATGTAGAAAAATTCATTAGATGGGGGAAAAGGTCCCATAAAATCGATTCCCCATACATCGAAGATTTCAACAACAATGTTTGGTTGAAGTGGCATCTCATCTCTACTACTTATGTTCCCCATCCTTTGACATCTATCGCATGTCACCACATAGGTTTCACAATCTTTAAACAAAGTAGGCCAATAAAGAGCAGATTGAAGTACCTTTGTTGCCCTCTTTTGAGCTCCAAAGTGCCCCCCGTTAGGTTGTGCATGGCAAAAATCAAGAACGCTCTCCATCTCCATATCGGGCACACACCTACGGATTATGAAATCCGTACAAATTTTGTAAACAAACGGATCATACCATATAAAAGTCTCAACATCCCTCTTGAATTTTGCAAGTTGATATCGGTTGAGGTCTCTCAGAATTTCTCCTACGGCAATGTAATTCACATAATCCGCATACCATGGATCCATCCCTTGGGCAGCCACCACACATGCTCTTTCCACTCCTTCAACAAACACAGCCATGATCTTCTCATCAGGGAACATTCTTCTATGTAATCGAAAAAATCATCACAGTGCCACCTTGTCTCCAACCTTGATTGGTGATCCGCCAAAATATTCTCCGTACCCTTCTTATCTCGGATCTCCATATCAAATTCTTGCAGAAAAAGGATCCATCTAATAATCCTTGGCTTTGTTTTCTTCTTCTCTATCAAGTACCGAATCGCAGAATGATCCGCATACACTATAGTCTTCATGCCAACCAAATATTGTCGAAACTTATTGAATGCATACACTACAACAAGAATCTCCTTTTCCATCACCGTGTAGTTCTTTTGTGCAACATCAAAAGTTTTACTCGCATAGTAAATGGCGCAAAACTTGTTATCCCTCAACTGCCCAAGCACCACTCCAAGTGCTAAGTTACTTGCATCACACATAAGTACAAACGGCTGAGTCCAATCCGGTTTGATCAAGATAGGTACAGTAATAAGCGCCTCTTTCAAAACCTGAAAAGTTGTTAGACATTCTTCATCAAAAATAAAAGGGACATCCTTTTAAAGTAAATGAGTTAAGGGCTTGGAGTATTTCGAGAAGTCTTTTATGAATCGTCTATAAAAACCAGCGTGTCCAAGGAAGGACTGCACTCCCTTTCCATTAGTAGATGGAGGAAGCTTCTCAATCGCCACCTCCTTTACTCTATCCACCTGCAATCCCTTGGCCGAAATATGATGGCCAAGAACAATCCCATCTCTTACCATGAAGTGACACTTCTCCCAATTCAAGACAATTTAGTTTCTTGGCATCTCTTCAAAACAGTAGCAAGGTTAGATAAACAAATATCACAGGAGGAACCAAACACAGAAAAATCATCCACAAACACCTCCATGATCTTTTCTATCAACCCATCAAATATGGCCATCATGCAACGCTAAAATGTAGCTGGTGTTGGCATTCTATCGTTTGGTTAACGTGACCCGTTAGGGTTCCATACATTTCTAACAAGCAGCGGAAGCAAGTAAACAAAGAAACGTATTACCTTTCACCAGGGTATGTCGATGAAGATGGATTCTCGCCGGCAGCCTACGCAGCATCACGAGAATAGCCATAACTTCCTCATTTGAACTCTGATTGGAGTGATCTACACGGTCAGACGATCCTCTCTTTGGCAGCTTTCAGTTGGTATATAACACATAGAATTCGGGGCACTGTACGATTTTATATGAATTTTACAAAGTGGCGGACAGCAGCAGCAAACAACCTTTCGGTCTTCTGCTGTATTCCCAAGTCCAATCTTGACGTCGTGTGGGCGACGATCCTTGAGATCTTCTCAATCTGCTATTCCCTCACCTCCTCACAATGTTAGGTGTGTAATTAGGGTTTATGGACAGCTGAGGTGACTTATATAATGGCTACAACAGTGACCAGAAGGAGAAATTAGGTTGGGCCTCCATTGGGCTTAAGTATCCAAGCTTAGCCCAAAGCTTATACTTAAGTCCAATAATAAGAATATAGTCCACTAAAATATTATTACTGCACTACCTTTCATATCTCAAAATTAAGTTTTGGGCTCCTTCTTATTATGAGCCCGTTAGTCTCCCCATGTTTAAGATATACAATATTCATTAATTAATTAAGTTACTGACAACTCCATTAATTAATATCTCATCCAAAAGTAATACCACTCAACCTCATTATCATGCCGGAATAAATCCACCTGCAGGGTTTACATGATAATCCTTATGAGCTCCTCAAGGGACATCATCAACTTATGATGGACACGGATTCCTTCTACAATCAACAGCACACCATAGAGACAACACTACTTTCCAACTCACCGAGTTTGTTAATTTAATTGCATCTAAATCTCACCTATTGATGAATCAAACAAATACATACTGCCCTATGTGTCGAGGTTATTGTATGGGGATTAAGAGCACGAACATCTATAATAATTGAGATCAAGTTCTCCTATAAGTTAGTATGAGTAGAACGATCTCAAGCGGTCCTGCTCAATACACACAGGTGCACTAATGTGATTCTATAGCCAAGACAAGCTAATACCAAACCACACTACAACCATCCCAATAGAAAGTCCCCGTCTATCTCGATTGTGAGCATCTGTTTATACTTTATAAGAAAACCGATAATATGATCTTCCGCGTGTAATCGCACAACATATTATCTACAATATAAAGTAAATGGACTATTGCATCGTACATATAAATAAATTATAAGATGCAATCTTTTGATCATATGATTCTCATTTCAAATAAGTTGTTTAAACATTGTTCATATAAAAAGCTAGACTTTTAGTATACAATCCAACAATCTCCTACTTATACTAAAAGACTATGCTGTCATGTCTTCTGCCATACAGCTGATTTCCACTCCCACTACACGACCATCAAAAGCTCTCGCTTTAAAGTCCTTGTAAATGGATTCACTAGGTTATCATCCGATGCAATCTTGGCGACAACAATCTTCCCCTCATTATACGATTTCTCGTAACAGGTGGTACTCGCACTCCCTGTGTTTAATTGCTTATGGACTCGTAATTCATTCAAGTTTGCAACTGCACCATTATCACTTCGAAGTCCATCATGAAGTTTCTAGAGTCATATAGATACTTTGGCTGCCTCATATGCTCCAATTGATCATCTTTCCTTGATGGAGTCCGGAGACCGAAATATATTTCTATATAACACTCCTCCATATTATGGCCCTAATTTCTAAAATTAAACACATAACCTTGAGGTGGATTTACTTCCGTCCCTATCTGATTTGAAAAATTCGAATCTACATAACTCATAAGAAACAGCGAATCTGTCCAGTAAGCCCACATATAATTTCTAGTCCTTTTCAGGTGCATAAATATATGTCTTACCACAGTTCAACATTCTTATTTCGAGTTACTTTGATACCCACTGTCTATGCCAACACACAATACAGTTATCCATTCTCGTGCATAGCATTCCTTAGATTAAGCTTCCTTATTCTCCGAAGCATAAGGAACCGCTTTCATCATCTTTATCTCCTTTTGTGTCTCAAGACACATTCACTTAGATAAATTCACATTCTAAATGAGTAAGGATTGTATCATTTTGCTAAACTTGAGCTAAGCATAACATCCTTTCTTGTGATCCATATTATCGTGATCAAAAGGATATTTTTACTCTTCTTAAGTCCTTCATTTCATACTGCTTTATTAACCATACCCATACGCCCAACAATACTCTTTCATTGTCTCCAATGAGAAATATATCATCTACGTACAATACAAGAAATATCACCACATTTCCGTCACTCTTTACAATACACAAGACCCATCCATCCATTGAATAAATCCATATGCCTGGATTTTCTCATCAAAACAGATGTTTCATGATCTTAAAGCTTTCTTTAGTCCATCGATGGACACTTTTAAGCTTACTATCACAATGCTCTTGCCCTTTGCAATGTATCACTCTTGTTGCTTCAAATAGATGTTTTCCTCAAGACTTCCAATCAGGAAAGATGTCTTGATATCTATTTGTTATCCCTCATATTTCATATGAGTAGCAACAGATAAAAGAGTCCGGATCAACATAGGCATAGCTATCGGTGAACATGTTTTCTCATAATCGAACCCTTTCTTTCTAAGCATATCTTTACGCAACAAGCTTTGCTTCCAAGGTTTTCACCTTATCCTATGATCCTCTTTTATTTTACAAAGCCACTTCCAATGGATTTCACACCATCCGTGGTTCTACAAGCAGCCAGATCTAATTAGAATCCATTGATTCTATTTCAACATCATTGCATTTGCTAAGATATTGCATTTTAATTTTGTAGTACTTCGTCGTTTCCATGGGTCCATTCCATGTTTACTAGGGACCAAGTCTCACGACTTCCCAAAACATATATCTTACTGGTTGTCGAACAACCCTTCCACTATGACAAGGCACTACACGTAATTGTGTATCAGACGTGACACGCGTTGCAGTTTACCTTGTGGTATATCCTCTTATACTCTTGGTACTAATACTTTGTGTTTTCCCTCTCACTTCCTTTAGAACAATTTATACATAGGTTTATGATTTAATACTTAGTCCTTTTCCAAAAAATCTAATGTTTGTGTCAACAATCACCCTTCGATCTTTTAAACTAAATAAATCACCCTTCATTTTCTAGGACATCCCACAAACAGACAAACATTCATACGAATTACTGTTTCTAGGGCATATCCATAAAATGAATTTAATAATTCCAAATAACTCATAATATATCTAACCATTTCCTTAATTGGCTTTCCCTTATTAGGATTAGAAGATGTGTTATTAATTATTATTTGTTGCATCCGTGGGATAAACATGATTAAAGAGAAAAATTGACACTAACGTACCATAACAGATTATAACTCCATCCTTCATTACTATGACCATGTCATTTAAATGAAATGGAGTATCCATCCATAAATGCATAGAAACTGAAATAAAATTCTTTCTATAAAACGTACATAAAGACAATTTCTCATAATCAAACATTTATTCATATCGTAAGATAAATAAATAACTCCCACTGCAACAGCCACTACTCTCGTAGTTTTACCTATGTATATTATAATTTCATCATCACTTAGTTGCAGGCGTTTAGTGATTCCGGTATCTACACACAACATGTCAGTAAATATCATCACTAATCATGCTTCAATGACTAGTGAATGAGATATTCACCTTGTTCACATCTTGATGAAATTGGATTTTCTTCGCCACATGTTTTGTCAGAAGTTCTCCACCATATACAACCTCTCGTATTTCAGGTAGAACTTGCTCAAAACATCCAGGCTAACTATGAAGAATAAATTGATCTAGGTTTCCCTTTCAATTTCTATTCCAAGCTTTTCCAATTCATTCATCAACTTATCCATGATCTCTTGCCTTTATAACTTACTCAAGTATCTGAAGAGTCGCATGAGACCATCATATTTCTATGAACCTCTCACCTCTTCACTAGAGACTTTAATAGGCATCATGGGACATCCTTAGTGAGAACACATTTTTATTTTCCTAAGCAGTAAAATTTAAAACCAAGATTCTTTTTTAATCATCTGATTTTGGACAAGTAAATATGTTTCTTTTAGTTAACAATAAGCGGGATAAAACCATTTTGAAAATTCATAAAATCATAAATAAATACACTGATCAAATCTTCGAATTTTATCCATTTATATTGATTCCCTCAAAATAATATAAAAATTAAATTCACCGACATCTCAAGCACCGTGAGTCTGCAAGCCATGATAGTGTGGACGTTTACAAGAGAAGGTTTTACTCATTAATTTCATTTGTCAACCTAACCTCATGACAAAATAATTAATAGTTGGTTCCTCTTTAGCCATGCAAATAAAAGCAGTAACTCCGATGGGGAGGATACTTTTTATTTACATCTAAGTGTACATCATTATTTGACCCCAAGTCCATTACGCAAGCTTATGTGCCTTAAAGATAGAGAAGTACACACGCGCTCGGATAACTTCTTACTGTCATCAATTATAAGTTTGTACCAGTGAACCGCATATAAACTCATCCGATAGGGAGGAAGGTATATGCCAACGCGCAAGTTCATATGCATCACCGGTCATCGAAAAAAGCTGTTCTCCGGAGTCCCAACACACAGCCAAGTTCATAGCCGCTGTTGTGTCAACCTCCGATGATTTGCCATCGATCCAACAGATCACGCAACACTCTACCTCCGAAACTCCTACAGCCAGCACGATCGAAACCCTCTCCCGTCGGCAATTGTGCCGACAGCTATGAAGGATAGTACAGTCGCCATTCATCATGCCTCGTCAACATCAGACTCCCAAAACCATCAAGATCTGTGCCGTAAATTGGCCCACACACGAGCCGTGCGAGTTGCAGCCCATGTGTTACCAGCACCGTCCATTAGCTATACTGGGTTCTAGCATCCAGCAACGATCTCCCATGCCCGTCTACATACAACAGCGCGCGCCAGGTCACATCTGAAAGCCATCGTGGCTTTACTGATCTTGCCAAGCCTCCGCCGCTGCTCGCCAACGAATAACTGCCGACTTACCGGGCACAATAACCCTCCGCCGCTTACTAGTTCCAGTTGTTTGGTTCGATAGCCAGCCTCGTGCCTCTGATATACTGGGCAGCGACTGACTCACTCGGAACCAAGCTCCGTCAAGATCGGAAAAGCCCTGTGCCCCACCAACCATCTACAGACTCGACCGGAATTCATCGCAGAACTGCCTAGACTCAAGTGCAACCTGATCAGGAAGCTTGCAGACTCACTTTGAAAACTTCTCCTAACCTGGCTTTGCCAGCCGCTTGATCGATGCACGATGCCACCGTCGTCCAGCATAGACAGGCCGCACGCCGCCTGTTGTCAGAGGGTCAGCCACGCGTAATTGTTCACAGCCAGCTATGTTGATCTGTCAACATATCGTCGACCAGCAACAGCCATCGCACCAGTGGGCATAGCCGATTACATCCGCGCCATCGCTGCTTCCTGTTGCGCCATCTTACCAGCCTGGCATTCTTGGAGGCAAGTATTCCACCAGTTCGTCAGGTCGCTGTTCGCAACGGCATCAGCGTACCTCAATCGCAAGCCAACGTTGTGCTGCTTCCATTGCATACCATACTCCTGCCGGTCTTCCATCGGCGACCAAACATTCACCGTCGCCGAAATACGCGCAGTGCTCATGTGTGAAGGTGTCGAGCAATTAGGGATAGCAGCCATAAGAACAACATAGGGTTTTGCAGCCTTGAATTAAAATTAGGGAATGTACAGAATGTTCAAAACATCAAAAACCCTTTTATGCGATAATAATTCACGTATAATTCACATAATTCACATCAAACCCTAGTCTAACGTGTCACGCTTCACCACGAAACCGAAACTCTGATACCAATTGTTGGCATTCGATCGTTTGATTAACGTGACCCGTTAGAGTTTCATATGTTTCTAACAAGCAGCGGAAGCAAGTAAACAAAGAAACGTATTACCTTTCACCAGGGTATGTCGATGAAGATGGATTCTCGCCGGCAGCCTGTGCAGCGTCACGAGAATGGTCATAACTTCCTCATCTAAACTCTGATTGGAGTGATCTATAAACTCAAACGATCCTCTCTTCGGTGGATTTTCTTCAGTATATTAAACATATAATTCGGAGCAATGTATGATTATATATGAATTTTGCAAGGTGGCGGACAGCAGCAGCAAACAACCTTCCGGTCTTCTGCTGTATTCCCAAGTCCAATCTCGACGTCGTGTGGACGACGATCCTCGAGATCTTCTCAATCTGCTGTTCCATCACCTCCTCACAGTGTTAGGCGTGTAATTAGGGTTTATGAACAGCTGAGATGACTTATATATGGACTACAGCAGGGACCAGGAGGAGAAATTGGGTTGGGCCTCCATTGGGCTTAAGTATCCAAACTTAGCCCAAAACTTATACTTAAGTCCAATAATAATAATATAGTCCACTAAAATATTATTACTGCACTACCTTTCCAATCCCAAAATTATGTTTTGGGCTCCTTTTTATTATGAGCATGTTAGTCTCCCCATGTTTAAGATATACAATGTCCATTGATTAATTAAGTTACTGACAAATAAATTAATTAATATCTCTTCCAAGAGTAGTACCACTCAACCTCATTATCATGCCGGAATAAATCCACCTGTAGGGTTTACATGATAATCCTTATGAGCTCCTCAAGGGGACATCATCAACCTATGACGGACACGGATTCCTTCTATAATCAACAGTACACCATAGAGACATCACTACTTCCCAACTCACCGAGTTTGTTGATTTAATTGCATCTGAATCTCACCCATTGATGAATCAAAGAAATACATATTGCCCTACGTGTCGAGGTTATTTTATGGGGATTAAGAGCACGAACATCCATAATAATTGAGATCAAGTTCTCGTATAAGTCAGTATAAGTCGAACGATCTCAAGCTGTTCTGCTCAATACACACAAGTGCACTAATGTGATTCTATAGCCAAGACAAGCTAATAACAAACCACACTTCAACAATCCCGATAGAGAGTCCCCGTCTATCTCGGTTGTGAGCATCTGTTTATACTTTATAAGGAAATCGATAATATGATCTTCCGCGTGTAGTCGCACAACATATTATCTACAGTATAAAGTAAATGGACTATTGCATCGTGCATATAAATGAATTATAAGATGCAATCATTTGATCATATGATTCTCATTTCAAATAAATTGTTTAAACATTGTTCATACAAAAAGCTAGACTTTTAGTATATAATCCAACAGCTGGCACATTATATAATCTAAAAGGCATCTTTCTAAAGGCAAAAGTTCCATAAGGGCAAGTGAAAGTAGTCTTTTTTTTATCCTCAGGTGCAATCATAATCTGATTATAACCCGAGTACCCATCCAAGAAACAATAAAACTCATACCCTGCAAGATGATCAAGCAGTTGATTCATGAAAGGAAGGAGAAAATGGTCTTTGCATCTATTTTTGTTCAATTTCCTGTAATCCGTACACACACGTCATCCCGTGGGAATCCTAGTGGCTAATGTCTCTCCATCCTTGGCTTCTCATTTGACTCACGTGGGGACTATCACTAATGGGATGTATAATCCCAACATCTAGCCACGTTAGGATTTGCTTCCTAATCACTTCTTGAATAGCGGGATTCACCCTCCGCTGATTCTGTATACTACTCTTGGTCTCATCTGACAATCTTATTCTATGCATGCAATATAAAGGATTAATGGCCTTTAAATCATCAAGAGACGAACCAATCGCAGACTTATACTTCCTAAGCACATCTAACAATTCCTCAAGTTAATCATCATCAAGGGAAGAAGATACAATTACCGGATATTTTCCATTGTCACCTAGATAGGCATACTTCAAGTGCTCCGGTAGCAGTTTCAACTCCTCTTTCTTTTCTTCTTGAGGTGCGCTCTCTCTATCCAATGGTAAGTACTTCCTAGTCCACTTGACCTCTTCAACCTTTGTCCTCTCCGATTCATACCTGTCATCACCCAAAGCAAATAAGTTTTAAAAAAATTCAATACATACCTCATTGGAGAGTTCATCTAGCTCCGTAGTGGGAAAAGTAAGAGACTCCGCCAAAATTGTCTCACGAGGATCCTTTGACAGGATCAAAGACATGTCTTCCTTCACGATCTCCTCCACCACATCAATACTGTGACATTGCATATCCATTGACATCTTCATTGCTTTGTCAAAGTTAAATAAGACCTTTTCTTTATCCATCCGCAGCCGTAACTCACCCTTCTGCACATCTATCATAGCTCCCGCAGTAGCAAGGAAAGATCTCCCTAAGTTAAGAGAGACATTATTCTTGTCATCTTGAATCTCCAGCACAAGAAAATCCATAGGAAAGACTAGCTTCTCTACTTTAACAAGAACATCTTCAATAACACCCTTCGAAAAAGTCATAGACCTATCCACTAGTTGTAGAGCAACTGTTGTGGGAGTTAACTCCCCCAAATTAAGCCTTTGAAAAATAGACAAAGTCATCAAATTGATGTTTGCCCCAAGATCACACAAGGCTCGACGTGCCGGCCCCTTTCCAATCTCACATAAGATCGTGAAGCTTCCCGGATCCTTTAACTTAGCTGGCAGCTTCCTCTGGATGATCGAGCTGCAATTCTTAGAAAAATTCATTGTTTCAATTCCGTTCAAGCTTCTCTTCTGCAAAAGTATATCCTTCAAAAAATGGGCATAATGCGGCATCTCCAATATCGCATCAGAAAAAGGAATGTTCAAGCTTATTTTGTTTATGATCTCTGAAAATTTCTTGAACTTCTCTTCCAATCCTTTCTTGACTAGCTTGAAAGGAAATGGCGGAGGTATCATTGTTTTGGGAATCCCCTATTCATCACGTTCAACCTTGTCTGCCTTATCCTTTTTGGCTCTCAATCTCTTGCCTCTTTCCCTCTTCTTTTCCACTGTAATTTCTCTATTCTGCCATTTGGATTGGAGTAGCATCAATATCATGTGGAGCATTCAACGCATAAAACGGTGCAGTTCGACCATGGTTCACTAGGGTAGCTGGTCGAACTGAACACCTGAAAGTTCATTCTCCCCCTTACAGGTCGATTCAACCGTAGTTCGACCAACAGGGTTGGTCAAACCATAGCGATTGTGGTCGAATCAGGCTTCAGACAAAACAGAGTGTTCTGGACAGTATGGTTCGACCTGAGTTCAACTAGAGCTTTTGGTTGAACTGATCTGTTCTTGGTCGAACTGGTCTTCTGCAACTTTTGGATGTCACCCAGGTGTCTGGTTCGACCTCCTCTGTGTAGTTCGACCATCTGTGTTGGTTGAATTGGGATCGAATCGGGCTCCTGTCATTTTAAATTTTGATTCCGGCCTCATTGGTCCCTCATACTGTGTTCCAGACCTCAATGTAATGGCGTGACAAGACTTTGGATTCTCAATACTTTGAGGCGGAAGCTTTCCTTTTTTAATAGTTTGAGTCAATTTGTTTACGTTTCCTGCCATATCCCCCATCAACAATGTAAGGTCCTTCACTTGTTTAGATAAAACCTCATGATTTGCATCAATCTTCTTTTCTAATTTGGCCTCAAGACGATCTACTCTTGCATCGTTCCTCGCCATGTACCTGTTCACCATATCCTCGAAACCCAGTTTTCCTTCATCCACTTTAGCTCCTGGATCAACACCGATAGGAGGTTGCACTGCATTATTCGGATTGCTCCATGAAAACTCCGGCCTCCTTAGTTGTTGGTAATTACCCGAGGGACCACGATTATTGTAATTTCCCTGATAATTCCGTTTTTCTTTATTTTGATACCTAGTTCCTTGAATACTTTGACCCATGGCATAATTTGCCTTCTCAATCTCCTATTGGCTAGCTTCTTCATAGCCACCATCCTGCTGCATCATTGGTACTCTCTGAAATATATCCGTAATCTGTTTTTGCTGAGAATCGAGTAACTTGTTGATATTAGCCAAGCTCGAGAAGATCTCATTATCTCTTCCCTACTTCATCATAGTATGCTCAACCTGTACTACTTTACCAAGAACATACGTGCCTCTTAGTCTATCAGTCGGCCAATCTCTTGAATTCATCAAAATATCTTCAAAAAGCTTATCGACCTCAATGGGTGACTTCGTAAGCAATGCTCCATTAGATGAAGCATCAAGTAATACACGAGAATCGTAATCCAACCTATTATAGAAAATATCGATATATTGAGCTTTATATAGCCCATGTTGTGGACACTTTCGAAGCATGTCCTTGAATCTGTCCCAAGCTTCATGAAACTTCTCATTACCATGGATATCAAATTGATTTATTTCTTGCTTCATCTTGAACACCTTTAAAGGTGGCATGTATTGCTCCAAGAATTTCACTTTCAACTTCTCCCAAGTATCACATTCAGCAGCATTAAGATTATTGTACCAATCTCTCGCTTTTTCATTCAGCGACAACTTAAACAAGATGATCTTCCTCGCATCCTCATGAGCTCCTGCATCTTTTTATGTACTTGCATACCCAAGGAACTTATTTAGATATTGCTGAGGATCTTCAAATGTTCCTCCAGAGAAGGGACTCCTTTCAATCATGGTGATAAGAGCAGGGTGTAGATCAAAATCGGCTCCTGCCCCTCTTGCTCCTAACAGCCCCGCATTGCCTCATCTGTTGTTCTTAAAGACTTAATGGATGGCAAGTGTATCAGGATTCGCAGTCGTGTTGACTGTTTCTGCTTCCAAGTTAACTTCGGTTGCAGCTTTAATCGTTTGCGAATTATGCACGTCAACTTCTGCTTCCAAGTTAACTTTGGTATGAGGAATTGAAGGAACAATATTTAAATCACTCAACCTTACCAATACTTGCAGCTTTTCAAAGATTTGTGGTGTTTGGAAGTGATTTTGGACAAGGACAAGCTCTTGAACACGGGTAGAAATGAATAAAATGTTCTAATCATCGCTCATGGCCATCTCTTACATGCCCGTACGCTGTACACAGGGCGTGCTTCCGTACTCAACACGGGTCATGTTCTGAACTCACCCTTAGCCTTGGGCTAGTAGCTGCTATTGGTTGGTGTCAAACCAAAGTTCCACATCGGT
Organism: Pogostemon cablin; assembly: GCA_023678885.1. NCBI lineage: Eukaryota > Viridiplantae > Streptophyta > Magnoliopsida > Lamiales > Lamiaceae > Pogostemon > Pogostemon cablin. The sequence goes on from CM042960.1 coordinate 17,188,276, forward strand.
TAGAAGTGGGGATGACGATGGGTATATAACTCCGGACAAGACTCTCCCTAGCATGAGGTCTTTTGGGCATGAGCCCAGAGAGCAAAACCGTACGGGCTAGTGGACGGCTCAAAGTGGACAATATCATGCTAGTGGATTGAGTGGACCCGACTTTGCTGGGCCGATAAACCCAACAAATGGTATCAGAGCGGTTTGCTGCTCTGTGCCTTGTGGGGAATATGAAAACCAATACTAATAGAATGGTGAATCTCAATAGTTCTAATTATCATGTGTGGAAAGGCAAAATGGAGGATCTTTTATATGTGAAAGATAATTATGTGCCTGTATTTGAAGCTAAAAAGCCTGATAGTAAAACAAATGAACAATGGAAATTATTGTATCGTCAAGTGTGTGGTTATATTAGGCAGTGGGTGGATGATAATGTGTTGAACCATGTGAGTGGAGAAACAAATGCGCGGACATTGTGGACAACGTTGGAGCAACTGTATGTTAGAAAAATTGGGGACAACAAGTTATTTCTAATCAAGTAGTTGATGAATCTGAAATTCAAAGATATCACTCCTATAACTGATCACTTGAATTCATTTCAGGGCATTATTAATCAATTGTCGGAAATGAAAATCAAGTTTGAGGATGAAGTACAAGTCTTATAGCTTTTTGGTACATTGCCAGATTCATGGGAGACATTCAGGACATCTTTATCTAATTCAGCCCCCGATGGTACCATTACAATGGATTTGGTTAAGGGCAGCGTTTTGAATGAGGAAATGAGGAGAAAATCGCAGGGCTCTTTTCAACAATCAGAGGTTTTGGTTACATAGAAGAGGGGGAGAAGTAATAGTAGAGGTCTAACAGGTAAGAAAAAAAGCAGGAGGAGTAAATCCAACAGATACAACAAGGTTGAGTGTTGGAATTGTAAAACTCCAGGACACATAGTAAGGAATTGCAGAAAACCCAAGTAAGATGACAAGAAAGAAAATGGGAAAGAAAGAAAGAATGAAGAAACGAAAGATAATGATCGAGTGTCTGCTGCAACAGGTGATTTTCTTATCTTTCGAGATTATGAAGTTGTCAATCTTGCATATCGTGAAAGTAGTTGGGTGGTTTATAGTGGGGCATCCGTACATGCCACATCTCGTAGAGAGATGTTCACATCCTACATGTCAGGTGACTATGGAAATGTTAGGATGGGTGATGATGGCTTAGCTAAAGCCATTGGGGTTGGAGATGTATGTTTGCAAACTAGTAATGGTGCTACACTAGTTTTGAGAAATGTGAAGCATGTGCCTGATCTTCGGTTGAACTTGATATTTGTTGGGAGACTTGATGATGAAGGTTTCTGCAGTGTGTTACAAGAGGTTATTTAGTTGGGAGAAGAAGCTTGTCCGAAGTCGGGATGTTGTGTTTGTTGAGGATCAAACCATAAGAGATATTGAGAAGACTGATAGCTCAGTTTCTACACCTGGTAATGACTTGATTGACTCAAAAATTGTTCCTCATGGTCAAGGTCAGGTAGAAGCTAAAGAGAAGAATCAGGATCAGCCTGATTTTGGTAATGACGAGCATGTCGATCATCCTTTGCATGATGAAGAGGATACTAATCAGCCACAGCCACATGATGTTCAAGAACATGAGGTTCAAAAACCACCTAGAAGAAGCAGTAGAGCTCGTGTACCTTCTAAGATGTATCCTTCTGATCAATATGTGCTCTTGACCAACAGGTGAGAGCCTGAATGCTGTGGAGAAGCAATTCGTGGAGAACACATGAATTAATGGTTGGAAGGAATGCAAGATGAGATGAAATCCTTGCATGAAAATGACACATTTGATCTGGTGAAACTACCAAAGGGGAAGCATGCTTTGAAGAACAACTGGGTGTACAGGATAAAAAAAAGTGGTATCAGAGCCAGGCCCAGATTTAGCCAGAGCGGCGCGGGAAATACGGCACGGTTGTTGGCGGACCGATGCGCATTTCAAACTGATGTCTTTCCATGGGACTTTGTTTGAGCTGCATCTCAAACTGATGTCTAGCCACGAGGGACTTTGTTTGAGGGGGAAATGCGATGCAATTGGTGGGGTGTTCTTGCCTCAAACTGATCGTCTATCTGTGGGACTTTGTTTGAGGGGGAAATGTGGCTTGGTGTCAAACCAAAGTCCCACATCGGTTAGAAGTGGGGATGGCGATGGGTTTATATGACACGATTGTTGGCGGAGCGATGCGAATCTCAAACTAATGTCTAGCCATGGGACTTTATTTGAGCCGCGACTCAAACTTATGTCTAGCCACGAGGGACTTTGTTTGAGGGGGAAATGTTGGTTGGTGTCAAACCAAAGTCCCACATCGGTTAGAAGTGGGAATGTCGATGGGTTTATGAGTGTGGACAAGACTCTCCCTAGCATGAGGCCTTTTGGGCGTGATCCCAGAGAGCAAAACCGTGCGGGCCAGTGGACGGCCCAAAGCGGACAATATCATGCTAGTGGATTGAAGGGTCCCGACTCCGCTGGGCCAATAACCCAACAGCTGCTTCTGATGTTAGTACACGGCCAGCTCTTACAGGGCTGTGTACTGAACATGGCTTGTGTAGCCATTTCTCTATTTTTTTTTAATTTCCAACTTTACACCTTGTTTTGCCCTGTTTTTGCACTTCTAATACATCCTATTCATGCTCAAAAATTTATCAACACCATTAACTCAACAAATATAATCAAATAACAGATTATCATGCACTTTGACACCACTAAACATACCAAAACGAACCAAACTCATTGAGAAAATTTTAAAATTGACCAATTTTAAACAAGACCATTTCTTAATTAATCATCAACATGACAAAATCAAACATATTCAAGTACATACTTAAGTGGTGAGTCACACCATGCACTTCCCCCCCAAACTTAAATCGAATCAAGTTTAAGACTTAAGTTTGCAAAAAGTAGTGAGACTTATGATGAGTGATATTTTCACCTAGATTTTAGTGTCTTTTTATGTCCGTTTTCGTAGTATTTTATCCATATTTCATATGTTATTTGGTTGTGTTATGTTTTTTTATGGAAATGTGTGTGAATGGGCTTAAACGCATGATTTTCAGCTGAAAATAGATTTTAGACGCAAAAAGGAAGATGTAGGAAAAAGCGCATCTCAATTCGGAGTTGAAATAAAGGAGAACGAGCCGAAACAAAATGTGAAAGATAGGTGTATGCACCAACACGGGCCGTTTACGGAACAAGGCCCTGTAAGAGGTGGCCGTGTGCCATCATCAATTCATCCAACACGACCACACTGTGCCCGTGTTACAGCACACGAGCCGTGTTGCATAACACGGCCCTATAAGTCTTGGCCGTGCAGCGACATCAATTCACTCAACACGGCAACCTTGTGGCCGTGTTGCAGAGCACGACTCGTGTTGTGTAAAAAGCTGCTAAAAATTCCAGAACCTTCTAGAAGCTTCCCAAGGGGTATAAATACCCAATAATTCAACATTTGAGGATAGAGGCCGAGGGTTTCCCTGTTTCACACATATCACACACCATTTCTTCCATTCTTCATCCTTTGGATCCACATCATCCCACAATCAATTTCTACATCCAAGTGAAGGAAAAGGATCAAGGAAGAGAGGAAAGTGCAAAGAAGGGAATGAGATCACCATTGAATATAGATCAAGGGAGTTTCCATTCAATCTTTGTATTAAACTTTATAGTTTTATCATGATTTGTAATGATTTAATTGTCTATGTTAATTTCTTTATGAATATGGTAGGCTAATCTCCCTTGTGAGATTAGCAACATGAGAGTTGTTGGATAATTTTGGAATTTGTGTATTTGAATTCATTTGTTGATTGGATCTATGATTTTCTATCATTGATTATTAATTGCTTGATTTGTATTGATGATTTGTGTGTTTAGTTGTTCTAAATATGTGATTAGATTGAGAAATCAATTATTGCTTAGGATAATTGAGTGAATCATTTCATCAAACACTTCATGTGCATTATAAATTGTAAAGATATTGAGAAATCATTTAGAGTTTAGAACCCTTTGATAGAACACATGATTGGTTTGATCGAGAGGTTGATTAATCGTATGAAGGGACTCTCATTTCAAGTTTAGTACCTAGTTGGAATTGTTTGAGTGAGAACCAACTCATTGAGCTATGTTTAGAACCATATCATATCCATCTTGAGAGGGAGTTTAGGTGATCTTAGTGTTGGCCCTTAGTCTTCAATCCATGATTCATGTGAATTCGATGCATTTATCCTAGGATTTCCACTTCTTAATTGTTGTTAATCTCGCTTTTACTTAATTTGAAAAATCACTTTTTATTCATCTAACTTGTTTGCTAATCATTGCTTGCTTGCTTGCTTTGATTGATTTAATTTCTTGTTTGATCAAACTACCCATTGATGATTCGTCTCTATAAAATTGTGATTAACGTGATCTCGCTTAGGCTCTAGCGCCGACATCCCTGTGGTTCGATAAATTATTTTAATTGGTCATCCCTACTACAAAATGTCTAATTAAATTACCCTTGTAGTTTCCACCAATGATCTTCATAAAATTAATTTGTGAAGACATTTTTGTACTCTAAAATTCAAGTATGACCACCACGCACCCCCCCCCAAACTTAAATTAACACAATTGTTAAAATTTAAGTTTGTAAAGAGTGGTGTGACGTACATCTTCATTCTAAATCTAGTACATCGCATCTCCTTCATATGCATTTTTCTCAGAGAGCACATTCCACCTACATACCAAACTATAAGATTAAACAATTGAAAACAAACATAAAATAAAACCTACTCTACTAAACACTTAAATAGTTTCAAGAAGATAGAGTATCCACATACACTATCCCCTTTTGAGAAGGAGATATGTAATGTTTCACCCGATGACCATTCACTACAAAGTCATTATTAGGACCCTGTAGCTTCAATGTATTCAAAATCAACACCTCAAGCACCTCAAATGGCCCATCCATTTAGACTTAAACTTTTCGGGAAACAACTTAAGCCTCAAATTGAATACAAGAACCTTGTCCCCGGGAGCAAAGATCTTTTCCTTCACTTTAGCATCATGTCATCTCTTCATATTCTCTTTGTAAATGATGGAATTATCAAATGCTCTTCCTCTAAATTCCTCAAGCTCAACCAATTTCAACAACCTTTCTTGGCCACTCTTCCCTTCATCCATATTAAGGCGTTTAATAGCCCACAATACATGGTGCTCCAATTCTACGGGAAGATGACAAGCTTTTTCATAAACTAATTGATACGGTGAAACACCAAGGATAGTCTTAAAATCCGTTTGATATGCCCATAAGGCATCGTCGAGCTTTTCCAACCAATCCTTTCTCCCACCGTTGATTGATGTCTTCTCTAATACTAACTTGATTTGACGGTTTGAGACCTCCGACAATCCATTCGCTTAAAGGTGGTAAGGTGTAGCAACTCGATGTTTCACTCCATATTTCTTCAACAATTCTTCCATCAATTTATTCACAAAATGAGACCCTCCATCACTCACTAATGCACGTGGAACTCCAACCTAGCAAAAATATTCTTCTTCAAGAATCTTTGAACAATCAAGACATCATTTGTCTTAGTGGAAATTGCCTCTACCCACTTCGACACATAGTCCACGGCTAACAAAATATACATGTACCCTTGAGACGAAAAAAATGGTCCCATAAAATCAATTCCACATACATCAAAAATCTCCACACCAATTCTTAAACTCATGGGCATCTCATCTTTCTTACCTATTCTCCTTACTCTTTGGCATGTATCACACTTAGCCACAAACTTTTTTGCATCTTGAAACAACGTAAGCCAATAGAAAACTGATTGTAATATCTTAGCTCCTGTCTTTTGATGACCAAAGTGGCCCCCACACAAAGACGAGTGACATAGCTCAAGAATCCCCACAACTTTTTCATTGGCCACACACCTCCGTATAACTCCATCATAGCAAATCTTGAACAAAAAGGCTCTTCCCACAAATATTTATTTACTTCCACATAAAACCTTTTTACCCTATATTCATTTAGCAACATGGGCTTGATTCCACAAGCAAGGAAGTTGACAGAGTCGGCATACCAAGGAGGTACATTCACCATAAGAGTACACACTTGCTCAACCTCTACTTGAAGAATTTCCTCATCTGGGAACTCATCCCCAATCGGCTTCATGTCCTCATTCTCTCCTCCATTTTTTTAATCTAGACAAATGATCCGCGATCACATTCTCCACCCCCTTTTTATCTTTGATCACTACATCAAATTCTTGCAAAAGCAACACCCAACGAATCAAGTGTGGCTTAGCATCTTTCTTACTCAAGAGGTATTTTATTGCTACATGGTCCGTGTAAACAATAGTTTGTGTGTCAACCAAGTACGGTCGAAACTTCTCAAAGGCATACACCACAACCAAAATTCTTTCTCCGTTGTAGTGTAGTTAACTTGGTACAAATTCAATGTCTTTGAGGCATAATAGATCGCTACTTTTTCTCTCTAGTTTGCCCAAGCACCACCCCTATGGATTGATCACTAGCATCACAATGGAATTTAAATTGTATGCTCCAATCCGGGATAACAAGTATTGGAGAAGACGTGAGAGCATCCTTTAGCACCTGAAATGAGACACGACATTCATCATCAAAGTTAAATGAACAATCTTTTTCAAGTAGTTTACAAAGTGGTTTAACAATTTTTGAAAAATCTTTAATAAAGCGTCTATAAAAGCCGGCATGCCCTAAGAACGATCTCATCCCCTTCTCACTATAGGAGGGGGAAGACGTTCTATGGCTACCACTTTTGTCCTATCTACTTTTAAACCATGTTTTGAAATATGGTGTCCCAAGACTATCCCATCAGTCACCATGAAATGACATTTTTCTCAATTTAGCACAAGATTCGATTATTCACACATCTGCAACAAAATAGTAAGATTAGTCAAGCAAATATCATAAGAGGAACCATACACGGAAAAATCATCCATAAACACCTCCATAACATTTTCAATTAAACCATCAAAGATAGACACCATACAACGGTGAAAAGTAGAAGGAGCATCAACCAAGATTTTAACATTTTCCCGGCAACGGTGCCATGTTCACCTCATTTTTAGGTAAAATGATTTAAAGTAATAGAACTCTATCGTTATCGTTAACGTAGTGACCAAGTAACAAAATTTATAAGATATCGTCCCAAGGGAAAAGTAAAATCATGGTGTATCTGGATTTGCCTTCGATCATGCTTTGTAAAAGTGATAGAATTTTGGTTTGGTTTTAGACTAACAATTATACTAAGCACTTAACTAGATAAACAAGTAAAGACTATGGTTATCAAAGAACAAAGATGAAATTGAATGATTGAAATAGATCTTAGAAAGAATACAAGGCTAACCACAATCCAAGTCAAGGTACTATCCTAAATATGCAAGACTCTAGTAACAAACATCATCAACAATTGACTAGAAGCAATTGCAATTGTACCCCTAATCCCTATGGCCAAGGTGACTAGGTTCTCATCCCTTTTACAAGATTAAATCCCCTTAGATTGGTCTTATTATCAATTCCCCTTAAGTGTATTATGACTCTAAGTTTGGTTCTTTTCATTCAATTACTCAAATGTCCTCTTATAAGTATTCTAAGCATTCAAAGGGTATGACTTACCTCTTCTCATACTAACATGCATGTTCATTTCACTAATTGATTCAATTCACCCTTAACATATAATATCGGATTGACCATTCTAACATCATGCGCAAAGAATTCAATCACACAATTAATAAATGAAACATGAATCACAATTTATAAGAAGAAATTCATCATCAATTCAATTTACTACTAAAATTCTCACAAATCTAGTTTAACCTCAACTCATCATGTGGCTAGCCTCACAAGAGGTCTAGCCACCAATAATCATCTTACAAAACCTTACAAAGTTCATAAAATACCATTGCTAACTTCAAATCAAAGTAATTGCAAAATGAAAGTATAAGTTCTTCCCTTGCGATTGAGAGTTGATCTCCTTCCTTCATAAGCAATCCAAGCAAATAAGCCTCAAATCTCTCTAAGGATGGTGTGGGTGAAGGATGTATGGATTGAATTATCGATTAAACGTGGTAGAAATGGATGAATTTGATTGATTATGGATGTAGGAGAGAGTGTGTATGTAAATGTGGTGTGGTAGTGTGTGTTTAATCTTGATAACTGCTCAAATGGGACTCTCTCCCTTAATTCACGCAAAAATTGGGTATTTATACCCTTTGAAACCTTCTAGAATACGTGTGCAAATTTAACTCTGAAATCTGCACCAACAGGGTCGTGTAGCAGCACACGGCTCGTGTAGTGCACACATAGTTCGGCATGTTTGCGAGCTGACAGGACACGGCTCGTGTAGCAACACACGGCTCAGTGACGGGCGTGTAACTACTTCTGATATCCGCACACGGCTTGGGCTTACAGACCCGTGTTCTACACATGGGACGTGTGCTCGCGAACGACTCGTGCAAATGAACATGGCTGGGAGTGTTAAAGCGTGCCCTGTTCTTCTTTCTTCGTTTTAGCTCACAACTCCATTTTGCTCAATTTTTGACCTGTTTTACATACATTTAGGCCTATTTCCATACTTTATCAATCTATATCACACTTCTCCTAAAGGATTTAGTTTTAAATCTTAATTTCCATGTCAGCATTTGGGTAGGTGATAGGTTCGAATTACAATACCTCATTAAAGTGGTTTACTTATTGTTAAATTATAAAAATTTAGACTAATCCACAATTGAATAAAGGTCGTGACTTTTCCAACAATTAACTCATAAAGAAACAGTAGCTAAAGAGATATAATATAGTAAATCAATTACACAATATATTCATTAATATAGTAAATCAATTACACAATATATTCATTATTATAAACCTCCTTGCATTCGCATTCACATTCGCCTACGCCGTCTTCATTTTAATATAAAAGGGAAAGAGGGTAAAATAGGGGCTTGCTAACCACATATCAATGAGAAAAAAACATATTGTAAAAAATTAAATAACTCATACATAAAAATTAAAAGCTCACATACTTGGATCTTTCATCATAGTGGTAATATATCTTGCGATTCGTTGCCCGTAACATATAATTTGGGGCAAACGCTTGTGTAAACCGGATTCACGTTCACACGTGAACCCTATTTTCACATGTTACTCTTTAGCACATGAAAAACCTTTAGAACAAATTATTACTCTTTTAAATAAAAAAAATTACTCTACAAATTGTTTCTTGTACACCCTAATTTATCGATTACTCTTTAGTGTAAATAATAAAATTACTCTTTAGAGAGTTAAACTATTACTCTTTTGAATAAAATTATTAATCTTTGAAGAGTAATTACATTTTATAAACTAAAGAATAATTTTCGAGAAACAGGGTTTACGTATGAACCCGATTCACACAAATTCACTCATAATTTGGTAGGGCCCCTTCGGTCCATTACCCGTGACATAACTTGGTAGGGCACCTTATGGTCCGTTAACCGTGCCTTTCTCTCTCATATGTTTATTACCACCCTCTCTTTAATTCATCTCGCAATAAAATTATTTGGACTATAGATGAAGTTTTCATCCGAACTTTAACACCGTAAAATTCATGAGTTTATTTGTGATACTATAATTTAACCCAATGCGCACGGATTATCCAAAAGCCTTAAACCATAAGTCCAAAAGAATTTTTATCCAAAGTATGCAAATAAATCCCATAATCAAATTCTTCACCTTTTAATATTTTCTGTAAATTAATTTTGCCTACCAAATCCCTTAAAGTATGAAAGTCTTCCCTACAATATTTGTCCCTAATTGAGCATTCTATAGATAAAAAGCCTTCCTACTCTATTACAACCCAAATTAGCTTAAATATGCACCTTTTTATTTTCTCTTCCCCGCCAAGTTTCAAAACACAGCAGCTGCAAAATCAAATCCAAGAAAGAGGGGTTATGAAGGTTTTTTTGGATCAAGGCTTTTAGCATTCAAATCTATCTTTTTTGCTAAGGAAAACTAAGGTGGGAAATTTATTTATTGTTGATTATTAAGTTTTGCATTATGCAATAATGATTTATGCAATGATATGAATGTTATTATGAGTTATGAAATTGTTATTGGGCAATGAACTGTAAGGTACCCTACCAATTATAATAATGAATCGCAATGTCTTACCAAAGAATTATATGCCTATATGGGTGTATGGAGTAAAGTTAAATCTTGGATTTAAATTTTAAAAATTGATACATAAATTTAATTGTAGGGTAAGTTCTTAATAAAAGTGCCAGTGGTAATAACACCGCCTTTAATTATTATACTTACGAAGTAGTATAATTGTGAGCAATAAACAAATGAAACCTAAATATGGTGTGTAATTTTATTGACATTTTAGTGCATTTGTTCTTTAATTGAGGTCATCATAGTTGCCTTAGAGTTCTCCAATTATTAGAGCTGTAAACGAGTCAAGCTGAACTTTTCACAGATTGAGTATCGTTTGTTAAGCAGGAAATAATCTCGAGCTCGAGTTTTTAAAAAATTTAAAACCTTCGAGCTCGGCTCGAGCTTGTTTGTTAAAGCTTGATTTCAGTCACGGACATCTTCGATAGTATGTTTACAAACATATTCGATTGCATGTTCGCGAACACGTTTATGGACATGTTTGACAACATGTTCATTATCAACAAATGAATGTTTTGTTCGTGAACATCTATATAATTTTATTTGTGAACATAATAGATAAACATATAAATTTTTTGCTTTAAATGTTTTAAATGAGGTCAACCTTTATCTTTAATATATATTAAAAATGTGGAGTGTTTGAGAAACAATTTTAGATAAGTTTGTCCCTAGCCAATCTTATTATTTACAATTTCATCCTCATCTTTTATAATTTGATATTTATCTAATAATTAATCAATCATGTCCATTCATCTTCTTCTATTCCATTAACTTAAATATAACCTTTAACTATTCCATCATATATTTATCTAATTATGCATGTATATTCATTTTTTATAATTTAATGGATTTAAATGTTACTTTTAAATTTCATGAATTCATTTATTTTAAGCGCATTATATTTCACTAATTTATCATATATATATATATATATATATATATATATATAATAATTTCATTATTTGTCTATTTAATCATCCACTAATTTCTTCACAATTATTAATATTATTAATTAATTATTAATTATTGGCATAAATAACTAAGTTTTAAAGTAGGGTTATTTGAATAAAAAATCATAACTTTTACCTTTATTGCAAATAAATCCAAATATTTGATTATTTACAAAAAAAATCACCACTTTTACTGTTCATTGCAAAACGCACCCACATGCAGGACAGGCCTGCCCGACTGCCCACGTGGAATGCCACCTCACCCCTCCCTCCAGGTCATACATAAAAAAGTTTTAAAAAAATTCCTAAATTAAAAAAAAATCCTTCTACAACCCAAATCATCTCCCTCATCTCCACTAGTTTCCACCTAAATTATTCTACAACCCTAAATTCAAATTCCACTAAATTAATCTTCTGCAACTCCAACTCAAATCCAAAATTCAAATCTTCTTGCGAAGATACGCACAAACCACTCATCCTTGAAGTCAGAGAAGGATGGAGAGTGAAACTCCGATCCCTCTGTCCGCGGAAGGGATCATCGTGATGCATATCAAAACAGGCGAAGATGTTCCGGTCTCGAGGAGGCTCGTCGAGACCTTCTTCCTCATGACAATGGTGGATTTCAATATCTAGGATGTCCTATTTGAGAATGCTGACGGACGGCTCGAGTTCTCCGAAAGCAACTTGTGACATACCCATGGCTCGGCGACAGAAAACGAGAGCTGTGGATGAACTTCTAGTCTAGATTGGGCGAAATCTGCAGCCTGATAGTTGGAGAATAAGAAACACGAGTGAGAAAAGGCACGGCAGGATTCAGAGACAGCGGGGCTAGGGATGAAGACCTGTATCTGGAGAGGGATGTTGTTGTATGCATGACCTGGAGGGGTGAGGTGGCAGTTAGGCAGGCCTCTCCTGACCGTGGGTGTGTTCACAACTAACAGTAAAAGTGATGGTTTTTTTTCCAATAATCAAAGGTCGGAATTTATTTGCAAAAGAAGAAAATGTTAGGATTTTTTATATAATTAATCCTTTAAAGTATTATCTCCATAATTGCCTTTAATTATTAATGTTCATAATAATTCATTAACAATATTTATTGTTTAACTTATATTTATAATCCTCAAGGAAGTTTTAAAGTCTAACTCATCAAATGTGACTACTCGGTTGATATTACTTGAACTATATTGAATTATAATATAATATACACCATCTCTATACATCAATAATTAATTAAGTCATTGAATTAGTAATATAAGAGGCAACTGAAACATTATAAAATGTGTAGGACTTGTGGTGGTGGTCGAGACATCAGAAGCTAAGTCCCTGAACAAATACTCAATGACAATGGAAAGCTTCCTTGATGCTCAATTAGGTGAGAGGGCCACAACAACGAACTGTGATGAGACATTAAAGGAGAAGACGACAATGTCGTTTTATCGGATGAGACATTGAAGTAGAAGATGACGATGATGTCATTTTTTGGAGTTGTGATTGTGTTTCATTGTTGATGTGCCCATATATGAGTTGTGTAATTTTTTTATTATTTTTTTTACATATGTATGAATTGCATAATTAGGTTTACTGAGTTCTTTAAATTTCTTACATTTATATGTATATATGTAGTTTTATCAATTAGGTTTATTTTATTAGTTTCCATTGTGTAATTTTAATAGTATTTAATCTAGAATTTTATAAAATAGAAAATATCAAAAAATTAAAAAATACCGCTATGAATAAATTGCATAAATTGAAGATAGGATTGCATAATGATTTCTCCACCAAATGGTAATACGATTTCTGAAATTTCAGCCAATCTTGCGTGATCTCCTCACTGGAGAAACGACCAGCGACTCTTCTTCCCGAGTAGAAATCGTGAGCCAACGCCGCCCCTTTCGTTCTAACCACCGGAGATTTTGGATATTCCTTTTATCGGTTCATCACTGTCTTGATATTAGCTTCTCTCTCGTGACACCACACTGCGTCTCCTACCAATGAGCCGTCGCACTGCATGTTGTCGGAGTCGTGAACAGCCATTGTCCCACTGCCACTATCACCGCTCAGTCCGACGCAACCCAGATAGTAATTCCGGAGTATGAATAATAGTCGGCCATAAAGTAATTTAGAATTCTTCATCACTCGCGGCAGGTAATTTGGATATCACAGAAAGTACGCGAAGCCTAAGACAATTCCATCCCAAACCATATACTTCTTTCTAAAATCAACCTGCAATCCCCAACTCTAATTTGGGGATTCAATTCCCAGATAAACATCGACCAGAACGAAGATGACGGCCATGTCCAAAAGAGTTATTGCTGAAATGAAATACTGACGTGGAGATGCCCAGTCCCGACGCTCCGCAGATCTGAAGCCCGCCCCGCAGTTAGCTGCTGCTAAAAATTCTGAGACAAATTCCGACACCACCGAAGCACGTCCTGCTACCACCATCACCGCCCAGTCCCGACGCACCCCAGATGCCGCCGGTTTCATCTCAAAGAAAGAGGCGAGAATTGTTTTAGATAATATATAGTAGTTATGGTATTATGCAGTTAACAGGAGTAGTTATGTTAGGAAGTTATGTAATCTTATTTGTCTTTGCTAAAGTATGTGATGTACGAAAGATATGTTTTAACAAGTTCATTATTTCATCTTTCAATATTCTCTCCATTTTGTATTCTTTGTTGCTATCAGTGGCATAGAGCCACGTTAATCATGAACATGAATGGTACAACTCAGATTTCTATTCCCATCTTGACTAAAAAAATTATCAACGATGGAGTGTTCAAATGAGAGTGCTTTTAGACTATCATGAATTACTTGGTGTGGTAGATGCAGAAGTTCCTGCACTGACAGAAGAAGCAACTTAAGCACAAAAGATCGCTCATCGTGATATGAAAAAGGACAAAAAGGCGTTATATTTCATTCATCAAGGGGTGAATGATGAGGTGTTTGAGAAAATTGCAGACGCAACAACGTCAAGGCAAGCGTGGGATACTCTGATGACGTCTTTCAATGGTGCGGACAAAGTAATGAAGGTGAGACTCCAAACCTTAAGACGTCAATATGAACTCTTACAAATGAAGCCCTCTGAAACTATGTCTGATTATATAAGTCGAGTTCTTGCCTTAACTAACCAAATAAAGATTAATGGGGAAGAATTTTCTGAGAAGTTAAAGGTGGAGAAAGTGTTGCGAACACTAACCACTAGATTTGAGCATATTGTGGTTGCAATAGAGGATTCACATGATCTAGAAAAGATGACAATAGATGAGTTGTCTGGTACATTGCAAGCACATGAGAAGCGTATGAATGAGAAGCAAATCGAACGACCGGTTGAGCAGGTCTTTCAATGTCAGGTTTCTACCAAACCTAAACATGACAACAATTCTAAACAATGGAATTCTTGAGGTAGAGGACGAGGGGGTCGCAACAGCAATAGAGGACGAGGTCGTAGATTTCAGAACAATTCTCAACAAAATGATGGAGAAGAAGAATCTGATAACCATCAGGAACGCAACTCGAACTTCCGAGGTCGAGACTGAGGTCGAGGTCGATGGTGTGGTAGAGGAAGGTATGATAAAAATAGCGTTAAATGTTATAATTGTCATAGATGTGAATATTATGCAAGTCAATGTGATGAGAATGATTAGAAGGCCCAATTTACTCATGAAGGTGATAATGACGGAGGTCATAGTCTTTTGATGGTTACAGCACCCAATGAAGCACCTGATTATATGTGTGGTATGAAAGAGTTATTTTTTCATCTTGATGAATCAATTATATCCACTGTGAAGTTTGCGAATGATAGTGCAATTCCAGTTATGGGAATAGGAAATATTCATTAAATTAAAGAATGGAGATCATAACTACATCTCTGATGTTTTCTATGTACCTGGCATGAAAAGTAATCTGCTTAGCATTGGCCAACTTCTGGAAAAGAGGTATACAATGAACATGATGAACAAAGAATTTTTCATGTATAACCATGAAGGTACACTTATTTTGAAGGCTCCTCTAACTATGAATAGAATGTTTCGTGTTGATATTCATAGTGGTAACTATGCATGCTTGAGTGCTATTGTAAAGGATGAAACTTGGGTGTGGCATTTTCATTTTGGGCACTTAAACTATCGAAGTTTAAGGTTGCTTGCCCAAGAAAATTTGGTGAGAGGATTGCCAAATATTCAACATCAGGATCAATTTTGTGAGGCATGTACTCTCGGAAAGTAAAGTCGACTGTCTTTCTCTAAGGAAAATCAGCGTGCAAAACAACCACTAGATCTTTTTCACTTCGACGTATGTGGCCCGATGAACACACCATCAATTGGGAATAATCGGTATTTTCTCACTTTTATTGATGATTACAGTCGGAAAATATGGATTTATTTCTTGCAAAGAAAATCTGATGAGTTTGAGTGCTTTAAGAAATTTAAAGCTCTTGTGGAGAAGGAAAGTGATTGTTTCATTAAGGTGCTTCGAAGTGATGGTGGCAAAGAATATATGTCCACGGAGTTTGCTAATTTTTGTGATGAACATGGAATCAAGCACGAAGTCACTTTTTCTTATACTCCACAACACAATGGAGCTGCCGAACGGAAGAATAGAACGATAATGAATATGGGAAGTATGCTCAAGGTTAAAGCCATGCCTAATTCATTTTGGGCAGAAGCTATATCATGTCCTGTTTACTTGATAAACAGGTCTCCTATGATAAGTGTCCTAGGAGTTACTCCCACAGAAGCATGGAGTGGTTATAAGCCAAATGTAAAGCACTTTAGGTTGTTTGGATCGATTTCTTATGTTCATGTTCCAGCACAAACAAGAACAAAGCTTGATGATCGTGGGGAGAAAATCATCTTTATTGGCTACAAAAATTCTGGTTACAAGCTCTATAATCCAACCACAAAGAAGGTGATTTTAAGCAGAGATGTGAAATATGATGAAGATGGAGTTTGGAAATGGGATGGAGAGATAGATGATGATCCATGTTGAACTAAAGTAATTCAACTTCAAGAGATTTTTGAATCTGATGTTCCTGCAACAAATCAGGAATCTTCATCTTCATCTACCCCTCTTGAACCACAAAGGCCAACAAGAGAACGCCGATTGCCACAATCGTTGCGTAGTTTTGAAGTAATTTCTGACAATGCCATTGATGATGATGGGAATGTTGTGCATTTTGCTATGTTTGTAGAGAGTGAACCTGTAACTTTTGAACAAGCAAAAAATGATCTCAAGTGGGTGAATGCCATGGAGGAAGAGATAAAAGTCATAGAAAGAAATGATACGTGGGAGCTTGTTGATGCTCCACGAGGACATAAATTAATTGATGTGGAGTGGGTTTTCAAAATAAAATGAAATTCAGATGGAAATAATTGGAAGTACAAGGCACGTTTGGTTGCAAAAGGATATGAACAACGACCGGGTTATGATTATCAAGAGGTATTCTCTCTCATTGTTCTTATTGATACCATCAGGTTGCTTATTGCCATAGCTGCCCAGAATCATTGAAGGATTCACCAAATGGACGTCAAATCAGCCCTTTTAAATTGTCCATTGGAAGATGAAGTTTTTGTGAAACAACCACCAGGTTTTATGAAAGATGGGAAGGAAGATAAAGTTTATAGATTGAAGAAAGTCTTGTATGGTCTTCATCAAGCAACACGGGTCTGGAACAAGCAAGTTGATTCTTTATTCATTAAAACAGGTTTTAAAAAATGTCCCTCTGAGCACTCTTTATATGTCAAGATTAATGATTCTGGTGATATATTGCTACTGTGCATTTATGTGGATGATTTGATTTTTACAAGTAGAAATTCCAAGATGATTTCAGAAATTAAGAAATCTATGAAGGATGAGTTTGAAATGACTGATCTTGGTTTAATGTCATACTATCTTGGAATAGAATTGAGTCAGAGGGAAGATGGTATTTTTATCTCTCAAAAGAAGTATGTGGTTGATCTTTTAACAAAGTTTCAAATGCTTGAGTGTAATCCTGTGAAAACTCCAATTGAGGTTGGGACAAAATTATCAAAGAATGATAGTGGGGCTGTTGTTGATTCAACTTATTTTAAGCAGATTGTTGGAAGTTTGAGATATCTTACATGCACAAGGCCTGATATCTCGTATGGAGTGGGTTTAGTTAGCAGGTTCATGGAGTCTCCTTGACAATCCCATATGCAAGTTGTTAAAAGAATCTTACGCTATCTAAAGGGTACTTATGATCATGGTTTGTTTTATACTTCAACTAATCATGGAGTTATTGTGGGTTATTCTGATAGCGATTTGGGAGGAGATTTAGATGATCGGAAGAGCACCTCAGGTTATTGTTTTGATTTTAGGGATACAGCTTGTTCTTGGTCATCGAAAAAGCAATTAATTGTTGCACTTTCAACATGTGAGGCAGAATATGTAGCAGCTACATCAACTGCTTGTCAAGCTATTTGGTTGAGGTATTTAATGAATGAGATGGGTTTTCATCGCAAGGAGCCAATGAAGATTTGTGTTGATAATGTTTCTGCAATCAATCTTACAAAGAATCCTGTGACACATGGACGAAGCAAGCATATTGACACACGCTATCATTTTTTGAGAGATCAGGTTGCTAAGAAGGAGATAGAGTTGGAGTATTGCAAGTCTGAAGAACAAGTGTCAGACATCCTGACCAAACCATTGAAGCATGTAGCTTTTATCAAGTTGAGTAGTATGATGGGAGTTACTGCAGAATCAGAATTAAGGGAGGATATGTTGAAGAGTAATTCTGATATCTAGTTAGTTGTTTTAGATAATATGTAGTAGTTATGGTATTATGCAGTTAACAGGAGTAGTTATGTTAGGAAGTTATGTAATCTTATTTCTCTCTATTAAAGTATGTGGTGTATGACCGATATGTTTCATCTTTCAATATTCTCTCCATTTTGTATTCTCAGTTGCTATCAAACACCACTCTCTCCCCTGGAATTGAGAATGGAATTCATTTCAAGAAGGGGGCGATTCTCTTCCCCTAAATTTGAATATGCATTTTTCACTCCGTGGCAGTTTCCAGGTAGAAAGAGCCGCCGCCGGTCTCCAGTTCAAGAAATGGGAAAAACAGGAGAATGTTTCCTCTTTAAATTTATTTATTTATTTGTACACGTGGCATATGATATGTATGATATATTGACAGGTCAACCACCGGGTAGGCCTCCAGCTACCCGGTGGCTTGATTTGCAAATGGACTTAAGGTCGATAACTTATTTGTAAATATTGAAAAGTTTAGACTTAAAACTTTAAGCGTAATTAACCCTATTTTTATTAATAAGTATATGAATAAATGCATGGAAATTTATCAATTCAAGACTTGAAAAATGGGTAAACTATCAATTCGGGGCCTGAATTATTTAAATTATATGTATAACTATCCATTCGGGCCTAAATTTAAGCCTTAAATTGATAAAATCAGAGATAATATTTGATAAATTCAGGTCTTGAATTGATAGTTTTACATATTTCAGGCCCTGAATTGATAGAAAAAATAATTTAGGACCCGGATTGATAGTTTACTCATTTTTCAGGCCTTGAATTGATAAAATTCCATGCATGCATGTGTTAGTTTTGTATACTAAAAGTCTTGTTTTTGTATTAAACAATGTTTTAACAATTTTATTTGAAATACGAATCATTTGATCAAACGGTTTTGCATATTATAAATTGTTTATTTATATGTTTTTGCAAAAGTCCATTTACTTTATACTGTAGATAATATGTTGTGCGACAACACGCGAAAGATCATATTATCAGTTTCCTTATAAAGTATAAACAGATGATCACAACCGAGATAGACGGGGACTATCTATCGGGATGGTTGTAGTGTGATTTGGCATTAGTTTGTCTTGACTATAGAATAACATTAGTGCACCTTGTGTGTATTGAGTAGGACCGCTTGAGATCGTTCGACTTGTACTGTCTATATAGGAGAACTTTATCTCAATTATTATGGATATTCGTACTCTTAATCCCTATACAATAACCTAGAAACATATGGCAGTATGTATTTCTTTGATTCATCAATGGGTGAGATTTACATGTATTAAATCAACAAACTCGGTGAGTTGGGAAGTAGTGCTGTCTCTATGGTATGCTGTTGATTGTAGAAGGAATCCATGTCCGACATAGGTTGATGATGTCCCCTTGAGGAGTTCATAAGGTTTATCATGTAAATCTTGCAAGTGGATTAATTCCGGCATGATAATAAGGTTGAGTGGTACTACTCTCGGATGAGATATTAATTAATGGAGTTGTCAATAACTTAATTAATTAATGGATATTGTATATCTTAAACATGGGGAGACTATCGGGCTCATAATAAGAAGGATCCCATAACATAATTTTGGGATTTGATGGGTAGTGCAGTAATAATATTTTAGTGGAGTATATTATTATTATTGAATTTAATTATAAGCTTTGGGCTAAGCTTGGTTAATTAAATTCAATTGAGGCCCAATCCAATTTCTCCTCCTAGTCTCTGCTGTAGCCCAATAAATAAGTCATCTCAGCTTCTGGAAACCTACAATCCTGTGCTGTTTTTGACGTGAGGAAAGGAGAGAAGCAGATTGAGAGAATCCTGCAATCCTGCAGATTGTTGCTCACACAACATCAGGATTCGACTTGAGTCATACAACAGAAGATCGAGAGGTACTTCTATGCAACGATTCATCCTCTACATCAACCCTGAAGAAAGATAAACTTTTATTTTACTTCTGTTGTAATTGTTTACTTGAATTCCAAACGGATCATGCTGAGTCAAACGATCCAATAGCGAACAACATGGATATCGGGTAGACAAGATAATATATCAATTTTAAGATCTTGAATTAAACTTTATGAAGATAATCAAATGTCATATTTAAGGATATATTGATCTAATGAAAGTATATTACGATTTGTGAATGTGATCAATAAAATTTTTAAACTAACGATATAATATACTCCTCGCCCTACACCTCGGAGTATATTGAATGTTGTTTAAGTATGATATAATCAAGAGTTGCATAGTCTTTATTCTCCATTTGTTCTAATGCCATCATCATTTATCTCTATTCTCCACCACAATCTCGTTGAAGCTAACTATTTGGGGAGAGAGAGATTGTTGGGATTGGCCCAAAATAACTAGAAGCCCAAGATTGATTATTTATAGTGTGGCCCATAATTCCTTTATGACCCATGAGTTTGAATGATTCTCAATGGCCCACATGATTGACACATTTGATGGGTTAAGTAATTTAAATTCCTCCAGGTGCGTGAGGAATGAAAAAAGACGAGAAGTAGAGGGAATTGAAAAAAGGGCAGAATCAATGTGAATAGGAGGGAGGAAGAAGAGAGATGAGTGCGTGAGAAGTAACTCAATTTGGGGTTTAGTTTCTTCTCCTATTGTTATTTTGTATTCTAAGAGAGATTATATTGATGATATTTTGGTGATTATGTGATATTCCATATTTGTAATAGAGAGATAAAAATGTGTACTCTTACTTGATTAGTAGATTATTTCTTGGACTATGTCAGTTTTTACCCTCAACTTGAGGGGTTTTCCATATTAAAATTATTGGTGTAGATTTCGTATATTTTCTGCATATTTATTTAGTTTGTAATTTCTTGTCTATTACTCCATCCGTCTTATTTAAGATGACATATTTTCTATTTTGGACTGTTCCACAAAAGTTTGCACATTCCTAAAAAAGCAAAAAGTCAAACACAATTACCCTTCCCCATATACTTTATTTTCAAAAAATCACCCTTACATAACACACCTAACATACTTTATCATTTATTTACAAAAAAATATCATAATACCCCTAAAAGTTATCATTTTTCTTTATCTTCATGCCAAAGACATGCAAACTTTTGTGGGACGAAGGGAGTATAATATTTGAGTGGAAGAATTATTGCATTGATATAATTCGAATTTATTGAGTTTCCATTGTGCCTTATATGTCATTTCGTATTATATATACTAGTTGGATAGGGTCCCCGTCCCACGACAAGTCTTCGTACACTGATAATTATTTATCTCATACTCACGACTTATACCTTTTCTGAATTTATACTTTAGATAAAAATACATCATCGTATATGTTTTTTTTTTTTTAATTCTCATCAATGTGTATCAAAATATACTATATATTTTAATGGAATGGTCATTCATGCTTTTATTTTACTAAGATTTACTTTAAGAGAAATTATACATGATTTATTTCTAATCTCAACACTCATTGGTTCGTTTTTTCAAAATTAAAATATAAGATGAAAATATAATCAACGCATATTTAGAAAATTATAATAATATTCAAATTGAATTAGAATGTAAAAAAAAAATAGGTAGGTCTTGTGTGAGACATCTCACGAATCTTATATTATGAGATAGATCTCAAATATGACCCAAATAGCTTAATTGAATAATTCTGACCCGCGGTTGCATAATTCGGAAATTCATGCGTCACATCCGATTAGCCAAAGTTCTCAAAAATTTTAATATATGATTTATTCGTTTAATAAATTATTCACTTATAAAATATTCACTCAATGGTTATAAATTTTCAATGTATTAATATTTGGAAAAGACTTTTACGAGATCGTCTCATAGATCTTATACCGTGAGACGGGTCAACTATTAACCCACTTAAAAGCCGCGCGGATTTGCCTAATTACCGCTATAGTCTTACTACTTCCCTATCAACTTAACTTATGACGCTGACTTCTTCTTATTATTTTTTTATTTTTATTTTTTGTTTTTAACGATTAAGTTAGTTGTGCTTATTACTAAATATACTATTAATATTGATTATTACATCTATATATTACCATTTGTATTTTTATTTTTTGTTTTTAACGATTAAGTTAGTTGTGCTTTATTACAACATATATAATTAATATTGATTATTACATCTATATATATTACCATTTGTAAATAAAGTAAGAAAAATATTTTCCATAAGAATAAAATTGTGTTAAAATAATAATATAATTGACAAAAAATTGAATGATAATTTCACTTTTGTCAAATACTAGTGTGAACGTAAGGCCTTACATAGGCGGATAGTAATAAAATATTATCACTTTTGAAATAAAATATTATCACAATTATTATAAAATGTTATAACTTTTTATTAATATTATAAATTATTTATGAAATAGTTCACTATCATTATCACTTTTTTATCGATGGAGTATTCCTTTTCATTAATGATGTTATTACTTTTTTTTTAAAAAATCATTAAATAGTTTAATTGGACATTTATCACTTTTTTTTATAAGATATCACTTTTTATTAAAAATATTATTAATTTTTATTCGTCCAATAATTTTTTTATTAAATAGTTTAATTTGATGTGTATCACTTTTTTCTTAATCAAGTATCACTTTTGAATAAAAATATTATTACTTTTTATTTTTCTTACAAATTACTCCATGAAATAATTTGATTAGTCGAGTATCACTTTTTAATGTTCAAATATTATTTTTTATTAAAAATATTATTACTATTTAAGTTATAAAAGTTTCATAAAATAACACAATAATAAGTGTACCAAAAGTATCACTTCTGAATTTTCTGACTATCACTTGTAGTTTTTTAATGATTACAATATATTTAAGGGTACATCTTGTGTGAGATCGTCTCACGTGAGATCATTTTTTATTTTTTAAAATAGTTATCACTTTTATTATAAAACGTTATCACTTTTGTTATAAAATGTTACTTTTTATATATACTATAAATTGTTCATGAAAGAACATTATCACTTTTAATTAATTTATTATTATTTTCCTTCATGATAGTTATCACTTTCTGGCCGTATCACGTAAGTCTTTATGTGAGACGGTCTTGCACAAGTCTTGGCCTATATTTAAAGTATTACTATAAAATTAATAATTAATAAAATAATTAATTTTTAAAATGTATTAAAAAAAATAAAGAATATTACTCTTAACTAATTGCATGCATATTCGTGATATTAACGTGCCATTACCTTCCAGTTTGCACGGTGACCGGCCAGGCCGCCTTTTTCGTTAATTTTTTTTTATTTTATATTATACTAATTAATGAATGGATAATCCATCTCACGTAAGTGGATCCGTGAGACGGTCTCGTACAAGAATCACCCTTAATAATTTTATTAAAAATATCAAAAATTTTCAGTCATCCTACCAATTATTTTTAAAATAATTTTTTTAAATAAAAAAATAATTTATTATTAAAAATTTTATTACTTTTCATATTTTCTATAAATTATTTATAATATAAATAATTCATTTGATGATTATCAATTTTCCTTAATATAAAGTATCACTTCACATTAAAAATTATAAATTATTTATTAATGATAGAATTAGTTCATTGAAGGTTATCAATTATCTATAATTAAGAATCAATTCTTATTAAAAATATTATTACTTTTTATTTGTACTACAAATTATTCATAAAATAATTTAATTGAACGATATTTTTTTTTTTTAAAATATGCATCACTTTTTACATAATTTTATTTAATCACATTTTCATGATTAAAAATATGGTATAACTTTTAATATTTTCTATAAAATAATCACATATTTAACTGTCGTTAAATTACAAAATTGAAAAATTAATTAAAAAGGTAAATTAATGAGTTCTTTTGCATATATTTCTATAACGTTTTTTTAATATATTTTTTTATTATTTAATATTTTATTAATTAATATTTATTATTAATTTAATTTATTTTTAATTTAAATATTATAAATTTATAAAATGTTGATACACAATTGATAAAAAGTAATAATAGTACTGTGAATTATTTCATAAATATAAATGAAAAGTGATAATATTTTAATATAAAAGTGATAATATCTTTAATAAAAAGTGTTAACTAATTAAAAAAAATATTTCACGAAAAAATTACTGGAATATTAAAAAGTGATAACATTTTTAATTAAATGTAATTGCTAATCAAAGAAAGTGATATTACTCTAATTGAATTATTTCACGAACAATTCATTAGAATAAAAAGTGATAATATATTTAATAAAAAGTAATATATGATAAAAAATGATAATCGTCTAATTTATTTATTTTATGAACAATTTATATGATTAATAAAAACTGATAACATTTTAAATATAAAGTTATACATGATTAAAATAAAGTGATAATAAAACAATTAAATTATCTAATGAATAATAAATAATAGACAAAGACTTGTGTGAGACTGACTCACGTAAGTGCTTACGTAAGACGGTCAAAAAGTGATAACTTTTATGAAGGAAAGTGATAATAAATTAATGAAAAGTGATAGTGCTTTTTCATGAACAATTTATAGTGTAATAAAAAGTAATAACAGTTTATAACGAAAGTGATAATGATTTATAGCAAAAGTGATAATTATTTTAAAAAGTGAAAAATGATCTCACGTGAGACGGTCACACGCAATACATACCCTTAATAATAATAATAATAATAATAATAATAATAATAATAATAATAATAATAATAATAATAATAATAATAATAATAATAATAATAATATTTAATATTTTAGTAGACATGTGCCGAAATTTATGGATACTAAAAAGTATAATCTTAATTAGTCGAGCCAAACAACACCCTTACTTTTATTTAATTACTCCCACCGTCCCATAACAAGAGTGACGGAACTTTTTGACACGTAAATTAATGAATATAATATTTAATGGGTTGTTGTGGTTAGTTGAGGTGAGAAAAATAATATTTTAATGTAAAGTGGGTAGGTGTATTAGTGTAAAGTGTGGAGTTATGGAGAGAGAAAAAATTAATTTGTGTGGTCCCTTTTACTAAAAAGGGAGATGCACCTCTTGTGTTGGGACAGACAAAAATGGTAAAATGTACCTCTTGTTGTGGGACAGAGGAAGTATTTTTTAATGGAATTTAAAATATGCTCCTTTTTACCCATGGAATATCCGTCTTACATAAGAGGATCCGTAAGACGGTCCCACCCAAGACCTACCCAATATTTAGGCAAAAACTTGAATGATACAGTCTTACGGATCTCATCCCATAAGACAGGCTAAATAAATACTCAATTAAAAAATCGCGAACCTCAGCGACTTATTACCTGCTAAATATATGTAATCTCCACTCAACTAATTAACTAACTAATACTCCATTCATTTTGTAGTTGGACCCTTTCTTTCTTTCAATTTTTTTTTTAATAACAATTAAGCTAGACTTTGTTTTATTTTAAGGCAAAGAATCATGCGAGACCGTCTCACGAATCTCATTTCGTGAGACGGGTCAAATATACTTAGATTCAATTAAAAAAGCTCGGATCTTGAGCGAACCTACAACTTGCTAAACTTTGCATCATGTCAACTTAGTAATTCATTCTTTCGCCACTAAATCATTCTTTTGTCATTTGACTTCTTTTTTAATTGAATTTAGTTTTGTTTTATTTTATTATAATTTATTTATTAAAATATATACAATTTACATCTATATTACCAATAGTAAATAAAGTAAGAATATATTTTCCTTAAAAATACGATCAATGTAAATTGTGTCAAAATAATAGTATATAATTGACAAATAATAATAATAATAATAATATTTCACTTCTTATTAGTTAGATATTACTTTTTATTATTTATTATATTAATAGTTCACGAAAAAGTTCATTTAATTATCACTTTTTGTATTAACTTTTTTTATTAGGTATCATTTTTCATTAAAAATATTATCACTTCTTATTTTTTTAAAAATATTTTCATTAAATAATTTAATTGGACATTTGTCACTTTTCTTTGATTAGATATAATTTTTTATAAAAAATGTTTTCATTTTTTATCCGTCCTATTATTTTTTCATTTAATAAGTTAATTGGATGTGTATCACTTTTTCTCAATTAAGTATCACTTTTAATTAAAAATATTATTACTTTTTGTTTTTCTTACAAATTATTTATGAAATAATTTGATTAGTCGAGTATTGCTTTTTCATGTTCAAATATTATTTTTTGTTAAAAATATTATCACTTTTTAATTTTTAAAATTTTCAGGAAATAGCTCGATAATAAGTGTATTATTATTTCTTTAAAATATAAATATCACTTTTTTCAACAATCACTTTTAATTTTCTTAATGATCACATTATACTTTTAATTATTATTACTTGAATTTTAATGGAGTAATTAATAAATTATAATTCTAAAATATATTTTAAGTATTATTACTTGAGCTTTAATGGAGTAATTAATAAATCATTAATTCTAAAAAATATAACAAAAAGAAAAGGATATCACAATCAATTAACTCGCCATTTTATGAATGCGCGCCACTTCAGGTTTGCACGGTAACCGCCTAACCGGTGAGAGCCGTCTTTTTTTTTTATATTTTTTTGTTTTTATAATATACTAATTAATTATTAAATTATCCGTCACGCGTAAGACGGTCTCGCATAAGACTCATCCTTATTTTAAAACATACACTTTTATTAATCATTATTACATCTATAATATTATTCATTAATAAACTAAGAAAATATATTTCTTACGAACACAATTAATATTAATCGTGTCAAAATAATACATGATTGAAAAATAAAATTGATTAATAACTTCACTTTTTTATTAATTAATTATCACTTTTTATTTATTTTAATTTTAATAATAGTTCATGAAAAAATTCGTTTAAATGATTTTCATTTTTTCTTTATCAGTTATCATTAATTATTAAAATATAATCATTTTTATTTTTAAAAAATATAGTGCTCATTAAATAATTTATATGGATATTTATCACTTTTTTTATTATTAGATATCACTTTTTATTCGTCCTATAAAATTTTTATTAAATAGGAGTAGTTTAAGTGGATATATGTGTATCACTTTTTCTTAATCAAGTATCATTTTTAATTGAAATAGTTCAGTAATAAGTGTATCACTTTTTTTTTTTATAATAATTATCACTTTTGAATTTTCAACAATCACTTTTAATTTTCTATTGATCACATTAGGTATGATAATATTAATTGTAATTTTAATAATTCATAAAATTTTAAAATGTACAAAAAAAAATGTCACCTTAATTAATCAAACAGTACTCATGTTCATGAATGTGCTTATATGCTATTTGCGAGAAGTTATTAAGAAAAGAAAAAAGATGTCACCTTAATTAATTGCACAGTACTCATGTTCATGAATGTGTTTGTGTTCAATTTGTGAGAAGTTATTCACGGGTGACCGGCCGCGGCAGCTATTTTCTTTATTTTTCATTTTGTTATATATTATAATACTTAATTGATTGATGGATAATTCGTCTCACAGAAGGAGATCCGTGAGACGGTCTCGCACAACACTCACCCAAATATTTATTGGTGTTATTCAAAGAGTCATTTAACAATTAAGATATTTAATAACATTACTACTTTAATTAATTACATATGAAATACATCTAACTCTTTAATAATCATTTTATAATTATTTTAAATTCCATTCACCTCTTATAATTTAATTTTGTATAATTAATTTTCATCCAAACATGTCTATTCACCTTCTTCAATAAATTCGGATAAAAATCAATTTCGTCCCGCAACTTCGCCTTCGGTCCCTTTTAATCTCAGAAATTTAAAGTTATACAGTCCCATAACTCTAAAAAGTTTAGCTTAAATAGTCCTTTTTGCTGGAAAAAGACAGAATTTGCTAAATCCAAACCAAGCATTAACAACATAACTTATTACAACGCACCTTTCACAACACAGTCTCTATACTTCAATTTTCTTTCAATTTTCATTATATTTTCACGCTTCAAAATAGTATCAAAGCCTGTAAAAAACCCTAATCCTCTACTGCGAGACAAACGTTAAAAGTCCCATAGCGCAGCTCTCCGCTCGTCGCTCTGGGTTGGCAAACTAATAGGTGTCTTTTGATGGGATGACCCCTAAGCATAATTA
The DNA here is from genome assembly GCA_023678885.1 of Pogostemon cablin. Classification (NCBI taxonomy): domain Eukaryota; kingdom Viridiplantae; phylum Streptophyta; class Magnoliopsida; order Lamiales; family Lamiaceae; genus Pogostemon; species Pogostemon cablin. Next base: position 17,216,359 of record CM042960.1, read on the forward strand.
GCCCATCACCTCAGGCGAACCCGTGGTGCTCTGGGTAGGGTCTACGATCAAAATGGTATCAGAGCCTGTAGAAAACCATGATCTTCTACTGTGTGACAAATGTTAAAAGTCTCAAAGCATAGCTCTCCATTTTGACTATAGAGCCTACCCAGAGCACTACAGGTTTGCCTGAGGTGAAGGGCCAATTATGCTTAGGGGTCATCCCATCAAAAGGCACCTATCAGTTTGCTAACCTAGAGCGACGAGGACAAACAGGTTGATGGGTCACCCCTTCGTCTGAGGTGATGGGCCAATTACCCATTAGGGGTCATCCCATCAAAAGTCACCTATCAGTTTGCCAACCAAGAGCGACGAGGACATACAGATCGATGGGTCACCCCTTACGGAGAGCTGCACTTTGGGACTTTTAACGGTTGTCACGCAGTAAAGGATCAGTTTTTCTTACATGCTCTGATACCATTTTGACCGTAGACCTTACCCAGAGCACCACAGGTTCGCCTGCTGTGAAGGGCCAACTATACCAAGGAAGAACATCTGGAGGAAGACCGCCATAATGAGATACGATACTCCAAGGAGGTGTCGAGAAACATAGTGGAACTCCACAGTTTCACTGAGATCCAAGGACGTGTCTCATGACACGAACAATGGAAAAGACGACCAAATCAAGGTTCAAGAGAGATCTACAAGCCCTATCACATTTCACGCTGGTCAAAATGATGGAGTGGAAAGAGGTCGAGGCAGATAACTCTAAGATGAACCAAGATCTTAGAGAATTATAGAAGACGGTGAAATTTTTTGGAGAATATTGCCAAAACATGTCTAAGACGATATTTCAAATCAGCCTCAAGATGAATAAGGTGGAGACGTTGCATAACAAATAACTTGACCTCATCAAGAAGCTGATAAATCAAGTAGAACACCTTGAAACTAAAGTGACCGAGAGAAGACTTGGAGGAAGGTTGCCACCAACCTTTGGAATAGAACCCCTTTTACATCAAAAGAGGAAGACGACAAAGGTCACAAAACCAAAAACCGAAAGTAAAAAGATGATTGCTATCCTTCTAGGAGAATCCACATTCCCGGATGGAAAGAACGAATCTTGAAGATCTACAAGATCTATATGTGTCCTTCTAAAGACTAACTATCATAGATCTATAGATGAATCTTGGAGAAACTTCAAACTCTCAACAGCAGTCTCAGGCTCCTCAGATGCAACATGATCTGAGCCAAAATGAAGGAATTTCTGGATCTCATGGAGCCCATGAAGCGAGACAAGAAGAGACATCCCAAAACCAATGAAATATCAAGATGAAGGCGATGGGATTGTCAATAGGAGAAAGCCGAGTTCGAGGATCTAATCTACACACCACCCCATATGGTAGGTCTCACCTTGAACCGATAAATCCATACGGGTTGATCCTAAATCTCAACACTCTAGACTTCAAGAATAGAGAGACCTTGATCGACAAGTGGACAAATGCAATGAAGATTGCAAGAGGTGCACTAGAGCTGGATAAGGAAGGGTTCATGATGAGAGTGAAAATAAGCATTTTTTAGTGTCCAATTTAACACTTTTTTGATGAGAATTGTTGTTATATATTAGCACAAGTATCTCATATTTTATATTTGTGAGAAAAAAGTGTGTTTGAGGTGTTTTATTATATTTTAGGTCGAAAAAGGATCAAAAGTGCCAAGTTGGACAAAAGGTGCAACTTGTGTAGGAATGCTGAAAAACGCACATCCAACTTGTGTAATTTTTATGTGTTCGTGTGGAGTTCTGAATTAGAAATGTGATAAATGTTTGGAAATTTGAAGAAGAGAGGGTCTTTTTGGCGAAAAAAACACCTCTATTGGAGTCCAAACGAGAAAGTTAAGATCAAAGTGGTAACGTCACGCAAGCTGTGCCGAATAGAACCATTGTGCGACTTTGTATGACTTGTTACACATTTAAATTTTGGAATTCCTATGAGTTCTTTATATGAATAGAAAGACAAGGAAGAGAGAATCGCGTGAGTGCAAGAATCACTAAAATCAGAACATGGATATGGAAGTTATGCACGAAATTGTGAGACTGCGCATGCAATTCGAACGTAGTTCGACTAGGGGATCCAGTTCGACCAACACCACTTTGGTCGAACTAGGACTCGAAATTCTATTTTCGACGGGATTTTAATTCCCAGTACATGTATTTTCATGTTTTCCAAGAAAAAACCCATCCAATGTCCATAAAGAGAGCTTACAAGTATAAAAGGGGATGTAGATCACATCAATATTGATAGGACACCACGACACATACATCCTACACCCCACAAGGGGGGATCACCCCCAACCATCATCCACATCCTTTCCTCCATCCATCCATCACTTTGAAGATTCGTCTACTGAATCAAGAGGAGAACCAAGTGGATTTGAAGAGACAGAAGAAAGAAGGAAGGAGATCGCTACACCAAGGATTTTCCTAATTCTTTTCTTCTATTTTCTAATTTTTCAGACATATGGGTAAGATCTATCCAACCCCCATGTGTGTTTCCTACAACACCATGGGCTAGAACCTTTTTGGAAGATCTAGGATTTTGAAGATTCTTATGAATTAATTGAACTTTCGTTTGTATACTCCGTACAACACTACTTGTGAATTTATTTTATATATGATTGTGCTTTCTTAATTCATATTTAGAGTTGTTTTGTGCATCATTAACTGTTATGTAGAGTTTGAATACATATCTTGGTTATTGATTGAGTGCGTTCACTGCTGAGCAGGATTTCATGTTTTGATTCTAAGTGAGGGGACTCTGAAACTTCACTAGAACTATCATATATAAATGTTTATGAATTGAATTGAATTCGGATTGATAAGCAGGATAAAGAGGTTAATTTTATAGTACCTAAAAAGGGAGATCATATTCGGTTAGAGTACCAATCCTAGGGGAAATAGTTGATACTGATAGTACCTAGAAAGGGGGGGTGAAGTTATATCTCTTGCTCCAAGGATATTCACACGTGTTATACGCATGTTTGCTTGTGTCTATAGAGTAAATATGCATGGCTTAGTGATGCGTCTATATTCCACAAGGCAGAGTCGGACATTGATACACGCAAGAGAAATTAATGAATGAAACTGGATTATCCTAGAGCTACCTATTCTCCTACTTGATTCACTTTTGTATTTTTCCAGTGTTTAATTTATTTTATTTGTTATTTTAACTAATTGTGTAGTAGTTTAATAATACAATACTCAACTGTTATTGTCTTTTGTCTTAATTAATATAGATAATAATTAATTTGATAATACGCCCTCCTTTTGGTTCGGTATTTAACTTGGTCGCTTGCTTAAGATGCAACTGATATCCTTCATACTTGGGGATTAATTTTGCATGTAAAGAAAATGCGCATCAAGTCTTTGGCGCCGTTGCCGAGGATGACTGTTATTCATAGTTTATTATTTATAGTTGATTAAGACTTTTATTTGTGATTATTTATTTCTATCTAACCTTGAATTTTTCTGAGGTACTTGTACACTAGGAAAAGGAGAGGAAAGAAAGGAAGAAGTAACACATAAGAAGTAACACATAGTGCTAAACATGGCTGGAGCAAAGCAGAATCCGAATAATGTTGCCATACGTGAAATTTTCATGAACTATGAGATTGGTAACATGGGGTTGATAGGAGCAAGGGGAAAAGATGACGATTTTAGATACATCCCTCTCTTTTTAACATGGTAGAGAAAAATCCCTTTTCTGGAGGTTGTTTTGAAGATTCATATCAGCATCTCAAAAAGATTCCTGGACCTAATGATAATGCTAGGCGGATAGCCCTATTCAAGTTTTCATTAATTGATGGGGCAGAACATTGGTATGAGACTCTTGATGCAGCAGACTGCACTACATGGGACCAACTGCAGCAAAAGTTCTTAGAGAGATACATGCTGCCCTCAAACGTTTTTAGAATGAGGTAAGAGATCACCCAATTTATTATAAATCAGGGTAAGAAATTTCATGAGCCGCATGATAGATTCAAAGATATGCTTAGGAGGTGCCAGCAAAGTGGAATGACTAAGGCTGATTACATAAGTATCTTCTACTATGGATTGGATTGTGAGTCGCGTATTCTTATTGATGCATCATCAGGATGAGCGTTATTATCTAAATCAGCACTTGAAGCAGAAAAGTTATTTGAAGACATCTCTATGAATTCACGTGATTGGCCTACGAAAGAGTTAGAGGAACTTGTGTAGTAGGTAAGGTGGCGCAGGTTGAACATCAAGTGGTGAAGCCGAATAGGGATGATGAGATCCTCTCTAGTCTAGCTAACATCAACAAGCTACTAGAGTCCCAGCAGAAGCAGATTACAGAGTTGACAGAAAGGGGGCCTAGTATGAAGTAGCAGAAGTGAAGAGTGTTGAAGATACCTTCAGTCGATACATGGCTGAGAATGATGCAAGGGTTGACCGCATCAAAACGAGAATGAATGTTGATCATGCAGATTTATCTAAGCAGTTGAAGGACCTTACCTTGATTATGGGGCAAATGGCCGAGAACGTGAATTAATTGACACAAACAATAGAAAAAGGAAAGCTTCCATCTCAAATTATTACAAAGCCTAAAGAGTACCATGCCATCACATTGAGGTTTGGGATGCAGTACGATGGTCTCATAAAGCCAGTGGACAAAAATGAAAATGACAAGTTTCTCATTCGACCAAGCTTAAGCCGTTCAACCAGAACTATTGGTCGAATAGAGGTCGAATAGAGGTCGAACGAGCTTCGAAAAAATAGAGAAATGATGCACTATTTTCTTATTCGCCTTTCGACCAAAGTAACTCCATTCAACCAAACCTCTTTGGTCTAACTACGGTCGAACCAACACCCTCTGAACTGGAAAAACTGATCCCATTTTTCAGACACCCAGTTCGACCAAACTCATGTCGTTTGACCAGACCATTCTGGTCGAACCATGGTTGAATTGCAACAGCCGAACCCCATTTCCGTGCGAATGCTACACGTGTTGTTCAGAACACTCCAGTACCACCACAAGAGCAGAATACTGAGCTTATAGTTGAGAAAAAGTGGGAAAGAGCAAAGAAGTTGAGAGCCGAGAAGCTTAAACTGCAGATGGATAATGAAGATGTGGTTTTCTCTCTTGATCAAGTAATGAAGATGCCCATGGAGACTCAATCATGCGAGAGCATAGATGTGATTTCTAGCTTGCTTAATCTTGATTTTAATAGGATAGATGATTCTGAATTTGAGTGGAAGATTGACAAGGAGGAGTCCAGAGAGCCATGTGAGGAAGGTAATTCCAAGGATCATACACTTGTGACCAAGAAAGGTGAGGTGTAGAGTGTGGACAAGAAGAGGAAAAAAAAGTACTTGAAGGTGAGCATGCGAGAAGACCGCCATCAGATCAAGTAGTCTACAAAGTTTGCTCTGTCGTGACTCTCCGACGTTAAATATGAGTGCCTGTTGGGGGTTATCCCTTCCATTTTTATTGCTTTATTTCTTTCATGTGAGTGAGGAGTTATTATATTTGAGGTGCTCACATTTCGGCCATTACATCTCATTTCAAACTTAGTTTCGACTTACGTTTTTACTAAGTTTAGGGGGGATGTGATGTACTTACCTTATTTTATGAGCACCAAAGGTATAAATTTTCCTTTCGTTAGTTGTTTGTTTGTTAGTGGGTTGATTTTTTCCGGCATATTAAATTTTAATCGGTGTTGATATATCAATTTTTTGCAACGTACCTAATGTTTAGTGTGTTATGTTACTGTGTCTAGTATGTGGAGTCGATTAGATAGTAAATTAAGTTTTTCTTATTGTTCTCTTATTTTATTATTGATGAATCTGTGATGATGAGGTATGCTTGAGTTTTGATGATACAAAAGGTACTAGGGTGAGAAGAAGAGTTCTACACTGAGGCTTTGACCTGACCGAGTTGAATAACTCGATGAGGCTTGTGCATATATTGAAGAAAAATTCAGGTGCCCTTGTTTCCTTATTCTAATTTTTATGTGTGATTTTAATTCATGGGAGTGAAAGGATTGAGTTTAAGGTGGTGATCCATGTGAGCTTATAATTTTTAAATTGTGCCTAAAATTCATATGTTCTTGAAATTGATGACGGAATTGTACCTGAATTATATTCTAATATGAAGTTCTATGTATACTTGAGGGATATTTATTACCATGAAAAGTGCTCTGTTACTTGTTAAAAACCCATGTGAGATTTTGATCCTTATTGATCATGGTACATAATTACATCATATTTCTTTTCTTGTGAGTATCGTTCTTGTGTATGTATTCTAGAATTTGCCACTTGTCTTACTTGAAACTACATATGTGTTAGATGATAGGAGATGATTTTAGGCCATCCTTGATTTTATGAGTCACTTAGCCAAAGAAATCCCTACCGAATGATGTTTATCCGTAGTTAGCCCTATTGAGCCTAAAAACCTCATTCTTTGGTAGCCTACGAGAAATAGCCACTTTGAGCTTCTGAATTTTTTTAGCCTTGATTCTATCATGATGAGAATTATTGGCTTTTCAAAGTATGTTGATGGAGTTTTATAATAGTTTGAGAAGGAATAAAATTAGTGTTGAAACAGTGATTGAGCTTGACAATGCATCTAAGAAAATCATGAAGTAGAGCTTAAACCTAGTACTCCATGTAATCAAACACCCTAGGATGGTGCTTAATCTAGTACTCTATGAAGGATGCACAAGGTAATGCCCGAAACTGGTATCTCGAGAGAAAAAAAGAGAAAAAAAGAAGGAAAAATGTTGAGCTTGAAGAAAAAATTAAAAGAGTTGAGGAGGATATTGTGCTTGATTGAAGTGAGTAAGAAGAACAAAAGATCACGATGGAATGCGCACTTGATTGATCCGAGTTTTGAGTCAATTATCCATATATTTCCTACCTTAACCAAAGAGCCAATATTACATCTAAAAGAAAAGTCTTTTTTGATCCCATTATCGAATCATACTTTTAGTAGTGGAGAGTTTGAGACTTTTGGCAAGCTTATAATTATGCATACAGTTGAATTGAATTTTAGTGTAAACACCTTAATCTATAAGTGTATTCCCTCCGTCCCACCCAAATAGCACAATTTTACTATATTGGGCGTCCCGTCCAAATTGTACCATTTTCCTCTTTAAGTAAAAAAGGCCCACCAATGGCCCACAACTATCCATCACATCTCTCTAATACACCTACTCACTTTACATAAAATAATAATACTTCTTAATCTATGTGCAAAAAGCAAATGGTGCACTTTGATCGGAACGGAGGGAGTACATGTTTTACACTTGAGTGCGAGTGATATATACTTCCCGCGAGAACATGTCAATGGAGCATTTGAATTGGTGGTGATTGTCTTATCTTATATGTTATGAATTGATTATTACATGTAATGAGAGTTACATGACCTAAGTTGAGGAAAATTATATTTTGAATGGGGTATTTGTTATAGTCCTTGTTTCCCCGCTAATTTTCTTATTCTCTTTCGCTTTATTTTTATTTTGTTGCCTCGGGACGAGCAACGGGTAAGTTTGGGAGATTGATGAGAGTGAAAATAAGTATTTTTAGTGTCCAATTTAACACCTTTTTGATGAGAATTGTTGTTATATATTAGCACAAGTGTCTCATATTTTATATTTGTGAGAAAAAAGTGTGTTTGAGGTGTTTTATTATGTTTTAGGTGGAAAAAAGATCAAAAGTGCCAAGTTGGACAAAAGGTGCAACTTGTGTAGGAATGCTGAAAAACGCACGTCCAACTTGTGTAATTTTTATGTGTTCATGTGGAATTTTGAATTAGAAGGGTGATAATTGGTTGGAAATATAAAGAAGAGATGGTCGTTTTGGCGTAAAGAACACCTCAATCGGAGTCCAAACGAGAAAGTTAAGATCAAAGTGGTAACATCACGCAGCTGTGCCGAACAATCGCTGTGCCACTTTGCATGACTTGTTACACATTCAAATGTTGGAGTTCCTATGAGTTCTTATAGAAAGACAAGGAAGAGAGAATCGCGTGAGCGCAATAATCACTAAAATCGGAACTTGGATATGGAAGTTATGCACGAAATTGTGAGACTGCGCATGCAATTCGAAAGTGGTACGACCAGGTGGTCCTGTTCGACCAACACCACTTTGGCCGAACTAGGACTCGAAATTCTATTTTCGATGGGATTTTCACCCCAGTACATGTATTTTCGTGTTTTCTAAGAAAAAGCTCATCCAATGTCCATAAAGAGAACTTACAAGTATAAAAGAGGATGTAGATCACATCAATATTGATACGACATCACAACACATACATCCTACACCCCACAAGGGGGGATCACCCCCCCAACCATCATTCACATCCTCTCCTCCATCCATCCATCACTTTGAAGATTCGTCTACTGAATCAAGAGGAGAACCAAGTGGATTTGAAGAGACAGAAGAAAGAAGGAAGGAGATCGCCACACCAAGGGTTTTCCTAATTCTTTTTTTCTATTTTCTAATTTTCCAGACATATGAGTAAGATCTATCCAACCCCCATGTGTGTTTCCTACAACACCATGGGCTAGTACCTTTTTGGTAGATCTAGGATTTTGAACATTTTAATGAATTAATTTAACTTTCATTTGTATACTCCGTATAACACTACTTGTGAATTTATTTTATATATGATTGTGCTTTCTTAATTCATACTCTGAGTTGTTTTGTGTATCATTAACTGTTATGTAGAGTCTGAATACATATCTTGGCTATTGATTGAGTGCGTTCACAACTGAGCAGGATTTCATGTTATGATTCTAAGTGAGGGGACTCCTAAACTTTATTAGAACTGTCATATATAAATGTTTATTAATTGAATTGAATTCAGATTGATAAGCAGGATAAAAAGGTTAATTTCATAGTACCTATAAAGGGAGATCATATCGGGTTAGAGTACCAATCCTAGGGGTAAATAATTGATACTGATAGTACCTGGAAAGGGGGGGTGAAGTTATATCTCTTGCTCCAAGGCTATTCACACGTGTTATACGCATGTTTGCTTGTGTCTATAGAGTAAATATGCATGGCTTAGTGATGCGTCCATATTCCACAAGGCAGAGTCAGACATTGATATACGAAAGAGAAATTAATGAGTGAAACTGGATTATCCTAGAGCTACCTATTCTCCTACTTGATTCAGTTTCGTATTTTACTAGTGTTTAATTTATATTATTTGTTATTTTGACTAATTGTTTAGTAGTTTAATAATCTAATACTCAACTGTTTTTGTCTTTCGTCTTATTTAATTTAGATAATAATTAATTTAATAATACGTCGTCCTTTGGGTTAGATATTTAACTTGGTCGCTTGCTTAAGCTGCAACTGATATCCTTCATACTTGGGGATTAATTTTGCGTGCAAAGAAAACCGCCTCAATTCATAAGATTCCTAACTATGAGCCTTAAAGGATCAGTAAAGTGAGCATGGGAGGTGTTCTCGGACAAAGTCAATAAGGAGGCCATGGAAGGAGAAGACCTTGGAAATATTGTTGACCGCATGGCCAAGATCTTCAAAACCCATTTCATCAGAGTAGGTTACTTCGAAAGAGTGGAAGAAAAAAAGAAGAAAAAAAAGTATAGGAATGCCCTATACAGACTGGAACTACTTGACATATGTCACATAGATGAGTACATCAACACTTCAAAGAGTATAGATGGAAATCGAAGATCAAGGAGGAGGAAGTATTCCACCTATTCTTCCCAAGATTCCAAGTCCATGAAGCCAAAATTGCAGAGTGGTGTCATCAAGCATCACTACACAAAAATTATAAGAGATTAAGGGAAATCAACAAGACTGTACTCTTATGCTGCGAGAGTAACGATCTTCCAACCATCATTGAAAGAAATCCAAGGAAACAGAAAAGGATGAAGAAAAATCATCCTTACACACAAAGAAGCGGAGGATGAAGGTCTAGAAGACCAAGATCCTTTTGGTCCAAATAAAAGGCTCGAAGCTATAAATCAGGGCAAAGGTCGGGACCATCAAGATGTAGTTCATAAAGTCAAGCCTCATCCTCAAGATCAAACCAGAGGAGTACAGGAAGAACTCCTATAAGAAAGACATTTCGAAGAGCACCCATATGAGCCAATGAATACATGTGGAGCTAGAGGGCATATCACACCCGATTGCCCAGAGAACTAGAAGAGGGGAGTACGATAGTTCGAAACAACTCCAGAAATGAAGGAAGATGTTTACTTCCAAGATCTGGTACATGTATATCAGTTTGAAGATATACCCTCAGACGACAACATCTATGAAGAAGAATTCTTCAGTCAGGACGAATCTTCCGAAGATGAGTCGAAGTGAAGAAAAAAGCTTCAGTCAAGAGATGCAAGAAGATATGTCTGATTCTTTTCCTAGAAATCAATTTCTCATAAAGCCCTTATGAGAATCATGAAGAAAGATCCAAGACTCAATCTATATAATGGATTCACCATAGGAAGATTGGAGCGGTTTCTCAGGTTCAAAAAGAGAAACATCACATCATATACAAAGTGACAGAAGGAGAGATTGCCATCCCTATGGAGCTCACGAAAAATATTATGGAAATGCAGCTAGTTCCTATTGACAAAATCAAGAAGGAACTCAGTAAACTTTAGAAAGAAGTTTCTAAGACAATGTCTTGGATCCATATTGGAGTTATTCAGATCCTCATCAAAGCAACATTCAAAGAAGGTATCGATACACCAATTGATATTACAATCTTTGATAAGAGGATAAAAAATACAAAAGAAGCATGCCAGGGAGGAATCTCAGGGAACCTGTACGCAGGCAAGGTGGCATCCTACATCTACCCAAGGATTGCTTATAATCTTGCAGATAAAGATTTCAGTAGAGTACTCACCCTTCATCAAGATTTCAAGAATAAAGATTTGATGAAAGAAGGGAACCGATTGTACTCTATTACTTACAATATCTCATATGCTCTATCCAACACTTACCATTCAGATTTATTCCAGACAAAGGAATATATTGAGATGCCAAAAGTGTTCGAAAGAGTCGCATGCGTGACCAGGCCAGAAATAATGGAGTTACCGCCAATCCACGACATGGTTTTGCAAATCAAGGATAAGCCGGTCTGGAGTAGGTAAGATAGCCTCAGATTCGAGCAAAGAAGGATTTCTTTCCAAGAAGATAGAATGACCAGTGAAAGATGGGGAAAGAAACCAATCATAGAGGTAATCTAGGAGCCGTTACGACAAAAGGTGAACAAAAATGCCCAGAAAGATGGAGAGGAGTTGAAGTAATATTCGATATCACCAAAAAGAAAAATTCTATTCCTTGTGATGTCTTATATTATCTCCAACAGCCAACTACCGAGAGATACCAAGGACAACTCAAACTTGCAATCTTGAGCTAATACTCGAGAGAGTTGCAGGAAGATTTCCAAAACAACTAGTGCTGGGATTGGAGTTTCTCAAGGATCACAAACCTTGGGAACGACTATAAGATGAAATGGAATTTATGGTCAAGGGGAAGAGATACAAGGTGCACTATAGATCCTGTGGGTTATAGTCTCTGATCAACCCATGACCACAAGTCCATTCTCGATATATATCACCTTCGGGATGATATACAAGGAGCATCATGTGGAGTATTTTGCGGCATACATTGATTCAAGAGCCGGTATCTGCACAACAAAAGGAGTCTTTCCTAAAAACTCAGGGTAAGATTTACCAACCATTCTAAGAAGAGATTTCTCACAAAGGGTGTTAATCCTTAAAAGAGGAATCAAGCAAGTGGAAATTATGATCGGAGGAACGGATCGTACCCCATGGTACACGGTGGATACTCCACCGATATATTTTCATGACACTGGAGTAGATATCTTGTTAAGAAATTATTTCCTACAGACATTCAAACGTTTTACCCAAGAAAACGCAACAAGAAGGCTTATTTTCACAAAATGCCAATCAGATTTCACAGCAAGCGTGGTGATAATGAAGGAATACTTAGCCATCCAAAGATTAATTATCGAAGGAGATATGGCGAAGCAGTCCTTCAAATGAGAACCGAGATTAGAGGAGGATGGAAATGGAGAAACTAAAGGAAAAAATAATCCACATTCTCAAAGCAAGCTTGGGAGAAAGGCTACAGAGAGACGTCACAATCGAAGAACAAAAACTTTGGAGAACGTCAAGAAGAAGATACATAGGTACTTCAATGAGGATCCTCTAGCCTGGTGGGATAAAAACGAGCTCAAAGCTTCACTCAAAGTAAAGAAGGAAAGGAGGATGAGTTCTTGAGATACAAACCTATCCTGATGAACCAAGTGGATCGAAAGGATATGCAGCTAATACTTAAGGTACATATGGACCTTAAGTTGATATCACCAAGAGTATCTCCATACAACAGTCCTGGATTTCTAGTTTGAAATCATGGAGAAGTTAAGAGAGGAAAGTCGAGGCTTGCGATCAACTACGTAGGTATCAACAACATCTTGGAGTTTGATGGATACTACATACCAAATAGGAAACACTTGGTCAACTGTATCAAGAATGCTAAGGTATTCTCAAAGTTCTATTGCAAATCAGGGTTTTATCAGATCATGATGGAAGAAGGAAGCAAGAAGTTTATAGCCTTTTCCACACTACAAGGCCATTATATCTGGAATGTTATGCCCATGGGCTTGGCGAACGCACTCTAGATATACCAAAGAAAAATGGATAATCTTTTCAAAGATTATTTCTCATTCATGTTTGTTTATGTGGATGACATCCTCATAGCCTCAAAGAACATGAAGGAGCATTTAGCGCATATGAAAGTATTTTTAGAAGTATGTCCCAAGGAATGATTAGTGCTTTCTGGAAAGAAGGCGGTAATTGCAACGAGACAGATCGAGTTTCTTGGAGTTGAGATTGATGAGTCTAAAATCATTCTACAACCACACATTGTAGAAAAGGTCCAAGGATTTCCTGAAGATCTCAAAGACAGAAAGCAACTCCAGAGCTTTCCACGAGTTGTCAACTTTGCTGGAATGTTCATAAACAATCAAGCACAATACAGCAAGGCGTTCAGTCCTCTGTTGTAGAAAGATGCTGAGTTCAAATGGGAGAAATCACATCGAGAGATGGTTAAACATTTAAAAGAGGTTTGCAAAAGCTCCCAAAGTTAGCATTTCCGAATGACGAGGATGACCTGGTGCTATATATAGATGCCAGTGACCATTGGTGGGCAGCAGTTCTTACTAAGTCCACATCCAAAGTAGAAGTGTCATCTAGATATTGCAGTGGACTCTTTGCGAGAATGAGACAAAGAGATGACACATTAATGAGAAGGAGTTCTTCGCGTTCGAAAGGGGTTCAAAAAATGGCCGCTATTTCTTCTTGCAAAGAAATTCATTCTTAGACTCAATAACACGAGTGTCAAAGCCTTTCTAAAAAAATATAATTGAATAAAAACCAGAAATGGGTACATTTCTAAGATGGAAAGTTGAATGTCAATATTACGATTTTAATATTGTCATTATTAAATCTGTTGAAAATCCTGACAAGAGATGGAGGGATATGAGATAGACTCCATCCTGATTGCTTCAAGGCACCTGATGGACAACTTAGTGTTGCTCAAAAGGGAATTCAAGAATTTGGTGTTCAATGCTGGGCTTACAGGAAAAGTGCAAGAGATTGTTCGGACCAAAGTGTCCAATCACATAGGAGACTGTATTTGCAACAATGCGGGTCTATTCGAGAAAATACGAGAGCCACTCATATGGGCTATTGATAGCAATCAACAAAAGGAGAGTATCCAAAAATGGGGCTCTAAACCCGGAGCAAAGGATTCAAGTACCCTTAGCACGAGTCCTGAATTGGAACTAATAAAAGGAAGAACTGGTTCAAGGAAAAATCGAGGCTCTGGAGTAACATCTAGAGTCTTTGAGTCAACCCAGCACCTCTGGGGTTAAAGAGGAAGAGATCAGTCTTAGGCCTATGACGGGCACCGTTAAGACTAGTATTATCATATCCAATTTTTTTCATTGGCAGGGATACCAAGATAGCTGAAAAAATTAAATACAAGACAGGAAATCCGTCTGGAAAAATGCCGGATAGATGTATCAGGGGAATACCCCCGAGTTTGGATGAGAGAGGGCTCAAGTCCGAACGATGTAAAACAATGATATGATTTTGGGGCGCTAGCCTCAATATATATTATTGCACCAAGCTTCCCATAAATTTCAAAACTGCCAGAATGGCTAGGAAAAGCAGTTGTGAAGGCTTAGGAAATAATCCGACTTTGTCTACGGGGGATGTGTTGGAGCTTTACTTCACTAGTGCGGCTCCAGAACCAGTTGGAAAAGGCTTCTACGAAGCCTTTCATTTTACCAAACTAAGAAGACTAGATGTGGGAGCATCAAACATAATTAGGGATGGCAATGGGTCAGGGTGGACCCGGTACCTAGGTGGCCTGCCCCGCCCCGCCCCCTTTTTTATTATAATACATTCAAATAGAAAATTTTAAATTAAAAAAATTGAAGTAAATTTAAATTTTAAATTAAATAATTAAACTTTATTTTTATTTTTTAAATTATTTTATTACATTATATATTTAATGATATATATAATATTGTAATAAAATATTTTGTAATATTTATATATAATTCCTATATATTTTTTTTATTTAACTTGAATAAAAATGTATGTATAATATTTAATATATATTAATAAATTATATTATATAATAAATATTTTACATAAAAAAATTTAATATTTTAATAACGGGGCTGAATGGGCCGGGCCAAATTGCCATCCTTAAACGTAATCAAGGAGTCTTCTGGGAAGGAACCAATCTTTGTTTCTACATAATCGGAGGATTAAATCTATACGTGAAGAGCGAGGAATTTGTACGCTGCATTCAGGCCATGGATCAAGTAAAATTCCCGTTCAAATTCAAACACAAAACAATGAACGGGTCCTTCCTATTGAACACCGTAATGCGAAGAAAACACAATTTGTGGAGGATGCTCTCGAAGACAAGCAAGAGCTTCTTTGGAGAAACAAGGTACCAGTGAGTAAACAAACTCATCAGAAATATTGTAACATGGCTCACTTTTGGTAATGAACGAACAAGATATGCACAAGCTGCTCTACCCAAACAAAACCAGAGTTTGGAAAAGGAGTAAGGTTGGGCATAGAGAGAATAAGAATTGCTGAACCCCCTTCAGGAAAAAAGGAAGAACGAGGGAAATAGAGGGCAAAACCTCTTCAAAATACTCAAGAGCCGGGTGACCCTTCAAACACCAAAGGGGATAAATGACTCTCCAAAAAGCAAGAGTCGGGTGACCTTTCCAAAGGGGCAAAAGGCCATGTGACCCCTGCAGGAGCCAAGAGAGATGGGGCCAGATTAAAAACATCCAAGGGAGAAACGTGGACAGAGCCATCTGCTAAAGTTGGCATCGAAGGCAAATGACATAAGAACTTACATAGGCATGGTGATGTCATAGAGAAGGAAGAGGCTTTGGAATCTAGATTTCAGGTCCGAGAGCCTCTATAAATAAGAAGTTTGAGGAAGTAGAAGGCATCAACCATTCCCCTCTGTTTTCTCTTTTAATAAACATTGTAGTTTCTTTCTTTTCTTTGTATGAGTGTTTCTATTCAGCTTCCATAGGTAGCTAGAGGAGTCTTCCCCTCTTATTTGACTGCTATGAGTGTGTAATAAATATTTTTCATTTCATAAATAAATAATCTTGGGCTACTGCTTGCATGTAACCATTCATTTTTCTGCAACCTTAATCTTCATACTTTCCGACGAAAACAGTAGCAGCATCCTGTACACCCGGTGTAGGAAACAAACCAGGGTTGTGCTGAGGTCCATTGAAGGAATGGGATTGAAACATCACATTGTGGGGCGCATGGTTGGCTGTGAGGGGCAGCTGTAAAACCTCCCAGATACCCGGTGGATTAACGGTAAAAAGGTACTGTTACTATTTTAAGTTGGTTAATTACAAGATTAATGTTGTTTAATTAATTCATGGAAGCATATTGGGCCTGATATGGTCATAATGGACTAGGTCTATTTTGAAAATTGAAAAAATAATGAAAGTTTGGGGTAAAATTGAGTATATATAGGCTTAAAATGATTATATTTTCGAAAATTTGGAAATAGAAAAAGGTAAGGTGACTTCTTAGTAAAAAATTTCGAAGCTTCTATAAATTGGGACTGTTTATGAACATTTCTCAAAATTTGGGACTAAATCAGAGCATAACCACAACTTATGGGACGATATCGGTTCAAAATTAAGTTATGGGACGAAACTGTGAAATTCAAAAAGATATAGGACCAAAAAGAACTATGGCTAAAGATACGGGACTAAATTGATTTTAATCCCAATAAATTGAATATATTAAATTTAGTCTTTGATCTTTTATAATATAATATAAAGACATTTAACAAATAATAATATTCCACTATAATTAACATCATACAAAAAATATTTATGACCATTTCATTTTTAAAATTTTATTTTTAATTTTATACTCAGTATCTAATGCGTCCATTTTCTTTTAAATAGATTTTCCACTACCAATTACAGAACTCATGATTGATGCAATAGCCGAGTATGAATTCCTTTCATTCATGGATGGATTGTCAAGTTACAATCACATTAGCCTGGCTCCTGAAGACCAAGAGAAAATAGTCTTCCATACTCCAAAAGGAATATATTGCTACAATGTTATGTCATTCGGCTTGAAGAATGCTGGTGCCACCTATCAACGAGCTACGCAAAAGATATTCGATGACATGCTCCATAAGAATGTCGAATGTTATATTGATGACATCGTGGTGAAATCAAATAAGAAAAGGGACCATCTTCAGGATCTAAGACAAACATTTGACCGTCTTAGAAAATTCCATGTCATGCCCAATTTTTCAATTATTAGAAAGAGAGATTTCTTTTGTAAATATTAGGCGTGAACCATAAAATAAAATTAATAAAATATCATAAACAATGAAAATTATACAAAAGTATATCATTAGAAATTATATAAAAAGATTTTCACGCAGCGCATTAATATAAAAAGTTTTTACGCAACGCATCCGCCCCCGGTACGCTGTCGCAGCCTCAACCTGAAAAGGGTTTGAAGTGGAAGGGGTGAGTGTCTGAAAAATACTTAGTCGGTTAACTTAAATGATTGCACAGTTAAAAATAAACATGCATGCCAAATATACCATAAGATGTAACACATGCCAATTTTAATAAATTACTTTTGCACATTGTCGTTCGATAACTCATTGAAAATATTTTAGACCGAACCGTCATTCGATAACTTGTTTTAGTTGATATATGTGCATCGAATCGTCATTCAATGCGAGTGTTAGTAGATTTGGAATATTTTTAGTATCGAACTGTCGTCCGATAACTTGTGTTAGTTGGTATATATACACTGAGTTGTCACCCCGTATAAGTGTTAGTAGGAACATATTTGTTATCGAACTAAAAGCACATATGACACATAACATGATATATAAGTAACACATATCACATTTTAACATAGCAATCATGACATAAAATTTTGGCACTCAATAAAGAGTGAAAGTTATCCCACCTTGAAGCTTTCTGGAAACATGTGGAATGGACTATACTTGCTCTTCGATCTTAAAAATTCGTGAAAATAAATACTAATTTTATTCAAAATGAATATAAAATAAATGTTCTATACCCAAAATAATAGTGGTATAATTATAATAATACTATTTATTTAGTGAAAAAGTAAAAAATTATTATTAAAACATCACAAAATTACAAAATGCCACTTTAATTTAATATAATAATTTTCATTAATTCACGTGCTCATGTAGAAAAATAAATATACTACGATAATTTTCTTTTTAATGAATAATTATGTAAACTCAAATTCAAACTAGAGAAGTTATATATATGATCAATTAGTCACTGAAACCCCATTAATTTTGTTTTTTTGTTGGAAGTGAGGTCCTTTATTTCCCTAAAGACAAAAATACATTATATACTATAGAAAGTAAATGATTATGTACTATCCCAATTAAATTAATTAATATGAATTCTATTGAATATGCATGGTGGCTAAACACAGAAAAAGACAGCAAAAATGAAAATCTTAGTTGTATTTGAAGAAACATTATAATAAGCAGTGGCGGATTCAGGAAATTTTTTTCGGGGGTACGGCATGTAATTATAAAAATATTACTCCCTCCGTAAGTAACACGTGTTTTTTGTATGCATAGATTAAGAAAAATTATTTTTTTATATTTAAAGTTGCTTAGATGTGTGTAAAAAATTAATATTTTAGATAATTTAATGAAAATATGTATAAAGTTATTGAAATATGTGTAAAAAATTATTATTATTGAGATGTATTTCTACTATTTTTAGAAACGTATATTTGTGCTGAGGCTGATCAAAAGAAAAGTGTGAAGTAATTAGAGGGACGGATGGAGTATTTGATATTCAAAATCGTATAATAATTAAATAACACTCTAAAATTATAATTATTGTTGACACCATCTACTTTTTATTTGTAAAAAGCAATGTAAAACATTATTATTATTATTATGAAAAAAGCTCATATTCCTCTTAGAGAATCGAATGGGTGTTTAGAATAAATAACCAAAAAGTCCTATTTATAGGTGGGGTGAGAGAAAATATTATATAGAATATTCTTTTTTCCTTATAAATATATATATATATATATATATAAATATGAATTAATTTTATATTAATTAATTTATTGCATTAAAAGATTTAGTAATTAATTAATGATACCCAAGTAATAAATAAAATATTAAAAAATTTAATCATTATTAAAAATAAGAAACATATTATTTAAAAATAAAAATATTAAATAAGGAAGTTAATTAAAAGTAAATAAGAAAATATTAAAAAAATAATTATAAAAAAATCCAAAAAATTAAAAAATTACACATTACATTAGAGCGCTATGGAGAACTTACATACATACATACATACATACATACATAAATACATGTGGAAAACTTGGAGGCCACAATTAACTGACACACATCACTACTTTAACTCATTATTATCAAAAAATTTAATCCTTATCCAAAAAATTTAACCACATGTGCATATATTATAATATATATATATATATATATATATATATATATATATATATATATATATATATATATGTGTGTGTGTGTGTGTGTGTGTGTGTGTGTTTTGAAGATATATTATCACAAAAATACATAATATAATTTTATTGTAAAGCAGAAATTTTTACAAAAATATAGATTATGAAATATTGGGGTGTTACATTTCAACTCAAGATGAATCCGCTTAAGTGCGCATTTGGAGTCTCTTCTGGAATCTTCCTTGGATTCATTGTTTGACATCGCGGCGTTGAGATTAACAAAGCAAAAATTGATGTAATCATGAGGATGCATGTTCCTCGAACTATACATGAACTCAAGAGTTTGCAAGGAAAATTTGCTTACTTGAGAAGATTCATATCAAACCTGGCCGCCCGATGCCAACCATTCAGCCATCTCATGAAGAAAGGTGGCTAATTTGAATGGGATGAAGCCTGTACTAATGCATTCAATAGTACTAAAGTATATTTGATTAAGCCGCTAGTGTTGGTTGGTCCGATAGCCAAACGTCCATTAATCCTCTACATAGCGGCTCAAGAACGATCAGTTGGAGCTCTTCTTGCACAAAATAATGATGAAGGAAATGAGTGTGCTTTGTATTAATCGAGTAGGACAATGACTCCAAATGAGTTGAAATACTCGCCAATTGAAAAGATCTGTCTTACTCTAATCTTAACGATTCAGAAATTAAGACACTACTTTCAAGCTAATACTATTTATTTGCGGTCTCAAAGGCCAACGCATTAAAGTTCGTCATGTCAAAGTCAGTTCTCTCTGATAGGATTGTAAGGTGGTATCTCCAATTGCAACAATTTGAGATTTCTATATCGCTCAAAAGGCAGTGAAAGGGCAAGTGTTAGAACATTTCTTAGTTGATCATCTTGTGTCTGTCGAATGGGAGTTGTTTGATGATCTCCCTAATAAAGATATTGGCTATTGAAATAAGTCCTCCTTGGAAGACGTACTTCAATGGAGCTTTTCACAGAGAAGGAGCTAGCGCCGGAGTAGTATTTGTGACCTCAAATAGAAAAGTTCTGCCATATTCATTCAGTCTAATTGAAAATTATTGATGTGAAGTGTTGAGACCAGCGTCATCACATCTAGAATCACACCTATCCTCCACCAGTTGTTTTATTAACCACTAATGTTGTTTTGTTGTTTCGACTGGTGTTGTGCTTAATGTTCCTTTCAGGGTTGTTGAGGTTGAAGTGTTGAACGTGTTGGATGCAAAGACCAAGTCAAACGCAGACCTTGAAGACCCTGGAGCAAACTGGAAAGATCCGGAAGCTCTAGAAGGATCTAGAAGGCGAAAATAACTACCTCTCTTAGTGGGCGGTTATTTGAGCCTGCATGGGTAATTTCTACATCTCCTACATGGATCACTCATCATTTGGAGCCTGCAGCCATCTATAAATGGAAGCTGCTAGTTGCCAAGTCAAGTAATTAAAAATGCAATCCTACTATAGAGTGTAAAAGATCCTAGATAGGTTTCTTTCATAGTGTTTGTACTGGTGTTGTAACACTTGGTTCAACATCAGTTGTCCACTGTTATTCCCGTAAATTTTGTGTATACTATTCATAGGCAGTGGAAGCTCACATGTGAAGTAGGCTTAGATTCTAACAAGTCTATGTTCTGCCATTTGAGAACGTGTTTGGATTTTAGATCCGATTTTGTATTCAAAGGGTGGAAGAATTATTTCCACAACTAATAGTTTGTTTTTGTAATCACATTTTCCAATAGTTAAATTTATGTCATGAGGCCGCCACAAACTTGCAAAAGTTTGTGGAAAGATTGAGTAATCGGTGTGTTAAGTTTTCCACTGATATACAACTTTTTCTATACTTAGTCAAGTTATATTCTGATACATACAGTGTTGTTCAAAGTGTTACCACACTTAGGACAACATCATGCTAAAAAACACACTTTGCACCATTGGGCACCCGACAAGTGGCATCAGTGCCAACACTTGACGATACTAAGTGTTGATTCGTGGTGTTAAGTATTGAGTTATTATGGATTACTCTGCATTCGTCACCCGTCCTACATTCTTGATGGAACAAATTATGCCTTGTGGAAAACCTGGATGAGGTCATACATCAAAGCATGTGACGATAAAACTTGAAAGTTCATTCTGTCTGGATAGATGCCTACCACTGAAGAAGTCAGAGATGGAGATCAGATTCTCAAAGATGAACTGAAATGGACTACCAAGGAAAGCAATCTATCTGCACACAACTACAAAGCTCTCAATGCAATTAGCTCTTCGGTTGATCCAGTGATTTCAACTTGATTCAGAACTTCATATCTGCTAAAGATGCATGGGAAAGACTACAAGAACACTGTAAAGGCTTTAGTAGTGTCAAAAGACCAAAGGCAAGGCTGCTGAGCATGAAGTTTGAAAGCTTGAGGATGAGAGAAGATGAGACCATCAACTTTTACAATGAAAGGTTGTATGAAGTCGTGAACGAGCTGCAATCACTTGGTGACTCAATTTCCAATTCCAGGTTAGTAAACAAAACACTTTGTACACTTCCTAAGAGATTTAATAGTAAAGTTTGTGCTATAGAAGAAGTTAGGAATACTGATACTATGAGTCATAATTAGCTTATGAGCATTTTAAAAACCTATGAAATGTATATGTTTCAATAAGATTCTGCTTATGATAGAAAATGTGTTGTTGTTTTTAAAAGTGATGCTCCTTCATGTTCTGGAAGGACATCAACCATTACTGAAATTTCACAAATTGATGAAAATGTTGATGACATTTCAGATGACACTGATAATATTGCTTTACTTGCTAAGAAATTTGAAGCCTATTTGAGAAATAAAAAAAACAAGTCTAAAGCAAATACTCAGCCTAGGATAGAACATTCCATTCATACTCCTCAAACTCGTACTCCACAAACTCTTACTCGAAGACCCACTCAAAGAAAACTTAAGTATGATCCTGAATTTAGAAAGACCCTCATTTGTAGTGAATGTACTGGTTTTTATCATTATGCAAATGAATGTGCTAACACTCTTTTGAAGAGAAGGATGAACTTAAACGTTTTCTTGAGTGATGATGAATCTGAAGGTGATCAAGAGAGAAAGGATGAAGAGCTGGCATTTCTGTCAAAATGTGTAAGTGAAGGACTTTCTGGAAATGACTCAGATGTTGAGTTGAATGTGACAACATCTACTTCGACATTCAGCAAGGTTCAGTCATTATCTGATTCTGATGTGAAATGTACTAATTCTTTTTATACTAGAGCAGGTACATTTGAAGAGCAATTGGAAAGCAAAATTGCTGAACTATTGAAAGAACTTCAAAAGGTCAACCAAGAGAATGATGGTTTGATTGAAACTATCACATGACTTGAGGTAAATCTTACTAGAAAGGATGCTGAAATTTCAAAACTCTAAGAACAATTGACTGCTTCAACACTAAGTTTCAAAAAATACTCTAAGAGTACATCTGTCATGTATGAAGCTTTGTGTGTTGGTAAATCTGATATGAGTGGTCTTGGATTTTCTGAAAATTCTAACCCTTTTAGTTTTGAAAAACCTATAAATTTTGTGAAACCTGGATCAAAAAGTTTTTCTAAAAAGTTTCCAAAACAGAGAGGCAAGAGAACTTTTATCTGTCATTACTATTCAGTTCCTAGTTACATTCGTCCATTTAATTTTAAACTGAAAGATGACTTGTTCTCTGGAAAAGTGTTCCTTGAAATGTTGCCACACAAGTATTCACACACACCAAAAACTGCTTGAGTCAGAACCAAAAGTGTTATCTAATGTGGCTTGTACTTCTTTACAAGTATGCGTACCTGGTTTATGGTATTTTGATAGTGGTTGTTCTAGAAATATGACTGGAAATGTTTTGAAAGATTATGAAACTTTTGATGGTGGTAAGGTTACTTATGATGGTGGCTCTAAGGGTAACATTGTCGGTAAAGGAACTTTAAATGTTAAAGGTTTCCCAAGTTTGAAGAATGTGCTGCATATTGAAGGTTTGCATGCTAATTTGATAAGCATAAGTCAATTATGTGATGATAATTTGCAAGTGAAATTTGACAAGAATTCATATTTTGTGTTGAATGAAATTGATGAGTGTGTGATGGTTGGTAATCGATTTGTTGATAATTGTTATCTGATTGGTAACAACACTTACTGTAACATCTTATAACATGATGAAAGTGTACTTTGGCATAAAAAATATGGCCACGTAAATTATAGAAATTTATAAAAATTGGTTAAGTTGGAAGCTGTTAAAGGATTACCTAAGCTCAGTTTCAAAGACCCTCCCATTTGTGGTTCATACAGAGTCTTTAATCTTAGAACCAGAACTGTTCAAGAATCTGTGAATGTGGTATTTGATGATACATCTAATATTGCAGGTAAAAAGATGGAAGATGGCATCTCTGATCTGATTGAAATTGTAGAACCAGTGAACAATGTTGAGCCAAAAGTGATCACATCACCTACAACATCTGAAAGTGAATCAGAAAATGATGAGAATCAGATCTACAGAACTCCCAGGAATTCTCTTAACTGCAGATATAAGAAGGATCACCTCTTCTTCACAGATCATAGGAGAATCCTCAGTTGATGTTCAAACCAGAAGGAAAGGTAAATTCAGAGATGTGGTAAGATCAGTTTGCATGTCCAACATATGCAATCAAGTATGTGCTGAATGTTATTTTTCTTCTGTAGAACCCATAAATGTTTCTGATGCTTTAAAAGATGAATGTTGGATTCAGGCTATGCATGAAGAACTTGAATAATTCACTAGGAATGATGTTTGGAGTCTAGTCCCTATGCCTACAAACACTAATGTCATTGGAACTAAGTGGATTTTCAAGAATAAAACTGATGAATCTGATAATGTAGTAAGAAGCAAAGTTAGATTTGTTGCACAAGGATATACACAGGTTGAAGGGATAGATTTTGATTAAACATTTGCACCTGTAGTTAGAATAGAGTCTATTAGGCTTCTTTTGGCTATTGCATGCTTTGTTGGTATCAAACTGTTTCAAATGGATGTCAAAGCTGCTTTTTTTAATGGAATTTTAAATGAAGAAGCTTTTGTTGAACAAATAAAAGGTTTTGTTGATCCTTTCTATCCTGATCATATGTATAAATTGAAAAAAGCTTTGTATGGTCTAAAGCAAGCTCCTAGAGCATGGTATGGTAGACTAACTGACTTCTTACTTCAATTTGGATTCATTAGAGGTGAGGCTGAAAGAACTCTTTTCATTAAGCATGAATCAAATGGTTTCTTGATTGATCAAATTTATGTTGATGACATTGTATTTGGAGCAACATCTCAAGTCATGATGGACAGCTTTGTAAAAGCCATGACTACCACTTTTGAAATGAGTCTTGTTGGTGACCTAAATTACTTTTTAGGGCTCCAAATTAAGAAAAGTGATAGTGATATTTTCATCTTACAGAGTAAGTATGCTAAAAACTTTGTGAAAAGATTTGGTCTTGAAAATGCTAAGCCTATGAAAACACCTATGGCAACTCCAAAAGCAACCCGTTCCACTTTCAAATCCAAACCTTCTTCCTCACAAAATCCACTCTAAACCCTAGCTGAAATGGCCAATAATGTCACGTCGGATGCTGCACCAGATGTCAATCTGAATGCTGCTATACAACTGACTGTTCCTATTTCTGGAACCCCTCTTCCTCAGAGTATTGTCCTTCCAGCAGGTATACCCGATTCAATTCTTGAATCTCTTCGAACTCAGTTCGCTGGGTCGAACATTACAGTCTCAAGAATTGATAATCCCATCCTTGAACCATCCATTCCCACTGAAGCTCACTCTGAAATTCCCACTGATACTCCTAACCAATCCGCCATTGTTCCTTTTGTGACTCCGTAGAAAGCCTACCCTCAGAGTATGTTGAGACACAGAATCCTGATCAAGCCCCTATCTCTACATCTCCAAATACAACACTTAGTCGTGCTGAAAAGAATCCAGAACTGTCTTCTCCCTCATCATCACCACCAGTTCCAATCAGATCAAAGGTTGCTAAACCATCTACTCCGAAGCGTAAAGCGCCTCCACAGCGTTGGTCGGTCAGACTCTGCAAGGAAGGCACTACACATGATGCAACCACCTTTGAAAAAGGGAAGTCCCCTATCTCTGTCTCTGATTCTGATGAAGCTGCTGCTATGGATGTAGATGCTACAGGTGAAAATCCTATTATTGTTGATCTTTGCAAAGCTTTGAAGAAGAGACAGAGAGGAAAGAAAGATGTGTCTGATATTACAACTCCTGAGGCAACACTAGATGAGTTTGATGAGGAAAATGCTGATCTGAACCAGCTGATTGATGATGTTGCCATAGATGTTGCTGCCTTAGTGCCAACACCAACTATTGCAGATGCAGAACCCTCTGATCCTGACCATGATTCTGTTGGATTGTATACTAAAAGTCTAGCTTTTTGTATGAACAATGTTTTGATAATATTTGAAATGAGAATCATGTGATCAAACGTTTACAAATGAGATTGTTGCAAAAGTTCATTTACTTTATACTGTAGGTAATGTGGTTTGTGGCGTCGCACTGAAGATCATATTATCGACTCCTTATAAAGTATAAACAGATGTTCACAACCGAGATAGACGGGGACTATCTATCGGTATGGTTGTAGTGTGATTTGGCATTAGTCTGTATTGACTATAAAATTGCACTAGTACACTTTGTGTATTGAGCAGGACTGCTGTGAGATCGTTCAGTTTATACTTACTATATAATTGAACTTGATCTCTGTTATTATGGATGTTCGTACTCTTAATCCCTATATAATAACCTCGACATGTAAGCCAATATTTATTTCTTTGATTCATCAATGGGTGAGATTTAAAAGATAAATCAATATGCTCGGTGAGTTGGGAAATGATGTTGTCTCTATGGTGTGATGTTGATTGTAGAAGGAATCCATGTCCTAATGGAATTGGTTGATGATGTCCCCTTGAGGAGCTCATAATGATTATCATGTAAATCCTGCAGGTGGATTTATTCCGGCATGATAATAAGAAGGAGCCCATAAACGTAAATTTAATTAATGGGCATTAAATCTTAAACATGGGGAAATTAACGGGCTTATAATAAGAAGGAGCTCATAAACGTAATTTGGGATTAGGGTGACAATGCAATAATATTTCTTTAGTGGAATGATTTATTATTATTGGACTTAAGCATAAGTTTTAGGCTAAACTTGAATGCTTAAACCCAATGGGAGATCCAAACCCTAATTTCTCCTCCTGGTCCCTGTTGTAGCCTATATAATAGTCAATCTCAGCAATCCGGAAAGATAAGAAACTCACGCCTAAAACCGTGAATAAGAAATAGGGATTGCAGATTGAGTTCGTCTTGTAGATCGTTGCCCACACCAACTCAAGACGTGGCTTAGGAATACAATAGAAGATCGGAAGGTGATTTGTTCTTGCTACTACTGTTCAACCTCCACATCGAACCTTGGTGAAAGGTAATTAATTCTATGTTTATGCTTCTGCTGCGATAGAATTGCATGAAACCCTAACGGTTCACGCTAACCTAAAGATCCAAATGCCAACAATTGATATCAGATCGTAGGTTCTAAGGCTAAACATGACACGTTAGGCTAGGGTTTGAGTGGATTATGTGGTGCTAGGGTTTGATGTGAATTATGTGAATTATTTTTTTTAATAATTGATCGCATGGTGAAAGGGTTTTGAATTCTTGGTGCAATCTGTATGAATCCTTAATCTGTTATTCACATCTGCCCTTCCTTAATTGTTCACCACACACACACTTGACACCGTTAAATGTGGCGACGGCACATGGCAGTGAAAGGGTTGTCGTCGCAGCTGCCTGCTTGAGAACCCATCATGATGGGGTATGGGTGTTGGTGCAGTGGAGTTGTTTACTGGATCATAGCCACGCTGCTTCTTGTGGCATGGCGGGGAGCGTCGGGAACAGACGTAGATAGTGAGTTATTGCGTGCGCTTGATGTATTCGTGACAGGGGTGAAGGTCCGTGATGGTAGAGCCGCGATAGGTGAAAGCTGACAACATCCTGGTGGTTGACGATACTTGCGTTGGGCCTTCTGGTTGAATGGAAGCGCGATGACAGAGGGACAGAACGACGTGCTGCCGAAACTACAATTCACACATCGCTAGGGTTTGGAGAAATCCAGGTTGCGACGGCACGTAGGGAACCAGCTATTCTCGCCGGTGTGTTAATTGATGGAACACCGAGGCTGGGCATGACGCCCGGCGGCATGATGGTGGAGATTTCCCGACGCTATGAAGTCATCTGTCCCGAGCGTGTGTAAGGAATTCCGAGCGAGTCCCAAAGCGGCGTTACGTGTTGCTGACGTTGGAAGGCGAGCGAGTGAAATCTCAATACTTCCTGATGCTTTTCCGGCGATGGTTCATGGCGGGCCTGGCACGGTTTCCAATAGATTCTGGACAAGTTTCGATCGGGACTGGACAAGGTTTGGCGAGTCCATTGCGATTCAGGGCGAGCCTTGAAGAATTTCCGCGCGAGTCTGCAGTCAAGTTCCGATCGGGTCTGCACTTGGTGTCTATTGGGTCAGATGGAGCTGGGGCCTGTACAACAAGTTTCGGAGATTCTCCTTGTCGTGCTGGGTAAGAATGATGATGAGAGGGCGTGGCAGGGGAATGCTGTGAAGAAGGCAATCGCTGGCCGTGCGATTTCATCGGCGATAATGGCGTGGGCATCGCTAGAGCGCATGGTGATGTGCTGGCGCTGGTTGTCATTAACAGAAGCGACAATGAACGAGAGGTGGTGAGTGTTTGGTGGTCGACGCCGGTGCACAGCGTTTTTTCGATGGGTATAAGGCTGGGATCAAGTCAGGACATTGCTTACTGTACTTTCAGGCGATCATGGAGTTTTCCGGCAGGATGCCATGGCGTGGCTGAAGCTGCACCGGATTTGGTAGCGGTTTCTTCGTCGTTTGTTGTCACGAGATACGTGATGACATGGCAAGGCAAGAGTGCCCGGTTCAACAGCAGTTTTTTTCTTCTTGTTGAGGAACTGTGTATTGATGTGTCTTGGGGCCAAGGGTATTCCTACTTGTTGTGCAAGCTTTTCCTTATTTGCTAGGAGAGTTGACCTAGTCAATTCTATATTTGGCAATTTTTATTTATTTCCTTATATATAATTGCTATAATTGTTTTATTTGTAAATTATTATTATATATTTGGATTGCATGTGCTATTTGATTTACTGTCTAATTTGCCGTAATAATAACATGTTTATTTGCATTATTATATCTGTTATATTGTATGTATGCAAAAACTCTCTTGTGAATAACTAAGTGGGAGAGGGATTGGTCATGATCCCGCGGCCTCCATTATTGATTTATTAAGTGATGCAAATAAGCTTATGAGTCGATTTTAGTGCTTCCTCCCCAACGGATGAGTTTTATTTGTGGATCATTGGAATAAATTTCATTAAATAATTATTGTTTGTAATGTGATGCACGTAAGTTTATGAGTCGGTTATAGCGCCTTCCTCCCCAATGAATGAGTTTTATTTGCGGATCACTGATACAAATTAATAATTGATGGTTATAGAAAATTATTTGAGCGCGTGTGGACTTCTCCAACTGTAAGGCACACAAGCTTGAGTAACGTACTTAGTTTCAAATAATGGTATACACTTAGGTGCAATTAATGTATATCCTCCCCAACGGAGTCACTGCTATTAAATTGCATGGCTAAAGGACAACCAACTATTAATCATTGAGTCATAAGGTTAATTATGGCGTATGGAATTTATGCGTAAAACATTCTCTTGCGAATGTTAGGGTTTGTATACGTCCACACTAACGTGGCATGCAAATTCACGGTGCTTGAGATAGGTGAATTTATTTTATATTGTTTATTGAGGGAATCAATATAAAATTTAAATTCGAAGAGTTTGATCGTCATATTTGTTTATTTGATTCTCTGAATTTTTCGAATAGTTTATTTCGCTTATTGTTAACTAAAGGAAAACATATTTACTGGTCCACAATAAATGATTAGAAAAGAATCTTGATTTTAATTCTAACTGCTTAGGAAAATTAAAATGGGTTCTCACTTAGGGTGCCTTCTGATGCCTATTTAAATCTTTACTGAAGAGGTGAGAGGTTCATAGAAATATGATGGTCTCATGTGACTCTTCGAATACTTGAGTAAGTTAGAAAGGCAAGAGGTCATGGTTAACTTGATGAATGAATTGGAAATACTTGGAATAGTAATTGAAGGGGAAACCTTGGTCAATTTATTCTTCGTAATTTGCCTAGATGTTTTGAGCAAGTTTCGCCTGAATTACAAGAGGCTGTATGCGGTGGGAAACTTCTGACAAAACATGTGGCGAAAGAAAGCAAATTATATCAAGAAATGAACAAGGATAGTATCTTACTCACTAGTTTTTGAAGCGTGATTAGTGATGGCGTTAACTGACACGTTATGTGTAAATACCGAATCACTAGCCTGCAACTAAGTGATGATGAGATTATTGAGTACATGAGTAAGCTACAAGAGTAGTGGCTGTTGTAGTGGGAGTTGTTTATTTATCTTAAGATATGAATAAACATTTGATTAAGAGAAATTGACTTTACGTACGTTTTATAGAAATAATATGATTTTGGTTTCTATGCATTTATGGATGGATACTCTATTTTATTTAAGTGACGTGGTCATTATAATGAAGGATGGAGCTATAATCTGTTGTGGTACGTTAGTAACAATTTGTACACTCTTAAATCATGTTTATCCCACGGATGTAACACATAGTAATTAATAATACATCATCTAATATTAGTAAGAGAAAGGAACATTCGGAGATGAACTAAACATACTTTTGGCATCTAAGACTAGATCATTTTACTAAAGTACGATTCGAAAGTTGATAGCCGATGGACCATTAGGTTTGTTGGAAGTGGAAACTATCGAACTTGTGAGTCTTACTTGGAAGTGAAAGTGATCAAATTGCCTATACAAGGAAAAGGGGGATAGAGCCTTGAAAAGATATGTTGGAATTGGTTCATTCTGATTTAAGTAATCCTAAGATTATCCTGTCGAGAGGTAGTTTTGAATATTTGACGATTATTCTAGAAACTAGATATATTTATTTGATGCACTGCAAGCCTGATTAATTCAAGAAGTGCATGGCTGATACAGTGAGACATCATGGAAAATATATCGAGTCACTGTGATCTGATCGCAGTGGCGAGCACCTCTTCAGATAGTTTAGGATTGGTTAATCAGAGAATGAGATTGAATCTCAAGTTGCCTACACCGGTCAAACCCCAGCTGAATGGTATGGTGGATAGAAGGAATATGACTCTTATGGATATGGTTAGATAGATGATGTATTATTTGAAATTGCTAAATTCATTTTAGGGGTAAGCCCTAGAAACAACATGTTGAATTGATGTTTGTTGGATATCCTAGAAAAATGAAGGGTGGTTTATTTAATAGTCCAAAAAGATCAGAAAGTGATTGTTAACACGATCACTAGATTTTGAAGAACGACTATGTAATAAATCACATAGCCATGTATAAAATGTTCTAAAAGCTGTGAGAAAGGAAACACAAGTATTAGTACCAATTGTACAAGAGGAGATACCACAAGGTAAACTGCAACGCTTGTTAAGTCTGATACATAATTGCGTGTAATGCCTTGTCGTAGTGGGAGGGTTGTTCGACAACCCGTAAGATATATGTTTTGGGAGAGTCGTGAGACTTGGTCCCTAGTAAACATGAAATCGGCCCAAGGACACGACAAAGTACTACAAGATCGAAATGCAGAATCTTAGTAAGTTACAATGAATGTTGAAATAAAATCTTTTAATAATAAATCTGGGAGCTTGTAGGACCACTAAATGGTGTGAGAGCCATTGGAAGTGGTCATATGAAATAAAAGAGGATCATATGGTAAGGTGAATACCATGGAAGCAAAGCTTGTTGCGAAAAAGGTATACTCAGAAAGAAATGATTCAATTATGAGAAAACTTGTTCGCTGGTAGCTATGCCTATGTCGATCCGGATTCTTTTATTGCTATTCATATTGATTATGAGAAATAGAAAATAGATGTCAAGATAGCTTTCCTGAATGGAAGTCATGAGGAAAACATCTATGTGAAGCAACTAGAGTAATTCATTGCAAAGAGCTAAGAGCAATTTGATTGTAAGCTTAAAAGTGTCAATCGATGGACTAAAGCAAGCTTCAAGATCATGGAACATCCGTTTTGATTAGGAAATCCAGTAATTTGGATTTAATTAATGCTCGGATGGGTCTTGTGTATTGAAAAGAGTGACAGAAACGTGGTGGTATATCATGTATGTACGTAGATGGTATCTTGCTCATTAGAGACAATGAAAGAGTATTGTCGGGCGTATGGGTATGGTTTAGTAAAGCAGTATGAAATGAAGGACTTAAGAGAAGCAAAGTATATCCTTGCGATCATAGTGATAATGGTCACAAGATAGGATGTTGTGCTTGTCTCAAGCTTCATAAATTGATACAATCCTTGCTCATTTTAGCGTATGATTTTATCTAAGGATTTGTGTCTTAAGACACGAAATAAGATAAAATAGATAAATGCGGTTCCCTATGCTTCGACATAAGGAAGCTTAATCTATAGAATGCTATATACGAGATTGGATATCTGTATTGCCAATGGCATAGTCAGTGGGTATCAAGGTAACCCGGAACAAGAATATTGTATTATGGTAAAACATATTTAAAGTGCCTGAAGAGGACTGAAAATTATACGCAAGCTTACCGGAATAATTCATTACTTCTTGGCGCTTACTTAGATTCAGATTTTCGAATCATAGGGATGACAGTAAATCCACCTCAAGGTTATGTGTTTAATAGAAGTAGATCCATAGTATAAAGGAGTGTCATATAGAAATATATTTCGGACTCCACCATGAAAAAATGATAATATTGTAGCCTTGTGGCAGCTAAAATATCTGTATGGTTCTAGAAACTTCGTAATGGACTTAGATGTAATTTTGAGTTTGTCCAAGGTTATCAAAATTGATTGTGATAATAATGGTGCAGTAGCAAACTTCTAGGAATCACGAGTCCATAAGGAAATTAAACACATTGATAACTAGTACTATCTGATACGAGAAATCGTATAATGAGGGGAACATTGTTGTCACCAAGATTGCATTGGATGATAACTTAGTAATCCTTTTACAAGGACCTTAAGGCGAAAGCATTTAATGGTCAAGTAGCGGGAGTGGTAATCAGATGCATGGAGCAGATATGGCAGCATAGTCTTTTAATATAAGTGTGAGATTGTTGGATTGTATACTAAAAGTCTAACTTTTTATATGAACAATGTTTTGATAATATTTGAAATGAGAATCATGTGATCAAACATTTGCAATTGAGATTGTTGCAAAAGTCCGTTTACTTTATACTGTAGATAATGTGGTGTGTGGCGTTGCAAGGAAGATCATATTATCGGCTCCTTATAAAGTATAAACAGATTTTCACAACCGAGATATACGGGGACTATCTATCGGTATGGTTGTAGTGTGATTTGGCATTAGTCTGTCTTGACTATAAAATTGCACTAGTACACTTTGTGTATTGAGCAGGACCACTGTGAGATTGTTAGGTTTATACTGACTATATAATAGAACTTGATCTCTGTTATTATAGATGTTCGTACTCTTAATCCCTATACAATAACCTCGACATGTAAGCCAATATTTATTTCTTTGATTTATCAATGGGTGAGATTTAAAAGATAAATCAATATGCTCGGTGAGTTGGAAAATGGTGTTGTCTCTATGGTGTGTTGTTGATTGTAGAAGAAATCCGTGTCCTAACCGAATTGGTTGATGATGTCCCCTTGAGGAGCTCATAATGATTATCATGTACACTCTGCATGTGGATTTATTCCGGCATGATAATAAGGTTGAGTGGCACTACTCTCGATAAATATATTAATTATTGGAGTTGTCAGTAACTTAATTAATGTGCATTGAATCTTAAATATGGGGAGATTAACGGGCTCATATTAAGAAGGAACTCATAAACGTAATTTGGGATTAGGGTGGCAGTGCAATAATATTTCTTTAGTGTAATGATTTATTATTATTAGATTTAAGTATAAGTTTTGGGCAAAACTTGGATGCTTAAGCCCAATGGGAGGCCCAAACCCTAATTTCTCCTCCTGGTCCCTGTTGTAGCCTATATAATAGCCAATCTCAGCAATCCGGAAAGATAAGAAACTCACGCTTAAAACCGTGAATAAGAAATAGGGATTGCAGATTGAGTGCGTCTTGTAGATCGTTGCCCACACCAACGTCAAGACGTGGCTTAGGAATAGAAGATCGGAAGGTCCTTTATTCTTGCTGCTGCTGCTCAACCTCCACATCGAACTCTGGTGAAAGGTAATCAATTCTATGTTTATGCTTCCGCTGTGATAGAATTGCATGGAACCCTAACGGTTCACGCTAACTTAAAAATCCAAACGCCAATAGATTCATCTTGAACTTCTAATGATGAAGAGGATGCTGATGTTCAAAATGTTGAGAGTTTTGATGGTGAAGATGAAGCCAAAGATGATGATGGTGATTAGTCCCCTAATGATGTTGATGATGAGTCCCTGATGATGCTGACGATATATCTGATTGTTGGCATTCTATCGTTTGGTTAATGTGAACTGTTAGGGTTCTATGCAATTCTACTGCTGCGGAAGCATATGAGTAGAATCGTATTATCTTTCACCAGGGTTTATATAGAGGATGATCAGCAGCAGCAAACAACCTTCCGATCTACTACTATATTCCCAAGTCCGATCTTGACAACGTGTGGGCGACGATCTTCAAGATCTCCTCATTTTACTTTCTCTCCCCTTTCTCACGTGTTTTATGCGCAGGAGTAGGGTTTCGAATAAGCTGAGGTGACTTATTTATAGGCTATAGCAGGGACCAGGAGGAGAATTGGGCCTCCATTTGGCTTAAGTATCCAAGCTTAGCCCAAAACTTATACTTAAGTCCAATAATAATAATATATTCCACTAAAATATTATTACTGCACTACCGTTCTAACCCCATAATTATATTATGGGTTCCTTCTTATTATGAGCCCGACAGTCTCCCCATGTTTAAGATATAAAATGCCCATTAATTAATTAGGTTACTGACAACTCCATTAATTAATATTTCATCCGAGAGTAGTACCACTCAACCTCATTATCATCCCAGAACAAATCCACCTGCAGGGTTTACATGATAATCCTTATTAGCTCCTCAAGGGGACATCATCAACCTATGTCGAACACGGATTCCTTCTACAATCAATAGCACACCACAGAGACAACATTATTTCCCAACTCACCAAGTTTATTGATTTAATCATATGTAAATCTCACCCATTGATGAATCAAAGAAATACATACTGCCTTACGATTCGAGGTTATTGTATAGGGATTAAGAGCACGAACATCCATAATAACTGAGATCAAGTTCTTCTATATAGACAGTATAAATCGAACAATCTCAAGCGGTCCTGCTCAATACATACAAATTGCACTTATGTGATTCTATCGTCAAGACAAACTAATATCAAATCACACTACAACCATACCGATAGAGAGTCCCCGTCCATCTCAGTTGTGAGCCTCTGTTTATACTTTATAAGGAAACCGATAATATGATCTTCCGCGTGTTGTCGTACAACATATTATCTACAGTATAAAGTAAGTTGACTATTGCATCACGAGACGCAATCATTTGATCAATGATTCTCATATCAAATAAATTGTTATAACATTGTTCATACTAAAGCAAGGCTTTTAATATACAATCCAACAATCTCCCTCTTATACTAAAAGACTATGCTGTCAGAACCACTGCCATACATCTGATTCCCACTCCCACTACATAACCATCAAAAAGCTCACCTTACGGTCCTTGTAAATGGATTTACAAGGTTATCATCCGATGCAATCTAGGCGACAACAACCTTCCCCTCATCATACAATTTCTCGTAACAGTTGGTACTTGCGCTCCGTGTTTTTAATTGCCTTATGGGCTCATTATTCCTTCACGTTTGCAATTGCACCATTATTATCATAATAAATTATGTTAATCTTGGACAAACTCAGAAAATACATCCAAGTCCATCATGAAGTCTCTAGAGTCATACAGATACTTTGGTTGCCTTAGAGGCTCCAATTCATCATCTTTTTACCATGGTAGAATCCAAAATATATTTCTATATGACACTCCTCCACTTTATGACTCTACTTCCAAAATTAAACGCATAACCTTGAGGTGGATTTACTGCCGTCCTATCTGATTTGAAAAATCTTAATCTATGTAACCCACAAGAATCAGTGAATCTTGTTCGGTAATCCCACATATAATTACTAGTCATTTTCAGGTATATAGGTATATGTCTTACCACAATTCAACATTCTTGTTTCGGGTTATGTTGATACCCACTGTTCATGCCATTGGCAATACAGATATCTAATCTCGTGCATAGCAAACCTTAGATTAAGCTTCCTTATTTGCCGAAGCGTAAAGAACCGCCTTCATCTACTTTATCTTCTTCTGTATCATAAGACATATTTCCTTAGATAAAGACATATGTTAAAATTAGTAAGGATTGTATCAATTCATGAAGCTTGAGACAAGAGCAACATCCTATCATGTGATCACCATGATCGCAAGGATATATTTTGCTTTTTTTAAGTCCTTCATTTCATACTGCTTTATGAACCATACTCATACGCCCGACAATACTCTTTCATTGTCTCCAATGATCAAGATACCGTCTATGTATAGTACAAGATATACCACAACATTTCCGTCACTCTTTTCAATACACAAGACACATTCGTGCTTTGATTAAATCCTTATGATTGGATTACCTCATCAAAACAGATGTACTTTGAGTTTAAAGCTTGCTTTAGTCCATGGATGGACAATTTTAAGCTTACACTGGATAAATGCTCTTAGCCCATTGCAATGAATCACTCTGGTTGCTTCACATAGATGTTTTCCTCATGACTTCAAATCACGGGAGCTGTCTTGACTTCTATTTGCTATACCTCATAGTTCAATATAAGCAGCAATAAATTAAAAGAATCTGGATTGACTTAAACTTAGCTACCGGCGGAAAGGTTTTATCATACTCGAACTCCCCTTCTTTCTGAGTGTACCTTTATGCAACAAGCCTTGTTTCAAAGTATCACCTTACCGTCTGATCCTCTTTTATTTTGTAAAACCACCTCCAATGTCTTTCACACCATTACATGGTTCTACAAGCACCCAGACCTAATCTAGAATCCATAGATTCTATTTTAGAAAACATTGCGACTTGCTAAGATTTCGCACTTTAACTTGTAGTGCTTCGTCGTATTCGTGGGTCAATTCCATGTTTACTAGGGACCAAGTCTCTCGACTTTCCCAAACATAAATCTCTCAGGTTGTAGAACAACCCTCCCACTAAAATAAAGAGCTACACGCAATTGTATATTAGACGTATCACGCGTCGCAGTTTCCTTGTGGTATATCTTCTTGTACAATTGGTACTATACTTTGTGTTTTTTCCTCTCACACCTTTTAGAATAACTTGTACATAGGTTTGTGATTTATTGCATAGTCCTTTTCTAAAAACCAAGTGTTTGTGTTAACAATCACCCTTAGATCTTTTGGAGTAAATAAATCACCCTTCATTTTTCCAGGATATACTAAAAACAGACAAACATCCTTACGAAATGCCGTTTCTATAAAATACCCATAAAATGAATTTAGTAATTTCAAATAACTCATCATCTATCTAACCATTTTCATAAGAGTTCTATACCTTTTTTTCGCCACACCAGTCGGCTGGGGTATGCCCGGTGTTGACAACTTGAGATTCAATCCCATCCTCTGATAAACAACTCCTAAACTATCCTAAGAGGTACTCGCCACCATGATTAATCGTAAATGACTTGATATATTTTTGATGACCCTTCACTGCATGTGTCATGCACTTTTGAATTAATCATAGTACTTAGACTTGCGGTGCATTAAAATTATATCTCACCACCTCTCATAGGGATAATCTTAGGACTGCATAAATCAGAATGAAAATTCCAACATATCTATGGTTCTACACCCCTTTGCCTTATAAAGCAATCATGACCTAGTGTAAGATGCCAAAAGGTATGTTTGGTTCATATCCGAAGGTTCCTTTCTCTTATTTAGATTAGAAGACGCGTTATCATTACAATTTGTTGCATCCTTGGGATAAACATGATTTAAGAGTATACAAATTGTTACCAACATACCATAACAAATTATAGCTACATCCTACATCACTATGACCATGTCATTTAAATTAAATGGAGTATCCATCCATAAATGCATAGAAACTGAAATGAAATTCTTTCTATGAAGACGTACATAAAGAAAATTTCTCATAATCAAACGTTTATTCATATCATAAGATAAATAAACAACTCCCACTGCAACAACCACTACTCTCGTAGTATACCCATGTATTTAATAATCTCATTATCACTTAGTTTGCATGCTTTTAGTAATTCTGGTATCTACACACAACGTGTTTGTAGATGCCATCACTAATCATGCTGCAACAACCAGTGAATGAGATACTAACCTTGTTCACATCTTGATGAAAATTGATTTCCTTCGCCAGTTGTTTTGTCAGAAGTTTCCCACCGAATACAGCCTCTTGTAATTCAGGTGGAACTTGCTCAAAATATCTAGGCAAATTATGGAGAATAAAATTGATCTAGGTTTCCCTTTCAATTTCTACTCCAAGTTCGTCCAATTCATTCAACAAGTTATCTATGACCTCCAGCATATAAGCCTTACTCAAGTATCCAAAGAGTTGCATGAGACCATCATATTTCTATGAGCCTCTCACCTCTCCACTAGAGACTCAAATAGGCATTAGAGGGCATTCTTAGTGAGAACACATTCATATTTTCCTAAGCTGTAAAATTCAAAACCAAAATTCTTTTCTAATCATCTAATTTTGGACTAGTAAATATAATTTCTTCTAGTTAACGATAAGTAAGATAAAACCTTTGAACATCCTGAGAATCATAAATAAATACACCGATGAAATCTTCGAATTTATCCATTTATATTGATTCCCTCAAAATAATATAAAAATAAAATTCACCGATATCTCAAGCATCGTGAGTCTGCATGCCACGTTAGTGTGGATGTATACAAACCCGAACATTTACAAGAGAAGGTTTTACCCATTAATTTCATTTGTCAACCTAACTTAATGATAAAATAATTAATAGTCGGTTCTTTTTTAGCCATGAAAATAATAGTAGTGACTCCGTTGGGGAGGATGCTTATTATTTACACCTAATTGTACACTATTATTTGATCCCAAGTACATTGCCCAAGCTTATGTGCCTTACTGTTGGAGAAGTCTACAACCATCAATTATATAAGTTTGTACCAGTGAACCGTATATAAACTTATTCGTTAAGGAGGAAGGCACTATAGCCAACGCGCAAATCCATATGCATCACATTACTAACAATAATTATTTGAAGAAGTTTGTACCAGTGATCCGTGAATAAACTCATCCGTTAGGGAGGAAGGTACTATAACTGACACGCAAGTTTATTCACATTGCTAACAAACCAATAATGGAGGCCGCGGGAATTATTTACGCAAGTTTATTCACATTGCTAACAAACCAAGTTTATTAATCAATTATAAACAGTTATATATCATCGAATTTGATTGTTCGCCACCAAGCATGGATATGGGCAACACAGATAGGGATCGACCTTCCAGG
This sequence comes from Pogostemon cablin, assembly GCA_023678885.1. Lineage (NCBI taxonomy): Eukaryota > Viridiplantae > Streptophyta > Magnoliopsida > Lamiales > Lamiaceae > Pogostemon > Pogostemon cablin. The sequence continues at coordinate 17,255,291 of CM042960.1, forward strand.
TGAGGTCGCAGGGATCAGAAGCCGGTCTTCATGAATTTTTCTCTAGATTCTCTGTCTGGTAACCTGTTCCACCACACGTCACATGAAAGAGACTTCGTGACCATCATACACATCGGCACGACTCGTGCCATGTACTGATCTACTCCACAACCATCCTGCCAGATACCATGCACGACCCGTGCACACCAAGCTTGCTAACGTGCACTACACGTGCGGCTTAGGTGAGCTACCGTGTCTTCCTGCGTGCGTCTGCCAACCGGCCATGCGACACCTTGCCATCACATGGAAGACACCGTGTACCCTACTGAACACGCCATTGTGTGCCACAGTCTACATGCCGAATACCATGCGCCAATCACCCAATGATCGCTCTCCTTCGTTCTTCGCCTAGCGCTCGCTAGCAGTACGCCATCTGCATGATCCGTGCATGCCAACGTGCTCCTATTGATCACAACCATGCACGCCATGCCAGCTACACGGCAGCATCAGGGTGCCAAGCTTCATATCAGCACACCCTCCAACGACACACGGCAGTTCTCCAACACACACGTCAGTCTGCATGTGTGAAAGTTCCTCCTCACCTGGTAGTCAGCACACCAATGTGCGGCCCAACCGTGCGGCCAATCTGCCTTCACACGATGCTCATCTGCAATACCTTCAAGCTCACCCGAAATTGTCCATGTCAGCAACGCCTAGCAAGGTCGTCATCGTGCACCAACCTGCCTATCACCGTGTGCGCTATATGGTCACATCCTCGGTTCCGTGTGTGACTCGTGCACTTCATCATCTTCTTTCACCATGAATTGAATAAACAGGTATGACTAACATCCTAGGTTCCGTGTGTGACTCGTGCACTTCACCGCGTGATTATCACCGATCGGGTTTCGACATACGACGATACAGGGTTCACATTGGGATATTCATGGATTACGCAATAATACCGAAACCCTAATTCTCACTTGATTCTATTTTATAATTAAACCACATATTCCACATAAACCCTAGCCTAACATTTCACGCTTCACCATAAAACTGAAGCTTTAATACCAATTGTTGGCATTCGATCGTTTGGTTAACGTGAACCGTTAGGGTTCCATGCAATTCTACTGCAGCGGAAGCATATGAGTAGAATCGTATTTCCTTTCACCAGGGTTGATGTAGAGGATGATCAGCAGCAGCAAACAACCTTCCGATCTTCTGCTGTATTCCCAAGTCCGATCTTGACGTTGTGTGGGCGATGATCTTCAAGATCTCCTCAATCTGCTTTCTCTTCCCTTTCTCATGTGTTTTACGCGCAGGATTAAGGTTCCAGATAAGTTGAGCTGACTTATTTATAGGCTACAACAGGGACCAAGAGGAAAAATTGGAGTTGGGCCTCCATTGGGCTTAAGTATCCAAGCTTAGCCCAAAACTTATACTTAAGTCCAATAATAATATATTCCACTAAAATATTATTACTGCACTACCATTATAATCCCGTAATTACGTTATGGGCTCCTTCATATTATGAGCCCGACAGTCTTTCCATGTTTAAGATATACAATGCCCATTAATTAATTAAGTTACTGACAACTCTATTAATTAATATCTCATCCGAGAGTAGTACCACTCAACCTAATTATCATGCCGGAATAAATCCACCTGCAGGGTTTACATGATAATTCTTATGAGATCCTTAAGGGGACATCATCAACTTATGTCAGACACGGATTCCTTCTGCAATCAACTGCACACCATAGAGACATCACTATTTCCCAACTCACCGAGTTTATTGATTTAATTACATGTAAATCTCACCCATTGATTAATCAAAGAAATACATACTGCCTTTGGTGTTGAGGTTATTGCAAAGGGATTAAGAGCACGAACATCCATAATAACTGAGATCAAGTTCTCCTATATAGGCAGTATAAATCGAACGATCTCAAGCAGTCCTGCTCAATACACACAAAGTGCACTAATGTGATTCTATAGTCAAGACAAACTAATACCAAATCACACTACAACCATACCGATAGAGAGTCCTCGTCTATCTCGGTTGTGAGCCTCTGTTTATACTTTATAAGGAAATCGATAATATAATCTTCCACGTGTTGTCGCACAATATATTATCTACAGTATAAAGTAAGTGGACTATTGCATCAAAAGACGCAATCATTTGATAATTGATTCTCAATACAAATAAATTGTTATAACATTGTTCATAATAAAGCAATGCTTTTAGTATACAATCCAACACTGATGACTCTGAATATGATGTTGAAAACTTTGGAGTTGGGAACTTCTACTTCACTGATTGAAAAGTCAGATACAAAAAGTATTCCAAGAAGGAAATAATTCAATAAAGAAAGATGAAGGATGCCGTCCACCCTCCACACAACCTCATCAACTTCTTCAGAGAGAGAAGCTTGTTAAAATCACTCAGTTATTCTACCTCATTCTACACCAATTGGGTATGTGAGTTTTATGCACACATCTGTGCTAGTATGATTAAGAGTACAAGTCCCAAATTTCGAAGAATTTTCTTTAGGAGTGAGATTTATGATTTTTCTCCTACAAAGATTAATGAGTGTTTAGGGCATGTGAATACTGAGAGTGATAATGAAATTGATGATATATATAAGATTGTGTCTGTGATAACTAGAGGTTTATTTGTTAGTTGGCCTAAGAAGTTGTTCAGTCCAAGTCTAATTGACTAGTTTACATGCAATCTTGCACAAGCTATGTGTTTAAAATTGGATGCCTTCCTCCAATACCACAAGAGTTACCACTGAGCATGTTGTGTTGATCTATAAGATAGGAAAGAATCTGCCTTTTAACCTTGGTAGAGTGATTTACAAGAATCTGATCAGTTATGGTTGAAATATCTCCAAGGTTAGTAAGTTACCTTATCCTGCTTTGATTTACTGTCTGTTAACTGGTCAAGGTGCTAAGTTTCCTCAAGTGCTCTAGTTCTTGGTATTGCTAAACCACTGCTTGGAGGTAACCGTATAGTTGATCTACCCTATGTGAACCCTGCTCCCACCCCTGCTACTGCTGATACTTAGAATGTTGCTCCTAATACTGCCACACTTTGGTTCGCACTCACACTTCTGCACAAGATGGAGAAGTTATCTCTATTACTCTGAACTGCAAATACATTGAGCGACAAGCTGCTGTCCTGGCATGCCATGTCTCAAACCTTAGACTCCAAGCCAATGCTATAAACAGACAAGAAGACATTCTAGAACAAAGAGCTCAGTTTTGGAGTAAACTGCTATACACACCCACAGGGGGAGATATACCTGCTGCTGCTGCTCAACCTACTACAGTTGAAAGCTCTGGCTCTAGAGGAATTATGATTGAGGACATCACTAATGAACTAGAAGAAGGAAATGTTGCTGGAAATGTTCTTGATGCAGGTGATGTTGCTGGTAATGCTGCAACTTAGGGGGAGTTCACATGGTGAGGGAGAGATCAACAAAGAGATCAAAGTGTTCATGCTTGTTGCTGATGATGATTGAAAGATGTTGCTGCCTCACTAACTTCTCTAACCATTTGATGATGGGATGTTAAACTGATATTTATTTCCTGATGGTGACTGGATACTTTACTTTTTTTTTTCTGTTTAAACTCTGATCTAAGCTCTGGACTTATATGATACTTAAGTGGTTATCTTTAATCACTTTGGTAATTATGCTTTAGAATACTTAGTTATTTTTGTACAACTTTCGAACTAACATCTGATGTATTACTTTGGATATCTTGTTCTGCATTGTTTTCTTGCATCAGGTTATGTGGTTGTGGATAGACGTGATTGGGGAAGATTGTTGATGTGAAGTGTTGAGACCAGTGTCATCACATCTGGAATCACACATGTCCTCCACCAGTTGTTTTATTAACCACTAACGTTGTTTTGTTGTTTCGAATAATGTTGTGTGATGCGCATTTTCTTTTCACGCAAAATTAATCCCCAAGTATTAAGGATATCAATTGCAGCTTAAGCAAGCGACCAAGTGAATATCGAACCCAAAGGACGGCGTATTATCATAATTATTTACTAAATTAATTAAGACGAGTTGGCAATAAAGTTGTGAATTTATTATTAACTACTAAACAATGAATTAAAATAACAAATAAAATAAAGTATCACTCGAAGAATACGAAAGTGGATCAAGTAGGAGAATAGGTAGCTCTAGGATAATCCAGTTTTATGCATTAATCTCCCTTTCGTGTGTTGATTTCCGACTCTGCCTTGTGAAATATGGATGCATCATTAAACCATGCATATCTACTCTATAGACACAAGTAAACATGTGTGTAACACGTGTGAATAACCTCGGAGCAAGAGATATAATTCCACCCCCTTTCTAGATACTATCAGTATCAATTATTTCCCTGGCCAATTGGTACTCTAACCCGATATGATCTCCCTTTATAGCTACTATAAAATTATCCTCTTTATTATACTTAATAACCCGAATTCAATTCAATTAATAAGTATTCATATATGATAGTTCTAATGAAGCTTCGGAGTCCCCTCACTTAGAATCACAACATGGAATTATGCTCAATAGTGAACGCACTCAATCAATAACCAAGATATATATTCAGACACTACATAACAGTTAATGATGCACAAAATAACTGTGAGTATGTATTAAAAAGGCACAATCATATATAAAATAAATCCACAAGTAGTGTTGTACGGAGTTTACACATGAAAGTTCAATTAATTGGTAAAAACCTTCACAACCCTAGTTCCACCAAAAAGGCTCTAGCCCATGATGTTATGAAGAACAATTATGGGTGTTGGATAGATCTTACTGGATGTTCGAAAAATACAAGATAAATTAGGAAACGAATAAAATCCTAGATGTGAGTGTCATCACGTCCTTTTCCGTCTTGAATTCTCCTCTTAGTTCTCCTCTTGATTCTACAGACGAATCTTCAAAGTGATGGAAGGATGTAGGAAAGGATGTGGATGATGGTTTGGGGTGATCCCCCCTTGTGGGGTGTAGTATTGTTGTGGCCTCTCTCCTCTCCAATATATTCTAATCTTCCCCAATTTATGAATAATGATGTGAAATATATATAGGTGTGAGAAAGGAATTAAATAAGGAAATAAATATATATGGGTGAATCATGGAGGATTATGTGATAAGAAGATAAATTAGGTAATTTTCGGAAATTCTCGAAAATTCTCGCTGGCAGCTGCGCGACTTCACTATTTTAAGCATAACTTCCTCGTCCTGTCTCCGATTTTAGTGATTCTTGTGCTCACGTGATCCTCTTTTCCTTGGCTTTCTCTTGTTATAAAGCTCTCACAAAAAGTACAACATTTGAAGATGTAACAAGTCATGGAAAGTGGAACAGTCGTGCTGAGTAAAAACAGCTTGCGCGACGTCACCATTTCGATCATAACATTCTCCTTTGGAATCCGATTGAGGTGTTCTTTATGCCAAAACGACCCTCTCTTCTGTGTCTTTCCAAAAATGTATCACACCACCAGTTTTGATCTCCAAAAAAATACAGAAATTTTGTACAATTTGGACATGCGTTTTTCAGCATTCATTGCATAAGTTGCACCTTTTCTCCAACTTTGCACTTTTGATCCTTTTTCCACCTAAAACACAATAAAACACCTCAAGTGCATCTTTTTCTCACAAATATTGAATATAAGACACTTTTGCTAATATACAACATCAATTCCCATCATAAAGGTGTTAGATTGGACACTATAACACGTTTATTTTCACTCTCATCATTGTGCTTAATGTTGCTTTCAGGGTTGTTGCGGTTGAAGTGCTGAATGTGTTGGATGCAAGACCAAGTCAAACGCAGACCTTGAAGACCCTGGAGCAAATTGAAAAGACCCAAAAGCTCTAGAAGGATCTAGAAGGCGAAAATAACGACCTCTCTTAGTGGGCGGTTATTTGAGCTTGCATGGGTGGTTTCTACATCTCCTACATGTGCCACTCATCATTAGGAGACTGCAGCCATCTATAAATGGAAGCTGCTAGTTACCAAGTCAAGTGATCGAAAATGCAATCCCACTATACAATGTAAAAGATCCTAGATAGGTTTCTGTCATAGTGTTTGTGCTGGTGTTGTAACACTTGGTTCAACATCAGTTGTCTACTGTTATTCCCATACATTTTGTGTGCGCTATTCACAGGCAGTGGAAGCCCACATGTGAATTAGGCTTAGATTCTAACAAGTCTAGGTTCTGCCATTCGGGAACGTGTTTGGATTTTAGAGCTGATTTTGTATTCGAAGATTGGAAGAATTGTTTCCACACCTAAGAGTCTATTTTTGTAATCACATTTTCCAATAGTGATATTTATGCCATGAGGCCGCCACAAACTTGCAAAAGTTTGTGGAAAGATTGAGTAATCTGTGTGTTAAGTCTTCCGCTGATATACAACTTGTTCTATACTTAGTCAAGTTACATTCTAATACATACAATGTTTTTCAAAGTGTTACCACACTTAGGACAACATCGTACTAAAAAACACACTTTGCACCATTGGGCACCCGACAAAAATTGCTCCAACAATGTAGCCGAATATCAAGCTCTTATACTTGATTTAGAGATGGCAGTAGATGTAAAGCAACGACACCTTAGGGTATATGGATATTCGTCGTTGATAACCAACCAGTTGTTTGACTTATATGAGGTTAAGAAACCCGAGCTACTTCTGTATTATAATTATGCTCAAAGGCTTATGAACTGGCTTTGAGATGTAGAAATTGAACATCTACCAAGGAGCAAGAACAAGCAAGCCAATGCTTTGGCAAAGCAAGCATCAACCATAGCAATGCCTGAATCACATTTCCAAGTTTCGATCTACAAAAGTTGGGTGGCACCTCCATTATTCGAAGAGGAAGATTATGAAGAAGTTGAGTATTGCGCCATAGAGGTCTTTTATATTGAGAAAGAAGACAGGTGTCAACCATTTTTTGATTACTTAAAGTATGATAAGCCCCCAATAATCTACACCTAAGGGTTGATGTCTGATGTAGAGCACCGCAATTCTTCTATTACAAATATACACTCTATAGAAAATCGTTTGGTGGTATTCTCTTGAGATGCTTAAGTTATGAAGAAGATCTTCAAGCTATGGAGGAAGCTCATTCTGAATATGTGGCGTTCATCAGTCTGGACCCAAGTTACATTTCAGAATTAAAGGATGGGATACTACTCGACTATGGTGAAAGGTTGTATAGATTATGCACAAAGATGTCAGCCATGTCCATTTCATGCAAATCTTATTCATCAGCCTCCCGAACCGTTGCATCCAACAGTTTTTTCCTGGCCATTTGATGCATGGGGCTTAGATATGGTAGGTCCATTAGCAAAGTCTTCTGGAGGCCATCTTTATATTTTGGTTGCCACCAATTACTTTTCCAAGTGGGTGAAAGTTGTACCCTTAAGAGAAGTAAAGAAAGAAAATGTTGTTGATTTTATCCGCATCAACATCATACACAGATATGGAGTGCCTCTGTACATTATCACTGATAATGGAAGAACATTTAACAACTCTTTGATTGATAAGCTTTGTGAGAAATTTGACTTCAAACAAAGGAAGTCTTTTATGTACAATGCAACAGCTAATGGGCTTGCGGAAGCCTTCAACTAGACGTTGTGTGATTTGTTGAATAAGGTAGTCTCCAAGTCAAAGCAAGCTACTCCGTATTCTTTACTTTATGGGGTTGAAGCTGTGGTTCCCATTGAGAATCAAATCCCATCTTTGAGAATAGCTATACAAGAAGGCTTGACTGAAGAAGAGAACGCACGGCTGCGTCTCGAAGAATTAGAAGAACAACAAAGACTTGAGTGCTATCATGCTCCTTTCTAGAACATTTAACAAGAAGGTGAAGAAATGTTCTTTTCAAGTTGGAGACTAAATCCTTGCAGTGAGAAGGCCTATTGTCATCACTCACCCAGTTGGAAATAAATTTTTGCCCAAGTGGAATGGCTCACATGTTGTGAAAGAAGTATATACAAATGGTGCATATAAGTTGATATCTGAAGATGGAGCAGGAATTGGCCCCATAAATGGAAAATTCCAGAAACGCTACTACGCATAATCTAGTCAAGCCTAAGGAACGCTCCATGATGCACAAGCCTTAATTACATGGTACTGCTAGTCCGCACGAGTATAAACTATGTACGACATCCACCAAAGGTAATTATATGTGGTTAAACTGTTAATTTACCCCACTTAGGTATTTTAAGTGGTTAAAGCATTAAGTACCCTACTTTGTCTAAAGTAGTTAAAGAATAGTCACTCTTGGCCCGCATGAGTTAAACCCTGTACGGCACCCCCCAATTAAAACTAAATCATGTCCCTTTGAACTACGTAATGATCACGTGATCCTCTTCAAAGGGGTACATAAGCAGCTTAGTACTCCACGAAGTTCAGTCATAACTCAGGCTATTCCCATCAAGTCTGTGAGGCAAGCAACAAATTAAAACATGAAGGTGTAAAGAAGCAAAAATGTTGACAAGGAGAAGACAGTGGTTTAACATAAATTTAGGTGAAGAAATCCAAGAGCTTGTTGTGGTTAGAGAAATTTCTCTAAGTTCTTGCTTTGTTGAAGGAAATCTAAACTCTAAGATTTTGTTTTGTTGAAGAAAATCCAAATTCTGAGTTCTTGCTTTGTTGAATGAAATCCAAATTCTGAGTTCATGCTGTCATGAAGAAAATCCAAATTTTCTAGGTACATCTAGAGAGTTGCTAAAAAAAGAAGAAGAAAAAGGAGTTGTATTGTAAACTGTTAAATTAAGAATTGTTGATTGAATTATTATTTAATTCACTCAAAAGCTCTCTTAATTTAGGCTTGTTTTACGGGGTATAAATTTGTTGTGATCATAAGCTAATTAGATCCACCATGTTAGCGATCCAACAAAGCCAACAAGACAAGTTGATGCAATTTAATCCCAAGAAATATTAAAAAAAACTTGGATTCTCATTGGCCAAAATTATTGACATACAAACAATTGATCCGATTTAATTTGAAGCCCAAGATTTTAAAGTGAGCTTTAAAATAATTCATGTGTGGGTTTAATTAATTTAACCTCAAAAGCATGAATTAAATGTAATTCACACCATGGAGGTTAGCGGCCCATGTTCTTTATCTAAGAAGTCAGCCCAAATGTATTCATGACTGTACATGAATTAAAATGGGCTCAAAGTGAACTATGAAGTTGAAATATAAAAATTCATGACCCAAATATGAATTTCAGGCCCAAGTTGATGAGATTCATGGGCTTAAGAGGAATTCAAACTTGACAAACCCAAATCATTCAAAATGCACGTGATTGAAATCAAAATTGGTGGTCAAAATTGAAGGAATCCTCATTCTCTCTCAAGGAAAGTAACATATTTCTCCCAATCTGCCATAAGAAGCGCAAATCCACCGCCAACAGGAGAATGGCATCCATGACTACCGCCGGCAAAGACTTCCAATCCCAATTGTCGATGTCGTGTCACGAACAGTGCTTCTCACATCTGCACCGACAGCCGCGCCGTTATCAATTCTTGTAGGTTTGAAAACAACTGCCGGCGATTGATGCATGTTCCCTTGAAAAGCACGCCACCAACGAACATACACCAGCCCCATTAACTACTGAAGATCGCGTCACCTGCTGAGGAATAAGAGGCCAACAAAAATTGTTGTATCATCAAATCCCAGTGGCCGCTACCAATTTCAATGCCGCCGTCGGAGGTGTGAGCCCAACAAAAAACCACCATGGGTGCTTTATCATTGACCACTCTTCACCTCATGGTGCGGGCCTGATGAGTAGGCACCATGGTGGTTTGCTATCGACTGCTCTCCACCTCGACATCTTCATCTCTACCTTCACCTTGATCCGTTGGAGGTGTGAACCCAACAAACAATTACCATGGGTGGTCTGTCGTCGACCGTTCTCCACCTTACATTGCGATCCCAACAAGCAGCCACCATGGGTAGTTTGCCGTTTACCGCTCTCCACATAGACGTCATTGGTTCAACTTCAGTCTTTGAAAAATTACCGTCAGAGGTGTGAGCCCAACATGCAGCCATCATGGGTGGTCCTTTGTTGACCGCTCTCTACCTCGCGGTGCGAGCCTGATATGAAGCCACCATGAGTGGTCTGGCGTTGACCGCTCTCCACCTAGACATTGTTGGTCCGACTTCGGTCTTTGAAAATTTGTTAGTCATAAATCGTCGTCATCATGAGCTTGAAACCTGATTATCCCAAGAGGACAAGTGTCACTGCTATATGTTTCTTAGAAAAACAATATTGGGTTCTTGATTTGATGCAAAAGTTCAGTGCAAGACTCAAACGTACGAAGCAAGTATATAAAAGAAAAAAGAAGGAGCAAGTAAGGAAAGAAAGAAAGAAGTTATATGCAGAAGAAGAAACAACAGAAATATAGAAGAAGAAAAAAGCAGAGAAAGGAAAGAAAGGCAGTAAAAGAAGATGAAAAAGTTTACCGTGAGGAATCTTTGTGTAATATTGATTCTTGAAACATGTGGTGAATTACTTTGATGAAAAAAAACTCAAGCAGGGAGCGTTAGACGTGAGAGCGAAAGCTACAAAAGGAAAGCATTAATTAGTTGATATCCCACGAATTGTTGTGTGGAAACTAAAGGCATGACTCTTATTATATAATGTTCGAAGTATCTTGAGGATAACTCTTTATGGTTTGTGAAAGATTGCATAAATATTTGAATCTGAGTGAATATTTGAATCTATGTGTATCCAGAGATTTTTCAAGTTATCTCATAGCTGTCAAAAGTTGAGAGAAATTGGGTCAGTTACTATGAGTAATCTGTTTGAAATTATCATGTAAAGGCTTGGGTATATTCAATCTTACGGTAAGTTTGTGAAAGGGCATGATATTTAAGTTCTGTTATTTGCAGTAGAAGGAAATCCTTGTGGCATTATATGATGCGTATATGCACGCTTATGTGGCAATATAGTTGAGCGAATAGTGATTAGACTCAATTTCAGGATTATTCTTTCTAACTTTGAGATTGCATTTTCGATTTTCAGGTTTAATATATTTCCAGTTGCCAAAAATATTGTATCTTTGTGGGGATAGTGAATTTGAAGGAAATATTTTTAAAGGCAAAATTGTTGCAATTTGTCCAATTCAGTAGTAAATCTCAGTGAACAAAATGCAATGGGGCTTTTGTAGACAATTGAATTTTATTGCCTAATAAATAAAAATATAAAAGGAAATATATTAAATATTGATTAAATATTTATTTATTAAGAAATTTAAATAAATTAATTCCTGAAATAAATGAATAAATAATTAATATAATTAAATGAGCTCAAATCCAAGCCAAATGGGCCCAATTTAAGTTAAATCAGCTCAATTCAAGTTAAGTGGGCCTGATCCAAGTTACACAAGCCCAAAATATATATCAAGTGGGCATGATCCAAGTCAACTAAGCTCAGATTAAATCCAGCAAACCTCATTAAATTAAATAGGCCAAACTTTTGTCCAGCAAACCTATTTAAATTAAATAAGCCCATATCCAGTCTAGCAGACTTAGTTAAATGGGAAAAGCCCAAGATATCTTTTCAAAGAGAAAAAATCTTACAAGTGGTTATTTCCTCTACCTATAAATAAGAGACTTCAGTTCTCATTCGAATCATTCTGAGAATCCTGAAGACGTGAAGAATTCCGAAGATCAAGTTCAAGATCCCAAGTTGAAAATCAAGTTCAAGATCCCAAATCAAGTTGAAGATCAAGTTCAAGATTCCAAGTTCAAGATCAAGTCCAAGATTCCAAGTTCAAGATCAAGTTCAAGATCTTCAAGTCAAGTTCAAGTTATATTCAAGTCAAGAACAATCTCCGATCAGAAGCCAAGGTGCTAAACTTTTCCGATCTGGTGTTCTTCATATCAAATTCATCTAGCAGTCTCCGTGAAGTCAATGTTCTACCAAATTGGGCGGCGCACTTCACAAAAAAATCTTCAAGTCAACGTTTAATCTGAACAAAGGCTCGATGCCTCCATGACATACTGTTATTAAGAAAATAGTATAAAAGAAAATATTCATATATATGTATATAAGTTTATAAAAAATTGTTTGCAGCTTAGTAAATTATTCTATTAATAAACTTGTTTCCCTTTTTAAAATATGAATGAAATATCTAAATTTCTAAAAAGTTAAAATAACTTCTATGACTTACTTAGGAAAGAAAATGATTTCTCCACTTACCATAAGTATAAATAGGGGACTCAATTGTGTAATTTAACACCGCCAAATAGCAAATGAATTTATTTAAGTTAAAAAAAGATTATATATGTGATAAATAAATATATAAATAAATTGATTAAATGATAAGCATACACCATGACAACAATTTTAAGAAGAATCAAATTAACATTTAAAATTCGAAAAACATACTGAATTGTCATGTAAAATACCTAAAAGTTCAAGATAAAATATCCATAAAAGTCTACGGGGTTAGGTCCATTATTAAGGATTTAAAAAATAAAAATATCATATGTTTTTAGAAAATAATCGAAACCTTTACCTATCAGACTTTAAAGAAACGTATAACTTTTATTAAAGATAAGCATTTAGTTTATTTATTTAATTAAATATATTATACCATATAACTTAATGAAATAATAATTATACATAGAATAATCGACAATTAAACCAAAGTTAAACAAAACTTCTAGCCCTGTTGTCTCAACCAGCAACGATTCTCATAAAATATCCAAATCTTAAACACGACAGTCAGGAAGATATTCTAAATATTATCTCTCAAATGCTCTTGAATAAAATATTTTGGCTTATTTCATATACAAATAATAAAATAATAAGCAATTGAACTCCATCGATCATACCTCGTCTTGCTCCTCAACATGTGAAAATGATTTTATTGAAAGGGGTGAGTAAAAAATGACTCAGTGGGAAAATTAATTTCGTCTACCATAATATGCACACATATTCACATAAACGTAATCATAAACCATGAAATATTCTGTGACTGTAATGATCGATCATGGAACTCTGCGGGCGTTACCCGAGGACTAATTAAGAATCTCAACACCTGAAAGTGTCCTGGTTCATATAAATGTGATAGCACTACAAGAGTACCCTATGACTGTGGGATTGGAAAATAATTCAGTAATTTTAAACATGTAAGCACATACAGTAGACAAAAAGGTTTTAGAGTTCCCCACCTTAAATTTGCAGAAAAATGAGATTGAAGGGATGCACGCTCGAACCTGAACACACACAACGAAAGTGTAGATTTTTGTGATCAGCAAAAAGGGAAAGATTTTATTTAGTGAGTTTGAATAATAAAGTTTAAAAACTAAAACGTGATGTGTGCATATGTAGAGAGTTTAAACTATTCTGCCTTCTCGTTCTCTGCTAGGTACGTGCAGGATGTGAGTGCACGAGAAAGCCTCCGATAAGTTATAATGAGGTTGTTGAGAAAATCGTGGTGGACGTTTGAAAAAGAAAAAAGATGAGGGATAATATAATAAGAATTTAAAATTTAAATGGAAAATATGAAAATAATTTATGATAACAATTAATAAAAATGAAAACATTCGTAATTTATAATTTATTAACGTATAAATAATGAATTAACAAAAATGTAAATTTTTAGGTTATCACACGAACAAGCCTTATCTGAAGATCTGGCTCAAAAAGTTGAAAAAGTCAAGAAGTTAACTCGAGAGACGAATAAGATGATAAATAAAAGTTGTTTACTCAAATTCTCAAGTTTAATCCATCTTGGATTATCTTTGTAATTTCTTTTGTGTTTATAATTTAATAAATACAAAATTTGTTGTAACACCCATTACCGTCACGATTTTGACGATATGATTGTGCCGTGAACGCAGCTGTATCCATGTTTGTACCATAATCAACTGCCTTCGTGAACAAATCATGAGACTCCGCTATAGAAAGAAGGGATCGAAAATGTTGGCAAAGGATCTATATTAATTTAGGTGGAGGAGAAGCCATGAAACTCCAAGCACACCCACATAAGAACCAGTGGGATTCATTAGTTTCATCAACTGGGCGACCCATGGACGCTAGCTGATCACATAAATTTTTCAAAGCAGCTCCATATTCAGGGACTGAACGATTACCTTTCTTGATAAATTGTAATTCATCCTTAATTTTTAATTCTCGGGCTTTGGATGAATGGTTGAATGTAATAGAAAGAGTGTCCCAGATTTCACGAGAGGAAGAACATCCAACACCGATAGTGAACGCTTCTTCACTCAGAGTGAAAGAGAGAAATACACGTACTATCTGATCGTGCGTGAACTATTTCATAAATTTAGGATTTCTGGTGGATGAACCCTCTAAAGTAGTTTGTCTTGGGTGGAGGGAGAAGAGAACCATCAACATGACCCAAAAAATATTGGGAGAACAGCAGTGGTTGCACTTGACTATGCCAAAGCAAATAATTATTGGAAATGAGTTTAACTGTTACCATATGACACATAGCTTGTAGAGTGAGGGAGGAGTCAAATGGGAAAGAAGCACTGGTCGTTGTCATCCTGACAGAAAGTGGCGGGAGGAAGAAAATAGAATATGGTGGAAAGCAGGAGCAGAATAGGGTAGGGTGTTAGGACTAATTTCTGACTGATGTCATGTAAGAATTTAATATCTTCTCAATTGAGGGATATGATTATATTACGTCATTATGTATATGGTATTTACCATTACAAAATAAGAAAATAAATAAATAAATAAATAAATAAATACAAAAAGATACACACAATATTTACTAAAATATTAGAGATCTTCAAGATCATGATATGTAATATCTCCAATACGTACACTATTGTTTTACACTATCTTTTCAAAATGATGGAAACATTGACAGTGGAGACAAGGTGTAATTTCGATAGTTTTGCTAGGATTCCTGAAACTTTTAGAACAAATTGAAAAGATACAATTTTTGGGAATATTAAATGCAAGAGTGATCCATAACTAATTAGAATTAATTAACAGATGATAAGCTAATGAAAATCTAGTGAGAGAAAACTTTTAGAAAGAAAGTGCGCAATGAAGCATCATTGCTATCACTTAAAATTGAAAGACTTATTCTTTAATAAATTATATTTAAAGTGAGGGGTATTTATATAATTTAATATTTAATCTGGAGCAATTATCCAAAAAAATATAACTAATATTACGGAAGGTGCAAGATATGGTATGTAAAGAACAACAATGATTTTTGTACAGGCTGGGATATTATATTGGGTCCCTAATAGAAATCGTGAGTGCTACCAAATAACATCATAATTGGATAATAACAATAACACCTATCAAACATGCCATTAAAGTAAATATGGTCTTAATGCAACATACCAAATTGAAAAGTAGTGTAAATAATTAAATGAGTATAATTTAGGTAGGGAGTTACCACCAAATTGAATTGGTGGAACATATGTTCCCAACCCTTCCTCATTTTTCAGCCAATATTCAAACGCAAGTTACAATGCCAGCATTAGAATGACTTTACTAATGCCAGGGTACAAATATACAATAAACCATAAGGATAAAATTACAATTATACCATAAACCTTAAATTCTAAAGTAAAATGTATCCTTAACCAAGTGGATTAAATTACGATTGCATCATAAATCCTAAGGGTTAATTATACCCTAAATCACAAAGATAAAATTACAATTATATCATAAACCCTATGAATAAATTATGGGAATCTAACAAAAATAGCCATTTTTAACAAGCCAACTAACAATGCCATCAAACAAACAACTCCTTAATATTTATAGCCAAATTATGATGAACTGACAAAACTATCCTTAGTTTAGGATTCCTTCACCAGCTATCCCAAGCTTCAACCGGTGACTATGTATTAATTCCTACGCCCCGCAGCAACCTCAACTCACTCAAGTTTTTCAGCTGCTCACATCGGCAACTTTAGTGGTGGGAATTTGGCTGTCATCCTTCCCAAATCGAATAACCATCAAGCGACGCCATGGCAATACATTGTTGTAGAGACCGGCACTGCACCTGGTTGCAAAGTCAGATGCGTGTCCGTAGCTCTATTTCACAGGGCCAGTTTCATCGTGTAAGAATATATTTCATAGGGTTATACTGAAGAAGTCGGATTGTGTTGAGTTTGTTGATGCTGGTAAATTGGGGGGAGTACAATTCAATATGTGGAGATTTAATAAGTTTGAAATGTAGTAAAAGCATTATATGATAGTTATGCGGGAGATGGGTAATGAAGAAAGATAATCAATTCACTAATTTGCTCCCACATCCTAATGTCCTGGGATGTTAATTCAAGTGTTACACACCATTTGGTAAATAATGAAATTGTTAGGGATGTAGGTCATGAACAAAGCTAATTAATTTCATAGATCTGTTGTAGATTCATAATGAAATCGATGTTATTTCCTGTGTGAATCCATGAATTTGCTAAATATTGGAACTAATATGGTTGTGCAATAAAACAAGGACAAAAACTGATAAGGTATTTGTTGTTCTTTAGATTTGAGTCAAATAAGGTACAAACCATATATGATGTTTGATGTTGAACTTTGTGTTGTGTTGTGTATTGATTATGCAAGAAACAGTTGTTTATCTAAATGTATTATAAGCAGATTGACGTCATTGTAATGCTTTGGATTGTGGGGTGCAAGACTTGATAGGTGGGATGAAGACGCCATCACCAATCAGTCTGTCGAGATCCGTTGAGGGGAGTAATATATGTGGAAAAACAAGTAGGATAGTAATTGTTACAATAGGGTGATATGATATGTGGGGCGATCGATGTATAACTGATCCATCCATATTGATTACTCCATGGTAATAATGCATAAATTGGATTCATGTTTGGGTAAAATAAAATTTAAGGATTCGATGTGGTACGGAATGGTGGGAATACATCCTCGGTGGATCGTTATGTGTTACTAGTAATATATTTACAAGAATAGAGAAAGTTATAACACCTTTTGTATACATTGTATTGAGTATCTTTGTGAATGTTTGGAATTGAGTTTATGTAATTGAAGTCTTCTGCTAATGCAAACTGTAATTGCAGATCGAGATGCAACACATTGTCGTACACGTGAATGGTAAATGGGATGGATCTCAGTATGTCGGAGGTATTGTTTTCGGCTTGCGGATGTCTCGGTGCATGCCCACACTGGCGGTGTTGAGGGAGATGCTCTATGATATGCTGAAAACTAAAGAGAAGTACGTGACGTATGACATATTTTAGCTCGGTAAGCTGCACGGGATGACCATGCTCATACCAATTTTATATGATCAAGACGTAGAGGAAATATTGAATGCTGACAAGGTGCCAAGATATATACACTAACTGAATCGTTAGCAAGTAGCTCAAAAACCGCACACGAGCTTACCGAGCTCAGAGTAATATTTGAACTCCCTAGAAATGAAAACAAGGGACATGCGAGTAGGAAGGACAGGGTATATAAAATTCTTCCGCCATCGTGGAACTCATTGGAGCCACACCACACTGACCCCTTTGGAGGATTCAGCCAAGGATGATCCCCTATTATGGGATACGGGTGATGCGGAGTCTACATCTTCTATATCATCTAGAAATAGCGAGAATTCAGAAGATTCAGACATGCCAACTGAGGAAGCAGAGGGTGTGCCTGGTAGCTGTCAAGGTGAAGAATGTGGACAAACATGGACCATGCCTTGCAAGGCAAATATCTCGGACCTGCTGGAACTAGATGACACACAGCTTGGCGGTGGGTTGGAGCTGTCCCAACACACCATATACACAAGTAGGGAAGAAATGGTGCATGAGCTGAGCATGTATCATATGTTTAAAGGTGTTGGGTTCTGAGTTAGTCGAGCATCCACGGGGAGATACGAGCTAATATGTAAGGGCGATCCAAAGTGTACATTCTTTTTCTTAGCTCGTAGGAGCTTTGAACTTTGGAGGTGTACCACTTTCCACCCACACACTTTCTTAGAAAATCCCTATAGGACAAACCCAAATCTTGCTATTCAAGAGTCATAGCGAAGTTATACTATGAAAAGCAAAGGTATGCGTGGCAATAACTCCGAGTAGTATTAGGAAAGAGGTGCACAAGAAATTTGGGCTAGATGTTCAGTATGCACATGCGATCAGAGTACACAAGATGGTCTAGAATTATATATTTGGCATCGCAGATGAGTGTTTTGGACATCTACCTTTGTACCTTTACATGTTTAAAAAGGCGAATAATGAATCGGTTACTGATCTAGTGATGCATGGCGATGGCAGGTTCAAGTTTTGCTTTGTTTCGTTGTCCGCTTCAATAGCAGGATTCAAGAATTTTGCTTGGCTAATTTTGGTAGTGGATGGGGCGCATTTAAAGGGTGATTACAAGGGGGTCATATTTACACCCGTTATTTAGGATCTAAACAAACAACAGTTTCCCGTAGCACATGGTGTTGGAGACACCAAGAATACGGAGCTGTGGAGGATGATTTTGTTGAAGATTCGCGACGCAGTGGGTTGCCCATTGGGGATGCTAATTGTATCAGACCAACATCCTGCCATTTGTAGTGTTGTGGCATCCGCTTATCGGGATGCAGCCCATGACCTTTGTCAATATCACCTGGCCAAAAAGCTCGTTCCATTTGGTGTTGATGTTGTGAACATATTCGAGAGAGCCGCTGATACATACAAGGACGCAGAGTTTCTAAGGTTTGATTTAAATTCTGCTGAATTCATTCAATTTTATAGTCTTATTGATGTGTGATGATGTAACAATGAATAATTAATTATAGATAATGTAGAGTCACTGATGTGATGTAAGGTTGTAGGTTGGTAGCCATATATGTGTTATTTGTGTGGTTGGGTTAACTATATGCTGGAGTGTATTTATATAATGGATGTATTTCAAATAGGTTCATGGATGCATTAGGAAGATATCTATCGGGAAATAGGATAATGTCGATCCTTACGAATACCAGGGCTAAACGTTGGTCATGGCTAAGATGTCCAGTATGGAGGTTTGAGTTCATGTCATGGAATGCAGCAGATTCATGGAATAACGTGATCAAATGGTATAGACATTTCCAGTCATTTACTTACTCGATTAAATCAGGCAACATATCAAAGAGTGGTATTTAAAGCATCCTGCAGAGGCTGATAAGTTCAATGATGATTTATGCAGAAGGGTCTCTATTGGACAGGCTCGTTTGGATTGAGACGCGGATCGTCTTGTGTTGGAGAACTTGGGTGAAATGAATTTGAAGGTATTTCTCGGTACTGCGGGTTCTTTTATTAACCTGCAGAAGGCCACTTGTGATTGTAGCTACTCCAACATTAACTCATACCTTGTGTTCATGCGCTTGCCCCAATCACAAGTGTAAATTTCAGCTTTTTCTAATGTTTGCTATTATATGTGGATGATCACTGATACGTTTTATAACACTTATAATATGTATTATTGAGAACTTGTAGGGAAATGGGTTATGATGTTAAAACCTTTGTTGGGTTGTTTTACCAATGACAAGGTAAAACTGATATGGGAAGGACTCGTATACCCCATCCCAGATCCCAAAGAATGGGTCATCCTAGAATATGTTAAGTTGACAGTATGCAGAGCCCCACTCTCCCCGAAACAATCCGGGAGACCAAAGTGGAGCAAGATTAAGGGAATTTTAAAGGATGCTGGATGGGAAAGTGGAGGAAACAAATGCGCAATTTGAAGAGGATTGAACCATAACCGAGCCACATGCGCCAGTAGCAGGCCACTTGTGGCATCCAATCATCCTCAATCAGCTGGGAAATCGGTGGCATCGAAAGGGCCGACGTCAGTGGAAGAGCCTTTGACAAAATTGGGAAAGAAAAAATGCATTATCTACAGAAAGCTAGGACACATAAAATTGCATTGTCCTAGTTCATACTTGGAGCAATCGTGTATGGATCCCACCTTGCAGTGGAATCAATATTTATTTACCAAGAGTTGAATTTGTTGTGCAACTATTAGAATATTCCTTTGTTCATTATTGTTTAACTGTGAAATACTTGTAAGACCTCTACGTCTAATTATGTTGGTGTACTGAATATGTTATAATGCTCAGTACTTTATGTGAAAACCTACGTTAATGTCACTGAGAAATATAGGCTTGTACTAGATGTTAATCACAACCCCCCTTTTTTTCTAGGCATAATTTCTTTAATTTTTTTAGTCGGTGAGTGGATCGGTGAGATGATCGGTGTGTCACGGATCACCTTGTTATCATCTATCTAGGGTGAGGAATGCACTACGGGGGTTCATGTTGGGGTATACAAGCTCATACCCTTGTGTTCGGTTCGATAGGGTCGTCCTTGAATTGCAAGTGAATTGATAGTCGGGGTGTTGATCGGTGGGGCAATCGGTGTGTCACCGATCACCTCGTTATCATCCCTCGAGGATGGAAAATACACTATGGGGGTTCATATTAGGGTATACAAGCGCATACCCTTGTGTTCGGTTTGATAGGGTGATTCTAGAATTGCAAGTTAATTGATAATCGACGGGTAGATCGGTGAGATGATCGGCACAGGGCGATCGAGGTGTCACCGATCACCTCTTTATCATCCCTTAAGGATGGAAAATATACTACGGGGGTCCATATTTGGGTATACAAGCTCATACCCTTGTGTTTGGTTTGATAGGGTGGTCCTAGAGTTGCAAGTGAATTGATAGTCGGCGGGTTGATCGGTGAGATGATCAGTAGACTAATCGGGGTGTCGCCAATCCTTATTATCATCTCTCAAGGATGGGGAATACACTATGGGGGTCCATATTGGGGTATACAAGCTCATACCCTTGTGTTCGATTCGATAGGTTGGTCCTAGAGTTGTAAGTGAATTGATAGTCAGCGGGTTGATCGGTGGATGATCGATGGGAAGATCGGTGTATCGCTGATCACCTCGTTATCATCTCTTGAGGATGTGGAATATACTACGGGGGTCAATATTGGGGTATACAAGCTCATACCCCTGTGTTCGGTTCGATAGGATCGTCCTAGAGTTGCAAGTGAATTGATAGTCGGCTGGTTGATTAATGAGATGATCGATGGGGCGATCGGTGTATTACCGATCACCTTGTTATCATCTCTAGAGAATGGAAAATACACTACGGGGGTCCATATTTGGGTATACAAGCTCATACCATTTTGTTCGATCCGATAGGGTGGTCCTAGAGTTGCAAGTGAATTGATAGTCGGCGGGTTGATCGATGAGATGATCGGTGTGTCGCCGATTACCTTGTTATCATCTATCGAGGGTAGGAATACACTATGGGGGTCCGTATTGGGGTATACAAGCTCATACCATTGTGTTCGATTTGATAGGGTCGTCATAGAGTTGCAAGTGAATTGATAGCCGGCGGGTTGATTGGTGAGATGATTGGTCGGGCGATCGGTGTATAGCTGATCACCTCGTTATCAACTCTCGAGGGTGGAGAATACACTATGGGGGTCTATATTGGGGTATACAAGCTCATACCCTTTTGTTCGGTTCGATAGGATCGTCAAAGAGTTGCAAGTGAATTGATAATCGGCAGGTTGACTGGCGAGATGATCGGTGAGTTGATTGGTGTTTCGCCGATCACCTCATTATCATCTCTCAAGGATGGGGAATACACTATAGGGGTCCATATTGGGGTATACAAGCTCATACCCTTGTGTTCGGTTTGGTCGTCCTAGAGTTGCAAGTGAATTGATAGTCGGTGGGTAGATCGGTGAGATGATCGGTGGGGCGATAAGTGTGTCGCCGATCACCTTGTTATCATCTCTCGAGGATGGGGAATACACTACGGGGGTCCATATTGGGGTATACAAGTTCATATCATTGTGTTCGATCCGATAGGGTGGTCCTAGAGTTGCAATTGAATTGATAGTTGGCGGGTTGATCGGTGAGATGATTGTTGGGACCAAGTTTGAAAAGAGATGTAATTGTCGATTAGTAAGCACCTTAAATATAAAAATTTTTTGCTCACACAAAATAAATAAACGAGAGAAAAAGCCCCAAACAGGCACTATTGTTTAATGTCGGAGAGTCACGACGGTACCAACTCAATGTAAGGTATCTTCAAAGATGACACAAGCATCATCCGGCGACCTATAGTGCTTCAATCGATGCTAATTCACTACTATGATGTCTCCTTCTTTTTCCATGATTTCAAAACTCCCCCTACGCTGTCTTTATGGATAATGAATGGTCCCGCCCACTTCGATTTCAGTTTTAATGCAAAAAACTTCAAACGAGAGTTTAAAAGTAATACCTTATCTTCTCGCTTGAACTCTTTATAAGTGATCTTCGAGTCATGCCAATTCTTCATTCGCTCCTTAAAGATCACCTAGTTCTTAAAAGCTTGACTTCTAAACTCATCTAATTGATTGATATGCGTCAACCTTAAGTCCTTAACCTCCTTTATGGATAAGTTCAAACTTCTAACAGCCCAAAAAGACTTATGTTGAATCTCTACGGGCAAGTGGCACGCCTTCCCATAGATAATTTGATAAGGTGACATGTCTAGCATAGCCTTATATACGGTTCGGAACCCCCATAAGACATCGTCGAGCTTCATAGACCAATCTTTCCTATTTGTCCCAACCACCTTCTCCAGGATTTGCTTCACTTGCCAGTTAGAAACTTCTACTTGCCCATTTGCTTGAGGATGATATGGTGTAACAACCTTATGCTTAACACCATAGTTCTTGAGAACTCTTTCAATCAGCTTTTTGACGAAGTGCGAACCTCCATCACTTACAAGTGCTCTTGGAACTCCATAGCGGGCAAAGATATTTTTATTTATGAATGACAAGACCGTCTTTGAATCATTCATACGAGTTGGAATTGCCTCCACCCACTTAGAAAACATAATCAACAGCAAAAAGGATGTATAGGAATCCATTAGATGGGGGAAACGGCACCATAAAATCAATTCCCATACATCGAAGATCTCTACAACAATACTTGGCTGAAGTGGCATCTCATCCCTTTTACTTATATTTCCTATCCTTTGACATCTATCACATGTCGCCACATAGGATCCACAATATTTGAACAAGATAGGCTAATATAAAGCGGATTGTAGATCTTAGCTGCAGTCTTCTGAGCTTCGAAATGCTCTCTGTTGGGTTGTGCATGGCAAAAATTAAGAACACTCTCCATCTCTATCTCGGGCACACACCTACAGACGATAGAATCCGTATAAATTTTTTAGATAAACAGATAATACCATATAAAGGTCTCAACATCTCTCTTGAATTTCGCAAGTTGATAACTATTGAGATCCTTAGGAGTTTCACCTACGACAATATAATTGACATAATCAGCATACCATGGATCCATTCCTTGAGCAGCCACTACACAAGCTTTTTTCGCTCCTTCAACAAACACCGCCATAATCTTCTCATCTGGGAACATCTCTTCAATGTATTCAAAAGAGTCATCACAATGTTTTCTTGTTTCTAACCTTGATAGGTGATCCGCCAAAATATTCTCCATTCCTTTTTGTCTCGAATCTCCATATCAAACAATTGTAGAAGAAGGATCCATCGAATAATCCTGGGCTTCACTCCCTTCTTCTTCATTAATTACCGGATCGCAGAATGATCCATGTACGAAATAGTCTTCATGCCAACCAAATACTGTCGAAACTTGTTGAATGCATACACAACCGCTAAAAATTCCTTTTCAGTGATAATGTAGTTCTTTTGTGCTGCATCAAAAGTTTTACTCGCATAGTAGATGGCGCAAAACTTCTTTTCTTTCAGCTGCTCGAGCACCACTCCAAGTGCTAAATCACTTGTATCATACATAAGTATAAACGGCTAAGTCTAATCTGGTGTGATCAAGATAGGTACAGTAATAAGTGCCTCTTTCAAAACCTGAAAAGCTGTTAAACATTCTTCATTAAAAACAAAAGGAACATTCTTTTCAAGTGAGTGATATAAGGGCTTGGAGTATTTTAAGAAGTCTTTGATAAATCTTCGATAGAATTCGGCGTGTCCAAGGAAGGACCGTACTCCCTTCTCATTAGTAGGTGGTGGAAGCTTCTCAATCGCCACCACCTTTGCTCTATCTACCTATAATCCCTTGGCCGAAATATGGTGTCCAAGAACAATCCCATCTCTCACCATGAAGTGGCACTTCTCCCAATTCAAGAAAAGATGAGTTTCTTGACATCTCTTCAAAACAATAGATAGGTTAGACAAACAAATATCAGAAGAGGAACCAAACAAAGAAAAATCATCCATAAACACCTCCATGATCTTATCTATCAACCCATCAAATATGCCCATCATGCAATGCTGAAATGTACCAGGTGGATTAAACAATCCAAAAGGCATTTACCTAAAAGCAAAGGTTCCATACGGGCAAGTAAAAGTCGTCTTTTCTTGATCCTCAAGGGCAATCATGATTTGATTGTAACCCGAGTACCCGTCCAAGAAACAATTAAACTCATACCCTGCTAGATAGTCAAGCATTTAATCCATGAAAGGATGGGGAAAATGGTATTTGCATGTATTTTCATTCAGTTTTCTGTAATCAGTACACACGCCATCCCGTAGGAATCCTAGTGGCTAAAGTCTCGCCATCATCGGCTTTCACAATAGTCATGCCCCCTTTTTATCTATAACATGCAATGGACTCACATGGGGACTATAGCTAATGGGATATATAATTCCAGCATCTAACCACGTTAAGATATGCTTCCTAATCACTTCTGGAATCGCGGGGTTAACCCTCCGCTGATTCTGAATACATCCCTTAGCTTCATCTAGCAACCTTATTTTATGTATGCAATACGATGGACTAATACCTTTCAAATCATCAAGAGACGAACCAATCACAGATTTATACTTCCTAAACACATCTAACAACTCTTTGAGTTAATCATCAGTCAAAGAAGAAGATACAATTACCGGATAAGTTCCATTGTCGCCTAGATATGCGTACTTTAAGTGTTACGGTAGTGGTTTCAACTTCTCCTTCTATTCTTCCTTCGGTGTGCTTTCTCTATCCAATGGAAGGTATTGCCTAGTCCGCTTAACTTCTTCAAGCTTGGTTTTTTTAGATTCATACCTGTCATCACCCAAAGCCAGTAAATTTTTAAGAAATTCAATACATACCTCATTAGAGAGCTCAACTAGCTCCGTGGTGGGAAAGTAAGAGACTTCGCCAAGCATGTCTCTAAGGGATCTTTCGATAGGATCAAGGACATATCTTCCTTTATGATCTCATCCACCACATTAATGATGTGACATTGCAGCTCCATTGGCATCTTCATTGTCCTATCAGGGTTGAATAGAACCTCTTCTTTATCCATTCTCAATTTAAGCTCCCCCTTTTGGAAATCAATCATAGCTCCAGTTGTGGCAAGGAATGACCTTCCTAAAATAAGGGGGACATTATCCTTGTCATCTTCCATCTCTATCACAAGAAAATCCACAGGAAAGACAAGTTTTTCTACTGTTACAAGTACATCTTCAATCACACCCTTCGCAAAAGTCATGGACCTATCCGCCAACTGTAGAGCCATCGTTGTGGGAGAAAGCTCCCCCAAACTTAGCTTCTTAAATATAGATAAGGGCATCAAGTTGATGCTTGCACCAAGATCACACAAAGCTTTTCGTGTCGGCCCTTTCCAATCTCACATACAATAATGAAGCTTCCCGAATCCTTCAACTTTTGTGGCAACTTCCTCTGAATGATCGAGGTGTAGTTATCTGATAGATTCACTGTCTCTACTCTATTCAAGCTTCTCTTCTTCAATATGATATCTTTCAAAAATTAGGCACAGTATGACATCTCCATGCTTGCTTCGGAGAAAGGAATGTTCAAGCCTATCTTGTTCATTATATCTTGAAATTTCTTGAACTTTTCTTCTAATCCCTTTTTCACTATCCTCAAAGGAAATGGAGGAGGTATCTTTGCCTTTGGAATGCCCCATTCATCATGTTCAACCTCCTTCACTTTGTCCTTCTTGGCTTTCAATCTCTTGGCTCCTTCCCACTTCTTCTCTTCTATAAGCTTGGTATTCTGCTCTTATGATGACTCTGGAGTGTTCTAAATAATAGGTGTAGCGTTCAGTATCAAAATGGGAGGTGCGTGAAGCTGTTCAACCATAGTTTGACTAGAGTGTTTTGGTTGAACAACATGAGTGTGGTCGAACTGAAACTCTGAAGTCAGGTTCAGTTTATCCAAGGCTGGTTCGACCATAGTTCGACCAGAATAATCTAGTCGAACAGGATGAGTCTGATCGAATGAAGAATCTATAAATTGAATTCGATCCTTCTTCTCATAGGTGCATGTTCGACCATGTTTTGACCAGAGTGATCTGGTCGAACGGTAGTGCCTTGGCCGAACGGCAGAATAGAAAATAGAGCATCATAACTGTGTTTTTCAAAAACTGTTCGACCTCAGTTCGACCATCAGTTCTGGTCGAATTGGGTAGTATTAGTCGAATAGTGTTTCCTGCCTTCTTTATTTTCGCTAACAGGCTTCATCGGACCTTCATACTGCATCCCGGACCTCAATGTGATGGCATTACAAGACTTAGGGTTCATAATACTTTGAGATGTAAGCTTTCCTTTCTCTATTGTTTGTGTCAATTTCTTTACGCTCCCAGCCATCTGACCCATCAACAATGTTAGTTCCTTAATCTACTTTGACAATTCCTCATGATTTGAATCAATTTTTCCTTCGAAATGATCCATCATTGCATCATTTCTAGCCACATATCAGTTCACCGTATCCTCTAAACCAGGTTTTGCTTCTTCTGTCTTTGCACCAGGATTAATACCCATAGGAGGTTGCATTGCTCCGTTTGGATTGCTCCATGAAAACTCTGGCCTCCTTATTTGTTGATAGTTACCCGAGGGACCACGATTACTGTAGTTCCCTTGGTAATTCCTGTTTCCTTCATTATTTGGATACCTCGTTCCTTGAATACTTTGTCCCATGGCATAGTTTGCTTCTTCTAATTCTTCTTGGATCGGTCTCTCTTTACCGTCATCTTACTGCATCATCATTGGTACTTTCTATGATAAATCAGTAATCTGCTTTTGTTGGGATTCAAGTAGCTTGTTGATGTTTCCTAAGTTCTAGACAATCTCATCTTCTCTACTAGACTTTACCATCTTTTGTTCAACCGATGATACTTTTCCGAGAACATAGGTCCCTTTCACTCTATCAGTTGTCCAATCTCTTGATTTCATCGAAGTATCCTCAAAGACCTTTTCGGCCTCAATGGATGACTTTGTAAGAAATGCTCCATTCGAAGAAGCATCAAATAACACTCACGAATCAAAATCCAATCCATTGTAGAAAATACTGATGTACTGAGCTTTTGACAATCCATGTTGTGGACACCTTCTAAGCATGTCCTTAAATCTATCCCATGCTTCATGAAATTTCTCATTACCACTGATAGCAAATTGATTGATTTCTTGATTCATCTTAAACACCTTGGAAGGTGGCATGTATCTCTCTAAGAACATCAATTTCAATTGCTCCCAGGTAGTGCATTCAGCAGAATTAAGAGTATTGTACCAATCTGTCACCCTTTCAGTAAGCAAGAACTTAAACAGTAAGATCTTCCTTGCATCTTCATGAGTTCCTGCATCTTTTTATGTACTTGCATAACCAAGGAACTTATTAAAATGTTGTAGAGTATCCTCGAAAGTTCCCCCTGAAAAGGAGTTCCTTTCTATCATGCTGATAAGGGCGGGATGAAGATCAAAATCAGCATTTGCTCCACGCGCTCCGAACAGCCCCACGTTGTCCCTTCCATTGTTCTTAAAAACTTCACGGATGGGAACCTTGTCCGGATTTGGCCTCTCTAAACCGGCCATATTAACTGCTTCTACTTTCGAGTTATCTCCGGTTGCAGCTTCAACCGTTTCCAAGTTCGGCACTTCAACTTCAACTCCTAAATTAAGAGCTTCGGTTGCATCCACATTTTTTCTCTTCTTCTTCTTCTTTTTCTTCCTCAATGATGCTCCAATTTCAAGAATTATAAGGCACCAATTCTTCTGCCCTTGATCTAGTGTACATACACCTAAGAAAAATAAGCGTTAGAATCTAAAGACAAGTATGGTATAGTTTCAAATAAAATAGCAACAATAAATTGGATAAACACAACCATCCCTGACAACGGCGTCAGAAACTTGATGGGCATTTCTCAACACACAATTTTAATCCCCAAGTATGAAGGATGTGATTGTAGCTTAGATAACCGACCAAGTTATATTATCGAACCCAAAGGACAGTTGGTTATCAATTTATTATTATCTAATCTAAGAGAAACTATTGTTAGCAATTTAAGTAGAGAATAGTTTTAAACTAATAAATGAATAAAAAAATAGAAAATAAATAAAGACAATAGAGAATAAACGAGAGTTGTCAAGTGAGAAGATAGGTAGCTCTTTAGACCATCTTGTTTCACTAATTAACCCACATTAGTGACTCTGCCTTGTGGAATATGGATGCATCACTAAGCCATGCAAATCTACTCTATATACACAAGCAGATAAGTGTGTAACACGTGTGAATTACCTCGGAGCAAGAGATATAATTACACCCCCTTTCTAGGTACTATCAGTATCAATTATTTCCCATGCACTAATTACTCTAACCCGATATGATCTCCCTTTATAGGTACTATATAATTATCCCCTTTATCCTACTTACTAACCTGAGTTCAATTTAGTTAATAAGTATTCATATAATATAGTTAATGAAGCTTCAGAGTCCCCTCACTTAGAATCATAAAATATAATCCTGCTCAACAGTGAACGCACTCAATCAATAACAAAGATATGTATTCAGACTCTACATAACAGTTAATGATGCAAAATACAACTCTGAGTATGAATTAATAAAACATAGTCTTATATAAAATAAACCCACAAGTAGTATTGTACGGAGTATACACACAAAAGTTCAATTAACTAGATAAAAACCTTCATAACCCTAGAACTACAAAAGTGGTTCTAGCCCATGACGCTTCGATGAACATTCATGGTGTTTGGATAGATCTTACCCATACTCTTGAAAATTACAAGAAAGATTAAGTTGCGAAGTAAACCCTAAAGGCAGGCGTCGTCGCTTCTCACTCCAGCTTGAATCTTCACATGGTTCTCACTTGATTAGTTGCACAAATCTCTCTCTATAGCTCCTGCAGATTGATTTAGGGTTTGAATATGGTGTAGGATGGATGTGAAATCTGACTCTCTTTTTGGTGTGATCGACACCCTTTTTATACTTGCAACTTCTCCTCATGGACTTTTCTGGGCTTTTTCGTAGAAAACATGCACATGCACGCACTAGAGGTGAAATCCAGACATTTTGGAAATGATTGTGTCGCTGTTCAAGCAGACCTTGCATAGTCGAACAAGACCTCTTGGTCGAACTGAGGTCGAACAGCATGTCTGTAAACTGTACTTCGCCTCTACTTCCCGTTCAACTTGACTCTTTCTGGTCGAATGACCTTCACTGGTCGAATGACCTCTTTGTAAGTTGATACACCTCTCATTCATCTTCATTACCCTTATTCGACTTAGCTGATGCTGGTCGAACAGCCTCTCCAGGTCGAACAACACCATGAAAATCGTGTTTTCTAATTCTGAGCACTTAAGACCTGTTTTCCTGTACAAATATGCTCAAATAGCCTCAGTAGCATCTGATTCGTGGATTTTCCATAAACAACATGATTCGTCTTGATAATAGATCAAATCATACTCAATTTACACATAAATCGGAGCTTAAAACACGTGAATTATCACTCTCATCATGGGGCTATCGGTGTGTCGCCGATCACCTTGTTATCATCTCTCGAGGGTGGGGAATGCACTACGGGGGTCATTATTGGGTTATTCAAGCTCATACCCTTGGGTTCGATCCGATAGGGTGGTCATAGAGTTGCAAGTGAATTGATAGTCGGCAGATTGATCAGTATGTCGCCGATCACATCGTTATCATCTCTTGAGGATGGCGAATACACTAGGGGTCCATATTGGGGTATTCAAGCTCATACACTGGGGTTCGGTTCGAGGGTGGTATTCCACTCGGGGGACCCTATTTGGGTATACAAGGCCATCTCCGGTGGATGTACCAAATCACCTAATTTTTTTCTAATTTGGTACATTATTGCTCCAATAGTTTTATGTTTTGTGTATATATTTATGTTTATTACAGATATTATATATAATTCATATACTCCCTCCATCCGGTTCTAAGGTGTCCGTTTACTTTTTGCACGTGGATTAAGGAGTATTATTATTATATTTTAAGTAGGTAGTTATATTAGAAGGAAGTGGTGAGCCATATTGGGTACTTTTTAACTAAATAGAGGAATTTGATACCTTTGAACCGGACACCAAAAATAGTAAAATAGACACCTTAGAAGTTGATGGAGGGAGTATAATAAATTGTGTGTCATTAATGATAATTTAAAAAATTAATACTTGCACAATTAAAATTACGTATTTCATTAAAAAAGATTACATTGGACTTTAAAAAATAAAATTTTACACATTAAATTTAACACATAAATATACATCAAATAGTTTATACAAAACAGATATATATTATGTAAGTAATAATTTAAAATTAGAGGGATAAATAAGTAATAATTTAAAATTAGAGGGATAAATAATTCATTTAGAATATTATAATTATATAGATCTAAAAAATTAATATTTTTATATAATATTCTTTAGAATATTATATTTTGTACCAAATTTTTTGTAAGACCATTGGAGGAGGCGTGTACCAAGATCAACCAATTTTTTTTAAATTTTTTAACTTTCCTTTTTAAATATGATCGGTTATATGATCAGTGTGTCGTTTGGACTGTCAAAAATCAAAGACCAAATTTTTTTAATTCGTTTTTTTAAATATGGTTAATCTACCTGTTGTAGTTTGACATTCTTATTGCGGTTGACTCGACTGATTTTTTGTTCAGGATTGGAAAGTGGTTGCACATGCGTGAGTAGTAGATGAGCATTTATGGAAACTCACCAAATATGGTGCCATGTGTCGAACATCAGCGAACGGACACCTCATCTTAAAGTGAATCCTCCACTTTTCCCCCGAGAGGTCGCAGCCCAATGATGAATAACTGAAATCTAATCTCCATGGTGGAATTGGTTCCAAAATTACTAAGACATTGCGATGGTACAGTGGCTCCGCATCGCATTCTGTTGTATTGTTTTATATATTCTTCTAACTCAACCATCCTCATCCTAAAAAAATCCTCATTTTAAACTTCCCTTCTAAACCATGAAACGCATTCCACAACAAGAGACTTTTTTTGTACAATGAACTATAGGATGCTGAGATGGATGCATGTTTTATTAGTGCAATAATCCACCAGCGAAACCTAGGCTAGTGCAGGAAAAGGGGACCAAAACCTAGGGCACTCTCTGTAGCTGTGGAAGTGGTCAACCTTTCCATGATCAAGCAACTCAGTTGGGAAGACATCTATGATCGTCGTGACAGCCCCCAACGCAGGTATGAAGTCTTCACACTGGTTCTTAAATGGATGTGGGCGAGAGGAATCTATAATCGTGATCAAAGGACTAATGCAGATCGACTACTATGGAGGTCTATTATTCAGGTTTGGGGAAGGGATTATCTAAATAATTTATGTTTTATGGGTAGTTGTTTAAGGAAATAAACCATCGCTGTTCTCTCATACCTATTTACACACTATTATTCAATTTGCAAGAAGACTCATTTGTCTGTGCGTATATGCACGAAGATGAACCCGAGTATGAAAGGCTCTGTTTAATTTTTGGTGGTGCTGATAATAATGCCGGTGGATACAGAGTCGAGATGCTCCATTGTTGGGTTGTCACTGGAGGTTCTTCGTGATGACATATGAGCATAGGATGAGTCATCACGTCATATGTTGATTATATTGTCATATGTTGATGTTGGACATTGTTTTGGTGTATCTTTTTATGGTGTATCTGTGTGAATGTTTCTCTTCCATACATAATATATAAGCTTGTATTTTCTTAGTTTCAATATATGGATGTTTTAAGGGGATGTTTCTAAAAAGTAATGGGGTGGTAAGTCCCTAGAATGTATGGATAAGTGTTGTAAATGATGAGCAGGGATAAAGTTAAGCGTATGTCAAGTAGAAATTGGAGAAGAATAAACACATTAATGGATGCATGGTTTCGATTATCTATTACTTCCATTAACATTATACACATTTTTTCCTTGATTAAAGGGTTAATCCATACCCGCTAATCAACAAAAGTTTAACTAGATGGCCAATAGGAAAGATTAATTACATGGCCATTGTAGAGTCAGCATCATTCCTATGCTTCAGCATCAGTGATTCCCTTCTAAAATATTTACTAGCACCGTACATAATATTTGGCAGGCTGAAATTATGAGGAGTTTGAAAATAGCTCCACCCATCACAGACTTCATGCATCCCACCGATAAAGCACTACACATACTTGGAGATGTAGTCAGACCACTCTGCGAGGTTTGTTGTGGGGTAACCATCATCATCCTTCTTGTTGAGTAAAGCATCTAGCCGATCAATCCCATGTTAGAACTTAGCTGCGCCAAATTAGTAGTCGAAGAGAATCCACAACGGCTCTGGCTCTACCTTGTGTTGGATTATATACTAAAAGTCTAGCTTTTTGTATAAATAATGTTATAACAATTAATTTGAAATGAGAATCATATGATAAATTGATTGCGTCTTATAATTTATTTATATGCACGATGCAATAGTCCACTTACTTTATACTGTAGATAATATGTTGTGCGACAACACGCGGAAGATCATATTATCGGTTTCCTTATAAAGTATAAACAGATGCTCACAACTGAGATAGATGGGGACTCTCTATTGGGATGGTTGTAGTGTGGTTTGATATTAGCTTGTCTTGGCTATAGAATCACATTAGTGCACTTGTGTGTATTGAGCAGGACCGTTTGAGATCGTTCGACTTATACTGACTTATAAGAGAACTTGATCTCAGTTATTATGAAAGTTTGTGCTCTTAATCCCTATACAATAACCTCGACACGTAGGGCAGTATGTATTTCTTTGATTCATCAATGAGTGAGATTTACATGTAATTAAATCAACAAACTCGGTGAGTTGGGATGTAATGTTGTTTCTATGGTATTTTGTTGATTGTAGAAGGAATCCGTGTCTGTCATAGGTTGATGATGTCCCTTGAGGAGCTCATAAGGATTATCATGTAAACCCTGCAGGTGGAATTTATTCCGGCATGATAATGAGGTTGAGTGGTACTACTCTTGGATGAGATATTAATTAATTGTGTTGTCAGTAACTTAAATTAATTAATGGACATTATATATCTTAAACATGGGGAGACTAACGGACTCATAATAAGAAGGAGCCCAAAACGTAATTTTGGGATTGAAAAGGCAGTGCAGTAATAATATTTTAGTGGAATATATTAGTAATGTGAATAAACTTGCGCGTCAGCATTAGAGCCTTCCTCCCCATCGGATGAGTTTATTCATAGATTGCTAGAACAGACTTCATTAAATAATTATGTTTGTAATGTGATGCATATGAACTTGCACGTTGGCATAGACCTTCCTCCCTATCGGATGAGATTATATGCGGTTCACTGGTACAAACTTATAATTGATGACTGTAGGAAGTTATCCAAGCGCGTGTGTATTTCTCCATCTGTAAGGCACATAAGCTTGCGCAATGGACTTGGGGTCAAATAATGGCGTACACTTAGATGCAAATAATAAGTATCCTCCCCATCTGAGTCACTGTTTTTATTTGCATGGCTAAAGAGGAACCGACTATTAATTATTTTGTCATAAAGTTAGGTTGACAAATGAAATTAATGGGTAAAACCTTCTCTTGTAAATATTCGGGCTTGTAAACGTCCACACTATCGTGGCTTGCAAACTCACGGTACTTGAGATGTCGGTGGATTTATATTTTATATTGTTTTGAGGGAATCAATATAAATGGATAAATTCAAAGATTTGATCGGTGTATTTTTTATGATTCTCTGAATTTCAAATAGTTTTATTTAACTTATTGTTTACTAAAAGAAACATATTTACTGGTCCAAATTAGATGATTAGAAAAGAATCTTGGTTTGAATTTTACTGCTTAGGAAAATATAAGTGGTTTCTCACTAAGGATATCCCATGATGCCTATTAAAGTCTCTAGTGGAGAGGTGAGAAGTTCATAGAAATATGATGGTCTCATGCAACTCTTCGGATATTTGAGTAAGTTAAAAGGCGGTAGGTCATGATTGAATTTGATGAATGAATTGGAAATACATGGAATAGAAGTTGAAGGGGAAACCTAAGTCAATTTTATTCTTCATTGTTTGCCTAAATATTTTGAGCAAGTTCCACCTGAATTACAAAGAGACTGTATATGGTGGGGAACTTCTGACAAAACATATGGCAAAGAAAATCCAATTTCATCAAGATGTGAACAAGGTTAGTATCTTATTCACTAGTTGTTGAAGCATGATTAGCGTTAGCATTTACTGACATGTTGTGTGTAGATACCAGAATCACTAAAAGCCTGCAACTAAGTGATGATGAAATAATAATATACATGGGTAAAACTACGAGAGTAGTGGTTGTTGCAGTGGGAGTTGTTTATTTATCTTACGATATGAATAAACCTTTGATTATGAGAAATTGTCTTTACGTACGTTTTCATAGAAAGAATTTTATTTCAGTTTCTATTCATTTATGGATGGATACTCCATTTCATTTAAATGACATGGTCATGATAATGAAGGATGGAGCTATAATCTGTTAAGGTACGTTAGTGACAATTTGTAAACTTTTAAATTACGTTTATACCACGGATGCAACAAATAGTAATTAATAATACGTCTTTTAATCCTAATAAGAGAATGACTCTTATGCAAATAATTAGATAGATGATGAATTATTTGGAATTACTA
Organism: Pogostemon cablin; assembly: GCA_023678885.1. Classification (NCBI taxonomy): domain Eukaryota; kingdom Viridiplantae; phylum Streptophyta; class Magnoliopsida; order Lamiales; family Lamiaceae; genus Pogostemon; species Pogostemon cablin. Next base: position 17,290,229 of record CM042960.1, read on the forward strand.
AATTTATTTTATGGGTATACCCTAGAAATAGCATGTCATGTAACGTTTGTCTGTTTGTGGGATATTTTAGAAAAATGAAAGGTGATGATTTATTTAATCCAAAAGATCAAAGGGTGATTGTTAACACAAACACTAGTTTTTTTGGAAAAGGACTATGTATTAAATCATAAACCCATGTATAAATTGTTTTAAAGGAAGTGAGAGGGAAAACACAAAGTATTAGTACTAAGTGTATAAGAGGATATACCACAAGTTAAACTGCAACGCGTGTCACGTCTGATACACAATTGTGTGTAGTGCCTTGTCATAGTGGGAGGGTTGTTCGACAACTTGTAAGATATATATTTTGGGAGAGTCGTGAGACTTAGTCCCTAGTAAACATGGATTGAACCCACAGATACGACGAAGCACTACAAGATCGAAATGCGATATCTTATCTAGTGCGATGATGTTGAAATAGAATTGATGAATTCTAAATTAAATCTGGGAGCTTGTAAGACCACTAAATGGTGTAAAAGCCATTGGACGTGGTCATACAAAATAAAAGAGGATCATATGGTAAGGTGAAAACCTTGGAAGCAAAGCTTGTTGCGAAAAAGGTATACTCAGAAAGAAAGGGTTCGATTATGAGATAACCTGTTCGCCGGTAGCTATGCCTAAGTCGATCCGGACTCTTTTACCTGTTGTTACTTATATGGAATCTGAGGGATAGCAAATAGATGTCAAGACAGCTTTCCTGAATGGAAGTCTTGAGGAAAACATCTATGTTAAGCAACCAGAGGGATTCATTGCAAAGAGCTAAGAGCATTTTGATATTAAGCTTAAAAGTGTCCATCAATGGACTAAATCAAGCTTCAAAATTATAGAACATCCGTTTTGATGAAGAAATCCAGTGATATGGATTTTATCAATGTTCGGATATGTCTTGTGTATTGAAAAGAGTGACGGAAATGTGGTGGTATTTTTTATACTATACGTAGATGATATATTGCTCATTGGAGACAATGAAAGAGTATTGTCGGGCGTATGGGTATGGTTAATAAAGTAGTATGAAATGAAGGACTTAAGAAGAGTAAAAATATCATTTTGATCACGGTAATACGGATCACAAAAAAGGATGTTAGGCTTAGCTCAAGTTTAGCAAAAAGATACGATCCTTACTCATTTAGTATGTGAATTTATCTAAGTGAATGTGTCTTGAGACACAAAAAGAGATAAAGGTGATGAAAGCGGGCGGTTCCTTATGCTTCGGCGAATAAGGAAGCTTAATCTAAGGAATGCTATGCATGAGAATGGATAATTGTATTGTCAATTGCATAGACAGTGAGTATCAAGGTAACTCGAAATAAGAATGTTGAACTGTGGTAAGACATATATTTATGTACCTGAAAAGGACAAGAAATTATATGTAGGCTTACCGGATAGATTCGCTGCTTCTTATGAGTTACGTAGATTTGGATTTTTCTAATCAGATAGGGATGGCAGTAAATCCACCTCAAGGTTATGTGTTTAATTTTAAGAAGTAGAGCCATAATATGGAGGAGTGTTATATAGAAATATATTTTGAACTCCGGATTCCATCATGGAAAGATGATAAATTGGAGCCTATAAGGCAGCCAAATTATCTATATGACTCTAGAAACTTCATGATGGACTTTGAAGTATTTCTAAGTTTCCCCAAGATTATCACAATTTAAATTAATGATATTGGTGCAGTTGCAAACTTGAAGGAATCACGAGTCCATAAGGCAATTAAACACATGGAGCGCGAGTACCACCTGTTACGAGAAATTGTATGATGAGGGGAAGGTTGTTGTCGCCTAGATTGCATCGGATAATAACCTAGTAAATCCATTTACAAGGACCTTAAAGTGAAAGCTTTTGATGGTCGTGTATTAGGAGTGGGAATCAGATGTATGGCGGAAGACATGACAGCATAGTCTTTTAGTATAAGTGGGAGATTGTTGGATTATATACTAAAAGTCTAGCTTTTTGTATAAACAATGTTATAACAATTAATTTGAAATGAGAATCATATGATCAAATGATTGCGTCCTATAATTTATTTATATGCACGATGCAATAGTCCACTTACTTTATACTGTAGATAATATGTTGTGCGATAACACGCGGAAGATCATATTATCGGTTTTCTTATAAAGTATAAACAGATGCTCACAACTGAGATAGACGGGGACTCTCTATTGGGATGGTTGTAGTGTGGTTTGATATTAGCTTGTCTTGGCTATAGAATCACATTAGTGCACTTGTGTGTATTGAGCAGGACCGCTTGAGATCGTTCGACTTATACTGACTTATAGGAGAACTTGATCTCAATTATTATGGAAGTTCGTGCTCTTAATCCCTATACAATAACCTCGACACGTAGGGCAGTATGCATTTCTTTGATTCATCAATGAGTGAGATTTACATGTAATTAAAATAACAAACTCGATGAGTTGGGAAGCAATGTTGTCTCTATGGTGTGCTGTTGATTGTAGAAGGAATCTGTGTCCGTCATAGGTTGATGATGTCCCCTTGAGGAGCTCATAAGGATTATCATGTAAACATTGCAGGTGGAATTTATTCTGGCATGATAATGAGGTTGAGTGGTACTACTCTTGGATGAGATATTAATTAATTGAGTTGTCAGTAACTTAAATTAATTAATTGACATTGTATATCTTAAACATGGGGAGACTAACGGGCTCATAATAAGAAGGAGCCCAAAACGTAATTTTGGGATTGGAAAGGCAGTGCAGTAATAATATTTTAGTGGAATATATTATTATTATTGGACTTAAGTATAAGTTTTGGGCTAAGCTTGGATACTTAAGCCCAATGGAGGTCCAACCCAATTTCTCCTCCTGGTCCCTGCTGTAGCCCATGTATATAAGTCACCTCAGCTTATCTGGAACCCTAATCTATTTTATTATTCACGTGTGATGAGGGTTGAGAGCAGATTGAGGAGGTCTCGTAGATCGTCGCCCACACGACGTCGAGATCAGACTTGGGACATACGGCAGAAGATCAGAAGGTAGTTTGCTGCTACTGTCCGCCAGCTTGCGAAATTTATATAAAATCGTACAGTGCCCAGAATTCGATGATCAATATACTGACGGAAAGCTGTTGAAGAGAGGATCGTCTGAGCACAAAGATCATTCAATTTTGACATCAGACGAGGAAGTTATGGCCATTCTCGTGGGACTGCACAGTCTGCCAGCGAGAATCCTTCATCTTCTACATACCCTGGTGAACGGTAATCGTTTCTATAATTTATTGCTTCCGCTGATATTAGAAATGCATGGATCCCTAACGGGTCACGTTAATCAAACGATCCAAGTGCCAACACCTTGTACTTACGTGCCTTAGGGTGTTTCTGCAGTTCCAGTTAGTAGTTAGAATAATAAATACAGGGACGACATGAGTTTATCATCGAATCAGCTCTAAATTTAAAAACCTGGATGATTCAACTCTAAGTAGCTTCATCCACTGTGATCCGGTGCTGCAACATGTCCACATCGGTCACCTCGGTGACGACTACATCGTCAATGTCATCTCCATTCCACTTCCCAGCTTCAAAGAACTCAGTAAGACATACTGCAATGGCCTTCTCCTCAACGGCTGTCCAACCATGTTTGCTGAACATGGCATCAACCCATTTGTTAGATGATGAAGCCATGTACTCTAAGTTCATATATCCTAGTGAGTTGGTGGATAAAGATGTACAAAAAGAAAGAAAGTTGGGATGTTTTTTCGGATATGTCACCTAAAAATTTGGAGTGAGTATGCATGAATTAATTACACAAATAGTGGGTGGTTGGGGTTGGAGTTATGTTGGTGATTTGGTAGGTGGGGGTGGTTAAGATAGGCATATATCCTATGTCATTTAATATCATATACCCTGATAACAATATACAAAGATATACTCACCGTGTCCCACTTCAAGGTATACATTTTCCATTTTGTGTTGTCTCAATTTAAGTTTCAACTTTCCTTTAATGTCATGTTGGGCCCACACAATTGTCCCACACTTAGATATTTTGGGGATGAATACGGTAACAAAGAAAAAGAAAATCTTAAATAAATAAGGAGAATTTATCAAGAAGAAGAAGCAACTAAATACTAATAGTGGCTTTTTATGAATGTGTGTTTTTGTTATCTACCCTAATAACAGTAATTAAAATAGGTTTTCCCTTCATGTTTTTAGGTTTTTTTTTTCTCTGAACTTTATTTTTTAATGTTTTTTTAATTTTTGCTTGTTGACTGATGAGAGTGTAAATTCACATATTTTGAGCTCTGATTCTTAGATAATGATGTATGATTTGATCTTAAGTCAAGATAAATCGAGATATATAGTGGAAAGTCACGAATCAGGTGCGTATGAGGCCGGTTGAGCAGATTTTGAAGGAAAATAGGACAAAAGTGCTCAGAACTGGAAGAGGAGGAATTTAGCACCTGGTTCGACGAAAAGGGAGGCAGTTTGACCATCAATTCGGGTCGAACCAGACATCGAAAGTCAGTAGAAGAGCGGTTCGACCATGATGATGTGGTTCGACCAAGTGTTATGGTCGAACAGTAACACTTGGTCGAACCGAAAGCCTAAAGAGAAGCAGTTGTGGTTCGACCAGTGATTCGAGTTGAACCAGACTTCTGCCATCGTGTTACAGGCTGGTTTGACAAGGCTATGATTGGTTCGACTAAGGGCCTTGGTCGAACTGATGTGCGGGAAGCATCTGGGTTTGAATTTTTACACCTTCAGTACGTGTTTTCGCTAAAAAAACCCATCCAAGGTCCATAAGGAGAGCCCACAAGTATAAAAGGTAGACCCTACACAAGGGAAAAGGGCCATTTATCACCTTCATTCTACACAACATCAAAAACCCGACACCATCCTACGTAGCTGTGGAGAGAGATTCATCTCACAAATCAAGTGAGAACCAAGTGAAGATTCAAGATAGAGAGAGGCGCGATGGCGCCCGCATCTAGGGTTTACTTCGTTTCTTAATTTACCTTGTAATTTACAAGACTATGGGTAAGATCTATCCAACCACCATGATTATTCTTCGATCAATCATGGGCTAGAACCGCTTCGGTAGTTCTAAGGTTTATGAAGGTTTTATGAGTTAATTGAACTTTCATGTGTATACTCCGTACAACACTACTTGTGGTATATTTTATGTAAGATTATGTTTTTTTAATTCATACTCAGAGTTGTTTTGTACGTCATTAATTGTTATGTAGAGTTTGAATACATATCTTGATTATTGACTGAGTGTGTTCACTGCTGAGTAGGATTACATGTTATGATTCAAAGTGAGAGGACTCTGAAGTCTCATTAGAACTATCTTATATAAATACTTGTTAATTTGTATCTTATTCGGTTAATAAGTAGGACAAAGAGAATAACTTCATAGTACCTATAAAGGGAGATCATATCAAGTTAGAGTACTTAGTACATGGGAAATAATTGATACAGATAGTACCTTGAAAGGGGGGTGAATTATATATCTTGCTCCAAGGATAATCACACGTGTCACATGCTTATTTACTTGTGTCTATAGAGTAGATTTGCATGGTTTAGTGATGCATCCATATTCCATAAGGCAGAGTCGGACATTGATACACAGAAGAGAAGTTAATGAGTAAAACTGGATTGCCAAAAGGACTACCTAATTTCTCACTTATTCACTTTCGTTTTATCTCTACTGCTTGTTTATTTTAATTGTTATTTTTATTATTTGTTTATTGGTTACTTAATCATCACAATTATATTGCCATTTTTGTCTTAATAAGTTAGATTATAATTAAATTGATAATAATACTTCCCTTGGATTTGATAATCACTTGGTCGCTTATCAAAGCTACAATAGCATCCTTCACACTTGGAGATTAATATTGTGTGTTGAGAAAATGTTCATTAAGTTCTTGGCGTTGTTGTCGGGGACAGCATTAATTATTAGTTTATTGTATCTAGTTTAATTGCGACTATTTTATTCTTGTCTTAATTTTCTGACACTTATTTTTCTTAGGTGTATGCACCCTAGATCAATGGCAAGAGAATTAGGGCATTATAATCCAGAAATTGGTGCATCGTCGAGGAAGAAAAAGTAGAAGAAGAAAAAAAAATAAGAATGTAGAACCAACTGAAGCTCTTAATCTAGGAGTTGAAGTTGAAGAGCTGAACTCGCAAGTGATTGAAGTTGCAACTAGAGATAAATTGGAAGAAGAAACAGTTAACATGGAAGTGAGTCCGGATAACATTGCCATCCGTGAAGTCTTTAAGAACAACGGAGGAGGCAATTTGGGGCTATTAGGAGCAAGAGGGGCCGCTGCGGATTTTGATCTTCACCCTGCTCTAATCAGCATGATTGAAAGGAGTCCTTCTCTGGGGAACCTTTGAAGATCCTCAACAACATCTTAATAAATTCCTGGCATATGCAAGCACAAAAGAGTGCAGGAGATCATGAGGATGCGAGGAGGATTATTTTGTTTAAGTTCTCGCTTTCTGAAAGGTCGAGAGATTGATACGATACTCTTGATGCTGCTGAATGCACTACCTGGGAGCAATTGAAATTGAAGTTCTTGGAGAGATATATGCCATCTTCCAAGGTATTTAGAATGAAGTAAGACATCAATTAATTTGCTATCGGGAGTGGAGAGAAATTTCATGAGGCTTGGGACAGATTTAAGGACATACTTCAAAAGTGTCCACAACATGGGCTATCTAAAGCTCAATACATCAATATTTTCTACAATGGATTAGACTGCAATTCTCGAATGTTACTTGATGCTTCTTCGAATGGAGCACGGCTTACAAAGTCATCCATTGAGCCAAAAAGCTCTTTGAAGATATTTCAATAAATTCAAGAGATTGGTCAACTGATAGAGTGAGAGGCACTTATGTTATTGGAAAAGTAGCGCAGGTTGAGCACACAATGGTTAAGTCAAGTAGAGAAGATAAGATCTCCTCTAGTTGGGCTAGTATCAAAAAGTTACTTGAGTCTCAGCAAAAGCAGATTACTGATATAGCACAACGAGTACCAATTATGCAGCAGGATGTTGGTAATGAAGGAGCTAGCCAAGAGGAATTGGAAGAGGTGAACTATGCCATGGGTCAAAGTATTCAAGGAACGAGGTTCCAAAATCAAGGAAACTGGAATTATCAAGGGAACTATAATAATCATGGTCCCCCTGGTAATTATCAACAACCAAAGAGGCCGAAGTTTTCATGGAGTAATCCTAATTAAGCAGTACAACCTCCTGTTGGTGTTGATTCGGGTGCTATAGACATAGAAGAAAAACCGGTTTTGAGGATATGGTGAACAGGTACATAGCGAGGAATGATGCAAGAGTGGATTGCCTGGAGGCCAAGCTAGAGACAAAAATTGATGCAAATAATGAGGATATATTTAAGAAGATGAAGGACTTGACATTGTTGATGGGGCAAATGGCAGGGAATGTTAACCAATTGACGCAAACCGTAGAGAAGGGAAAATTCCCATCTCAAAGTATAACAAACCCGAAGTAGTGCAACGCCATCATATTGAGATCTGGAATGCAGTATGAAGGACCGATGATGCCGAAAATGATTTCTGAAGCTCTAGGAGCTAGATTTGACCAGGGTTCGACCATACCAGTAGGTCAAACCACGTCATGGAGGTCGAACCAAGCACCTGGGCAACCTCCAGAGCTTCCAGCCGACTAGTTCGACCACGACCACAATGGTTTGACCAACTCTGTTGGTCGAATCGAGGTCAAACCATCCTGTCCTCAACACTCTGAAGCACAGTTCGACCACGACCTTCATGGTTCGACCAACCCTATTGGTCGAACTGACCTGTCCGGGACAGAACACACTTTTCGAAGCATGGTTCGACCACTACTCGCCTGGCTCGACTAGTACCCATGGTCAAACCATGGTTAAACCACTTCGTTCGGCAATGTTTTTCACACCGAATGCTTATGTTGATGATACTCCAGTACCATCCAAAGAACAGAATACGGAGCTTGTAGCGGAAAAAAAGGGAAAGAGCAAAGAGATTGAGAGCCGAGAAGGACAAAGCGGAGAAGGTTGAACGTGATGAACGGGTGATTCCTAAAACAAAGATACCTCCTCTGTTTCCTTTCAAGTTAGTCAAGAAGGAATTGGATGAAAAGTTCAAGAAGTTTTCAAATATCTTTAACAAGATAAGCTTGAGCATTGATGAGAGTGAAAATAAACGTGTTTTAGTTTTCAATTTAACGCATTTTTTATGGGAATTGCTGTTATATATTAGCAAAAATATCTTATATTCAATATATTTGATAAAAAGGTGTGTTTGAGGTGTTTTATTGTGTTTTAGGTGGAAAAAGGATCAAAAGTGCAAAGTTGGAGAAAATATGCAACTTGTGTATGAATGCTAAAAAACGCACGTCAAACTTGTGTACTTTTCTGTATTTTTTTGGAGCTTTGAACTATAAGTGTGATATATGTTTGGAAGCCACTGAAGAGATGATCATTTTCGCAAAAGGAACACTTCAATCGAAGCCCAGACGGGAAAGTTATGATCAAAATGGTGACATCGTGCACGCTATTTCTACTTAGCACGACTGTTCCACTTTTCATGGCTTGTTACACCTTCTAATATTCAATTTTCTATGATTTCTTTATATGTATAGAAAGACAAGAAAGAGAGGATCATGAGAGCATAAGAATCACTCAAATCGGAGCTCGGATGAGCAAGTTATGCGCGAAACGGTGAGACTGCACACTGCAGTTCGACCAGTAGTTCGACCAAGGCCTTCCAGTTCGACCAAGTTCAGTTTAGTTGAACTGAGACATGCAGATCTATTTTTGACGGGATTTTCAACCCACTGTGCATGTATTTTAGTGTTTTCCAAGAAAAAAATTCATCCAAGGTCCATAAGGAGAGCTTACAAGTATAAAAGGGGATGTAGATCACATCATTATTCATTGGAGAAAAACTACAACACAATTATCCTACACCCCACAAGGGGGATCACCCCCCAACCATCATCCACATCCTTTCCTCCAACCATCTATCACTGTGAAGATTCGTCTGTGGAATCAAGAGGAGAACTAAGAGGAGGATTCATGACGGAGAAGGACGCAACGATACCCACATTTAAGGTTTTTATCGTTTCCTAAATTTTTGTATTTTTCATACATATGGGAAAGATCTATTCAACCCCCATGATTGTTCTTCGCAACATCATGGGCTAGAACCATTTTGGTAGATCTAGGGTTTTGAAGGTTCTTATGAATTAATTAAACTTTCGTGTGTATACTCTGTACAACACTACTTGTGGAATTATTTTATATATGATTATGCATTTTTAATCCATAATTAGAGTCGTTTTATGCGTCTTCAACTGTTATATAGAGTTTGAATATATAATAACTTGGTCGTCGATTGAGTACGTTCACTGCTGAACAGGATTCCATGTTATGATTATAAGTGAGGGAACTCCAAAGATTCATTAGAACTATCATATATAAATTCTTGTTAATTGAATCTTATTTAGGTTAAGTAGGATAAAGAGGTTAACTTTATAGTACCTATAAAGGTAGATCATTTTGGGTTAGTGTACCAATTGGCCAGGAAAAAAATTAATATTGATAGTACCTAGAAAAGGGGGTGAAATTATATCTTTTGCTCCAAGGTTATTCACACATATTACATACATATTTACTTGTGTCTATAGAGTAGATTTGCATGGTTTATTGATGCGTTCAAATTCCACAAGGCAGAGTCGGATATTGATACATGGAAGGGAGATTAATGAGTAAAACTGGATTATCTTAGATCTACCTATTCTCCTACTTGATTCACTTTCATATTTTCCTAGTTTCTTATTTATTTTATTTGTTATTTAAATTAATTATTTAGTAGTTGATACCAGCTTTTATTGTCATTCGTCTTAATTAATTTAGTTAATAATTAAATTGATAATACGCCGTCCTTTGGGTTCGATATTTAACTTGGTCTCTTGCTTAAGCTGCAACTGATATCCTTAATACTTGGGGATTAATTTTATTTGCAAAGAAAACGTGCATCAATTTTTTTGGCCCCATTCCCAGGGATGGCTGTTATTATTGATGTTATTATTTCTAGTTGATTAAGACTTTTACCGTCGTGACTCTCCGACGTTAAACATGAGCACCTGCTGGGGGCTTGTCTCTTCTATTTTATTACTTTATTATTTCATTCATGGGGGATTTATTATATGTGAGGTGCAAATGTTTCGGCAATTACATCTCTTTTCAAACTTAGTTTCGACTTACGTTTTTGCTAAGTATGGGGGTGTGATGTACTTACCTCGTCTAATGAGCACTGAGGGTATAATATTTCCTTTCGATTGTTTGTTTGTTAGGAGGTTAATTTTTTGCGGCATATTAATATTTTAATCGGTGTTAGTATGTCGATTTTTTACAACTTACCTAATGTTTAGTGTGTTGTGTTGGTGTTTCTAGTGTGTGGAGTCGATTATATAATCAATTGAGTCTTTCTTATAGTTCGCATATTTTATTATTGATGAATCCTGTGATGATGAGGTGTGCTTGAGCTTTGATGAGAGAAAAGGTAAAAGAGTGGCAAGATGACTTCTACACTGAGGCTTTGACCTGACCGAGTTGAACAACTCGAGGAGCTCGTGCATACATTGAAGAAAAATCAGGTGCCCTCGTTTTCTTATTCTAATTCTTATGTGTGCTATTAATTAGAAGAAGTGAAAGGATTGAGTGTAAGGTTGTAATCCATGTGAGCTTATATTGTTTAAATCGTGTCTGAATTCATATGCTCTTTGAATTGATGAAGGAAGTGTACTTGAGTTATATTGTGGTATGAAGTTCTACGTGCACTTGTGGGATATTACTTACCATGAAAAGTGTTCTATTACTTGTTAAAAACCCATGGGAGATTTTGAGCCTCGTTGATCATGTTACATATTCACATGATATATTTCTTTCTGATGAGTATCATTCTTGTGTGTGTATTCTAGAACTTGCATCTTGTCTTACTTGAAACTACATGTGTGTTAGATGATGGGAGATGATGTTAGGCTAGCCTTGAATTTATGAGTCACTTACCCAAATATTCCCTACCGAATGATGTTTATCTGTAGTTAGCCCCGTTGAGACTATAAATCTCATTCTTTGCCAGCCTACGAGAAATAACCACTTTGAACATCTGAATTTTTTTAGCCTTGATTGCCTATATCTAGTGCAGAATTAATGGCTTCTCAAAGTTTGTTGATTGAGTTTTATAACAGTTTGGGAAGGAATGAAATTGATATTGAAATAGTGATTGAGCTTGATAATGCATTTAAGGAAAATCATGTAGTGCTTAAATCTAGTACTCCATGAAAGCAAATACCCTAGGGTAGTGTTTAAATCTAGTACCCTATGGAGGATACGAGAGGTAGTGCCCAAAACTGGTACCTCAAAAAAAAGAGAAGAAAAGAAGGAAAAAAAATATATGTTGTGCTTGAAAAGAAAAAAAGAAGTGAAGGAGTTGAGGAGGATTTGTGCTTAATTGAAATGAATAAGAAGAATGAAAGATCATGATGGAATGCGCACTTGATTATTCCAAGTTTTGAGTCACTTATCCATATATTTCCTACCTTAACCAAAGAGTCAGCATTACATCCAAAAGAAAAGTCTTTTTTAATCTCATTGTCGAATCATACTTTTATTGTTGGAGAGTTTGAGACATTTGATAAGCTTATGGTTACGCATGCACTTGAATTGAATATGAGCATAAACACCTTAACCCATAAGTATACATCTTTTACACTTGAGTGCGAGTGATCATATATACTTCCCATGAGAACATGTCAATGGAGCATTTGAATTGTGATTGTCTAAACTTGTATGCTATGAATTGATTAATACAAGTAGTTAGAGTTGCATGACCTAAGTTCAGGACAATTGAATTTTGAATGAGATATGAGTCATAGTCCTTGTTTCCCCGCTAATTTTCTGACTCTCTTCCTCTTTATTTTTATTTTGTTGCCTCGGGATGAGCAACGGGTAAGTTTGGGGGATTAATGAGAGTGAAAATAAACGTGTTTTGGTGTCCAATTTAACACTTTTTTTATGGGAATTGTTGTTATATATTAGCAAAAATGTCTTATATTCAATATATTTGAGAAAAATGTGTGTTTGAGGTGTTTTATTGTGTTTTAGGTGGAAAAATGATCAAAAGTGTAAAGTTGGAGAAAAGGTGCAACTTGTGTATGAATGCTGAAAAACGCACGTCCAATTTGTGTATTTTTTCTGTATTTGTATGGAGCTTTGAACTGGAAGTGTGATACATGGTTTGAAAGCCACATAATAGAGGATCATTTTGGTATAAGAAACACTTCAATTGGAGTCCAGACAAGAAAGTTATGATCAAAATAGTGACGTCGCGCAAGCTGTTTTTACTCTGCACCACTGTTCCACTTTTCATGTCTTGTTACACCTTCAACTGATGAAGTTTCTATAAGTTCTTTATATGGATAGAAAGACAAGGAAGAGAGGATCGCGTAAGCGTAAGAATCACTCAAATTGGAGCTCGGATGTGAAAGTATTGCGCAAAACGGTGAGAGTGCGCATTGCAGTTCGACCAGTAGTTCGACCAAGGACTTCCAGTTCGACCAAGTCCAGTTTAGTCGAACTGAGACACGCAGATCTGTCAACCCTTGTGCGTGTATTTTCATATTTTCCAAGAAAAAACTCATCCAAGGTCCATAAGGAGAGCTTACAACTATAAAAGGGGAAGTAGATCACATCATTATTCATTGGAGAAAAATCGCAACCGCAACACTATTATCCTACACCCCACAAGGGGGATCACCCCCCAACTATCATCCACATCATTTCCCCCAACCTTCCATCACTGTGAAGATTCGTATGTGGAATCAAGAGGATAACCAAGAGGAGGATTCAAGAAGGAGAAGGACGCGACGACGCCCACATCTAGGGTTTTTATCGTTTTCTAATTTATCTTGTATTTTACAGACATATTGGTAAGATCTATCCAACCCCCATGATTGTTCTTCACAATATCATGGGCTAGAACCGTTTTGGTAGATCTAGGGTTTTGAAGGTTCTTATGAATTAATTAAACTTTCGTGTGTATACTCCGTACAACACTATTTGTGGAATTATTTTATATATAATTATGCATTTTTAATCCATAATCAGAGTCGTTTTGTGCATCTTCAACTGTTATATAGAGTCTGAATATATAAGTTGGTTGTTGATTGTGTGCGTTCACTGATGAACATGATTCCATGTTATGATTCTAAGTGAGGAGACTTCGAAGCTTCATTAGAACTATCATATATAAATACTTATTAATTGAATCCAATTCGGGTTAATAAGTAGGATAAAGAGGTTAACTTTATAGTACCTATAGAGGGAGATCATATCGGGTTAGAGTACCAATTAGCCAGAAAAACAATTGATACTGATAGTACCTAGAAAGGGGGTGAAATTATATCTCTTGCTCCAAGGTTATTCACCGTGATACATGCATATTTACTTGTGACTATAGAGTAGATTTGCATGGTTTAGTGATGTGTCCATATTCCACAAGGCATAGTCGGACATTGATACACGAACGGGAGATTAATGAGTGAAACTGGATTATCCTAGAGCGACCTATTCTCCTACTTGAATCACTTTCGTATTTTACTAGTTTTTTATTTATTTTACTTGTTATTTAAATTAATTGTTTAGTAGTTGATAATTAAAATCCTAACTTTTATTGCCATTCGACTTAATTAATTTAGTTAATAATTAAATTGATAATACTCCGTCCTTTGGGTTCAATATTTAAGTTGGTCGCTTGTTTAAGCTGCAACTGATATCCTTAATACTTGGGGATTAATTTTGCGTGCAAAGAAAACATGCATCAAGCATTCCTTTCTCTGAAGCAATCTAAGAGATGACATACTATGCCCGCTTTCTGAAAGATATACTATTGAAAAAGTTTGAATAGAATTGAAATGGTGAATTTTTCTGAGAACTGCAGCTCGATCATAAAGAGGAAACTGCCAGCTAAGTTAAAGAATTCGGGAAGCTTCACTATTCTATGTGAGATTGGAAAGGGGCCGGCACGTCGAGCCTTATGTGATCTTGGGGCAAGCATCAATTTGATGCCCTTGTCAATATTTTAAAGGCTTAGTTTGGGGGAGTTAACTCCCACAATGATTGCTGTATAATTGGCGGATAGGTCTATGACTTTTTCAAAGGGTGTGATTGAAGATGTTCTTGTAAAAGTAGAGAAACTGATCTTTCTTGTGGAGTTTCTTGTACTCGAGATGGAAGATGACAAGGATAATGTCCCCCTTATCTTAGGGAGATCATTCCTTGCTACTGTTAGAGCTATGATTGATGTTCAAAATGATTTTGTTCAACCTTGATAAAGCAATAAAGATATCGATGGAGACGCAATGTCACAGCATTGATGTGGTGGAGGAGATTGTGAAGGAAGACATGTCCTTGATCCTTTCAAAGGATCCCTTGGATACATGCTTGATGGAGTCTCTTACTTTTCCCACCACAGAGCTAAATGAGCTCTCTAATGAGGTATGTATCGAATTTCTTGAAAATCTCCTCGCTTTGGGTGATAACAGGTATGAATCACAAAGGATTAAATTTGAAGAGGTGAAGTGGACTAGAAAGTACTTGCCATTGGATCGAGAAAGCACAGCAAAAGAAGAGAAGAAAGAGGAGTTGTAACCGCTACCAAAGCACTTGAAGTATGCCTATCTAGGTGACAATAAAAAATATTCGGTAATTGTATCTTCCTCTATAATTGATGATCAATTCAAAGAGTTATTAGATGTGCTTAGGAAGTATAAGTTTGTGATTAGTTGGTCTCTTTATGATTCGAACGGCATTAATCTGTCATATTGCATGCATAAGATAAGATTGTTAGATGATGCCAAGAGTAGCATTCAGAATCAGCGGAGGGCGAATCCCACTATTCAAGAAGTGATTAGGAAGCAAATCCTAACATGGCTAGATGCAGGAATTATATATCTAATTAGTGACAGTCCCCATGTGAGTCCATTACATGTTGTAGCTAAAAAGGAGGGCATTACTATTGTGAAAGCTGATGATGGCGAGACCTTAGCCACTAGGATTCCTACGGGATGGCGTGTGTGTAATGATTACAGGAAACTGAATGAAAATACATGCAAAGACCATTTCCCTCTTCCTTTCATGGATCAAATGCTAGATCCTCTTGCTGGGTATAATTTTTATTATTTTTTGGATGGGTACTCGAGGTATAATCAAATTATGATTACACCCGAGGACCAAGAAAATACTACTTTCACTTGCCCTTATGGAACTTTTGCCTTTAGGAAGATGCCTTTTGGATTGTGTAATGCACCTGCTATATTTCAGCGCTGCATGATGGCCATATTTGATGGGTTGATAGAAAAGATCATGGAGGTGTTTATGGATGATTTTTCTGTGTTTGGTTCCTCCTTTATATTTGTTTATCAAACTTGCCTATTGTTTTAAAGAGACGCCAAGAAACTAATCTTGTCTTGAATTAGAAGAAGTGTCACTTCATGGTGAGAGATGGGATTGTTCTTCGACATCATATTTTGGCTAAGGAATTGCAGATGGATAGAGCAAAGGTGGTGGCGATTGAGAAGCTTCCACAACCTACTAATGAGAAGGGAGTGCGGTCCTTTCTTGAACACGCAGGATTTTATAGAAGATTTATCAAAGACTTCTCAAAATATTCCAAACCATTGTCTCACTTACTTGAAAAGGATATTCCTTTTGTTTTTGATAATGAATGTATAATAGTTTTTCAAGGTTTTGAAGGAGGCATTTATTACTGCACCTATCTTGATCACACCGGATTGGACTCAACCGTTTGTACTTATATGTGATGCAAGTGATTTAGCACTTTGAGTGGTGCTTGAGCAGATGAGAGAGAAGAAGTTCTGCGCCATCTACTATGCGAGTAAGACTTTTGATGCAGCACAAAAGAACTATATTGTCACTGAAAAGGAGTTTCTAGCTGTTATGTATACATTCAATAAGTTTCGACAGTAATTGATTAGCATGAAGACCATTGTATACATGGATCGTTCTTCGATCCAGTACTTGATGGAGAAGAAGGAAGCGAAGCCAAGGACCATTAGATGGATCCTTCTTTTGTAGGAATTTGATATGGAGATCCGGGATAAGAAAGGTACGGAGAATGTGTTAGCGGATCACCTATCAAGGTTGGAGACAAGGGAGCATTGTGATTACTCTTTTGATTACATAGAGGAGATGTTCCCTGATGAGAAGATTATTGATGTGTTTGCTGAAGGAGTGAAGAGAGCTTGTGTAGTTTCTACTCAAGGAGTGGATCCATGGTATGAGAATTATGTCAATTATATTACCGTAGGAGAAATTCCAAGAGATCTCAACAGGTATCAACTTGCAAAATTTAAGAGGGATGTTGAGACTTTCATATGGTATGATCCATTCGTCTACAAGATTTATATGGATTTTATCGTCGGTAGGTGCATGCCCGAGATGGAGATGGAGAGTGTCCTTGATTTTTACAATGCACAACCTAACGGCGGGCACTTCGAAATCCGTAAGGCTGCAGCTAAGGTACTTCAATCTGCTCTTTATTGGCCTACTTTGTTTAAAGACTGTGAATCCTATGTGGCGACATGCGATAGATGTCAATGGATGGGAAATATAAGTAGAAGAGATGAGATGCCACTTTAGCCGATCATCGTTGTTGAGATCTTTGATGTATGGGGAATTGATTTTATGTGGTCGTTTCCCCCATCTAATGGATTTCTCTACATCCTTTTAGTAGTGGATTATATTTCTAAGTCGGTGGATGTCATCCCTACTCACATGAATGATTCAAAGATTGTGTTGTCTTTCTTGAAGAAATATATTTTTGCCTGCTATGAAGTTCCTAGAGCACTAGTAAGTGATGGAGGTTCCCACTTCGTCAACAAGCTTCTTGAAAGAGTTCTTACGGATTATGGTGTTAAGCATAGGGTTACTACACCCTATCATCCTCAAGCAAATGGGCAAGTTGAAGTCTCCAACCGACAAGTGAAACAAATTTTGGAGAAAGTAGTCAGAACTAATAGGAAGGATTGAGCTATGAAGCACGATGATGTTTTGTGGGGGTTCTGGAATGCTTTCAAGACTGTGCTTAACATGACTCCTTATCAAATCGTCTATGGGAAGCCATGCCACTTTCCCGTAGAAATTCAGCATAAAGTTTTTTGGGCGTTGAGAAGTTTAAACTTTTGTCTTAAGGATCAAAAGGAGTTGAGGATGACTCATATTAATCAATTAGACGAGTTCAGGAATCAAGCTTACAAGAATTCAGTTATCTAAAAGGAAAGAATGAAGAAATGGCATGATTCAAAGATCACTTACAAGGAATTCAAGCAAGGTGATGAGGTATTACTCTTTAACTCTCGTTTGAAGCTCTTTGCAGAAAAATTGAAATCGAAGTGGACGAGACCGTTCATTATCCATAGAGCCTGTGGAGGGGGAGTTTTGAGATCATGGACAAGGACGGAGACATCATAGTGGCGAATGGGCATCGATTGAAGCATTATAAATCGTCTGATGATGCTTGTGTCATCTTTGAGGATACCTTGAATTGATTTGGTACCGTCGTAACTTTCCGACGTTAAACAAGAGTGCCTGTTGGGGGCTTTTCCTCCTATTTTATTGTTTTATTTCATTAGTGTGAGTAAGAAATTTTTATATTTGATGTGCTTACTTATCGGAAATTACATCTCTTTGTAAACTTAGTTTCGACTATAGTTTCTACTAAGTTTGGGGGTGTCATGTACTTACCTCAACGTAGCACCGGGTGTATAATCTATTCTTTGTAACGTTTATTAGGGGAGTTGATTTTTTACGGCATATTAAAACTTTAATCGGTGTTGATGTGTCGATTTTTTGCAATTTTCCTAATATTCAGTGGTGTTTTATTTATTGTGTTGTATGCAGAGTATATGCACATGATTTATGAGTCATAATTGTGGTTCTCTATTATAGTTTTGCTCTGTTTTGGTACCTAATGATCGTTTTTGAGCTTGAAGTTTGTAGGGGACGAAGAAGAATCAATTTTGAAGGATCAGGGGGTCAGTTCGACCAAGAGTGAAGATCAAATCAGGTGCTTCAAGTAGAACCGTGGATCAGAGAAATTATTACAGATTGATTTGATCAAACGGGTTGTAGTTCGACTAAGTGTTCGAGTCGAACCAGCCATCAGAAAGTGTGTTACAGGTTAGTTCGACCTCGACGCCCTGGTTCGAGTTGAACCATAAGCTAAAGTTGTCCAAAAGCATGGTTCAACCATGACGAGATGGTTCGACCACCAGGTTCGAGTTGAACCAGCCCAGGTAAGTCGCATTTATATTTGATTTTTGCCCCCATTCCGTACATTCTTCACACCACCCTCACTCGAATCCTCTCCGAACCAAAAATCTTCTCTTCTAAACTCTGATTTTACTTAATTCTACTCCGATTAAACCACTTTTCATCCTTTCCATACTTGATTTCTCACGGATTTGGAGCATTTTAGTTGCAAAAACTAAGGTTTTCCATCCAATTTGGGGATTTTCATACTTTGTTCATTCTAAACCATGGTTGGATCGAAGGGTACATTCTCTTGACTCTATTGCCCTATAATTGAAGTTTTATTACTTGATTTTAAGAGGGTAAGTTGATTGAACTCATTTTTATGTGAATTCATGGTGTAAGTTAGATTTTTTTTTGAATTTTCATATGAACAAGTGATATTTCCAATTTAATTGTTTATTTGTTGATGTTTACATGAAATTGTGAGTAATTTGAGTGGTGAAGTGAAGCATGTTAGAATTTTGAGTTGAGATTGATAAAAGCATGCTTCAGAAAGTGAAGTGATGATGCAATTGTTTAAAATTCTTGTTGAGGAGTTGAACTTGATGTGAAATTGATTTAGCATGTGTATGGATTTGTTGTTAAATTTATGAACATATGAAGTTGGAAGCATGCTTGTTTAAAGTTGATTATGCATGAAAAACTTGAAGTCTTGAGTAAAGTTTAGTGTATGATTAAGATTGGAACAAGGTTAGTTTACTTTTCTTGTATCTGTTTGGTATTGAAATATTATTCTTGTAGAAAAGGAAAGGAGACTGAAGTTCATTCCAAGAAGAGGCAAGATAGGCAGCCTCGTGAGAACAAGGTTACTAAGAAATTAAAGCTTAAGGAAAGGCTGCCTAGGAACTTCCATATACAGATGGAGAATTGGGAGGAGATAAAGAATCTATAGGGTGCGATGTCTGACAAGATAACTCGCACGAGGTACCAGGATGACGGAGCTATGATGACAATGAATATCAGGGATGATATAATGTGGATGTTTGATCAAGTGGGCATCCGTCATTTCATGAAGATGAAGAGACCTACTTATTTTCATATTACTGCGGAAGTGTTATGCTCGATTACCATCAAGAAGGGTGTGAGTTCTCTTCCATATGAGTGTTCTTTCCAGCTGGGAGGCAAAAGGAGAACTTAGACCTCAGAGGATTTCAATATCCTGCTAGGAACTCCGAAGGGGTTCTCGAGGCTTGAGAATGGGCACTTTAGACCGAATGATTTTTGGAGAGCTATTTCAGTTGAGGATATGGATTTCAAGAGAAATGATGCTCGTGCTGCTTTGATTTGAAACCCCGTTATTTGGTACATGAATAGAGTTCTGAGCAACACGTTGTTTGCCTTATCTAAGGGAAGTTGTGTATCGAGGGGAAGAGTTGTATGTTGTTTAGTGTATGTTGAATGGAGTTCATTTTAATGTGGGATCATATTTGATTCAGTAGCTCTACAGATTTAGGTGTTTCACTTTTCAGAGGGTGAATATTGGAGGATTGCTTACTCCTGTAATTGAGTTGTACAATATGGACTTCACTAGCATATCACCTATTCTGGAGGATCCGAATCACGTAATGAGTGTTGTGTCAAGACTGGATTTGCTTTGCACCGGACATGATATTGGATGTTTGTTAGGGGTTCTAATCCCTATTCATTTATGTTTCCTTATGATGTGGGAGCATTGACTTTGATCTGGAATGATGGGAACCTGTTGATGAACACTATTGTGCACGAGGCGATATCCATTACATGCTTGAGGAGAGGTGATTGGAGGACTGTGGCTCTGATGTATGCTGCGAGTGTGTTTGATGATTTGCAAAGAATAGTAGACCAAACGTAGCATCCACAACAGCAGCTTCAACAAGAAGAGCATGTTGAGCATATGCATGGAGATGAGCATCCTGAGCAGCATCCTGAGATGCCAAAGTAGCAGCAGGATGAGATGCCACCACCACCACAGCCACAACTGCAACAATGGGCCAGACCTGATGAGTTCTACAGGGAGCAGTTTCGATTGATAAACAAGCACCTTGTCAACTTGAACGATAATCAAAGGGAGACAAATAGCCAGTTTGCATTGGCGAACACGAACTATGCCACGCTGAGTTTGAGATATGATGATATGTATAGGAGATTGGGAGAGATGCAAGCCAATGATCGAGAAATGGATAGAAAGCTTTGGGTATTGCAAAGAGATTTCGACCTATGGCACATTGAGCTTAGTGATTATGATAATGATGATGCTCCGACGGAGTATAGTGCGCCAGGTTCTCTCTTTGTCTGTTTCATCTCATCTCCCTTCTCTTTTATCTTTACAGGTTGAAGATTTGTGGGTATGAGTGGCATGTATTGATGTTGTATTCTGATTCTGATGTTGGATTGATTGGTGATTCTGAGATTGGATTGTTGGAGATATTGTTTTGGTTTGATATGTTGGGTTCTCTGATAAGCATGTTGCATTCGTATTTTGCATGTGTTGATTTTATTGATGAGAAGCATGTATAACTTATTTTTGATTATATGCTATAAGGAGTGCTTAGAATTCTATTTACCCATGTGACAATTTGAGCCTTATGAAATCATGCTACATCCATGCATGATAGTTTATTCTTGTGAGAATCGTTCATATGACCGTATTTTAGAACTTGGCTTGGAGTCTTGTGTGAGACTTATGATTCATTAGTTTTTAGGACATGATCTTAGGCCATTATTATTTATTTGAGTCACTTAGCTAAATTTTACCTTCTCATATACAGAATAAATCATTAGAAGCCTCGTTGAGACTTTAAAAGCTTTTTCTTTTGGAAGCCTTGATAAAAAGCTTTTATTTATTTTTCCTTGAGCTTTGTTGAATACCTTATTCATTAGTAGAGAGTTGAGGTGAATAAATGCTAGCTTGAAGTAAAGAAGAAAGGAAGATAAATTGGTTTAGTGGTACGAAGAAAAGAAAAATATGGTAAAATCTTGTTTAGGGGTAGAGTCTAAAACTGGTACCTCGACTGCTGAGAAGAGTAGTGCACGAAATTGGTAGCCCTGTACTTTAAAGAAGGACGACGTTGATGCCAAGGAAAAGAAGGAAAATTTAAATTGCAAAGATCACGAGAATAAGATGGAGAAGAGGAAGCTGTTTGATGGAAAGCAAAACTCCAAGATAATTTTCTACTATTGAATTAGTCACTTTATCTATATTTTCCTACCTTTATAAAAGAGTCAGCATTACAACTCAAAAGCAAGTCTTTGTGATCCTAGTAATGAAGTGATTATAAGTTAATTTTTTAGACCTTTTCTAAGCTTATGGTTACGCGAAAATATGAATTGAGTATGAACGTATATACTAACCTATTTAAGTGTATTTTACAGTTGAGAGCGAGAGTAAACACTTATCCTGTGAGCAAGATGACTTAGTACTCCGAAGGGTATTATAATTGAGTGATGTTTTGCATGAGTTAAATATATGATGTGAGTAGTACTTGTTTTAAGTTGATAGAATTGCATATGTATGTATGTATTGTACTGGACTTTGTGCCCTTGTGAATTTTACACTTACTCTTATGGTTTGATTTCATTGCCTCGGGACGAGCAACATGTAAGTTTGGGAGTTTGATGAGAGTGTAAATTCACATATTTTGAGCTTTGATTCTTGTGATAATGATGTATGATTTGATCTTAAGTCAAGATAAATCAAGATATGTACTGGAAAGTCACGAATAAGGTGCGTGTGAAGCCATTTGAGCATATTTTCGAAGGAAAACAGGACAGAAGTGCTCGGAATTGGAGAAGGAGGAATTTAACACCTAGTTCGACAAAAAAGAAGGTAGTTAAATCATCGGTCGGGTCGAACCAAGAGCCTGAAGTCAGCAGAAGAGCGGTTCGACCATGATGATATGGTTCGGCCAGGCATTATGGTCGAACTGTGGTCAAGCCAAAAGCCTAAAGAGAAGCAATTGTGGTTCGACCATGAAGCTTCTGGTTCGACAGTGGTTCTAGTCGACTAGACATCTGCTAGCATGTTACAGGCCGGTTTGACCAGGCCATGATTGGTTCGACCAAGGGCCTTGGTCGAGCCGATGTGCGGGAAGCTTTCGAATTCGTATTTTTTAACCTTCAATACGTGTTTTCGCTCAAAAATCCCATCCAAGGTCCATAAGGAGAGCTCACATGTATAAAAGGAAGACCCTACATAGGGGAAAAGGACCATTCATCACCTTCATTCTACACATCCAAAACCCGACACCATCCTACGGAGCTGTGGAGAGAGATTCATCTGATGAATCAAAGGAGAATCAATTGAAGATTCAAGATGGAGAAAGACGCGACGGCGCATGTATCTAGGGTTTACTTCGCTTCTTAATTTATCTTGTAATTTTCAAGACTATGGGTAAGATCTATCCAACCACCATGATTGTTCTTCGATCAATCATGGGCTAGAACCGCTTTGGTAGTTCTAGGGTTTATGAGTTAATTGAACTTCCATGTGTATACTCCGTACAATACTACTTGTGGTTTATTTTATTTAAGACTATCCGTTTTTAATTCATACTCAGAGTTATTTTGTGCATCATTAAAAGTTATGTAGAGTCTGAATACATATCTTGATTATTGAATGAGTACATTCATTGCTGAGCAGGATTACATGTTATGATTCTAAGTAAGGGGACTCTGAAGTCTCATTAGAACAATCTTATATAAATACTTGTTAATTGAATCTTATTCTAGTTAATAAGTAGGACAAAGAGAATAACTTCATAGCACCTATAAAGGAAGATCATATCGGGTTAGAGTACATAGTTCACGGGAAATAATTAATACTGATAGTACATAGAAAGGGGGGTGAGTTATATCTCTTGCTCCAAGGATATTCACACGTGTCACATGCTTATTTACTTGTGTCCATAGAGTAGATTTGCATGGTTTAGTGATGCGTCCATATTCCACAAGGTAGAGTCAGACATTGATACACGGATGGGAAGTTAATGAGTAAAACTGGATTACCCGAAGGACTACATAATTTCTCACTTATTCACTTTAGTTTTATCTCTACTGCTCGTTTATTTAAATTGTTATTTTAATTATTTGTTTATTGGTTACTTAATCATCACAATTGTATTGTCATCTTAGTCTTAGTAAGTTAGATTATAATTAAATTGATAATAATACGTCCCTTGGGTTTGATAATCCTTGGTCGCTTATCAAAGCTACAATAGCATCCTTCACACTTGGGGATTAATATTG
The DNA here is from genome assembly GCA_023678885.1 of Pogostemon cablin. NCBI lineage: Eukaryota > Viridiplantae > Streptophyta > Magnoliopsida > Lamiales > Lamiaceae > Pogostemon > Pogostemon cablin. The sequence continues at coordinate 17,313,870 of CM042960.1, forward strand.
TGTGTTGAGAAAACGCTCATCAGTGACATGAACTATACTACTGTAATTGACCTTTCTTAGTATTTGGGAAGTTCATTCCCTGAAAGTGGCCCAACATCCAATGGCCCAACATCGATCCGCAGTAGTATGTAGGCCCACAATCCATATAATTCTGTGTCTTAACCCGACCAGACCGGTTCACCCACTGAGTTCACCTCTTTTCCATCGACTTAAACTGGGGAAAATTTAGTCGGTGGTACCCACTGCATAGTGGTATTCCATGTGCATATTGGCGGGTTATTTCATCGCCAAAACATATACCTATCATTAATTCCTTAAAAAGCCCTAAAACACAACCATAACATCACACCACTTTACCTTAGAGAGCCATAACAGTAGACGGTAAGATATTGAGGGTAAAGATGTCAGCATCATCCGAATCATTACAGTCCCCACAGAAGATCAAGCAATACCTTATTTTCTATTGTGGAAAAGCTGCCCGCACGTACATTTCGCAAAAGCCAAGGAGCTTTAGTCGATTGTTTCATACATGTACCGATTCCATGAGTGGTGGATGCGATTTTTTCCTTTGGGCAGATCAGTATGAAATTGTTGGTTATGGTCAATTCCCCATTATGCTCACAAGGATTGATAATTTAGTCACCGAGAATTTGGAGTTATCAAAAAAATTAGAAGGAGTATCACAATTGGTTGAGGAACTCGCTAAGCAACTGAAGGGTGTGGAGGAAGAGGTTTGTCATCTTCGATTTCTGGAAAAATTTACATCCTTGTGATAATTGTGTCTTGTGCTACCGCCTTTATGCGATGGTAGTAGGTATGTAGAATATTATCCCATGACTAGATATTTATGAGGGAAGGATATGACCTTATATTTTTGAAGGAATGTTATGAAGGATTCATTTTGTACGAAGCATATTGTGATATGTAATGTATGAATCAAAAATATTTTTTGAGTTGTTAATTTCAATGTTTTATATAATGTCGCGTTTGTATGAGTTAAGAAAATATTTAGAATTGAAACTGGGGTGGAAAAAAATTAGGGAATTGGGCACTCCTCTAATTCAACTCCCATCCCGTGCATCTTACACCCACTCTGAATCCCCCAATATGAATTCCCACCCCCGGGGGATTGCGACGGAGTGATAGGTGGTGGCGCGACCGCCTTACCGATCATATAACTGATCATCTCACCGACAATGCATATAGGGCACCTCTAGAACCACCCGAGTGAGTCAAATCCCATCAAACGTGCTTTTTAACCCCAATATGATTGTCCCCAATATGAATTCCCACCTTGTTGTCCATGTATCCATCATTCATTTTGTTTTGTAGCAAAGTTTGGTGTAGAGTACTGCAATTATTCACATGCATTTGAACCTTTATGCTTTTGGGGTCACGGGAGTCATCTTCATTGATTGGTGAATATCTTAAAAAACAAGGGCCCTACCCACATCTCATTACTGATCATTTGTATATATCTCCATATCACACATAAACCCTTCACACATTCCCAACAAAAGTTCTTCAAATATTCACTTCCCACTTGATACGGACTGTGTGGCTTCTGGCATCAAACCGATGAAGCTTCCTTAGATATCCCCCTAGCATCTCATCTTATACGATATAATGTGGTCTAGAAAAATGGATGATTGTGTAGTTAGTTCCCTCATGCACTATTACTACGAAGGCACCTGGAATTCAAATGATCCAAGTGACGAGATTCTTCTAGTAACGCAATTAAAGATCAATAAGGAATTTTATGCAAATATCACCACAGAAGAGCTCATCAGTAGAATTGATCGGTGTCTTTTTCACCTAGATTTTAGTGTCTTCTTATTATGTATTTTCGTGTGTTTTTATTCATTTTATATATCTTTTGGTGGTGATTTATGAAGATACGGAGATGTGTGCTTTGAAATGATAAATGTATGATTTTCATGATTAAGTGCCTTAAATTGTGCGATATTTATAAATATTTAGAAAATTGGTAATTTGAAGTTGAAATGATAAAGAAGATGTGAGAAAAAATGGAGCTCAATTCGGAGTTGAAACAAGGGAGAACAAGTCAAAACAAAATGCTGAAAAACATACGTCCAACTTGTGTAATTTTTTTATATTCATGTGTGGCTCAAAACTAGACGTGTGATACATGGTTAGAGAGCCACAGAAGATAGGATCACGTGAGCACAATAATCACTCAAATTGGGATTCGGATGTGAAAGTTATGCGCGAAACGGTGAGACTGCGCTGCACCTACACGACCCGTGTGCACCTACACGACCCGTGTTCGGCCTGAAGTCAATTTTTCGTCTAGCACGTGTTCTAGAAGCTTCCAAGGAGTACAAAGACCTATTTTGAGTGCCAAATTATAGGAGAAATCATTTTGGATTAGTTTCCACACACTAGACACCAAAATCACACACATTCATCTCCATCTCTTCCATCCTTCACTTCATCCATTCAATCCACTTGATCTCCTCAAATCCATCAATTAATCTATGCATCCACCAATCTAAGAAGGGGAATTCATCATTGGTTGAAGATTTTAGCATGATCAAGGAGGAGGAAGTTAACCATCAAAGGTAAGCCAACTTACCTTTATTTTGTTATTTTCTTCATTATTTGGCTCAATTGGAGCATGCCATGGATTATGTTGATTTTGTTATGATTTGTAGTGGCTAGTCCTCATGTGAGGCTAGTAATATAATTAGTTGGGGGTTATGTAGATTTTGCACACCACATGTTTGATGAAATGATTGTTATGAATATTTTTTATTATGAATGTTTATTCTCATTTGATGTATGATTTGTGTGGTTAAATTCTCTATTCATAGTGTTAGGATGGTCATTCCAATATTATGATTAGTGGTTTAACTAAATCATTGATTGCATGAGATGACTTAGTTAGTGTGAGGGGAGGTAAGTCATACCCTTCTTGTGCTTAGAACCTCATGATAGGACATTAGTGATGAATTAGTGAGGGGAACCAAACTTATGATCATAGTACCTTCATGGGAATTGAGAGTAAGAGACAATCCTAGGAGATTTAAACTTGTAAAAGAGTTGAGAACCTAATTGCCTTGGCCATAGGGATTAGGGGTACATACGTGATTGCCCTTAATATCATAACATGATGATCATCAATGCATGTGTGTGTGTGTGAATCTACATGAGCCTTATCCATGATATCGCTTTTCTTACATACTTCTTAGATTGTTCACCTTCATCCATCTTCCATCACGTATATACATGTTCTATCTTTTAATTACTTTCCTAGTTGTTAGTTTGTAGTGTTAATCAATCTCATCTTTATTGATTAGTCCTTCTAGAGTAAAACATCTTTCAAATACAGCTACCTATTTTCGCCCTTGGGTTCGATATTTCTAAATTTTACAGTTGGTCACTATGGTCTACTATGCAATAGAGTATGCTTGCTCTAATCAATTTATACCAAAATTGAAACCAAGTTCAAGAATCCAGTTTTATTTCAAAGACATTACATAGCTTTCACCACTATACTGCAACTTGAGGATGCATGGTGGGACCAATCCACAAATGCTGTCTATCTGGGCATTTCTGGGTGGACTATGCTTTTCTTGGTAATGTTATCATCCAAATTGTGTACCCTTTAAAAGACCCACTTTCGTATGAGCCTTTGATTTTTTTTATCTTAAATAACAGTCAAATACAACATGCTCACTTGCAACAAGACAATTTCTACAAAGCTTACTTTCACGAGAGTGAGCCACACATCCGACAATTCATGAAGTTGTTTGAAGATGACCCTTAAAGCAACAAGAAATGATTTAGTGTTTGTGTGTCCTTTGAAGTTCCTCAAGTAGGATGTAACTTCAATCATGTTTAACTTTCTACTTGTAATCATTGTACTCTTCTAACACAGGTGTGTATGATGTAATGCTTCTAATAAATTAGGGAATGGATCGTGAGGGATATAGAACTTTGGGTGTATTAGTTGCTATAAAGAAACCTTTGCTCGCAAACTCAGCATTTGCGAGCAAGCTTTTCCCTAAAAATGAGGCCCCATTATGCAACTCCATATGATCAATCTTAACAGTAAGATAGGGGATATCGCGTTCTCTCCTCCGATCTTACCATCAATCAACTCCACAAGATCAATCTTGACGGTGGATAGGTTTTATTATACTAAAAGAATTTTTAGTTTTCAGTTGTCATTCTTATATTATTAAGTTACAATGTGGATTTCCAGCCCCGGTAGATCGCGAAGGAGGGATCGGTGGGTGAGCGATAGCCTTACCGATCATATCACCGATCATCCTACCGACTATGCCTACGGGGCACATCTAGAAATACCACATAGCCACAACTCGCTACCAACTTGTTTGTTTACCACTAAAAGATCCTTTCCCTTGACATATCCATTTTGATTATAACTGGAGTTATGACATTAAGACCATTAACATATATTATTGACATGGTTATATCGAAATCATACATTACTTGATTGTAATAAAAATAAAGGGGCAATAAATTTTAAACTATTTCTGTATGTGTGTAGCAATTTAAACATAATTCAACTTAAACTGGAACTAAAAGGCAGAGATTGATACTTCAGCACAAGTTTCTAAGATCAAACACGACCCAACATCTACTGATGACAAGCACCCTATGGGCCCTCAATCAAAGTGGTGGTAGCTGTTGGATATGTGCCACAAGATGCAACGGTGTAGTAACCAGAGAGAACAAAAGCTCCAATCTGTCAAATTCAGGTTCCCCTTGATAGTAGTACGATCGCTCTGAAAAATGCTTCTGTAAAGTGTCCCCAAACATAATACCAACACCATTAATTCAAACTGTTTTAATATTCACATGGGAAGTCATCGAAAAATTAATCATGTGTCGAGAGATTAAAAATCAAAATTCCTAATCATAATCCAGAGCATCTGACCAAACAATCTCCGACGCATGAAGTCGGTTAGAGGTCCTATCCCGGTACATATCAGACGACAACTCAATAGTGATTTAAATGTCCAGTATCGCATCCTTAGTCTGAAAAGCCTATGGATGGCTTCCTACCATGTGAAATTGGTGTCAAATGTTGCATTCAGTGAACGTGCTCCGATGTCGCATGCCAGAAAGTTAGATTAGGACGCCATGAATTTTTCGTGATTTTTGCAGTGGAGAAGTGTGTTGAGGAAACAAGTGTCCCTCTCTGTCGTCCACTTCATTCCTTCATAAAACCAAGCATGTTGGCAGGGAAATTGCATCATTTTCTAAGTCCACAGTAACATTTTGAGCAATGGCATCAACTCGATCTCTCTTTTGGTGTACAGAGGAACCTGCCTAAAATCATGATGTTTTTAGACTTAAATAAGAACAGTGTAGCATACGATACTGTATGTGCTGAGACAACGCAATTGTTGGAAACGTATACAACTCATGGGGATAGTCTTAACACAAATATTTAAAACGCCACAATGGACCACCATATTTGTAACAGTTACATCATTACCAGATCTTAACTGCCGAATACCCAATTTAAGGTGTCCCTATGAAATCGTAACCGCCGAACACCAACCCATCAACACAACTCCCATCCCACTGGGTTTTTTACTCTAGCATAAGGCCCCAATGTAGGTTCCTAGTCCTGGGGGATTCTGTCGGGGTGATCGGTGACCCATTGATCATATTACCGATCATCCCACCATTTTTAGGTATGATGAACCTCTCGACCTACCCTATCGACAAAACTCCCATCCCACTGAGTTTTTTATGCCAAAATAAGGCCCCAATATGGGTTCATATCCCCGTTATATCGCGATGAAGTGATCGGTGACCCACCAATCGCCCTATCGATCATTTCACCGATCATCCCACCAACTTTGGGTATGATGCACCTCGAGAAACATGTAGCACATAATGCCGCATTCATGTCTATCGAGCTGCTGTGGAGGGTGTCTAACCAACTTCAACTTGAATTTCTTCCTCCGCCTTACCGATCATATCACCGATCACCCCACCGATTATGCTTACGATGCACCTTTAGAAGCACCCTATCGACACAACTCCCATCTCACATGCTTGTATACCCCAACATGATGCCCCAATAAGGTGTCCTAGAACTGGTGGATTGCGATGGAGTAATCGGTGACACATCGATCGGCCCAACGATCATATCACCAATCACCCCACCGACTATGCCTATGATGCACCTCTAGAACCACCCTATCAACACAACTATCATCCCACATGCTTGTTTACCCCAACATGATTCCCCGATAAGGTGTGCTAGCCCCGGTGGATTGCGATGGTGTGATCAGTGACACATCGATTGGCCCACCGATCATATCACCGATCACCCCACCGATTATGTCTATGATGTACCTTTAGAACCACCCTATCGACACAACTCCCATCCCACATGCTTTTTTACCCCAAATGATGCCCCAATAAGGTGTCATAGCCTCGGTGGATGGCGACGGTGTGATCAGTGACATACCGATCGGCCCACCGATCATATCACCAATTACCCCACTGACTATGCTTACGATGCACCTTTAGAATCACCCTATCAACACAAATCCCTTCCCACATGTTTGTTTACCCCAACATGATGCCCCAATAAGGTGTCCTAGCTCTGGTGGATCACGATGGTGTGATCAGGACACACCGATCGGCCCACCGATCATATCACCGATCACCCCACCGACTATGCCTACGATGCACCTCTAGAACCACCCTATAGACACAAATCCCATCCCACATGCTTGTTTACCCCAACATGATTCCCCAATAAGGTATCCTAGCCTCGGTGGATTGCGACGTCGTGATCGATGACACACGAATCGACCCACCGATCATATCACCGATCACCCCGCCGACTATGCCTACGATTGAACAATATCATCATAATTAGACTATAAATTGAAGGGTAAAGTATTACCATTTCTATCACAATGTTGTCATAAAATGCGGTCTAGAATGTAATTTGATTGGTAGTCCCAACCACAATGGGCTACCTCATCATTCCAATATCAAAACAATATATAAATCTTACTATTATCTATTGGAACTTCATGTTCCAACATACTAAATAGTACACACTTTACAAACAGTGTACAAAACACTTTCATAAATTTCACCCCTAGCGTACTTTACCACCACTGTTACCAACGACCACATCATGCACATATCATGTCATCCCTAAAGAGTTCGACACATAAATGTTTTCTCCATACATAAGTGGATTCCAGAACATCTCCGTCGACCTTATCACCACGTACCAATCGAACAAGGAACATGTAGCACATAACCCCACATTCGTTCCCATTCTTCTATTGGAGAGGGTGCTTCAACATCTCCACATTGATTTTTTTCTACAGACGTCTTCCGGACCAATCTCGTACTCCTCAATAAGCGTCGACAATTGCTCAGTGAATAAATTGAACTCAGAATGATATCTAAACTTACCGGATTGGGAGAGCGAATCACACACATAAACCATGTGAGCTTCAATGTCAAACTGATAAAGTACCCAGTGGCCGTTCTTGGCATGTGCAATCCCATACACAACAGCCACCTCCTTCCATGGTCTGCCGGTACCTCTAACAGGAAGCTCTCCTATAACATACTTCGCACCCCTGACCATTTCTCTCGCCACTTCCAATCCAGCCCAGCTTTTTAGGCATATTTCCAATCCCCTCCTCAAACCCTTGAGCTTGTCATGTACATTATACGTTTTTGTCAGATTTTTTAAAATCAATGGTAAGTTATGGGTCCAGCTTAATAGAAATTCACCTAAAAAAATGGTATTGTGGTCCATCGATTAGTGTACACATCTTGCCATTTCCTAGCCTTGTAAGCTACAAGGTTCAGCAACAAATCCATGTGCTGCATTCCACACAACACGGTTAACCTCTCATTATGTAAAAGGGTAATCTGACAGAGATGACATCAAATTTTCTATAAAATACGTAATTCATAATCAATAAATCCTTTACCCTATTGGACAGCCATGTCACTGACAATACAAGAATCTGAAGAATTGATAGCTAACGACATCATTACCATTGATCGATACTGTCACCATAGCTGATTCATTAGCCTCATCACTGAACCATTGCTCAAACTCCATCACGTGATCAGTTGGATAATGGATTCTCTCTATACTTTGTCAGGCCTCGGGTACACATGCCCACAATCAATCACTTTGGCCCGCTTATTGCCCCTTTTAGTGGTGGGGTCCGTATATGGATCCTTTGTCAGATGACCAACTATAATGAGGTCTACCTCTTGCCTATTGTTGCCCTGTTCAAACTTACACCATAAAATAGAAACTGTTAGAAATCTAACAACGATTGAGTTCTTCAGAAAGAAGATTCAGGGTAATTATACCACTGCATCAGACTGATGCAGCATAGATGTATTGATATCTTTTGGTTCGACGTCTGCCGCAACCTTTGTACCTTAGCTTGCCATTTCTGCTTCAATCGTTACCTGATTCACGTCATCCATCTCCACAAACTTATCAATAGGAAACTCTTCATCATTTTGCAAATCAGACACTGAAACCTGTACTGCCTGCATGTTATTCAACATAACACATTTATATATCCAAATTGATAGACAGATAAATTATTTACCGAACCAAGGATACCAACTCTAAAAAAAATGAAGACTTACCTCATCATCACGTTGATTCCCATCAGCAATACTTGTCCTTGCAAGTTCTCCTTTTGGGCTACATTGAGCCTGATTAGCATCATCTCTGACGTCTCCCCCTTCCTTTTGGATCCAAGTTTTCCATGAGTGTTTCACACATACCGGTAATCCCAACGTCATCCTCGACCTCCATTTGTGCAGCGGATGGAGGAACAAATTCGTCAAATAACTTTGGAAACTGATTGCCATCTACCTCGTTCGGTTCGATGACATTGCCTGTTCTCTGCTCCTCCACTTGTACTCCACCTCTCCCTTGCCACTTCAGTTCACGAATATCTATTTCCATTGCAATTAATTTATCCTCAACCCGGTTCAGCTGCTGAGCAAATGCTAAAAAAATAGATCAACTTTACACCCTGTGGGCTGCTCTGGTTGGCTAGTAGATGCACTATTCGATTGGTCTTGGTCCATTTCCTGTTGTCGATGTTGATGTTCCCCATTCCAATCAACCAAGCTCCTATACCAGGCTAAGTTTTTCTCCTCAACTGATGGTTCCAGTCTGGTGGTTGCATCAATCTGATGTACAAACAAATAGATAAGTATTTAGAAGGGTTTCCATAGCCACGTATCAATGTTAGTACAACTTATCGCCTATATAATTTACTAGTTAAACTCTAAGGTTACCTGCAGTTCAGTTGATCTCTCGATGTGACATCCTTGAATAATGTGTCTGAAAGGGCCTCAAAAAAGGGCATAGATGTGGGATTCCACCGTAGTATATGGGGAATGACATTCTGTTCCTTGGGATCGGACTTCAAACTACCATACAAGTGCCCGACCAACGGCTTTGCCTCGTATGCCCAAGCAAGTAGTGCATAGAAGAATCCATTAGCATCTAAGCCCTCTCTGTGTGATGGGTTTGCCTTCTTTCTATCTTGGTAATCCTTTAGCCTTGCCCGCCTTAGAACCCCGTGGGAGTAGGACACCCACAACATCAACAGCAGCGCCAACTTCATGGAATAGTCCTCAACCGTGGATTCCAAAAATGATTTCCGCACCGTTGCAAAGGACACACTCTTTGCCCCTCTAAAGATCTTTCCGTGCAGTCCTTCCTTATTTTCTATCCTCGGATATGGGCCAAATCGCAGACCCATTGCCAAATGGAACTCCTGGGGGCCAAACTCGAGATCAAGGTTACCGAAATAAAACTTCAAGTTTTCAAGCAACTGGAAGCAATCCTGTGCAAACAACAAATGAATTATATTTGTCCTTAGAACTGCATTTCGGACATCCTTAGGAAATGTCCAAAAGAAGTTCTACGAAAGATCTCCAAGCTTTTAGGACTCAACTTCTGTCTTATATTGCTCAACAGAGTCAAATCTACCCTCTTCCCGACTCTCATCTAAAATGGTTTGCTTTTGATACCTTGGCTATGTTTGCACCAGTTGTTCCTGACCAAACGAACCATTAAGAATTAGCATGTAGTCGAGTATAACACTAAGACATAAATATGAAATTAATTCCCTTCAGATTGGGAACGTCAACCTCAATGATTCACACGCTAAACTACAAATGCCATTGATAAAACAAATAAAAAGATTTTGATTTTTGATGGATCGATATAAACTTCAGGAATTAATCACCCACATTGTGGTTTATTATATTTTTATATGTTTTTCAGATATTCTTAGAGGCCTTTCATCAAGTACACAAAGGGCTTACTTCCCCTCTAAGATAAAGCTACAACATAAACAGAACTTATCATGAGATGTTATAATACTTGCCCAGACAAACTTCATTTTTCATGAGACATTTTTCATTGAAAACTAATAAGAACAAACTTCATTTGAACAAAAGGTGCACAAATAATTTCACTCACATACGTTGCCCATACAAATTGACTTTAATCCGATAAAATTATAGACTAACCCTAGTCCATATCAACTACGACACATCTTAGCCCTTAATATAAAATCACAGCAACCCTTTGGTATAAAAACCGCAAGAGGGCGTATTGATTGTTACCTTATCAACGTATGGAGCTCAACATTGCTTCCTACAATTCCGCCGACCTGAACGAGCCCTGTTGCAGAAAATTTAACCACATTCCATTACACCTAGTAGTATGAAATCTATCATATTAGTGCATACGAGATGTTATACTACATTTAATGAGGCTGTCATCCACTTGAATTCATTTCGAATGGGCATTGCAACAAAAATTTGACTAAATACCTTGATTATTCCTAACTGTGAAAAATCTACCTCAGTGGGTTAACATGGATATATTTCACCAATTTTCATTATTTATACTACTAACTGCCTTCATCAAACACGAATTGCATATGTTAATAACAAATATTTAACATGGAAATAAATACCCTCCTAAACTTCATTTTACAAACATTTATTGCAAACCCAAATCAAAACAAAATCAACTACTGCCTTTGCCCTTTATGTGAAAATTACATCTGGGATTAAATTGCATTGCCCTTAGATGAGCGTTTTCTAAACACACAATATTAATCCCCAAGTGTAAAGGATGTTATTGTAGCTTTGATAAGCGACCAAGTGATTATCGAACCCAAGGGACGTATTATTATCAATTCAATCACAATCTAACTTATTAAGACTAGGTTGGCAATAAATAGATAGAATAACTAATTAACTAATAAACAAATAATTAAAATAAACAATTAGTAGAGATTAAACGAAGGTGAATAAGTGAGAAATTAGGTAGTCCTTCGGGCCATCCATTTTTACTCATTAACTTCCCTTTCGTGTATCAATGTCCGACTCTGCCATGTATATTATGGACGTATCACTAAACCATGCAAATCAACTCTATAGACACAAATAAATAAGTGTGTGACACGTGCGAAAATCCTTGGAACAAGAGATATAACACACCCCCCTTTCTTGGTACTATTAGTATCAATTATTTCTCGTGCACTAAGTACTCTAACCCGATATGATCTCCCTTTATAAGTACTATGAAGTTATTGTCTTTGTCCTACTTATTAACCCGAATAAGATTCAATTAACAAGTATCTACATAAGACAGTTCTAATAAGACTTTGGAGTCCCCTCACTTAGAATCATAACATGTAATCCTGCTCAGCAGTGAATGCATTCAATCAATAACTAAGATATGTATTCAGACTCTACATAACAATTAATGATGCATAAAACAACTCTGAGTATGAATTTAAAAAGCATAATCTTATATAAAATAAACCACAAATAGTGTTGTACGGAGTATACACACGTAAGTTCAATTAACTCATAAAACCTTCATAAACCCTAGAACTATCGAAGCGGTACTAGCCCATGATTGATCGAAGAACAATCATGGTGATTGGATAGAGCTTACCCATAGTCTTGAAAATTACAAGATAAATTAAAAAGCAAAGTAAACCCTGGATGTGGGCGCCGTCGCGTCTCTTTCCATCTTGAATCTTCACTTAGTTCTCACTTGATTCAAAAGACGAATATCTCTCCATAGCTCTGTAGGATGATGTAGGGTTTCAGATTTTGTGTAGAATGAAGCTCGTGCTCGTCGTTTATGTAGGGTCTTCCTTTTATAATTTTAGCTTCTTCAATGGATCTCTAATGGGTTTTTTGAGCAAAAAAACGTACTAAAAGTGTAAAAATACGGATCCGAAAGCTTCCCGCATGTTGGTTCGACCAAAGCCCTTGGTTGAACCACTATCAGCTTGGTCGAACCAGCCTGTAATACACTAGTAGGTAGCTGGTTCGACTTGAACCACTGGTTGAACCAGAAGCATCGTGGTCGAATCACTTTTGCATCCCTTTAGGCATTTGGTTCGACCACGGTTCGACCTTCATGCCTGGTCGAACCACATCATTGTGGTCGAACCGCGCTGCAACACAATTTCAGGTTGTGGGTTCTGTTGGCATTCGATCATTTGGTTAACGTGAACTGTTAGGGTTCCATAAGTTTCTAACAGTCAGTGAAAGCAAGAAAACAAGAAACATATTACCTTTCACCAGGGTATGTTAAAGAAGATGGATTCTCGCCGGCAGCCTATGCAGCCTAACCGTTTTGGGCATAAATCTCTCATCCGACCTCCAATTGGAGTAATCTACACGCCAAAACAATCCTCTTTTCCATGTCTTTCCATCAGTATATCACACATCTAGTTTTAACTTCCACATGATTTTATAAAAATCGTGGAAGTCGGCGGACAGCAGTAGCAAACAACCTTCCGATCTTCTGCTGTGTTCCCAAGTCCAATCTCGATGTCGTGTGGGCGACGATCTTTGAGATCTCCTCAATCTGCTTTTATCCCTATCCCAACGTGGTTTAGGCGTGTTCTCATAGGTTTCTGGATAAGCTGAGATGACTTTTTTATAGGCTACATCAGGAACCAGAAGGAGAAATTGAAGTTGGCCCTCCATTGGGCTTAAGTATCTAAGTTTAGCCAAATACTTAAGTCCAATAGTAATAATATATTCCACTAAAATATTATTACTGCACTACCGTTCTAATCCCATAATTACGTTATGAGCTCCTTCTTATTATGAGCACGACAGTCTCCTCATGTTTAAGATATACAATGCCCATTAATTAATTAAGTTACTGACAACTCAATTAATTAATATCTCATCCGAGAGTTGTACCACTCAACCTTATTATCATGCCAGAATAAATCCACCTATAGGGTTTACATGTTAATCCTTATGAGCTCCTCAAGGGGACATCGTCAACCTAAATAGGACATGGATTCCTTCTACAATCAACAGCACACCATAGAGACAGCACTACTTTCCAACTCATTGAGTTTGTTGATTTAATTACATGTAAATCTCACCCATTGATGAATCAAAGAAATACATACTGCCTTACATGTTGAGGTTATTGTATAGGAATTAAGAGCACGAACATCCTTAATAACAGATATCAAGTTCTTCTATAAGTCTGTATAAGTCGAACGATCTCAAGCGGTCCTGCTCAAAACACACAAAGTGCACTAATGTGATTCTATACCCAAGACAAGCTAATACCAAATTACACTACAATCATCCCGATAGAGAGTCCCAGTCTATCTCGGTTGTGAGCATCTATTTATACTTTATAAGGAAACCGATAATATGATCTTTTGTGTGTTATCGCACAACATATTATCTGCAGTATAAAGATAGTGGACTATTGCATCGGACATATAAATAAATTATAAGACGCATCATTTGATCAATGATTCTTATTTCAAATATTGTTAAAACATTGTCCATACTAAAGCTAGACTTTTAATATACAATCCAACAATCTCCCACTTATACTAAAAGACTATGATGTCATGTCCACTGCTATACATCTGACTCCCACTCTCACTACACGACCATCAAAAGCTTTCGCTTTAAAGTCCTTGTAAAAGGATTTACTAGGTTATCATCCGATGCAATATTGGCAACAACAGTCTTTCCCTCATCATACGATTTCTCGTAACAGGTGGTACTTGCGCTCAATGTGTTTAATTGCCCTTTGGACTCGTGATTCCTTCAAGTTTGCAACTGTACCATTATTATCACAATAAATTGTGATAACCTTGGGTAAACTTAGAAAACACATCCAAGTCCATCATGAAGTCTCTAAAGTCATATAAATACTTTGGCTGCCTCAGAGGCTCCAATTTATTATTTTCCCTTGGTGGAATACGAAATATATTTCTATATGACAATCCTCCATATTATGACTCTACTTACTATAATTAAACACATAACCTTGAAGTGGATTTACTGCCGCCCTACCTGATGTGAAAAATCCGAATCTATGCAATCCACAAGAAGTAGTGAATCTGTCTAGTAAGCCTACATATAATTTTCAGTCCTTCTCCGGTACTTCAAATATGTCTTACCGCAGTTCATCATTCTTGTTCCGATTTATGTTGATACTTACTTAATATGCCATTGGCAAAACAAATATGCAATCTCTTGCATAGCATTCCTTAGATTAAGCTTCCTTATTCGTCGAAGCATAGGGAACTGCTTTCATCTTCTTTATCTTCTTTTATGTCACAAGACACATTTTCTTAGTTAAAGTCACATGCTAAAACGAGTAAGGATTGTATCATTTCATGAAGCTTGAGATAAGCACAACATCCTATCTTGTAATCACCATGATCGCAAGGATATATCTTACTTCTCTTAAGTGCTTCATTTCATACTACTTTATGAACCATACCCATATGTCCGACAGTACTCTTTCATTGTCTCCAATGAGCAATATATCATCAACGTATAGTACAAGACATACCACCACGTTTTCGTCACTCTTTTCAATACACATGACACATTTGCGCATTGAATAAATCCATATCACTGGATTACCTTATCAAAACAGATGTACTTTGAGTTTAAAGCTTGCTTTAGTCCATCGATGGACAACTTAAGTTTACACTCAAAATGATCTTAGCCTTTTTGCAATGAATCACTCTGGTCTCTTCACATAGATTTTTCCTCAAGACTTCCAATCAGGAAAGCTGTCTTGACATCTATTTGTTATTCCTCATAATTAATATGATTGGCAATAAATAAAAGAATTTGGATCAACATAGGCATAGCTACGAGAGAACAGGTTTCCTCATAATAGAACAGCTTCTCTCTGAGTATACCTTTTCGCAATAAGCTTCGCTTCCAAGGCTTCCACCTTACCATGTGATCCTCTTTTATTTTGTATGACCACTTCCAATAGTTTTCACGCATTTAGTGGTCCTACAAGCTTCCAGATTTGACTTAGAATCCATAGATTCTATTTCATAAATCATTGCAACTTGCTAAGATATCGCATTTGTATCTTGTAGTATTTTGTCGTATTCGTGGGATGATTTCATATTTACCAGGGACCAAGTCTCACGACTTTCCCAAAACATAAATCTATCAGGTTGTAGAACAACCCTCCCACTACGATAAGGCGCTACATGCAATTGTGTATCAGATGTGACACGCGATGCAGTTTACCTTGTGGTATATCCTCTTGTACAATTGGTACTATACTTTGTGTTTTCCTTCTCACATCTTTTAGAACAACTTATACATAGGTTTGTGATTTATTACATAGTCTTTTTCTAAAAATCTAGTGCTTGTGTTAACAATCACCCTTCGATCTTTTGGACTATTAAATAAATCACCTTTCATTTTTCTAGGATATCCCACAAACGGACAAACATTCATACGAAATACTATTTCTAGGGCACATCCATAAAATGAATTAAATAATTCCAAATAACTCATCATCTATCTAATCATTTCCATAAGAATCTTTCTTTTATTATGATTAGAAGATAGGTTATTAATTACTATTTGTTACATCCGTGGGATAAACATGATTTAAGAGTTTACAAATTGTCACCAACGTACCATAACAGATTATAGCTCTATCCTTTCATTATAATGACCATGTCATTTCAATGAAATAGAGTATCCATCTGTAAATGCATAGAAACTGAAATGAAATTCTTTATATGAAAACGTACGTAAAGACAATTTCTCAAAAATCAAATGTTTATTCATATCATAAGATAAATAAACAACTCCCACTGCAACAGTCACTACTCTTGTAGTTTTACCCATGTCTATAATAATCTCATCATCTCTTAATTGCAGACATTTAGTGATTCCGGTATCTACACACGACTAAACGCCACCACTAATCATGCTTCAGCAATTAGTGAATAAGATTCTAACCTTGTTCACTACTTGATGAAATTGGCTTTCCTTCACCACATGTTTTGTCAGAAGTTCTCCACCATATACAACCTCTTGTATTTCAGGTAGAACTTGCTCAAAACATCCACACAAATTAAAAGAATAAATTGATCTAGGTTTCCCCTTCAATTTCTACTCCAAGCATTTCCAATTCATTCGTCAAGTTAATCATGACCTCCAGCCTTTTTAACTTACTCAAGTATCTGATGAGTCGCATGAGACCATCATATTTCTATGAACCTCTGATCTCTCCACTAGAGACTCAAATAGGCTTCAGAAGGCATCCTTAGTGAGAACACATTTATATTTCTAAGCATTCAGAATCAAAACCAAGATTCTTTTCTAATCATCTAATTTTGGACCAGTAAATAAAATTTCTTTTAATTAACAATAAGCGAGATAAAACCATTTGAAATTACAGAAAATCACATAAATAAATACACTTATCAAATCTTCGAATTTATCCATTTATATTGATTCCCCTCAAAATAATATAAAATAAAATTCACCGATATGTCAAGCACCGTGAATCTGCATGCCACGTTAGTGTGGACGTATACAAACCCGAACATTTACAAGAGAAGGTTTTACCCATTAATTTCATTTGTTAACCTAACTTTATGACAAAATAATTAATAGTCGGTTCCTTTTTAGCAATGCAAATAATAGCAGTGACTCTGTTGGGGATGATACTTATTATTTACACCTAAATGTACACCATTATTTGATCCCAAGTCCGCGGGCCAAGATTGTGTGTCTTGGAGAAGTACACACGCGCTCGGATAACTTCGTACAATCATCAATTTTAAGTTTGTACCAGTGAACCGCATACAAACTCATCCGTTAGGGATGAAAGCACTATAGTCAACGCGCAAGTTTATATGCATTACATTATAAATAATAATTATTTAAAGAAGTCTATACCAGTGATCCATGAATAAACTCATCTGTTGGGGAGGAATGTAATATAGCCGATGCGCAAGTTCATTTACATCACTTGCAAACCAATAATGAAGGTCGCGGAAATTATTTACCAATCCCCTCTCCCACTCAGTTATTTAACACCGAGGGTTTTTACATACATATAATATTCAACAATAAAATATACATCCTAGCATGCTCCTATTACAGCACATAAGGCAGTAAATCACAGAGAATCATGCATACATATATAATAATAATCAGATAATTAAATCAGTTATAAACAGATATATATCGACGAATTTGATTGTTCGCCACCAAGCACTAATGTTGGCAAAGACCTCCAGATTATCAAATTTTCAAAAATCTCCAGATTATTAAATTTTTGAAAATATCGATATCGACCATCGATATTGTCTAGATTATTAAAATCATCGATATCGACCAGATTATCAAATTTTTTAAAATTTTAAGATTATCAATTTTTCGAAACTATCGATATCAACCGTCGATATCGTCCAAATTTTCGAAATCATCGAGATCGACATGCAACCATATATAACAATAATAGATAATTAAATCAATTATGGCAGTTACATATTAGAAATTAATTTGACATTCATATATATAACAATAATAGACAATCTATTATGGCAGTTATATATTAGGAATTAATTTGACAAAAATAGGATGTCTTGTCCAACACTCCAGCAATACATGCATACAACATACCAAATATAATATGCAATCTAGCATGCTTCTATTTAAGGCGGTAAATCACATAAGACTATGTATCTATATATAACAATAATAAATATGGAAAATAAATATACTTTTCAACTATTATGGTCTTGTCATATATCCATTGATCTTGATTATTTGCTACTATCCCCAAATCTGGGCAACGCACAAACACAATAAACCCGCAAAAACTTGAAAATCCTCTAAATCTACAGAATTTGCAAAACAGGAAAATCCTCCAAATCTGCAAAAATTGTGAAAACTACAAAATCGTCCAAATTTGTGAAATTTGCGAAAACTGAAAATCCTCCAAACTGTGAGATTTGCGAAAACTGCAAAATCATCCAATACTACGAAATTCTCCAAATTTTCAGAACTTGGAAAATCCTCCAACAATGGTATAACCATTGAATCTATGCACTCTTTCAAGGTTCACACATATTCTAGATCGAAATAAATTCAGAATTACACCAAAAGATCCTACGATCCCACGCAGGAAATTTACATGTGATCTAGATGCGTAAAATTAAACCTACACGACAGCCCGTCATGATTTAACTATTACAACCACGCACCAACACAATAAAAACAATCTCGACACGTCTAAGGGTTTAATTATCATATAAACATACATTCAGACTATAATAGTTGGAATCATAATATCAAAATCCTGCAAAACATGGCTAAAAGATACAAATCCAACAATCCCTAGATCTATCCGAATAGTTTATCACATAGAGCACATAAACTCTAAACAATGGTCTACATACGAATAGGGTATTCAACAAGAAACAAATTCTAAATCCTAATCACGTATGATACATAAACCCTAGCCTAACATGTCATGCTTCACCACAAAACTGAAGCTCTGATACCAATTGTTGGCGTTCAATCATTTGATTAGCATGAACCATTAGGGTTCCATACATTTCTAACAGTCAGCGGAAGCAAGAAAACTAGAAATGTATTATCTTTCACCAGGGTATGTTGAAGAAGATGGATTTTCGCCGGCAGCCTGCGCAGCCTCACCGTTTTCGGCATAAATCTCTCATCCGACCTCCGATTGGAGTGATCTACATGCTAAAATAATCCTCTTTTCCATCGCTTTCCGTCAGTTTGAAACACATCTAGTTCTGACTTCCACATTATTTTATAAAAATCATGGAAGTCAGCAGATCGATTTTCTGCTGTATTTCCAAGTCCAATCTCAACGTTGTGTAGGCGACGATCTTCGAGATCTCCTCAATCTACTTTTCTCCCTATCCTAACGAGGCTTAGGCATGTTCTCATAGGGTTCTGGATAAGCTGAGGTGACTTTTTTATAGCCTACATCAGGGAACAGGAGGAGAAATTAGAGTTGGGCCTCCATTGGTCATAAGTTTCCAAGTTTAGCCCAATACTTATAAATAAGTCCAATAGTAGTAATATATTCCACTAAAATATTATTACTGCACTACCGTTCTAATCCCATAATTACGTTATGTGCTCCTTCTTATTATTATACAATGCCCATTAATTAATTAAGTTACTGACAACTCAATTAATTAATATCTCATCCGAGAATAGTACCACTCAACCTCATTATAATGCCAGAATAAATCCACCTGCATGGTTTACATGATAATCCTTATGAGCTCCTCAATGGGACATCATCAACCTAAATAGGACACAGATTCCTTCTACAATCAACAACACACCATAGACACAGCACTACTTCCCAACTCATCGAGTTTGTTGATTTAATTACTTGTAAATCTCACCCATTGATGAAGCAAAGAAATACATACTGCCTTAAGTGTCGAGGTTATTGTATAGGGATTAAGAGCACGAACATCCATAATAACAGAGATCAAATTCTTCTATAAGTCAGTATAAGTCGAACGATCTCAAGCGGTCCTGCTCAATACACACAAAGTGCACTAATGTTATTCTATAGCCAAGACAAGCTAATATCAAATCACACTATAACATCCCGATAGAGAGTCCCCATCTATCTCAGTTGTGAGCATCTGTTTATACTTTATAAGGAGACCGATAATATGATATTCCGTGTATTTTCGCACAACATATTATCTACAGTATAAAGTATGTAGACTATTACATCGGACATATAAATAAATTATAAGACGCAATCATTTAATCAATGGTTCTCATTTCAAATATTGTTAAAACATTGTTCATACTAAAGCTAGACTATTAATATACAATCCAACAGGTTCGACCTGAATCAATGGTCGAACTACTAATGTTCTGGTTGAACCAGATGCCTTCATGCCCCTTTTCCAGTTCCAATTACTTCCGTCCTGTTTTATTTCGAAAATCCACTCAAACAGTCTCAAACCCACCTGATTCATGACTTTCCACTACTATCTCGATTTATCTCTACTTAGGATCAAATCATACATCATTATCACAGAAATCAGAGCTCAAATTACATGAATTTACATTCTCGTCAAACCCCCAAACTTACATATTGCTCGTGCCGAGGCAACGAAATCAAAACCACAAGAGTAAGTGTAAAATTCATGAGGCCATCAAGTCAAGTACAATACATATCTACACATGCAATTCTATCAATTTAAAACAAGTACCACTCGCATCATACTTTTCATTCATGCAAAAACATCACTCAATTACAATATGCTTCAGAGTACTAAGTCATCTAGCTCACAAGATAAGTGTTTACTCTTGTTCTCAAGTGTAAAATACACTTAAACAGGTTAATAGATACGCTCATACTCAATTCATATCTCCGAGTAACCATACACTTGGCAAAGGTCTCAAAAATCAACTCATAATCGCTTCATTACTAGGATCACAAAGGACTTGCTTTTGGTTTGTAATGTTTGCTCTTTGGTAAAGGTAGGAAAATATAGATAAAGTGACTAATTCACTAGTAGAGAATTACCTTGGAGTTTTGCTTTTCATCAAAAAGCTTCCTCTTCTCCATCTTTATTCCCATGATCTTTGCGATTCAACTTCTCCTTCTTTTTCCTAGAATCAACATCTTCTTCTTCAAAGTACAAGGGTACTAATTTCGGGCAGTATCCTTCTAAGCAGTCGGGGTACCAGTTTCAGGCACTACCCCTAAACAAGATTTACCATATATTCTCTTCACTTCATACAACTCAACCAATTTTTCTTCCTTTTCTTCTTCATTAAAGCTAGCATATATTCACCTCAACTCTCTACTTACGAATAGGATATTCAACAAGGCTCAAGTAAAGGATAAATAAGGCTTTTTATCAAGGTTTGTCAAAGAAAAAGCTTTTAAAGGCTCAACCGGGCTTCCAATGATTTATACAATATATGGGAAGGTAAGATTTAGCTAAGTGACTCAAATAAACGATAATGGCCTAAGATCATGTCCTAATAACTTATCAATCATAAGTCTCACACAAGACTCCAAGCCAAGTTTTAGAATACGGATATATGAACGATTCTCACAAGAATAAAATATCATGCATGGATGTAGCATGATTTCATAAAGCTCAAATTCTCACATGGGTAATAGATTCCTAAGCACTCCTCATAGTATATAATCAAGATCAATTCCACAATGAACTCCACGTATTTAACAAGTTATACTTGCTTCTCATCAACAAAATTAACACATGCAAAATACGAATGCAACATACTTATCAAAGAACCCATCTTATAAATCCAATCAACTATCACCAATCAAATCCAACATCAGAATCAGTATAGAATATCAGTACATGCCACTCACACCACCAAATACCCATCTTGTAAAGAGATAAGAGAAGGGGGATGAAATGAAACAGATAAAGATGAAAACCTGGCGCCCTCTACTCCTGTGGAGCATCATCATTGCTATCTCCCCTGCGCCAATTATCAAAATCTCTCTGTACTCTATCCACCTTTATATCCAAAGCTTCATAGGTCTACTTGTAAAATTGGTCAATTTTAAAATTTTTCTCATGAGTTTGGTTGGATTTAGGTATGATTGGTTGTGTTGAAGTGCATCATAGTCCATATTTTTATTGCAATTGTTGAGCTAATGGTGTTGTATGAGTTTTTGAGTATGAATGAAGGGTATTGGAAGCACGAATGGAGCTTGGAGCGAACGCTTTCCTTACCAAATGCCTATTGAGGGAGTACTCTACACCTTATCACTTCTAATTGATTTTGATTTGGATTGAATGGATTAGCATGCTACTTTATGTGTTATGTTTTTGGGAAGTTTACTTTTCAATCAAAAGTTGGGATGATTGTGAGCTTAATTGTCATGGATGATATAGAATGTGTGTTTTATTGTTAATGATGGTGATTTTTATTCTTGCATGTTATGTGTTTTTGTTTTGTTTCTTGTTTGTTGAGTCTTTATTTTATGTTTTGTGTATTTTCTTATTTTTGTCTCGGTATGTTTGGTGGTTTGTTTAGGGATGTCGTGAGTCATTTTTGAATATGAGTGATGACATGTTGTGATAAGTGATGACAAGTTATGATTAAGAATCTCTACACTTTCGAATTGTGACATGTTTTATTTAACTTGTTCAATTTTAAGATGGATGTGGTGTAATAAGTCCTTAAGGTCCGAGCACAAGCTTGTGAGCATTTGAGCCTCAACCATGCATACATGGTATTTTTCTTCATGAGTGGATCGATTGAGTTTTGAAAAGCGAGAACTTGCTCAAGGACTATAGGAACGAGCCCGATTTGTGGAGATTAGTAAAATGATCTAAGGTCATCCTTGTCATTTATAGTCATTGCCAAATATTTCCCTACCATGAACATCATCCCTAATCAACCATTTTGAGCCTTAAAGCCATTTTGTTGTGAATTTAGCACATTACAAGCCTTGATTATCCACAAGAGCCTTATATATTTACCCTTTTGTATAAGTGATTGAGGAGATGGTAGTTAGAAAGGTTTGATGAGAAAGCAAAACGAAGAAAGAGAATGGTAAACAAGTAAGAAAAAGGATGAAAAGAGCAAAAACAAGAGTGAACATGCAACCTCAAAACAAGAAAAATAAGCAAAGCAACAACAAGATGCTCAAGAAAATAAAAATCCAAAGAAGGAAGAATGCATTAAAAGAAGCTCAATTCAAGAAAAGTTGATGATTAGTGCTTGTGATCATTAAAGAAAAAAAGGAAGAAAGAAATTGTTAAGGAATGGAAGAAGGTAGCTACCTCTTCGATAACTTACACATGATGAGTTACTCTTACCTAAACTCTCCCTACCATACCAAAGAGCCTATCATTACATCTTTAATTAAAGACCTTTTGATCACTAATAGAAACTTTGGCGGTTTTTGAATGTAGTCCACGAGCAAGCTAATAGCGAGTCGAGCCAATCAATTAATGAGTGTTGTTTTACCACTATAAAGAGTGTTGAGTGACATTTATAACCTATGTGAGGCTTGAACTAAAAATGGACTATATTATAATTTTATTCTCTTTTGATTGAATTTGTTAATTTTTTTTGCATGTCATGAATTTAATGTTATAGGATGACTTGGCATGATTTGTAGTTCTTATTATTATTAATGTGTTATTGCTTATGTTCGTTTAGTCTTTTCCTAGGTGAAAATCTCACTCCTTGGTTTATCATTTTCGTTGTGCGGGGAGGCACAACACTTTAAGTTTGGGGGTGTGATGAGTGATATTTTCACCTAGATTTTAGTATCTTTTTATATCCATTTTTGTAGTATTTTATCCTTATTTCATGTGTTATTTGGTTGTGTTGTGTGTTTTTAATGGATGCTAGACATGATAAGGAAGACGTAGGAAAAAGCGGATCTCAATTCGGAGTTGAAACGAGGGAGAACGAGCTAAAACAGTGAAAAAAACAGGGGCATGCACCAACGCGGGCCGTGTACGAAACACGGCCTTGTAAGAAGTGGCCGTGTGCTATCATCAATTCATCCAACATGAGCACCATGTGCCCGTGTTACAGCACACGAGCCGTGTTACGCAACACGGCCCTGTAAGTCTTGGCCGTGCAGCGACATCAATTCACCCAACACGGCCACCTTGTGGCCGTGTTGCAGAGCACGACTTGTGTTGTGTAAAAAGCTGCTAAAAATTCCAGAACCTTCTAGAAGCTTCCCAAGGGGTATAAATACCCAACAATTCAACATTTGAAGAGATTTGGCCGAGGGTTTCCCTGTTTCACACACCTCACACACCATTTCTTCCATTCCACACCATCATCTTCATCCATTCTTCATCATTTAGATCTATCATCATCCCACCATCAATTTCTACATCCAAGTAAAGGAAAAGGATCAAGGAAGAGAGGAAAATGCAAAGAAGGGAAGGAGATCACCATTGAAGATAGATCAAGGGAGTTTCCATTCAATCTTTGTATTAAACCTCATAGTTTTATCATGATTTGTAAGGATTTAATTGTCTATGTTAATTTCTTTATGAATATGGTAGGCTAATCTCCCTTGTGAGATTAGCAACATGAGAGTTGTTGGATAATTTTGGGATTTGTGTATTTGAATTCATATGTTGATTGGATCAATGGTTATTATTAATTGCTTGATTTGTATTGATGATTTGTGTGTTTAGTTGTTCTAAATATGTGATTAGATTGAGAAATCAATTATGTGCTTAGGATAATTGAGTGAATCATTTCATCAAACAATTCATGTGCATTATAAATTGTAAAGAGATTGAGAAATCCTTTAGAGTTTAGAACCCTTTGATAGAACATATGATTGGTTTGATCGAGAGGTTGATTAATCGTGTGAAGGGACTCTCATTTCAAGCTTAGTACCTAGTTTGAATTGTTTGAGTAAGAACCAACTCATTGAGCTATGTTTAGAACCATATCATATCCATCTTGAGAGGGAGTTTAGGTGATCTTAGTGTTGGCTCTTAGTCTTCAATCCATGATTCATGTGAATTTGATGCATTTATCCTAGGATTTCCACTTCTTAATTGTTGTTAATCTCACTTCTACTTAATTTGAAAAACTACTTTTCATCCATCTATCTTGTTTGCTAATCATTGCTTGCTTGCTTTCTTTGATTAATTTAAATTCTTGTTTGATCAAACTACCCATTGATGATTCGTCTCTATAAAATTGCGATAAACGTGATCTCGCTCAAGCTCTAGTGCCGATCTACCTGTAGTTCGATAAATTGTTTTAATTGGTCATCCCTACTACAAAATGGCTAATCACCACAACCCTCCAATCTCCTCTCCTCAAGCACATAATTGGTATAGCCTCGTGTGCCAGAGTGTTCATCAACCTATTGTCATCATTCTGGATTGTAGTCAAGGTCATCACGTTATATGAAACATAAATGAATACGGATTAGAAGCCCTAGTGTAAAGCCAGTATCCATCTCGATGCAACGCAAATTCAGCTCGAACACATGCACTCATCACTATACCAGGATCCTCCAAAATAGGGAAAATACTTGTAAAATTCATGTGGTATGACTCAGCCACAGGAGTAAGCAATCCTCCAATATTCACTCTTTGAAAAGAGGAACTCCTGAATTTGTAGAGCTGCTGAATCAGATATGAACCCACATTAAATTTTACTCCCTTCAACATACACCATAGAGCATACAACTCTCCCCTAAATATGCAACTTCTCTCAGATCAGGCTAACAATGTATTGTTCAAGACTCTATCCATGTATATAATGACTGGGTTGTGAATCAATGCAGTACCAGCTTCCTTCATCTTGAAGTCCATATCCTATCCTGAAATGGATCTCCAAAAATTATTAGGTTCGAAATACCTATTCTCATGCCGAGAAATCCCCCTCGGAGTTCCTAGCAGCACATTGAAATCCTCTGTTGTCCATGTTCTCTTCTCGTATTCCAGCTGGAATGAACACTCATAAGGGAGAGAACTAGCATCCTTCTTAATCGCAATCGAGCACGACACCTACGCAGTCACATTAAAATACGTCGGCCTCTTCATCTCCATGAAGTGACGGATGCCCACTTGGTCGAACATCCACATAATGTCATCATAGATATTCATTGTCATCGTAGCCTCATCATCCTGGTACCTCGTGTGAGTGATATTATCGGACATCGTACCCCATCGACCCTTGATCTCCCCCCAATTTTTCATCTCGATGTGGAAATGCCTTAGAAATCTCTCCTTAAGACGCAATTTCTTAGTAACTTCGTCCTCATGAGGCTGCCTATCCTCCCTCTTCTTGGAATGAATTTCAGTTTTCTTTCCTTTTCCTACAGGAATAGTACTTCAATACCAAACAAAGTACAAGAAAAGCAAACCATCCTTTGTTCAAGTCTAATCATACAATTAACTCTACTCAAGACTTCAAGTTACTCATATGTAATCAACTCAAATAAACATGCTTCCAAATCCATGTGTTCATAATTTAACAATGAATCTATGCACATGCTAATCCAATTTCACTTCAAATTTAACTCTTCAACAAGAATTATCAACAATTTCACTATTCACTTCACTTCCTTCACTTAAGCATGCAATTATCAAACTTCACGAGTCAACTCAAAATTCTGACATGCTTAACTTCACCACTCAAATTGCTCACAACATCAAGTAACATCAAGGTCTAACAACAAATCAACAATTAAAATCGGACACATCACTTGTTCATAAGAGAATTCAAACAATAATCCAAATTACACTATGAATCCATGTAAAAACTAGTTCAATCAACTTACCCACTTAAAATCAAGCAATAAACCTTCAATCCTAAGGTAATAGAGTTAAGAGAACATACCTTTCGATCCAGCCATGGCTTAGTATGAACAAAGAAGAAAATCCCCAAAATTGGATAAGAAGCCCTAGTTTTTCAACTAAAAATCTTCAAATCCGTAAGAAATAGAGTGTACGAAGGTTGGAATGTGGTATAATCGGAGTGTATTGAAGTAAAATCAAAGTTTTGAAGAAAGAATTTTTGGTTCGGAGAGGATTCGAGTGCAGGTGGTGTGAAGAGTGTACGGAACAGGGGCTGGAATCACATTTAAACACAACTTACCTAGGCTGGTTCGACTCGAACCAGATGGTTGAACCACTTCATCATGGTCGAACCATGCTTCTGGACAATTTCAATATTTGGTTTGACTCGAACCATTGGTCGAACTGCATGTCGAGGTCGAACCAGCTCGAACCACAGGTCGAACCAGCCTATAGCAATTTCTCTGACTCCCGGTTCGACTAGAACCAGATGGTTTGACTAACCCTTTTGGTCGAACCAGCCTCCTGATCCTTCAAACACGAATTTTTATCGTTCTCTACGAACTTCAAGCTAAAAACGATCATTAGGTACCAAAACAGAGCAAACTATAGCTAGAGAACCACAATTAAGACTCAATAAATTAAGTGCATATACTCCGCATACGACACAATAAATAAAACACTACTGAACATTAGGCAAATTGCAAAAAATCGACACATCAACACCGATTAAAGTTTCAATATGCCGTAAAAAATCAACTCCCATAACAAATATTACAAAGAAAATATTATACTCTCGGTGCTATGATGAGGTAAGTACATCACATCCCCCTAAACTTAGTAGAAATTATAGTCGAAAATAAGTTTGCAAAGAGATGTAATTTCTGATAAGTAAGCACGCCAAATATAAAAATTTCTTACTCACACTAAAGAAATAAAGCAATAAAACAGGAAGAAAAGCCCCCAACAGGCGCTCTTGTTTAACGTTGGAGAGTCATGATGGTATAAAATCAATGCACGGTATCCTTAAAGACGATGTAAGCATCATTCGGCGACTTATAATGCTTCAATTGATACCCATTCGCCGCTATGATGTCTCCGTCCTGGTCCATGATCTCAAAACTCCCCCCCTCCGCAGGCTCTATGGATAATGAACGATCCAGTCCACTTCGATTTCAATTATTCTGCAAAAAGCTTCAAACGAGAGTTAAAAAGTAATACCTTATCACCGTGCTTGAATTCCTTGTAAGTGATCTTCGAATCATGTCATTTCTTCATTCTTTCCTTGTAAATCACTGAAATCTTGTAAGCTTGATTCCTGAACTTGTCTAGTTGATTGATATGAGTCATCCTCAACTCCTTTTGATCTTTAAGAAACAAGTTCAAGCTTCTCAATGCCCAAAAAGCCTTATGCTGAATCTCTACGGGTAAGTGGCAAGGCTTCCCATAGACAATTTGATAAGGTGACTTGTCAAACATAGTCTTATAAGCAATTCGGAACCCCCATAAAACATCATCGAGCTTCATAACCCAATCCTTCCTATTAGTTCCAACTATTTTCTCTAAAATTTATTTCACTCGTCGGTTGGAGACTTCAGCTTGCCCATTAGATTGAGGATGATAGGGTGTAGTAACCCTATGCTTAACACCATAGTCCTTGAGAACTCTTTCAAGAAGCATGTTGACGAAGTGGGAACCTCCATCACTTACGAGTGCTCTAGGAACTCCGTAGCGGGCAAAGATATGTTTTTCAAGAACGAAAACATGGTCTTAAAATCATTCATGCAAGTAGGAATGGCTTCCACCCACTTAGAAACATAATCCACTGCAAGAAGGATGTAGAGAAATCCATTAGATGGGGGGAAACGGCCACATAAAATCGATTCCCCATACATCAAAGATTTCAACAACAATGCTCGGCTGAAGTAGCATCTCATCTCTTCTACTATTGTTTCCCATCCTTTGACATGTATCGCATGTCACTACATAATATTCACAATCTTTAAACAAAGTAGACCAACATAGAACAGATTGAAGTACCTTCGCTGCAGTTTTTTGGCCCCGAAGTCGCCCCTATTAGTTTGTGTGTGGAAAAAATCAAGAAACTCTCCATTTCCATCTCGGGCACACGCCTACGGACGATAGAATCCATACAAATCTTGTAGATGAACGGATCATACCATATGAAAGTCTCAACATCTTTCTTAAATTTTGCAAGTTGATACCTGTTGAGATCTCTGGAAATTTCACCTACGACAATGTAATTGACACTACAAAAAAGTATTTTTTAGCAACCGAATTTAGCAACGGAGTTAAATCCGTTGGTAATTAACAATGGATTAGCAACAAAAATGATAATTTTGTTTTAACAACGGAATGCCAACGGATTTATTCTCTATTTTAGCAAAGGAATTCAATCCATTGGAAATTAACAACGGATTAGCAAGGGAATCATTATATAAATTACCAATGGAATTATTAGGAATGGATTACCAATGGAATTATTTACCAACGGAATTAATTTTTTCATTGCTAAAAAATTACCAACCACCACTTTAGTAATGGAATTTTACCAACGGAATCCGTTGCTAATTCGTTGGTAAGCCAATTTAATAATGGAATTAAGGCTTTTAGAAATGGAATATTCCATTGTTAAAAAATAGTTTTTTCTAGTGTGACATAATCTGCATACCATGGATCCTTTCCTTGAGCAGCTACCTCACAAGCTCTCTACGCTCCTTCAGCAAACACCACTGTAATCTTCTAATCAGGGAACATCTCCTCTATGTAATCAAAAGAATCATCACAATGCTCCCTTGTCTCCAACCTTGATCAGTGATTCGCTATCACATTCTCCGAACCTTTCTTATTACGGATCTTCATATCAAACTCCTGTAGAAGAAGGATCCATCTAACGATCCTTGGCTTTGTTTTCTTCTTCTCCATCAAGTATCGGATCACAGAGAGATCCGTGTACACTATAGTCTTCATGCCAACCAAATATTGTTGAAACTTATTGAATGCATACACACCAGCTAGAAATTTTTTCAGTGACAATGTAGTTCTTTTGTGCTACATCAAAAGTCTTACTCGCATCGTAAATGACACAAAACTTCTTCTCTCTTCTGCCCAAACACCACTTCAAGTGTTAAATCACTTGCATCACACATAAATACAAACGGCTAAGTCCAATCCGATGTGATCAAGATAGTTACAGTAATAAGTGCCTCCTTAAAAATAGGGAAAGGTGTTAGACATTCATCATCAAAAACAAAAGGAACATCCTTTTCAAGTAAGTGAGACAATGGCTTGGAGTATTTCGAGAAGTCTTTAATAAATCTTCTATAAAATGCTGCATGTCTAAGGAAGGACCTCACTCCCTTCTCATTAGTAGGTGGTGGAAACTTCTCAATTACCACCACCTTTGCTCTATAAACCTGCAATCCCTTTGTCGAAATATGATGTCCCAAGACAATCTCATCTCTTACCATTAAGTGGCACTTCTCCCAATTCAAGACAAGATTATTTTCTTGACGTCTCTTCAAAACAGTAGACAGATTAGATAAACAAATATCAAAGGAGGAACCGAACACAGAAAAATCATCCATAAACACCTCCATGATCTTCTTTATCAACCCATCAAATATGGCCATCATGTAGTACTGAAATATAGCAGGTGCATTACACAACCTAAAAGGCATCTTCCTAAAGGCAAAGGTTCCATATGGTAAAGAAAAAGTAGTCTTTTCCTGATCCTCGGGTGCAATCATGATTTGATTATACCCCGAGTAACCGTCCAAGAAATAATAAAATTCATACCTTGCAAGACGATCAAGCATTTGATCCATGATAGGAAGAGGAAGTGGTCTTTCCATATATTTTCATTCAGTTTCTTGTAATCCGTACATACATGCCATCCTGTAGGAATCTTAGTGGTTAAAGTCTCGCCATCATCGGCTTTCACAATAGTCATGCCCCCTTTTTAGCTACAACATACAGTGGACTCTCATGGGGACTATCACTAATTGGATATATAATTCTTGCATCTAGCCATATTAGGATTTACTTCCTAATCACTTCTTGAATAGCGGGATTCACCCTCCGCTGATTCTGAATGCTACCCTTAGTCTCATCTAACAATCTTATCTTATGCATGCAATATGAAGGCTTAATACCTTTCAAATCATTAAAAGACCAACCAATCGCAGACTTATACTTCCTAAGCACATCTAATAACTCATCAAGTTTATCATCAGTTAAAGAAGAAGATACAATTACCGGATATGTTTCATTGTCACCTAGATAGGCATACTTCAAGTGCTTCGGTAACGTTTTCAACTCCTCTTTCTTCTCCTCTTTTGTTGTGCTCTCTCGATCCAATGGTAAGTAGTTCCTAGTCCACTTCACCTTTTCAAACTTAGTCCTTTTCGATTCATATCTGTTATCACCCAAAGCAAGTAAATTTTCAAGAAATTCAATACATACCTCATTAGAGAGCTAATCTAGCTCTGTGGTAGGAAAAGTAAGAGACTCCGCCAGGCATGTCTCCAAGGGATCCTTTGAAAGACATATCTTCCTTCACGATCTCCTCCACCACATCAATGATGTGGCACTACGTCTCCATCGGCATCTTCATTGTTTTATCAAGGTTGAACAAACTCTTTATCCATCCACAACCTTAGCTCACCCTTTTGAACATCAATCATAGCTCCAGCAGTGGCAAGGAATGGTCTCCCTAAAATAAGAGAGAGATTATCCTTGTCATCTTCCATCTCGATCACTAGAAAGTCCACAGGAAAGACCAGTTTCTCTACTTTCACAAGGATATCTTCAATCAATCCTTTCGGAAAAGTCATAGACCTATCCATCAATTGTAGAACCAATGTAGTGAGAGTTAACTCCCCCAAACCAAGCCTTTGAAATATTGACAAGGGCATCAAATTAATGCTTGCCACAAGATCACATAAGGCACGTCGTGTCGGCCCCTTTCTAATTTCACATAGAATAGTGAAGCTTCCCGAATCTTTTAACTTAGCTAGCAGCTTCCTCTGTATGATCGAGCTGCAGTTCCCGGCCATCTGCCCCATCAACAAAGTCAAGTCCTTCATCTGCTTAGAGATATCCTCATGATTTGCATCAATTTTCGCCTCTAACTTTGCCTCTAGATGATCCACTCTTGCATCATTCCTCGCCATGTACCTATTCACTGTATCCTCAAAATCAGGTTTTCCTTCTTCGACCTTAGCACCCGGATCAACACCAACAGGAGGTTATACTGGTGTATTAGGATTACTTCATGAAAACTCCAGCATCTTTAGTTGTTGATAATTACCAGGGGGACCACAATTATTGTAGTTCCCTTAATAATTCCAGTTTTCTTGATTTTGGAACCTCGTTCCTTGAATACTTTGACCCGTGGCGTAGTTTCCTCTTCTAATTCCTTTTGTCTAGCTCCTTCATTACCAACATCCTGTTGCATAATTGGTACTCGATGTATAATATCAGTACTCTGCTTTTACTGAGACTGAAGTAACTTGTTGATATTAGCCAATCTAGAGACGATCTCATTTTCTATACTCGACTTAACCATAGTGTGTTCAACCTGCGCTACTTTTCCTAGAACATAAGTGTCTCTCACTCTATCAGTTGGCCAATCTCTTGAATTCATCAAAATATCTTCAAAGAGCTTTTCTGCCTCAATAGATGTCTTTGTAAGCAATACTCCATTTGATGAAGCATCTAGTAAAACTCGATAGTCACAGTCCAATCCGTTGTAGAAAATACTGATGTATTGAGCTTTAGATAGACCATGCTGTGGACACTTTCGAAGCATGTCCTTGAATCTGTCCTAGGCCTCATGAAATTTCTCTCCACTCCCGATACCAAATTGATTGATGTTTTGCTTCATTCTAAACACCTTGGAATGTGGCATGTATCTCTCCAAGAACTTCAATTTCAATTGCTCCCAGGTAGTGCATTCTGCAACATTAAGAGTATCGTATCAATCTCTCACCTTTTTAGTAATCGAGAACTTAAACAAAACAATCCTCCATGCATCCTCATGATCTCCTGCGCTCTTTTATGTGCTTGCATAACCCAAGAATTTATTCAGATGCTATTGAGGATCTTCAAAGGTTCCCCCAGAAAATGGACTCCTTTCAATCATGTTGATCAGAGCAGTTTGAAGATCAAAATCCTCATCGGTCCCTCTTCCTCCTAACAGCCCCAAATTACCTCCTCTGTTGTTCTTAAAGACTTCACAAATGGAAAGATTATCTAGATTCGCCCTTTCTTGGGCCATGTTGACTGCTTCTGCTTCCAATTTGTCTCCAGTTGCAGCTTCAATTGTTTCCGAGTTCAGCTCTTTAATTTTAACTCCTAGATTAAGGGCTTCATTTGGTTCCACGTTATTATTCTTGTTCTTGTTCTTCTTTTTCTTCCTCGATGATGCACCAATTTCTGAATTATAAGGCGTAATTATCCTGACAGAAGAACACCCAACATAAAGATGCACACTCCTCCATGTGAAATATTCATCTTCATTGGAGCTTTTTGGTAGTCGTCGTGACCAACAGCCATCAGCTGTCGGCTCGTTGGTAAGGTGAGAGCTTCAAGCCTGCCTTTGATCTAGTGTGCATACACCTAAGAAAAATAAGCATTAGAAAAATAAAGACAAGAATAAAATAGTTTCAATTAAACTAAAAATAATAATTTAATAATTAATACCGTCCCCGGTAACGGCGCCAAGAACTTGATGAGCGTTTTCTAAACACACAATATTAACCC
Organism: Pogostemon cablin; assembly: GCA_023678885.1. Taxonomy (NCBI): domain Eukaryota; kingdom Viridiplantae; phylum Streptophyta; class Magnoliopsida; order Lamiales; family Lamiaceae; genus Pogostemon; species Pogostemon cablin. The sequence goes on from CM042960.1 coordinate 17,347,355, forward strand.
CCAAGTGTGAAGGATGTTATTGTAGCTTTGATAAATGACTAAGTGATTATCGAACCCAAGGGACGTATTTTTATCAATTCAATTATAATCTAACTTATTAAGACTAGGTTGACAATAAATTGGTAGAATATTATTTAACTAATAAACAAATAATTAAAATAGCAATTAAAATAAACAAGCAGTAGAGATTAAACGAAGGTGAATAAGTGAGAAATTAGGTAGTCCTTCGGGCCATCCAGTTTTACTCATTAACTTTCCTTCCATGTATCAATGTCCGACTCTGCCTTGTGGATTATAGACGCATCACTAAACCATGCAAATCTACTCTATAGACACAAGTAAAAAAGCATGTGACACGTGCGAATATCCTTGGAGTAAGAGATATAATTCAACCCCTTTTCTAGGTACTATCAGTATCAATTATTTCCCGTGCACTAAGTACTCTAACCCGATATGATCTCCCTTTATAGGTACTATGAAGTTATTCTCTTTGTCCTACTTATTAACCCGAATAAGATTCAATTAACAAGTATCTATATAAAGACAGTTCTAATGAGACTTCGAAGTCCCCTCACTCAGAATCATAACATGTAATCCTGCTCAGCAGTGAACGCACTCAATCAATAATCAAGATATGTATTCAGACTCTACATAACAATTAATGATGCACAAAACAACTCTGAGTATGAATTTAAAAAGCATAATCTTATATAAAATAAACCACAAGTAGTGTTGTACGGAGTATACACACGTAAGTTCAATTAACTCATAAAACTTTCATAAACCCTAGAACTACTGAAGCGGTTCTAGCTCATGATTGATCGAAGAACAATCATGGTGGTTAGATAGGTCTTACCAATAGTCTTGAAAATTACAAGATAAATTAAGAAGCGAAGTAAACCCTAGATGTGGGCGCCGCCGCGTCTCTCTGTCTTGAATCTTCAATTGGTTCTCACTTGATTCGATAGACAAATCTCTCTCCACAGCTCCATAGGATGATGTAGGGTTTTGGATATTGTGTAGAATGAAGGTCGTGTTTGTCGTCTATGTAGGGTCTTCCTTTTATACTTTTAAGCTCTTCAATGGATCTCTAATGGGCTTTTTGAGGTAAAACACATACTGAAGGTGTGAAAATTCGGATCTGAAAGCTTCCCGCATGTTGGTTAGACCAAAGCCCTTGGTCGAACCATTATCAGCTTGGTCAAACCAGCCTGTAATACACTGGCAGGTGGCTAGTTCGACTCGAACCACTGGTCAAACCAGAAGCATCGTGGTCGAATCACTTCTGCATCTCTTTTGGCATTTGGTTCGATCAGGGTTCGACCATTATGCCTGGTCGAACCATATCATCATGGTCGAACTGCACTGCTATATAATTTCAAGTTGTTGGTTTTACCCGAACCAGTGGTCGAACCACTCGTGTTCTAGTCGACCAGATGCCTTCATGGCCCTTTTCCGGTTCCGATCACTTCAGTTCTATTTTCCTTCGAAAATTCGCTCAAACAGCCTCAAACGCACCTAATTCGTGACTTTCCACTATATATCTCGATTTATCTCTACATATGATCAAATCATACATCATTATCATAGAAATCAGAGCTCAAATTACGTGAATTTACACTCTCATCACCCTTGCTATTAAAAATCGAATTTCAATAATTACATTGAACCATAAACATTCGATTACGTACCCTGCTAAACTATATTTATCAACAACATATTAATCACAATAATCATTCTCAGATTAACTACAGCCTTTGCCAATTAGTTTCATAAAACATCAATCATTACATACAACTCAACAATCTTATGAGTTATTGACATGCCTTACTAATACGAAAACTAAATTTATATCATCGAATAGTACCAAATCAAATGCTACTATGAACATTTCATACCTCGACTGAATTTGATCTCCCACAGAGCGTTGCCTGCCATCTATTCCGCCAATTACAACGACCCACATCGTAATTAACGAATCCTCTGGGTATACTGAGATAATACATTCATTTTTAGCAGAGTACTTATTCGAATTAAAAATACTCCACTGATTTCACCATTAAAAATTAAAAATACAAAATTAGGTCATCTACAAACATAAACAGCAATGGTGTTATGAACATAGGGTACCTCAAATTGAACCATAGTTTTCTATCGTGCTTTGTCCACCTACTAGTCCGCCGACTTCAACAACCCCGACAGAGGACTACTCCGATGCTTTCAACGAGTTACTATATTGTAAATAGAATTAAATTAAATTAGAGTTACTAAATTTAGAGTTACTATATTGTAAATAGAATTTATGATACTTTATAAACTTTATCATAGTAAATAGAATTTATGATACTTTATAAACTTTGTTCCTACGGTAAGAGTAGATTGAATCATTATATAAAAATTTTTAAAGTTGAGTTTGCTTTTATTTATTCAATATGTGATATTTAAATATTTGATTGTTTGTTCTAATGTTCATTAGTTTATATTTTTAATTGAGAATAATTTTTTTCTCTCTATTAATATTTATCTTTTATTTCACTTTTTATGAGATTATATTTGTTCATATCTAACCATTTGAAATTTAATGAAATTAATTTTTCTTTTATTTTGATAGTTTTGAGTGTGTGTTCATCTTGATGCACAAGATAAATGTTTAGAATTGCTCACATGTAATTGTTGATTTTATTTTGACCCTAAAATTGTACTAAAGTTATTAATTCGTCTACATTTATGTTAGAGGGTTTTTTTCTTTATTGTTTTATTCCTTATTTCAGGTTTGTGAAATTAAATTAAATCTACTTATAATTAGACTATTTGAGAGTGTCATTTTGCCTCTTTCTTCATCATTCTTTGTTCCTCATTCTTTGTTGTTCCAAATTTCAGGTTATGATTAATACACAAGACTTCTTTGAAGATTTAAAAGAGAGAGGGTTGAATCTTATCTCACCATAAAAAAATTGAATTTGGACTAGCCTGACATCCATGCCCAACATAAAATTAACAAATGTGGAGATTTGAATATGATGTGTTTTAACAAGATTATTTATAGAGTATAATTTTATAAATTTTGTTAGTAGCTCATTCTTTAATGATTGAGTGTGAATTTATTTTATTATTTGCTTGATTTAAATCAATGTTGCACATCATTTGGTTATAATTATTTGTTTTTAATAGAATTATATTTTTTTTGTTAATGCAATTCTTAATTATCAATTCTAATCTTTAATCAATATAATTTTAGTCAATAATTTTGATTGGAATTAGTTTGAAGATAAAAAAAAAAATTGGATTAGCTTGAGGATCAAAAGTAAACAAGAAATCAATGAGCATTTAGTTTTCACTAATTATTTTGTCACCATTATAATTATTATTAAATTTTGACTTAAAATAATATATTATTCTTTCCATATTTTTTTTATCCCTATTAATACTCAATTATCATAAATTCTTAGTCATGCCACTGTTTATTTAATTATAATTATTTATATTTATGGTAAATTTTTATAATATTTATTAAGTAATAAAGTTGTTATTAATATTCAAATTATTAATAATAACTATTCAATTTATAGTTGTAAATTGAAGATTGTCTGTCTAGTAAAAAATTGTATATATTTTGAATTAGTATTTAATATTAATTTCATTTAGCACTGTGCTTTTATAAATGGTTAGTTTTAATCAAATTTTATACTCATTCTATTATTAAGATATATCTTAATCATTAAACTTTAAGATTTCAATCACTATTAATAAAATATCAAAATTCTACTTACAATATCTTACTATCCTACTATATATATAGTTTAATTTTAATTATCATCATCAATCAATTTTATTAATTATAATAATTAACGATGGCAATAATCATTAATTGATTGTATTTTAATTTTAACTCTCTATCATACTGTATAATAAATCATTATTACTAAATTTTATCAAGTTTTTAGATGTCTAATTCTGATTTTAAATCATGATTACACTCTACTTAATAATTTACTATATTAATTTAAGTTTTTAATTTTTATGATATTTTATTTTCAATTTTATGAATATATTATCTTTAATCATGTAAAATAAAAATTAAATTTATTAATAATCAATTCATCATTAATTATTGGATCTAATCATAGAATTTTCCTTTAAATTCAGTATGTTAAATTTAAATTCAAATATTTAAGAATAGAAATTAATTACTGGATCTAAGCATAGCCTTCAAATTACCTTCAAATTCAATATAATTCATGACTAATTTATCTTTAATCATGTAAATCCCCGGGTGCACAGAGGCCCACTCTTGAAATAATCACTCTCAATTCCTTTAAAACTTGTATCAATTACTTTCCATACAAAGAGATATATAACAAAATAAATTTCAATCATAATTAGGCTCAATTCTTTTAGAATTAATATTTATAACTAAAAATAAAGTATTAAATTGCCTAAATTAACTATAATTGTTCCTTGATTGCATTTAAATAAAGATTACCTTCTATATAAAGAAATTGATATAGGGATAAGCGGTTTTGAATTATGATTAATGTTGTATTACACATTAATAATAATTATTATGATTTATCCAATTGACTGAAATCAATGAATAGGCAATAATGTATATTTTATTTAGATTTTAATTAATTAATGAGCTACATTATATTTTGATTATTTATATTCATATCATTAATATTCATTCCATCTTGCATTAAAAAAAAAGTAAGATACCATACAAATAAATCAATCATAAAATATTCACATAAAATAAAAAGTCATATACATTTTCATGATTGAATCAAATTTTTTGAGATTTCCACGCATAAATCACACTACAATAAAATCAAATCATATATATATATATATATATATATATATATATATATATATATATATATATATATATATATATATATATATATATATATATATATATATATATATATATATATATATATATATATATATATATATATATATATATAAAACTTTGACATACTGAAAGTATTAAACCCATTTAATCCAATTTCATTAATCGCATGCCTAATTATTAATTTCTTTCAAATATTTTTAAAAAAAATTATATATTTAAGTATAAATCTCAATTTGTTATATTATTTAAATTCTTGATTATCCTATAATCTAAACACATCAATTTATCAGTTTTCTAATGATGACGTGTTACATATCTATTTGCCTTCCTTTCTTGATGACATGACAGACTCACAATTTATTTATTTATTTATTATAATTTTTAATTTCTAATTTTTCTATTTACATTTTTTGATTTTATTTTAATTATATAAATAGTTAATTATCAATCCATCCATTAATGTTAATAGAAATCAAATTGTCAATGACCTTATTTAACATTTTATATTGACAAATTCTCTTGTGAGACAGTTTGTGAGCCGTGTTAAAGTATTCATATTATATATATAAAGTATATTTAATGGTTGTTAAAGTATATTTTTTAAAGTAGGTTGGATTATACATAAAGTATGATTTTTAGTTTGTTATAATATGATTCATTATTGACATGCTTTAACTATAAATAAGAATATTTTATCTAAGTATGTTTTTTAAAGTAGGTTGGATTGTACATAAAGTATGATTTTTAACGTGTTATAATATGATTCATTATTGATATGTTTTAACTATAAATAAACATATTTTACTTATATAATAAACATGTTTTATTGATGGTCGACCTGTCTCACGCCCGTCTTACAAATAATCCGTCTCACAAAAAAGTTTCTCTTTTATATTTATATTGATTTACCTTGTTTAAAATTCGATTTTATTTTTTATGAGATGAGTTACTTATCTATCCATTAATAGAAATCATTATGTCAATTACCTTATTTAACAATTTGCGTTTATATTGATTTGCCTTATTTAAGAAATCTTTATATATTATATTTTTCTATTAATTAATAAAATTTAATTTGTATTTTTGATTGAAATGATTTAATTGATTTAATAATATTTAAAATTATATCAAATAATTTAATGAGATTTATTAATTTATTAACATAAATACTTTGATAATTAATTAATTAATATATTAATCAATCTATAAATTATCATATTTAATCTTTTGAATTTAATATTCCAACTAATTTAATAAAAACCATATTTAAAATATATTTAATTACGCAATAAAAAAATAATAAATGGTAATACATTTTCAATTGCCATAATTTTTTAAATATCTTAAACATTTTTCAAATTTTTTTTTCATATGAGTTTTCTACATTTCCACATTAATTTTCATTTTTATTTTAATTAGATAAATATCTTAAACTTTTATCTTTTCATATTTTCCTGTAATATACATGTGATTTTGTAATAAGTGTTGCTATTTGCATATCCATTTCTTATTGAATACACCCTCTTTATTAAATACATATTATCTTTAATTTTTTATTTCTTAATTATATTTTATGCACTTCACTGAATTTTCAAAACTACCCTTTCATTTTTAAAATTATACACACCTTCACTCTCACCTTTTTGTTCTTAATCTTATTTTGTGGGTTTCCTCGGTAGTAATTTATCTCAATTGTCAAATGAGTTTTTATCATTTATATATCCACAAGTTCCTCTAAAAGATAAATCGGTAATCATACCGTCGAGTTTAATTTTTCATCAGAAGAATCCATTAATAACCAAACGTTCATGAAGGTCTCAAGGCTGGATATGAAAAAATCTAAAACCACATAAGGACAACAAGATTACCCATTTACACAAAGCATAAGCGGAAAAAAATATTTTTTTTTACTTTCAAGTCTATTGAACGAGCTTCCACGTGGACAAAAACAACTTTTTAAGAGTTCAATTTGCCGTTCTCTCAAGTAGGAGGATTCCGACAAGTGGTTTTCGACGGAGGAGTGATTTTCTCAACCAATAGATAATCATGATTTATTGGGATGCATTATTCATTATGATTTACAATTAAATAAATTTTATTCATCATGAGATAACCTAGCGGTTCCTTGCTTGCTTGTGGAGTGACTTCTTGGATTAAGGGAGTACAGAATCAAATTCCTCTTTTCTGTGTCTTATTTTCCAAATAAAAGGGTCTTTGTGAGTCGCTAGATCACTTGTCATAAAAGGTGATTAATGACAATCGTTTGATTTCATGAATGGAGACGAACACAGAAAGGCTGCTGGGAGGCGGAAGCGTAGGGAGAGATGAGAATTTTGGGATGAATATAGCGTGTGTCTTTAATAATTAAAGGGTAATTGAGACTTTTTCAAAATATATTTTTTATTTAAATAATAATGAATGTGTATTCAATAGGAAGATGTGTATATAAGATGAGCCTTTTTGTAATTTGTCGTGCTATAAAAATTACCGTTTTATATGAAATACTGTTAATATTAATTAATTTTTTGTTATTAAAAATTTTTAATGTAAATCTAGAAGATTTGAAATTTGAATGAATAACATGTTAATATTTAAGTTTTAGTAAATGGCTTAAATTAATTAATAATAGTAATTAATAGAATTTTTTACTAATGAATTGATAATTTATCGATTTTGTGTACGCTTAGACCAAATATCATCGTTAACGATTGGAGATAAGTTATAAAAATTGTATACTATAAAACTTTTAAATATTTAATAATTTACATGTAAAATTTAAAAAAATAATATTATAAAATTAATAAATACATTAAATTTTATATAAAATTTCACATGATAAATAAAAAAGAATTTAATATTAATAAATTAGGTAATAAATTAGATAATTTAATCAATCTCGTGCATTGCACGTGCTCAATACTAGGTATATAGGTTTGAAAGGAGAAACCACAATGTTTACACCATTAACCCTGTTTTCATATTAAATGAGTTTTTTTTTTTTGTTGAAACTTACATATTAAATGAGTTTAATTAACCCTTGCCTTGAGTAACATCTAGTGAATCAGTGTAAACTCTCCCAAAGTTCAATCAAGATGCTCACAGTTAATTGACCCATTAAAAGATATCAAATTCACGCAGTGGACGAATTCCCAGTCTGATTCAACCTGCGCACGTGGGGTCACGCTCCTAATCAGTCTCCAACTCCATTGCTGAAACTAGGGGCGTGCACAGGTAATGGATTTAACCGAAATCGTACCGAAACCGCACCGAATTAATTCCGAACAAAAAAAACCGTTGACTTTTTGACTTTTTCCGAACCGAATCGAATCGATTTTTCATTTGGTACGGACTTGGATATTTTCCGCTTTCCCGTACCGAATATTGGATATAACCGTACCGAATCGAACCGTACCGAAAAACCGAATTTAAATTATGCATTACAATTATATATAATATATTCATTTTCACTATTATTTATAGTTTATAGTTTATATGTCATGAATTAATTAATTTTACTCTATTAATTATAATGTAATCATAATTAATAAATTAAAATTATTTATAATATACTAACAAATAATAATTTAAAAATATATTTAATGCTCTAAACATTTATTTATTACTGTATATTAGAAAATAAATATTTCATAAAGTAAAATAAATTTCTAAAAATAAATAAATAAATAAAATAATATGTTCAAAGTATTATTTAAGAGAATATAATGAATAAAGTAAATGATATCTCTAAAGTCTAAATTCAATCGTAAATTTAATAAATAATTATAATATTTTATATTTATTTAATGAAGATAAAGTGCAAAAATTATATGATAATCCATATTTATGTCTAAAATATTAGTATTAGATAGACTTTAATTGAAATACACCTTAAATTTAAAATTAAATGTTTAAAAAAATCTAAAATTATTAATTTTCTTTATCTTAGTACCATTATTTTTTATGGCAACACTTAAGTCGTGCTATGTGAGACTATTTTAATTTTTTAAGTAATTATCAATTTTTATTAAATATATTATCACTTTTCATTAAAAGTTTATCATTTTTTATTTATAATATGAATTGTTTATGAAATAATGCAATGCACCACTCTCAATTTTCATCAATTCAAGTATAACTTTTTATTCAAATATTATCTTTTCTTATATATCTCATGAAACTCTTAATGTGAATTGTGAAGCAGTATTACAAAAATATTTTCTTATTTTTAAAGTATTATTACACTTTATTGAAAAATAATAATATTATCTTCGATTCGCTCCGCACCGTCAAAATCCGTTTTCTCAAAAATCCTTTTCGAATCGAACCGAATTTCTGTACGAATTCAATATCGAATTTTTTCTTTACGGATTCAATATCAGATTATTTTTTTAAAAAATACCGATGCGAATTTTTTAAAAATCCGTACCGAATCCCGATCCGCACACCCCTAGCCTAAACAGATGCGAGTCAATGCGATTAGACGCTAAGTCCCTTCTTCTCGCGTATGGTATACTCTTGGTTTCTGTAATAAACCAATTCAACCAGTTGAATGGAACCCCAGACCTGAGTCAGATCAAGAATCGGCAACCAATTGAAAGCGACCGTGGATCTTGTTCGAAGCGATCACCGTCTACACCAACCTTGTGCCGATTGATGATATAAAACTAAGACAACCACAAATATTACTTCTCTAATTTCCTTCAAATTTCTATATAATTATATCGTTTTCGCGTGAAAGAAAGAATATTTGGTTAGACAGCATGCCCGCTATCAATCTTTAAGGAATGCAGTGCGGTGGGGTTTTGATCTGGGTTTTGGGAATATATTGACCAACACACCTCATATCTCCTGGTTTTTGACTTTATCAAGAAATTCAAGTCGAGGTTTTCTTCTCTGTCGTTTGTTGTTGATACAGGGGAAATATGTGGAGGGTTGGAGGAACTCCAGCGGATTCATATTACCAGGTGCGACCTGATTGCGCCGATGTTGTTCCTCAGAGCAAGTTCAGAATTAAGGTTTGTTTTGTTTTGATTTGTTTGTTTGTAATTTGTTTTTGTTAACAGTGCTAGAAATTATGAATGGTAACTCATTGAAATTGTAGTTTTATCATGTAATGGTGCGTGGGCACCTCATTTCCTATTACCTTAAACGTTGCACTTGAAATTATATGGGGGATGTACATTCTTGTTTTTACTGTTAATCAGCAGTTGATTAAGTTTGGTGGAAGGGAGATGAGATTCAAGAGCCAATAAAGAGGTAAAAATAAACAAGTAAAACTGAAAAAAATGTTTTATCAAGTCTCTTTTTGGGTGGTAATCGACCAGTTATCCCATTTAGGATAGGAACAGGCGGCAATCGACCAGTTATCTCCTCCACCAAAAAAAAAAAAAAAAATCATGACAAAAGATACCCTTGGTGATTCAGTGATTCTTGATATAGTGGCTGAGCAAGGTTTAAGTTATTTCTTTGACAAAGGTTCGAAAAGACTGCAGCAGGTTAAAAAGATTATGATATTGTTGACAGACTAGATTTTTGCATATTGCTTCAGAATGACTTCCTTTCAGAATTATGAGTTAGATAACGTTTTCCTGTGATTGTGTTCAAGTAAGGAGGGTGCAGTTAAATGTTTTTCACAATCATTAGTCTCCCATGATATCTTCTTTGTGATGTGTATGCCTTCTACACTGCTCTAATACATAAGGATCAGCAATTGCAGATGTTGCTTATATACATGATTATAGATTAATCTTCAAATTAAGAATGTAATGTCTTTATATCCGGAATATTTGTTTTTATAGAACTTGTAACTGAGAAAACTCTTGCTTGTTTATTAAATTCTCCAAGAATTTTATCCTAATATTCTGTATAGTTTATAACATAAATCTAGAGAATTAGCAATCTGTTGCTTGATGGGATACTGGAACTTAATTTTGACTTTCTCCTTTATTTTCATTTTTTAATTCTGTTTTTATATTTCATTCTTGACATGGCTTTGATTCTCAAACAAGTTATACTGTTCATAACCAGGCTGGAAAAACATTAAGTACCAGGAAATGGAGTGCTGCTCTAACTCCAGAAGGTTATCTTGATATCAGCAGAATTCTCCGTCGTATTCAACGTGGGGTAAGCTTCAATTGTCTTTACCTTTATTGCTGCTGCTTTTCATACTTGAGACTGATTGTTGGGAAGCAATTTGACTTTTCTTTTCTAATACATGTATGTATATATTATACATATTTGCTTAAATAATTATTATCATGGTCCTAGTTTCCTTTTTTTTTTTGCTGCTATATTCCTCTTCTGTTATAAGGATTTTGTTGTTTTAGTAAGAAATATAAAATTATTTGGTAGAAAATATTTCTCCATCTAGATTAGCTTTTGTCTTGTTTCCTCTTTTACCATGTCATCTGAATAGACATTTTCACATGTATGATTCCTTTCAACGAAATATGAATAAATTATTTTTAAAGTGATTCTTGATTATTCTTTGACAAATAATAGGGTATTCATCCATCAATCAGAGGTGAAGTTTGGGAGTTCTTATTGGGTTGTTATGATCCTAACAGCACCTTTGAGGAAAGAGAGAAAATAAGAAATCGTCGGAGGTACTTCTCCTTGCGACTCATCTTTTTAAGTAGATGTTCAATTCTTTTCCGTGCGATTCATTTCATGCACTGGCATTTACAGAAGAAAACTGTCAATTGGGTTCAAGTTTATTTTGAACATCATAAAAGATAAAACCATATCATTGCCTGTGACTTCAGATGATAGCTTTCTTTTACAATAACTTTTTCTCTTTTTATTAATTTCTGTATTTCAGGGCTCCATTTCTGCATGAAAACTTCAAAGGAAGCCAATATAAGAATAGATAAAAAAGAAAGAGTGGATGTGTCAATTCTTTAATAGCTTGTACTTTTCATTTCAAAAACGAATTTGTTCCTTCCAGACATAATTAAGCCTTGAATCAGTTGCTAAGAACAGAAAAAAATAAGATAAAGAGTTGCATACGCCATGTTACATAGAGCTTTTTGTTGCTCGTTCTGTTTTTCTTATTTGTAAAAACACCCAATTTGACATTTTTAGTAAATCATTAAGTTTTAACATAATTATTCTTCAATTCTGCATCCTTTCAGAGTGAAGTATGCATCATTGAAAGAGGAGTGCCGTCAAATGTTTCCATTAGTTGGAAGTGGGAAATTTGTTACTGCACCGATAATAACAGAAGATGGAGAACCTATTCGGGACCCGATCGTACTCCAACAAATTAACCTTGAAGAGGAATCCACATCTCCTACTAAGGAGAATGGTAGTGATTGAAACTCAGCTAATGTTCATATTTTTTTGCATGCATTGTTGAGATTTGTTCTGATCGATTGATGTTTTATGTTGAATCAACAGATGGCTCTGGCTATCAAATGGAGAAACTGTCAAATGGACATCTTCTCATTGACAAGAAAGAAATCCAATGGAAACTCACATTACATCAAATAGGTTTCTAATGATTATTTTAGCATGCATGCTTATATTTTTAGAGCTCTTTGTCTATGATCGCCCTGGTTTAGTATATTCCTGGAATTGGTCTTGGGTATGAATGACTTATTTATCATGATTTTTCTTTCATGGCTTAATGTTTATTGTAGGTCTTGATGTAGTTCGTACTGACCGGACACTAGTGTTTTATGAGAAGCAAGAAAATTTGTCAAAACTCTGGGATATCCTTGCTATCTATGCCTGGTTTGATTCGGATGTTGGGTATTGCCAGGGTGAGTTAAAAAGACCAATGTTTGCTCTCCCTTGTTCTTCTTGGTGCATGTGTTGTTGGTTTATATGTGTTTGATACAAGGCAACAGTACATGTAGTTTGGAATGCTAAAGAATGTTCCTTATCTATGCCTCAACTGTCTATTTTGTGTCACGATGCCTAATTAGTACGCATGTCTGCATTTCTTTTTGAAAATAAAAAATTATAACTATTTTGGATGAGTTTGCAGCAGAAACCATTTCTTGTTCAGTATTTTGATAATAACTAAAAGTTATATAACTAACAAAACTATCTACATTTTTCTGTCCCAGAGGATTTGTATTGTCACTCAAAAGTATTACTGCAAGACAAGCTAAATTTTTTTATCTACTACGTTTTTCCAGTACTGACCTGATCTACTAAAAAATCATGATCTACTAAAAAATCATGTTGGACTGCATATTTATGTTAGTAAATAAAATGCATGTGCTATCCCATAACTATTTCAATTTTTTCCAGTAATAGTAATTGCAAGGCTTTCTAAGATTTGTATGCTGATCAGGTATGAGTGATCTTTGCTCTCCAATGATTATACTCCTTGAGGATGAGGCAGATGCATTCTGGTGCTTTGAACGTTTAATGAGCAGATTGGTACCATTTGTTTTCTTTTCCACTTCTTTTTTGAACTTTTCATTTTTGTTGTAATATTATGTTTTCACTAAAAATAATCATATAGAATAAAAAATACTGTATTAGAAGAAAGTATCCCGGTCAGGTCTCAATCTTTATAAGGGTTTCTGGATATATGACAATTGGCACATTGTGTCCCTAACTTTTTATTCTTTTATTAAAAATATTAGTCTGTTTGCTGTAACTGTGGTAAGTAGTCCAATTTATTCTCCTTGTCAATGAGTTTTAGTGTTTATAGAAAAAGAGATCTTTTATTTTTTCTTTTCAAATTTCTATTATAAGGCTAAAACTTGCGTGTCCCCGATGACACTGTGCCCCCAAATCCCACGCTTTTCGAAAGTTGTACCCTTTAGCACTGAATGTTATTCCTTTTAGTATAAAAACTTATACCCTTGATTTTCGGGGAAAAAAACTTAATTATTTAAATCAAATATTTATACTATTCAAATTTACCTTTTCAATGAAAAAATTATTCCCTTATTAACTAAAGTGTTTACCCTTTAGAACAAAATGTTATACCCTTATACATCTTGTGTACCCAGAGCCACAAGAGACCAACTCCAATTATAATCCTGCTTCTCCTTTGACTGTTTTTGCTCTTTTTTCATAAGGCTTATCTTCTGAATGGCATATTATGTTGGGATACTTTATTAAATATGCATAATATTAAATCATTATAGTGCTGTCTTCAATCCTCTTCCAGTCACACGCGATATAATGATGAAAACTAGTGATGTTGAACTCTTTCATAAATTTTTTTGAGGTGGGCTAGTTTTGTTAGCTTTGCATTGTCATGAAATTTTGTACAAGAAGATTAAGGGAAAATGACTGTACAATAATTGTGGTGTATCCTTTTATTAGATGCTCTCTTTAACGAATACCTTATTAGCTGTACAGTACGTGCTTATCTTGAATATTCACATGTGAAGCAAATAAAGTTTTTGACCTAACTCAAGAACACTATTTAAATTGTATTAACTTTTTTTATTTACATATTTCATTTAATTTTATGACTATGACGATGAATTACTCTATCATTTTTGCTTCAACTAGGCTGAAGCAACATAGCATGTGAACTTTTTAATAATTTGCCCGTTTTGCTTATGATAATTTTTGATATCGAAATTTCTTTGAAGCGAGTAAATTTCAGATGCACTGAGAACTCGATAGGTGTGGAGGCACAGCTTGGTAATCTAGCTTCCATAACACAAGTTATTGATCCTAAACTTCATCAGCACTTAGGTATGTCACATTAATTTTCCTATGGAATTCATCTTTCTTCATCCTTTTTATCTTTTGATGTCTGCAACATAGAACTCTAAATGCATTTTTCTTATATACTGTTTGTCTGAAGAATGAAATTGAAACTTCATGTTATGATGATGTTACATTCATGTGGTTGATTACTTTATTATAAACATGTCTCTCTACCTTCATTTAATAAACATCACTAGAGAGACACCACTAGCATTCTATTTTACTCAATATAATTCACCTTTTATTGAATCCTGCATCAACTTGCTTGTGATGACTATACAGTTTGCATTCGCAATCTGATAGAGGCAAAAAATTAAAAAAAAATGATGAAGCATTATCCGCCAATTTGAGTGTAGTGTAGGAGTCCACTTTGAATCCTTATAATCACTTTTCTGAAGCTTTTTCACTAATGATTCAGAAATACGCAGAAAAAAAACAGAGAAAAAGAAAAATAGCTATGTACAGACTTTTTTGGAGGAAGCTATTCGTGTGCCACGACATGAACTACATATCAAGAAGTTTGTTAGATTTTCATGATCTATTCATAATCCTTTATGAGAACTAACAAAAATGTCACTTTTTCATCTGAGAACAGAAACTCTAGGAGGTGGTGATTATTTGTTTGCCTTCAGAATGCTTATGGTTTTGTTTCGCCGAGAGTTCTCTTTTGGTGATTCATTATACCTTTGGGAGGTAAATTTTCATGTCATTCTCATTTTCCTGTCTTATTTAATCCTAAATTCAACATTTCATGTGATAGAAACCGTCACACCCCAAATTTTAAATAAAGAAATTTTCATTTTTATTTTCTTAAACAAGGTATTAAATAGGGCATGACTAAACACTTAAATAAATAAATAAATAATAATGCAAGGAAAAAGGAAATTAAATAAGGTATAAGTCCTATAAGTTTCTTCAAATTTCAAAATAATAAAATTAATATCTAATATTTCATCGTCATGCTGATTTACGAGGAAACATTATGGAAGTGCATGAAAGATAGTGATAAGCTGGGAGAGTTTGCAATTGAGAACTAACCACTTCGGAGAAAATAAATAAAACATGTTTGCAAGCATAATATAATCAACACTCAAAATTTAATAATCATGATTAGCTGTACATACTTAGGAGTACAAGTGCAAACCTGCTAATTCCACTTATTCATTTCCTTAAAATTTGGGAGTCCACTAACTTGTGGGGTTAATGATGTATGCATAAGATATTCCCAACTCAATTAATAATATAATCAAAACGCATTCACTAAGGAGCCGCTTGGTTCAAATTCCAGAATGACAATAGTAATGGGAATCATTGATGAGGGCAGTGGTAATGGGAATGAAAGTGTTTGAAGGGGTGGGGGTATGCATTGAATCAATGGGAATGATTGAGGGATTTGGATTCCCATTACCTCTAACCAAGCATGACCCTTTCATTCCCATTACCCTCCCCTAATACCTCTAACTAAGCCCCCTAAAATCCTACTCAACTTATGTATATAAGATGATCACAGAACGAGGCAACTCCAACTCCATTATCATCAATGTTTCAATAGAAAGAAGCACAATCACAATTTGAGGTATTTAGAACATGAAATATCCAATAGCTAACTTATCCTAAGCTGCTGCAAATCCACTAGGTTAAACAAAATAAAACAATACTCCAAAACTACCACTAACCTACAACCATGTGTAATTAAGTATTAACATGTGGCAAGTTAAAACCAACTCAACAAATAGACTCAACCACACTCTACGTACATCCAATCACAAACTAAAAGAAACAGAACATGTTATAATAAGAAGTAACCCACTGGACAATTTATTCTCAAATAGATCCTACAACATTCGCAGTATATCACATCTTAAACATATAAGGTAGATGAAATCCCAACAATTCACTTCATACTTCCAATTTAAAACATATAAACCCAGACATCATGATTTATTAAATTATTATCATCTCTTCTTGCCAACACCCGCAACGAGTACGCTACTGCCACACTAATCTGAAAAGGGGGAAATAGATTGGGGTGAGCAACCACAGCTCAGTGAATAATAATCATACTTATACAAGTCAAATAATTCATGTGCAATAATTTAAATTACTTACAATACAATCCTGACATTTGATAAGACACCTTTCGGTCCATTATTCATGAATAAAAGATACGACATCTATTAAATTTCAACATGATAGTAAGGCACCTTTCGGTCCGTTACCTATAACACATATATTTTAGACAAGACATCGCGATTCATTATCCGTAACATTAGTAGGGCACCATTACGGTCTAATACCCGTATTGCATATAATCCAAGTAACATTGGTAGGGCACCATTACGGTCCAATACTCGTATTGCGTATATCAATTCTCATACTTCAAATGAAAATCATGACATGATAATAATTCACTTGCAACATAAATAATCACATATGAAACAATTAACGTATAGAAGATGAGAAATCCCCACCTTTACCGCGTGAAAGCCTTAAGTTCGAGTGCTACACGTCACATTCCGATTCTTCTTCGAAGCCTATATAAGCAACACTGCACGTTACTAACAAAATATCACATTACTATCGTAAAACTTAATCTGCAAAATATGTAGGAGTTGCAGACGAAAGAGATTAGGGTTAGGGTTCAACATTAGAAGCAGAAAAGAAAAAGGGTTTGGGTTATCTACGATGAAAGCAGAAAGAAAAAGGAAAAGAAAAGGATAAGAGAACTGTTACCTCTCTCCTTGCAGCTGGTGAGAATGACGTTTAGATGAGAAAAAAAGAATAGAACGTATTATGCTAGAATATATACATATATGTGTGGCTGTAAGCAGATATTCTTTTGCGGGACTTGAGTCAAACCTCCCTTACTTTAAGGAGTTAGTTTAGGGAGTTGATATGAGGGGAAGATCCTTTTCTTAATGGATAATGAAGGTGTTGATTTGATTCTTGGAAAGTAAGAAATCCTAATTCTTCTTCTTTTTCTTTCACGTACAGCCAATAGTTGAGTGGGCTGGGCTGGAATAATAGACTTGTTTATGGGCTTTTAAGAATTGGGCCACAATAGAATATATGGGTGAAATTATGGGATGTTACAGAAACATAGTTTGTTTCAGTGAAATTTATTTCTCTGTTGAAATCCATGAAGGCTTCAACCTGTATGCAAGCTAGGTGCAGAACATCACAGTTTCCAACTGATTAGGATTAGTTTTTTAACTAATGTAGAAATGAATTGTTTGGAAAAAGTCATTAAGTTAACATTAAAAATGGTGGGGGATTAGATATATTATGGTGGTTTTATTATCTCTTGGCTTTGAGTTGTTCTTCATTTCAGAAGACACTGAAGTTGGTTGTTTAACACATGAAATTATACCCATATTTCAAATAATCAGCTTTGCTTTTTTACCACCACAATCCCGTGATATATATATATATATATATATATATATATATATATATATATATATATATATATATATATATATATATATATATATATATATATATATATATAATTAAAAAAAAAGAATAATTCCGTATTTTCTGTATTAAATTATATATGATCAAAGGAAATCTCAATAATTAATTTATATACTTTAATAGTTATCCTAGTTAGAAGAAAGATATTAAATCATAATTTTAAATATAGTGTTAATTTTTTTAAAAAAAACAATAGATTATAAAACTAAATTTATTTTTCACACAAATCATCAAATGCATGTGTGTATTCTAACTACAATATTAATATCTTATATATTCCATGTATAATTTTAAATTAAATGGTTAATTACGTAAAAATACACCACTTTTTACCCCTTTTTAATTTAATCACGAGCTTTTTTTAATCAAAAAAATACACGACCTTCCATTTTTTCTTAATTTAATCTTAAAGTACTTTTTATCGATTAAATACACGATCTTTTTGTATTATTTTCAATTTAATCATGATAATATTTATTTTATAATAATTTAGTCATTATTTTTTTTATGAATTATTTTATTTTATTTTTTAATATTTGAATTTATACATATTACAGTACATTTTAATTCAAATATGAACATGGGATATTTTTATTAATTAAGATAGTTATATATTTTATTAATAGAAATTCTTATGATTAAATTATAAAAAATATAAATTCAAATTTAAAATTACATCAGAACTACTTATTACGTAATTGTTTTGATTTTAAAATTAAAGTTTATGCGGAATAGTAACAAAATAGGTGCATAGATCGATAATTTAAGTTTAAATAATTTGATAGAACACACACAAAGAACGGAATTAAAAACTATATGAACACACAATTAATCCCTCAAAGAGGGCCACAGAGTTGCACTCTGCCACAAACCAATTAAGGTTGCAATTCAATATATTTATTCTCCGCCTCTACCGTATAATAAGGTAGAGTATTTAAAGTGGCACAAGGCCCACAATCAAAGCTCTAATTCTAATTACCATTATTATGATAGGAATATAAATAACTTATGTCTTCGTGTTCTATCAATGCCTCCGTCACGGCCTTGACCCCAAGGCTGTAATATGAAAAAAAAATGCCCCAATGATCAGCCATATTCCTCTTTTTCAATGGAGTCCGGAAGGGATGGTTGGACCTCTTCATTGAGTTCCTCCATCTCGGGAAGGAGCAGGATGCGCAACTGTTTGGCAGCACACCTATGCATTGGCCCCCAAGGTTGCCGCAGTTGTAACATATTACCTTAGCACGGTAGTCGCGGGCCTCCTCCGCTGTTAAGTGACGCGTATTCCTATGCTGCAGTGGCCCATAGTGGCTTGGGGGGTCCGATTGCTGGGCTGGTAGAGAGGGTTTGGAGGCTGAAATTGGCTGAGGATTGGGCTGATCATAAGTTTGAAAATAGGAAGGGTGCGGTTGTGGTTAGCAGCCTGAAATGATGGCTTGTTGGAGAAGGGCGAGGGTTCCGTGAACCGATATAAGCGCCTAGCTGCCGCGATGGCTGAATGAACATCAATGGATTTTGGATCAGATATGATTCTGGATCAGATATGCGTTCCCGAATCGCAGGTTTGAGGCCCCCTAAAAACATCCCCAGATATTGATCGGGTGGCAAACTCGAAAGTTGCGCCACCCGCTCCTCAAACAAAGCCAAGTAGCCTTTTAACGAACCTGTCTGCCGGGTCGCATGCATTGCCTCATACGCGGTTCTGGCAGATGAGTCACCAAAACGTTCGATTAACTCCCGAGTAAACTACTCCCAGATGATTGTTGGTGAATGACGCATTGTCCATTGGACCCAATACATAGCGCAGCCTGACATCGCGATTAGGGTTAAGGGAACCCTCTCATTTGTTGCCGTCTTATACACCAGAAAATATTGTTCCGCCTGGGCTATCCAGGCCAGTGGATCAGATCCATCGGACATGGGTAATTCCCGACTCTTCACCACAAAAAATCCTGGGGAAAATTGTTGCACAGGCGCAGCGCCACTGCCAAGTGTTAATCCGGTCACCATAGTGTCGGATGCCAAGTGTTAATCCGGTCACCAGTGTCAGATGGAGGAACGTGTGACGACGTTCCGGTGTCCTGATGGCCTTCCAAGGCTGCTGTAAGATGTGCGAGTTGTTTGGGCAACTCAGTGATGGATGCCTGTTGTGACTCGATCATTTAGTGAGTTCTCCACTGATTCGAGTCTCTCTCTCTATCATGGAGCGGGTGTTCGTCATTAAGGCAAAGAGAGGGCAGATCGGACCAATTGATAGAACACACACAAAGAACGGAATTAAAAACTATATGAACACACAAATAATCCCTCGAAGAGGGCCCTAGAGTTACACTCTGCCACAAACCAATTAAGGTTGCAATTCAATATATTTATTCTCCGCCTCTACCGTTGAATAAGGTAGAGTATTTAAAGTGGCACAATGCCCACATTCACAGCTCTAATTCTAAATACCATTATTATGATAGGAATATAAAATAGGAAACTAAATAATCTAATTTAATGAAATTATTGACTTAATAAAATTCTAAAATAACTTATGTCTTCGTGCTCTATCATAATTTGAAATTATTAACAAGAATAATAAATTTTAATAATAAAAATAAATTTCTAACACTTTTTTTCCGACAAGACCACAGGAATTTAAAATACAATTGATTTAAATTTTCTTATATACTTAATAATACTGATTATAATTTTTTTTATATTTATAATATGTAATTTATAAATTATATTATATATTTGATTATAAATTATTTTATAATTTTTTTATATTTATAATATGTAATTTATAAATTATATTTTAAATATATAATGTATATTAATTTTTACTAATTAAGATTGTCACAATTTATCAATCAAAAAAATTCTGTAAATAAATAGAGAAATATAAAAGATCATGTATTTTAGAAGAAAATATTAATGATTAAATTGTGAAGATACAAAAAAATTATATATTTAATTGATAAAAGAAAAGTTTGTGATTAAATTGAAAAAAGATGAAAAGGTCGTATATATTTTTTTATAAGAAGAAAAGATCGTAATTAAATTGAGAAAAGAAGAAAAGGTCATGTATTTTAACATAATTAACCTAAATTAAATTGTATAATAACAGAATATCTAAAATAATAATTTAATGTACTTTAATTAATCATCCTTATTAAAAGAAAAGATAATAAATACAATTTTAATATATGTATTTTAAATAGTATATTAAACACTAATACACCAATGAGTCAACGTATGGGTGTATTCTCATTTCTCACTTGTTTTAAAGAGTACAGTTTAAAGCACAAATTACTATTGTCATGTGATTAAATTTTGAGGCTGAAGCTCTCTGAACATTTGATTATGCTGTCCGCTAATCCTCACTTTAATATCTGAAATTAACTTCATTATTTACCAACTTACTTGCTAAAAAAAAGTGAGCCCTAATATCAATAGTTCTTCCTTGTTAACTCATTCCTCTAAAACGTCTAATACTTATTATATATTTTATGGTTTGCTCATTGATCTTGTCACAGATGATGTGGGCTCTAGAGTATGACCCGAACCCTGATCTATTCTCCATGTATGAGGATGATGAATCAGCAAGAGTAAAATCTAAAGGAAAGGCCAAGTCAAGAAGGCAGTTGGGAAAATTTGAAAGAGATAACCTGAGGAATGGAGGCAAAAATGCTGTTACTCCTCTTCCTATTTCCATTTTTCTTGTGGCCGGTGTCCTAAAGGACAAGAGTTCGAAGTTAACAGAAGCTCGAGGCTTAGACGAAGTTGTAAAGGTAGTTTGCTAAGCTGCACCCATTCTTTTGAATTTGCATCTTCAGATGAGTATTGATTCCTCTAATAAATGTGTTCTATGTTCTAGGAGATCCATAAAATAAGTGAGATGACTAAAAATTAATGCACATCAAACTGTGAATTATATTCTGGTTTTTTGGTTTCTATTCGTCTTTGTGAAAGTTTACAATAAACTGCTATACTTTTGGACTGTTTTGAAAAGATGTGCCATCAAATTAAGGAAAATTGCTTGTGTTAATTAAAGATATTAGCGGGATTCGGTATAGAAATTGCTCTATAAGCATCTCATAATATTTTTGCAATAAAGCACCACGTCTCCACAAGTGATGTTGAGTACTCGTTCCTAATCCCACTACACCTTTGTAGCATCTACTCTTAACACTGCTTAGGCAGCGAGTTTAGTTTAGGCTATAAATTGCTCTGCTATGAGCGATTTTGGCTTCTAGCTTCTGATAATTTAATGGAAAATTCCATTACTTTATCCAACTTAGTAGAGCATATTCTCAGCAGTTCACGGGTTTCTGAAATGTGATTTTTTCTTACGTGTTTTTTTCAGATACTTAATGACGTAACCGGTCATCTGGATGCCAAAAAAGCTTGCACCAGTGCTGTGAAGCTTCACAAGAAATATCTGAAACAGGTATGCACGACCATTTTACTCATGCTGTAGTTTGTGTGGTCATTTGATACGTTCCAGTGATCAATTATGTGTTTCGTTTCTGCTACTGCCGTGAGGGATGACTATCATGGTTCTATCCACTGTTGTGATCAATTATACTGTTTTGAAGTTAGTAGTTAGGGTTGTTTGTTACAGATCTCATTAATTAAACAATGTTGTAGGCAAAACACGGGTGATGCTGGTGAAAGATTTATCTGATGGGGCGTGACTTTTAGCTTCGTCTAGGAACTACTAACCGGTCATCTCAGACGTGAAAAGAAGCAATGTTGTAGGCAAAACACGGGTGATGCTGGTGAAAGATTTATCTGATGGGGCGTGACTTTTAGCTTCGTCTAGGAACTACTAACCGGTCATCTCAGACGTGAAAAGAAGCTTAATCGAGTGTAAGGGACTATCTACAAACTCGTGGAGCAGGAAGACGTTGTGTGAAGTTAATTCATGATTTATCTTTACTGGTGAGCAGCATTGTTGTATGGATTGATTTTTTGTTTATTATAGTTGACATATATACATGCGATTGTTTAGTATCCAAGATAAATAATTTGAGTCTTTGGTATTAATAAAAAAAGAGCATCAATTCTCGGCATTTTCCTTTTCTTTTTTCTTTTGTTTTTATCACATGGAAGAGAAGAAATTTTAAATTCTAAATCAGCTTAAATTCTAGATCTACCCTCCAATCATATATAACTCCTACAAAGTAACTAAAGAAATTCAATCCATATATAACAATGCATATTAGAGTGTAAAAAATAAAAAAAGTTTCTACCAAAAATTGTTTCTAAATAAAAAAAAAAATTGTAAAAAAATTAAATTGTGGTTTGTGGTTAGGAGTGACAATTCCCGACAAGACATGATAGCATGATACGAGTACTCAAACGGGAAATCGGCGGTTTCGAAACTGGCCAAAATTAAACCAAAATTGGATATATTCTAGTTCAATTCCGGTTCTTCATTTCGTAAAAGTAGAGCTGGCAATGTCGGTTGGAACTGACGATTTCTCGGTTCGAACCGGTAGTTTTTCCTTTTTCTGTTCTTTTTTTTACATTTTAAATGCTGAAAAAAAATTAAAAAAAAATTAAAACAGGCGGTTTCAAATCAAAATCGAAACCTTCCTATCCCGGTTCGGTTTCGATTTCACATTTTCAGGAACCGAAACGGAACCGGTGGTTCTAAATCGATGTGCATGTCTGCGTGGATTGTATACTAAAAGTCTAGCTTTTTGTATGAACAATGTTTTGACAATATTTATAAAGAGAATCATGTGATCAAACGTTTGCAATTATATTGTTGCAAAATATTTGAAATGAGAATCATGTGATCAAACGTTTGCAATTATATTGTTGCAAAAGTCCATTTACTTTATACTGTAGATAATGTCGGAAGATCATATTATCGGCTCCTTATAAAGTATAAACAGATGTTCACAACTGAGATTGACGGGGACTATCTATCGGTATGGTTGTAGTGTGATTTGACATTAGTCTGTCTTGACTATAAGATTACACTGGTGCACTTTGTGTATTGAGCAGGACCGCTGAGATCGTTCGGTTTGTACTGACTATATAATAGAACTTGATCTCTGTTATATTATGAATGTTCGTACTCTTAATCCCTATACAATAATCTCAACACGCAAGCCAGTATTTATTTTTTTGATTCATCAATGGATGAGATTTAATAGTTAAATCAATATGCTCGGTGAGTTGGGAGATGATGTTGCCTCTATGGTGTGATGTTGATTGTAGAAGAAATCTGTGTCCTAATGGAATTGGTTGATGATATCCTCTTGAGGAGCTCATAATGATTATCATGTAAACCCTGCAGGTGGATTTATTCCGTCATGATAATAAGGTTGAGTGGTACTACTCTCGGTACATATATTAATTAACTGAATTGTCAGTAATTTAATTAATTAATGGGCATTGAATCTTAAACACGGAGAGACTAACGAGCTCATAATAAAAAGGAGCCCATAAATTAATTTGGGATTAGGGTGGCAGTGCAATAATATTTCTTTAGTGGACTGATTTATTATTATTGGACTTAAGTATAAGTTTTGGGCTAAACTTGGAAGCTTAAGCCCAATGGAGGCCCAAACCCTAATTTCTCCTCCTGATCCCTATTGTAGCCTATAAATAGCCAATCTCAGCAGTCCGGTAATTTTTTTTATTCTACACGCCAAAACAGTGAAGAGCAGATTAGGATTGCAGATTGAGATCGTCTTATAAATCGTTGCCCACACAACATAAAGACGTGTCTTAGGAATACAGTAGAAGATCGGAACGCCGTTTATTGCTACTACTGATCAACCTCTACATCAAACCCTGGTGAAAAGTAATATGATTCTATTCTTATGCTTCCGCTGCACTAGAATTGCTTGGAATCCTAACGATTCACATTAACTAAAAGATCATAACGCCATCAATTGGTATTAGAGCGTAGGTTCTATGGTTAAACGTGACACGTTGGGCTAGGATTTATGTGAATTATGTGATTTATTCTTGAATAAGGATCGCATGAAAGGTTAGGGTATTGTATTTATATAATCTGTAAAACCCTAATTGTATTCATGGTTATGCCGTGATGAACGTGCGCGACTGGCTAATGTTTGTCGTTGACGATATTGACCGCCGACAATGAAAGCATACACTCGGCGGCATCGACATGTGTGAAACCCCATATCCTGTACACGATGAATCTTTGTTGGTGGATAAACGGAGATTCACCACGAGTCGATTGTTGATGAATGATGGAAATCACACTGTTTGGCGGCGCCTACGGAACGTGATGGTGGCGGTGTGATCGCCGGCACGAGACACGAATTCAACCTGTCGGCGGTGTGACTAACGCAAGCGGCTAGGGTTTCGTTGATTCCACAAACCGGTGGGGGCGACGAACGGCGCTGGAAGGCGGGTTGAAGATGCCCATCAGCGTGCATGTCGACAAGTAGAAAGCGCGGCCATTGCGCATCCATGAGTGGTGGCATGTTGCGCAAGCCAGCATGCTTCTGTCAGGTGCTGGAATGCTAATCGGCGCATCGCTGCGTGTGGCGTGAACCATATGGCTAGTGATGGCTGGGAGGATTCACGGCCGGCCAGCATGGCGTGAGGGGCTGCCGGCGTTCGTCATTGCACAAGTTTTGGAGGCTGGTCTAGGCTAGTCACACGGTGTTCCGGGCGGGCCTGCGACTTGTCCGGGCGAGTCTGAGGAAATTTTCCGATCGGGTGACATGGATTTCCGGTTGGACAAGGCAAGGACAGGGTCGAGCCATGTCGCTGGGTCTGAATCATACATTGCATGATGGCTGATCATGAGTGCTGGCGGGCGCACGAGTCACAGTGACCGGCGATAGGCGTTGCTAGGTGGCGCTCAGTGGCCTGCTGTTGCCGGGCGTGATATTTTACTTCCGATAGAACAACATGTCGGCGATGGGATGGCGTGACATCCCCGGCACGGTTGGGAAGCGGGCTGCTATACAGCCTGACCACCGTGTCGTGAAAACTTGACTGTCAGAGAAAGCAGCAGCCAATCGGTGGTCTCTCGCGGTGATTTGCTTTTGTTGGGTTTCGATTAACAGTTGCATATCAGAGAAAGCACAGTGAGATATTTTCAGGCGGGCAGTATCACCGGCGGGCTACAACATGGGTGGAATTGCGCTGCCACAGGCGGGGGTTTCGATTGCTATGGGTCCGTGTGTGAGGTGGCTTAGGGAACAAGAAATCTTGCTTGTTGAGCAAGTTATTGGTTTAATTGGTTAGAGTGTTGATCTAGTCAACCTATTTTTAGCAATTTTATTTCCTTATATATAACTGCTATAATTGTTTTATTTGTCAATTTTGGTATTTAATTTACTGCCTTATTTTCCGTAATAGGAGCATGTTAAGTTGCGTATTATATTTGATAATTATTTGAATGTAAAAACCATCTTGTTAAATAACTAAGTAGGAGAGAGATTGGGTCAAAATCTCGCTAACTCCATTATTGATTTATTATGTGATGCAAATAAGCTTATGAGTTGGTTATAGTGCCTTCCTCCCCAACGGATAAGTTTTATTTGTGGATCACTGGAATAAATTTCATGAAATAATTACTCTTTGTAACGTGATGCACAAAAACTTATGAGTCGGTTATAGTGTCTTCCTCCCCAACGGATGAGTTTTATTTGCGGATCACTGATATAAATTAATAATTGATGATTATAGAAAATTATTTGAGCGCGTGTGGACTTCTCCAACTGTAAGACACACAAGCTTGAGTAACGTACTTAGTATCAAATAATGGTATACACTTAGGTGCAATTAATATGTATCCTCCCCAACGGAGTCACTACTATTAAATTGCATGGCTAAAAGACAACCGACTATTAATAATTGAGTCATAAGATTATTTATGACGTATGGAATTAATGGGTAAAATCTTCTCTTGCAAATGTTAGGGTTTGTATACGTCCACACTAACGTGGCATGCAAATTCACGGTGCTTGAGATGTCGGTGAATTTATTTTATATTGTTTATTGAGAGAAACAATATAAAATTTAAATTCAAAGTGTTTGATCGTAGTATTTATTTACTTGAATCTTAGGATTTTCGAATGGTTTATTTCACTTATTGTTAACTAAAAGAAAACATATTTACTGGTCCATAATTAAATGATTGATAAGAATCTTGGTTTTAATAATTATTGCTTAGGAAAATACATGTGGGTTCTCACTAAGAAGGCCCTCTAGTGCCTATGATGGTCTCATGCGACTCTTCGGATACTTGAATAAGTTAGGAAGGCAAGGAGGTCGTGGTTAAACTTGATGAATGAATTGGAAATACTTGGAACATAAATTGAAGGGGAACCTAGGTCAATTTATTCTCGTAATTTGCCTAGATGTTTTGAGCAAGTTCCACCTAAATTACAAGAGGTTGTATATGGTGTGAAACTTTTGACAAAACATGTGGCGGAGCAAACTTAATTTCATCAAGACATGAGCAAGGTAAGCATCTTATTCACTAGTAGTTGAAGCATGAATAGAGATGACATCTACTGACACGTTGTGTATAGATACTGGAATCATTAAATGTTTATAACTAAGTGATGATGAGATTACTGTATGCATGGGCAAATGCTACAAGAGTAGTGGCTGTTGTAGTGGGAGTTGTTTATTTATCTTATGATTGAAATAAACGTTTGGTTTTGATAAATTGTCTTTACGTACGTTTCATAGAAAGAATTTGATTTCATTTTCTATGCATTTAAGGGATGGATACTCTATTATATTTAAATGACACGGTCATTATAATGAGAGATGGAGTTATAATTTCTTTTGGAACGTTGGTAACAATTATTACACTTTTAAATCATGTTTGTCACACGGCTGCAATAAATAGTAATTAATAAAACATCTTCTAATCTTAGTAAGAGAAAGGAACCTTCGGAAATGAACCAAACACACTTTTGGCATCTAAGACTGGATCATTTTACTTAAGTACGATTCGAAAGTTGATAGCCGATGAACTGTTAGGTTTATTGGAAGTGGAAACTATCGAACTTGTGAGTCTTACTTGGAAGTGAATATGATTAATTCCTTTTCAAGGCAAAGGGGTTTAGAGCCGTATAAAGATATGTTGGAAATGGTTCATTTTGATTTATGCGGTCTTAAGATTGTCCGGGCGAGAGGTGGTTATGAATATTCGTCACTTTGTTTGACGATTATTCTAGAAATCAAGATATATTTATTTGATGCACTGCAAGTCTGAGTACAATGATTAAATCAGGAAGTGCATGGCTGATGCAGTGAAGCGTCATGGAAAATATATCAAGTCATTACAATTTGATAGTAATGACGAGTACCTCTTAGGATAGTTAGGAGCTAATAATCAAAGAATGAGATTGAATCTCAAGTTGTCCACACCAGGCAAACCCCAGCTGAATGGTGTGGCGGAAAGAAGGAATAAGACTCTTATGAAAATGGTTAGATAGATGATGAATTATTAAATTCATTTTAGGAAATCCTAGAAAAATGAAGGGTGGTTTATTTAAAAGTCTAAAAGATCAGAAGGTTATTGTTAACACGAACACTAGATTTTTGAAAAAGTATTATGTAATAAATCACAAAGCCATGTTTAAAATGTTCTAAAAGATGTGAGAAAGGAAACACAAATTTAAGTACCAAGACTACAAGAGGATATAGCACAAGTATACTGCATCGTGTGTCACATCTAATACACAATTGCTTGTAGTGCCTTGTCGTAGTGGGAGAGTTGTTTCAAAACACATTAGATTAATATTTTGGGAAAGTCGTGAGACTTGATCCCTAGTAAACATGAAAGGGGCCCATAGACACGACGAAACACTACAAGATTGAAATGCAAAATCTTAGAAAGTTGCAATGAATTATGAAATAGAATCTATGGATTCTAAATCAATTCTGGGAGCTTGTAGGACCACTGAATGGTGTAAAATCCATTGATGTGTGGCTTTACAAAATTTAAAAGAGGATCACATGGTAAGGTGGAAGCCTTTGAAGAAAAGATTGATGCGAGGGGAAACCTGTTCGCCGGAAGCTATGCCTATGTCGATGCGGATTCTTTTATTTGTTGCTGCTCATATTAAATATGAGGTATAACAAATAGATGCCAAGACATCTTTCCTGAATGGAAGTCTTGAGGAAAACATCTGTGTGACGCAACCAGAGTGATTCATTGTAAAGGGCTAAGAGCATTTTGAGTGTAAGCTTAAAAGTGTCCATCAATGGATTAAAGTAAGCTTCAAGATCATGGAACATCCATTTTGATAAGAAAATCTACTCATATGGATTTAATCAATGCACCGATGGGTCTTGTGTATTGAAAAGAATGACGAAAACGTGGTGGTATTTCTTATATGTACGTAGATGGTATCTTGCTCATTGGAGACAATGAAAGAGTATTATCAGGTGTATTAGTATAGTTTATATAGCAGTATGAAATGAATGACTTAAGAAAAGCAAAATATATTCTTGCTATCTTGGTAATAAGGATCACAAGAAAGGTTGTTGTGCTTATCTCAAGCATCATATAAATGATACAATCCTAACTCGTTTTAGCATATGACTTTATCTAAGAATTTTTATCTTAAGACACAAAAGAAGATAAATAGATAAAGGTGGTTCCTCATGCTTCGGCAATAAGGAAGCTTAATCTATGAAATGCTATGTTCAAGATTGGATATTTGTTTTGCCAATGGCATAGTCAGTGGGTATCAAGGTAACCCAGAACAAGAATATTGAATTGTGGTGAGACATATTTGAAGTGCATGAGAAGGACTGGAAATAATATGTAGGCATACTGGACATATTCATTTTTTCTTGGCAGTTACATATATTCGGTTTTACAAATCATAAGGATGGCAGTAAATCCACCTCTAAGTTATGGTTTAAATTGGGAAGTAAATCCATAGTATGGAGGAGTGTTATATAGAAATATATTTCGGACTCCACCATGAAAAAAAAGGATAATATTGGAGTCTTGAGGCAGCCAATGTATATGTATGGTTCTAGAAACTTTGTAATGGATTTAAATGTGATTCTGAGTTTGTCCAAGATTATCACAATTTATTGTGATAATAATGGTGCAGTTGCAAACTTGAAGGAATCACGAGCCCATAAGGTAATTAAACACATTGAGCGCAAGTACTACCTAATACGAGAAATCGTATGATGAGGAGAAGGTTGTTGTCACCTAGATTACATCGGATGATAGCCTAGTAAATCCTTTTACAAGGACCTTAAGGCAAAAGCTTTTGATGGTCATGTAGTGGGAGTGAGAATCAGATGTGTGGCAGAGAATATGGTAGTATAGTCTTTTAGTATAAGTGGAAGATTGTTGGATTGTATACTAAAAGTATAGCTTTTTGTATGAACAATGTTTTGACAATATTTGAAATGAGAATCATGTGATCAAACATTTGCAATTATATTTGTTGTAAAAGTCCATTTACTTTATACTGTAGATAATGTGGTGTGCGGCGTCACACGGAAGATCATATTATCGGCTCCTTATAAAGTATAAACAGATGTTCACAACCGAGATAGACGGGGACTATCTATTGGTATGGTTGTAGTGTGATTTGGCATTAGTCTGTCTTGATTATAAGATTACACTTGTGCACTTTCTGTATTGAGCAGGACCGCGCTGAGATCGTTTGGTTTATACTGACTATATAATAGAACTTGATTCTGTTATTATGGATGTTCGTACTATTAATCCCTATACAATAACCTCGACACGTAAGCTAATATTTATTTCTTTGATTTATCAATGAGTGAGATTTAATAGTTAAATCAATATGCTCGGTGATGAGTGATATTTTCACCTAGATTTTAGTATATTTTTATGTGTGTTTTTGTATTATTTTATCCGTTTTTGTTTACTATTTGGTTGTGTTTTGTGTTTTATGGAGAATTGTATGAATGAGCTTAAACGTATGATTTTCAGGCAAAAATAGATCCTAGACGCGAAAAGGAAGACGTAGAAAAAATGGATCCGAATTGAGATCCATTTTTGCCTGAAACAAAATTTTAAAAATAGGGGTTGCACCAACACGACCTGCCATGTTGCAGCACACGACCCGTGTTGCGCTACACGAAGCCTTGGCCATTTTTTGACATCAGAATCGCCTAAGCGGCCACCCTATGGCCGTGTTGCAGCACACGACCTGTGTTGCTGCAGGATCAGAAACACATCAGAACCCTTCTAGAAGCTTCCCAAGGGGTATAAATACCCAATACTTCAATATTTGATCAGATTTCGGTGGTTTTGCCCTGCACACACATCACACACCATTTTCTCTTTTACACCATCATCTTCATCCATTCTTCATCCATACCATCCCACCATCATCCCACCATCAAAACCTTCATCCAATTGAGGAAAAGAAGCAAGAAAGAGAGGAGAATTGCAAGGGAAGGAAGGAGATCAACATTGAAGCACTTCAAGGGAGTTTTCATCCATACTTTGTAGTGAAACCTTATTGTTCATCATGTTTTGTAAAGATCTTAATGTCTATGTTAATTTCCTTGTTAATATGGTAGGCTAATCTCCCTTGTGAGATTAGCAACATGAGAGTTGTTGGATAATTTTAGGATTTGTGTATTTGAATTCATATGTTGATTGGATCTATGATTTTCTATCATTGATTATTAATTGCTTGATTTGTATTGTTGATTTGTGTGGTTAATTGTCATGAACATGTTATTAGATTGAGAAATCAATTATATGTTTAGGATAGTTCATTGAATCATTTCATCAAACACTTCATGTGCATTGTAAATTATAAAGAGATTGAGAAATCCTTTAGAATTTAGAACCCTTTGATAGAACATGTGATTGGTTCGATCGAGAGGTTGATTAATTATGTGAAGGGACTCTCATTTCAAGCTTAGTACCTAGTTGAAATTGTTTGAATGAGAACCAATCCGTTGAGCTAATTGAGATTCATATCCTATCCATCTCGAGAGGGAGTTTAGGTGAACTTAGTGTTGACCCTTAGTCTTCAATCCATGATTCATATGAATTCAATGCATTTATCCTAGGATTTCCACTTCTTAATTATTGTTAATCTCACTTTTACTTAATTTGGAAAACCACCCTTCACTTATTTATCTTGTTTGCTAATCATTGCTTGCTTACTTTGGTTATTGTTATTTTATTGTTTATACATCCAAACTATTGATGATTCGTCTCTATAAAATTACAAGAAACGTGAGATCGTTTAAGCACTAGTACCTACCTCCCTGTGGTTCGATAAATTATTTTAATTGGTCATCCCTACTACAAAATGACTAATCACTCGGTGAGTTGGGAGATGATGCTGCCTCTATGGTGTGCTGTTGATTGTAGAAGGAATCTATGTCCTAATGGAATTGTTTGATGATATCCTCTTGAGGAGCTCATAATGATTATCATGTAAACCCTGCAGGTGGATTTATTCATTCATGATAATAAGGTTGAGTGGTACTACTCTCAGTACATATATTAATTAATTGAATTGTCAGTAATTTAATTAATTAATGGGCATTAAATCTTAAACACGGGGAGACTAACGAACTCATAATAAGAAGGAGCCCATAACGTAATTTGGGATTAGGTGGCAGTGCAATAATATTTCTTTAGTGAACTGATTTATTATTATTAGATTTAAGTATAAGTTTTGGGCTAAACTTGGATTCTTAAGCCCAATGGTGGCCCAAACCTTAATTTCTCCTCTTGATCCCTATTGTAACCTATAAATAGGCAATCTCAGCAGTCCGATAAATTTTTATTCTACATGTCAAAACCGTGAAGAGCAGATTAGGATTGCAGATTGAGATCGTCTTGTAGATCGTTGTCCACACAACGTCAAGACGTGGCTTAGGAATACAACAGAAGATCGAAACGTCGTTTATTGCTACTGCTGATCAACCTCTACATCAAACCCTGGTGAAAGGTAATATGATTCTACTCTTATGCTTCAATTGCAGTAGAATTGCATGGAATCTTAACGGTTTACGTTAACCAAAAGATCCGAACACCATCAGTTAAAGATGATTAATATTAACAGATACTCCCTCCGTCCAACCCAAATAGTCATTTTTTTTCATTTTTGGCGTCTCACTCAAAGAGTCTCATTTCATTTTCTACACACATTGGATCCACACACACCCACTAATACAATTAAAATATGGGACCTACACATCCACTAATACAACTACTCACAACATATTAATAAATAATATTTCATTATCTACGTGCAAAAGCAAAAGCTACCCTTTGTATTGGACAGAGGGAGTAATATGTGTTAACCTGTTAAGAACTCAATATAAATATGAAATTTGATAAATAACTATTATTATAGACACGGAATTTAAGAAAAGTTATTTTTTGACCAATTTTATTGACTTTTGGAGGGTAATGTAGTATATTTAGGTGATAAATAAATTATAAAGTATCTTATGTGTGTTAGATAAGAGTGATAAATTTATAATTAAAATGTACTTTTAGGGGTGAGAATTGATGTGATGTTTCCTTTTTTAGGTGGTGAATTTTAATGTGGGATGGACGAGAATGAAAAGTGTGAAGTTTATTATGGACGGAGGCGAGTAAAATTTAGTAAATACTTCCTCCGTCCCATAATACTTTTCATGTTTACTATTCCACATTGTTTAAGAAAATGTGCACTTTTTGACCAATTTTATTGACTTTAGAGGGTATTGTGGTATTTTTAGATAATAAAAAAATATAAAGTAATGATATGTATGTGAAAAAGTAGTGACAAATTTGAAATTAAAGGAACTTTTGAGGTTGTTAGATAAAGTGATGTTTCCTTTTTTGGGATGTGAGAGGTTTTATGGGACAAACAAATGAGGAAAGTGTGAAAGATTTTATGAGACGGAGGGAGTATATGATAAAAATATTCATTAATAATTTTAAAATATATTCCGCAAAAAAATTATTACTTTTAATTAGTTGAATTTTTTTTATTTTTATATTTTATTTTTGAGTTAACCTCTTTTAAATCGGGTTTACATCATAAACCCTTATAAACCATGTGTTCCCCTTTAATTTAAATATTTTAGCAATACATAGGGTATACCCTCCATCCCACGTTAAATTTACGTTTTTCATTTTGGGTTGTCCCAAGTTAACATTTCCGTTTCCTTTTTTGTGAGTTAGGCACACAAAATAATTAATTATTTCATGTACGGCATACACAACATAAATACAACTACACACTTTACATTAAAACTCACCTCATTACACATTAAAATATTATATCCCTTAATTTACATGCTAAAAGCTAACGTAAACGTTAACGTGAGACGGAGGGGAGTATAGGATTGGAAAGGGGACCACAGAGTTTACACCATGAATACAGTTTATACAAGTGTATGTGTAACTACTATGAGTTTTTTAGAAACAAGTCTTCTATGAACTCCTTTTTACAAAATTTCATGGCAAGACTTGCGTGATATCGTCTCACGTGAGATCATTTTATATTTTTTAAATTAATTACTCCCTCCATCTGGTTCTAAGGTGTTCATTTATTTTTTGCACGTGGATTAAGAAATATTATTATTATATGTAAAGTGGGTAGTTGTATTGGACGGAAGTGGTGGGCCATATTGTGTACTTTTTTTACTAAATAGAAGAAATGGATACCTTTGAAGCGGACGCCAAAAATAGTAAAAAGGACACCTTAGAAGCGGATGGAGGAAGTATCATTATTTTGCTATAAAATGTTATTACTTTCTTAATGAAATGTTATCATTTTTCATTTATACTTTAAATTGTTTATAAAATAGCATTATCACTTTTTACTAATTGTGTATTAATTTTCATTATATAAGTTACTCCTATCCCACGTAAAGACTTATGTGAGACGGTCTCATACAAGTCTTTGTCAACCTTCATTTATTAAAAAATTACAAAGGTAATTATACTTTTTAGTATTTTAGACTCTAATAATAAACATTAGCTTTTAATGTCTCATATAAGGGCTTACGTGCAACGGATAAAAAGTGATATTCAATTAATGAAAACTAATAATACTACATGAAAGTTTATAGTACTCCATAAATTAAAAGTAATAAAATTTTATAGCAAAAATGATAATATTTTTAAAAGGTGTAAAATAGTCTCATGTGAGACGTTCTCACGCAAGACTTGCCCTTATTAATACTCCCTCCGTCCCCTATAAACATTTACGCATTTCTAATTTGGACGTCCCATAAAAAGGTTTACATTTCCCTTTATAGTAATTATAAGATCCACACAAAATATTTAAATATCTCAATAGAACACACATTAAAATATTATTTATCTCACCTCAATATAGGATGGGAGAGTATTCGAATTCATATTAAGTAATTTACAATTTTACATGTTTAGCTTCCTTATTTGAAATCACTTCACAGACTTAACATCTACTCGTGGTGTATTGTAATATATAAAAGGGAATATATATATATATATATATATATATATATATATATATATATATATATATATATATATATATATATATATATATATATATATATATATATATATATATATCATCTCTAGAGTGCTCCTATGTGACGTGTAATTTTCTCAATTTTTTATTTTTTAATACTTTTTTTAATATTTTCATTATTTACTTTTAATTAACTTTCTTATTTAATATTTTCTTTTTTAAATAATGTGTTTCTGATGGTGTATTGTAATATATAAGAGGGAATATATATATATATATATATATATATATATATATATATATATATATATATATATATATATATATATATATATATATATATATATATATATATATATAACTTTTCTTACTGACGTATCGTCTCTAAAATGCTCCAATGTGACGTGTAATTTTCTCAATTTTTTGAATTATTAATACTTTTTTAATATTTTTCTTATTTACTTTTAATTAACTTCCTTATTTTTTTTAAATAATGTGTTTCTTATTTTTAATAATGACTAAATTAGTATGTTTTATTTATTTATTTGGATATCATTAATTAATTACTAAATTTTTTAATGCAATAAATTAATTAATATCAAATTAAATCATATATATAAAGGAAAAAAAGAATATTTCATATAATATTTTCTCTCACCCTACCTATACATAAGAATTTTTGGTTATTCATTCTAAATATACACATTAGAGTAAAATAATTTATTTCGATAGAGAGAATCAAGTGAAGATTCGATCTACCTTTAAAAAGTCGATTCAAGTATTCTTCAAGAAGAAGAGAACTGATTCAAGTATTCTTGAATCGATTTACCTCTTAAGAATCAATTCTTCAAGAGGAAGAGAATCTATTCAAGAATCGATTCTGCAAGTGGAAGAGAATCAATTCAAGTATTCTTGAATAGATTTACATCTTAAAAATCGATTTTTCAAGAGTAAGATGATCGATTCAAGTATTCTTGTGAATCAATTTACATCTTAAACATCAATTTTTCAAGAGGAGAAAAATCAATTCAAGTATTACCTCTTAAGAATCGATTCAAGTATTTTTTAAGATCTACCTCTAAAGCATTGAGTCAAGAAGAGGGTCGACGATTCAAGTACTCTTGAATCGATTTACCTCTAAAGAATAAGAAGTTGAAAAACTAATTCATGTATAGAATCGAAAGTTTAAGTTCTTTAAGTTAAATCATAATTTCATATCAAATACCATTAAAATTTAATTTGTAAATATTTGTTAATTTTTAAAATTTAGTATATTAATATTTATTTATTTACATATATCTTAATTATTCAATTAGCACATATGAATTATAAAATTTTTTTTCTTTAGTTGTTTATATAATTTGAAACTAATAAAATTAAAAAAATTAATAAATTCATTACAAATTTATGAATATTTAAAAAAAATATTATATATATATATATATATATATATATATATATATATATATATATATATATATATATATATATATATATATATATATATATATATATTACATTTAGTTTCTTAAAAATAACAATGAATGAAAATGAAATTATTATTATATAGCTAATTAAGAAATACTAAATCATAATCGTGAGTAAAAAGTATTAATCCATTTTAATAATTTTAATTTAATTAATAATAAAATATTTGACCATATTTTTCATAAATAATATATATATATATATATATATATATATATATATATTAATGTTGTTGCTCATTTTTTAATT
Organism: Pogostemon cablin; assembly: GCA_023678885.1. Lineage (NCBI taxonomy): Eukaryota > Viridiplantae > Streptophyta > Magnoliopsida > Lamiales > Lamiaceae > Pogostemon > Pogostemon cablin. Next base: position 17,384,549 of record CM042960.1, read on the forward strand.
GAGACAGGAGAAGTAATAAATAATTTTTAATTGTATTATGTTATAAAGTAATATTTAAAAAAACACAAGTCAAGATTCTTTCAAATAATTAGAGTATATCTATATATATATTAACGTTTTACATTTAGTTACATGTTACATTATCAAAAGTCAAATATTATAATTTGTTGCAAATTCTTTAAATTGATGAAAGAAATTGTCTAGCTATAAAAAAAATCTCCTTAATTAATGTTGTTACGTTATATAACAAGTATTATTTAACTATAAAAAATAAGAATAATAATTAAATGATTTTGTGTTGTACGCGAGTTTCATACTAGTAAATATATATACTCCCTACATCCCCTTATATGTATTCATTTTGTCATTTTGGTTCATTCCATTATAAAGTACTCCCTTCGTCCCACATTAACCTTTACGTTTGCTTTTTTCATGTAGATTAAGAGATATAATATTTTAATGTATAGTGAGGTAAGAGAAATAATATTTAATGTGAAGTGGGTAGTTGAGTATTGCATGTGGGCCCTACATGAAATAATTAATTGTTTTGTGTGGGCTCAACTTGACAAAAAAGTAAAATAAACTTTAAGTTGAGATAGATCAAAATGGAAAACATAAACATTAAATTATTATTTCTTTTACTCCATTATAAATTAAATTATTATAGTCAAAAAAGTAAACTGAGTTACGTTTAAAGGGGATGGAGTAGGTGTGGGCATTTATTTTCAGGTTTTGGGTACCCGATCCGACCCGAAAAAATTACCCAAAAAACCCGATTTTTTCGGGTAACTTTGGGTTTCGGGTTTACCCAAACCCGAAGCTATAACTTTAGTTCGGATTTCGGGTATTGAAAATGTACCCGAATTACTTGATCGGGTACCCGTAGTTTTTCTTTTTTCACTTTTATGTTAATTATAAAAAATAATTTGATTCATCAAATATTAAAATTTTGATGCATTCTTAATTTTTTAATCATAAAATATATTTATTATCATTTAAACATTATTTAATTAAATTTATTTATTTTTTAAATTATCAATTATTTTTACATAATAAAAACATAATTTTGTATTATTACATCCTTATCTTATCAAATTTAAATTTGAATTCTCCTTATATTATTAATTTTAATATGATTTAAGTTATCATATACTTTAATGTAATTTTTTTTTAATTAATTAGATAGAAATAACATATAAAAATATACTTATAAATTTAAATATCTCACAACATAATTAAAATATACTATCTAAATCTTAACATTAGGATAAAAATTAATATTATTTTGATGTGATATGAATTTATTATATTCTTTTATAATTATTTAAAAACGAAAAAAAAAATGATAAAAGAGATCAAATAAAATATTGCCTCAAAGATTAAACATTAAAATTTTTTTATTTAAATCACACCTAATTAATTTATTATAACAACTTGAAAAAAAGGTATTTTCGGATACCTGAATTTTCGGATCCAATAAATTTCGGATCAGGTTCGAATAATGAAATTTCCAACCCAAAATTTCGGTTACCCGATCCGAAACCCGAAACCCGATCCGAAGCACACCCCTAGTATGAGCCCGTGGAGGGAGTATATATATGATGTTGTATACATATAACTGAATATAAAAATAATTAATTCATAACATGCAAAACCTTTTAACCACGTTCGGCCAGAAAAAGAACTGGTATGAGTAAGTGAATAAGGATGTAACTTGAAAGTAAAACATATACGCAAGTTAAAAAAAAAAAAAAACAGAAGATAAAAATAGGATATGATCCTAAATCGTCTCTTGGCCTTGGAAGAAAAGTTGAAAACTAGAGGAAGAGAAAGTTTACATAAAATTAGGTCCTAACAAATAATCAACGTCTGATATAAGCTCATGATAACCACCTCCAACACGCCTTTCTTCTCTCTATAATCAATCCATATTTCACTGCGATCACCCCCCACCCACTCTTCCGCTCTTTAACGGGGCATCTCACCATCGCCGGCACGTGCATGCGCGGCGCCCCGTTCCCGCCATTAGCATTCATACCTCTCTCCCATCATCTATCATCATCCCACAGAGATGATGTTGATGAGCACGAGAATACCATGGACGTGCACTCTCCTCATCCTCCTCTCCGCCTCCGCGGTCGTAGCTCAGGACTACGACAGTGGAGGCGCGGAAGCCCCTCCCCCACCCCCAGTTGAAATCGACCGCTGCAACGGGGTCTTCCTGTCGTACGTCTTCCAGGGGCGGGAGAAGGAGTACCCGTTCTTGAAGAACGTGACGGCCCAGGCGTGGGCATTCAAGTCCATTGCCACGGTGCTCAACACTGGATCTCAGGAGCTCAAATCGTGGAAGATGTTCATCGGTTTCCAGCATCGTGAGCTGCTGGTTTCGGTTGATGGGGCTGTGGTGGTGGACGGGGACGGGTTTCCGATTCGGGTGGGGAATAATGGGACCGTCCTTGCCGGGTATCCGCAGGCGGATCTCAAAACCGCCATCGACACCGCCGCCGATCTTACTCAGATGCAAGTTCAGATCAATTTAAAGGGAACTATGTTCGGCGTCGCCGCCAAGGCTACTCCCATGCCCAGGACCATCAAGCTCGTCAACGATGGCTTCAAATGCCCTGCAGCTACCCAAAAAGGCACCTATTTAATTAATCACCATTAATCTCCTCGTCTCTTATTGGACTTAAATGCACTTTAAGAGCTTTTGCCTGATTCTCTCAAATTACCTTAAAATTTTCTATGTAAAAATTGTAGATTTTTTCCAAAACTAATTTTCGTTTCATAACTCCAAAAAAATTAAATGAGATCCCCTATTTCATCTATATTCCACATTACTTCAAAAGTTTGACAAATCAATTTTTTTAAAATTTTGAATTTTAAAAATGTTGATGAGTCAACCTTTAAAGGGATGTGTAATATACGATAAAATATCATTTAAAACTGAGAATCTTATCTCAATTTTTTTTTTCAAAATCGACCCAAATTAACTATGGAAAAAATTTCAAAACCATTGTCATGAAAAAGTTTTGGAATTTTAACGGTTTGAATCCCCTATTCTACATTGGTGTTTTGTTTGGTGCTTCAAATTAATGACTAATAAACCTTTTTACACATCAAGATAATTTAGGCATTGATCCTGAAATCTGTCAAGTATTTAATACGTGGAATATCATTGTGAAATATGTGATCATATTTTAATCTCAAAATAGTTACGGGATTAAATTGAAAATTTTAAATAATTTAAGACGAAAATTGAATTTGGCAAAAAAATATCAGAGGTGCATTTAATGATTATTTTTATTATTATTTGTGTTTTTTTTAAATTTTAATCATTTCAAATTATATTTAATTTAATGCAGGTGGTTACATGCATGTGTGTTGCGTAAAGGACCCAAAACACAAGGAAAAACTGAAGAAAACCAAGTTCTACCGTCGCGTGGATGGTGATCTCCACTTCACGTATGATGTTCTCAAAGCTTACGACAACAAGTACCTAGCTCAGGTCACCATTGACAACAACCACCCACTGGGTCGTCTGGATCAATGGAACCTCACATGGGAATGGATGAGAAACGAGTTCATTTACGACATGAGGGGTGCTTACACCCACAGAAAGGACCCTTCCGAATGCATCTACGGCCCTCAGGGACAATATTACAAGGATTTCGACTTCTCCACCGTCATGAATTGCCAAAAAAAGCCCCTGATCTCCGACCTACCATCCGAGAAGAAGGACGACGAGAAGCTCGGAAAGCTGCCATTCTGCTGTAAAAACGGCGTACTGCTGCCCAAAACAATGAACGAAACTAAAGCCAGAGCCATGTTTCAGCTGGAAGTCTTCAAACTACCACCTGACTTGAACAGAACTGCAATCAATCCCCCTCAGAATTGGAAGATCGTGGGAAGGCTCAACCCTACCTACAAGTGTGGCCCACCCGTTCGAGTGGACCCCACCGAGTTCCCGGATCCGAGCGGTACGGAAGCCACCACGTCAGCCATCGCCAGCTGGCAGGTGAACTGCAACATGACCCGTCCCAAGCCCAAGCAAAACAAGTGCTGTGTGTCTTACTCCGCTTACTATGCCGACGGCGCCATCCCTTGCAACACCTGCGCCTGCGGCTGCGACGACGAGGAGGCCCGGTGCAATAAGAATGCCCCCGCCATGCAAATCCCACCGGAAGCCCTCCTCATCCCGTTTGCCAACAGGACCGCCAAGGCCAAGGCTTTCGCCGCGATCAAGCACCTACCCGTGCCCAAGAGAATGCCCTGCCCGGATAACTGCGGGGTCAGCATCAACTGGCACATCGATTCGGATTACAACAACGGATGGACGGCCCGGATTACACTGTTCAATTGGGATGAGCTGGCGTTCGCTGATTGGTTCTCCGCTGTCCAGCTGAAGAAGGCTTTCCCTGGTTTCGAGAAAGCCTACTCCTTCAACGGTACAAAGCTGCCCAAAACACCTAAACTGGACAACACCATATTCATGCAGGGTCTTCCCGGGTTGAACTACTTGGTAGGGGAAGTGAACGGTACCCGACCCGACAAGGATCCACGGGTCCCTGGAAAGCAGCAAACAGTCATTTCGTTTACCAAGAAAGACCTCCATAATTTAAAAATAGCAGAAGGAGATGGATTCCCCACTAAGCTTTTCTTCAATGGGGAGGAGTGCGCTCTTCCAACTCAATTGCCTAAGAAGAGTAGTGCAAATACATATCTTGCAGCTCTTCTTCCTTCGGTTTCGATTGCGATTACAACTTTTCTTTTCTTGACGATTGGCCTAAACTGAGCCAACGTAAGAGGTTTAATTGATCTCCCTTCCATTGTAACATAATTCATTACGTACAATTTAATTGATATATATAGTAATTTTTTAATTCATTTGCAGTGAAGGAGAGGTGCAGGTGGTGGAATCATGTCATGAAAATGAAGATATTTTAATAGTTTGAAACACACTTTCTGTATAATTTGTTTATAGCTAATTAGGGCTCTATTTGCAGTGCATTCTATACACATGATTTACGATAGTTTATTATTGTTCAAGCTCTTTTAGGAACTTCTTAAAATTGATTTACAAACCGCAATTTTGCAACATATCTATTTAATATTCTTAATCTGCAAGATTCCAGGTACGTTCATTCCAAAATGGATAGCTATGCATGCATGCGTCATTTAGTTTAGTTGGGATCTGGTGAAATGCATACATGCTTAGGGGTGGGTATTAAATGATACTCCTCCGTCCCGGAGAAGTTGGTATAATTTTTTTTGGCACGGAAATTAAGGAGTATAATAATTTAATGTAAAGTGAAGTAAAGTGAAGTGAGATAAATAATATTTAATGTATAGTGGATAGTTGTATTAGAGGTGATATGTGGGGCCCATGAAAATAGATTAATTGTTTTTGTGTGCGTCCCATGTATTAAAAAGTAAATGTGTCAACTTTAGTGGGACAAACCAAAAAGGAAAATGTGTCAACTTCTATGAGACGGGGGGAGTATTATTAAAAAGATGATGGTGATATACAATCGTTGAACTAGAACAATTTTGGCTTGAAATAGAGTCTACATACTCCCTCCGTCCCGCATTAAGGTTTATACTTTCCATTTTGGGTTGTCTCACGTTAAGGTTTACATTTCCTTTTTTATCAAGTTGGCCCCATATAAAATTATTAATTATTTCATGTAGGGCCCTCACACAATACTAATACAACTATCCACTTTACATTAAATATTATTTCTCTCACCTCACTATTTCTTAAAATATTATATCTCTTAATCTCCGTTCAAAAAACAAACGTCAACGTTAACTCGGGACGGAGGGAGTATGTGCTATATCTAATGATGGAACCTAACCCAAATATCCCTTGGAGGATGTACGGCCTTTGGCTTCCTGCTAAACACATTTTTTGAGCTGAAATGAAGCAGCTGATGTTCTTATTAGAGCTGAAATGGTAGTATTGCACTCATAGACGATGCTACGTTGGGCACTGGCCCCTCAGTTTTTTAAATTAATTACTCCTTCAGTACACGGGTTAATCTATCAATTTTATTATTTTGGGCCGTCTACTATCAATCTATCCATTTTCTTTTTTAGATATATGAGACCGACACTCTCACTAATACAATTAAAATATGCGACTCGGATCCTTCACTAATACAACTACCCACTATACATAAAATAATAATACTCTTTAATCCACATGCTAAAAACAAATAGACACATTAACAATGGCCGGAGGGAATACTATATATGTGAAAATATATGCAATAACACATAATTTAAGGAATATACTCCCTCCGTCCCATAGCAAGGTACACGTTTGCTGTTTGCACGTGAACGGTTCTAGGGTCTTTATTTATTTTTTTGAACGTAAATTAAGGAGTATTATTATTATAGATAAGGTGAGTAATTGTATTAGAGGGAAGTGATGAGTCATATTGTGTACTTTTTTTATTAAATAGAGGAAACTGATGCATTTTAAGCAGATGTCAGGAATACTGAAACGCGTACCTTGTTATGGGACGGAGGGAGTAGTATTTAAATGTGTGGTGAGTTGAGAAAATATAATATTTAATGTATAGTGGGTAGGTGTATTAATATTGTTGTGGGCTCATGAATATATATTAATTATTTTGTGTGGGTCTCATCTACCAAAAAGGGAAATGTAACTCTTGTTGTTGAACGCCTAAAATAGATAAATGTAACTCTTGTGGCGGGACGGAGGGAGTAATTATTTACTACTCCCTCCGTCCCGCACAAAGGGTCTTTTTTTTCATTTTAATCGTCTTATCCAAAGAGTCTCCTTTTATTTTTTATACACATGGGTCCCATACTCACCCACTAATACAATTAAAATATGGGGCTCACACTTCCACTAATACAACTACCCACTACACATTAAATAATAATACTCCTTAATCCACGTGCAAAAAAGTAAAATGCACCCTTGGTGCAGAACGGATGGAGTATATTATAGCACTCCCTCCGTCCGCCGGAAAGGTATAAATTTTTTGCTATTTTGGGCGTTCACACCAAAGTAGTATACATTACCTTTTTTAAATAAATGGGACCAACGCATATTACAAATACATTTAATATATGAATTCCACATACTCACTAATACAACTATCTACTACACATTTAAAATAATACTCATTAGTCCACGTGCAAAAAGTAAATGTATACTTATTGGGTGAACGGAGGGAGTAGTAATTATTGTCTTATACATTATTTTAATCTTAAAATATACTCCTTCCGTCCCACCCAAAGAGTTTCTTTTTTCCATTTTGGACGTCTCACCCAAAGAGTCTACTTTCATTTTTTACACACATGGACCCCCACACACCCACTAATACAATTAAAATATGGAACCCACATTCTCATTAATACAACTACCCACTACACATTAAATAATAATACTCCTTATTCCACGTGCCAAAAACAAAAACTAATCTTACCATACGACGGAGGGAGTAATTATAATCTTCAATTTTTTTATGAACATACCATCATTATTTCTATTTTCTTTGTTTAATTTACGTAAAAAATTGTGTTCACCTTAATTAAAGAAGTAATTATTTACTGTATTATAACACTTGTCTTATACATTATTTTAATCTTAAAACATAATTATAATCTTCATTTTTTTAATTCCCTTTTATTTTATGTTCCCTTATATGAAAATTTGTATTTTTTCTAATTAATCTCTTTAGTAATTATTTTGTATTCTTCTTAACTACTATAGTTATTATTTTATATTCTAATTATTTTCTTATACATTATTTTAATGTTAATTTTTTTAAATTTTTTTATACTATTATAATGTAACGTAAAAGTTTTACGTTACAATCTTTGCAATTTTAATTCGTAACGTAAAAGGCTGGGGATTCTATATCCTTTTAATCTCAGTGCAATCTTTGTAATAGTAACTAAGTTGAAGGATCTAATAATAATTCTTTTGTAAACCTAATTTGTGTTCTATCCTCAGGCATGAGGCACTCCCCCTTTTCTTTCTAGACTAACTCCTCCAATTCCCTGGGGGAAGTAGAAGGGTTGAGAGCATCAAGCCGCCGTACCGAGATTACGAGAGCTTTGACTTTTGCATTTGAGAGCTTTGCTTCTTTGCATGATATTTTCCACTCTGAACAATTTGAATTCATTGCTGAACCACCCCAAAACTCATCCCTCCATGAATTCAAGATCATGGCTACTTTGATCCTACGCGTCTCACATTGAATTTCTGGGTAAAATATTTTCATCTTTCCATCCACCGACGCCTCCTTTACCATGGGCGCCGACTACCATTCTTTTTTTATCGGACAAAGTTAGTTGTTAGTATTGTTAGTAGTTAGTTCATCAAGCACCCATACTACCGTATGTTGATGTGCGACATACAAGAAATTTGGTCTTCCTACTTGGCCATTTTGGCGATCAGCAGTTGATGATACTGGCGATCGAGTAACTCAGCCGCCAAGAAAGTTAAGTTCAGATATTTTAAAACATGTTGATGTGCGGTGATGAGAGTTTTCTCAACACACAATATTAATCCCCAAGTGTGAAGGATGCTATTGTAGCTTTGATAAGCGACCAAGTGATTATCGAACCCAAAAGACGGATTATTATTAATTTAATTATATTCTAACTTATTGTGACTAATATGTCAATAAAGTTGTGATGATAAAGTAACTAATAAATAGTTAATTTAAATAGTAATTAAAATAAATAAACAGTAGAGAAAAATAAAAGTGAATAAGTGAGAAGATAGGTAGTCCTTCGGGCCATCTACTTTTACTTAATAATTTTTCTTCCGTGTATCAATGTCCGACTCTGCCTTGTGGAGTATGAGCGCATAACTAAACCATGCAAATCTACTCTATAGACACAAGTAAATAAGCGTGTGTCACGTGTGAATATCCTTGGAGCAAGAGATATAATTCATCCCCCTTTCTAGGTACTATCAGTATCAATTATTTCCCGTGCACTTAGTACTCTAACCCGATATGATCTCCCTTTATAGGTACTATGACGTTATTCACTTTGTCCTACTTATTAACCCGAATTAGATTCAATTAACAAATATTTATATAAGATAGTTCTAAAGAGACTTCGGAGTCCCCTCACTTATAATCATAACATGGAATCCTGCTCAGCAGTGAATGAACTCAATCAATAACCAAGATATGTATTCAGACTCTATATAACAGTTAATGATGCACAAAACAACTCTGAGTATAAATTAAAAATGCTTTGTCTTATATAAAATAAATCACAAGTAGTGTTGTACGGAGTATACACACGGAAGTTCAATTAACTCATAAAACCTCATAAATCCTTGAACTAACGAAGCGGTTCTAGCCCATGATTGATCGAAGAACAATCATGGTGGTTGGATAGATCTTACTCATAGTCTTTAAAATTACAAGATAAATTAAGATGCAAAGTAAACCTAGATGCGGGCGCCGTTGCGTCTCTCTCTGTCTTGAATCTTCACTTGATTCTCACTTGATTCGATAGACGAATCTCTCTCCATAGTTCTGTGGATAGCGGTAGGGATTCAGATGTTGTGTAAAATGATGGTGGTGAATGGCTCTTTTTTTCCTTGCGTAGGGTCTTCCTTTTATACTTGTGAGCTCTCCTTACGGATTTACGATGGGCTTTATGAGCGAAAACATGTACTAAAGGTGTTAAAATACGGATTTGGACGTATCCAGCACATTAATTCGACCAAATCCCCTGGTCGAATAAACCAAAGCTGGTCGAACCATAGGTCGAATCGACTTGTAAATTACTGGTAGGTCTCTCGTTTGACTTGAATTGCCGATCAAATCGAAAGGTCGTGGTCTAATCATCAACTGTGAAAACTTATACTTCTGGTTCGACCACTATGCTTGGTCGAACCACAATGTCGTGGTCGAACCGCACTCCTGATGCCTTCCTGCGCCTGGTTCGACTAGGGGTGCTGGTCGAACCACTCTTTTGCTGGTCGAACCATACTCCTGCTTGGTTGAACCGAGTTCCTTCGACACCCTTTCTCCGATTCTGATCACTTCTATGTCGTTTCCTTCGAAAATCCATTCAAACAGACTCAAACACACTTGATTCATGACTTTCTACTATACAACTCGATTTATCTTGACTTAAGAACAAATCACACATCATTATCACACGAATCAGTGCTCAAAACATGTGAATTTACACACACATCAAACTCCCAAACTTACATGTTGCTCGTCCCGAGGCAACGGAATCAAAATCATAGGAGTAAATGTAAATTTCACAAGTCCATCTAGTCAAGTACAAGTCATACCTACACATGCAACTCTGTCAATTAAAAACAAGTATCACTCGCATTATATATTTTCTTCATGCAAAACATCATTCAATTATAATGCAATTCGGAGTTCTAAGTCATCTTGGTCACAGGATAAGTGTTTACTCTCATTCTTAAGTGCAAAACACACTTAAATAGGTTAGTATAAACGCTCATATTCAATTCATACTCCCGCGTAACCATAAGCTTAGCAAAGGTCTCAAAAATCAACTTATAATCACTTTGTTACTAGGATCATAAATGACTTACTTTTGGGTTGTAATGTTAGCTCTTTGGTAAGGTAGGAAAATTTAGATAAAGTGACTAATTCACTAGTAGAGAATTACCTTGGAGTTTTGCTTTTCATCAAATAGCTTCTTCCTCTTCATCTTACTCTCATGATCTTTACAATTCAACTTTTCCTTCTTTTCCTTGTAATCAACATCATCTTTCTTCAAAGTACAAGGGTACCAATTTCGCGCACTACCCTTCTAAGCAGTCGGGGTACTAGTTTCAGGCACTACCCCTAAACAAGATTTAACCATATTTTTCTACATATCATACCACTCAACCAAATTTATTCACCACAACTCTCTACTAATGAATATGGTATTAAACAAGGCTCAAGTAAAGATGAATAAGGCTTTTTATCAAGGCTTGCCAAAGAAAAAACTTTTAAAGGCTCAAAAGGGCTTCCAATGATTTATACAATCAGGGAAAGATAAGGTTTGACTAAGTGACTCAAATAAAAAATAATGACCTAAGATTATGTCCTAATAACTAATCAATCATAAGTCTCACAAAAGACTCCAAGCCAAGTTCTAGAATACTAAGCACTTCTTAAAGCATATAATCAAGATCAATTCCACAATGAACTCCACATATTTAACAAATAATACGTGCTCTCATCAGCAAAATCAACACATGTAAAATATGAATGCAACATACTTAGCAAAGAACTCAACATATCAATCCAAATCAAGTATCACCAACCAATCCAACCTCAAGTATCAAGTATCACAATCTCCATCCAATATCAAATCAGAATATACGTACATGCCACTCACACCACAAATACCCATCCTGTAAAGAGAAAAAAAAAGGAGGATGAGATGAAATAGATAAGATGAAAAACCAGGTGCAACCTACTCCTCTGGAGCGTCATCATCATCATCTTCTTCGCCTTTGCACCAATCATCGAAGTCTCACTGTAGGGTATCCACCAGAGCTTCATAATTATCATTCAAGTCCTCTAATCTCTTATCCATCACTACATAGTTAGCATGCAAAGCATTTTATCTCATATCGAGCGCGGCATAACTAGTGGTAAGCAAGCCCAGCTGGCGGTTCATCTATTTCTGATTGTTGTTCAGGTTGGTAAAATGTTCGTTCATCAGCCTGAACTGCTCCCTGAAGTACTCATCAGGACCGCCCTAGTACTGATGCTGTGGCACTACTGAAATGGGTGGTGGTGGCATCTCGTGCTGCTGCGGAATATCCATCTCAGGATAAACTTGATCTGCTCCATGCTGCTGCTGCTGTGGCTCAAATTGCCCTTCATCGACTATTCTCTGCAGCTCTTGGTACATCCCCACAGCGTACATCTGAGCCACAGTCCTCCAATCACCTCTTTACAAGAATGTGATTGATATAGCCTCGTGCACCAACATGTTCATCAACTTATTATCATCATTCAGGATCGTAGTCAGATCACTTACATCGAATGGAAACATGAAATAAAAGGGCTTATATCCCCTCGTGTAAAACCAATCTTCATCGCGATGATGAGAAAATCCAACTTTTACACACGCACTCATAACTAGATCCGGATCCTCTATGATGGGTGTAATGCTAATAAAGTCCATGTGGTGTGACTTGGCCACAGGAGTGAGCAATCCTCCAATATTCACTCTCTGCAATGTTGAGCTCCTGAATCTATAAAGTTGCTGAATCAGATACGACCCCACATTAAACCATACTCCATTCAATATACACTAGAGAGCATATAACTCTCCCCTAAAAATACAACTCCCTTCAGACCGGGCGAACAATATGTTGCCCAAGACTCTATCCATATACCGGATAACAGGGTTCCTCATGGATATGCATTGTAATTATAGCCCCATCAACTTGGTGCCTCGTTCGAGCGATCTTGTCAGACATATCGCCCCATCGAATTTTTATATCCTCCCAATTTCCCATTCAAATCTTAAAATCTCTGGGTTACCCCTCCTTAAGCCTCAACTTCCTTGTGAATTCATCTTCACGAGATGATCTATCTTGTCTTTTCTTAGATCGAGTCTCAGTCTCCTTTCCTTTTTCTAGAAAACAATACTTCAATACCAAATTGAAACAAGAAAAGCAAACTAGACCAAGTTTAATACTAACTATACATGAAACTCTACTCAAGACTTCAAGTTAACAAATAATAATTCACTAAAGACAACCATTCTCCAAACTCTATGTGTAAATAGTTTAACAACAATGAATCATACACATGCTAATTCAATTCCACTTAAAATTCAACTCTTTAATAAGAACTATCAAGAATTTCATTAGCCACATCACTTCCTCAAGCATGCATCTACCAACTTCAAATAATCAACTCAAAATTCAACATGCTTCACATCACTACTCAAATTACTCATAAATTTCACTTAAACATCAAGGTCTAATAACAAATCAACAATTAAAATCGGACCCATCACTTGTTCATTTGAGATTTCAACAAAAATTCAAATTGCACCATGAATCCCTATAAAAATTAGTTCAATCAACTTACCCACTTATAATGAAGCAATAGAACTTCAATCCTAGGATAATAGAGTTAAGAGAACATACCTTTCGATCTGGCCATGGCTTATATGAAGTAAGTACGAAAAATCCCCAAATTGGATGAAGAACCCTAGTTTTGCAACTAAATTGCTCCAAATCCATATGAAATCGAGTGTATGAATGATGGAAAGTGGTTTAATCAGAGTAGAATCAAGTAAAATCAAAGTTTGGAAGAGAGGGTTTTTGGTTCGGAGAGGATTTGAGTGAGGGTGGTGTGTAAAGTAATCGAAACAGAGGTGAAAATCCACTTAAAACGTGACTTACCTGCACGATTCGACCCGAACCAGGTGGTCGAACCACCTCATCATGGTTGAATCACGCTCCTGGACACGTTCATCACTTCAGTTTGACTCAAACTCTTGGTTGAACTAGGCCATCGTGGTCGAACCGGCCTGTTACAAACTTTCAGGTGGCTGGTTCGACCCGAACTCTTGGTCAAATCACAATGTGTATGGTCGAATCGACCTGTAATAGATTCTCTGTTCCTTAGTTCGACTTGGACTACTTTGTTCGACTTGTCTCCTTGGTCGAACTGAGCCCATTTTGCTTCGAAATCCACTATTCTTCGCCACCTGCAAACTTCAAGCTAAAAAACGATCATTATGTACCAAAATAGAGAAAACTAAGCTAGAGAACCACTAATAAGACTAATAAATTGTGTGCATATACTCCACATACAACTGAATAAATAAAACACCACTAAACATTAGGTAAATTGCAAAAAAAATTGACACGTCAAAATCGGTTAAAGTTTCAATATGCTGCAAAAAATCAACTCCCCTAACAAACGTTACAAAGAAAAGATTATATTCTCGGTGCTACAATAAGGTAAGTACATCACACCCCCCAAAGTTAGCAGAAACTATAGTCGAAACTAAGTTTGCAAGAAGATGTAATTTTCGATAAGTAAGCACGTCAAATATAAAAATTTCTTACTTACACTAATGAAATAAAACAATAAAACAGGAGGGAAAACCCCCAACAAACGCTCTTGTTTAACATCGGAGAGTCACGACAGTACCAATTCAGTGCAATGTATCCTCAAAGATGACACAAGCATCATCCAATGACTTATAATGCTTCAATTGATGCCCATTCACTGCTATGATATCTCCGTCTTTGTCCATTATTTCAAAACTCCCCCCTCCGCTGGCTCTAGGATAATGAACGGTCCCGTCCACTTTGATTTTAATTTTTCTACAAAAAGCTTAAAATGAGAGTTAAAGTGCAATACCTCATCACCTTGATTGAATTCCTTGTAAGTGATCTTCGAATCATGTCATTTCTTCATTTTTCCTTGTAGATCACCGAATTCTTATAAGCTTGATTCTTGAACTCGTCTAGTTGATTGACATGAGTCTTTCTCAACTCTTTTTGATCCTTAAGACACAAGTTCAAGCTTCTCAATGCCCAAAAAGCTCTATGAACTCCATAGCGGGCAAAGATATGTTTCTTCAAGAAAGACAATACGGTCTTTGAATAATTCATGCAGGTAGGAATGACATCCACCCACTTAGAAACGTAATCCACAGCAAGTAGGATGTAGAGAAATCCATTAGATGGGGGAAACGGCCCCATAAAATCAATTCCCCATACATCAAAGATCTCAACAACAATGCTCGGCTGAAGTGGCATCTCATCTCTTCTACTTATGTTTCCCATATGTTTACATCTATCACATGTCGCTACATAGGATTCATAGTCTTTAAAAAAAGTAGGCCAATAAAGAGCAGATTGAAGAATAGCTGCCTCTTTTGAGCTCCAAAGTGCCCCCGTTAGGTTTTGCATGGCAAAAGTCAAGAACACTCTCCATCTCCATCTCGGGCACACGCCTACGGATGATAGAATCCGTACACTCTTGTAAACAAACGGATCATACCATATGAAAGTCTCAACATCCCTTTTAAACTTCGCAAGTTGATATCTGTTGAGATCTCTTGGAATTTCTCTTACGGCAATGTAATTGACATAATCCGCATACCATGGATCCACTCTTTGAGCAGCTACTACACAAGCTCTTTCCACTCCCTCAGCAAACACCACCATGATCTTCTCATCAGGAAACATCTCTTCTATGTAATCAAAAGAATCATCACAATGCTCCCTTGTCTCAAACCTTGATAGGTGAACCGCCAATACATTCTCTCTTCCTTTCTTATCTCGGATCTTCATATCAAATCCTACAGAAGAATGATCCATCTAATGATCCTTGGCTTCGCTTCCTTCTTCTCCATCACATATCATATCGCAGAATGATCTGTATACACAATGGTCTTCATGCCAACTAAATACTGTCGAAACTTATTGAATGCATACACAACAGCTAGAAACTCCTTTTCAGTGACAATATAGTTCTTTTGTACTGCATCAAAAGTCTTACTCGCATAGTAGATGGCGCAAAACTTCTTCTTATTCATCTACCCAAGCACCACTCCAAGTGCTTGATCACTTCCATCACACATAAGTACAAACGGTTGAGTCCAATCCGGTGTGAACAAGATAGGCACAGTAATAAGTGCCTCCTTCAAAACCTGAAAAGTTGTTAAGCATTCTTCATCAAAAACAAAAGGAACATCCTTTTCAAGTAAGTGAGACAATGACTTAGAGTATTTTGAGAAGTTTTTGATAAATCTCCTATAAAATCTTGTGTGTCCAAGGAAAGACCACACTCCTTTTTCATTAGTAGGTGGTGGAAGCTTCTCAATCGCCACCACCTTTGCTCTATCCACCTGCAATCCCTTAGCCGAAATATGATGCCCAAGAACAATCCCATCTCTCACCATGAAATGGCACTTCTCCCAATTCAAGACAAGATTAGTTTCTTGACATCTCTTCAAAACAGTAGATAGGTTAGATAAACAAATATCAAAGGATGAACCAAACACAGAAAAATCATCCATAAACACCTCCATGATTTTCTCTATCAACCCATCAAATATGGCCATCATGCAACGCTGAAATATAGCAGGTGCATCACACAATCCAAAAGGCATCTTTCTACAGGCAAAAGTTCTAAAGGGCAAGTGAAAGTAGTCTTTTCCTGGTCCTCGGGTGCAATCATGATTTGATTATAACCCGAGTACCCATCCAAGAAATAATAGAAATCATACACTGCAAGACAATCAAGCATTTGATCCATGAAAGGAAGAGAGAAATGGTCTTTGCATGTATTTTCATTCAGTTTTCTATAATTAGTACACACACGCCATCCCGTAGGAATCCTAGTGGCTAGAGTCTCGCCATCATCGGCTTTCACAAAAGTCATGCCCCCCTTTTTTAGCTACAACATGCAATGGACTCACGTGGGGACTATCACTAATTGGATATATAATTCCTGCATCTAGCCATGTTAGGATTTTCTTCCTAATCACTTCTTGAATAGCATAATTAACCCTCCGCTGATTCTGAATGCTACTCTTATCCTCATGTAACAATCTTATTCTATGTATGCAATATGATGGACTAATACCTTTTAAATCAAGAAATGCCAACCAATTGCAGACTTATACTTCCTAAGCACAACTAATAACTCATCGAGTTGATGATCAGTTAGAGAAGAAGATACAATTACCGGATATGTTTCATTGTCACCTAGATAGGCATACTTCAAGTATTCCGATAGAGGATTCAACTCCTCTTTCTTTTCTTTCTTTACTGTGCTCTCACGATCCAATGGCAAGTATTTCCTAGTCTACTTCATCCTTCAATATTGGTCCTTTTCGACTCGTATCTATCATCACCCAAAGCAAGTAGATTTTCAAAAAATTCAATAAATACCTCATTGGAGAGCTCATCTAGCTTCTTGGTAGGAAAAGTAAGAGACTACATCAAACATGTTTCCAAGGGATCCTTGGAGAGTATCAAGGACATATCATCCTTCACGAACTCCTCCACCACATCGATGCTGTTACACTGTGTCTCCATTGGCATTTTCATTGCTTTATCAAAGTTGAACAGAACCTCTTCTTTATCCATAGGCAGCCTTAGCGTAACATCAATCATAGCTCCAACAGTGGCAAGGAATGGTCTCCCTAAGATGAGAGGAACATTATCCTTGTCATCCTACATCTCGAGTATAAGAAAGTCCACAGGAAAGACGAGTTTCTCTACTTTTACTAGAACATATTCAATAACACCCTTCGAAAAAGTCATAGAACTATCCGCTAATTGTAGAGCAACCGTTGTGGGAGTTAACTCCCCTAAACCAAGCCTCTGAAATATCGACAAGGGCATCAAATTGATGCTTGCCCCAAGTTCGCACAAGGCTTGTCGTGTCGGCCCCTTCCCAATCTCACATAGAATAGTGAAGCTTCCCAGATCCTTTAACTTAGCTGGCAGCTCTCTTTGTATGATCGAGCTGCAGCTTTCTGAAAAATTTATTATTTCAATTCTGTTCAAGATTCTTTTCTTCAAAAGTACATCCTTAAGGAAGCGGGCATAATATGGCATTTTTAAGAGTGCTTTAGGGAAATGAATGCTCAAGCTTATCTTGTTTATGATATCTGAAAACTTCTTGAACTTCTCTTCCAAACCCTTCTTGACGAGCTTGAAAGGAAACAAAAGAGGTATCTTTGTTTCGGGAATCCTACATTCATCACGTTCGACCTTCTCCACTTTGTCTTTCTCTGCTCTCAATCTCTTTGCTCTCTCCTATTTCTTTTCTGCTATAAGCTCAGTATTCTGCTCTTTTGATAATGTTGGAGTAGCATCAACATCATGTAGGGCATTTGGAGCAAAAAATAGTGCCGAACAGGGCGATTTGACCATGGTTCGACCAGGGTTGCTGGTCGAACCAAGTGTATAATGGTCGAACCCCACTTCAGAAAGTGCGTTCTTCTCCTTATAGGCTGGTTCGACCAACAGGGTTGGTCAAACCATGATGGTCGTGGTCGAACCGTGTTTCTGAAGAAACAGAGTGCTCTGGACAGGGTGGTTCAACCAGGTTTTGACAAGCTGTGTTGGTCGAACCATCTCTATCGTTGTCGAACTACTCGGCTGGGACCTCCGGATGTTGCCCAGGTGTCTGGTTCGGCCTTTTCTGTGCAGTTTTACCAGCTGTGTTGGTTGAATCGAGGTCGAATCGAGCTCCTGGAGCTTTAGAACTCGTTTCAGGCATCATCGATCCTTCATACTGCGCTCTGAATTTTAACATGATGGCGTTACACTGCTTTGGGTTTGCTATACTCTGAGATGGGAATTTTCCTTCTTAACAGTTGTGTCAATTGGTTAACAATCCTAGCCATCTGCCCCATCAACAACGTCAAGTCCTTCATCTGCTTAGATATATCCTCATGATTTGCATCAATCTTTTCCTCCAGTTTTGCCTCTTGGCGATCCACTCTTGCATAATTCCTTGCCATGTATCTGTTCACCGTATCCTTAAAACCAGGCTTTCCTTCTTCGACTTTAGCACCCGGATCAATACCAACAGGTGGTTGCACTGCTGTATTAGGATTACTCCTTAAAAACTAAGACCTCCTTGGTTGTTGATAATTACCCAGGGGACCACGATTATTGTAGTTCCCTTGGTAATTCCGATTTCTTTGATTTTGGAACCTCGTTCCTTGAATACTTTGACCCATGGCATAGTTCGCCTCTTCCATCTCTTCTTAGCTAGCTCCTTCATTACAAACATCCTGCAACATAATTTGTACTCGCTGAGCTCCTACTGCATAATTGGTACTCGCTGAGCTATGTCAGTAATTTACTTTTGCTGGGACTCAAGTAGATTGTTGATATTAGCCAAACTAGAGACGATCTCATCTTCTTTAATTGATTTAACCATAGTATGCTCAACTTGCGCTACTTTTCTAAGAACATAAGTGCCTCTCACTCTATCAGTCGGCCAATCTTTTGAATTCATAGAAATATCCTCAAAGAACTTTTCGGCCTCAACTGATGACTTTGTAAGAAGTGCTCCATTAGATGAAACATCAAGTAACACTCGAGAATTGGAGTCCAATTCGCTATAGAAAATGCTGATGTATTGAGCTTTTGATAGCCCATGATGTGGACACCTTCTAAGCATGTCCTTGAATCTATCCCAAGCCTCATGAAACTTCTCATTACCATTGAAAATTGATTGATTTCTTGTTTATCTTAAAAACCTTTGAAGGTGGCATGTATCGCTCCAAGAATTTCAATTTCAATTGCTCCCAAGTAGTGCATTCAGCAGCATCAAGAGCATCATACCAATCTCTCGCCCTTTCAGTAAGCGAGAACTTAAACAAGATGATCCTCATTGCATCCTCATGAGTTCCTGCATCTTTTTGTGTACTTGCATAACCAAGGAACTTATTCAGATGTTGCTGAGGATCTTCAAAGGTTCCCCCAGAGAAGGGAATCCTTTCAATCATGCTGATAGAGCAGGGTGTAGATCATAATCAACTCCGGCCCCTCTTGCTCCTAACAGCCCCACATTGCCTCCTTCATTGTTCTTAAAGTCTTTACGGATGGCATGATTATTAGGATTCACTGCCATGTTGACTGCTTCTAATTCCAAATTAACTTCGGTTGCAGCTTCAGTCGTTTGCGAGTTCAGCTCGTCAACTTCAACTCCTAAATTAAGAGCTTCAATTGGCCCATGTTCTTGTTCTTGTTCTTGTTCTTCTTCCTTGATGATGCACCGATCTCTGGATTAAAAGGTGCTAATTCTCCTGTCTTTGATCTAGTGTGTATACACCTAAGAAAAATAAGCGTTAGAAAATCAAAATAAGAATAAAGTAGTCTCAATTAAACTAGGGTTAATTGCAAAAAAAATCACGAACTTTACTCTTATTGCAAATTAATCCTTACTTTTGAGAAATTGCAAAAAAAAATACCACTTTTTAAGTATTCTTGCGAAAAAATTAAAAAAATACTTTTAATTAGAAATTGGGTGCGTTTCGCAACAATACTTAAAGGTTGTGGTTTTTTGTAATTTTTCAAAAGTGAGGATTAATTTGCAATATGAGTAAAGTTCGTGGTTTATTTTGCAATTAACTCATTAAACTAGAAATAATAAACTAATAATTAATGCCATCCCCGGCAACGGTACCAAGAACTTGATGAGTGTTTTCTCAACACACAATATTAATCCCCAAGTGTGAAGGATGCTATTGTAGCTTTGATAAGCGATCAAGTGAATATCGAACCCATGATGATAAAGTAACTAATAAATAGTTAATTTAAATAGCAATTAAAATAAATAAACAGTAGAGACAAAACGAAAGTGAATAAGTGAGAAGATAGGTAGTCCTTCGGGCCATCCAGTTTACTTATTAATTTCCCTTCTGTGTATCAATGTCTGACTCTGCCTTGTGGAGTATGGATGCATCACTGATTAGTGTGTAAATTCACGTGTTTCGAGCCCGAATTTGTGTAATAATGGTGTGTTAGATGGTTGTAATTCGATAAGAATCGATATATGTAGTGGAAAGTCACGAATCAGGTGTCTTGAAGGCTATTTGAGTTGATTTCCGAAGGAAAATGAGATGGAAGTGATCGGATCTGGAAAAAGAAAGTTCAGAAGTACGATTCGACCAAGTAGGCACACAGTTCGACCACGGAGGAGATGGTTCGACCAGCACCTGTGGTCGAACCGATGGATAAGAAATGCCATTCGACCACGACGTTGCAGTTCGACCAAGCCTGTTGGTCGAATCGTGGTCGAACTAGAAGCCTAAAGAGACGCACCTGCAGTTTGACCAGAGAATATATGATTTTCGACCAGGATTCTGGTCGAATTCGGGACCCGCAACCATGGTACAGGGCGATTCGACCTGGAGTTCGACCAGGGGAGGATAGTTCGACCTGGCCTGTTGGTCGAACTGATGCACGAAAACTTATCATATCCGTATTTTTACACCTTCAATTCGTGTGTTCATTCGAGAAGCCCATCCTAGGCCCGTAAGGATAGTTTACAAGTATAAAAGAAGAGCATTAACAGGAGCACATCAATAATTCATCATCCATCCACCACCGAAATCCTACCATCATCCGAAGGAGTCGTGAAGAGAGGTTCGTCTGGCGAGTCAAGTAAGATCATACCAATTAACCATGATTGTTCCTAGATCAGTCATGGGCTAGAGCCGCTCCGGTAGTTCTAGGGTTATGAAATTTTATGAGTTAATTGAATTGTCATGTGTAACCTCCGTACAACACTACTTGTAGTTTATTTTATATAAGATTGTGCGTTTTCAATTCATACTCACAGTCGTTTTGTGCATCATTAACTGTTATGTAGAATCTGAATACATATCTTGGTTATTGATTGAGTGCTTTCACTGCTGAGCAGGATTACATGTTATAATTCTAAGTGAAGGGATTCCGAAGTCTTATTATAACTATCTTATATAATTACTTGTTAATTGAATGTTATTTGGGTTAATAAGTAGGATAAAGAGTATAACGTCATAGTGCCTAAAAAGGGAGATCATATCGGGTTAGAGTACTAAGTGCACGGGAAATAATTGATACTGATAGTACCTAGAAAGGGGGTGAATTATATCTCTTGCTCCGAGGATATTCACATGTGTCATACACATGTTTACTTGTCTATAGAGTGAACTTGCATGGTTTAGTGATGCGTCCATAAACCACAAGGCAGAGTCGGACATCAACACATGGAAAGGAAATTAATAAGTAAAACTAGATGACCCGAAGAACTACCTAATTTCTTACTTGATCACAACCGTATTTTCTCTAA
Organism: Pogostemon cablin; assembly: GCA_023678885.1. Lineage (NCBI taxonomy): Eukaryota > Viridiplantae > Streptophyta > Magnoliopsida > Lamiales > Lamiaceae > Pogostemon > Pogostemon cablin. The sequence goes on from CM042960.1 coordinate 17,406,382, forward strand.
TGCTTGTCTATTTAATTTGCTATTTAAATTATATGTTATTTAGTTTAGTAACTATTCCAAACCAATTTGCCAACATAGTCTTAGTTATTTAGAATATAATTAAACTGATAATAATCCGTCCCTTGGGTTCGATAATCACTTGGTCACCTATCGAGACTACAATTGATATCCTTCATACATGGGGATAATTTTGTGTGTTGAAAAAATGTTAATCAATCACTAAACCATGAAAATCTACTCTATAGACACAAGTAAATAAACGTGTGACACGTGTGAATATCCTTGGAGCAAGAGGTATAATTTACCCCCTTTCTATGTACTATTAGTATTAATTATTTTTCATGCACTTAGTACTCTAACCCGATAGATCTCCCTTTATAGGTACTATGATGTTATTCTCTTTGTCCTACTTATTAACCCAAATTAGATTTAATTAACAAGTATTTATATAAGATAGTTCTAATGAGACTTCAGAGTCCCCTCACTTAGAATCATAACATGAAATCCTTCTTAGCAGTGAACGCACTCAATCAATAACCAAGATATGTATTCAGACTCTACATAACAGTTAATGATGCACAAAACAACTCTGAGTATGAATTAAAAATGCATTGTCTTATATAAAATAAACCACAAGTAGTGTTGCATGAAGTATATACACGGAAGTTCAATTAACTCATAAAACCTTCATAAACCCTAGAACTACCGAAGCGGTTCTAGCCCATGATTGATCGAAGAACAATCATGGTGGTTGGATAAATCTTACCCATAGTCTTGAAAATTACAAGATAAATTAAGATACGAAGTAAACCCTAGATGCGGGCACCGTCGCGTATCTCTCCGTCTTGAATCTTCACTTGATTCTCATTTGATTCGATAGACGAATCTCTCTCCACAGCTCCGTGGATGGCGGTAGGGTTTTCAGATATTGTGTAAAATGAAGGTGGTGAATGGCTCTCTTTTCCCTTGTGTAGGGTCTTCCTTTTATACTTGTGAGCTCTCCGTACGGACCTAGGATGGGTTTTTTTAGCGAAAACATGCACTAAAGGTGTAAAAATACAGATCCGGACGTGTCCAGCGCATTGATTCGACCAAATCCCCTGGTCGAATAAGCCAAAGCTGGTCGAACCATAGGTCGAATCGACCTGTAAATTAGTGGTAGGTCTCTCGTTCGAATCAAATGGCCGATCGAATTAGAATGTCGTGATCGAATCACCAACTGCGAAAACTATGCTTCTGGTTCGACCACAGTTCGACCACTATGCTTGGTCGAACCAAAATGTCGTGGTCGAACCGCACTCCTGATGCCTTCCTGCACTTGGTTCGACCAAGGGTGCTGGTCGAACCACTCTCTTGCTGGTCGAACCACACTCCTGCTTGGTCGAACTGAGTGCATTCGACACCCTTTCTCTGGTTCCGATCACTTCTATCCCGTTTCCTTCAAAAATCCACTCAAGTGGACTCAAACGCACCTGATTCATGACTTTCTACTATACAACTCGATTTATCTTGTCTTAAAACAAATCACACATCATTATCACACGAATCAGAGCTCAAAAATGTGAATTTAGACACTCATCATGCGGCAGACAAGATTTGTGTGGTACTAATAAAGTTTTAGTGTACAAAATCATAATGTAGTATTTTTGCTCTAGGTTAAACGAAATTGTTTCTCCCCACCCATCTGGAAAAAAAGAATTGCGTAGCGAAATTGATTTTTAGTCTTTGTATGGGGAAGAATAATTTACACTGAGTTTTTTTTATTGAATTCCTTTTATATTATGATTTAACTGAATCAGTAGTGTATATCCATGCCACCTTTTGTTTTCGTGTGATCAAATTGAAAAGATAAGTGTGTTTTTAGGTGAAAGTTTGTTGTCTGTAATTTGTTATAAAGTTTCTCCGTATAATATATATTGTCGTAGATTTAAGAATGAAATAGTCAGAGCATATGCTCAAGATCATTTTTTTGATGTCATCACCAACTCTATTGGATTAGGCATTGTTGTTTAAGCAGTATGTTACTACTGGTGGATGGATCCTACAGTGGTCAAAATTGTGAGTGAAACTACTTTTCATTTCTTTTGCTTATTATATGAAAGTGGCCAGACAGTCTTGATCGTGACAAATGATCACACCAGAATCCAGGATATTTTATATTGTAAACATTAAAACCTTTGCATCTCATGTGCTCACAAAGCTATCTTATTATATGTTACAGATAGCAATATACATGGTCAACACGTGGACAAGGACTGTCATGGAAAACATGTCATCCCTAATTGGGAGAACAGCGCCTGCAGATTTCATTGCCAAACTAACTTAACCTATATGGAACCATGATAAAGAGATCAAGCATATTGACAAAATGGGAGAGAATATTACTTTTGTTCCCATTACTTTGTAGAAGTTGACATTGTGCTGCCGGAGGATGTGATGTTGAGCCAAGCCCATAACATTGGCAAAACGTTGCAAGATAAACTCGAACAACTTCATGAGGTCGAGAGAGCCTTCGTGCACATAGACTTTGAGTACACTCAAAAACTAGAACACTAGAGCAAAGTGTAATCTTGGCTCATCAATCACCGTGCAAGATCCTTATCTAATCTGTGGTTTCTTTTCTATTTAGGTAAACAAATCATTTGCTTTTTCTACATCATGCAAACTGATTCTTAATTCTTTCAGGAAAAGAACAACCCTTTTTATTCCTATTGACACATCTGATATTAATATTATTCAGTTGTCCAAATGCCTTCCAATATCTCACCACTATGGCAAGAGAAGTCTAGAAAATTCTTACAAATCCTAAGGTATTCCAACCATGTGAATTTTGTGTTTACTAATGAAAATTTGTGTGTTTTTCTTAGCTCGTTGTTTATAGGAAATGTCCAAACTTTGACAAATAAAGGTAAGCTTTAACGCGCTGGACAAACTGCTAGGAGATTAGTTTGGAAGGTTGCAAAGGATGCAAAGGTTTTCTGCTGTTGTTGGAGGAGAAGTGGGGACAGCAATCAAAAGCCAATGGGCCATTTTTCAGCGGCAATCAACCATGCATGCCATGCAGGAACATCTTATTTCTGCTGTTGATAGCATGTTCTTAAGGAAAGAATTTTCAGAGACAAAAGATAAGATGATTGCTGAAAAGACTAAAGTTGAAGAGGTAACATTTTCTCAATAGATTTTTAATTATGGTCATACAATTCAAGATTTAGATGGAGCAATATTAGCAGCATATGATTATTAAGATTTGAAACATAGATTCCTATCATCCACCACTACCAAAATTTAAAACCAGAATAAGTTATATGCTCAAATCTAAAAATATAATTTAAGGAAAAAATGCATTTTTAGTCCCATACAAGAAATCTCATTTCATTTTTGGTCCCTAACCTTTTTTTAGTCCCAAAAATTTCAATTTTAGTCCCGACCGTTAAATTTGGATTGAAAACGTTAAATCCAAATATAACTATTTTCTCACGCATTTCTCTATCGTTGTCATCAGCCCTAAACCCATCCCTCATATTAGACAAAATAAATTAATCAAATTAATCAATTGCAGCACACATAGCATTGTTTGAAACAGGGTGCCGTATCTACAGCAGGAACTATGAAAGAATTGACGTTGTCAAATAACTGATTGGTGTCAAGAGCTTGAACTAAAACAAAGAATCAGTACAAGATTAAAAATCAATCAGTAGAAAAACAGTGTTAATTTTGGAGCTTACATATGACAAGATTCACAGCATATAGCTAATAGATGACTATTAAGGTTTAGCGATAACAAGTGAGAAAGGTTAAACGCCATCGGTTGTGTTGCATTTTAGTGATGATATCCTAGAGTTACAGTATGGAATCTAATGATGATAAATGTAAGAACCCATTTTGCAAATTTGTTAGTGCTACATATGCAAATGTCTACCAACCGATTTGGGGTTCATTGTTAGGCACATGTGCAGCGCACGTTCTGCCTCCTCACCGCTCCGTCCCAATCCACCACCAAAGCTCAATTCTCCGTCTTGAAATCACCATCTCCTTCTCACCCTAAAGTCCTGCCACCGTCGATGTAATACAGAGGCGGCGCCGGTCAGGTAGATTGTGGCGTCAACGATAACCCTTTTGCCGCCACTCTCACGATTATGATGTTATTTTGGCGTAAGCCAGGTAGATTATAGCTTTCATCCAGGATTTGGAACATAGCCCCAAACCTCTAACAATCGAAGCCGGAAACATTCCATTGATCGACCTTTCTTCCCCCGAAATTGATCCTTCCGCCCTAGTAAGCCAAATTGCCGACGCCTGCAAGATTTGGGGATTTTCCCAGGTGATCAACCATGGCGTGCCGACGAGTTTCCTATCCAAAATTTAATCGGTTTTGAGAAAATTCTTCGACAAAGAAGAAGAAGGTGGGCAGAGTTGGCAATTCGAATGTTAAGGTTCCAAAAAAATTTAATTTGGGTTTTCCTGAAAAAGGAAGAAATCTTTAACGGCCGCGTGCCTCTCACGTGATATTTCCGTTAGTTTTATTGACATTTCATAAATAAACCAACGGGACATAAACGTTACCAAGAGAACCAAAAATGAAATGTGGCATTTGTAAGGGACTAAAAGTGTAATTTCCCTATAATTTAATGTACAAATTGTATTTGCTTGGATACTGATTCAATCATGACAAGATATAGTAAAAAATCTATTCATCTAGATTCAAAAGTTCAGGTGACATCCATTACGCATTTTCTCAACTGGAGCTTCTCAATAGGTATTCAAAGTGTTAATGTACTGTATTTATGGTACGGGTACCTATATGTTTTTAAGCTAATAATGTATCTTGCTACCAAGGGTAAGATGTGGTGTGAATTTTGCATCATTTTGAGAATTGAGATTTGGTTTGGCATGTGTTTTCCCATCTGTCTTGACCTTCTAAATATTTTGGATGGACTGACTGTTTTGACTTGGCGAATTTTATGGGAACTGCTTAATCGTGTAAATAGGTCAAATCTATGTATCTTAAATTTCGAAGTTATTCTTCCAAGAGGCTTAAAAAAAGAATGTTTAGATCTTTTTTTACTCCTCTAATTAAAATAGGTAGAGGCAAATGACGTGGTGACAACTGCAAGCATGACTCGGCCAAAGTAATTGCCAAAATGAGCATCTATCTGACCTTGCGGTCTCTATGGGAACCAAGCTACAATTACATAATTATTTGATCTTTAACCTTTTTAGCAAAGTTAAATAACTAAAGAAATTAAACCTCTAATTATTTTCTCAGGTGAATAAGTTACATTTTAAACTCACATTCATGTGGTTGAATATTTGAGCACACAACCTTTTAGACATAAAGATTCGCAGAACCATTATCTTTAAGACTTCAACCAATATCTCATACCTGAAATAAAGAAAAAAGGACTTTTAACCACCACATTAACATTTTGTTTTATGAAAATAGCAATTTTTGGTGCAGCACTATCTTTTGATTTGTATCAATTTTTATTCTTTGCTGTTTTTTTAGCTATGTTTTCTAAGGTGAGGGAGAAGTTTATTAAACATTTTTATTAATTCAAGTGCTAATATACCTTTATCGTATTTATAGTTAAAAACAGAGCTGTAAAATGACTTAGTTTATATTTTTAATTTATTTTCCTCATGTTTATCTTTCTATTAACTATAACCTTATCAATAATTATATCCCACAATTTATAATTATAGAGGGCATGCAAGAGCTTTGTCTTTAAAGTTGTCCTAGAAGTTTTATTTTAAAAACTTGGGATGCTTTGTTGGAGTCGATATAATAAAACTATATGCTTAATTATAAATATGTTTATGGCATTTAGACATATTATTAGTTACATTATAATTATTATTATCTTGTAAAAATACCATTGGTCCTATAATTCCTGGTAGAGGCCTTAGACAAGGAGACCTTTTATCGCCATATCTCTTTATCCTTTGTGAGGAAGGTCTATCAGCACTCATAAACCAAGCTAATAGACGAGGTCTACTCCACGGAAGTAGAGTTTGCAGATCTGCCCCTACTGTCAAACATATCTTATTTGCAGATGATTGCCTTCTTTTCTGTAGGGCTTCAGATGTCGAATGCAACATACTCAAAGAGGTTTTGAATATTTATGAGAGGATCTCAGGTCAGGCTATTAACTTCAACAAATCTGGCATTTTTTTCAGCAAGAATGTTTCAGCAGATGACAGAATTGCTATCTCCAATATTTTTGGAATCTGACAACCATTAAACACAGGATGTTATCTTGGCCTCCCATCGCTGATTGGTCGTAAAAAGAAAGAGATCTTCAGTTGCCTAAGATAAAGGCTATGGAAAAAACTTCATGACTGGAGAGGGAAGAAATTATCCAAAGCAGGGAAGGAAGTGCTAATCAAATCAGTTGCTCAGGCTATTCCCACATATTGCATGAGCACATTCATACGTCCATCTACTCTTCTTGATGAACTTTAAAAAATGTTGAATTCCTTCTGGTGGGGCAATAGTTCAGAAGAGGGAAAGGGAATCAAACGGTCTAAGTGGGATAAAATATGTGCTAAGAAAGATGTGGGCGGATTGGGGTTTCATCTCCACATTTTCAACATTGCTTTGCTTGGAAAAATTGGCTGGAGGCTTATCTCAGAACCTGATGCATTAGTTTGCAGAATCCTCAAAGCTAAATACTTTCCAAAGGATGATTTTCTTAGTTCGAATATCGAGCACAATCCTAGCTTCACGTGGAGAAGTATTTGGTCATCCAAAGATCTGATTAGCAAAGAAGTTAGGTGGAAGGTAGGTGATGGCTCAGAAATAAAGGTTTGAAAACATCCTTGGCTGAGAAACGATGATAACTTCCACGTTTGCACAGCCGTAAGCCCGCTAATTGCTGATTTAAAAGTTGCTGATTTGTTTATCCCTGGTTGTCGTTTACGGGATGTTGAGCTACTTGAAGAACTCTTTGATCCGGAGGATGTTAAAAATATTTTGGGAACCACTGTTCCGCCGCGGGAATCCCAGATAAGATTATATGACACCATTCTCGTGATGGAAAGTACTCAGTTAAGACAGCCTACAATCTTGCAGCCTCTCTTACAATTGATTCATCGATAGAAGAAGAAGGCAACTGGAGAGCAATTTGGAAATTGAAAGTTCCCCCGAGAGTAAAGATGTGTATGTGGAGGATGTGTAGAGGCATGATCCCACACAAAGAAGAACTATTCAAAAGGGGTTTGGTGGAAGATAAGCTATGTCCACATTGTTCCACTGTTACTGAAAACGTTTGGCATCTATTGGTCTCTTGTCACTTTGCTGAAGAATGTTGGAGAGAAGCGGGTTTCTACAATGATGTGGAAAGAGCAATTCCACAAGTTAAATCTTCTCGTGAGCTTCTTTTTCTTCTCCTCAATGAATTATCCGAAGAAAGAAAATCTGCTTTCGCTATGAAAGTTTGACAAATTTGGAAGGAACGCAACCGTGTGTTATGGGAGGGACTAAGGGAACCCGCTACAAGAGCTATTTTTTTTACCAAGAAGTTCCCTCACAGATTGGAGTTCTACTAGAAAGGTTCCTACTTGGAGTAGCACTAATAAGACTTGCATTTCATGGCATAAACCCCCAACCTCCTTTCTGAAAATCAACTCTGATGCAGCTTTTTTTTAAGACACTTCGGAGATGGGTATATGCATGGTGATTCGAGATGATAAAGGCGTATTTGTGGTCAGAAAATCATTGGTGATCCCTGGTTCTCTTAGAGTTGATGAAGGTGAAGCCTTGGGCCTTCATGAGGCCTTATCATGGATTAAGGAACTTGACTTCGATCAGGTCATATTTGAAGTGGATGCTAAGATAATAGTCCATGATGCGACCTCTAGAAATGATGTGGAGAACTCTGTATTTTGTGACTTTATCTCTTAATCTAAAAAATTACTTTCATTGAGCAATTTTTATTCTGTTAATCTTATTCGTCGTACTGCCAACTCTGTGGCACATTGCATAGCTCGAGCTTCGCGGTCTGTCGCGAGCCCCCATTATTGGGTCAAACCTCCTCACTTTTGGATGACCTTCTCGATAGCTCTTGTTCATGTTCTTCTTAATATATGCTCGTTTGTTTGCTTTCAAAAAAAAACTCAGTTTATCACTTGCCTTTTTAACTTATTAATATATGCAAAATTCTGTACAATTAAGTTATAAGATTTAATTATGAAATAATTTGTCATAATGTGGTGGAGCAATTTTGAATACATGTAAGTTAAATCTATTTAACTTACCGTTGCTTAATTATAGTTGAAAATTTCATAAATGATATTTCCTTTTCTTTTTTGAAGAGTGACATTTATATTTTCATGTTAGTTTTATTATCTAAAAAGCTATCTAGGTTCTTCAAGCTGTTAAAATGATTATATGTATGAGATCAACTATGGTGTTAGAAATCCTTTACTATGTGGTCCACGTACGTGCAAAAATATGTGATTTGCCCATTTTGCTCAACACATTATGTTCCATTGTAGCAAAGGCAACTGTGTATTGTGTGAGATCTTGCAACTACAGGCAGCTGATCATCTAGGTTAATTTTTTTGTTTCCTTCTCAAATCAGGGGCTTTGATGAATGAGGTAGGAGCTTGGTATCTAAATGTAACTCTCTCTGGTGTAGCGGCTATTGGTCTGGGAAGCTATGACATCCATGGTTTCAGTTCCATAAATCCCTCTTACAAGGAGATGTGGCACACTTCATCTCCTTATCGTTTGGTTCACACTGCAGTGCTACTTGCTACTCCTATACAGCTCATCCTTATAATTTTGGAGGTCTTTTAGTGATGGGAGCCTTGCATTTTCTGGGACGTGTTACACGGTTGCATATCTAAAAGACAGAGAGTACTCTTGATTGGCTCCCTTTGGAGGGTTTGTCTTCATTGCTGCTTTGGATCTACCTTGCTTCTCTAACTCTGTATAAATGAAATCATATCTCTGCTCACAATATGTTTTACTCTAATAATCATTGCTCTACCCTGTAACACCTCAAAAAAATTCTATACGTGAGTTTTCCTTGTGGCCCAACTCATAAAGGCCCAATACAAACAAAACGTAGTCCAACCCGCATGTTTGCTTTCCAAACCGTGTGAATGGAAGAGAAATCAGGATTTTATACACTTTCCTTATTTAACAAATTTCTTCCTGTCCAAGAAAATATCATCATATCTTTTAATTTTTTTTAAGAGATATTCCCCTACTATCACTTCCAAATTTATTTCTCTTGCTAAGGAAAGTTTGACTCCCTTACACGTTAAATTATATTTTGAGATTTGGCCCAGCCATTCAAGTATAAGAGGTTGATCATTCCTTCGTTCCTTCACTTACAACTATATTTTTTTTTATTTCTTCTTTCACGGCTGTTCTTCTTCGAAGAGAGGAGAGTTTTCGATGGGGCTGATTACGACGTTCAACACACGAATCCGAGATTTTTACGTAATCGATAGGTGAGATTTATTATGTGTTATTTATGTATTTAAAACCCTACATGATGTGATTATACATGAACATGCTATGTTATCCATGAATTATTAAGTACAAGTCAAGGGTATTGAATCGCGATGCTTGCCAACATGGGTATTGAACCGAAAGGTGCTTGCCAACATGGGTATTGAACCGAAAGGTGCTTACCAACATGATTTTAAATTTCAAGTTACAAGTGTAAGAATTTCAGTTTTACTCGTAGTAGCGTTTGAATGATAAATAGTGCGTAATTTATTTCACTGAGCGGAAGTTTGCTCACTCCCAATCAATCTCCCCCTTTCAGGTTAGCGTGGCGGTAGCGTACAAGTGGTGGTGCGTTGGCAAAGGGAGACTTAATAAAAACCTCAATAAGTTGCAGTCTATGTTTTTATTTTAATTTGTTTGAACATGAAAAAATTTCATGAGAATTTTAATGTTTTGATTTACGTGGTAACTGCATGCAATTCCGTACTTCGATTTTTTTTTATGAAATAAGATGCACTTATTTTATTTGAAATATTTCCGTAAGTTGTTAAGTGTTGTAATTCATCTCCTTGCTGCCCATCGCGTTTAATTATGATAATAATTGGAGTTGTGGTTTCTATTAATAGTGATTACGATTTTCATGAAACACTGATGGTTAAATGCATTTGAGTGAATAAGTTAGATTACTTTGTGATTTTTTTAATATTTTGTCCTCTGTATGATTATTAAACAGAAGATCTTTTTACATATATTTACTTGGCAGCTTGTGCCAAAAATTTTCTCCTCATTTCGTGCTGTGAAAAAAAAATAGGGAAAAAAAAATGATGTTACCATTTTAAAAAATCAAGGAGATTAAAGCATTGAGGTTGCGATGATGACTCTTAGGGAGTTATTGGTTCTAGTTGAGTTAATATGTGGGTTTAGAAAAATTGGGGTGTGACACTACCCTGCCTTCTATGCAGTATACACGAGTAAATTTGCTTACCTCAATATATCAATGAGGCAGGAGCTTCCTATAAGATATGACTTTTATTATTGAATTAATTTGTGTTTGTTTTTTTCTTAATGATTACACGTTCTCATCAGTTTTATAATAGTGAGCAAATTTTGATGCATGCAGATGCCGTTCTAAAAGGGTTATGCTCATTTTTTATTGTAATAATACTATTAGTAATTTTTTTAAGTGTAATGCATTTATATTAAGATATTAATGTTATTTTATTAATAAATAAAAACTCAATAATCCCGCGTAGTACGCGCGTTACATGCTAGTATAGGATATAATAGGGTTGGAAGATATCTTTATATCTAAAGGAAGGTTTTCCTTGCTGAGGAGTTAATTTGAGAGCAAAAATGAAATGGAGCGAATAAAAATTTCAATATAAAAATTAATAACTCCATCACCCCGGGTTTCATCATCATCATTTGAAGTAAAAGAGGATGTCTCCGACGGCACAAATTTCGCCACCCTCAAGGCCATATCCATCTCCTTCTCACTGTGCTTCTGACCAACTTCCTCAGTGCATTCCTTATCCTCATCCAAACTAAATCCACTCTGAAATCCTACTACAAAAGTATCATTGTCCATCTCAAAACCTCCTGATGCATACCAATTGGAGTACTCTTTATTAACCAGAGAACAGAAGGCTGCATACCCTTAATACCATTTCTACGGTTTACACTCGTTCTACTACTTACCCTTTCACTATTTATCCTTAAGCCATCCTCTAATCTCTTTGATAACTCGGTTACACCCCTACTTCTATCAAATACAACCTAAATCACGACTTCCCCCAAATTCCATACAAACTACATCACAAATCTCAAAACCCTCCATTTTTCGATTAATCACATCATGAGTCTCAATATCATCACAATCAATCTCAGGCTTCTCATAATTTATAGGCTTGAATACCTTACTAACCACAACATCATCAGATGGTGACCTCAACATCATCTCTTCATACTCCTCCGGTGATATGGCAAATCCTCAATTCCGAAAAACTCAAAGGTTTTGCAGATAATTTCGAACTCACCTTCTGTCCCATCAACACGAAAGCTTGTCTTTCCGCCGTACGAACCCCCAAATAGTGATTCATCTTGTGAGAACAAAGACTACGAAGATGAATCACAGGGAGTGAACTCGTAGAGAAAAAGGAGCTACAATTATTCCAGCCTCTGAAATTCGATTCCTGAAAAGGAGCTACAATTTCTTCTTTACCATTCATCGATTTTCCAAAATATTAGTAGTGAAAATATTAGTTCTAAATGAAAAGTTTAATCATAGTTATTAAGATAAGATTTTAAATTTTTTCGTATATAAATATGACTGTATATATTAAGAGTTAGTCTCCTATAAAGATGTAATTAAACCCTATAGGATATAATAGGATTGAAAGATATTTATATATATATATAAAGAAAGGTTTTCCCTTATTGACATGTTAACTTGGGAGTGATTCTAGGCCTAGGTGTAATTTTCTTATATTTTTTAATATTTTCCTTTTTTTTTTAAATTTTAGATTTTGGAGACTTTATGTCATTTTAATTATATTAAGAAACTTCAGGGACCTAATAGCTACATATATAAATTCCTTTGCAACCCTAGATTTGAGTTCTACCACACCTTCATTTTCTGCCCAGTTGAATCTCCGTTGGATTTTGACAGCACCAAGTATCAATTTTGAGAGCTTTGAGCGATAATGGGTAAGATTTTTTAACATCCGATGCAATCTTTAGATTTTATTGATTTAGTTGTTTGTTTGAGAGGCTGAGATTTCTCTATTTTTAAAAATAAATTAGTGATATATATAATTCTTTAGAATCGGATTCATTTTTATATAATTTTATTTTCCCACTTTGACTAAATCCATTTCTCAAAATTATAACCCTGTTTCTGAATTTTGATGTAGTTGGCGATTGTAATCCCCCTTTATCATATATATATTTCTAAGTAGGGATTGAATTATTGTGCAATATTTACTGTAATTTATTTTCAATACTATTTAGTTGTTGTGTCTTTAAAATCTTGTGTCATAATAACAAGTACAACAGTGATTATATTTGCAGATGATAAAAGGTTAAAGGCTGTTGTGCTTGAAGCTTAGAAAAGTGGATCGCCAGGATCTCTTTAGAAACTACTGTAATGATCTTCAGAAAAAAGGTACATAAAAGAATATATCTTTTGGATGTTGTGAAATCTTATTATTTTTTTGTTACTCTCTTAATGAATTTTGATACCTTTGAAACAATATCTTGAAATAAACTAGAATCAAAACTGTTGCTATCATTAATATAGACGTCAGTACTTTTCTTTTTTGTGGTTTGCATCTCAGATATGTTTAAAATTTTTGAAAATACTATCATTGAGGTACCTCCACACTATCAAATTTTTGCCATGTATTTGTAGCATGCTCTATCTTTTTCTTTGAATCTTTAGCATGTTTTATTGTGAGTTGCAAACAAAGTAAACAGTTTTTCCTGAGATGTCATATTTCTTGTTCGTGTGCTTTCTGCATTCATTCATCCTCACTTGACGTCAATGCGTAGGAATAAAAAATTGAGTTAGCTTGGGTTTGTTAGAAACCTATTTGGATTGAGGAGTTGAGGATAATTCATTAGTTTCTCTTCAGATTGATATAAATATAAACACAATTGATTCATTTGAGTAGCTTTAAAATTCATTCATTTTAATATTTGAACTCAAATCCCCTGAGCCAAAATCAACTGCCATTTATTTGTTCCAAAGACAAGTATTTTACTTGATTATTGGGTTACAATGTCTTCCCATTCCCAAATAATACACACACCCTTGATCTGTTCTGGTCATTAAAATTAAAATTCTCAAATTGAGTTTACATATTTTTTTTCAATAGATTTTGTTGTTAGAAGAATACAGCACAACCATTGATGCAGAAACATGATCTGTTTACAAAAAATACTGATGTACATGCAGCAAAGAAATACATATGGCAAGTATTCTAAATTTTCACATAGTATAACTACTTTCCTTTAGATCAGTAGCTCTCTGTATGTGATACCCGAGCTTCTCACTACTTATGTGCCAGTATAATTAATTTGTATTATGTGCATTTTATAATTATGTGATAATTATGTAGCAATTATGTGAAAATTGTTTCTAAATTTTATTTTATCTTTACATTTTATTTGAGACATCTGTGATAAAATGGTGTTAATATGTGAATATATGTGTGCATAAATATTTACGTGTATTAATTTGAATATATAATTAAATTGTCTTATGTGTATAAATATATTATTCCTTTATTATTGAGTATCACACGTGGTCTCGTAATAATAATAATGGTGAGAAAATGTACACGTATGTGTTTTAATTTAAAAATATATCATATATTAATTATTAACTATTGCTCGTATATTTAGAATGAATAATAATAATAGTAATAATAATAATAATAATAATAGCAATAATTAAACCTACTGTACGTGGCAGTAATGGTCATCACAAAAACCGTTTGCTTAAAATATCTACACGTAGGTGTAGTGTGGTCATTTACAATTGCATGCTTAATTTATGTTTATAATCAATAATAATTAATATTATTATTTACTATAAATAGTAAATTTTGGGGGCAGTGGGTTTACCCCCAACTCCTTATATAATAGGAGTAAACCCATTTAGGTGGTAGGCAATCAAAGCAGCGACAAGTCGTCAGAAAAAGAGAGAGAGAGGAAGGAAGAAAGAGAGAGGGAGAAGGCTTGCCGAAACGGAAAGGAAGAGATTAGTTATAGTTCTTTACGAGGTTTATATTACTGTCGGAGTTCAAGTAAGTATAAGTCCAACTACAATACTTAAACATGTTGTGTGTGAATTATTTGTGATTATTTGGTGAATATTATCTTGTAAATTATTTATAATTAATTTGGAATATATGTGGTAAACTTATGTGATTTTAGGTAAGTAGAGGTCCAACTACAATGCATAAACATGTTGTGTGTGAATTATTTGTGATTAATATGTGATAATTAGTTATGAATTAACTGTGATTAGTTTAATTACGTTATGAATTATTTGAGATTAATTTGTGATATATGCTGTGGATTTATGTGATTTGGGAAAAGTAGGTTTCATATTCAACAATATTATTTGTATACAAGTTGTGGATTTATGTTATTTGAAATAATATCATTGTCCTATATGGATTTGTGTGATCGGAAACTATTTTATATAGATCTGTATGATCTGAAAAGATATTGTTTATAAGGATTTGTGTGATCCGAGATGAAGTTATTATTCTAAAAAAAGTTCCGTTTGATCCAAAGTGCAGTTGTTATTCTATAAAGGGATATGTGTGATTCGAGTTGAAATTGTTGTTCCAAAAGTGGATCTATATGAATTGAAGTGAATTTGCTGCTTTATTGTGATTAAATGTTGATATTGATGTCGTAAATGATTTATTATGCATATTTAACCTGGTTTCATACCATGCATAAACATGAAAAGTGTTTTCCCCAAAATTAATAAGATATTAATGGTATGTGTGGCCTAATTTCAATCATTCAATTTTAGAGTCCAACTTAGGTGCACCAGTGCATCTGAACAATCTTAATCGTTAGATTAGATTTTAGTTTAATCTTTACTGTTAAATAAAATTATATAATTTTTTTAAATAAAACCACTCACTAATCCATGTTTAACCTATAAATCATGGGGTGCATTCCAAAATGACCCTCAATTTTATTGATTTTTTATTTATTTTCGTAAACTACAATTTGTATTGCATCAATCATTCAATTTTATTTATTTAAAAATTTATTTTCATATAAACTATAATTTGTAAATAAAAAACATTTGATTAAAATCAATTATGTACATAAAAATAGATTTTAATACTTGTGTGAATTGGTTTCAAGCACCCTAATTTATAAATTACTCACTTCGTCCAGCAAATTACTTCACTTTTTTTTATCCGTCTCAATATCTATACACGCTTTTAAAAATAAATAAATATATCTAAAAAATACTAATTTTTTCCACACATTCCAACAACTTTACATACATTTTTCATTAAATTATTTAAAATACTCACTTTTTATACACATCTCAATAACTTTATATATCTTTATACATAAAAGAAAAAATTAATAAATCTCTGCGCACAAAATACGTGTGTTATTTACCTAGATGGAGGGAGTACATTTTAGTCTTGAAAATGTTTAAAGAGATGACAATTATTTTACTAAATGAAAAATATTGCTTCTAAAATTTTTGCACTTTGATTTACCGATTACTTTTGTGCATGAAAATATATTTATTAGAAAATGAAGTATCACTCTTTTAAGAGATGAGTTATTACTTATTAGAATGTAAAATATTGCTCTTTAAATTGATATGTTGTTATTTTTCATTTAGAATTTTAAAAGTAATAATTATTATTCAAAAGAAAATATTTCATCTCTTTAAATAATATTTTTTCACATACTAAAAATTGATTTTGCAAAAATATGGTGCATGATAAACTCAGTTTACGCTAGACTCACTTAAAAATATAATCTTCATATTTTATTATATGACATTTATAAATTTAAATATTTATTGCATATATAAATAAATTTAATATTTTTGTCAATATATTTTATGAAATTGAATTTTTGTACATTGTAATTTCGTTAAAAAGAAATATAATTGAAAGATCCCGCACGGCACGCGGTTACGGACTAATTTGTCATATATTAATATTTGAGCCCTGACAAAAAACTTGGAGCCGACACTGATTGCAATCTGAATTCTTGAACTCGATCCTATTCAAGGTCATAAACTTGGAGTATTTCAGATTTGCTGACGTATGATCTATCACTTTCGACGTTATAGCCTTTTGCTAGGCTAATTTGCTACCCCTGTCTCTCTGACTTGTTATCGTTTTGTAACAGTTTATTGTATTATTTTTCTCTTAGTGACACCACAAATAGATTTAAATTTAGATGGTGGTGGTCAAAATATTATTCTTAAGTAAGATAATTATAAGTATTTTTAAAAGATGAGCCACAATTAGGTGGCAATCCGTGTTATTGGATCGGGTATCGTGTCGATATAATAATGATACGACACGATAAAGAGCAAATTCGAACGCTACACGATAAAAATTTATTCCGACACAACACAATAACAATACGATAAAAAAATAAATACAAACACTTATGTAAAACGAATTTATATGTAAATTTATGTAAACCCTATTTTTACTTATTACTTTTAATTACATAAAAAATTAATTTTTAGAGACAAATAATTACTCTTTTAAATTAAAAATTACTCTTCAAATTCTTGTAAATCGTGATTTATCGATTACTCTTTAGTATACGAAAAATTATTTTTTAGAAACAAACTTATTACACTTTCGAATAAAAAATAATACTTTTTAATGAGTAAATTTTTTATGTACTAAAGAATAATTTTTTAAAAATAGAGTTTACATGAAAACCTGATTTACACAGATTCACTCAATTAAAAAATTCACTCATTAAAAAAATGTGTTACATAAGATAATATAGGTAATAGAGGCAAAAACGACACCTCAAAGTGTCATATATCTTCTATAATAACACTATTAATCTATTAGATAACACTTTTTTATGTGTTATGTTGCAGCAATCAATCAATCGATAATCATATTTAGTGTTAGTTAATTATATTTATAATATTTCTTATTTTAGAATGACAATCAATCTATCACTAATTATATTTAATATTTTTTTTATTTAATTAATTTTAGTTTTATGTTAATTTGGAAACTAATTACTTCCTTCGTCTTAAAAATATTGACACACTTTATTTTTTTGGTTGTCCCACAGAAATTGACATATTTTCTTTTTAGGAATATGACACCCACACAAAAATAATTTATTTATTTACATGGGCCCACTCACATCACACTCACTACTAATACAACTACTCACTACACATTATACATGGGCCCACACACATCACACTCACCACTAATACAACTACCCACTACACATTATAAATGGGCCCACACACACATCACACTCACTACTAATACAACTACCCACTACACATTAAATATTATTTCTCTCACTTCACTTTATATTAAATTATTATTATTATTATTATTATTATTATTATTATTAGGGGGCAACTATTTGCACATCGAATCTACTAAAGAAACCCCAATTATTAAGTACACCCCACTAAAATTACAATAAATAAGCATCAATTACTAAACATACCCATCCAAGACTGTTTTGCCCTTTTAATTAAAATTAAACTTATTTACCCCAAAATTTATGAACAAACCTTAAAAAATAATTAATCAGGACAACATCGAAGGTGATCGCCTTGGATCTGAGAGATGATGCAGCGAATGCGTGTAATAATAGGTACGAATTAATGGGGAATGCGGGATTAAAAATTTTGCCGTCCACTTCGCCGTTTATAAGAATCATTCCGGCAGCACCACCACGAGCAGCCCCACTCCCTTCTCCACTCTCAGGTTATCCCCCCCTGTTGTGGCCTGTTTTCGTCAAGAGGACTCAAACAAGGTCCAACATGAGGTAATCAATGGAAGAATGAATAAAGTAAAAGAAACTTGTTGAATTTGGCTATTGAGCCTTTGTATTTTTCATTGATATTTTTGGGTAAAGTGCAGTAACGTACATTTTGTGTCATCTTTCTACTATTTATGCTTCTTATCTCTTCTTTTGTGAGCCTAGATGCTCTTACTTGCTTCTAGATAGTTCTTTCCAATGATGAATTTCCATGTGTCTTATTCTAGAATCATCTCATAATAAATTTGATGCTCTTTGTAACTTTTCTTCTCTCATTGGTTGATGAAGAATCTAAGGAAACTGATATGAAGGAACACTACAGCCCATCCCTTGCTTCTTCTAGCTGTTGTCTTTCATTTCTTTATCCCCAGGAAGTTATGCATTGTTTCCTGGGGTTACTCCTTGATAATTTCCTGGGTTTATCTTCGCACTTATCCCCTGATTTTTCTATATCTTCACTGGTGATAATTCAGTAGGATTATGGTGGGCCAGGGGGTCTTCCGCCTCCTTCTCTTTCCATTGGGCCTCCGTTATTGGGCCTGTTTCTTGGTCTCCCGGGCCATGTATTTTATCCCATAACATTAGCCCCTTGAGCTTGGAGAATCACACATAGTGGGAATGTTCGAGGTCGACCCATTAGTTGTTCTTGTGCCATTTTAATTTCCTCAAGCCTTCTTTTTCTTCGAACTTTTGGGCTTTTTTAAATGGCCCAATCTCAGTTTCTGTCTTTTTCTTATTTTCTTTGATTTTTGTCTGTTTGCCTTCTTCTTCCCATTCATAGGGTTTCTTCATCGTTTATCTTTCCTTTGCGGGTTCAATCTGAATCTTCCTTCTTCATTTTCAGGTATTGAATTGTTCTTCTTTCATTTATGGATCTCGATAGTGACTATATGCCTTCTCCATCTCCCTCTGATTTCATGGCTCTTTCCTCACACACTCCATCTGATTCCTCAGATGGCGATGACGAAATCCCTTTTGATGTAGCTCCTAACATCGATATGACTACTTGTGCTGATGGCTCCGATTTTGCGACTAGTTTTTGTTCTTCCAATCTTTCATTAAAAAGTATAATATTCTTCAGTTGTACTGTCCTCCCTCTATTACTTTTCACAAACCTGATTCTCAAGGTCGTATGTGTTGACCTCCTCGTGGTTGCATCGGTGCCTATGAGTTGATGCTTCATAATAGGGTCTGGTTTCCCTTTTCTGCAGTTATTTCTCGTTTTCTTCTCCATTGGAGAATATCTCCTGCCCAGCTTACTCCTAATGGGTGATCTATTTTGTATTGTTTGCTCATCTTATTCTGTCAATCTTGTTAATCTTTCCTTTCTCCTCTTGAGATAGATTATTTGTATTCCTTTACCACTGAAAGTAATGCTCAGGGGTGTTATTTCCTCCTCTCTCGTAGCTATCCTGGCCTCATTACCGGTATCTCTGGCTCTAATAAAGGCTAGAAAAATAACTGGTTTTGGGTTTCTGGCTCTTGAGGTGGCGATACCCCTACTTGTTTAGATAATAATTTTTTTGCCTTATTAAAAGAGGCCCTTCCCAATTATTTTCAAGATTCTTCTCCTTGTGAGTGTAGTTTCCTGCCTCTGTCCTATTAACTCATTAAAATGTTTATGTTATTTGATCTTTTGGTATTTTTTCTATTTTCAGCCTCAAGTGTTCCCTCGTCTGATCGTCTCTCTCATGGCTTTATAGAGCACTTGGAGATTGTCTCGACTTGGTCGCCCGCTATGCATCATGTGGATGAGCTTTTGACAGATAAGAATCTCTAACTCTATCATTTATCTTCCATATCCTCACCCTTGACTACTAACACTGGTAATCATTTATTTTCTTACTCCCCTTTTTCTTCTTCTTTTTATTTTCCTCTTTCCTTACTAATTGCCTTTCCTTTTTGTTAGGTAAACGCTCCCGTTTAGTTCCCGTAAGTGAACGTGTTGCTTCATCGTCAGCCCCTTCTATTCCAAAGAAATCTATTATTTTTCCTCCTGGGATATCCCTGCTTCAAAGAAGCCCTGGGTTAACCCTACTGATTCATCCCAAGAAAAGCTAAAATCCATGTGTGTTGCTGGTCATTTAGGTCAAGCTTCTTGTTTTATTGCCAACCTATCCAAAGATATTGATAGATTATCTCGCGACTATCATGCCTATACTCAGGAGTTAGAAGATTTAAAGGCAAAGCTTTCTTCTATCGAGCAAGAGAAACTAGACCTAATCAAATCCAGGGATCATTTCCAAATCTAGTTTGAATTAGAGAAAGAAAGATGCCATCGCTTTGAGAAATCTTTCTGTGATCTTACTAGAAAGTACAATCGATGCCAAGATAATCTTTCGAATCTGGAGAAAGAATTTCAAACTTTACGCCTTCAAACTTATGCTGAAAAGGAGAAATTATATGTTCAAGTGAAGACTGCTGCTGATGCACGTTCCTTTTGGAATGCTGAATATTTGAAAGTTTTTTGTAATAACCCAAAATTTTTAATAATAAAATGTATGTACTCCTCATTTATAAATATTTTCAAAAGAATGTTTTATAGTAATAACCTCATTGTTAATGTGCACAATAAAATGTTGTTTAACTTTCTATGAATTTGTCATATTTAAATTTTGGCGTATTATACATCGACATTTATAAAATGATTAACATTATATTCATATTAGTGACATGTTTTATTATAATAAAGAAATCCTTTTTCTTTCAGTTATATTTATATTTTACCAAATTATATATATTTTAAATATCATTACAATATCATTATTATATTGTAAAATTTTCTCATTGATATTTTAAAGATTTGAATTTCATGTGATTCACTAATTATATATTTATGTTGATATTATTGATTTATAAATTGTTACTAAATTTGAGAAAAGAGATATTATATATTTTTCAAATATTTTATCTGTTTATTATGATATTATTATTTGTATTGTTTATTAAAATTTGAGATCTCAAGAATAGAAATGTTTGGTATTTCACCGCAACACATACATATCGATTATATATCTTATATACATATTATATATATATATATATATATATATATATATATATATATATATTCATAAACTATTTATATTTATTGTTTATCTATTATTAATTTTTAAATTTGAATTATGATTTTCATATATTTCTCAACCTCTCAATTCTTATTTCACTCATTTTGTGACCAAGTCCAAGCACCACGTAAGATTCTCAAATTTATAAGAGTTTATTTCCTTCCATGTACACCTTAAGCCGAATTTAAGTACTTAACTCTCAACGCAAGCTTCTCAACTCCCTAACTTATTCCTTAGAGATAGGAGCCCATCTATCCACAACCCGCTCATGAAATCCTCAACTCTGAGTCATTACTGATCACCTAATGTTAAAAGAGTTTTTTTTCTTCATTTCTTTTACACTCACAAATCCTCCATGTGAGTTTCAACTTTAATAGGGAGTTCATTGTCCAACCAAGATTAATTGTATGCATCACGAATCCTCATGTAAGCCTTCCTTCATTCTTAATGTAATATTTGTATCCAAATTATCTTATTTCATCGTAAGAAAACCCGTTTGGTTGATTAATAATCAAACTTGGATTTTATATTTACCATCTATATTTACTCTTATATTGTATATACATTATGCTTGTCATTTTTCTGCAAATTTAAAGTGGGAATTCTAAAACCTTTTTATCTACTGTATGTGTCATGCTTACATTTACTGAATTATTTCACAGTCCCACAGTCATAGAGTATTCTCGTAGTAATATCACAGTTACGTAAACCAGGGCACTTTCAGGTGTTAGGATTCTTAATTGGTCCTCTGGTAAAGCCCACAGAGTTCCATGATCGATCAACACAGTAACATAATATTTCATGGTGTATGATTACGTTTATGTGAATATGTGTGTATATTATGGTAGATGAATATCTTTCCCACTGAGTCATTGTTTACTCACCCCTTTCAATAAAATCATTTTCACAGGTTTAGGAGCAAGACGAGGTATGATCGGTAGAGTTCAAGTGCTCTTTTTATTTTTATTCTTTTAAAATAAGCGAAACATTTTATTTAAGAGTATTTGCAATATAATATTTGAAATGTCTCCATGACTTTCATGTATAAGGATTTGGATATTTACAGTTTGGTCTCTTTTGACTTTTAATATGGACAACATCTTAAAGATTTTATTTATATCTTGAAATTGTTGCTGGTTGAGACAACCAGGCTAGAAGTTTATTTAACTTTGGTTTAATTGCATATTATTCTATGTTTAATTATTATTTCATCAATTTGCCTTAAAGAGTGAGTTAGATGACACGTAGTTTTGTTGCTGTTGATAGAGTAAAAGAAATCTGCTTTCTTAGTCATATGGTATAATATCTTTAATTAAGTAAATAAACTAATTGCTTATCTTTAATAAAAGTTATAGATTTCTTTAAAAGCTGCTAGGTAAAGGTTTTTGATTATTTTATAAAAACATTGGTTGAAGAATTTACTAGTTTTATTCTCTAAATTTGTAGTAATGACCTGACCCGTAGACTTTTATGATATTTTATCTTGAGCTTTAGATAAGTTTCACACACGTCAGTATGTTTTTTCGAATTTTAAAATTTTAATTTGATTCTTCTTAAAATTGTTGCCACGATGTATGCTTATCATTTAATCATTTTATTAATATAGTTTATTTATATAAAGATTTTCTCAAATAATTAAATATAGCAGTTATAAGAAAGTCGGGTCGTTACATTTTTGGTGAATTGACTCAAATGCGTGAGCATGTTCTTCCTTGTGCCCGTGTCTTTTGCTTTTGTTCAGCCTATATAACTGTGGTTGTAAGACTTGCCGGACAGTTGATTGCTGAAGATTTAACAGTCATCCGTTCTGATCTTAAGGAGAGTTTAACTGAAGTGACCATGCTTCCTGGGTAAAGCTTGAAGGGTGATCTTGATTTTGGCATTCTTAGTGCTTATTCAGACTTTATCACCGACATCCCCTTGGAGAAAAATGTTCATTCTGAAGATTTTATTTCTTTTGCTTTTCTTGCAGAGAATGTTCCCGAGGTTATTGCTTCTTCTAAGGTGCCTCTATTGTCGGATAAAGCCTTTTTATTTGAGGTTCAAGAGGAAGCTGCCGACGCCAGTCTTCCTGGGGATGATCCTTCCTCTCCTTTTCAAACTGCTCCTCTGATTATTTCAACCCTTGCTCCTACTGATTCGACTGATATAATTGATTCTCCTGAAGATCCTCCCACCAAGACTCCTGCCGATGCTACTGATTCATGATTGTATTTTGCTTTTTTTGTTTCAATTTCTCTTGTATTCCGATTAACTTCGAGTATTAATGGAAAATATTCCTAGTATTTTCTGGGTTCCATACCCTTATACCCCCTTTTTTATGTGTGTGTGTGTGTGGACCACACTTCTTCACACGATTTTCACAGTTACTTTTTGAATTTGAATTAAGCTGATCATCAGAAACCTGACCTAGGGCTTCGCAACTGCCACTTCGACTTCTCCCTTTTTTTTATTTCTTAAAACTCCTTTCCTCTTCTTTCATTTTCTCTCTTTCTCCTTTCTTTCTCTCTCTTTTTCTTTCTTCTCCACCATGACTCGCAGCAATTCCGGTTCCTCTCAAGAGTTCACTGTATCTATTCATTCCTCCGACCAAAGCCCTGAGAGACCTCAAGATCATGTCGTTTATCGTTCTAGCCAAAATGTTGGTTCTCGTGCCGTGGTCATGGCCGCGGTCGCCGTGGTGGTTCATATTCCCGTGTTCTGGTTGCTTCTAGACCTCGGCGAGCCCCTGAGCCTCATGTTACTCCTTCTATGCCAGATCCTTATGATGTCGGTGATGCCTACTCGTGGCCCAGTCGAATCACCCAAGCTGATATAGATCTTATGCGGGTAATCCATGGGTATTCTCGCGTGCAATTTATTGTTCCTGGTCCTGATGCTAAAATTAATGCTCCTCCTGATGGTGCTATTCCATTCAATGACGTGTTGTTCACCGCTGGTCTAAGATTGCCTTTGCCTGCCTTTATAATGCGCTTGTGTATTTATTGGGGAATAACCCTGTGCAAATACTCCCTGCCTCTTGGGTTAATTTGCTTGCTGTCATTTTTTTGTTTCGAGTGTTGGGTCATCATTTCACTGAACCTCGAGAAATTGATTTATGTTGTACATTTTCTCATCGAACGCTGGTTATTACTGTTTGATGCCCCGTGGTCCCAAATTAATTGGTGGAAGCGACGTGGTTGGTCGTGGATGAGAAACATCTTGGTTCTTGTAGCAAGGTGGTTTCCGAGCTTCTGCTGGTTTTGATACTACTCATCTTTCTTCTTTGTTATTCCGTCCTTTGCCTGCTGGTGGAAGCATCTTTTCATGTACTTGTATTTTCTCTTCTTTTTACTGACTATGTTGAGTTACTTTGTTATTTATATTATCATTTGTCTTGCTCTTATACAGGTCCTGAACGTCATGCCTTTGTGTGTCTCAGCTGTAGTTTTAGAAGTGCTTACAGCCGACTCATGGATATGGCTTTTCCCTTCCAAGCTACTCATCTTCTTTCCGAAGAAATGCTTGCCACTGCTAACCTTACTCCCCATGGGCATGTTATTCCTGAAGGTATTGAACTTCCCCTTTTCTCTCCTTTGATATTATTTATGATTTTATTTCCAGCTTATTTCTTTCATCCGTGTTTTCAATTATCTTTCTGTAGATAATCTTCTTCTATCCTTAATCCCTTATGAAGATACTATTCGTGGTTTGTCCCTCAGCCGTAAAAGAAAACATGGTGCTGAAGGCCCTTCAAATCCTCAACTTGCTCCTGCCGTTTCAGATCCCACAGAAAGAGAACTTCTTGAAGATCCGAGTTCCCAATCTGATGAAGCAGTAGGCAGGACTCCCGCGAATCAACCTTCTCCTGGGGTTAGATCTCAATTCGAAACCCATTTCGCTATTCGAGATATTGCTCAACAGTATCAATCTGGGTCTTCATCTAAAAAGAAGTCTGAGAAGACTCGAAGAAAAAAGATTACCCGAGAAAAGCTCCTCGTTATTCAAATGAAAGGTCAATCATCTCAGACGATTCCTCAGCGATATGTTGTTCCTCTTGGCGATACAGTCGACTAGGATTTAAGCTCTGATGCAGGACGAATTATTTCCAACTTGGCTACAATGGCTCGAGGACTTGCCAAGTGCCAGGAGTTATTTAAGCCGGAGATGCTAAACCCTGTTATTACCCCAACTGCTCCAGCTCCTTTGCCTGAAGAGACTGCCAGTTTTCCGCACGTGTGGCCACTTTGGAAACACAAAATGCTGATCTATCAAATCGTTTGAGAGCTGAAGTTGATCGTCTACGAGAGATGATTGCCCTGGATGAAGCTGTCGAAGCTAAGTTGAAAGCTTTTCGCGATCTCAGTTTTTCCTGATCCCCTGGAAGTTCCCTTAAAGTTTCCTCTGCTAATTTCTTTAACTGTTTTAATCACTTTGTATTGTACTTGATGGTGGATTGTGATTCGCTTTACCTCATTTCTTTATATTTTGTTATGTTATAGACTTTTTGTCTTTTATCATGAGGATATTTGATGATGATGATGCATTATAACTCACTTTGTTCCCTTTCTTTACTTTCTTCCTCTACTTGAGACTTTTTGTCTTTGACTATTTGAAGTATGATGATAAAATTGTTTTGATTGTACTAGTTTCTCATGATGTTACTCAAACTGAGTAATCTTTCTTATATTACATCATGGTGTTTCATTGAAAGTAGAAAATTGCATAATCTGCCTCCCTTCTTTTGTTGTTCCTCCTTTCTTGCTTACTGATAAAACTTTTTGAGATGCTGTGCATTCCAAGGGTATGGATCTTCCTTCTGTTTCTCATTAATTAGCCTGTATGCTCCCCCTTTCAGTCTCCTGACAATGATAAAAGGCCTTCTCATTCTTTTCCAAACGTTCCCGGAGCTGCTTGTAGGATCTTTCTTCAGACTAGATCTCCTTTTTTATATTCTCTCAGCTTCACTTTGGAATTATAACCTCTTTCTGACCTTCTTTTCAACATCTCATTATGTGTATCCAATGCCAATCGTTTCTCATCTAGCTAGTTCAGTACAATCTTTAATGCTTCCTTACTTTCTTCTTCCGAGTAATGTGAAACTCTGAAACTGGGATCCCCAATCTCCACTGGTATCACTGTTTCTACCCCATATGCCATGGAAAATGGAGTTTTTCCGATTGCATTCCTTGTGGTAGTCTTGTATGCCCATAGTACCCCTGGTAACATGTCTGGCCAATTTCCATCAAGCCCTTCTAACCTGGCTTTAATTGTATGCTTGATAATTTTATTAACAGCTTCTACCTGTCCATTGGCTTGTGGGTAATATGGAGTCGATTACAGCTTCTTGATTTTCAGATTCTCACAAAATTTCCTGATTTTGGCATTGTCAAATTGTTTCCTATTGTTTGTCACTATGGAATTTGGGATACCAAAACGACATACAATTTTCTTCCATAGAAAATCTTCCATATTTGCTTAATTAACAGTAGCTAATGACTCAGCTTCTGCCCACTTTGTAAATAATCGATGGCTACCACTGTGAATTTTACTCCACCCTTTCCTGTTGGTAGCAGGCCGATTAAGTCTACTCTCCATTTAACAAATGGCCAGGGACTATAAACTGACAATAGTTCCTCTGGAGGTGACCTTGTTGTTGGGGCGAACCTCTGGCAATTCTTCCAAGCTCTGGCATACTGCATGGCTTCCATTTTTAATGTTGGCCAATAGTATACCTGACGCATGACCTTATATGCTAAGGCTCTTCCTCAAGTATGATTTTCGCATATACCCTCGTGGATTTCTTTTAACACATATTCTGCTTCATCTGGAGCTAAACATTTAAGCAAGGGTGTAGAGTATCCCCTCTTATATAGAACTTCTTCGAATATTGTGTACCTCGCTGATGCGCATTTTCTTTGCACGCAAAATTAATTCCCAAGTATGAAGGATATCAGTTGCATCTTAATCAAGCGACCAAGTGAAATATCGAACCCAAAGGACGGCGTATTATCAATTTAATCTACTAATAAAAATATAAAATAACAATTAAAATAAAATAAACACTAGAAGAATTATGAAAGTGGATCAAGTAGGAGAATAGATAGCTCTAGGATAATCCAGTTTCACTCATTAATTTTCCTTTCGTGTATCAATGTCCGACTCTACCTTGTGGAATATGGACGCATCACTAAGCCATGCATATATACACATAGATACTATAAAACATGAGTATAACACGTGTGAATAACCTTGGAGCAAGAGATATAACTTCACCCTCCTTTCTTGGTACTATCAGTATCAATTATTTTCAATATGATCTCCTTTATAATTACTAAAAAATTATCCTCTTTATCCTACTTATTAACCCGAATTCAATTCAATTAACAAGTATTTATATAAGATAGTTCTAATAAAGCTTCGGAGTCCCCTCACTTAGAATCATAGCATGGAATCCTGCTCAACAGTGAACACACTCAATCAAACCAAGATATGTATTCAGACTCTATATAACAGTTAATGATGCACAAAACAACTCTTAGTATGAATTAATAAAGCATATTCTTATATAAAATAAATCCACAAGTAGTGTTGTGTGGAGTATACACACGAAAGTTCAATTAATTCATAAAAACCTTCAAAATCCTAGATCTACCAAAACGGTTCTAGCCCATGATGTTCCGAAGAACAATAATAGTGTTGGATAGATCTTACCCGGATGTCTGAAAAATACAAGATAAATTAGGATCCTAAATTTGGGCGTCGTCGCGTCCTTCTCCGTCTTGAATCCTCCTCTTGGTACTCCTCTTGATTCAGCAGAGGAATCTTCAAAGTGATGGATGGATGGAGGAAAGGATGTGAATGATGGTTGGGGGGTGATCCCCCCTTTGTGGGGTGGTGTAGGATGGATGTGGAATATCACTCTCCTATTCATATGCTCTACATCCCTTTTTATACTTGTAAAGTGCTCCTCACGTACCTTTGATAGGCTTTTTCTTGAGGCACACGTCAAATTTTGTAAAAAAACCAGCAATTATGGAAAATAGCACCAGCGACATTCCGTTCGACCAGACCTCCATTGGTCGAGCAAAGCCTCATAGTCGGATGCTAGTTGAGCAAGCTTTCTGTAAGTTTTTGCACATTTGTTCTACCAGAATCCTCCTGTTCGACCAAGATGATTCTGGTCGAACGGACTCCTATGGTTGAGCAATGCTTCTGTAAGTTTTTGGGCATTTTGCTCGATGACCACCTTGTTCGACCAAACTGATGATGGTCAAACAACCTTCGAAAAGGGCCTTGAAAATCTTGTCTTCCAATTTTGAGCCATTAAGACCTGTTTTCCTGTATAAATACGCTCAAAAAGCCTCAGTAGCCTCTGACTCATGGATTTTCTATAAACAACTCGGTTCATCTTGATAATAGACCAAATCATACTCAATTCCCACACAAATTCGAGCCCAAAATACGTGAATTTACACTCTCATCAAATCCCTTAACTTACATGTTGCTCGTCCCGAGGCAACACATTCAAATCAAAAGAAAGAGCATGTAATTTACAAGATCCTTATAACAAGCACAACTTATTCTAACACATGCAATTGTATCAAATTAAAAAATGAAATCCATCGTACCTTTCATTCATTAAAAAACATCCATTAATCACGATACTTCTACGAGTGCTAAGTCATCTAGCTCACGGGTAAGTGTTTGCTCTCTTTCTCTCAAGTGTAAAAGATGTACACTTTATGGGTTAGTATATGCACTCAAATTCAATTCATATACTCGCGTAACCATAAGCTTGGCAAGGGTCTCAAAAATCCATCTACGATCATTTCAATACTAGGATCACAAAGGACTTGTCTTATGGGTTGTAATGTTGGCTCTTTGGTAAAGGTGGGAGAATATAGAAAAGTGACTAAATTCACTAGTAAATAATTACCTTGGAGAATTGTTTTTCAACTTTCTTCTTGTCTCCTTCGACATTCTTATGATCACTCCAATACGCGTTTTCTCCATCTTCACTTAAATCAACATCTTTGTTCAAAAGTAAAGTACCAATTACAGTTTTCTTCAAGCATCAGGGTGCTAGTTTCGGGCACTACCCTTCTAAGCAGTCGGGGTATCAGTTTCAGGCACTACCCCTAAACAAGATTTAACCACCATATTTTGACTCTTCACTTGGCAAAGTTTTCTTTCCCCCTTTGATTTCATCACTTGGCACATATTCACCTTAACACTCTACTAGTAAATACGGTATTTTGAGCTAAAGTAAGGGAATAAAGGCTTTTATCACTGGCTTGCCAAAGAAAAAGCTTTTAACGGCTCAACAGAGCTTCCAATGATAATCATATAACAAGGTAGGAAAAATTTGGCTAAGTGGCTCAATTATCAATCATGGCCAAAGATCATGTCCTAGTATTTATCAATCATAAATTTCAAACAAAACTCCAAGCCAAGTTCTAGAATACGAGTATACAAACGACTCTCAAGAATCACGCTCATAGCATGACTAATAGGCTCATATCCTCAAATGGGTAATAAAATCCTAAATACTCTTCAAAGCATGCAATTAACATAAATCTTTTCAAGAACTACAAGTAAAAATAGAACATGCTCATCATTAACCAACCAACATACATCAAAACAAGTGTACATGCATAACACAGATCAACACTAAACAATGTATCCATCCTCCAACAATCCAATACCAAGTATCAACATCAATATCAAGTACAAACCACCCACACATGAATCTCACAAATAACACCCTAACCATACCACCATCAAGCCTCAACCTGTGAAGTGAAAAAGAGAAGGGGAATGAGATGAAACAGACAAGAGAAAAACCTGGTGCCACTACTCCTCCAGAGCATCCTCATCATCGCTCTCATCTATGCGCCATAGGTCAAAATCCTTATGTAACTCATATAACTTCCTATCAATCTCTCGGTTGCTAGCCTGCACCTCTCCAATCCTTCTATCCATAGCATCATACCTCAAGTTGAGCGCAACATAATTTGCATTTGCTAAGGCAAGCTGGTGATGTGGTGGTGGATCGAAAACTCATGCTCCTGTGGCTGTGGTGGCTGCATCGGAGACAAATCCATCTCTGGATATACGAATGCTGATGGTGGCGGCTGGTCTCCATCTTCGAAGTCAGCTGGATCTCCTACCATAATCATGTCCTCATCTATGGAGATCCTCTATAAGTGCATATAGGCAAGAAGTCTCCAATCCCCTTCTTCGAAACAAGTTCTCGAGATCGCCCTATGCTCCGAGGTTCCATCAACAAGTTACTATTGATATGAATCATAGTGATTTCAACAATAGACAGTGGAAATCTTAATGAAATAGGGTTCTTGCCATGGATGAACATTCAAGCATCGTCCATCCGCTGAACCAATCCCATTCTCATACAAGCCGATGAGATCAAGTCTGGGTCCCCTCGAATCAGTCGATGCCTGCTCAAATCAACACTATAATACTCGGTTATCAGAGTGATAAGCCCTCCAATGTTCACACGCTGAAATCCGTGGGTAGTAAATTTATGAAGCTGCTGAAAAAAGTAAGCGCTATATTGAAGGAGACTCCATTATGCATACACCACAGCACATACAGCTCACCCCTCATAATACAACTCTTCTGGGATCGAGCAAACAAAGTGTTACTCATGATCCGATCCATATAAGCAATCACAGGGTTGCGAATTAAAGCAACCTTAGAAGCATTCGAATTGTATCTTCCTCGCCTTCCTGAGATAGACCTTCAAAACTCATCGGGTTTGAAATCATCGTGCTCCACATCAGACACGTTCTCACAGCCGATCAACTCATTAAAGTCACTGGCATGCATCAACTACTCTTGCCCACCAATCTGTATCCGAATAACATATGGAAGATAGCGATCTCCATGCTCAATACTCAACGAACATAAAACCTCAGTAGTTATGTGGAAATATGTCTCTCTCTTTATCTCCATGAACCTAGTTATCCCTACTCGATTGAACATCCAACGAATATCATTGATAATGTTCATTGTAACCATAGCTTCGTCATCTTGATAGCGAGTCCTCGTGATCTTGCTAGCAATAGTTTCCCATAACTTCTTCTTCTCCTCCCAATTAATAATCCTAATGCCATAATCCGAAAGTTTCTTCTTATACAATTTAAGCTTTTTGGCACCACCACCCTTCCTAGGAGACTTGGTCTCCTTCCTCTTTGAAGATGAAACAATCTCTTTTCCTACAAAAGTTGTACTTCAATACATAACAAAAAGAGATAAAGCAAGTATACCATACTAAGACTAACATGAATACCACTCAAGACTTCAAACTCATTTGCCAAACCACTCTCAACTTCAAGTGCTTATCTAATCATCATAGCAACTATAATTCAACACTTTCAATCAAGAATAATTAGAATCCTTAGTCTTAACTTCACACGACATGCTCTTCCATACTTCAACAAAAACCAAAAGCATGCTCATCTTCCTCATTCAATCATACACCATCAATACTTCAATCAATGAGCCCATATATACAATTCCAAATTAACCTCAAGCCCATATGATATGCAACATCAATTTCACAAAATTTCAACAATCCAACGTAAATTGAATTATACCAATTCAAATGAAAATCCAACAAGAACAGCAAAAATTCAACAATTCAGTCCACAAAATGCATGCTTCAATCAACTTACCCAACACTCCTAAGCATAATCTCATCAATTCACGGGTATAGAAGTTCAAAAACATACCTTTGTTGGGCATGGTGTGCGTGCAATGAATGGTGGCAAATTTCCAAAATTTTGAGTAGAATAGCCGCAATTCGGACTTGAATCCTCCAAATTTTGGACGTGGAAGTGGTGGAAGAGTGGATTAAATTGGGGGGAAAAGTTTTGGGAGAGGAACTTACAGTTGCAATCAGTGCTCGAGAAAGGAAGACGGAGATGATCGAACAAAAAGGAAAACTGACCTTTAAATCTGATTTTTGAATCCCGTTCAACTGGAACAACTTGGTCGAGCAAGGGTTTTTAGTCGAACAGCTCCAATCTGCACTAAAATGTGACCTTGTTCAACCTCCGTTTGAATTAAATATCTTGGTCGAACAACAGCTTGAGGTCGAATAACTTGTAAAATCGACCCTCTGTTCTCCCCTGTTCCGTTCGACCACCGTTCGACTTGAAGAATATGGTCGAACAAAGTGTGCTGGTCGAACAGACTCACTGTAAGTTTTTGGACATTTTGTTCGACCAGCGTTCGACTTGACAAGCGTGGTCGAGTAAAACGTACTAGTCGAGTGGAGCTTCTGTATGTTTTTGTTCATTTTATTCGACCAGCGTTCGACCACACAACTCGGTTGAATGACATCATCTTGGTCGAACAACTTTCTGAACTTTTGAAACTTCATAGTTTTCTCGTCTTTCCCTGCAACACTTGAACTATAGGACAACATCAAGTATCAACATAACCAAAACATAAGCTAGAGAGCCACTTTTAGCCTAGATAAAACCAAGAATAACTCTGTATACGACACAAAAAATAAAACACAATTAAACAATAGGCAAATTGCAAAAAATCGACAAATTCAAAACCAGTTAAAGTTTCAATATGCCGCAAAAAATCAACTCTCCTAACTTAGTAGACACTATAGGCGAAACTAGATATGTATTCAGACTCTACATAATAGTTAATGATTCACAAAACAACTCTGAGTATGAATTAATAAAGCATAGTCTTATATAAAATAAATCCACAAGTAGTGTTGTACGAAGTATACACATGAAAGTTCAATTAATTCATAAAAACCTTCAAAACCCTAGATTATACTCTCGATGCTTGGATGAGATAAGTACATCACACCCCCCCAAATTAGTAGAAACTATAGGCGAAACTAGATATGTATTCAGACTTTACATAATAGATAATGATTCATAAAACAACTCTGAGTATGAATTAATAAAGCATAGTCTTATATAAAATAAATCCACAAGTAGTGTTGTACGGAGTATACACACGAAAGTTCAATTAATTCATAAAATCCTTCAAAACCCTAGATCTACCAAAACGATTCTAGCCCATGATGTTGCGAAGAACAATCAGGGGTGTTGGATAGATCTTACCCGAATGTCTAAAAAATACAAGATAAATTAGAAAACGATAAAAACCCTAAATTTAGACGTCATCGCGTCCTTTTCTGTCTTGAAGCCTCCTCTTGGTTCTCCTCTAGATTCAGCAAACAAATCTTCAAAGTGATGGATGGATGGAGGAAAGGATGTGGATGATGGTTAGGGGGTGATCCCTCCTTGTGGGGTGCTGTAGGATGGATGTGGAATCTCATTCTCCTCTTCATGTGCTCTACATCCCTTTTTATACTTTTAAAGGGCTCCTCATGTACCTTTGATGGGCTTTTTCTTGAGGCACACGTCAAATTTGGTAAAAGAAACTGGAATTATCTAAAATAGCACCAGCGACATTCCGTTCGACTAGACCTCCATTGGTCGAGCAAAGCCTCCTGGTCGAACGCTGGTTGAGCAAGCTCTCTGTAAGTTTTTGCACATTTTGTTCGACCAGACTCGTATGATTCTGGTCGAACGGACTCCCTTGGTTGAGCAATGCTTCTGTAAGTTTTTGGGCATTTCTCTCGACTTGACCACCTTGTTCGACCAAACTGATGATGGTCGAACAAGTCTCCGAGGTCTAACAACCTTCAAAAAATGCCTCAAAAATTGTGTCTTCCAATTCTGAGACCTTAATACCTATTATCCTGTACAAATACATTCAAAAAGCCTCAGTAGCCTCTGACTCATGGATTTTCTATAAACAACCTGATTCGTCTTGATAATAGACCAAATCGTACTCAATTTCCACACAAATCCGAGCCAAAACACGTGAATTTACACTCTCATCACTTCCAGCTCTCAATCTTAGTTGCCTGGCTTAATCGTATCTTATGGTTGCTCCCCTGTACTTATGAATTTGATAATAGGAGTCATCCAATTATCCTCTTTCTCATTAACCATCATCAGGATCATATTATCTCTGGGTTTTTCCTTACTGGTAATATTGATATTATTCATCTCCTCAGCATTTACTGCAGTTGCTAGTCTGGCCAATGCATCTACTTCTGAATTCCTCTCTCTTCCAATGTTTTTAATAAAGATCTGTTTGAACTTTTTCATAGCTTCTACCACCAAAATTTTGGTATTTTTCCATTTGGGTATCTTTTGTAGCATAGTCTACTCTGATTTGGTTTACTACCAACTGAGAATCACTGTAGACTATGAAACATTCCACTCCCATTGACATATCCATCCTTAGTCCATTAGTAAAGCCTCATATTCAGCTTCATTGTTTGTTGCTTGGAACCCAAATTTTACGGCTGATGAAAATTGTCTTGATGATGGTCTTTCCAAGACAATTCCGACCCCTGAAGTTGTGGCTTTAACCTATCCTTCCACGTACAATATCCATGGTTTTCTAACTTTATCCCCTGACGGAGCGGGTAAAGTTAGTTCTACCATAAAATCCACTAATACCTGAGCTTTTATAATGGGTCTTGGAGCGTATATGATATCATATTAACCCAATTCCACTGACCATTTCAAAAGTCTACCTGTTGCATACGACCTTTGTAGTACCCGGCGTAATGGCAACGCCGTTAGTACCTCAATTGTATGCTCCAAATAATATGGCCTGAGCTTTCTCGCACTCACAACAAATACTAATGCCATTTTTTCTAACACCGGGTATTGAAACTCGGCCTCCCTTAATCCCTGGCTTATATATTACACTGGAGTACATTCCTTATCCTCTGTTTTAAGTTGGACAGCACTCACAACTGTTTCTGAAGCTCCAATATATAACTGCAGGTTTTCTCATGGCGATGGCTTCAACAATATCCTTGGGTTTGCCAGTTCCTTTTTTATACTATCAAACACCTCCTGACTTTCTTTGGTCCACTTGAATTTTTTCTTCTTTCTCAAAATGTTAAAGAAAGACTTATATTTATTAGAAGCTATTGATCTGATTCGGCTTAATGCTGCCAATCTCCCTATCAAATTCTGAACCTCCTTGCCGTGTTTTGGTCATTGCATATCCATTATGGCCTTTACTTTTCTTGGATTCATCTCGTTTCTCCTTTGGCTGACAATATACCCTAGGAATTTTCCGAAGATACTCCAAAAGTTCATTTTCTTGGGTTTACTGTCATGCCATACTCTCGAAAGATAGAAAATACATTGTTGAGGTGTTCAAAGTGATCCTTTCTATCCAGAATTTTTAACAATGTATCATCGAAATATACTTCCACAAATTTCCCAATTTCGTCTTTAAACATTTTATTCACCAATCTCTGGTATGTTGCCCCTACATTCTTCAAACCAAAAGGCATGTTACACCAACAGTATATACCAATACCTGCAAAAAATGCTATATCCTCCTGATCATCTGGATGCATGGGAATCTGATGATATCCCGAGAAAGCACTCATGATTTCATGACCAGCCGTGGAATCCACCAGCCTGTCAATAACTGATAGAGGATAGCTGTCCTTTGGGCATTTTTATTGAGATCTGTGAAATCCACAAAAAGTTTCCAAGTATTGGTGGCTACCTTCTTAATTAACACCGGGTTTTGTACCCTTTTAAGATATTCTACTTCTCGAATTAGCTTCTGCCAAATATCGTGTAACCTCAGGCTCCAATGTTGCATCTTTTTCAGGGCTAAACTTTCATTTCTTTTGATAAAATGGTTAAGCCTTGGGATCTATATTTAAATGATGGCATGCTTGCTTTGGATCCACCCCTGGCTTTATGGTTGGGTTCCACACAAAAACATCAGAGTTTTCTTTGAGTAACTCTATCATTTTATCCTTATATTGCCCCTGGAGTGTAACTCATATTCTCACTTTTATTTCTGGGTTCTCCTGATCAATTTGCACCTCTAAAGTCCTTCTTCTGCTGATAGATATCTGGTAAGATAACCCAGGGATCCATCTCAGGGATAACCGGATCTTCCAGCAATTGAAGAATATCCCCGCATAAAGTATATCCTTCCAAGATTTCTTTTCCTTGAGGGAGTACTTCTTCTTCCCTTGGAATTTCAAGTTCAATATCCGTGATATCTACTCCCTCTCTCTTGCCATTAACATCATTATCAGCCCCTTCCAACATATCCTCGAAAGCGAGCATTTCAAAATTAGAATCATAGCAACTCAAACCTTCCATTTTTTCTTTGAACGAGCATTCCCGAGTATTCTTCTGATCCCCTATCAAAGTAGCGATACGACCATCCTTCGTTTGAAACTTCAAACACTGATGTAACATAGATGGGACTACTTCAAATGTGTTAATGAAAGGTCTTCCCAATATACAATTGTAGGATGAAATTTGATCTACGACCTTGAAATTGACAGAATATAAGACCTGTATTTTTCCATCTGAACTTTTGATTTGAACCATTAGATCGACTTCTTTTATTAGTTTGGTTAAAGCATTACCAAACCCTTGGATTTCATCTCGGCATGGGAGAACTAAATGATGCCTTTCACCACCTAGCTTGTCAAAGACTGACTTAAAAATGATGTTAGTATACGCGCCCGTATCTATCAAGCATCTGTGAACTTTTATTCCCGAGATAGTGGCTGAGATATTTAGGGGATCCGTATACGGATTTTTCACTCCATAAAAATCCTCATCTGTAATTGTGATATCCGAACCTTCCACAGGGTATAAGGAATAAACCCTGGGAATCTGCTAATCCAATTCCCTCATTTCTGCTTTTCTCTTTTTCCTAGACAACTCTGTTATTGCCTGGGATGTTCTGATATATCTTTCTTTGTTTTGATTTTACATCATAAGGATTTCCCAGGGTGATTATTCCTGTGTGCCTGGATTTGAGCCGCTCCAAGCGGTGGTAATCCTGGTGGAGGTGGTGGTAAGTTATGTCCCTCCTGAAGTTTTTCTTGTTGTCTAATCTGATTCTGTGGGTAATTCCCTCCTATCCTGGGACACTGTTGGGCTGGTACCAACATTCTCTTTAATCTTCCACTTTGGAACAATCTCCAGAGCCCAAACAATAAATCCCGACACTGGTCTGTGTTATGCCCAGAATACTTATGGTATTGGCAGAATCTTGTTGGGTCCAATTGTCCTGGGGGTGCCCATATAGGGCGCGATTGTCAGAGCATTTGCCAATTTCTCACCTGATAAAAGATTCCTTCCACTGAAAATCCCGTCTCCTCTTGTAAGACTTGGATATTAGGTGGTTCATCTGAATTTGTGAATGGCCAGAAATTTGCTGGAGCTTTGTACTCCTTATTCCCTTGACTCACTAGTTTTTTCTTGCTTTGTTCCTCCGTTTTTTTTGCCAGGGCTAAAATCTCCTCAGCGTGGTAATATTCATTGGCTAAAGCCAGGAATGCTCCATATGTGGTTGCTGGTTTAAACTGCACCACCTTCCAAAGTGCTGATTCAGGGTGTAAAGCCCCCATGGCTATAACAAGGTAAGCCTCATCACCCATGAGCTCTTCTTTGGCCCTTTGATCATTGAACCATTTCAAAAATACTCGGATTGGCTCCGCAACTCCTTGTTTTACACTTGCTAATTTGCGCTTTGGCTCTTTTACCACACCCATATACGAGTATTGTGTAATAAACACACTCACTAAATTAGCCCATCCTCCAATTGAATTTGTAGGTAAGGTAGAAAACCAGTCGTTAACTTTATTTTTCCAAAGTTAAAGGAAACATACGACATTGAGTTACCTTCGAACTTTGTTGAGCTCCCATCGGTCAGAATTGATATGTTGATATGGATCTGATTCACAATTAAATAATGCTTCATTAAGTACATTGATCTTCATTTGTCTGGGTGCCAGGAAAATTTTTTCTGTGAATAGAGTTTTTTTCAAATCAGATTGGGATCGTGCATCTTCTCCAAGTCGTTGTTTTCTTTCCAGATCCTCCACTCGTTTTAGTAGTCGGCTGACCAAGTTAATATTCCCATACTATGTTCCCCTTTCTCCCTGGATAGGAACTCAAACACCTTACTCTTCGTTTGGGACTGGTGATGGAGGAGTACTGTATGTCCTTCTGGCTGGTACCGCCTTCCTCTTCCTTGAAGTTTCCCCATGCTCTCTTCTATGAGGAGTTTCACCAGATCCTTCAGTGAAAGTACGATGCTTCGATATGTTATGACCAAGCGATCATGGACTCTTCCCCGGGAAACATTGTTACCACTTTGCTCTAGCGGACTCTGTCGAGCCCTCGCCTCATTGATAACTAGCCTCGCATTGTTTGATGGAGGATCTGCTCTCCGATGCTCTGACACTTTTTTCTTTGATTGATATTTTGCCGAAGGTCTTCCAGATGAGCCTATTGTACCCCATCAAAGTTCAACCTAGTTGGAGGAACCTGATGAGCTGCATACTCCTTGAATAACGACTGGAGTCTTTCATGTAGTTTTTAGTCTATATTGGATTGCCTAAAATTAGCACCTTCAATATTGTTGGCGGTGTAAACATTGTCGGTGTTGGCTTTTGGATCGTTTGGTTCAGCGTGATCCGTTAGGAATCCAAGTAAACATTAACAGCGGAAGCAATAATTAAAGTTTACCTTTCATCAGGGTTGATGTAGAGGATGAATAGTTGCAGAGAACTATCTCTTGATCTTCTGATGTATGACCCAAGTCCAATCATTATGTTGAGTGGACAACAATCTACATGATTTCTCAATCTGCTTCTCTCACCCTCTTTATTCACGTCAAAAGTGGCGTTCACTTAGGGTTGCAAGAAGCTGAGAAGACTTATATGCTGGGCTACAGTAGGGACCAGGAGGAGAAATTAGATTGGGCTTCCATTGGGCTTAAGTATCCAAGATTAGCCCAAAGCTAATACTTAAGTCTAATAATAATAATATAGTCCACTAAAATATTATTACTGCACTGCCTTTCCAATCCCAAAATTACATTTTGGGTTCCTTCTTATTATGAGCCC
Organism: Pogostemon cablin; assembly: GCA_023678885.1. Classification (NCBI taxonomy): domain Eukaryota; kingdom Viridiplantae; phylum Streptophyta; class Magnoliopsida; order Lamiales; family Lamiaceae; genus Pogostemon; species Pogostemon cablin. The sequence goes on from CM042960.1 coordinate 17,445,434, forward strand.
GACAGTATCCCGATATTAAGTGGCGTTCACTTAGGGTTGCAAGAAGCTGAGATGACTTATATATTGGGCTACAACAAGGTCTAGGAGGAGAAATTGAGTTGGGCCTCCATTGGGCTTAAGTATCCAAGCTTAGCCCAAAGCTTATACTTAAGTCCATTAATAATAATATAGTCCACTAAAATATTATTACTGAACTGCCTTTCCAATCCCAAAATTACGTTTTGGGCTCCTTCTTATTATGAGCCCGACACTCTCCTTATATTTAAGATATATGTAGGCAATTAAATTTTATTGCCTAATAAATATAAGTGCAAAAGAAAATATATTAAATATTAATTAAATATTTATTTATTAAGGAATTTAAATAAATTAATTCCTAAAATAAATGAATAAATAATTAATAATTAATATAATTATTTGAGCCCAAATTCAAGTTAAATGGGCTCAATTCAAGTTAAATGGGCTCAAATCCAAGTTAAGTGGGTTCAATTCAAGTCAAGTGGGTCTGACTCAAGTCAACAAGCCCAACAAATCAAATCCAGCAGGCCTAATTTAATTAAATAGGTCCAAAATCAAATCCAGTAGGCCTAATTAAGTTAAATAGCCCCAAGTCAAATCCTACAGGCTTAATTAAATTAAATAAGCCCGTATCCAGTCCAGCAGGCTTAATTAAAGATAAAAGCCCAATGTATCTTTTCAAGGAGAAAATATCTCTTAAGCAGATATTTTATCTACCTATAAATAAGGGCCTTCAGTCCTCATTCCATTCACTCTGAAAATCTTGAAGACCTGAAGAACTCTGAAGATTCAAGTGAAAATCAAGTTCTATCAAGATCCGGTCAAGTGAAGTTCAAGTCAAGATCAAGACCAAGTTCAAGTTCAAGATCAAGATCAAGTCGAAGAACACTCAAGATCTTCAAATCAAGTTCAAGCCATCTTTAAGTCAAGAACAGCCTCCGATTAAAGACCAAGGTGCTAAGTCTCTCCGATCCGGCGTTCTTCATATCATATTCATCCATATGTCTCCGTGAAGTTAATGTTCTCCCAAATTGAGCGCCGTACTTCATAACAAATCTTTGAATCAACATTTAATCCGAACAAAGATGGCACGATCTAAAGCCTCTTTAGAGATAAATTCTTCAGTTGGAGTTACCTCTAGAGTAATACCATATGATGATAAAGATGAGGAAAGCGACTCAGCTAGCTCAACTCCTATACCTGAAGAAAGTTCATCGTCTGATTCATCCGTAGCCTTAGCTATGGTAACAAACATGTCATCTGTCGTAGAGCAATTGGCAAGCTTAACTGAATCTGTTGTTGCACTTGCCAAACAGAATCAAGAAAAAAGTACTTTGATTTTCAAACTAATGGAGAAGATGGCTGGTGTGGAAACTAGCCATGCAAATGAAAAGCAAGTTGAGGACAATGAAAATGAAGTAAATGACTCCGCGAAACGTCAGTCGACGGGAAAAAAGGTGATTGAAGAAGAATTGAACATTTTCCATGATGGAATGGTTCCTATCAGCCAGCTAAAAAGTATTATACTTGGGAAATGAAGGACCAATTTGAAGAGAGCTCCAAACCTTCATTCGTGTATGCTAAACCTTTTACTAGAAGGATTGACAACTTGAAGAAGCCACCGAACTATCAATCCCCCAAGTTCCAACAGTTTGACGGAAAAGGTAATCCAAGGCAATATATAGCACATTTCATTGAAACGTGCAATGATGCCGGAACTTATGGAGATCATATGGTGAGACAATTTGTTCGTTCTATAAAGGGAAATGTTTTTGAAAGGTACACCGACTTGGAGGCCGATTCTATAGACAGTTGGGATCAGATGAAATATCAATTTCTTAATCGTTTCTACAGTACTAGGAGAACGGTTAGCATGATAGAGTTGACTAACGCCCGCTAGTTAAAAGAAGAGCCAGTAATTGAGTACATTAATCGATGGAAAAATTTGAGCTTAAATTGTAAAGATCGACTGTCTGAAGTTTCTACCATGAGATGTGCATAGCAGGAATGCAGTGGAGCCTTCGTTATATACTTCAAGGGATTAAGAGTAAAACCTTTGAAGATTTGGCCACAAGAGCTCACGATATGGAGCTGAGCATGGGGATAAGTGGAGTTGTAGAGCCATTAATTCCTGGATCCTACAAGTACAAAGAAAAACAAGAGGTCAGGAAAGGGAGCAAACCCTAAAATAAATCTTCTGAAAAAGAGTCCATGGTAACAAATGCATCAACCGTCAGGTTTCGAAGGAATGAGAAAGAAAAAGATGATAAAGCAAAGAATGATTCCCAAGAAAGTGGGCAAAGAAGATTGACCTTGAAAGAAATACTAGAAATAAAGTGCCCATTCCATAATTCGGATGTCCCAGGCATATTTGATGATTTGCTCAAAGATAAACTTATCGAGCTTCCTGAAATGAAGCGACCAGAAAAAGCGGGACAAACGTACAACCCAAAATACTGCAAGTATAATAGACTGGTGGGTCATTCTATCAAAGATTGCTTTGTCTTTAAAGAAAAAGTTATGCGATTGGTTGAGCAAGGGAAGATCTTTCTAGATGAAGATGCAACTGCAAACTCTACTGCAGACGGTGGAAATAATTATTCATGTCATATGGCAAGCGAAGTTGTTGTGCCTGGAGTTGAAAGCAAAGCCAAGGCTATGAAGATTACCTTCACAGAGGAAGACTTACTGCTCGGTTTACAATCTCACAATTGATCCTTGTTCGTAGCTGGTTGCACTCAAGAGCAAAGGGTGAATCGAATATTGATTGATGGAGGTTCAGCGGTCAATATCTTACCTCTAATGACGTTGAAGAAGAGGGATTTCAACCGACGAACTCGGCAGTAGCAGGTTGACAATTCATGGGTTCAATCAAGAAGGCCAGAGAATAGTTGGTATGATAGTCTTGGACTTAATGATAGATGAGATGGTCTCAATAGTTTTGTTTCATGTCATTGTTGCTAAAACATAATATAACATGCTCTTGGGGCGCCCATGGTTGCATGAAATGGAGTGATTCCTTCTACGCTACATCAGTGCTTCAAATATTGCGATGGAGGTAACATAAAGAAGGTGCTTGGTGATGAAAAGCCATTTACAGAAGCCGAGTCATATTTTTCAGATGCCAGATATTTTTTAAAAAGTAGCAAGGGTATCAAGCAAAAAGAAAGTTCATTACAAGAGAAAAACAATGAAAAACTAGAAAAAGAAAGTACAGATAACTTTTCTTCTACACGGTCTGGTGTAAGCAAGCAGTTTCTCGAGACAGTAGGAAAGTTGACGCTACCCCTGACTAAGGTTGACATTAAGAAGCCCTCTTCTCCTCCACTCAAAGGGGTTCACTCACCCAGTTCAAGGGGCTAAAACTGAGCATGGAGATGTATTAGAGGTGGCAGTTTCTAAATTATATAGCCCACAAGCTTACAAACTTCTTATAAAAGCTGGATATAACCCTCAAGAAACAGATATGATAAGTGAATCATCTCACTAGTAGATTTAATACCACTCAAGATACATTGAAGAATAATGGTCGCACTTCCAAGTATACTAGAATAGGTTTGGGATACGTTTCACAAAAACCTATTCGCATTGCGATCAAAAGGGCAAACACGAACTACATCATTGAAGATGAAATTCTTTCTGAAGAAGAAGAGTCTTATGAGAAAAATAGAAAGACAGAAAGAATCTCAGTCTTCGAAAGACTCAAACCACCCAGAATTGGAAATCGCCAGAGATCTAAGACTCATAGTTTTCCAAAGATACATAGTCAGATCCCATCTCGCATGAAGAGATGACATTTTCTGACTGTATCATGTGACACAGTGTTAAAAGCTAAGAAGCGACAATAATCTTTCCCGAAATGAAGAAGATGATCGTGAAAGTATGGGCTCATCAGATGTTGTTCATTCCATTATCATGCAAACAGATCTACCCAGTGCAGAAAGAGATATACGAAGCAAGATCGTCAAAATGAGGAGAGATGGTTATGTAGTGGAGAGAATTGTTAAGGTGGGGGAGAACGAACATATTGGGATTAATCCACGTTTTCAAATGTAAGAATTCTTGGAAGAAGTTGCCACGGTAAATCATGTCACTATACGAGAGGAGACCTCAACCGAGGAGGAAGATGCTGATGATGCTCCTCTAGAATTTGAAGAAGGTGTCAAAGCTACTGTTGATCAATTGAAAGAGATTAATTTGGGTGATGATAACGACCCACGTCCAACTTATATAAATGCTTCGGTGACAGCTGATGAAGAAAAAGCTTACATTAAGCTTCTTCAAGAGTTTAGAGATGTCTTTGCATGGTCGTTCAAGGAAATGCCCGGGTTAGATCCAAAAGTAGCAGTTTATCGTCTAGCACTGAAGGAAGGAACTAAACCAGTTAAGCAAATGCAACGCCGATTTCGGCCAGAGTTGGTTTCATTAACTGAAGCTGAGGTTAATAAGCTCCTTAAGACAAGAAAGATACTAGAGGTTAAGTATCCCACTTGGCTCTCTAACATTGTTCCGGTGAGGAAAGCAAATGGGCAACTGGGATTATGCGATGACTTTTACGATTTGAACATGGCAAGCCCGAAAGATGATTTCCCACTGCCAATTACAGAACTCATGATTGATGCAACAACCGGGCATGAAGTTCTTTCATTTATGGATGGATCGTCAGGTTACAATCAAATTAACCTGGCTCCTGAAGACCAAGAGAAGACAGTCTTGCGCACTCCTAAAGGAATATATTGCTACAATGTGATGCAATTTGCCTTGAAGAATGCTAGCGCTACTTACCAACGAGCCATGCAAAAGATATTTGATGACATGCTCCACAAGAATGTGGAATGTTATGTTGATGACATCGTGGTGAAATCAAAGAAGGAAAAGGACCATCTCCAAGATTTAAGATAAATATTTGAGCGTCTTAGAAAATTCTAACTAAAGATGAACCCACTTAAGTGCGCATTTAGAGTCTCTTCTGGAAAGTTCCTTGGATTCATTGCCGACATCGTGGCATTGAAATTGATAAAGCAACGATTGATGCAATAATGAAGATGCAGGTGCCCCGAAATATACATGAGCTCAAGAGTTTGCAAGGTATGCTGGCGTACTTAAGAAGATTCATATCAAATTTGGCCGGCCGATGCTAACCATTTAACCATCTTATGAAAAAAGGCAGCCCATTTGAATGGGATAAATCTTGCACTAATGCCTTTAACAGCATTAAAGCTTATTTGATGAAGCCGCCAGTGTTGGTTGCTCCGATAGTCGGACGTCCATTAATTCTCTACATATCTGCTCAAGAACGATCAGTTGGAGCTCTACTTGCAAAAAATAATGATGAAGGAAAGGAGTGTGCGTTATACTATTTGAGTAGAACAATGACTCCAAATGAGTTATAGTACTCACCAATTGAAAAGATCTGTCTTGCTCTCATCTTTGCAATTCAGAAGTTAAGACATTACTTTCAAGCTCATACTGTTTACATGGTCTCAAAGGCCAACCCATTAAAGTTCGTCATGTCAAAGCCAATGCTCTCTGATAGGCTTGCAAGGTGGTATCTTCAATTACAGTAATTTGAAATTATATATGTCACTCAAAAGGCAGTAAAAGGGCATGTGTTGGCAGATTTCTTAGCTGATCATCCTATGCTTGTAGAATGGGAGTTGTCTGATGATCTCCCCGATGAAGATATATTAGTTATTGAAATCACTCCTCCTTGGAAGATGTATTTTGATGGAGCTACTCATAGAGAAGGAGACGGTGCCGGAGTGGTATTTGTGACCTCAGATGGAGGAGTTCTGCCATATTCATTCAGTCTAACTGAAAATTGCTCTAACTATGTAGCTGAGTATTAAACTTTTATACTTGGTTTGGAGATGGCAGTGGATATAAAGCAGCGACACCTTAAGGTATATGGAGATTCGTTGTTGATAATCAACCAGCTGCTAGGCTTATATGAGGTTAAGAAACCTGAATTTCTTTCGTATTATAACTATGCTCAAAGGCTTATGAATTGGCTTGGAGATGTAGAGATTGAACATTTACCAAGGAGCAAGAACAAGCAAGTCGATGCATTGGCAAAGCTAGCATCAACCATAGCAATACCCGAAACATGTTTTCAAGTGCCGATCTGCAAAAGTTGGGCGGTACCTCCCTTCTTCGAAGATGAATATGGTGAAGAAGTTGAGTATTGCACCATAGAGGTTTTTGATATTGAGAAAGAAGACTGGCGTCAACAGTTCATGGATTACTTAAAGTATGATAAGCTTCCCAATGATCCATACCTAAGGGTTGATGTCCAACGTAGAGCACCACGATTCTTCTATTACAAAGATACACTCAGAAGATCGTTTGATGGTATTCTCTTAAGATGCTTAAGTGATGAAGAAGCTCTTCAAGCTATGGAGGAAGCTCATTCTGGAATATGTGGCTCCCATCAGTCTGGACCCAAGTTACATTTCAGAATCAAGAGGATGGGATATTACTGGCCTTCTATGGTGAAGGATTGCATAGACTATGCATAAAGATGTCAACCATGTCAGTTTCATGCAAATCTCATTCATCAACCTCCCGAACCATTACATCCAACAGTTTCTTCGTGGCAATTTGATGCATGGGGCTTAGACGTGGTGGGGCCGTTAACAAAGTCTTTTGGAGGTCATCTTTATATTCTGGCTTCCACTGATTACTTTTCCAAGTGGGCGGAAGTTGTACCCTTGAGGGAAGTTAAGAAAGAAAATGTTGCCGATTTCATCCGCGTCAACATTATATATAGATATGGAGTGCCTCGATACATCATCACCGATAATGTGAGACCATTCAATAACTCTTTGATTGATAAGCTTTGTGAGAAGTTTGACTTCAAGCAAAGAAAGTCTTCTATGTACAATGCAACAACTAATGGGCTCGCCGAAGCCTTCAATAAGACGTTATGTAATCTGTTGAAGAAGGTAGTCTCCAGGTCAAAGCAAGATTGGCATGAAAGGATTTATGAAGCTTTATGGGCATACCGAACCACTTACAGAACGCCTACTTAAGCTACTCCGTATTCTCTTGTATATGGGGTTGAAGCTGTGGTGCCCCTTGAAAAGCGAATCCCATCTTTGAGAATAGCTATACAAGAGGGCTTGACTGAAGAAGAGAACGCACAACTGTGTCTCGAAGAATTAGAGGCACTTGATGAAAAGAGGTTGGAAGCACAACAGAGACTTGAGTGCTATCAAGCTCGCCTCTCCAGAACGTTTAACAAGAAAGTGAAGATACGTTCTTTTCAAGTCTGAGACTTAGTCCTTGCTTTAAGAAGTCCTATTGTCATACCTCGGCGAGTTGGAAATAAATTATTGACCAAGTGGGATGACCCACATATTGTGAAAGAAGTGTACACAAATGGTGCATACAAGTTGATATCTGAAGATGGTGTGGGAATTGGCCCCATAAATGGCAAATTCCTGAAACGCTACTATGCGTAATCCAGTCAAACCCAAGGAACGCTCCATGACGCATGAGCCTACACTGCATGTTACTCCTGGTCCGCATGAGTATAAACTGTGTACGACGAGCTCCTATTCCACATGAGTCTAAACTGTGTTCGACAACCACCAAAGGTAATTATATGTGGTTAAACTGTTAATTCACCCCACTGAGGTATTTTAAGTGGTTAAAGCATTAAGTACCCTACTTTGTCTAAATTAGTTAAAGAATAGTTACTCCTGGCCTACACGAGTATAAACTGTGTACGGCACTCCCCATTCAAACCAAATCATGTCCCTTTTGAACTACGTTATGACTTGATCCTCCGAAAAGAGGTACGTAGGTTGCTTAGCACTCTACTAAGTTCAGTCAAATCGTATCAAGTCTGTGAGGCAAGTAAAGAATTGAAGAGTGGATGAGTTGAGAAGAAAAGGGTTGACGAGGGAAAGACATTGGTTGAACGCGAAGTTGTGTGAAGAAATTTAAATTATTGAAGTGGTAAATGAAGTTCAATTTCTTGGAGTCTTGAAATAATCTCAAATTCTAGCAGCGGTGAAATGATAAAGGGGTTGAAGTGATGAAGATAATCCATGTTATGGGTTCAAGATTTTTGATTTAATTAATTAAAAGGTCCAAAATAAATTTATAGGATAAATTAATTATTAAATACAAAAAATATAAATTAAACCCATAAACGACGAAGTCCAAAATGTTATGGGGGCATTAAAAATTAATTTATGCTTTTGAACTTAATCTATTTAAGCTCAAAGCATAAATTAAAATTTTAATTAGGCCATGAAAGTTGATGCCCTTATAGTTGAGCAGGTGACTGACCATGAACAAACAAAAATAAATCCTTCTACTGTTGAGTACCAATCCAAAATTGGATTAATAAATTCAAGTGAGGCTCTGAAGCCCGAAGCATGAGAAAGCCCAAATTATATCCCAAGTTGATTTATTAATGGTGAAAATGAGCGCAAATTTCATGCATGATTTATTAGAAAAAACACTAATCAGAATTGAAAAGTCACAGATATGTTAGCTTTCTTTCTCCAATATATAAGAAGAAATTTCCTCTCCCTCACTATACAAGTCACGTGAGTGACTTCAAAGAAAATGGAAAGTTTTTTCCTACTCCTACTTTCCAAATTTGAGATCTTTTCTCAATCATGGAGACAAGTGGATGGTCAATCACTCCTTTAAAATCACATAAACTGCTAAAAAAGGAATATTATAGTGGTTATCTTTTCACATATTGAAGATTGACTCTCCGAAAAAGAAGTTTTTTTTCTTACCGCCGGTGGACATCACACGGCTAGAATTATCGTGGCTCCAACCACCTTCAGCCACCGTCCGCCTGATTACTGGAGAATCCCACCGAGATCAGCCGCACCGTCTACAATCGAGTGACTTCGAATTTGCCACAAGTCTGCCGTCTGGATTCAACACCACCACCGGGTCTGTCACTGCTGCCGCCGGAAATAGCAGCCCTTCGCCAAAAATTGCGCCGCCTTTGCTACCGCCGCCGACCTTGACTTCCAACATTGATCGATTCACGGCTACCACCCTTAGCTGTCGATTTTGCAAACCAGCTACTCGTTCTCATTGCTAACAGCCCCACCGATGGAGACTATTGCAAATTGAAAGTGCCACCAGGCGCAGGTTTGAAGCAGCACACCGCGGCCTTCGCCAACGCGGTTCTGTAACTACCGCGGCCTTTGCCAACGCGGGTCTGTAATAACCGCGGCCTTCGCCAATACTTTCGCCCCAACGTGGGTCTGTAACTACCGCGGCCTTCGCCAACGCGGGTCTATAACTACCGCGGCCTTCGTCTTGCCGCCATGTGTTTGAAATACCATTGTGGTCCTAGGATTCGTGGAGGGGGCAACCAACTTCAAGGAATTCTTGTATATTTTCTCTATGGTTGATGGTATTATTGTTGAGTAAAAAGAAGGGAGAAGACGTAGATAGCGGATATAGCAAGAAGTAAAGAAACAAATATATGAAGAAATTTAAAGGAAGGGTATAACAGAAGATTCAAGAGAAAGAAACAGTATATACAAAAATAAAGAGGACCAAAAAGAGAAATAAAAGGAGAGCAGTAAGTAAAGGTTAAGTGTTCACCGTTTGTGACATGCTGTTCGAACTTATAGCCTTTGATAGAAGCAAAGACCTGCAAAGAAAAAGCGATGTTGATTAGTTGATGCCATGAACTTGATGTAGAAATTGAAGACAGGAACCCTCTTTATATAGGGTGGAAGTTTATATGGATAACCCTTGAAAATATTATGTGAATATTTGGATATATATGCAGGGATATTGAAGTTATCGCTTTGTTGTTGAAAGTTGAAATACATAAGGAAAATATTGATGGCAGTAGATTTGAGGTTATGAATTATGATCATATTTGGATTTAACTTGATCTTCTAAATTCGTAAGGATTGGATATGGAGAGTTGATATATTGAGCTTACTTAAGGTCCACGAAATACATCTGCTGCATGAAGATAGAATGAATTCATGACCCGAGCACAGTAATATTCGTCAACTTAAAGAAGGAAATTTGATGGGCCATGTAAGATTTTATGTGCATTAAGTGTTGCAATTTGTCCACTCCAAGAAATCAGTGAACAAAATGCAAGGGGGCATTTGTAGGCAATTAAATTTTATTGCATAATAAATATAAGTGCAAAAGAAAATATATCAAATATTAATTAAATATTTATTTATTAAGGAATTTAAATAAATTAATTCCTAAAATAAATTAATAAATAATTAATAATTAATATAATTATTTGTGCTCAAATTCAAGTTAAATGGGCTCAAATCCAAGTTAAGTGTGCTCAATTCAAGTCAAGTGGGTCTGACTCAAGTCAACAAGCCTAACAAATCAAATCCAGCAGACCTAATTAAATTAAATAGGTCCAAAATCAAATCCAGCAGGCCTAATTAAGTTAAATAGGCCCAAGTCAAATCCTACAGGCTTAATTAAATTAAATAGGCCTGTATCCAGTCCAGCAGACTTAATTAAAGAGAAAAGCCCAATGTATCTTTTCAAGGTGAAAATATCTCTTAAGCGGTTATTTTCTCTGCCTATAAATAAGGGTCTTCAGTCCTCATTCCATTCACTCTGAAAATCTTGAATACCTGAAGAACTCTGAAGATTCACGTGAAAATCAAGTTCGATCAAGATCCGGTCAAGTGAAGAAAGTTCAATAAAGATCCGGTCAAGTGAAGTTCAAGTCAAGATCAAGACCAAGTTCAAGATCAAGATCAAGTCGAAGAACACTTAACATCTTCAAATCAAGTTCAAGTCATCTTCAAGTCAAGAACAGCCTCCGATCAAAGACCAAGGTGCTAAGCCTCTCCGATCCGGCATTCTTCATATCAAATTCATCCATCTGTCTCCGTGAAGTCAACGTTCTACCAAATTGAGCGTCGTACTTCACAACAAATCATTAAATCAACGTTTGATCCGAACAAAGGCTCGATGCCTCCGGATAAACGTTTTAAATCTTCAAGTCCACCCCGAGCTCGGACAAGCTTCATCCGAAAATTTAGCTCCGAAAGTTGAAGAAGTCAAGAAATCAACTCAAGAGAGGAATCAGAGGATAAATAGAAGTTGTTTACTCAAATTTTCAAATTCAATCCATCTTGGATTTTCTTTGTAATATATTTTGTGTTTATTATTTAATAAATACAAAATTTGTTGTTACAATATACAATGTCCATTAATTAATTAAGTTACTGACAACTCAATTTAATTAATACCTCTTCCGAGAGTATTGCCACTCAACCTTATTATCATGCCGGAATTAATCCACTTGCAAGATTTACATGATAATCCTTATGTGCTCCTCAAGGGGACATCATCAACATATGTCGGACATGGACTCCTTCTACAATCAACAGCACACCATAGAGACAACACTACTTCCTAACTCACCGAGTTTGTTGATTTAATACATGTAAATCTCACCCATTGATGAATCAAAGAAATATATAATGTCTTACGTGTCGAGGTTATTGTATAGGGATTAAGAGCATGAACATCCATAATAACTGAGATCAAGTTCTCCCATATAGACTGTACAAGTCGAACGATCTCAAGTGGTTCTGCTCAATACACACAAGGTGTACTAATGTGATTCTAAAGTCAAGACAAACTAATACCAAATCACACTACAACCATCCCGATAGATAGCCCCCGTCTATCACGGTTGTGAGCATCTATTTATACTTTATAAGGAAACCGATAATAAGATCTTCCATGTGTTGTCGCACAACATATTATCTATAGTATAAAGTGAATGAACTTTTGCACAAACATATAAATAAATAATTTATAATATGCAAAATGTTTGATCATATGATTCTCATTTCAAATAAAATTGTTCAATACAAAAGCTATGCCTTTAGTATACAATCTAACAATCTCCCACTTATACTAAAAGACTACGCTTCCATATCAGCTGACACGCATCTAATCTTCATTCCTTCTACATGCCCATCGTACGCTTTCGCTGGAAGACTCATAGTAAAAGGATCAGCCAGGTTATCCTCCGATTCAATCTTGGCGACAATGACCTCCCCTCTTTTAACGATGTCTCGTATCAGGTGGTATTTGCACTCAATGTGTTTACTCGCCTTATGGGCTCGTGGTTCCTTTGAGTTTGCTACTGCACCACTATTATCACAATAAATTATGATCGCTTTGGCAAACCAGGAATCATATCCAAGTCCATTAAGAAGTTCCTAAGCCACACTGCTTCTTTAGCTGCCTCAGAGGCTGCTACATATTCAGCTTCCATGGTGGAGTCAGCAACGCATTTCTGCTTTACACTCCTCCATATTATGGCTCCTCCCCCAAGAGTATACACATAACCCGAGGTTGATTTAATAGCATCCCTATCTGACTAGAAATCCGAATCAGTATAACCCAAAGGTAACAAAGTATCTGCCCGGTAAACCAGTATTAATCCCTAGTCCTTCGCAGGTACTTCTAAATATTCTTTACCGCAGTCTAATGCCCTTGTCCTGGATTACTTTGATACCTACTGACCATGCCCACGGCATAACAGATATCTGGTCTCGTACATAGCATAGCATACATGAGGCTTCCTACTGCCAAAGCATAAGAGACCAGCTTCAATGCCTCTATTTCCTGTTGTGTCTTAGGACACATCTCCTTAGATAGAGGTATTCCATGTCTGAAAGGTAGAAACCTTTCTTATAATCTTGCATGCTAAAACGAGCCAGGATTGTTTCAATGTATGAAGCTTGGGATAAGCTCAACATTCTTTTCTTGCAATCCCTTATTAATTTGATCCCAAGAATATGTTCGGCCTCTCCTAAGTTCTTCATTTCAAACTGCTTGGACAACTATACCCTTACGCCTGACAATACCTTAACATTATTTCCAATGAGAAGAATATCATCCACGTAGAGTACAAGAAATACCACTACGTTTCCGTCACACTTCTTGTACACACATGATTCATCCGGACATTGAATAAATCCATATGACTGGATTACTTCATCAAAACGGATGTTCCATGATCTTTAAGCTTGTTTCAATCCATAAATGGACCTTTTAAGCTTACACACAAGATGCTCTTCGCCCTTTGCAATGAATCCCTCTGATTGCTTCATATAGATGTTTTCCTCAAGACTTCCACTCAGGAAAGCTGTCTTGAAATCCATTTGCCATACCTCATAATCTATATGAGCAGCAATAACCAAAAGAATCCGGATCGACTTAAGCAAGGCCACAGGCGAGAAGGTTTCCTCATAATCGATTCCTTCTTTCTAAGTGTATCCTTTAGCAACAAGCCTTGCTTTAAAGGCTTCCAACTTACCGTCAGATCTTCTTTTTCTTTTATAGATCCACTTGCATCTAATAGATTTTACGCTATCGGGTGGCTCTACAAGCTCCCAGACTTGATTAGAATACATGGATTCTATTTCAGGTTTCAATGCGTTTTGCCATAATTGAGTATCTTTATCTTGCAGTGCCTCGTTGTAATTCCATGGGTCAATTTCATGTTCACCAGGGACCAAGTCAGAAGACTCTCCCAATCCCATGAATATATCCGGTTGTCTTACAACCCTCGCACTACGACGAGGCTCCGCAGGCAATTGTGTATCAGGTGTGACACGCGATGCAGTGTCTTGTGGTATATCCTCTTGTACGGTTGGTATTATGTTTGGTGTTTTCTCTCTTGCTTCATCTAGAATAATTTTACTCTTGGGTTTGTGGTTCATTATATAATCCTCTTCCAAAAATCTGGCGTTCGTGCTAACGATCAACTTTTGGTCCTTTGGATTATAAAACAAACCACCCTTCGTTCCTTTAGGATATCCTACAAATAGACAAAATTCTGTACGTGACTCTAACTTATCAGTATCCATCCTCAACACATGTGCCGGAGCACCCCAAATCCGAAAGTGTTTCAGACTAGGCTTTCGCTTAGTCTACAATTCAATGGGTGTGGAAGCTACTAATTTAGAAGGTACTAAGTTAAGAATGTAAGCCACTATTTTTAAGGCGTATCCCCAAAACGAATTAGGTAATTCCGAATGACTCATCATTGATCTTACCATTTCCATAAGAGTCCTATTCATTCTTTCCGCTACACCATTCTGCTGGGGTGTGCCCGGTGCAGACAATTGGAATTTAATCCCTTCCTCCGATAAATAATTCCTAAACTCTCCCAAGAGGTATTCACCACCACGATCAGATCGTAGTGTCTTGATATATTTTCTAAGTTGCTTTTCCACATCAGCCTTGTACTCTTTGAATTTATCAAAGCACTCAGACTTGCGGTGCATCAAATAAATATATCTGTATCTAGAATAATCGTCAATGAAAGTGATGAAGTATTCATAACCACCTCTTGCCTGGACAAACATAGGACCACATAAATCAGAATGAACCAGTTCCAACAAATCCTTGGCTCTATAACCCTTTGCCTTAAAAGGCCTTTTGGTCATTTTTCCTTCAAAGCAGGATTCGCAAGATGGATAATTTTCCACTACTAATGAACTCAGAGGTCCATCAGCTTTCAACCTTTGAATCCTACTCAAGTTAATATGACCAAGTCTTATATGCCAAAGATATGTTTGGTTCATTTTCGAAGGTTCTTTTCTCTTATTAGTAGATGTATCATATGTTTCAATTTATTGCATCATGGGAGAAATTGGATTAAGAGTATACAAATTATCTATCAATGCACCGTCACAGATAATAATTCTATCTTTCCTTATAACAACCTTGTCATTAAAAGAAACAAAATATCCATCCATAAACAATTTAGAAACTGAAATTAAATTCTTTCTAAAATGAGGTACATAAAGACAATTTCTCAAAACAAGAATTTTATTCTTATTGAAAAATAAATAAATTTCTCCCACTGCGACAGCTGCTACTTTTGTAGCATTCCCCATGAGTATGGTAATCTCCCCATCACTAACGTGTCGGGTTTGGTGGAACCCCTACAAAGAATTTCAGACATGGTCAGTGGCTTCCGTATCTACACACCAAGTCTCAGCAGATATAGCCGCTAAACACGATTCAACAACCAGTATATAAGACTTACCATTCCTGTTCCCCTTCAGAAGAGGGCAGTCAGCCTTGTAGTGTCCCGGCTACTTGCATTTGAAGCACTTGCCTTTAGGCTTCTTGACCGCACCTGCCTTTGCTTTCAATTGGTTCACCGGTGCTGAATTTCCTTGCTTCTTCTTATTCCTACCGCCTTTCGGCCTAGAATGAACAGCATTTTCAGCAACATGAACCTGAGGAGGTCTACGAAACAGTTCTTCCACCACCACAACTTCTGTCAGAAGTTCCGCCAACGTGTACAAATGTTTGTTCATACAGTAGTTCAGGAAAAACTGCTCAAAACTCCTAGGCAAGCTTTGGAGTATGATATTGACCTGGGTTTCCCCATCGATTTCAGCTCCAAGAACTTCCAACTCATTGAGTTGGCCTATCAACCGAAGGACATGCTCCCTTAAGGAAGTGCCCTCAGCCATTTTGGTGTTCATTAGAACAGATATGTCCTTCAACCTAGCAGGACGACTCTGATGCCCAAAGAGTTCCCTAAGATTATGTATCATATCATAGGCGGTGGTCATAGCTTGATGCTAAGTCTGAAGCACATTTGACATAGAAGCCAAAATATAGCACTTAGCCATCCTATCAGCTTTGACCCACCTATTATAAGTAACTCTTTGCTCTTCGGTAGAGTCATCAGTAGGTACCGGAGGACATTCCACAATGAGAACAAAGATATAATCTTCAGCAGTTAAAACAATGTCCATGTTTCGTTTCCAATCAACATAATTAGTGCCAGTAAGTTTGTGCTCTTTAAGTATAACAGAAAGTGAGTTGAGTGCCATTTGAAAATCCTGAGAATCCTAAATAAATAAACAGATCAAACACTTCAAATTTATCAATTTATATTGATTCCCTCAAAACAATATAAAATAAAAATCACCAATATCTCAAGCACCGTGGATTTGCATGGCACGTTAGTGTGGACGTATACAAACCCGAACATTTACAAAAGAAGGTTTTACCCATTAATTTCATTTATCAACCTAACTTTATGATAAAATAATTAATAGTCGGTTCCTTTTTAGCCATGTAAATAATAGCAGTGACTCCGTTGGGGAGGATACTTATTATTTACACCTAAGTGTACACCATTATTTGACCCCAAGTCCATTGCGCAAGCTTATGTACCTTACAGTTGGAGAAGTACACACGGGCCTGGATAACTTCCTACATCATCTTAAAGAAGTTTGTACCAGTGATCCGTGAATAAACCCATCCATTGTGGAGGAAGGCCTATTGCCAACACGCATGTTTACTCACATCACTTACAAACCAATAATGGAGGCCGTGGGAATTATTTACCAATCCCCTCTCCCAATTAGTTATTTAAACACCGAGGGTTTTTAATATACATATAATATTTAATAATAAAATATACATCATTAGCATGCTTCTATTAATTTAAAAAAATTCACATAGAACATGCCACATATATAATAATTAATCGTCAAATTAAAACAATTAAAGCAGTTATATATCATGAATTAATTGCATAAATAGGGAGGAATCAAGAAATTGGGCCTAGCTGGCCCCAAGAGCAAAATAAGCACAAATTGAGCAGCCCATTATTAAATTAAATAAGCCCATTTTCCACTGCCCATTATGCACGGCCCATATACGCAGCCTAAAACTAAACTTAAGAAATTAAGTCCACCAAGACCATATATCCAGCCCACATTCAGCTCGCTGTACATGATACCGCCACTTGCCTTAAAACTCCGTATCCGCCGCTCACTCCCATCCACAAATTGCTTGAAAATCAGAAAACGCGCTCGTTCTCGACAAGCAACCGGGCGCCTTGAAGAGTGATAACTTCACCTAGATTTTAGTGTTTTTTTACGTGTGTTTTTTTTTTATTCTGTATTTTAGTGTTTCCACTGCCAACACGCATGTTATTTGGTTGTGTTTTGTATTTTTATTGAAATGTGTGTGAATAAGCTTAAAACCGTGAAGGAAACAAGGGCATGCACCAACACTGGCCGTGTATGGAACACGGCCCTGTAAGAGGTGGCCGTGTGCCATCATCAATTCATCCAACATGACCACCATGTGCCCGTGTTACAGCAAACGAGCTGTGTTGCAGCACACGAGCCGTATTGCGTAACACGGCCCTTTAAGTCTTGGCCGTGCAGCGACATCAATTCATCTAGCACGGCCACCTTGTGGCCATGTTGCAGAGCACGACTCGTGTTGTGTAAAAAGCTGCTAAAAATTCTAGAACCTTCTAGAAGCTTCCCAAGGGGTATAAATACCCAAAAATTCAACATTAGATGGATATCCAAAATTCATAGCCCTGCACACACCTCACACACCATTTCTTCCATTCCATACCATCATCTTCATCCATTCTTCATCCTTTGCCACCATCAATTTCTACATCCAAGTGAAGGAAAAGGAACAAGGAAGAGAGGAAAGTGCAAAGAAGGGAAGGAGAACACCATTGAAGATAGATCAAGGGAGTTTCCATTCAATATTTGTATTAAACTCATAGTTTTATCATGATTTGTAAGGATTTAATTGTATATGTTAATTTCTTTATGAATATGGTAGGCTAATCTCCCTTGTGAGATTAGCAACATGAGAGTTGTTGAATAATTTTGGGATTTGTGTATTTGAATTCATATGTTGATTGGATCTATGATTTTCTATCATTGATTATTAATTGCTTGATTTGTATTGATGATTTGTGTGTTTAGTTGTTCTAAATATGTGATTAGATTGAGAAATCAATTATGTGCTTAGGATAATTTAATGAATCATTTCATCAAACACTTCATGTGCATTATAAATTTAAAGAGATTGAAAAATCCTTTAGAGTTTAGAACCCTTTGATAGAACATATGATTGGTTTGATCGAGAGGTTTATTATTCGCGTGAAGGGACTCTCATTTCAAGCTTAGTACCTAGTTGGAATTTTTTGAGTGAGAATCAACTCATTGAGCTATGTTTAGAACCATATCATATCCATCTTGAGAGGGAGTTTAGGTGATCTTAAGTTTGCCCTTAGTCTTCAATCCATGATTCATGTGTATTCGATGCATTTATCCTAGGATTTCCACTTCTTAATTATTGTTAATCTCACTTTTACTTAATTTGGAAAACCACTTTTCATCCATCTGTCTTGTGTGCTAATCATTGCTTGCTTGATTGCTTTCATTGATTTAATTTCTTGTTTGATCAAACTTCCCATTAAAATTGCGATAAACGTGATCTCGCATAAGCTGTAGCGCTAACCTCCCTGTGGTTTGATAAATTATTTTAATTAGTCATCCCTACTACAAAATGGCTAATCAAATGGCGCTGTTGCCAGGGAGGCAACGGTTGCTAGTAGCATGAAGAAGAATCGTTTTGAGTAATCTAAATAGAGATATTTTTTTATTTGTTTACTTGTATTTGCTTTTGACAATTTTGTTCTAACTTCTCTTATTTTGAAGGTGTATGCAAACAATGCCCAAAGGGAAACAAGTTGAACCTTTTGATCTTGAGATTGAACACACTTTGAGAAGAAGGAGAAAGGAGAACAAAACCAAAAATAGTGAGCTAATGGAGAATTTTCAAGGTGATAATCGTGTGGGGATAGAGCATGATGGGGAAGGAGGACAACATGTGAACGTGCAAGACAACGCACCTCAAGTCAATGCTAATCCTCCTCAACAAGCTTAACAAAATTTTGGAGCTAGAAACAATCAAGCTTTGCTTCAACAAATAGTGCAACAAGTTCTAAGGCAACAAGGCTTTCCACAAGCTTAAGCTCCTCCACAACAAGCATATGTACCACCACCACCACCTCCGGTGCAACATGGAGTTCATAATGATCAAAGAGTGATTCGAGATTTCTTTATGCCAAGGGCAATTCCACAAATAATGGGACCACCAATCAATGCCAACAACTTTGAATTTAAAGAGGGCTTTATTTCTATGGTGAGAGAGCAACAGTTTAGTGGAACCCCGAATGAAGATCCTAATGCTCATCTAGCTCAATTTGTGGAGATTGCCAACACCGTGAAGATGAATGGGGTGAGGATTGTATTAAGATGAGGTTGTTTCCGTTTTCATTAATGGGATCGTGCTAGAACGTGGCTATCTACTATTACACCGGGTACGTGCAACACATGGGATGAACTTGCCCAAATGTTCTTGAATAAGTATTTTCCACCTTTTAAGACGCTTCAAATGAAGAGCTTGATCACTCAATTCAAGCAAATGCCTCAAGAGAATTTTTATGAAGCGTGGGAAATGTTCAAGGATATGTTACGCAAGTGTCCACAACATGGATTCCCGGAGAATTAACAAGTTGGATTTTTCTATCAAGGACTTGTGAATGGGTAAAGAGTGCTTGTTGATGCTTTGGCGGGTGGATCCGTACTTGGTGTAACTCCAGAAAGGGCCATAAGAATTTTTGAGAAGATTACTACAAATGTATACCAATGGGCATCGGAGAGGGTAAGTGGATGCTATGGGTTTGAAAGTTTTGATCATGGTCAACAAGTTAAGAGTGTTAGTGTTGAACCAAGTATGCCAAGCATGGAATTGATATTGGCGAAGGTGATGAAGCAAATGAGTTTGAATCAAAGTCCAAATCAAGGAGCTAATATGGTTGAGGGGCTACAAGTCGATCAAGGTGTGCTACCTTCGAATATTGTGAGTGGAGAACAATGGGCCAACTCAATGCCACGAGTGGAAGATGTGCAATACATGCAATGAAGAAATTACCAAGGGAATTATCAAAATAATTAACAAGGTAATTTCAACCAAAGTCAAGGACACTATCCACCAAGGCAAGGAGGCTTTAATGGTCAAAGTAGTGGAAGCTCATACCCACAACAACAACAAAGGCAAGGTAATTTTTCCTACTCTAATCCGAGCAATGTGGTTGCATATCCTCCGGGGTATCAACCGGGGGCTAAGGCACCAAACAACGAGGGACAAGCATCGATCGATGAGCTACTTGAACAATTGTTGGCATCAAACAAAGCTCGAGAAACATCGGACAAAGCTTGAGATGAAGCTTTGAAAAGAGCGGAAGAAGCAAATGAACAGAGACTCAAAGCTTTGGATTATAATGTGGGACACATTACAAGTACCTTGAGTGCTCAACAAAAAGGGAAGTTTCCGGCCACAACCGAGGTTAATCCGAAAGCTCAATGTTTGTTTGTTGAAATGGAAGAGAAACGAAAGGTTGAAGAAGGGTTGGTGGAATGCAAGGTCTGTGAAGAAATTGAAGAGATAAGTAAGAAAGAAGAGCAAAAGCCTAAATGGATATCTAAGTGGAAGTGGGTGCAAGAGGAAAAGAAAGTTGAGGAGAAGATCAAAGAAGAGGAGTACAAACGTGATTATTAGGGTATTCCGATCACTCCATTTCCTATTTTCTATCCACAATTGTTTGTAAAGGAGGAGAAGAAAAAGGAGTTTGAGGAATATGTGAAGAATTTTAAGAAGAAGTATGAGGAGAAAAAGAAAGAAGAGCTACCCGAAGAAAGTGAATTGGTGCATAAGGATAGGCCTACAAAAGTTGGTGATCAGGGGAAGTTCATCATTCCTTGTGATTTTGAAGGGAAAGACACTCTCGATGCATTGTGTGACTTGGGGGCAAGTGTCAACGTGATGTCTCATGCCACGTTCAAAAACCTTGAAATTGGAGAGCTAAAGCCTACTACTATCCGTCTTGAAGTAGTAAATGGAGAAGTTGTGAAGCCACTAGGAATTGCTGAAGACGTGGAAGTGAAAGTGAAGGGGTTAGCTTTTCCGGTCGACTTCATGATGTTAGAAGTGAAGGCGGACCCTCGAGTTCCACTCATTTTGGGAAGGTCATTTCTAGCTACGGGAAGAGCAAGGATCGATGTTGGAAGAGAAAAGTTGTCTTTGAGCTCAAAAGGAAAAAGTGTCACATTCTTGTGCAATAAGGAAAAAGGAGCCAAGTGTCATTTAAAGCTTCCGGATGATCCTGTGGATCATGACTCTATCCTCTTTGACAATTTAAATTCATTTCTTCATGATTATATGAAATTGTCAAATGCTAACTTATCTTCTTGTGATGTTGATAGGAAGAAAGCCCCGGACCTTGATTGAAAAATTGATAAAGGAGAAAGAGGAAGTCCACTAGAATCACTCCTTGATGATGATTTGATGCTCGTGAGCAAGAATGGTGAAGTTGACCTTGTTGACAAGAGAGGGCAAACCAAATGTTTAAAGTGAGGATACGAGGAGAAAGTGTGGTGGTCCAATAGTTGGTCCAATGAGCGTGAAAATTCCATCCGACTGAAGACGTTAAACTTAGCGCTAAATGGGAGGCAACCCATTCTTTTTATGTTTTGATTGTTTTGTTGTTTGCATTTTGGTCTTGTAGGTGGATTGAGCTCGTGAGAAAAAAACTTATTGAAGAAAAGAGAAGTGCTTCATGGATTTGAGTAAGTACGTCACCACTTGTGCAAACTTAATTCTTGACTCTTGTCTCGAGTTAAGTTTGGGGGGCTAGTGCGTGGTGAACATAGCTTGAGTCGTGTGGATGCGTATGCTTCTCTACAAGAAGATCATTGATGAAACTACAAGGGTAAGTCCCACCACTTTTTGCAAATTTAATTCTCACCTCTTAGTTCGATTTAAGTTTGGGGGGAGAGTGCGTGGTGTGACTCACCATTTGAGTGTGTCTGATATGATGATGATAGGTCTTAGGTCTTCTTGTAAAATTGGTCAATTTTAAAAATTTTCTCATGAGTTTGGATGAATTTTGGTATGATTGGTTGTGTTGAAGTGCATGTGAATCCATATTTTTAATGAAATTGTTGAGCTAATGGTGTTTGATGAGTTTTTGAGCATGAATGAAGGGTATTGGAAGCATGAATGGAGCTTGGAGCTAACAAATTCCACTACCAAATGCCTATTGAGGGAGTTGACTCTACACCCTATCACTTCTAATTGATTTTGATTTGGATTGATGTGATTAGCATGTTACTTAATTTGTTATGTTGTGGGAGGTTTACTTTCGTAATTTAGGATTTCCTTTTCAATCAAGGATGGGATGCTCGTGAGCTTAATTGATTATGGATGATATGAATGTGTGCTTCATTTTATAATGATGGAATTTTATTCTTTCATGTTATGTGTTTTTGGTTGTTTCTTGTTTGGTGAGTCTTTTATTTTGTGTTTTGTGTGTATTTTAATTCTTGGTTAGGGTTGATTTGGTGGTTTGTTTTGGGATGTTGTGAGTCATTTTTAAATGTGAAGTGATTATATATTGTGGTGATAAGTGATGACAAGTTATGATTAAGAATCTCTACACTTTCGAATTGTGACATGTTTTACTTAACTTGTTTAATTTTGAGATGAATTTGGTGTAATTAGTTTCTTAAGGTCCGAGCACAAGCTTGTGAGAATTTGAGCATCAACCGTGCATACATGGTATTTTTCTTCAACCGTGCATCAACCGTGACATGATCTAAGGCTAACTTTGTTATTTTATAGTCATTGCCAAATATTTCCCTACCATGAATGTCATCCCTAGTCAACCACTTTGAGCCTTAAAGCCATTTTATTGTGAATTTAGCACATTACAAGCCCTAATTACCCACATGAGCCTTATATATTTACCCTTTTGTGTGAGTGATTGAGGAGATGGTAGTTAGAAAGGTTTGATGTGAAAGCAAAACAAAGAAAGGAAATGGTAAACAAGTAAGAAAAAAGGATGAAAAGAGCAAAACCAAGAGTGAACATGCAGTCTCAAAACAAGAAAAATGAGCAAAGCAACACCAAGATGCTCAAGAAAATAAAAATTCAAAGAAAGAAGCATGCGTTGAAAGAAGATCAATTCAAGGAAAGTTGATGGATAGTGCCTATGATCAAGTAAGAAAAGAAAGGAAGAAAGAAATAGTTAAGGAATAGAAGAAAGTAGCTACCTCTTCGATTACTTACACATAATTAGTCACTCTTACCTAAATTCTCCTTACCATACCAAAGGGCCTATCATTACATCCTTAATTAAAGATCTTTTTGATCATTAATGGAAACTTTGGCGGTTTTTAAATGTAGTCTACGAGTAAGCTTATAGCGAGTCAAGCCAATTGATTGATGAGTGTTATTTTACCACTTTAAAGAGAGTTGAGTGACATTTATAACCTATGTGAGGCTTGGACTAAAAAGTGACTATATTACACTATTATTCTCTTGTGATTGAACTTGTTAATATTTTTTGCATGTTATGAGTTTAATGTTGTAGGATGACTTAGCATAAATAGTAATTCTTATTGCTATCGATGTGTTATTACTTATGTTCATTTAGTCTTTTCCTAGGTAAAAATCTCACCCCTTGGTTTATTATTTTCGTTGTTCGGGGAGGCACAACAATTTAAGTTTGGGGGTGTGATGAGTGATATTTTCACCTAGATTTTAGTATCTTTTTACGTGTGTTTTCGTATATTTTTATCAGTATTCATGTGTTATTTGGTTGTGTTTTGTATTTTTATTGAAATGTGTGTGAATGAGCTTAAACCTATGACCACCCTGTGTCCGTGTTATAGCACACGAGCCGTGTTGCAGCACACGAGCCGTGTTACGTAACACGGTCCTGTAAGTCTTGGCCGTGCAGTGACATCAATTCACCCAACACGGCCACCTTGTAGCCGTGTTGCAGAGCACGACTCGTGTTATGTAAAAAGCTGCTAAAAATTCCAGAACCTTCTAGAAGCTTCCCAAGGGGTAAAAATACCCAATAATTCAACATTAGATGGGAGATCCGAAATTCACAACCCTGCACAAACCTCACACACCATTTCTTCCATTCCACACCATCATCTTCATCCATTCTTCATCCTTTGGATCTACCATCATCTCACAATCAATTTCTATATCCAAGTGAAGGAAAAGGATCAAGGAAGAGAGGAAAGTGCAAAGAAGGGAAGGAGATAACCATTGAAGATAGATCAAGGTAGTTTCCATTCAATCTTTGTATTAAACCTCATAGTTTTATCATGATTTGTTAGAATTTAATTGTCTATGTTAATTTCTTTATGAATATGGTAGACTAATCTCCCTTGTGAGATTAGCAACATGAGAGTTGTTGGATAATTTTGGGATTTGTGTATTTGAATTCATATATTGATTGGATCTATGATTTTCTATCATTGATTATTAATTGCTTGATATGTATTGATGATTTGTGTGTTTAGTTGTTCTAAATATGTGATTAGATTGAGAAATCAATTATGAGCTTAGGATAATTGAATGAATCATATCATCAAACACTTCATGTACATTATAAATTGTAAAGAGATTGAGAAATCCTTTAGAGTTTAGAATCCTTTGATAGAACATATGATTGGTTTGATCGAGAGGTTGATTAATCGTGTGAAGGGACTCTCATTTCAAGCTAAGTACCTAGTTGGAATTGTTTGAGATAGAACCAACTCATTGAGCTATGTTTAGAACCATATCCTATCCATCTTGAGAGGGAGTTTAGGTGATCTTAGTATTCATGTGAATTCGATGCATTTATCCTAGGATTTTCACTTCTTAATTGTTGTTAATCTCACTTTTACTTAATTTGGAAAATCACTTTTCATCCATCTATCTTGTTTGCTAATCATTGCTTGCTTGATTGCTTTGATTGATTTAATTTCTTGTTTGATCAAACTTCCCATTGACGATTTGTCTCTATAAAATTATGATAAACGTGATCTCGCTTAAGCTCTAGCGCTGACCTCCCTGTGGTTAGATAAATTATTTTAATTGGTCATCACTACTATAAAATGGCTAATCACGCCTCGCCGTGCTCACCACCGGACAGGCCGCCCAGCCTTCCACTCAGCATCACGCCCAGAAGCTGCTGCCTTACCCGGAAAGCCACTGCCTTGGCCGATGATTGGTCCAGCATGCCCGCCCATTGCTGTTGATGCCCGATGATAAACCCGGTATCCGCATCACCCGGAAAGAGGATGCCTTGCTCGGAAGCCTTCTGAACGCGCTCGCACCTTCATCAGCCACGCCCGGAACGCCGCTGCCAGAAATGAGCGCGCCTGGAAAACATCTACCTCGCCGTGAAGCTGATGTCCAGACTGGTATGTCTGCTACTTCAACTCGCCTAGAAACTGCATTAGACGTGCCGGATCGTCCAGTTAATTTTCCTGGAATCCGCCATAGACTCTCCTGAGATGTCGCTGTTCGATACTGAGGCCAACTCGAACATGCTGTTGGTTGTCCAGCGATACCTACCGCCTGTATCCGCAATACATCAGCCCATCGAAACCCATCTAGCCTCACCCTGATGCATCGTCGTTAAGCGCCCGACAACGGTGCAGCAGTGCCCTCGCCATCCTATCAAGGCTTGCCGTCACCAACCGTCTTCCATCATTGAGCCCAGTCAGCGTGTTTCTCCTGACCAGGCCGCTGCAACTTTACATCAATCATACACTAGGCTCGTTGTACAACACCTCTGTCATTCATCGCGACAGCCCACGAGACAAGGTTTCCCTTTCCAGCGCTGCCTATCTCCAGCCCTTTCTTTATCGCCGTGTTAAACAATAAAATAAACCTTTTCATTCATGCGACTATATCCAGATTATATCACATAATCACATAATCACAAAACTAATGAATCACGTTTCACCAAAAAACCAAAGCTCTGATACCAATTGTTGGCTTTTGGATCATTCGATTCAGCGTGATCCATTAGGAATCCAAGTAAACATTAAAAGCAGAAGCAATAATTAAAGTTCACCTTTTTTCAGGGTTGATGTAGATGATGAATAGTTGCAGAGAACTACCTCTTGATCTTCTGATGTATGACCCAAGTCTAATCCTGATGTTGTGTGGGCAACAATCTACAAGATTTCTCAATCTGTTTCTCTCACCCTCTCCATTCACGTCAAAAGTGGCGTTCACTTAGAGTTGCAAGAAGCTGAGATGACTTATATATTAGGCTACAACAGGGACCAGGAAGAGAAATTGAGTTGGGCCTCCATTGGGCTTAAGTATCCAAGCTTAGCCCAAAGCTTATACTTAAGTCCAATAATAATAATATAGTCCACTAAAATATTATTACTGCACTGCCTTTCCAATCCCAAAATTATGTTTTGGGCTCCTCCTTATTATGAGCCCGACAGTCTCCCCATATTTAAGATATACATTGTCCATTAATTAATTAAGTTACTGACAACTCAATTTAATTAATATCTCTTCTGAGAGTAGTACCACTCAACCTTATTATCATGCCGGAATTAATCCACTTGTAAGATTTACATGATAATCCTTATGAGATCCTCAAGAGGACATCATCAACCTATGTCGGACATGGATTCCTTCTACAATCAACAGCACACCATAGAGACAGCACTACTTCCCAACTCACCGAGTTTGTTGATTTAATACATGTAAATCTCACCCATTGATGAATCAAAGAAATATATAATGCCTTACGTGTCGAGGTTATTGTATAGAGATTAAGAGCACGAACATCCATAATAACTGAGATCAAGTTCTCTTATGTAGACAGTACAAGTCTAACGATCTTAAGCGGTCCTGCTCAATACACACAAGGTGTACTAATGTGATTCTATAGTCAAGACAAACTAATACCAAATCACACTACAACCATCCCGATAGATAGTCCCCTTCTAACTCGATTGTGAGCATCTGTTTATACTTTATAAGGAAACCGATAATATGATCTTCCGCGTGTTGTCGCACAACATATTATCTATAATATAAAGTGAATGGACTTTTGCGCAAACATATAAATAAACAATTTATAATATACACAACATTTAATCATATGATTCTCATTTCAAATAAAATTGTTAAAACATTGTTCAATACAAAAGCTAGGCTCTTAGTATACAATGTAACAGTCGGATCCACAGCAGGTTGTGCATTTGACAGATTTGGAACTTGAACCGGTACAGTGCCAGCACTTCGCACCACCCGTGTCTGGCGACGAGTGCTTCCAGGTGTGTGAAATGAATCTTCCCTTTCCATGATCACTCAGATTTAACAAGAAAAGTAGAAAGAAATTCCCACAGATGTTGCTAAATGTTGTGACCTGTTTTCATCAAGAGGGCAATCAATGAAAGAAGGAATAAAGTAAATGAAACTTTTTGAATTTGGCTATTAAGCCTTTATATTTTTCATTGATCTTTTTGGGTGAAGTGTAGTAACATACATTGATAGGTGCTTTCTGCGCACTCCAATTTAATCCTCAAATATAAGGATGTCAATTGTAGCGACAAGTACCCAAGTTAAATTATCGATCCCACTGAGACAGCTAATTATTTATTTACTATAAATTACTAACTAATGAGAATGAAGTAACTAGTTTTCAAAGTGTTGTGAATTAATTAACTAAAATACTGAAATAGTAAATTACTGAATAATTGAGAACAATCGAAATTAAACAAGTTTTAATCAAGAGATAATCGACAGTTTTAAGGTATCAGGTATAGACCAATTAATTTAGGTTACTAGATCTTCAACTGTTCATTCATACAGTCTCAATGAAAATACACCTTATAACCCCGTTGACCCACTGAATATGATCAGATTCTAAGCTAACAGTATATTTTGGTTTAAATCCTAAGTATTGCATATATTACCAAGCCTTATTCCTAGATACTAATCAAAGCAAACAACAATACCTCCGGATGGTAAGTTCGACTAACAAGATATTCTCTAGAATTACTACAAGGTTCTATTCACTTCCTACTTGAATGTCTAATTGCATTGTTCCACTGAACAATTCAAGTATTTGATTTACCATTTCATGAAATTAAAGTGTTTATAGCGGAACTACTTCAATCTCTAACAGATATAATACCCAATCATGAACGCACACAAGCTAATACAATAATTCAAGCATTATAGCAGATGTCATGAAAATATTATGAAGACGTTACGAAACATAAAAGCAAGTGTTAATAAAATAAGTAAAATCAAAATATCAACTGGATAAATTTCCAATCTTTGGTCTAGGTTCCCAAATCAATCAAGTCATACCATCAAACCCTAGAACTGTTTAAGAAAATTAGCCTAGAGGTTACAATCAACATTCATGACTATTTAATTCATAATAAAAATCAAGATAAAAGGAAGGGAAAGATTAGAAACACGAAACCCAAGCGTAAGCGTAGTTGGGTGTTCCTTCTCCGTCTCTCCGATCATCCGATCTCCCTTAATTAGCACTTGGAATCATTTGAAGATGGATGGAAGATGAAAATCAGATGTAAATCTGATATGAAAGTGTTAGTGGCGTGAATTGATGATGGGCTATAGATGGGTTCTCTCCAATTATGTGTTGATCCCCTATTATGTCTTGGATTGATGCAGGGATGTTTTTCGGCGATTCTTACAAAATCGTGATCTGATTGCTGTAAATACACTAAAAAATGGAACAGGCCTTAATTGGGGCTTAAACTGGGCCGCTCGGCACCCAGCTCGGCTCAAGATGGGTCTAGACTTGGCCGAGCGGCATCCGAGCAGGGTCCAGCCAACTTGCCACGTCATGTGGGCCCCATTCCATCAATGCTCGACTCCATTTGACCATCGAGCGGCACCAGCTCAACCTGAGCGGCTACTTAAGATGCTCCCGAGCTGGTCCGTTCTGGCTCTATTCCGCTCCGCTCCGCTTCTGCTCCTGCTCCATTTTCCCCTATTTTCTGCCTTCAAAACTCACAAAAATACCTTAGTAGCCTAAAAATCATGTAAATACTTAAACGTACACAATTCCATGCAAAAATGATAACTTTCCTAAGTAAAATGGTGTAACGTGCATACATAAAATACGTGAAATTCCACTCTCAACATACATTTTCTGTCATCTTTCTCCTATTTATGCTTCTTATCTCTTCTTTTGTGAGCCTAGATGCTCTTGCTTGCTTCTAGATTGTTCTTTCTAATGATGAATTGCCATGTGTCCTATTCTAGAATCATCTCATAACAAATTTGATGCTCTTTGTACCTTCTCTTCTCTCATTGGTTGATGAAGAATCTAAGGAAACCGATATGAAGGACCACTACAGCCCCTCCCTTGCTTCTTCTCGCTGCTGCCTTTCATTTCTTTATCCCCAGGAAGTTATGCATTATTTCCTGGGGTTACTCCTTGGTAATTTCTCGGGTTTATCTTCATACTTATCCCCAGGTTTTTCTATATCTTCCCTAGGAATAATTCGGTAGGATTATGGTGGGCCTGGGGTCTTCTGCCTCCTTCTCTTTCCATTGGGCCTCCATTATTGGGCTTGTTTCTGGGTCTCCCCGGCCATGTATTTTATACCATAACACCCTCTCAAACACACCACTATTTTTCAATTCAATATTTCAGGATTCAAACTTCCTTCCTTACACAAACTCCTACCGAAACATACTCAAGCATTAGTATTGTTATGGGTGTTATTACATATACTGAGGCGTGGCATTACGCGCCAGAGAAACAAAGGATATATGCAAAATATTAACAAAAATCATGATGAAGAACTTAAGTGCCAAGCATAAGCAAGGCACTGGACTTATATGGACGGGGATAAGTTATTTCATTATCCTCAATCTACATAGGGATAAACCCAATACATTTCCTCATTCCAGCAGAAATGATATCTTTCTCATTCCATATCCTCATTCATTATATCCCCAGCTTTACAGATATATTCCCAACCAACCAGCCAAAGACGGATGAAGCTACACTCAAGTAGCATGGAGAAAAATAATATGCTCGCACCTCCAAACAAATTTAGATGCTCTTTCAACCAATGAGAAGTTGGGACCACTTCCATAACAAATTGATTCCCTCTTCTACATATGTCAATACCTCATTTGCTCACACAAAAAGAATTGGATCACTGTTTATCAACCACATGAAGGACACGTGAGAAACACAAGGATAAAGCAAGGAACTAAACAATGTGAGAGAGAAGGCTCACTTCATTATCTTCAACACACACTCCACATGCAAAAATAATTCTCTCTCTACACTTTCTACATTTCTTCAACACTGTAAATGAGCTCTTTGCAACCTTCATCAATAAGAATACTCTTTCGAATCACATGGATGTATGTTCTATTGAACCGAACCACGTTAATTGTCCTTGCATTTATTTACTTTTCTTCAAGTTTTAAGCTCGTTATCGGCGATGGAGGAGATCACTCATGTTTAATCTTGTTTAAGTCTTCATGACGAAAACGAGCAACAACATTTGGTGCCATCTATAGGAAACGATTTGATTTCAGATCTTCAATTCTGTGATTCCCTCCGTCGTCGATGCTTGTGGGTGGAGACTTCAACTAAACACATCCCGATGGTTGGATATTTCAACGACATCAGCCCGGTGGTTGGATATCTTCTTCCGCTTTCAGCTTGTAGAAGAAAAATGGAGTTTAGTTAGGAGTTCTTTTGCTTCAACTACTGTAAGCTTTACTAAAAATCTCATTTCTCTCATGTGTTCACATCATGCTCTAAGATATGTTATGCAAAGATCCTGGCCTAAATCCCCAAAATTATTTCTCTGTTTACCATTCTATCGGAGTTCAAATCCATATCTGTGTTCTGCTAGAAAATTTTCAATTCCCTCACATGTTCAAATCCAACTCATACATCTGGTATTGAAAGAGCTCTCAAGTTATTTCCTTTATTCTTCTTAAATACATAGTATAAATCTCATCACCAAATGCTCTTGCCCAATTTTGTTTCCCAAATCTATATTCTGTGATTCTTTCGCCGTTAATTATGGCCACCTTGATTGGAGATCTTTTACCTTTGTCATTGTTAGCTTAACTCTCTATCTCCGTGAATATTCAAAATCCAACTCACAAATAAATCTGCCAATGAAAGAATTCTTACATAAAATTGTAAATTCCCTTATTCTTTGGTAAATTCCCTCAGTCTTCTTTCTGAAAAACAAATCTGTACAAAATTCTCTAGTATAATCATGCCGCATTCATTTTCTTCTTCAAATCCTATTATAAAATTTTTACAAATAATTTCTATTATTCTTTCAAAATTACCATATAAATCTCATCCCAAAATCCTCCCACCAAAATACCGTCAAACCAAAATATCTAAATCTCTTTAGTTTTTCCATCGGAGACTCAATCTGAAACCTGCACCGTAATTGAAAAATTCCTCCACCTCCTTGCATGACTTGAGATCCAAAATCTATTATTTCTTCTAAAGAGCTCCTAAATTTGAGAAGGGAGAAATTGAGAGTGGCTCGATGGATTAGAGCGCGTGTTGCTAATTACCTAAGAGAAAGAATGCTGAGGTTATTCTATAATATACTCGAGGTTATGCATAAGTTCGAGGATAAAGAACGCCAAGGATATTCTACATCGTATCCGAGATTTATGCGTTAATTTGAAGAAGAAAATATAGCTTGGCCCCAGTTTAGATAGGAATGATAGCTCATATGGTAGAGCGTATTCTTAACCTGTTAAGATCCAAGGGTTAGCCCAAGGATATTCAGCATGAATAAAAGAGGAAAAGAAAGAAAAAGGCGAAGATCGTCAGGCTTTTAAGGAAAAAAAGGGAGAATTGATCCGAGGAAATATGTGTGGCTGGTTTGCCCAAGAGGAGGAAAACTTAAAATTTTCAGCACCAAAGATAAAAAAAAAACAGAGAGAGATTGTTGAGGATATATAGTTATAAAATAAAGAAAGAAAAGGGAACAATGGATAAACCCACGACAAAAAGTCAATAATCCACGACAAAAATTCGGCGATAGAATAAAAAATAAATTAGAAGAAAGAAGATATGTCCAAGGAAATATGCCCTGGTAAAACGAGTTTGCTCAAAAGGTTAAGGAAGAAGACTTAAAATAATCTATTGATCAAAGAAGGCAAAGATTGCCAAGACGGAAGTCAGAAGAAAACGAGCAGAGATATACCCGAGAGAAAAAATAAAAAAAAGAAGAAGGAGGAGGGCTTGAGCCCATCGAGAAAAATGAGTCCAGGCTATATCTTTGGGAAAAAAGAAAGAAAGCTATGAGTCAACCGAAAGAATGCCATGAGCCAACTGAAACGAGGCCAAAAGCCAACAAAAAAAATGAAAGAGAAAGAGAATAGGCTTTGAGCCAATTGAAAACTTACAGGGCATATTAAAGCCAATCGAAATAAGACCATGAGCCAACTGAAGCGAGGCCAAGCGCCAACGAAAAATGAAAGAGAAAGAGGCAAGAGCCAATGAAAAACAAAAGAGAAAGAGGCAAGAGCCAACGAAAAACAAAAGAGAAAGAGGCAAGTGCCAACGAAAAAGAAAGAGAAAGAGGCAAGAGCCAACAAAAAATGAAAGAGAAAGAGGCAAGAGCCAACAAAAAGTGAAAGAGAAAGAGGCAATAACGAACGAAAAATAGTTACAAGGCCTGCACGGCTTTGATCTCACAAAATAAAAAAAATAGAGCCGGGAGTTAGTCTAAAAAAACTGAGGGTGTATCATCGGGAGAAAAGAAATCAAGCGGATCCGAGGTTAACTCCTGGATAAAAAGAGATCTTCTTCAGCAAAGTAATGTTCTGAAGAGTAAAGGAAAAGGAAACTCTACCCTTCTTAGAGGAATTAAAGATTGGACACTCTATATTCAAAAGAGAAAAGCTTAGCTCAGTGGATTAGAGCACGAATTGGCATTCTATGCAAGAAAATAGTTTCAAGATTCAACTATCTCCGGGGCTGAAGTAGCGCCATTATTGATATGATCGCGGGGTCTAGCTTCAGCCTCCAAGAGAAGGAAAGGGGAAACTCGAATCATCAGGAGATGACTGTGCAGTTAGTTAGCGTGCAAGAAGAGAAAGTGCATAAGAATTGGAGGAGAAAAAGGATATACTCCCGGCGATAAAAAAAGGCTTGGGGTTCCCAAGAAAGGAAAAAGAAAGAAAAAGAAGAAAGTCAGAGGAAGATAGCTGAGTAAAAAGAAAGAAGATATTCCTGGAGAAAAAGCCAGGCAGAACAGCCAAGAGGAAAAGAAATAAAAGGGAAAGAAATAGCTCAGTGGTAGAGCATCTGATGTTATACTCCAAACACGATTTCATCTAGAAAGCTCCATGTGAAAAGCAATACTGGAGGAGCAATATTGAAAGAAATGGAACATAGTCAGCATATTGCTTTATATATACTAGTTAAAAAAGTAAACTCAATATTCAAGAATATATACGTTCTTGAAAACTTCGTCCCATGAGAAAAAAAGAAGGCAGAAACTTCAGCCAGAAACTAAAACTTTGCCAGGAAAAAATAATATCAGGGTTGATTCTTCTAGTGGAAGAAAAGAAATATTGGAGGAGAAGTAGAGGAAAAGAGGTATTGTCGAAGGAGAAGGAGAGGAAAAGAAGTATTGTCGGCATATTTTTGGCATAAAAATTCCAAATTGGATCGGTGGAAACAATAGTTACGTGTTCTCAAAACTATCATAAGATTCTTCAAGTCAGAGAAGGAAAGCAGCAGAGAAATCAAATAAGTGGGAAAATAAATCGAGATGAATGAGATTCTGCAAGGTAGCATTCTGTGCGGCAATGATCCACTGAACCAATTCTGCGAAAGATCAAGAAGGATGAGAGACGACTTTACTTTAAAGGCGATCACATGAGATTCAAATTCCCTATTTCACTCAGCTATATTCAATTCTAAGTAGAAGAAGAGAAATCTATTTTTCCTCAGTAGTACAGAAATCTCCATGTAGGAAAACAACGGCTCAGTTATAAGAGAGCTAATTCATTCATCGGAACAGAAGATCACAAGGCGCTGGAGATAATTCAGGGAACAACCACAACTTTGTTGAGACAGATGATATTGGATGGCATGTTGTACAAGAATCTATATGGATGACATTTTCCATATAGAGGAAGCAATGACAAACATCTATTTTTAAATCAAGCTTTCAGTTGTCATGGAGAAATCGATAACGGAATGTCTGAGTTTGGATAGCCAAACAAAAAAGAATCAGAGGCTAAAAGGCTCAATATTGAGTGCTGAAATAAAAGAAGAATCAGAAATCTTCAACAAGAATAAGATATTATAAATATGAAGGTTTTAGGCTGAAGGCTTAAAGCTAGTGACCAAGGCTGAAGAATAGACACCATCACATCCCAAATTGAACGTAAGACAAAGGTGGAGCAGATTCTCAAGAATAATCAATGAAAGCATCGTATCCTCAGCATAATTAAAATGAGTAAGGCTGATTCCCTCCAATAGCTCTGTGGGTTAGAGCGTCATTATAAACCACAGAAGATCCGAAAAATGTTCCCCAAGATAGATTTATCAAAAATGAAGAACATTCCGGAGATTAAATCATGAGGGAAGAAGGCAGAACTCTCAGCGGATATTAAGCTTGGTAATGGAAAAGTAATAGCAGTTGAGTTCTGTTTCTTCAATGACGGTTAATCTAGCAATAAGTTCAGAACTCCGCATTAGAGCTCTCAATTCACCACAGCAAGGCAATGGGCAATGGAGAACGCCACTATCACCAATTCCATTGTTGTTTTTCAGTTTGCTTGCAATAAAATCCAACAATCTACTGATTTCTCTTCCATGATTCAGATAAGAACATCAGGGATTTGTGATTAAGATTTTCGTTCATAATTTTAGATGTTTGATGGGAAAATAATCATCCCGATGGATCTAATAAACACGATACACCCAGGGTGTATTTGAAGGCAAAACAAGAATACAATCGGCTGACAACTGAGCTTGTTGATTCCATCATCAAACTGATAATTTCATTTGGAGGGGATAAAGGAAGAATAAGAGAAAAGATACCATAACTTCTTCGAAAAATTTAAGGGTGAAATATGTTAGCATGAAGGAAAGCATGGAAAGATCCGATTCAATATTTTTGAAGAAAGTAAACCAGACGATAAGCACAAAAAAGAAAGCAAAAGAAAAGTTATGACTTGGGGGCTGAAAAGGACCTGAGGATAAATCCAGAAAGAAAGCAAGAGAATAGTTGAAGTTGAACTATTCGGGGGCTGATATGTGAGAAGGATAGTGCTGATTGGTTAGAGCATGCGATGGGCACAGCAAAGTATAAGAAATCAAGATTCTATACAGCTGAAGGGTGAAACCGACGTCGAGCACGTCACGATTAACTTACCAGCGAAAGATAAGAAATCAAGATTTTATCAATTTGGGAAGAAGAAATCTGAGAATAATCTCATTCAAAAGAAAATGATGATATAACCGAGGAACTGAGGAAGAGTCAAAAATTTCAAAAAGAAAGAAATTTGATGATAAGTGTGGCAAGATTGGAAGGGATAGCTTCGTTTGTTATAGCAATGCAATTAATCGTGGTGAACCCGAGGATAATCTGAAGGAAGGAAAAATTCATGGTATCCCAAAAAAACCTTAGTGGCCTCAAAATCGTTTAAATACTTAAAATACACAATTTCATGCAAAAATGATAACTTTCCTAAGCAAAATGGTGTAATGTCCACATGTAAAATGCGTGAAATTCCACTCTCAACAGAGGCTCTTTCAACCAATGAGAAGTTGGGGCCACTTCCATAAAAAATTGATTCCCTCTTCTACATATGTCAACACCTCATTGGCTCACACAAAAGAATTGGATCACAGTTTATCAACCACATGAAAGACAAGTGAGAAACACAAGGATAAAGCAAGGAACTAAACTGTTAGATTGTATACTAAAAGTCTAGCTTTTTGTACGAACAATGTTTTAACAATTTATCTGAAATGAGAATCATAAAATCAAATGATTGCATCTTATAATTTATTTATATGTACGATGCAATAGTACACTTACTTTATACTGTAGATAATATGTTGTGCGACAACACGTGGAAGATCATATTATCGGTTTCCTTATAAAGTATAAACAGATGCTCACAATTGAAATAGATGAGGACTCTCTATTGGGATGGTTTTAGTGTGATTTAGCATTAGTTTTTCTTGACTATAGAATCACATTAGTGCACTTCGTGTGTATTGAGCGAGACCGCTTGAGATCGTTCGACTTATACTGACTTATAGAAGAACTTGATCTCAGTTATTATGGATGTTCGTGCTCTTAATCCCTATACAATAACCTCGACACATAGGGCGATATGTATTTCTTTGATTCATCAATGGGTGAGATTTACATGTAATTAAATCAACAAACTCGGTGAGTTGGGAAATAATGTTGTCTCTAAGGTGTGCTGTTGATTGTAGAAGGAATTTGTGTCCGACATAGGTTGATGATGCACCTTGAGGAGCTCATAAGGATTATCATGTAAACCCTGTAGGTGGATTTATTCCGGCATGATAATGAGGTTGAGTGGTACTACTCTCGGATGAGATATTAATTAATGGAGTTGTCAGTAACTTAATTAATTAATGGGCATTGTATATCTTAAACATGGGGAGACTGTCGGGCTCATAATAAGGAGGAGCCCTTAACGTAATTATGGGATTAGAACGGTAGTGCAGTAATAATATTTTAGTGGTATATATTATTATTATTGGACTTAAGTATAGGCTTTGGGCTAAGCTTGGATACTTAAGCCCAATGGAGGGACAACTCTAATTTCAAATTCTGGTCCCTGCTGTAGCCTATATATAAGTCATCTCAACTGTCCAGAAACCCTAACGAATTATTACTAACACCTAACACTGTGAGGAGGGTGAGGGAACAGCAGATTGAGAAGATCTCGAAGATCGTCGCCCACACGACGTCGAAATTGGACTTGAGAATACAGCAGAAGATCGGAAGGTTGTTTACTACTGCTGTTCGTCAACTTCCATGATTTTTTAAAAATCGTGTAAAACTCAGCACTAGACGTGTGATATACTGACAAAAATCCACGGAAGAGAGGATCGTTTTGGCGTGTAGATCAGATGAGGAAGTTATGGCCATAACCATGAGGCTGCGCAGGCTGCCGGCGAGAATCCATCTTCTTCAACATACCCTGGTGAAAGGTAATACGTTTATTTGATTTCTTACTTCTGCTGAATTAGAAATATATAGAACCCTAACGGTTCATGTTAACCAAACGATCGAACGCCAAAAATTGGTACCAGAGCTTCGATTGACACGTTAGGCTAGGGTTTATGTGTCATACGTGATTAGTGTTTAGAATTTATTTCTTGTTGAATACCCTATTCATATGTAGACCATTGGTTAGAGTTTTTGTGCTCTATGTGATAGACTGTTCTGATAGATCTAGGGATTGTTGGGTTTGTATCTGTTAACCCTATTTTGCAGGATTTTGATTTCATGATTCTAACTATTATGGTCTGATTGTATGTTTATATGATAATTAAATCCTCGGACATGTCGAGGTTATTTTTATTGTGTTGGTGTGTTGTTGTAATAGTTAAATCACGACGGGCTATCGTGTAGATTTAATTTTACGCATCTAGATCACACGTAAATTCCATGCGTGGGATCGTAAGATCTTTTGGTATAATTCTGAATTTATTTCGATCTAGAATGTGTGTGAACCTTGAAAGAGGGCATAGGATCGATGGTTATACCATTGTTTGGAGGTTTTTCAAGTTTTCGGAAATTTCGCAAATTTGGACGATTTTGTAGTTTTCGCAAATTTTGCAAAGTCGATAGTTTGGAGAATTTTCCAGTTTTTGCAAATTTCGCAAATTTGGACGATTTTGCAATTTTTGTAATTTTCGCAGATTTGGAGGATTTTCCTGTTTTGCAAATTCTGCAAATTTAGAGGATTTTCAAGTTTTTGTAGGTTTATTGTGTTTGTGCATTGCCCAAATTCGGCGATGGTGGCAAATAATCAAGATCAATGGAAATATGACAAGGCCATAATAGTTGGAAAGTATAATTATTTTCCATATTTATTATTGTTATATATAGATGCATAATCTTATGTGATTTACTGCCTTAAACAGAAGCATGCTAGGTTGCGTATTATATTTGGTATATTGTATGCATGTATCGCTGGAGTGTTGGACAAGACATCCTATTTTTGGCAAATTAATTCCTAATATGTAAGTACCATAATAGATTGTATATTATTGTTATATATGGATATCGAATTAATTCCTAATATATGACTGTTATAATTGATTTAATTGTCTATTATTGTCATATATGGATGTCGAATTAATTGCTAATATATAACTACCATAATTGATTGTCTATTATTGTTATGGATATCGAAATAATTCCTAATATATAACTATCATAATTGATTTAATTATCTATTATTGTTATATATGGTTGCATGTCGATATAGATTATTTCTAAAATCTGAATGATATCGATAGTTGACATCGATAGTTCGAAAATTTGATAATCTGAAAATTTTAAAAAATTTAATAATCTGGACGATATCGATGGTCAATATCGATATTTTTGAAAATTTGATAATCTGGAGATTTTGAAAATTTGATAATCTGGAGGTCTTTGCCAACATTAGTGTTTCGTGGCGAACAATTGAATTCGTTGATATATAACTGTTTATAATTGATTTAATTATTTGATTATTGTTATATATTTATGCATTATTCTTTGTGATTTACTGCCTTATGTGTCGTAATAGGAGCATGCTAGGTTGCGTATTTTATTTTGAATATTATATGCATGTAAAAACTCTCGGTGTTAAATAACTAAGTGGAAGAGGGGATTAGTAATTAATTCTCGCAGCCTCCATTATTAGTTTGTAAGTGATGTGAGTAAACTTGCGTGTTGGCATAGACCTTCCTCCCCATCGGATGTGTTTATTCACGGATCACTGGTACAGACTTCATTAAATAATTATTGTTTATAGTTTGGTGCACATGAACTTGTGTGTTGTCATAAACCTTCCTCCCTTTTCGAATGAGTTTATATGCGATTCACTGGTACAAACTTATAATTGATGACTATAGGAAGTTATCCGAGCGCGTGTGTACTTCTCCATTTGTAAGACACATAAGCTTGGGCCGCGGACTTGGGGAATAATGGTGTACACTTAGATGTAAATAATAAGTATCCTCCCCATCGGAGTCACTGCTTTTATTTGCATGGCTAAAGAGAAACCGACTATTAATTATTTTGTCATGAGTTTAGGTTGACAAATAAAATTAATGGGTAAAACCTTCTCTTGTAAATGTATGGGTTTGTATACGTCCACACTATCGTGGCATGCAGACTCACGGTGCTTGAGATGTTGATGAATTTTATTTTTATATTATTTTGAGAGAATCAATATAAATGTATAAATTCAAAAATTTGATCAGTGTATTTATTTATGATTCTTTATATTTTCAAATGGTTTTATTTTACTTATTGCTAACTAAAAGAAACATATTTACTTGTCCAAAATTAGATGATTAGAAAAGAATCTTTGTTTTGAATTTTGCTGCTTAGGAAAACATATGTGTTCTCACTAAGGATGCCCTCTGATGCCTATTGGAGTCTCCAGTGGAGAGGTGAGAGGTTCATAGAAATATGATGGTCTCATGCGACTCTTCAGATAATTGAGTAAGTGAAA
This sequence comes from Pogostemon cablin, assembly GCA_023678885.1. Classification (NCBI taxonomy): domain Eukaryota; kingdom Viridiplantae; phylum Streptophyta; class Magnoliopsida; order Lamiales; family Lamiaceae; genus Pogostemon; species Pogostemon cablin. The sequence continues at coordinate 17,484,923 of CM042960.1, forward strand.
AAGGCAGAGGTCAGAGATAACTTGATCAATGAATTGGACGAACATGGTTAGAAATTGAAAGGGAAACATAAGTCAATTTTGTTCTCCATAATTTGCCTAGATATTTTGAGCAAGTTCTACTTGAAATATGAAAGGTTGTATATGGTGGGGAACTTCTAACAAAATAGGTGGCAAAGGAAAGTTAATTTTATCAAGATGTGAACAAGGTTAGTATCTCATTCACTAGTTGTTGAAGCATGATTAGGGATGTCATCTACTGACATATTGTGTGTAGATACCAGAATCACTAAATGTCAGCGAATAACTAAGTGATGATGAGATTAATGATTACATAGGTAATGCTACAAGAGCAGTGGCGGTTGCAGTGGTAGTTGTTTATTTATCTAGGGATAGGAATAAACGTTTGATTATGAGAAATTATCTTTACGTACGTTTTCATAGAAAGAATTTCATTCCAGTTTCTATACATTTACGGATGGATACTCTATTTCATTTAAATGGCATGGTCCTTAAAATGAAGGATGGAGTTTTAATCTGTTAAGGTACGTTGGTGGATAATTTGTACATTCTTAAATCATGTTTATCCCACGGATACAACGAATTAAAATTAATAACGAGTCTTCTAAACCTAATAAGAGAAGGACTCTTATGGAAGTGGTTAGATAGATGATGAGTTATTTGGAATTATTAAATTCATTTTATGGATATGCCCTAAGAAACAATATTTCGTATGAATGTTTGTCCTTTTGAGGGATATCCTAGAAAAATGAAGGGTGATTTATTTAGTACAAAAGATCGGAGGGTGATTGTTAACACAAACACTAGGTTTTTGGAAAGGGACTATACAATAAATCACAAACCTATGTATAAGTTGTTCTAAAAGGTGTGAGAAGGGAAACACAAAGTATTAGTACCAATTGTACAAGAGGAGATACCACAAGGTAAACTGCATCGAGTGTCACATCTTATACACAATTGCATGTAGTGTCTTGTCATAGTGGGAGGGTTGTTTTGCAACCTGATAGATATATGTTTTGGGAGAGTCGTGAGACTTGGTCCCTAGTGTACATGAATTTGACCCACAGATACGACGAAACACTACAAGATAAAAATGCGATATCTTAGCAAGATGCAATGAATTCTGGAATAGGGTCTATGGATTCTAAATCAAGTCTGGGAGCCTGTAGAACTACTAAATGGTGTAGAAGCTATTGGAAGTGGTCATATAAAATAAAAGAGGATCAAATGGTAAGGTGAAAACTTTGGAAGCAAAGCTTGTTGCAAAAAGGTATACTCAGAAAGAAAGGGTTTGATTATGAGAAAACCTGTACGCCGGTAGCTATGCCTATGTGGATCCAGACTCTTTTATCTGTTGCTAATTATATGAAATATGAGGAATAGCAAATAGATGTCAAGACAGCTTTCCTGATTGGAAGTCTTGAGGAAAACATCTATGTGAAGCAAACAGAATGATTCATTGAAAAGGACTAATAACATTTTGTATGTAATCTTAAAGAGTCCATCGTTGAACTAAAGCCAGCTTTAACATCTTGGAACATCCATTTTGATGAGGATATCTAGTGATATGGATTTAATCAATGCTTGGATGGGTCTTGTGTATTGAAAAGAGTGACGAAAATGTGGTGGTATTTCTTGTACTGTACATAGATGATATATTGCTCATTGGAGACAATGAAAGAGTATTGTCGGGCATATGGGTATGGCTGATAAAGTAGTATGAAATGAAGTACTCGAGAGAAGTGAATATATACTTTTGATCACGGTAATACTGATCATAAGAAAGGATGTTATGCTTGTCTCAAGCTTCATGAAATGATACAATCCCTACTTATTTTAGCATGTGACTTTATCTAAGAAAATGTGTCTTAGGACACAAAAGAAGATAAAGGTGATCAAGGCGGTTCCTTATGCTTCGGCGAATAAGGAAGCTTAATCTAAGGAATGCTATGTACGAGAATGAATATCTGTTTTGCCAATGGCATGGTCAGTGGGTATCAAGGTAACCCAAAATAATTATGTTGAACTGTGGTAAGACATATATTTATGTACCTGAAAAAAGAATAGAAATTATATGTGGACATACTGGATAGATTCACTACTTCTTGTGGGTTACATAGATTTGGATTTTTCAAATCAGATAGGGACGACAGTAAATCCACCTCAAAGGTTATGTATTTAATTTTAGGAAGTTGAGTCATAATATGGAGGAGTGTTATATAGAAATATATTTCGGATTTTGGACTCCATCATGGGAGATGATAATAATAAATGGAGCCTATGAGTTAGCCAAAGTATCTATAACTCTAGTAACTTCGTGATGGACTTGGATGTGATTTCAAAGTTTGGCCAAGGGTATCACAATCTATTGTGATAATAATGGTGCAGTTGCAAACTTGAAGGAATCACGAGCCCATAAGCAATTAAACACATGGAGCGCAAGTACCACCTGTTACGAGAAATCATATGTTGAGGGAAAGATTGTTGTCGCCTAGATTGCATCGGAAGATAACCTAGTAAATCCATTTACGAGGACTTTAAAGAGAAAGCTTTTGATGGTCTTGTAGTGGGAGTGAAAATCGGATGTATGGCAGTAGACATGACAACATAGTCTTTTAGTATAAGAACGGTAGTGCAGTAATAATATTTTAGTGGTATATATTATTATTATATTATTGGACTTAAGTATAAGCTTTAGGCTAAGCTTGAATACTTAAGCTCAATGGAGGCCCAACTCTAATTTCTCCTCCTAGTCCTTGATGTAGCCCATATATAAGTCATCTCAACTGTACGGAAACCCTAATTGAAAAGTAATTCATACCTAACACTGTAAGGAGGGTTAGGGAACGGCAGATTCAGAAGATCTCGAAGATCGTCGCCCACACGACGTCGAGATTGGACTTGGGAATACAACAGAAAACCGAAAGTTTGTTTGCTGATGTTGTCTTCAAATTTTACGATTTTTCTAAAACCATACATAACTTAGAACTGAACGTGTGATACACCGTTGGAAAGCCACGGTAGAGAGGATCGTTTAGGAGCATAGATATCTCAAATAGGACGTCAGATGAGGAAGTCATGGCCATAACCGTGAGGGTACGCAGTCTGCCGGCGAGAATCCATCTTCTTCAACATACCCTGGTGTAAAGTAATACGTTTATCTGATTTTTGCTTCTGTTGAATTAGAAACGTATGAAACACTAACGGTTCATGTAAACCAAACAATCAAACGTCAATAATTGGTATCAGAGCTTCGATTTCATGGTGAAGCTTGACACGTTGGCTAGGATTTATGTGATTTATTTTTGGAATAGAATTGCATGAGTATGTTAGGGTTTTTGTATAATTGATTTATCCATGGAAACCCTATGTTCTTCGTCGACTGCACTGTGATGGTGCACGACGGCAGTGTGCTGGGCGTCAATGAAAGCATTGTTGGCTGGAGGAACACGTTGGGACTATTCCAGCGTTGGTGATAAACCGTGATGAACGACGAAACAAAAGGGGCGAGTATCCTTCGCATGTTGACAGGCTGGACCGTACGATGGATAGGCAGGAGAAGCTGCTGGGTGGAACCACCGTTGGCATGCGTCGCTATCACTGCTCTCGGCTGGAGCTTCTGCCGGTGGTATGGGCGATGGATTAGCGGATCGCATGCGGCGGCCAGCACTTAACGACAGACATATTCGTGGCGGTTCCGACGCGGAGGTTGACTTCACTACACCAAAAACGCTGATAGACTTCGGTTAAAAATCGATGTCTATTTCACCAAACTGCCGATGTTGAAGCCCCTGATGTTGAATGTGGGCGCTCGGTTTTCATCCGATGTCTTTTCTCTTGGATAGACATCGGTTGCATTCTTTGACATCGGTTATCCACCGATATCTTTCCACAGAAAGACATCAGTTGGCACACATAAGACATCGTTTATTCACCGATGTCTTTACTAGAAAAGACATCGAATAGGATAAAAAGACATCGGTTATAAATTGATGTTAATCTAAGAAAAGACATCGGTCATAACCCTTTAGACATTGGTTAATAACCGATATCTATCCACTTAAAGACATCGTAAGGGAGCAATAAACATCGGTTTTCGACCGATGTCTTTTTTAGAAAATACAACGATTTTGCACCAAAACACATCATTTTTTCACTGATGTCTTTCCTAATATAAACATCACTTCCTCACCAATAGACATCGATTTTTACATGGTGTCATTTATATTTACTTTTTATTTATATTTAATTTTATTCATAAATTTATAGTATTATTAAAATAAAATTAAACGCAATCATAATATATAACTCAAAACTTACGAATATTTTACAAGAATTTCAAATACACCGAAATTATCCTTTAAATCAAAATGTACAAGAATATTCTAACTAATTAAATTTAAAATTCAATTTTACATGAACAAAACCTAAATTTATAAGCTAGAATCTCATAAGAGATGTCCACCTACTGTTTTCAATCCATATATATGTAAGACATTGCATGAACACCATAAAAGTCCTCGCACCCCAAATCTTCCTCAGAGAAAAGCACGAAATCGTCATTTTTTCCATTTACAAGCTGCAAGAATTTTGAAAGATCTAATCAGTAAATTGAAAGAGCGACGTGAATCGATCCTACATTTGGTGACAATATAACTCAAGTAATTAAAGAAAAAGAGGCGGCATCAAAACGTACTTAATTCTCCAAAGTAATAACCTACATTGTGGATGATTGGGACTAAAATTTATAGCTAAAAAATAATAATACTCCTAATAAATAAAACCAAATAAGAATAAAAATAAATCAAGAAATCAAATGAACCTAAAGCCTTCCGAAAACTGCCTCTACAAACAATATTGCAGCTTACAGTAGAGTTGGGCAAAGCACATAAAGTATGAGATACTGAAAATCATGTATATTGTATGATGAAAGATGATATATGTACATCCCATGAGAATTACCTTGGGAAAAATTCTGACACGGAAAAATGAAAATGTTAAAATGTACATTTGCCAACACATGAATTTGGAGACAACACTAGAGTTATAGGGAAACATATTCCAGAACGTCTACGTCAATAAAAATGTAATATTAATTGATCGAAAATAACATCAATTGAACTTCACAAAAAGCACAAGAGGAACAACTAAAACCATAATAATTCATGTTTGAGATAATTTACCACTTTTCCCATGTTAAGAGGTACATGCCTCTCTTTTACTTGATCGACTTGCTGCATTTTACTCCATGCCTACTGGTCACTTCATACAAAATAACTCGCGTAAAGATCACACCACAGATGAATATATTGCATGCAAAAAAAAAAAGAGCTTCAAGAATTCTTCAAAGAGAAACAACAATGCCCAAATTTGAATACATAATTCAAAACACCTTTGATCCCACGACGGGTAATAGGCTGAGGTGAAGTTCTACTTGAAAATTAAAATCAAAGAAGAAACCATGGCTTTGGGATTCGAGAAGTCAAACCATTTTCTATTCAGATATTAAACTATTTATACCAATTATTGATGTTCAGAATCATACCATTATTTATTGATGTTTGAAATCATTAACACTATACCTAGTGAGCCATATGCCGAAGAAAGGAAGCAACATGACCATGGAGAGACGATATAATTTCTGCCAGCTATTCTTTTGGAGCTGAAAGAAACAAAAAAGGAACTATATTAAGAAATAATGACGACACAGTTAAAGTACCATTACAAATAGGGGGTAAGGTGAAGGGGAAACTAGTTGCAGATGATTCGGCAAGAGATGTACCATGATCTAGCATCTTAGTAATGAGATGAATTGCATATGCATTGCTTGCGAGAGAAATAAAATGTGGCTGAAGCTCCAAGAAGACATTATTTCTTTCATCTACTATGTTTTACACAAGTCTATAGCTCATGGAAACAGGCAATAACATTTTAATAAAGAGACATTTCATATTTTTCAAATTCATCAGAAAGTAGTAATAGTGATTTGAATATTGGGAACCTGGAGAACACGTAATGAAACATGAGAGCTTGCAATTTCTGAAATCTTTCCCTGCATCTTTTTTAGGGCTTCGTTTACTTAGATACAGCCTATTAGAACATTACTCCAAAAAAATTCTTGTAAATAAATTAAACTGAAGCTCTTTTTTGTGTGTGCAATCACAAGGATAGAAAGATTAATTGATGTTGCAAAGTAAGTAGAACCTGGCTGGTAAAAATGCACAGCAAAAAATAATGATAACAAACCTCGATCTATGATAGACTACCACCTTTCTAATGTTAGGAGCTCCGCCGTTAATTCACTAAAAATGATATACAAAGATAGAAAAAATAATTGAGTAATGATAATAACAATAGAAGCCCAAAAGATGCTAAACCTTCAAATTAATTAAAGTTTTGTTCACAAAATACAACTCATTAAAAACACGTGGCTGGTGATGTTTTGCAAGTCAACAGCCAAGCTAAATGGGGAGGGAACAAGTATAAGAATAGAAGATTAGTTCGATCCACTTCTTCTATTGTGTTAGAACCTGCTTTCATTATTTATTTCAGATAGATTCTTACATATATGGATGGCTGTTATCAAGGTTTCTTTTACGTGGTACACATGTCATCTCCTAGTTCATCTTCTGATTCTGAAAGCAACCATTAGAACAGATAAACAGCGAACTAAAGTTAATGGATTACAACATTGATAATTACCAATGACTAAATTCATTTATGGATTAGACTTTATCTTTCCAAAATTGCAGTTCATACTCAATTATAACTTATAACCCTCAAATTTAGTTCTAATGGTATCTATAAAAAACAAGGCATCATCTTCCATATAGGTCATGGGATGTTTTCATCCTACTGTAAACTTGTATGACCATGATGAGCAGGTTCGCAGAAAGGAATCCACACACAACACTAGCTCACTGTCATTTCACAAAGAATTGCTAATGAAGCAGAAACAGAAGTTTATTAATTCTGAGATGTATCAAGAAAGAGAGAGCGGTGAACCCATAGTAATCCAAGAGAATATCAATTAGTATTTATTTCAAAGCTTGAGCCTAGTAAAATTTACTATATGATACATACAGTCTGTATTCTTCATATCTAAATATAGAGTGTGTTATCATGACTTGGACAAATTTAGATTCTCTTAAGCAAATACAGTTGACATCATTGGAGAGAAAGCATGGTAGCTCAGAAAGATACAGCATGATAAAATAAAGCATAATTCAATACTACTTTGAAATTTTCCTTTGATTAACTTATCCTCGAAAGTGAATCTTTTAGACAGCTATATATATAACTCAACCTCTAAGTTGTGAGAAATCATACAGAACATGAATGAAAGCAGCAACTTCATTTTGTATTCATTTGTTAAATCTTAAAAACAGTTGCATTTGTAATCATTAGATCTAAAAAACTGTAACATGATCAGAAATCAGCTTGGAAACCAAACATCAAATCTCTTACCCATTAACTACAGAGTCTGTAGAATGCTCAAGAGAAATGCAGGCTATGATGTTCCAAAATACTCAATTGCTTAAAGTTCGTCAACATTTATTAAAGAAAACTATTTTTTGAAAATGCATATTCTCAATGGGCAGATATATTCCCTGATTCATGAGAAAAAGGAGAAAGTATTTTAATAGATAAATAGTTGTATGCAGCTCAGGAAAAACTCAAAGAATAAGTTGTTTATGATTCTACTCTAAGGTTGAAGTTGTTGTTAACGAAAGTGCATCTTTTAGACAGCTATATATATAACTCAACCTCTAAGTTGTGAGAAATCATACAGAACATGAATGAAAGCAGCAACTTCATTTTGTATTCATTTGTTAAATCTTAAAAACAGTTGCATTTGTAATCATTAGATCTAAAAAACTGTAACATGATCAGAAATCAGCTTGGAAACCAAACATCAAATCTCTTACCCATTAACTACAGAGTCTGTAGAATGCTCAAGAGAAATGCAGGCTATGATGTTCCAAAATACTCAATTGCTTAAAGTTCGTCAACATTTATTAAAGAAAACTATTTCTTGAAAATGCATATTCTCAATGGGCAGATATATTCCCTGATTCATGAGAAAAAGGAGAAAGTATTTTAATAGATAAATAGTTGTATGCAGCTCAGGAAAAACTCAAAGAATAAGTTGTTTATGATTCTACTCTAAGGTTGAAGTTGTTAACGAAACAAAAAATTTAGTCGCAATGGTTGAGAGAAGATAGGATATAGAGTTGAACTGTTACCTGACCATTTCTTGTAGACATGTGGCAACTTTCTCAATGATTATGGTTTATTTGATTTCTAATTTATACAACTCCCGGCTGTGGGCATCCTGTTGTATCATCAAAAGGTGAATAGGCTCATTAGTTTTAACCAAACAATTAGATGAGAGATAACAAATTCAATCTGCATAAGGTTTAAACTCCCCTAAAAAAAATTTGATTTTCAGTTCTTTCTCCCACGAATTACAGTGCTTTCTCTTACTAGTAAATCACATTAAACTTCTAAATTCTATACCAAAAACACCCAACTTAACTAAGCATATCCCAAATTATGCAGTATTTGTAAATTAAATTTCATGAAATGAGAAATGGCGGCATACAAAAATAAAACGAAACCGGGTCTGAGAGCACAAATGAATTTCACGTACCAACATTTGCCAGATTTTTTCTTCTGCGGCCTGACTCTCAATGCCTTCGTCTTCTTCCTAGCTGCTTTAATCGCTTTCTTCTCCTCTTTCACAATCGTCAATGCCTCCTTTCTAGCCTCGTTCTTTACATTTTCTCGCCTCTCTGCGGCTCCATTTCTTTAATGTACTCCTTCCGGAGTTATTTCATTTTAAGACCGTAGTCCACTGGAAAAAGGCCAACTGTTTGGCGGCATCCCTATGGTTTCGAGGGGGAATTCGGAGGGAGGAACGCGTGTTGGTTACGACTCAAAGATGAAGATGAAGATTCGGAAATGGTTGAGAAAGGATGGAGGGCCATGGATATGGAAATACCTCACCGGAGTAGATGGTGGCGAAAATGGTGATCTATAGATGGAGGAAGGAACTCGTGTTGGCTGTCGGTTCAATTGCTTGAACCCTAGACGTGAGAGACCGATTAAAACAGATAGAATATTCTTCCGATAACCGTCCGATTTGCACAGCTTGTTGTCCGATTATGCGCCGGAACCTGACGATAGAAGATGGGGATGACTTGAGTAAAACTGTAAAAAGATGTGATTTTTTTCAAGTGTTTAATTTATATCTAAATGTTTCTTTTATTAAATAAAAAAATTAATTTATATAAAAAAAATCAACGTATAGACATCGGTGCCTTATAACCGAAGTCTAATAGAGAATACACATCAGGTAAAAAAACATCGGTTTGAACAACAGATGTCTATCAGAGTATTTTTCTAAGAGTACAGAATAGATATCGCTTAAAAGACATCGGTTAATGAAAACCAATGTCTATCAGCGAATTTTTAATGAAAATCGATGTCTATCAGCGTACTATTATGTTGATAGACATCGGTTAAACAAAAGACATCGGTTTTTGACAATATAACATCACATTTTATGAAGAACCGATATCTAATAGGCGATGTCAATCAGCTTTTTTGTTGTAGTGCTTGGCCAGCATGAAACTGTTGTCGTTGGCGGCGAACGGCAGAAGTGTGGTGTCGGGCGGTGACGAATTTGGCGTGCAGGGCGGCGTGCTGAAGTCCGGGCAACCAAGCGGGCATGGCGCACGGTGATGCACCTAAAAGTTTAGGCAGGCATGCGCGAAGCCGAGCAACTTGTCGGGCGTTAGCAGGAGGCATTCCGGACGAGTATTACAGCCTTTCTGGACTGGTCTGACAGACTTCCGAGTGGGTTGCAGTTAAGGCCTGGTCGAGTCTGCTGAGTTTCCGAGCGAGTCTTCAAGGATTCCGGGCGGGTCCCAGTTGTGGCTGCGTCGAGGCGGCTGTCAGTGAGCTTTCAGAACACGGCGGCCTGTTGATAGGCCAGCAGGCGTGTTAGTTTGGGACGCATGGTTCACAGCTTGCGGCGTCTGCTTGCAGTGATTCGTCAGATGAGAGGCTCATGGGTTGGTGGGCTGTACGGCTGGGGGCCAAAAGGCACGCGGAGACTGCACGGATGGTAGCGGCATGACTCAGTTTGGCTACCAGCACGACAACCGACAGCAGCCGGCACGAGTCGTGCCTACGTCACATAACATCCATCTCCTGGCGAGCGTGAGGCGCACGATGGCAGGCACTTGCCAGGTGTTGTCGGCACGACTGCCAGTTGCTGCCCGCACGAGTCGAGCATGGTGCCAGATCGGTGGAGCAGGTTGGCGGACAAGGAATTGGAGAAATATTCTATGTAAGATTCTTCCCCGAACCCCGCGACCTGACCAGGCAGGTCGGTGTTTGATCGTTTAATTAATGTGAACCGTTAAGGTTCCATACATTTCTAATTCAGAGGAAGCAAGTAATCAAAGAAACATATTACCTTACACCAGGGTATGTTGAATAAGATGGATTCTTGCCGGCAGCTAGCGCAGCCTCACGATTTTTGCCATAACGTCCTCATCTGATATCCGATTTGAGTGATCTATGCGCCAAAACGATCCTCTTTTCCTAGCTTTCCAACAGTGTATCAAACGTTCCATTCTGACTTTTGTAAAATTTTAGAAAAATTATGAAAGTTGACGGACAGCAGCAGCAAACATCTTCCGGTCTTCTGCTGTATTCCCAAGTCCAATCTCGACGTCGTGTGGGCGACGATTTTAAAGATATTCTCAATCTGCTGTTCCCTAACCCTCCTCATAGTGTTAGGCATGAATTACTTTTCAGTTAGTATTTCCGGACAGTTGAGATAACTTATATATGGGCTACAACAGGGACCAAGAGGAGAAATTAGAGTTGGGCCTCCATTGAGCTTAAGTATCCAAGCTTAGCCCAAAGCTTATACTTAAGTCCAATAATAATAATATATACTATTAAAATATTATTACTATACTACCGTTCAAATCCCATAATTACGTTATGGGCTCCTTCTTATTATGATCCCGACAGTCTCCCCATGTTTAAGATGTACAATGCCTATTAATTAACTAAGTTACTGACAACTCCATTAATTAATATCTCATCAACGAGTAGTACCACTCAACCTCATTATCATGCCAGAATAAATCCACCTGCATGGTTTACATGATAATCCTTATGAGCTCCTCAAGGGGACATTATCAACCTATAACGGACACGGATTCCTTCTACAATAAACAGCACAATATAGAGAAAACACCATTTCCCAACTCACCGAGTTTGTTGATTTAATACATGTAAATATCACCCATTGATGAATCGAAGAAATACATACTGCCTTACGTGTCGATGTTATTGTATAGGGATTAAGAGCACGAACATCCATAATAACAGAGATCATGTTCTCCTATATAGTTAGTATAAATCGAACGATCTCAAGCGGTCCTGCTCAATACACACAAAGTGCACTAATGAGATCCTATAATTAAGACAAACTAATACCAAATCACACTACAACCATCCCGATAGAGAGTCCCCGTCTATCTCGGTTGTGAGCATCTGTTTATAATTTATAAGAAAACCGATAATATGATCTTTCGCGTGTTGTCGCACAATATATTATCTATAGTATAAAGTAAGTGGACTATTGCATCGACATATAAATAAATTGTAAGACACAATCATTTTGTCGGGTGCCTAATGGTGCAAAGTGTGTTTTTGGTACGATGTTGTCCTAAGTGTGATGACACTTTGAACAACACTTTATGTATCAGAATGTAACTTGACTAAGTGTAGAACAAGTTGTAAATCAGCGGAAGACTTAACGCACGGATTACTCAATCTTTCCACAAACTTTTGCAAGTTTGTGGCGGCCTCATGGCACAAATATCATTATTGGAAAATCTGATTACAAAAATAGACTCTTAGGTATGGAAGCAATTCTTCTACCCTTCGAATACAAAATCGGATCTAAAATCCAAACACATTCCCAAATGGCAGAAGCAAGACTTGTTAGAATCTAAACCTACTTCACATGTGGGGTTCCACTGCCTATGAACAGCGCTCATAAAATGTACAGGAATAATAGTAGACTACTGTTGTTGAACCAAGTGTTACAACACCAGTACAAACATTATGATAGAAACATATCTATGATCACTTACACTGTATTGTGGGATTGCCTTTTCGATCACTTGACTTGGTAACTAGCAGCTTCCATTTATAGATGGCTGCAGGCTCTAAATGATCAGTGGTCTACATAGAAGATGTAGATTGCACCCATGCATAATCAAATAACCGCCTACTAAGAGAGGTAGTTATTTTTTCCTTCTAGATCTTTCTAGAACTTCCGGATCTTTCCAGTTTGCTCCAGGGTCTTCAAGGTCTACGTTTGATTTGGTCTTTGCATCCAACACGTTCAGTGCTTCAACCGCAACAACCCTGAAAGCAACATTAAGCACAACACCAGTCGAAACAACAAAATAAAGTTAGTGGTTAATAAAACAACTGGTGGAGGACAGGTGTGATTCCAGATGTGATGACACTGGTCTCAATACTTCACATCAGCAATCTCCCCCAATCACGTCTATCTGCAACCACATAACCTGATGCAAGAAACAATGCAAAACAAGATATCCAAAGTAATACATTAGATGTTAGTTCAACAGTTGTGCAAAAATAACTAAGCATTTTAAAGCATAATTACCAAAGTAATTAAAGATAACCACTTAAGTAACATATAAGTCCAGAGTTTAGATCAGAGTTTAAATAGAAAAAAGGTATCCAGTCACCATTAGAAAACAAATATCAGTTTAACATCCCATCATCAAATAGTTAGAAAAGTTGGTGAGGCAGCAGCAGCTTTCAGTCATCATCAACTACAAGTATGAACACTTTCAGTCATCATCAACTGTGAACTCCCCCTAAGTTGCAGCATTACCAACAACATCATCAGCAGCATCACTTGCATCAGGAACATTTCCATCAACATTTTCTTCTTCCGGTTCATTAGTAATGTCCTCAATCACAATTCCTCTAGAGCCAGAGCTTTCAACTGCAGTTTGAGCAGCAGCAGGTATATCTCCCCCTGTGGGTGTGGATAGCAGCTTACCCCAGAACTGAGCTCTTTGTTCTAGAATGTCTGCTTGTCTGTTCAGTGCGTTGGCTTGGAGTTTGAGGTTCGAGACATGGCGTGCCAGGTGATGAGAGTATAAATTCGCATATTTTGGGCTTTGATTCATGTGGAAAGAGGGTACGATTTAGTCTATTATTGAGATAAATTGAATTGTTTACGGAGAATCTACGAATCAGAGGCTAGTAAAGCTTTTTAAGCATATTTGGATAGGTAAACAAGTCTGAAGAGCTCGAAATTGGAAGGCACATTTTTCGAGGTAATTTTTGGAAGGTTGTTCGATCTCAAGGCCTTGTTTGACTTCCATCATTGTGGTCGAGAAAGGTGCCCAAGTCGAGCGGAGTACGTAGAAATATACAGAGAGGTTGCTTGACTTGGAGGTGTTGCTCGACCAATATCACTTTGGTCGAGCAAAATGCACAAATCTTACAGAGAGTTTGCTCGACCATTGCTCGAGTTGAAGGCCATGCTCATCCAGTCCAGTTTTGGTCGAGCAGATTCTCGCTGAGGATAATTTTGGATGTTTCGGATGTCTTTTTACAAAATTTGACGTATGTCTCAAACAAAAGCCCATCATAAGCCCATAAGGAGGTTCCACAAGTATAAAAGAAGAGCTTTGGCAGAAGAAAAGGACGACACATCATTCATAATCCATCCACCACCGAAACCCTACCATCAACCGAAGGAGTCGTGAAGAAAGGTTCGTCTGGCGCGTCAAGTAAGATCATACCAATCAACCATGATTGTTCCTAGATCAATCATGGGCTAGAACCGCTCCGGTAGTTCTAGGGTTATAAAAGTTTATGAGTTAATTGAATTTCCATATGTAAACTCCGTACAACACTACTTCTGGTTTATTTTATATAAGATTGTGCCTTTTTAATTCATACTCACGGTCATTTTGTGCATCATTAACTGTTATGTAGAGTCTGAATACATATTCTGGTTATTGATTGAGTGCTTCACTGTTGAGCAGGATTACATGTTATAATTTTAAGTGAAGGGATTCCGAAGTCTTATTAGAACTATCTTATATGAATACTTGTTAATTGAATATTATTCGGGTTAATAAGTAGGATAAAGAGTATAACTTCATAGTACCTATAAAGTGAGATCATATCGGGTTAGAGTACTGAGTGCACGGGAAATAATTGATACTGATAGTACCTAAAAAGGGGGGTGAATTATATCTCTTGCTCCGAGGTTATTCACACGTGTTACATGCATGTTTACTTATGTCTATAGAGTAGATATGCGTGGTTTAGTGATGCGTCCATAGACCACAAGGCAGAGTCGGACAATAACACATGGAAAGGAAATTAATAAGTAAAATTGGATGACCTGAGGAACTACCTAACTTCTTGCTTGATCACAGCCGAATTTTATCTATTGCTTGTTCCTTTATTTGATTTGCTATTTATGTTAATCACTACTTAATTTCGTAACAATTCCAAACCAATTTGCCAAACATAATCTTAGTTAATTAGAAATAATTAAACTGATAAATATCCATCTCCTGGGTACGATAATCACTTGGTCACCTATCGAAACTACAATTGAAATCCTAATACTTGAGGATTAATTTTGTGTGTTGAGAAAACGCTCATCAAGTTCTTCGCGCCGTTGCCAGGGACGACATAGATTATCAGTTTATTATTTCTAGTTTAATTAAGATTATTATTCTTGTCTTTGATTTCTAACACTTATTCTTCTTAGGTGTATACTCACGAGATCTAAAAAGGGTGAATTAGAGCCTTATAATCCGGAGATTGGAGCTTCGTCAAGGTAGAAAAAGAAGAAGAATAATAAGAACAAGAACGTAGATCCAACTGAGGCTCTTGATTTAGAAGTTGAAGCTGACGTGCTGAATTCGCAAATGATTGAAACTGCAACCGAAGATAATTTAGAAGTAGAGACAGTCAACATGGCTGCGAATCCTGATACACTTTCTATCCATGAAGTCTTTAAGAACAACAGAAGAGGCAATGCGGGGTTATTATGAGGAAGAGGGATCAGAGCCAATTTTGATTTACACCCTACTCTTATCACCATGATTGAAAGGAGTTCTTTCTCTAGGGGAACCTTTGAAGATCTTCAGCAATATCTAAATAAGTTCCTTGGGTATGCAAGTACACAAAAAGATGCAGGAGCTCATGAGGATGCGAGGAAGATTATATTGTTTAAGTTCTCGGTGAATGAAAAAGTGAGAGATTGGTATGATAATCTTGATGCAGAATGTGATACATGGGAGAAGTTGAAAGTGAAATTCTTGGAGCTATACATGCTACCTTCAAAAGTGTTCAGGATGAAGCAAGAGATCAATCAATTTGCTATCCATGGTAATGAGAAGTTTCATGAAGCTTGGGACATGTTCAAGGACATGCTTCGTAAGTGTCCACAACATAGGCAATCGAAAGCTCAATACATCAGTATTTTCTACAATGGGTTAGATTGCGATTCTCGTGTGTTACTTGATGCTTTTTCTAACGGAGCGTTGCTTACGAAGTCACCCATTGAGGCTGAGAAGCTTTTCGAGGATATTTCGATGAATTCAAGGGATTGGCCGACTGATAGAGTGAGAGGCACTTATGTCCTTGGTAAAGTGGCTCAGGCTGAGCATACTATGGTGAAGTCGGGTAGAGATGATGAGACTGTCTCTAGCTTGGTTAATATTAGCAAGTTATTAGAGTCTCAGTAAAAGCAGATCAATAATTTATCTCAGAGAGTACCTATGAAGCAGCAGGATAGTGGCAATGAAGGAGCTAGTCAAGAGGAGATCGAGGAGACAAACTATGACATGGGTCAAAGTATTCAAGGAATTAAGTACCCAAATCAAGGAAACCGGAATTATCAGGGGAATTACAACAATCGTGGTCCCCCGGGTAATTACCAACAACCAAGGAGGCCGGAGTTTTCATGGAATAATCGGAATAATGCGGTGCAACCTCCTATTGGTGTTGATCCAGGAGCTAAGTTGGAAGAAGGGAAGCCGGGTTTCGAGGATATGGTGAACAGGTACATGGCGAGGAACGATGCAAGAGTAGATCGTCTAGAGGCCAAGTTAGAAAAGAAGATTGATGATAATCATAAGGATTTGTCTACATAAGTGAAAGATCTTACGTTGTTGATGGGGAAGATGGCTGAAAACGTCAACAAATTGACCAAACTATTGAGAAGGGGAATTTCCATCTCAAAGTATTGAGAATCCAAAGTCTTGCCATGCCATCATATTGAGGTCGGGAATGCAATATGAAGGTCCGATGACGCCGACGAGTGAAACCGAAAGGAGCAGAGGAGTTGCTTGACCAGACTGGAGTTGCTCGACCAGACCTTCTGGTCAAGCAGAAGTCGAACAACTTCCAGAAAAATAGAATTACGATACTATATTTTCTGACAATCCATTCGACTTGCACAAAACTGTTCGACCAGACCACCAACGGCAGGGTGACAAGAGCTCACGATCAGGCAAGTTGCTCGATCAAAACCCATCTGCTCGACCAACCCATTTTGGTCGAACGGAGGTCGAACAACAGTTCAAGGAACAGAGTACGCGATCAGCCAAGTTGTTCAACCAAACTGAATTTTCTCGACCAGTCCATTATGGTCGAGCGGAGGTCGAACAACAATGTTCAGAGTCTGATTTGATACCTAATGCGACACCTGTTGATCAGAACACTCTAGCTACACCTCAAGAGCAGAATACCGAGCTTACAGTAGTAGAAAAGAAGTGGGAACGAGCCAAGAGATTTAGAGCCGAAAAGGATAAAGCGGAGAAGGCTGAACGTGACGAATGGGGGATTTCCAAAACAAAGATACCTCCACCGTTTCCTTTCAAGATTGTCAAAAAGGGATTTGAAGAGAAGTTCAAGAGGATTTCAGATATCATAAAAAAGATAAGCTTGAACATTCCTTTCTCTGAAGCGATCTTGGAGATGCCGTATTATGCCCATTTTCTGAAGGATATACTTTTGAAGAAGAGAAGCTTGAACCAAATTGAAATAGTGAATCTATCAGAGAATTACAGCTCGATCATACAGAGGAAGCTGCCAGCTAAGTTGAAAGTTCCGGGAAGCTTCACTATCTTATGTGAAATTAGAAAGGGGCCGGCACGACGAGCATTGTGCGATCTTGGGGAAATTATCAATTTGATGCCATTGTCTATCTTTAAAACGCTTGGTTTGGGGGAGTTAACTCCCTCATCGGTGGCTCTACAACTAGCGGATAGGTCTCTGACCTTTTCAAAGGGTGTGATTGAAGACGTTCTTGTCAAAGTAGAGAAGCTTGTCTTTTCGGTGGACTTTCTTGTGCTTGAGATGGAAGATGACAAGGATAATATCACCCTGATCTTAGGGAGACCATTCCTTGCGACAGCTGGAGCTATAATAGATGTGCAGAAGGGTAAGCTACGACTGAGGATGGATAAAGAAAAGGTCTTATTTAACTTGGACAAAGCAATGAAGATGTTGATGGAGACACAGTGTAACAGCATTGATGTGATGGAGGAGATTGTTAATGAAGACATATCTCTAATTCTTTCTAAGGATCCTCTTGAGACATATTTGATGGAGTCTCTTACTTTTCCCACTACGAAGCTAGATGAACTCTCCAATGATGTATGTATTGATTTTCTTGAAAACTTGCTTGCTTTGGGTGATGACTGGTATAAATTGGAGAGGACAAAGGTTGAAGAGGTCAAGTGAACTAGAAAATACTTACCATTGGATAGAGAGAGCGCTCCTCAAGAAGAGAAGAAAGAAGAGTTGAAACCGCTACCGGAGCACTTGAAGTATGCCTATCTAGGTGACAATGGAAAATATCTGGTAATTATGTCTTCTTCCCTTGATGATGATCAACTTGAGGAATTGTTAGATGTGCTTAAGAAGTATAAGTCCGCGATTGTTTGGTCTCTTGATGATTTAAAAGGTATTAGTCCTTCATATTGTATGCATAGGATAAGATTGTTAGATGAGGCCAAGAGTAGCATTCAGAATCAGCGGAGGGTGAATTTTGCTATTCAAGAAGTGATTACGAAGAAAATCCTAACGTGGCTTGATGCTGGAATTATTTATTCCATTAATGATAGTCCCCATGTGAGTCCATTGCATGTTGTAGCTAAGAAGGGGGACATGACTATTGTGAAAGCCGAGGATGGTGAGACATTAGCCACTAGGATTTCTGCGGGATGGCGTGTGTGTATGGATTACAGGAAATTGAATGAAAATACATGCAAAGACCATTTTCCCCTTCCTTTCATGGATCAAATGCTTGATCGTCTTGCAGGGTATGAGTTTTATTGTTTCTTGGATGGGTACTCGGGTTATAATCAGATTATGATTGCACCCGAGGATCAAGAAAAGACCACTTTTACTTGTCCTTATGGAACTTTTGCCTTTAGAAAGATGCCTTTTGGATTATGTAATGTGCCTGCTACATTTCAGTGTTGCATGATGGCCATATTTGATGGGTTGATAGAAAAGATCACGGAGGTGTTTATGGATGATTTTTCTGTGTTTGGTTCCACTTTTGATATTTGTTTATCTAACCTTGCTACTGTTTTGAAGAGATGCCAAGAAACTAATCTTGTCTTGAATTGGGAGAAGTGTCATTTCATGGTAAGAGATGAGATTGTTCTTGGCCATCATATTTCGGCCAAGGGATTGTAGGTGGACAAAGCAAAGGTGGTGGCAATTGAGAAGCTTTCACCACCTACTAATGAAAAGGGAGTGCGGTCCTTCTTTGGACATGACGGATTTTATAGAAGATTCATAAAAGACTTCTCGAAATACTCCAAGCCTTTATCTCATTTTCTTGAATAGGATGTTCCTTTTGTTTTTGATGAAGAATGCCTAACAGCTTTTCAGGTTTTGGAAGAGGCGCTTATTACTGCACCTATCTTGATCACACTGGATCGGACTCAACCGTTTGTACTTATGTGTGATGCGAGTGATTTAGCACTTGGAGTGGTGCTTGGGCAGTTGAGGGAAAAGAAGTTCTGCGCCATTTACTATGCAGTAAGACTTTTGATGCTGCACACGGTGACTGAAAAGGAGTTTTTAGCTGTGGTGTATGCATTCAACAAGTTTCGATAGTACTTTGTTGGCATGAAAATGATAGTGTATACGGATCATTCTGCGATCCAGTACTTAATGGAGAAGAAGAAAATGAAGCCAAGGATCATTAGATGGATCCTTCTTCTGCAGGAGTTTGATATGGAGATCCGAGATAAGAAAGGTATGAGAACATTTTGGTGGATCACCTACTGAGGTTGGAGACAAGGGAGCACTGTGATGATTCTTTTGATTACATAGAAGAGATGTTCCCTGATGAGAAGATCATGGCGGTGTTTTTTGATAAAGCGGAGAGAGCATGTGTGGTGGCTGCCCAAGGGATGGATCCATGGTATGCGGATTATGTGAATTATATTGCCATAGGAGAAATTCCAAGAGATCTCAACCGATATCAACTTGCAAAATTCAAGTGGGATGTTGAGACTTTTATATGGTATGATCTGTATATTTACACGATATGTACGGATTCCATAGTCAGTAGGTGTGTGCCTGAGATGGAGATGGAGAGCGTTCTTGATTTTTGCCATGCACAACCTAACGGGGGGCACTTCGGAGCTCAAAAGACTGCAGCGAAGGTACTTCAATCTGCTCTTTATTGGCCTACTTTGTTTAAAGATTGTGAAACCTATGTGGCAACATACGATAGATGTCAAAGGATCGGAAACATAAGTAGGAGAGATGAGATACCACTTCAGCCGATCATTGTTGTTGAGATCTTCGATTTATGGGGGATCAATTTCATAGGCCTTTTCCCCCATCTAATGGATTTCTCAACATCCTTTTAGCAAGGATTATGTTTCTAAGTGGGTGGAAGCCATTCCCACTCGCGTGATTGATTCTAGGACGGTGTTGTGTTTCTTGAAGAAACATATCTTTGCACATTATGGAGTTCCTAGAGCACTAGTAAGCGATGGAGGTACTCATTTCGTCAATAAGCTTCTTGAAATGGTTCTCAAGGATTACGGAGTCAAGCATAGGGTTACTGCACCCTATCACCCTCAAGCGAATGGGCAAGCCGAAGTCTCTAACCGACGAGTGAAACAAATATTGGAGAAAGTAGTCGGAACCAATAGGAAGGATTGGGCTATGAAGCTCGATAATATTTTATGGGGTTCCAGACTGCTTATAAGACTGTGTTGGATATGTCACCATATCAAATTATTTATGGGAAGTCGTGCCACTTACCCATAGAGATTCAGCACCGAGCTTTTTGGGCATTGAGGAGTTTGAACTTGTGCGTAAAGAATCAAAAAGAGTTGAGGATGACTCATATCAATCAATCGGATGAGTTCATAAATCGTGCTTACAAGAATTCGGAGATCTTTAAGGAGAGAATGAAGAAATGGCATGATTCAAATATCTCATACAAGGAGTTCAAGCAAGGTGATGAGGTATTACTCTTTAACTCTCGTTTGAAACTCTTCGCAGGGAAATTGAAATCGAAGTGGACGGGGCCGTTCATTATCCATAGAGCCTGCGGAGGGGGGAGTTTTTGAGTTGATGGACAAATACGGAGACATCATAGCGGCGAATGGGCATCGCTTGAAGCATTATAAGTCGCCGGATGATGCTTGCATCATCTTTGAGGATACCTTGCACTAGATTGGTACTGTCGTGACTCTCCGACGTTAAACAAGAGCGCCTGTTGGGGGCTTTTCCTCTCGTTTTATTGCTTTATTTATTTTCGTGTTAGTAAGAAATTTTAATATTCTACGTGCTTATTTGGAAATTAAATCTCTTTGCAAACTTAGTTTCCACTATAGTTTCTGCTAAGTTTGGGGGGTGTGATGTACTTACCTCATCATAGCACGGGGAGTATAATCTTTTCTTTAAAATGTTTGCTAGGGGAGTTAATTTTTTGCAGTATATTAGAACTCTAACCGATTTTGATGTGTCGATTTTTTGCAAATTGCCTAGTGTTTAGTGGTGTTTTTATTTTTTAGTGTCATTGCGGAGTTACACTTGATTTTATATGGTTTAAAAGTGATTCTCGAGCTTAGAAATTGTTATCTTGATGCTTGATGTTGTCTGAGAGTTTGAATGTTGCAGGGAGAAACGAGAAGAGTACTAATTTTCAAGATGTCGGGTTGTTGTTCGACCAATACACTATTGCTCGACCAATGAGATGAAGTCGAGCAGAGGTCTAGCAAAATGTACAAAAATTTACAGTAGCTCTGCTCAACTATGTTAAGGTTGTTCGACTAGAAGTGCCAACTCGAGCAAAGGTCGAGCAAAATATGCAAATTCTTCTAGAGAGTTTGTTCGACATGGACCATGCTGTTTGACCAAGGTTTTTTGGTCGAGCTCTGGTCGAACAAAATGTTCAAAAACTTACAGAGAGTTTGTTCGACCAAGTAAGGGTTGCTCGACTAGAAATGGCAAGTCGAACTTAGGTCGAACGGAACAGAGGAGAACAGGGAGCGCGACTAGGCAGTTTGCTCGACTTCCAGCACTTGTTTGACCAACATATTTTGGTCAAACGATTCCAATTTAAAAGGCAGATCTGGGTTCCTCGATTTCAAATCCTTGCTCAATTTCAAAATGCAAGTCGAGCTGAAGTCGAACGGGCCCCGAAAATAATTTTAAAAGGATAGTTTATTCCGTTCGACATACACCCGTCACTCTTTCTCGAGCACCGACCTCGAACCATAAGTTTTTCTCCCCAAACTCTTCCCTACACTTTAATTCTCTATTCCACACACTTCCACATCCAAATTTGAGGGTTTTCAAGTCCGATTTGGGGCTTTTCGCTTGAATTTTGGGGGGTTTTCATCACCAATCACCACACGCACACAATGTCCAACAAAGGTATGATTTCTCCTTACTTTTTACTCTTGAATTGTAGTGATGATGCTTAGTGAAGAATGGGTGAGTGGATTCATGCTAGTTTTGGTTGGATTTAATGGTTGAATTGTGGAAATCTTATTTGAAATTGCACATGAATTTTCATGGTTCGATTTACGTTGAATTGTGGAATTTTTTATGAAATTGATGGTGTGTTTAGTATGGGCTTGAAGTTAATTTTGATTTATATATATGGGCTCATTGAATCGAAGTGTTGTTGTGGTGCAATTGAGGGTGGAAGATGAGCGTGTTATATTTTTGGTTGAAGTTTATGTGAGGAAGAAAGCATGATGGTGTGGATTAGTGATTATTCTTGATTGAAAGTGTTGATGTATAGTGTAAATTATTATTGAATGAACACTTGATGTTGAGTTGATTGAGGCACATGAATTTGAAATCTTGAGTAAGATTCATGCTAGTTAAGGATGAGTATATCGATCTCTTTTGGAATGTATTGAAGTATTGTTCTTGTAGGAAAAGAGATTGTTTCATCATCCAAGAGGAAGGGACCTAGGTCGCCTTCGCTTGGAGAGAGAGAAAAAGGATCTTTGGACTGCAATTGCGTAGAAGATTCGGAGAACGCGGTATCAGGATGACCATGCTATAAGGGAAATAAATATTCTCACTGACATTCGCTGGATGTTCGATCAGTGGACATTACTCGGTTTATGGAGATAAAGAGAGAGACATATTTTCACATAACTGTGGAGATTCTATGCACGTTAAGAATTGAGTGTGGAGACCGATACCTTCCTTATGGTATTCGGATGCAGATTGGCGGGCAAGAGCAGATGATGTGGGCCCAAGAATTTAATGAATTGATTGGCTGTGAGAATGAGACGGATGTGGAGCATGACGACTTCAAGCCAGATGAGTTTTGGAGAGCTATTACGGGGAGGCGAGAACGTTATAATTTGAATACTTCCAAAGTTGCCTTTATTCGTAACCCCGTGATCGCTTACATGGACAGAATTTTGAGCAACACGTTGTTTGATAGGTCTGAAGGAAACTGTATTACGAGGGGAGAGCTTTATTTTTTATGGTGCATGCTTCATGGAGTTCGCTTCAATGTAGTGGCATACTTTTTTAATCAACTTCACAAGTTCACGACTCATGGATTTCAGCGAGTGAACATCGGAGGACTCATAACCTTGATAGCTAACTATAGAGTCGACTTGAGCAGGCACAGGCCTATCCGAGGGGATCCGGACTTGATCTTGACGTCATGTGTGAGGATGTGGCTGATTGAACGACTAGATGACACTTGGATGTTCATCCGAGGAAAGAATTCTAGTACGTTCAGTTTTCTGTTAGTGATTGTTAATCTCACTACTGTTAGGGTGAACAATAATTTTTTGATGAATACTACGTAGCATAAGGTGATCTTGGAGACGTGCTTGGAAAGAGGAGATTGGAGACTTCTTGCTGATATGAGGGCTAATAGGATCGTCTTAGATAAAGACATGGTTATGATAGGAGATCCGACTGATTTTGAGGAAGAGCTGCAGCCACAACCCACTTTTGATTATCCGGGGATAGATATGCCTCTGGTGCAGCCTCAACAGCCAATTGAGTAGGAGTTTTTCGAGCCACAGCCACAGCCATAGCTGCAGCAGGATTATTGGAGCACTTCGCCACACTCAATACGAACTAGCAAGAAACAAATAGACAACTGGCGCTTGCGAATGCTAACTATGCTGCACTCAACACGAGTTATGATGCGATGGATGGTCGGTTGAGGCGGATTCATGATCATGGGCCCATTCTCTTTTACACTTTACAGGTGGAGACTTGATTGCTGTGGGTGTAGTGTATGATTCCTGTGTGGGTGCCATGTATTTGATGATATTGATGATGATTGGGTGACTGATTGTTTAGTGATGAAGATTATTTATGTTATGCATGTGCCTTATTTTGATGAATATTGATTTGTTGATGACGAGCATTTTCTATTTTACTTGTAGTTCATGGAAAATTGATGTTTATTACATGCTTTGAAGAGTGCTTAGGTATCTATTAACCATGTGAGGATTTGAGCCTTTTAATTGTGCTATAAGCATGATAGTTTATTCTTGAGAGTCGTTTGCATACTTGTATTCTAGAACTTGACTTGGAGTCTTGTTTGAAGTCGATAATTGATAGATGCTAGGACATGATCTTAGGCCATTGTTGTTGATTAAGTCACTTAGCCAAATGTATCTTACCTTATTATATGATTATCATTGGAAGCCTCTTTTGAGCCCTTTTAAAGCTTTTTCTTTGGCAAGCCATTGATAAACAGTCGTTTACCTTGTTGAGCCTTGAACACTTTTTACTAGTAAAGAGTGGAGGTAAATGAATGCTATATTAAGTTTAGAAGAGAAAAAGGAAGGAGGGATTTGGTGTAATAAGAATCAAAAGACAAATGGTTAATCTTGCAAGGGATAGTGCCTTAAACTGGTATCCCTAATACTAGAAAGAGTAGTGCTCGAAACTGGTATCCTTATGCTTGAAGAACACCGGAATTGGTAATCTACTGTGAAGAAAAGATGTTGATCCAAGTAAATATGGAGGAAGCGCAAATTGAAGTGATCATAAGAAGGACAAAAGAGAGAAGGAAGGAAGCTGTTGAACAGCCATTCTCCAAGGTACTTCTTTACTAGTAATTTAGTTACTTATCTATATTCTGCTACCTTTACCAAAGAACCAACATTACAACTTAAATACAAGTCCTTTGTGATCCTAGTATTGAAATAGTTATGGATGGATTTTTGAGACCCTTGTGAAGCTTATGGTTACGCGAGTATATGAATTGAAATTGATTGTCGATACTAACCATAAAGTGTACATCTTTTACACTTGAGAGAGAGAGAGTAAACACTTACCCTTGAGTTAGATGACTTAGCACTTGTAGAAGTATTGTGATTGATCGATGTTTTTATGTGAATGAAAGGTATGATGGATTGCATGTTTTGAATTGATATAATTACATGTGTTAGGATAGGTTGTGCATGATGTCGTGATTACACTATCTTGTTTGTTTTGATTATCGTTGCCTCGGGACGAGCAACATGTAAGTTTGGGGGGTTTGATGAGAGTGTAAATTCACGTATTTTAGGCTTTGATTCTTGTGGAAAGAGGGTACGATTTGGTCTATTATTGAGACGAATCTAATTGTTTACGGAGAATCTATGAATCAGAGGCAGTAAGGCTTTTTGAGCATATTTGGATAGATAAACAGGTCTGAAGGGCTCGAAATTGAAAGACACATTTTTTGAGGCAATTTTTGGAAGGTTGTTCGACCTCAAGGCCTTGTTCGACTTCCATCATTGTGGTCAAGCAAGGTGCCCAAGTCGAGCGAAGTACGCAGAAAAATACAGAGAGGTTGCTCGACTTGGAGGTGTTGCTCGACCAGCATCACTTTGGTCGAGCAGATGAGCTTGGTCGAGCAAAATGCACAAATATTACAAAGAGTTTGCTCGACCATAGCTTGAGTTGAAGGCCTTGCTCGACCAGTCCAGTTTTGGTCGAGCAGATTCTTGCTGAGGATTTTTTGGGAGTTTCGGATGTCGTTTTACCAAATTTGATGTATGTCTCAAGCGAAAACACATCCTAAGCCCATAAGGAGGTTCCACAAGTATAAAAGTAGAACCTTCACAGGAGAAAAGGACAACAGATCATTCATCATCCATCCACCACCGAAACCCTACCTTCAACCGAAGGAGTCGTGAAGAGATTTTCGTCTGAAGTGTCAAGTAAGATCATACCAATCAACCATGATTGTTCCTAGATCAATCATGGGCTAGAACCGCTCTGGTAGTTCTAGGGTTATGAAAGTTTTATGAGTTAATTGAATTTCCATGTGTAGACCCGTACAACACTACTTGTGGTTTATTTTATATAATTTTGTGCCTTTTTAATTCATACTCACAGTCATTTTGTGCATCATTAAATGTTATGTAGAGTTTAAATACCTGTCTTGATTATTGATTGAGTGCGTTCACTGCTAAGTAGGATTACATGTTATATTTCTAAGTGAAGGGATTCCGTAGTTTTTTTAAAACTATCTTATATGAATACTAGTTAATTGAATATTATTCGGGTTAATAAGTAGGATAAATAGTATAACTTCATAGTAACTATAAAAGGAGATCATATCGGGTTAGAGTACTAAGTGCACGGAAAATAATTGATACTGATAGTACCTAGAAAGAGGGTGAATTATATCTCTTGCTCCGAGGTTATTCACACGTGTTATGTTTACTTGTGTCTATAGAGTAGATATGCATGGTTTAGTGATGCGTCCATAGACCACAAGGTAAAGTCGGACAATAACACATGGAAAAGAAATTAATAAGTAAACTGGATGACCTGAAGAACTACCTAACTTCTTGCTTGATCACAGCAGAATTTTATCTATTGCTTGTTCCTTTATTTGATTTGCTATTTAAGTTAATCGCTATTTCATTTCGTAACAATTCCAAACCAATTTGCCAAACATAATCTAAGTTAATTAGAACATAATCAAACTGATAAATATCCGTCTCTTGGATACGATAATCACTTAGTCACCTATCGAAACTAAAATTGATATCCTTATACTTGAGGATTAATTTTGTGTTGAGAAAATGCTTATCACCAGGGTAGCAACTTGTTGCTCAATATACTAGCAGTTCAAAGTAACAGAGATAACTTCTCCAGCTTGTGCAGAAGTGTCAGTGCGAACCGAAGTGTTGGCAGTATAAGGAGCAACATTCTGAGCATTAGCAGTAGCAGGGGCAGGAGCACGGTTCACATAGGGTAGATCAACTACATGGTTACCTTCAAGCAGTGGTTTAGCAATACCAAGAACTAGAGCTTTTGAGAAAAGACAATCACCTTTACCTTTCCTAGCACCTTGACAACTTAA
Source organism: Pogostemon cablin (assembly GCA_023678885.1). NCBI lineage: Eukaryota > Viridiplantae > Streptophyta > Magnoliopsida > Lamiales > Lamiaceae > Pogostemon > Pogostemon cablin. The sequence goes on from CM042960.1 coordinate 17,511,894, forward strand.
CAGAAAGTGAATCAAAGTAGGATAAGGTAACTTACCAACCTTGGATATATTTCCACCATAACTGATCAGATTCTTGTAAATCACTCTACCAAGGTTAAAAGGTAGATTCTTTCATATCTTATAGATCAACACAGCATGCTCAGTGCTAACTCTAGTTGTATTGTAGAAAACTCACATACCCAATTGGTGTAGAATGATGTAAAGTACCTGAGTGATTTCAACAAGCTTCTCTCTCTGAAGAAGTTGATGAGGTTGTGTGGAGTGAGGTCAGTATCCTTCATCTTTCATTCATGAATTCCTTCTTGGCATACTTTCTGTATCTGACTTTGCCATTAGTGAAGTAAAAGTTTCTAACTCCAAAGTTTTCAACATCATAGTCAGAGTCATCAGATACATCATCATCAAGGGACTCATCATCAGCATCATCAGGGGACTCATCACCATCATCTTTGGCTTCATCTTCACCATCAGAACTCTCAGCATTTTGAACATCATCATCCTTATCTGATTTATCAGATTCTGCTCCTTCGTCAGCATCCTCAGGTGCATCCTCTTCATCATCAGAAGATGAAGATGAATCATGGTCAGGATCAGCGGGTTCTACATCGGCAACAGTAGGTGTTGGCACTGAGGCAGCAACATCTGTTGTAATATCATCAATCAGCTGGTTCAGATCAACATTTTCCTCATCAGATTCATCTTGTGTTTCCTCATGAGCGGTAACATCAGACATAACTTTCTTTCCTCTCCGTCTCTTCTTCAAAGCTTTGCAAAGATCAGCTATAATAGGATTCTCACCTGTAGAATCTACATCCATAGGATCAGCTTCATCAGAATTAGAGATAGAGATAGGGAACTTCCCTTTTTCAGAGGTGGTTGCATCCTATGTAGTGCCTTTCTTGCGGAGTCTGACCGACCAATGCTGTGGATGCGCTTTACACTTCGGAGCAGATGGTTTAGTAATCTTTGATCTTATTGGAGCCTGTGGTGATGACGAGGGAGAAGACACTTGTGGATACTCTTCAGCACGAGTAGGTTACCTATTTGGAGATGTAGGGACTTGAATAGGATTCTGAGTCTCAACATCCTCTGATGGTAGGCTTTCTTCAGGAGTAACAAAAGAGACAGTAGTGGATGTGTTAGGAATATTGGCGGGAATTTAAGAGTGAGCTTCAGTGGGAATAGATGGTTCATGGACGGGATTTTCAATTCTTGAAATAGTAACACTCGACCTAGCAAACTGAGTTCGAAGAGATTCCAAAACTGAATTGGGTGTACCAACTGGAAGGATAATACTCTGAGGAAGAGGGGTTCTAGAAATAAGAGCAGTCGGTTGTGTAGCAGCATTCAGATTGACATATGGTGCAGCATCCGACGCGACATTATCGGCCATATCAGCTAGGGTTTGGAGTGGATTTTGTGAGAAAGAAGGTTTGGATTTGGAAGAGGAACGGGTTACTTTTGGAGGTGTCATTTGAAATGTGAAAGAGACAAGCTTTATTGATAACCGTGAGTGTGAAGATGAAATGGGGGATCACATTTAAGCACACAAAATGTCATTTTAAACATTATTTTCCAAGTTATATAGAGAGAGTGAACAATAGTGGGATGAAGGTTATTTCCACTAAATAAAAACTGCAAACAACGTGTTAAAGGATATGTAGTGCAGTAGATAATGAGAACTCATGGCCACTATCGCATATTCTCTTAAAAATCGGCCATGATCAAATATGGAGAAACAATAATGTACGAAAATTAAAAAAATGCAGAATAATAATTAAATACTATAAGTTCTATCACTTAATGTATTGAAAACAATAATTTAATAACTATTTTGTTAAGGATAAAGACATTCTGGAAAAATCAATCAAGGATGAATAATTTAAGCACACATACACTTTTATCCTTTTGTGGATTTTTTGATGCACTTAATCTCAAGATTTCATAATACCTTTTGAAAAGATCACATCGTGGTTATCAGCCCCGTGTGTCTGGTTACTCAGTAGCAGTTCAAGATTGTTCTTTATTCCTTTTTTGAAACCATAACAACCTTTTGAAAAGAACACATCGTGGTTGTTAGCCCCATGTGCCTAGTTACTCATCATGTTTGGATCTTTGATTTATAAGAACTGTGCTTTTAGTGTATGTCCAGTAATACCTCAAGATTCAACCAGAATATAGTTAGCAGTAACAAAATAGGTCACCAAATCACTTAATTTCGACATAAAATGGCAAAACTTACAGTAGTGTAGCCTCTAGTGTCGAAACACTCCAAGCAAAATCATGCATGACTTTATGGAATGCAGAGTCCAAGAGATTTCCTAAGTGAAGAAAACCACTCGAAATCAAGTGCTTTTGTGAATATGTCAGCAAGTTGTTTCTCAATGGAAATATACTCCAATTTGACTACTCACTTCTCAATTAGATCTCTTAGAAAATAATGTCTAATGCTAATATGTTTAGTGAGTGAGTGTTGAACTGGATTTTTTGAAATGTTTATAGCACTCGTGTTATCACAGTAAATCATTAAAGTGTCAGTCTCAAGCACATAATCATCGAGCACCTTTTTTAGCCAAAGCAACTGTGTGCAACAACCTCCAGCAGCAATATATTCAGATTCAACAGTGGATTGGGATATGCAATTTTATTTTTTAGAATGCCAAGAAATAAGATTGTTACCCATGTAAAAACATCCACCACTTGTGCTCTTCATGTCATCACAATCACCAGCCCAATCAGCATCATTGTATCCGACCAGAGAGCTGTTAGTGTCATTTGAAAACCATAACCCCATGTTGGCAGTTTCAGCCACATATCTGATAATCCTTTTTACAGCTTTCGTATGAGATTCATTGGGATTTGCTTGGTACTTAGCACAAACACAGATACTACACATAATGTCAGGTCTACTAGTAGTTAAGTACAGAAGGCTACCGATCATAGATCTATACAGAGTGTGGTCAACATCAGGGCCAACATCATCTCTGCACAGTTTCTGTGATGTTCCCATAGGTGTTTTCATAGGCTTAACATTTTCGAGACTAAATCTTTTCACCAAGTTTTTAGCATACTTACTCTGTAAGATGAAAATAACACTATCATTTTGCTTAATTTGGAGCCCTTAACAGTAATATAGGTCACCAACAAGACTCATTTCAAAAGTGATAGTCATGGCTTTCACAAAGCTGTCCATCATGACTTGAGATGTTGCTCCAAATACAATGTCATCAACATAAATTTGAGCAATCAAGACACCATCTGATTCATGCTTAATGAAAATAGTTCTATCAGCCTCACCTCTAATGAATCCAAATTGAAGCACAAAGTCAGTTATTCTACCATAACGTGCTCTAGGAGCTTGCTTTAGACCATATACACATGATCAGGATAGAAAGGATCAACAAAACCTTATGGTTGTTCAACAAAAGCTTCTTCATAAATTCTATTTAAAAAAGCTGCTTTAATATCCATTTTAAACAGTTTCATTTCAACAAAGCATGCAATAGCCAAAAGAAGCCTAATAGAATCTATTCTAGTTACAGGTGCAAATGTTTCATCAAAATCTATCCTTTCAACCTGTATGTATCCTTGTGCAACAAGTCTAGCTTTGTTTCTTACTACATTACCAGATTCATCTGTTTTGTTCTTGAAAATCCACTTAGTTCCAATGACATCAGTGTTTGTAGGCCTAGGGACTAGACTCCAAACATCATTCCTAGTGAATTGTTCAAGTTCTTTATGAAAAGCCTGAATCCAACATTCATCTTTTAAAACTTCAAAAACATTTTTGGGTTCTACAGAAGAAAAATAACATTCAGCGCATACCTGATTGCATATGTTGGACATGCAAACTGATCTTACCACTTCTCTGAATTTACCTTTCCTTCTTGTTTGAACATCAACTGAGGATTCTCCTATGATCCGTGAAGAAGGGTGATCCTTCTTATATATGTAGTTAAGAGAATTCATGGGAGATCTGTAGATCTAATTCTCAACATTTTCTGACTCATTCTCAGATGTTGTACGTGATGTGATCATTTTTGGCTCAACATTGTTCACTGGTTCTGCAATTTCAATCAGATCAGAGATGTCATCTTCCATCTTTTTTCCTGCAATATTAGATATATCATCAAATACCACATTTACAGATTCTTGAACAGATCTGGTTCTAAGATTTAAGACTCTGTATGCTTTGCTTTTCTTAGAATACCCTAAAAAAAGACCTTTGTTGCTCTTAGAATCAAACTTTGAAAGATACTCTGTATCATTCAGAATATAGCACATGCAACCAAACACATGAAAGTATTTCAGGTTGAGTTTTCTCCTATACAGCAACTCATAAGATGTAATAGAACTACCTGGTCTAAACAGAATTCTATTAGACACATGACATGCAATGTTCAATGCCTCAGCCCAAAATCTTTTAGACACAATCATTGAAGTAAGCATGACTCTAGCCATCTCTTGCAGAGTTCTATTTTTTCTTTCAGCTATGCCATTTTGCTGTGGGGTTTTAGGAGATGAAAACTCTTGCACTATACCTTTCTTTTCACATAATTCAGAAAACATGATATTTTCAAATTCTCTACCATGATAAGTCCTAATCCTACAAATCTTAAGATTGAAAGCATTTTTGAACCTTTTGTAAAGCACTTTAAACACTTCAAACACATATGATTTTTCTCTAATGAATTCAACCCATGAAAACCTAGAAAAATCATCTACCACAACCAAAGAATACATCTTATCACCAAGACTTTCAGTCTCCATAGGACCCATAAGATCCATGTGAAACAATTCAAAACATCTTGAAGATGTGCACATAGTGGTGATTTTGTGTGAAGACCTTACCTGCTTACCTTTTTAGCATGAACCACAAATGAGAGTGTCTTTGAAACTGAGCTTAGGTAAACCTTTAACAACTTCCCACTTAACCAATTTTTGTAAATTTCTGTGATTTACATGGCCAAGTTTTTGATGCCAAAGTACACTTTCATCATGTTGTGAGATGTTGAAGTAAGTGTTGTTACCAATCAGATAACAACTATCAACAGATCGATTGCCAACCATCACACACTCATCAGTTTCATTCAACACAAAACATGAATTTTTGTCAAATTTCACATGTAGATTATCATCACATAATTTACTTATGCTTATCAAATTAGCACGTAAATCTTCAACATGCAGCACATTCTTCAAATTTGGGAAACCTTTAACATTTAAAGTTCCTTTACCAACAATATTACCCTTAGAGCCACCACCATAAGTAACCTTACCACCATCAAAAACTTCATAATCTTTCAAATATTCAACGTTTCCAGTCATATGTCTAGAACAACCACTATCAAAATGCCATAAACTAGGTACGCATGCTTGTAAAGAAGTAAAAGCCACATTAGATAGCACTTTTGCTTTTCTGACCCAAGAAGTGTTTGGTGTGTGTGAATACTTGTGTGGCAACATTTCAGGCAACATTTTTCCAGAGAACAATTCATCTTTCAGTTTAAAATAAAATGGATGAATGTGACCAGGAACTGAAAAATAATGACAGATAAAAGTTCTCTTGCCTCTCTGTTTTGGAAACTTTTTAGAAAAACTTTTTGATCCAGGTTTCACAAAATTTACAGGTTTTTCAAAACTAAAAGGGTTAGAATTTCCAAAAAATTCAAGACCACTCATATCAGATTTACCAATACACAAAGCTTTATTCATGACAGTGTACTCTTATAGTATTTTTTTAAACTTAGTTTAGAAGCAGTAAATTGTTCTTGGAGTTTTAAAATTTCTGTATCCTTTATAGTAAGAATACCTCAAGTCTTGTGATAGTTTCAATCACACCATCATTCTCTTGGTTGACCTTTTGAAGTTCTTTCAAAAGTTCAGCAATTTTGCTTTCCAATTGCTCTTCATATGTACCTGCTCTAGTATAAAAAATATTAGTAAAATTCACAGCAAAATCAGAATTCAACTGAACCTTGCTTGATGCCGAAATGGATGTTGTCACATCCAACTCAACATCTGAGTTATTTCCAGAAAGTCCTTCACTTACACATTCTGACAGAAATGCCAGCTCTTCATCCTTTGTCTCTTGATCACCTTCAGATTTATCATCACTCAAAGAAACATTTAAGTTCATCCTTCCCTTCAAAAGAGTGTTAGCACATTCATTTGTGTAATGACCAAAACCAGTACATTCACTACAAATGAGGGTCTTTCTAAATTCAGGATCATATTTAAGTTTTCTTTGAGTGGGTCTTCGAGTAAGAGTTTGAGGAGTACGAGTTTGAGAAGTACGAGTTTGAGGAGTATGAGGAGAATGTTCTATCGTAGGCTGAGTATTTGCTTTACACTTTTTTTTTATTTCTCAAATAGGCTTCGAATTTCTTAGCAAGTAAAGCAATATTATCAGTGTCATCTGAAATGTCATCAATATTTTCATCCATTTGTGAAATTTCAGTAATGGTTGATATCCTTCCAGAACATGAAGGAGCATCAGTTTTAATAAACAACAACACCTTTTCTATCATACGCAGAATCTTGTTGAGACATATCCATTTCATAGGTTTTCAAAATGCTCATAAGCTCATTATCACTCAAAGTATCAGTATTCCTAGCTTCTTCTATAGTACAAACGTTACTATTAAATCTCCTAGGAAGTGTAAGAAGCGTTTTGTCTACTAACCTGAAATTGGAAATTGGGTCACCAAGTGATTGCAACTTGTTCACGACTTCATACAGCCTTTCATTGTAAGAGTTGATGATCTCATCTTCTCTCATCCTCAAGCTTTCAAACTTGGTGCTCAGTAGCCTTGCCTTTTCTCTTTTGACACTACCAGAACCTTCACAGTGTTCTTGTAGTCTTTCCCATGCATCTTTAGCAGATATGCAGTTCTGAATCAAGTTGAACATCACTGGAATAACCGAAGAACTGATTAAATTGAGAGCTTTGCAGTTGTGTGCAGATAGATTGCTCTTCTCGGTAGTCCAATTGAGTTCATATTTGAGAATTTGATCTCTATCTTTATCTTCTTCAGTGGGGGTGTCCATCCAGACAGAATGATCTTCTAAGCTTTATCATCACATGCTTTGATGTATGACATCATACGATTTTTCACAAGGCATAATTTGTTCCATCAAGAATGGGAGGACGGGTGACGGATGCAGAGTAATCCATGATAACTCAACATTTAACACCAGGAATCAACACTTAGTACCGTCAAGTGTTGGCTCTGATGCCACTTATCGGGTGCACAATGATGCAAAATGTGTTTTTTGGTACGATGTTGTCCTAAGTGTGGTGACACTTTGAACAACACTGTATGTATTAGAATGTAAATCAGCGGAAGACTTAACACACGAATTACTCAATCTTTCCACAAACTTCTACAAGTTTGTGGCGGCCTCATGGCACAAATATCACTATTGGAAAATGTGATTACAAAAACAGACTCTTAGGTATGGAAACAATTCCTCCATCCTTCGAATAAAAAATCAGATCTAAAATCAAAACACGTTCCCAAATGGCCGAACAGATGAGAGTGGAAATTAGCGTGTTTGAGTGTCCAATTTAACACCTTTTGATGGAAATTCTTGTTATATATTAACACAAGTATCTTATATTCATTTTATGTGAGAAAAAGATGCACTTGAGGTGTTTTATTGTGTTTTAGGTGGAAAAAGGATGAAAAGTGCAAAGTTGGAGTAAAGGTGCAATTTGTGCAAGAATGCTTAAAACGCACATCCAACTTTTGTAATTTTTCTGTGTTGGTATAGAGATCAAAAATGTTCCCGTGATACATGGTTGGAAAGCCACTGAAATGAGGGTTGATTTGGCATAAAAAAACACCTCAATTGGATTCCAAATAAGGAAGTTATGATCGAAATGGTGACGTCGCGCGAGCTATGCCGAACAGAATTGTTATTCTACATTTTGTGGCATGATGCACATTCAAATCATAGATTTTTTTATGTTCTTTATATGGATAAGGAAGAGAAGATCGCGTTAGCACAAGAATCACTCAAATTGGAGCTCGGATGTGGAAGTTATATGCGAAACAGTGAGACTGCACAAGACAATTCGACCACAACATTTGAATTCGACCTGACCATGTAGTCGAATCCTGGTCGAATTGGATGGAAAAAGAAGTAATTCGATCACGACACCTCAATTTGACCTGCTGTGCTGGTCGAATCGAGCACCTGAAGCTCGAATTTGGTGTCTGAAGCTTCCAGTAGGGTGATTCGACCAGCAATTCGACCAGGGGAGGTGAATTTGACCTAGCTTCGTAGTCAAATTGACGTGCGGAAAACTTACCATATCCGTATTTTTACACCCTCAATGCGTGTGATCACTCAAAAAGCCCTTTCCAAGGCCTATAAGGAGAGTTTACAAGTATAAAAGGTCCACACCATTAGGGGAGATTAGAAGAGATTGAATTGGAGAGAGGCCACAACAATACAACACCCCACAAGGGGGATCACCCCCCAACCATCATCCACATCCTTTCCTCCATCCATCCATCACTTTGAAAATTTGTCTGTGGAATCAAGAGGAGAATCATTAGGAGAATTCAAGATGGAGAAGGACGCGACGACACCACATCTAGGATTTTGTTTGCTTCCTAATTTTTCTTGTATTTTCCAGACTACGGGTAAGATCTATCCAACCCCATGTGTATTTCCTATAACACCATGGGCTAGAGCCTTTTTGGTTGAACTAGGGTTGTGAAAGTTTTATCTAGTTAATTGAACTTCCATGTGTTTACTTTGTACAACACTACTTGTGAATTTATTTTATATATGATTGTGCTTTCTTAATTCATACTCACTGTCGTTTTGTGCATCATTAACTATTATGTAGAGTCTGAATACATATCTTAGTTATTTATTGAGTGCGTTCACTGCTGAGCAGGATTCCATGATATGATTCTAAGTGAGGGGACTCCGAAGCTTCATTAGAACTATCATATATGAATGTTTATTAATTGAATTGAATTCAGGTTAGTAAACAGGATAAAGAGGATAATTTTATAGTACCTATAAGGGGAGATCATATCGAATTAGAGTACCAATTGGCCAGGAAAATAATTGATACTGATAGTACCTAGAAAGGGGGGTGGAATTATATCTCTTGCTCTGAGGTTATTCACACGTGTTACACACATGTTTACTTGTGTCTATATATTATATATGCATGGTTTAGTGATGCATCCATATTTCACAAGGCCGAGTCGGACATCAACACACGAAAGGGAAATTAATGAGTGAAACTGGATTATCTTAGGGCTACATATTCTCCTACTTGATCCACTTTCGTACTCTTCGAGTGTTATTTTATTTTATTTGTTATTTTAATTAACTTTTTAGTAGTTTAATAATTCTAAACCTCAAATTATATTGCCATAATCGTCTTAATTAATTTAGATAATAATTAAATTGATAATACGCCGTCCTTTGGGTTCGATATTCACTTGGTTTCTTGCTTAAGCTGCAATTGATATCCTTAATACTTGGGGATTAATTTTGCGTGCAAAGAAAATGCGCATCTAGTTCTTGGCGCCGTTGCCGGGGATGGCTGTTATTATTGGTTTATTATTTCTTGTTGATTAAGACTTTTATTTGTGATTATTTATTTCTATCTAACCCTAAAATTTTATGAGGTACTTGTGCACTAGGAAAAGGAAAGGAAGGAAAGGAGCAAATAACACATTGAGCTGAACTTGGCCTGAGCAAGGCAGAATCCGGATAATATTGCCATACGTGATAATTTTCATGAACTTTGGAATTGGTAACATAGGTTTGATAGAATCAAGGGGGGAAGCTGATGATTTTGAGATACATCCCGCTTTTATTAACATGGTGGAGAAGAATCCCTTTTCTGGAGGTTGCTTTCAAGATCCATATCAGCATCTCCGAAAATTTCTTGGTTATGTAAACACTCAGAAAGGTGCTGAATCTAATGATAATGCTAGGCGGATCGCCCTATTCAAGTTCTATTTGATTGATAGGGCAGAAGCATGGTATGAGACTTTTGATGCCACGAACTGCACTACATAGGACCAACTACAGCAAAAGTTCTTGGAGAGATATATGCCACCCTCAAGGATCTTAAGAATGAGGCAAGAGATCACCCAATTTGTTATGAATCAGGGTGAGAAATTTCATGAGACGTGGGACAGGTTTAAAGATATGCTCAGGAGGTATCCACAGCATGGAATGTCTAAAGCTGAGTACATAAGTATCTTTTACTATGAATTGGATTGTGAGTCGCGTATTTTTATTGATGCATCATTAGAAGGAGCGCTGTTATCTAAGACAGCACTAGAAGCAGAAAAGTTGTTTGAAGACTTCTCTATGAATTCACGTGACTGGCCTACGGAAAGAGTAAGAGGATCATATGTACTTGACAAGGTAGCGCATGTTGAACATCAAGTCGTGAAGCCAAATAGGGATGATGAGATCGTCTCTTGTCTAGCTAACATCAACAAGCTACTAGAGTCCCAACAGATGCAGATTACAAAGTTGACACTAAGGGGGTCTAGTATGCAGTAGCACAAAGTGAAGAGTGTTGAAGATACCTTCAATCGATACATGGCTGAGAATGATACAAGGATTGATCGTCTTGAGGATACCATGAATGTTGATCATGCAGATTTATCTAAGCAGTTGAAGGACCTTACATTGATTATGGGGTAGATGACCGCGAACATGAATCACTTGACACAAAAATTGAAAGATAAAGCCATCACGTTAAGGTCTGGAACGCAGTATGAGGGACCAATGAGGCCGAAACTGAAATTAGGGACATCGGGAGCCCGATTCGACCCTAATTTGACCAACAATCCTGGAGGAATTCAACAGGAGAGGTCAAATTAGACACCTGGGCGTGATTCGGAAGTACCAGAGCCTCGATTCGACCAGAAACACCAGTATTCGACCAGACTCTCTGGTCGAATCCTACCCTTCAGAGCACTTTGTTTCATCAGAAGTTCAATTTGACCTGAAGCCATCTAATTCGACCAGACCTCATGGTCGAATCCAGGTTGAATCGAATGATATAATTTATATAGAAGCTCAATTTGACTAGGAGAACTTCAATTCGACCAGACAGGGAGAGAATGAACTTCCAGGTGCACAATTCGACCACTATTCACCCAATTCAACCAGCAGTCCTGGTCGAATCAGGTTGAACCCAACCGTTCTGCACCATTTTCTGTGCCGAATGCTCCACATGATGTTGATGTTACTCCAGTACCATTACATGAGCAGAATACTATGCTTACAATGGAGAAGAAGTGGGAAAGAGCAAAGAAGTTGAAAGTCGAGAAACTTAGACTGCAGATGGATAATGAAGATGTGATTTTCTCTTTTGATCATGCAATGAAGATTCCCATGGAGACTCAATCACACAAGAGCATTGATGTGGTTTCTAACTTGTTTAATCCTGATTTTTCTAAGGCAGATGATTCTGAATTTAAGTGGAAGATTGACAAGAAGGTGTCTAGACAGCCATGGGAGGAAAGAAATTCCAATGATTATATTTTTGTAACAAGGAAATGTGAGGTGTTGAGTGTAGACAAGAAGAGGGAAAGAAAGTATTTGAAGGTGAGGATGCGACAAGACCGTCCTCCAATCAAGTAGTTTAAAAGGTTACATCCGTCGTGACTCTCCGACGTTAAATATGAGCGCCTGTTGGGGGCTTGCCCTTCCATTTTTTTGCTTTATTTCTTTTGTGTAAGTGAGAAATTTTTATATTTATGGTGCTTACTAATCGAAAATTACATCTTTTTGCAAAGTTAGTTTCAACTTACGTTTTTACTAAGTTTGTTGGTGTGTGATGTTATTACCTCATTGCAGCACCAAGAGTATAATCCTTTCTTTGTAATGTTTGCTAGGGGAGTTGATTTTTTGTGGTATGTTGAAACTTTAATCAGTTTTGATGTGTCAATTTTTTGCAATTTGCCTAGTGTTCTGTGGTGTTTCTAGTGTGTGGAGTCGATTAGATAGTCAATTGAGTCGTTCTTAGAGTTCTCCTATTTTATTATTGACGAATCTGTAATGATGAGTGTGTTTGAGCTTTGATGATTGAAAAAGGTAACTAGAGTGGCAAGACAAGTTCTACATTGAGGCTTTGACTCAAAAAATCAGGTGCACTCGTTTTCTTTTTCTAAATTTTTTGTGTGCTTATAATTAATGAGAGTGAAGGATTGTGTTTATGGTGGTTATCCATGTGAGCTTATATTGTTAAAATTGTCTTTGAAATTCATATGCTCTTGAAATTGATGAAGGAAGTGTACTTGAGTTATATTGTGATATGAAGTTCTATGTGTACTTGTGGGATATTGTTTACCATGAAAAGTGCTCTGTTACTTGTTAAAAACACATGTGAGATTTTGAGCCTCGTTGATCATGATACATAATCACATGATATTTTTTTTCTAGTGAGTATCATTCTTGTGTGTGTATTCTAGATATTGCCTATTGTCTTACTTGAAACTACTTGTTGTGTTAGATGATGGGAGATGATTTAGGTTGTCCTTGAATTATGAGTCACTTAGCCAAATAATTCCCTACCATATGATTGTTTATCCGTAGTTAGCCCTGTTGAGCTTAAAAACCTCATTCTTTGGTAGCCTACGAGAAAGAACCACTTTGAGCATCTGAATTTTTTTTAGCCTTGATTGTCTTATTAGTGGAGAATTAATGGCTTTTCAAAGTGTGTTGATAGAGCTTGATAACAGCTTGGGAAGGAATGAAATTGCTATTGAAATAGTGATTTAGCTTGATAATGCATTTAAGGAGAAAATTTTGGAGTAGTGCTTAAATCTAATACTCTATTGAATCAAATACCCAAGGGTAGTATTTAAATCTAGTACCCTATGGAGGATGCATGAGGTAGTGCCCGAAACTGGTACCTCGAGAGAAAAACCAGGAAAAAAGAATGTGCTTGAGAAAAGAAAAAAATAGTTGTGCTTGAAGGTGAAGAAGGAATGAAAGTCGTCTGCATTGAAAAGGAAGAAAGGATGAAAGTTGAAGTGATCAATCAACTTTAGTTCTCCACTATTTGAGTCACATTGTCCATATATTTCCTACCTTAACCAAAGTGCCAACATTACATCCTAAAGAAAAGTCCTTTTTGATCCCATTGTCGAATCATACTTTTAGTGGTAAAGAGTTTGAGACATTTGACAAGCTTATAGTTACGCATGCACTTGAATTGAATTTGAGCGTAAACACCTTAACCCATAAGTGTACATCTTTTATACTTGAGTGCGAGTGATATATACTTCTCGTGAGAACATGTTAATGTAGCATTTGAATTGGTGGTGATTGTCTTAACTCGTATGCTATGAATTGAGTATTGCATGTAATAAGAGTTGCATAACCTAAGTTGAGGACAATTGTATGTTGAATGGGGCATTAGTCATAGTCCTTGTTTCCCCGCTAATTTTCATACTCTCTCGCTTTATTTTTATTTTGTTGACTCGGGACGAGCAATCGGTAAGTTTGGGGGATTGATGAGAGTGAATTAGCGTGTTTGAGTGTCCAATTTAACACCTTTTGATGGAAATTCTTGTTATATATTAGCAAAAGTATCTTATATTCATTGTATGTGAGAAAAAGGTGCACTTGAGGTGTTTTATTGTGTTTTAGGTGGAAAAAGGATTAAAAATGCAAAGTTGGAGAAAAGGTGCAATTTGTGCAAGAATGCTAAAAATGCATATCCATCTTTTGTAATCTTACTGTGTTGTGTGGAGATCAAAACTGTTCGTGTGATACATGGTTGGAAAGCCACTGAAATGAGGGTTGAGTTGGCGTAAAGAACACCTCAATCGGATTCCAAATGAGGAAGTTATGATCGAAATGGCGACGTCGCGTGAGCTGTGCGGAACAGAATTGCTGTGCTACTTTTCGTGGTTGTTTTACATAAAAATCTTGGATTTTTCTTATGTTCTTTATATAGATAGAAAGCCAAGGAAGAGAGGATCGCGTGAGCATAAGAATCACTCAAATTGGAGCTCGGATGTGGAAGTTATACGCGAAACGGTGAGACTGCGCAAGACAATTCGACCACAATATTTGAATTCGACCTGACAATGTGGTCGAATCCTGGTCGAATTGGACGTCAAAAGAAGCAATTCGACCATGACACCTCAATTCGACCTGCTGTGCTGGTCGAATCCAGCACCTGAATATCGAATCCGGTGTCTGAAGCTTCCAGTAGGGTGATTTGACCTGCAATTCGACCAGGGGAGGTGAATTCGACCTAGCTTCATGGTCGAATTAACGTGCGGAAACTTACCATATTCGTATTTTTACACCCTCAATGCGTGTGATCACTCAAAAAACCCATTCCAAGGCCTAAAAGAAGAGTTTACAAGTATAAAAGGGGGTGTAGATCACACTATTAGGTGAGATTAGAAGAGATTGAATTAGAGAGAGGCCACAACAATACTACACCCCACAAAGGGGGATCACTCCCCAACCATCATCCACATCCTTTCCTCCATCCATCCATCATTTTGAAGATTCGTCTGTGGAATCAAGAGGAGAATCAAGAGGAGAATTCAAGATGGAGAAGGACACGACGACGCCACATCTAGGGTTTTTTTTGCTTCCTAATTTATCTTGTATTTTCCAAACTACTGGTAAGATCTATCCAACCCCCCATGTGTGTTTCCTACAACACCATGGGCTAGAGCCTTTTTGGTAAAACTAGGGTTGTGAAGGTTTTATCTTGTTAATTGAACTTCCATGTGTATACCCCGAACAACAGTACTTGTAGATTTATTTTATATATGATTGTGATTCTTAATTCGTACTCACAGTCGTTTTGTGCATCATTAACTATTATGTAGAGTCTGAATACATATCTTGGTTTTTGATTGAGTGCGTTCACTGCTGAGCAGGATTCCATGTTATGATTCTAAGTGAGGGGACTCCGAAGCTTCATTAGAACTATTATATATGAATGTTTATTAATTGAATTGAATTCGGGTTAGTAAACAGGATAAATAGGATAATTTTATAGTACCTATAAAGGGAGATCATATGGGGTTAGAGTACCAATTGGCCAGGGAAATAATTGATACTGATAGTACCTAGATAAGGGGGTGGAATTATGTCTCTTGCTCTGAGGTTATTTACACGAGTTACACGCATGTTTACTTGTGTCTATAGAGTATATATGCATGGTTTAGTGATGTGTCCATATTCCACAAGACAGAGTCGGACATCAACATAGAGAAGGGAAATTAATGAGTGAAACTGGATTATCCTAGGGCTACCTGTTCTCCTACTTGATCCACTTTCGTATTCTTCGAGTGATATTTTATTTTATTTGTTATTTTTATTAGTTGTTTAGTAGTTTAATAATTCTAATCCTCAAACTATATTGCCATAATAGTCTTAATTAATTTAGATAATAATTAAATTGATAATACGCCATCATTTGGGTTCGATATTCACTTGGTCGCTTGCTTAAGCTACAATTGATATCCTTAATATTTGGGGATTAATGTTACGTGAAAAGAAAATGCGCATCAAGAACCTAGAATTGTTAGAATCTAAGCCTACTTCATGTGGGCTTCCACTGCCTGTGAACAGCGCACACAAAACGTACGGGAATAACAGTAGACAACTGATGTTAAACCAAGTGTTACAACACTAGTACAAACACTAAGACAAAAACCTATCTACGATCTTTTACACTGTATAGTGGGATTGCCTTTTCAATCACTTGACTTGGCAACTAGCAGCTTCCATTTATAGATGGCTGCAGGCTCCAAATGATGAGTGGTCCACGTAGAAGATATAGATTACACCCACGCAGACTCAAATAACTTCCCACTAAGAGGGATAGTTATTTTCGCCTTCTAGATCCTTCTAGAACTTCCGAATCTTTCAGTTTTTTCCAGGGTATTCAAGGTATGCGATTGACTTGGTCTTTGCATCCAACATGTTCAGCACTTCAACTGCAACAACCTTAAAAGTAACATTAAGCACAACACCAGTCAAAATAAAAAAACAATGTTAGTGGTTAATAAAACAACTGGTGGAGGATAAGTGTGATTCCAGATATGATGACACTGGCCTTAACACTTCACATCAACACATTTGATCAATGATTCTTATTTCAAACATTGTTAAAACATTGTTCATACTAAAACTAGACTTTTAGTATACAATCCAACAATTTTGGCATAAGGATTTCAATCGTAGTCCTAACGAGAAAGTTATGATCAAAATTGTGACTTCTCGCAAACTGTGCCAAACAGAATGGCTGTGCCACTTTTCATGGCTTGTTACACCTTCAAATGTTGGAGTTTTGGTGAAAAAGCCAAGGAAGAGAGGTGCACGTGAGTGCAAGAATCACTAAAATCGGAGTTTTGATGTGGAAGTTATGCGCGAAACGGTGAGACTGCGCATGCAATTTGACCTGTAGTTCGACCAAGACCTTCCAGCTTGACCAGAACCACTTTGGTCGAGCTTCTGGTTGAGCTAGGACATGCAGATCTGTTTTCGATGGGTTTTACACCCCAGTGCGTGTATTTTTGTATTTTAAAAAAAAAGCTCATACAAGGTCCATAAGGAGAGCTTACAAGTATAAAAGGGGATGTAGATCACACCAAAAGGAACTGCAACACAATCATCCTACACCCCACAAGGGGGGATCACCCCCCGACCATCATCCACATCCTTTCCTCCATCCATCACTGTGAAGATTCGTCTGTGGAATCAAGAAGGAGAACCAAGAGGATTTGAAGAGACGCAAGAGAGAAGGAAGGAGACTTCTACACCAAGGGTTTTCCTAATTCTTTTCTTCTGCTTTCTAATTTTCCAGACATATGTGTAAGATCTATCCAACACCCATGATTGTTCTTCGTAATATCATGGGCTGGAACCGTTTTGGTAGATCTACGGTTTTGATGGTTTTTATGAATTAATTGAACTTTCGTATGTATACTCCGTACAACACTACTTGTGGAATTATTTTATATATGAATATGTATTTTTAATTCATATTCATGGTCGTTTTGTGCATCTTCAACTATTATATGGAGTCTTCATATATATCTTGGTTGTTGATTGAGCGCGTTCACTGCTAAACATAATTCCATGTTATGATTTTAAGTGAGGGGACTCCAAAGCTTCATTAGAACTGTCATATATGAATGTTTATTAATTAAATTGTAATTGGGTTAATAAGCAGGATAAAGAGGTTAATTTTATAGTACCTATAAAGGGAGATCATATATGGTTAGAGTATCAATCTTAGGGAAAATAATTGATACTGATAGTACCTAGAAAGGGAGGTGAAATTATATCTCTTCCTCTAAGGTTATTCACACGTGTTACACGCAAAAATTTACTTGTGTCTATAGAGTGGATTTGCATGGCTTAGTGATGCGTTCATATTCCACAAGGCAGAGTCGGACATTGATACACGAAAGGGAAATTAATGAGTGAAACCAGATTACCCTAGGACTACCTATTCTCCATTCTTGAGTCATATTCATATTTTTTTAGTGTTTATTTTATTTTAATTATTATTTAATTAATTTTTTAGTAGATATAATTATTTGCACAACTTTATTTCCATCTGGTCTTAATTAATTTAATTAATAATTAAATTGATAATACGTTGTCCTTTGGGTTCGATATTTAACTTGGTCGCTTGCTTAAGCTGCAATTGATATCCTTAATACTTGGGAGTTAATTTTGCGTGCAAAGAAAATGCCCATCAAGTTTTTGGCGCCATTGCCGGGGACGATAGTTATTATTAATTTTATTATTCTAGTTTGGTTAAAACTTTAACCGTCTTGACTCTCCGACGTTAAAAATGAGTGCCTTGTTGGGGGCTTGCCCTTCCATTTTATTACTTTGTTTCTTTCGTGTGAGTGATGAGTTATTATATTGAAGTGCTCATGTTTTGGCAATTACATCTATTTTCAAACTTAGTTTTGACTTACATTTTTACTAAGTTTGGGGGAGTGTGATGTACTTACCTCATCTTATGAGCACTAAGGGTATAGGTTTTCCTTTCGTTGGTTATTTGTTTGTTAGGGGGTTATTTTTTGCGGCATATTAATATTTTAATTGGTGTTGATATGTCAATTTTTTGCAACTTGCCTAATGTTTAGTGGGTTATTTTTGTGTGTTTCCTAGTGTTAGCAGTTGAATTTTTAATTTTTCTTCTTTTTGATTTTTCTGGTGTCTTATTCTATTATTGATGAATCATGTGATGATGAGGTGTGTTTGAGTTTTGATGATAGATAAAGGTACTATAGTGGCAAGATGAGTTCTACACTGAGGCTTTGACCTGACTGAGTTGAACAACCTGAGGAGCTCGTGCATACTTTGAAGGAAAAATCAGGTGCCTTTGTTTCCTTATTCTAATTTTTATATGTGCTTTTAATTAGTAATAGTGGGAGGATTGAGTTTATGTTTTTGGTGATCCACATGAGCTTATATATTTAAATTTTCCTTAAAATTCATATGATCTTGAAATTTATGAAGGAATTGTACTTGAGTTTTATTGTGGTATGAAGTTCTATGAGTATTTGAGGGATATTGCTTACCATGAAAGGTGCTTTGTTACTTTAGATGCGGGAAGAATTGCTGCTCCTCAAAACGAAACTTCTGTATGGACCGTTTACTTTTTGATTAGGTTAATTGAGAGCTCATTGAGGAGTCATTAAAGCCAATCTTTCTCCCCATAACCTATAAAGATATATCTACTCTTCACCGGTAGAACCGGAAGACTAAAAGGATGATGCCCAAAGACAAAAATTCCTCTATCTCCACCTGCCTAGGTAGGAGTGGGCTAGGGGTGGTAAACACGATCTAGAATTAGCGTTTTTTCATCTGCAAACAAAAGAAGAAGTTAAAAACTCATGTGAGATTTTTAGCCTTATTGATCATGATACATAATCACATGATATTTTCTTTTCTGGTGAGTATCGTTCTTGTGCGTGTATTCCAGAACTTGCCTTAAGTCTACTTAAATATTCAGGATTAGTCTGGCGGATTATGGAAATGCTATTAGGCCATTTTTGAATAGCCCATATTTTTCCATACTCTTTACCTGAATTCATCAAATCCTTTGTTTGTCTATTTGAGCCTTTTATAAATCCATTCTTTTAGCAGCAATAAAGCTTAATTGAAGAGAATGGTGATTTGAGGGTTGATAAGGATGATGAAAGAAGAGTCTTAAGGATGAAAACAAAAATTCTTAGAGCAGTGCTTAAATCTAGTACTTCATTGAATCAAACTCCTTATGGTAGTACTTAAATCTAGTACCATATGGAGGATGTGAGAGGTAGTGTCTGAAATTGGTACCTCAAAAGAAGAAAAAACAAAGAAAGGTAAAAAAGAGAAAAAAAGGAGAATGATGGAGTTCAAGAGCTAGAAAAAGTTGAAAAAAAATATGTTGTCCTTGAAGGAGAAAGATGGGAGAGTTTGAAGAGAATGTTGTGCTTTATTGAAGTGATGTGGAAGAATGAAAGATCGAGAGAGACTGCAGCTTGATCAATACGAGTTTTGAGTCACTAAGACATATATTTCCTACCTTTTCCAAAGAGCTTATATTACAATCAAATAAAAGACCTTTTTGATCCATGATTTGCTAGCTACAAGTAAAAGGAGAGTTGAGATAATAGGCAAGCTTATGGTTACGCATGCACTTAAATTGAATATGAACGTAAACACCTTAACCCATAAGTGTACATATTTTACACTTGAGTGCGAGTGATATATACTTCCGTGAGAACATCTGAATGGAGCATTTGAAGTGTTGGTGATTGTCTTAACTTATATGTTATGAATTGATTATGACATGTAATGAGAGCTTCATGACCTAAGTTGAAAACAATTGGATTGTGAAGGGGGTATTTGTATAGTCCTTATTTTCCCGCTAATTTTCTTACTCTCTTTCTCTTTATTTTTATTTTGTTGCCTCGGGACGAGCAACATATTAGTTTGGGGGATTGATGAGAGTAAAATTAAGCGTGTTTTAGTGTCCAATTTAACACCTTTTTTATAGGAATTATTCTTATATATTAGCACATGTGTCTTATATTCAATATATTTGAGAGAGATGTTCATTTAAGGTATTTTATTGTATTTTAGGTGGAAAAAGGATTAAAAGTTCAAAGTTGAAGAAAAGGTACACCAAGAGGGACCTTGATCGTTACTTTATTTCACTCTCAAGTGTAAGAGATCGATTGTAGCGTTTGTGACCAAGTGAAATTATCATTCCCATTAGATAGTTATAAATTTAATAAAAAATTATATATGATAATTCAAATGCAAGACAAATCTGGGGGTTTTTGAAAGGATGATTAATTAAACTAATAAAACTGAATTAAAATAATTAAACTAAGCAAAGAAAATAAATCACACAAGAGAAACAGTTAAAAATTCAAGAATGGAGAATTGGTAATGCTCGAGAAAACAGCTTAACTATGTGACTGATTTATCTAGACTCGAATAAATTATATGTAGACGTTTATAAGAGTATCACTAAGCCTAGTTAATTCACCTTGATCCAGTAGGATCTAACACTTATAATGAGCTGCAAATTCTAGGATCTATAAGGAGTTAACACTCTCTCCTTCTATAGGTACTTCATGCTAAATTCCATTAAAGGCTAGAGCACTAGACTTGCCTTTCTAGGTACGCAATTATTAACCCCTTTTGTATCCTTACCAATTACCTAATAATGATGTTTACCAAGTAATTAATATTCCAAATTGATTGTCTAATACTCTTAGGAATTATAGGCCAATCCCCTAAGATTTTCACAGGAAACAACAATTATTATTCAGAAACAAAGAATCCTATTAACTATCAATCAGAGATATCATCAAGAATAATTAGTGGAATCAAAACCCAAAAACACAATAATATGAAGTCTCAAAATATCCTCTTCAATAAGGAAATAAACGTTCTGCAGAGTAATAAATCCAAGTATAGGGCAATGAAATAAAACAGTCAAAACTGTATTAACGCCCTAACATTACCAACAAAGAAACTTAGCTCATGGATTTACGAGGGTAAATCACAAAGATGTAATTAACCCTAACCATTGTTCTAAAATAACAAAGATAAATAACTAGAAATAAAGAACCTTTTTAGAGGAATCCGCCTTTTTAATTATTATCTCCTGTTGGGATCTCCGTCTCCGATTCAAGTAATAACTTCGATCGTTTCTTCGGTGGATGGATGATGAAAGCATGAATAAATTAGGGCACTGTATGAGGGAAGGGGCGTGTGAATGGATTTTGGCATGAGGAACTGGGCGTGAATCGCGTTGTCCTCTTTCTGCATAAGGGATGTAGGTGTGTGATGGGCCCACACCCGTAAGCAAACAGTAGGCTTGAAATTGAATCCATTTTTTAAATAAACTTCTAAATAGTAGCACCTTAATCCGTAAGGTGCTAACCCGGACTAAAGATTTACCTATGTAGTACTAACATTTGTGCATTAAGTAAATATTAGTTGTATTGCAAGGGTGGCGCTGATAAAGCCTTTGTTCAAATTCGAGTATGACTAGTTAAGACTTAAAAATAAAAAAGGAAAATTGATATATGAAGTCACTACCAGTTAAAATTTATGAAACCTAATCAATAACTCTTTTACAGGAATAACAAAAAATAAGTTATTGTGATAGGCAAAGAAATCCAAAGAGAAGGGTTAATCTTATTTAAAAAGTTTAGCAAAACTATCTTCCAAAAGCTGGAAGAATTATTGTAGTCTGGAATGGCATTGGAAGAAAAACTTACACAGCTCATCATATGAATAGTTGTTATTAATATCAATGCGGCAATTAACACTAACAGAAACATTTGTATTTGCAGAAATCGTTGACATGGCATCAACAACAATTTCCTTAGTAAAAGACAACATTGCAATATCAGAGCTCCATATGGATAATGGAAATTTTATAATAGTCAGCCACCATTGGACACACCTTTGGGTCAAGCATCAGACGAACCCCAAAATAGTTTTTTCCAGCAACCTTTGGACTTAGGTAAACACAGCTGTAAGAAACATCTTATTTGAGTTGAAAGAAGCAAAATTTCGAGAAAGAGATTCTAAGACAATCAATATTAAGTGAACGAACTTGAAATTGATCTCATCATACCCATGAGGCTTTGCAAGTTGAGTCGCTTTAGCGATATTATCTAAGTCGGTTTTTTTTGCTCCTGAAATAAGCACATTCTTCCTAAAGATACGAATGCAAGACAATGCTGCGTAAGAGTTTCAATTGGTGAAACAAAAATAAGTATAAAGATAATGCATTCATACTTGAAGTTAGCTGTTTCTTTTTTCATTGAGCCATGATGATATATATCTTGCTAAATTTAATATCATAAGTTATGGCAGTATCAACTTGAACCACTATTATGTTCTTGATTATGAAACAACCCAAAAGTTAAATAGTTTGTGACAATGAGTCTATAAAAGATAGAGCACATAACTTACATGAATAATCTTAGATTTGTCCACTCCGATTGAATTTTCAATAGTTCGCTAGTTCAGTAGGATCCTGCAAGTAAAAAGAAAGAAGTAAAAAAATTATACATGTGAAGCACCAAGTAAAAAAACTAACATACCAAGAATTTCACTAATGCCACATTTAGATATGATCATTCTTGAGCATTATCATTTTCATAACTTTATTGACCACTTATAGTAGTTAAAATGGTAAATTGTAAATTCTAGAGATAAATGAATAAAAAAACACTATCGCCAGGGAAAAGAATAGGTGACTCAGTTGGCTTTATTTCATGGTAAAATAGAGAAAACAGGTCGTGTAGATTAGAAATTTAAAAAATAAAGTTTAAGAAGGCAGGGGCAAAAGAAGTTTGCATAGTGGTTATAGTACTCTTAAAAAATTAGAAATTTAAGAAGAGAACTACTTAGGAGGTTGCATGTCTGTTTTGCTTATTCCAGAAAGTCCGTCATATAAAATTATAATCTAGTGAAATACAAAAAATTGAAATAAAAATAGCTAATTGTACGGACCTTTTGAGATTGCTGTCACTTAATTTAGGCCATGAATAAAAGCGAACACTCTTTTAGGTATCAAGCTTCCCAACTATTCATGAATAATAATATACATTATGATTAAGTTTTTTAGCTTATGAATTTGTGATTTATTAGGTTAGAGTTTGAGTACGAGCTGTCAATTTTCCAGCAGTATTAATAGCATAAATATTGTTTATTTTAAGTGAGAGATACCTGAGTCAACAAGGTGGCGCACTCAATGATACATATCTTTTAGAAGCTTTAAAGATCTCGTCATAAACAATGTTTCTTGTGCAGTTGGTAGGTCACATTAATGGTGGGGATAGCCTGATTAAGACTTTTAATTTCTCTGCAGTTTTTACTCTGGAGAGGGCGACATATAACTGACCATGTGAGAATACAGGCTCCTTTAAATATACAACAACGAAATCTAATGTATAACCTTGTGCTTTTTTATTGTCATTGCATAGCACAGACTGTTGGAGAATTGTTTACGTTTGAATGGGACAGAAGAGAAGTTGTTATTTGGCGCTTACAATTTTATGCGTGGGCTGAAGATATTTTTTCCTGCATGTGTACCGACTGAAATTTTTGCATAGATAATGTTTTTGTCAAACCCCTTGCATAAGAAATGTGTGCCATTACAAAGACCTTCAAATGGATTTTTGTTTCTTAGAAATATGATGGGTGCATTTAATTTCAAGGTTAACTTCTGGGGAGGAAGGCCTTGCGGTGTTATAGAGTGAAACAATTCTTGTTGTTTTGCTGCAACATAGGAACACATTCCCTCATCGTAGCTATAATATACGACTTCTTTGCCGTGTAATCTTTTGATTAAAACATCATTGATTTCATGAACGAACTCATTTCTTGTAGTCAGTATAGCACGGTTGACAATTGAGGACAATCAAATGTTGGGGAATACTGCATTTATTAATGCGTCCAAAGATGTAGTGTCGTCAGAAAAAGGGATGTTACATATGGCAGGCACCTGTATCTCATTTTGTTTGTTTGTTACCTCACAACCATCACCTACATTTAGTAAGAAAGTTGAAAAAATAGGGTCAAGTTGTGCACGCATTTTTTATGATAACTGTAGTTTTTCAAAATGAGGCCAAAAATGAGACATGACTATAGAGGAGTCTATGATAGTATCTTTCATGCCCTTTGAAACTATAGGCAACGTTTGTCGAAAATCTCCGCCAAACATAATTACTTTTCCACCAAAAAGTAGAGGCGAATCCAGTATGTCCTTTAACATTTTGTCAAACCTTTCAATAGTGTTGCTCTTTGCCAAGGTTACTTCATCCCAAATTATTAATTTGGAAATTCGAATTAGATGAGCTAATGAGCTTTGCTTGTTAATGATGCACGATGCAGATGCATTATCGTCAATTGGTATCTTAAATCTGGAGTGAGAAGTTCGACCTCCATGTAGTAGAGATGCTGCAACACTAAACATAGCAGTAGCAAGGGCAACGTGTCCTTTAGATCTGACAGAGGCGATGATGCCTTTGTATATATATGTTTTCCCTATGCCACCTGTTCTATCTACAAAAAAGGCCATTGGTACATTGTTGTTTACGTGATACAAGATCCTATCATAGGTAAAATGTTGCTCAGTGTTCAATTTATCACATGCAGAAAGATCTTCATCTGAAACGATAAGGCCAAGTTCATTTTGCAATTTATTTGTAAAGTTTTCGTCTGTGTTAGCTATGTTGATGTTAAGTGTTGAGACCAGTGTCATCACATCTGGAATCACACATGTCCTCCACCAATTGTTTTATTAACCACTAACGTTGTTTTGTTGTTTCGACTGGTGTTGTGCTTAATGTTGCTTTCAGGGTTGTTGCAGTTGAAGTGCTGAACATGTTGGATGCAAAGACCAAGTCAAACGCAGACCTTGAAGACCCTAGAGCAAACTGGAAAGATTCAAAAGCTCTAGAAGGATCTAGAAGGCAAAAATATCTACCTTTTAGTGGGCAGTTATTTGAGCCTGCATGGGTGGTTTCTACATCTTCTACGTGGGCCACTCATCATTTGGATCCTGCAACCATCTATAAATGGAAGCTGCTAGTTGCCAAGTCAAGTGATCGAAAAGGCAATCCCACTATACAGTGTAAAAGATCCTAGATAGGTTTTTGTCATAGTGTTTGTACTGGTGTTATAACACTTGGTTCAACATGAGTTGGCTACTGTTATTCCCATACGTTTTCGGTGTGCTGTTCACAGGCAGTGGAAGCCCACATGTGAAGTAGGCTTACATTCTAACAAGTCTATGTTCTGCCATTTGGGAACATGTTTGGATTTTAGATGTGCTTTAGTATTCAAAGGGTGGAAGAATTGTTTTCATACCTAAGAGTCTGTTTTTGTAATCACATTTTCCAATAGTAATATTTATGTCATGATACCGCCAAAAACTTGCAAAAGTTTGTGGAATGATTGAGTAATCCGTGTGTTAAGTCTTTCGCTGATTTACAACTTGTTCTACACTTAGTCAAGTTACATGCTGATACATACATTGTTGTTCAAAGTGTCATCACACTTAGGACAACATCGTACCAAAAATAAACTTTGCACCATTGGGCACCCAACAAGTGGCATCAGAGCCAACACTTGACAATATTAAGTGTTGATTCCTGGTGTTAAGTGTTGAGTTATTATGGACTACTTTGCATCCATCACCCATCCTTCCATTCTTGATGGAACAAATTATGCCTTGTGGAAAAGCCGGATGAGGTCATACATCAAAGCGTGTGATGATAAAGCTTGAAAGATCATTCTCTCTAGATGGATGCCTTTCACTGAAGAAGACAGAGATGGAGATCAGATTCTCAAAGATGAACTCAAATGGACTACCGAGGAGAGCAATCTATCTACACACAACTGCAAAGCCCTCAACGTAATCAGCTCTTCGGTTGATTCAGTGATGTTCAACTTGATTCAAAACTGCATATCTACTAATGATGCATGGGAAAGACTACAAGAACACTGTGAAGGTTCTGGTTGTGTCAAAAGAGCAAAGGCAAGGCTATTGAGAACGAAGTTTGAAAGCTTGAGGATGAGAGAAGACGAGACCATCAACTCTTACAATGAAAGGCTGTATGAAGTCATGAACGAGCTGCAATCACTTAGTGACCCAATTTCTAATTCCAGGTTAGTAAACAAAATACTTCGTACACTTCCTAGGAGATTTAATAGTAAAGTTTGTGCTATAGAAGAAGCTAGGAATACTGATACTATGAGTCATAATGAGCTTATGAGCATTTTGAAAACTTATGAAATGGATATGTCTCAACAAGATTCTGCGTGTGATAGAAAAGGTGATGTTATTTTTAAAAGTGATGCTCCTTCATTTTCTGGAAGGACATCAACCATTACTGAAATTTCACATGTTGATGACATTTCAGATGACACTGATAATATTGCTTTACGTGCTAAGAAATTTGAAGCATATTTGAGAAATCAGAAAAACAAGTCTAAAGCAAATACTTAGCCTAGGATAGAACATTCTCCTCATACTCCTCAAACTCATACTCGTAGACCTACTCAAAGAAAACTTAAGTATGATCCTGAATTTAGGAAGACCCTCATTTGTAGTGAATGTACTGGTTTTGGTCATTATGCAAATGAATGTGCTAACACTCTTTTGAAGAGAAGGATGAACTTAAATGTTTCCTTGAGTGATGATGAATCTGAAGGTTATCAAGAGACAAAGGATGAAGAGCTGGCATTCCTATCAGGATGTGTAAGTGAAGGACTTTCTGGAACTGACTCAGATGTTGAGTTGGATGAGACAACATCTACTTCTACATCAAGCAAGGTTCAGTCTATTTCTGTTTCTGATGAGAAATGTACTCTTATGAAAAATGTTAGAAAGATGATGAGTTATTTGGAAATACTAAATTCATTTTATGGGTATGCCTTATAAACAACATGTCGTATAACATTTTTCTGTTTGTGGGACATCCTAAAAAAATGGAGGGTGACGATTTATTTAGTTCAAAAGATCGAAGGGTGACTCTTAATGCAAACACTAGATTCTTAGAAAAGGACTATATAATAAATCACTAACCTAAGTGTAAATTGTTCTAAAGGCAGTGAGAGGGAAAACACAAAGTATTAGTATCAATTGTACAAGAGGATATACCACAAGATAAACTGCAACGCGTGGCACGTCTGATACATAATTGCGTGTAGTGCCTTATCGTAGTGGGCGGGTAGTTCGACAACCTGTAAGATATATGTTTTAGGAGAATCGTGAGACTTGGTCCCTAGTAAACATGGAATGGACTAACGGATACGACGAAGCACTACAAGATAGAAATGCTGAATCTTAGCAAAGTGCAATGAATGTTGAAATAGAATCGATGAATTCTAATCTAGTCTAGGAGTCTGTATAACCTCTAAATGATGTAGAAGCCATTGGAAGTGGTCATACAAAATAAAAGAGGATCAAATGGTAAGGTGAAAACCTTGGAAGACAAGCTTATTGCGAAGAGGTATACTAAGAAAGAAAGGGTTCGATTATGAGAAAACCTATTCGCCGGTAGCTATGTCTATGTCGATCCGAACTCTTTTATTTGTTGCTACTCATACAAAATACGAGGAATAACAAATAGATATCAAGACAGCTTTCCTGATTGGAAGTCTTGAGAAAAACATCTATGTGAAGCAAACAGAGTGATTCATTGCAGAGAGCTAAGAGCATTTTGATAGTAAGCTTAAAGGTGTCCATCGAAGGATTAAGGCAAGCTTCAAGACCATGAAACACCTGTTTAGATGAGGTAATCCAGTCATATAGATTTAATCAATGCGCGGATGTGTCTTGTGTATTGAAAAATAGTGACGAAAACGTGGTGGTATTTCTTGTACTGTACATAGATAATATATTGCTCATTGGAGACAATGAAAAAGTATTATCGGGCGTATGGGTATGGTTAATAAAGCGGTATGAGATGAAGGACTTAAGAGGAGCAAAAATATCCTATCGATCACGGTAATACGGATCACAAGAAAGGATTTATGCTTGTCTCAAGCTTCATGAAATGATACAATCCTTACTTGTTTTAGCATGTGACTTTATCTAAGGAAATATTTCTTGAGACACAAAAGAATATAAAGGTGATGAAAGCGGTTCCTTATGTTTCGGCGAATAAGGAAGCTTAATCTAAGGCATGCTATGCATGAGATTGTATATATGTTTTGCTAAATGCATGGACAGTGGGTATCAAGGTAACCCGAAATAAGAATGTTAAACTGTGGTAAGACATATATTTGTATACCTGAAAAGGACTAGAAATTATATGTGGGCTTACCGGACAGATTCGCTGCTTCTTATGAGTTACGTAGATTCAGATTTTTCAAATGAGATAGGGACGTTAGTAAATCCATCTCAAGGTTATGTGTTTAATTTTTGGAAGTAGAGCCATAATGTGGAGGAGTGTGATATAGAAATATATTTAAGACTCCGGACTCCATCATGGAAAGATGATAAATTGGAACCTATGAGGCAGCCAAAGTATCTGTATGACTCTAAAAACTTCATGATGGACTTCGAAGTGTTTCTAAGTTTGCCCAAGGTTATCGCAATTTATTTTGATGATAATGGTGCAGTTGCAAACTTGAAGGAATCACGAGTCCATAAGCAATTAAATACATGGAGCGCGAGTACCACCTGTTATGAGAAATCGTATGACGAGGGGAAGGTTGTTGTCGCCTAGATTGCATCGAATAATAACCTAGTAAATCATTCACGAGGACCTTAAGGCGAGAGCTTTTGATGGTCGTGTAGTGGGAGTGGGAATCAGATGTATGGCAGAAGACATGATAGCATAGTCTTTTATTATAAGTGGAAGATTGTTGGAGTGTATACTAAAAGTCTAGCTTTTTATATGAACAATGTTATAACAATTTATTTAAAATGAGAATCATATGATGAAATGATTGCGTCTTATAATTTATTTATATGTTCGATGTAATAGTCCACTTACTTTATACTGTAGATAATATGTTGTGCGAAAATACGCGGACGATCATATTATTGGTTTCCTTATAAAGTATAAACAGATGCTCACAATCGAGATAGATGGGGACTCTCTATCGGGATGGTTGTAGTGTGATTTGGTATTAGTTTGTCTTGAATATAGAATCACATTAGTGCACTTTTTGTGTATTGAGCAGGACCACTTGAGATCGTTCGACTTGTACTGTCTATATAGAAGAACTTGATCTCTGTTATTATGGATGTTCGTGCTCTTAATCCCTGTACAATAACCTCGACATGTAGGGCAATATGTATTTCTTTGATTCATCAATGGGTGAGATTTACATGTAATTAAATCAACAAACTCGGTGAGTTGGAAAATAGTGCTGTCTCAATGGTGTGCTGTTGATTGTAGAAGAAATCTGTGTCCATTATAGGTTGACGATGTCCCCTTGAGGAGCTCATAAGGATTATCATGTAAACCCTGCAGGTGGATTTATTCCGGTATGATAATGAGGATGAGTGGTACTACTCTCGAATGAGATATTAATTAATAGAGTTGTCAGTAACTTAATTAATTAATGGGCATTGTATATCTTAAAAATGGGGAGACTATCGGGCTCATAATAAGAAGGAGCCCATAACGTAATTATGGGATTAGAACGGTAGTTCAGTAATAATATTTTAGTGGTATATATTATTATTATTGGACTTAAATATAAGCTTTGGGCTAAGCTTGGATACTTAAGCCCAATGGAGGCCCAACTCTAATTTCTCCTCCTGGTCCCTGCTATAGCCCATAGGTTTGAAGGGTAGTTGTGCATGAAGGATTGGATGAGAGCCCTCTCTTATGGCTTAAAAATGTCGAAAAAGTCCCTCCACTCTTTCTTCTTGTTCTAAGCAATTTGTTGGAACGAGAATTCATGATTCAATTGACGACGAGAGCCTATTATCTGTTTTATTAGGATTGAAAATTTAGGCATAGGAATTTGACCTTTTTAACTATGCTACGGGTTCGATAGTAGAGAACCAAAAAACTATTCATGGGTCAACTTCTTATTGTAACCTACTCTTGTTCTTCCTGAAGAAAATAAGTTGCACCCGATTCTTGCAAACAACTCCTTAGACCAGGAAAATGTCCGTGAATTGAGACTTATCTGACACCTCGAAAATGAGCTACTTGAGTAGCCTTTAGGTCAGGCTTTTCACTGCTTTCGTGAGAAAGCTCTAGAGACCTATTTACTTTCCCGAGTAAGACTCCTAACCTAGAAATTTAGGAATACCTGTCCCTCATCTGAATACTTGGGAATACTGAATCAATTGGTGCTTAACCCAACTTATCAATGTTCCAAAACCTCAATCGTTTGTTCGTTCCCAACTCGGAATGTTTATGAAACAATTAGGAATATTCTGACTCTGTCCTGTGAATACCCACACTCCACGTTGACACCATTTGGTTTGTCATGGATGGATAGATTCTTTCTCTATGTGGTTGTTCTCTTCGGAGGTGAAAAAGCCATCTATACGATGAAAAACAACAAAGTCAAGTAGTGGTTACGAGACGAAAGACAAATACAAGGTTTTTTCTATGCCCATGATCCGAGGTTTCAGAGCTACAATACAAAGATTCAATTTTCATAATTCCTCCCTTGTCATGCCTCGATGAGATGAAAACGGTGGCAACTCAATTGGAATTTTCTATTATTCAATAAAAGTATCAGAGCTCTCGCACTTTCGCAACAACGGGTTTGGCTAAGAATTCCTTTAAATTAAAAGCGTGCTATAATCTAGTAATGGTTTTCTAATACCAAAATATGTTGGTTTAGCAATAGTTTCTTGTTGAAAGTTCAGATCTTGTTGATCGATCCGCAGGAGCAGGATAGGTCGAGGGTCAACATGGGATTGAGCCTCATCGAATCGACTAACTTGCCTAACTAGAAAAGTGAACTGGTTCACTATCTTAAGCCACCCTCTATAGATAGGACAATAGGATTAGTCAAAGAGAAGCGCTATTTACTGTGAACAGGGAATTGCTCGTAGAAGGGGAATGACATTACTCAAAGCGCCCAGCGTAAAGCATTTGATCACCGAGAACTTTTTTCTTTGTCATAGATGGCACCAACTCTCGAGCCTCTTGGATTGACCTACTTTTAATATATCTTTTGAGCCCATGAGGATTCATCCCAGTGATTCGTCACAAGGGGAAAAGACTAATACAGCGACTGCGGCAAGGGCAGCAAGGACTCCGACCCCTTTGACTTGGACATCCACTTTCTACTTTCTAATCCCACTTGATCAAAGGAAGAATCTCCTTGCCTTCAGTTTGGATGTTTGTTGGCCCAAATCAAATAGAGAGATGGAAGCGGGAAGGAATGAGTTATCCGGGGAATCTATACTTATAAACCCTCTCCGCAGCCCTACCTTACAGGCAAACTCATTCATGCTCCTTGGTTGAAGCTAACTCTCTTTCATGAGTGTCCGTATAGATGGACGATTTATCTCCTCTTGCTATTGAGAGTTGCTAATTCGCTAAGGAGTTGAAGTTGCATCAACGAGCTCTTTGTAGTCATCCACTGGACCAAATTTCCATTCTCCCATTGATTCCTATTTCCTATTTGTTTGAAAAGGAATTTGAATTGAATCTAAAACTAAGAAAGCAGGCTTGGGAATGTCAAAGGGAGAAGCTGCCTAGTCGCAGTTGCTGTTCATGAAGAAACCATTTTTATATAATACGTTATTTCGAGGAACCTTTCTCTTTACATACCGATGTAGACTTTGTCCTTAGATCGATGCTAGCCAGCTAGTTGTGATAAGGAAGAAAGCAAACTCTATCTACTAGTGAAATAAGGAAAACCCCCTTTTCTAAAGGCTTATTAGCTAGTTGAGCTAAGGCAAGAATTGATTCAACCCACGGTGGAAATATGACTACTAAAGGAGGTCGCCCTCACCTTCTAAGATTGAGAATACTGAGTTATTAAAGTAGCTTCTTTTCCCAACAAGAGGTGATCTGATCGAGTTGCAGCTCTGGAGTTCTCCTATAGCCAAGGAGCAAACCCACTTTCTTGAAACCGAACCGATGGGGGTGATCCCTTACAAACAACGAACAAGGGGTTTATCTATTCTAGGGGTCCTCAGCTGATGATTGAACCAGGACGAATTCTTTTCTTTGAAGCTTTGGCTTTGAGTGATCGCAAGTTCATTAGCTAGTTGTTAAGTGCCGAGGTAAGAGTGGATTCTTTCTTCCTACATTTATGAACCTATTCGAGGTTGAAATAAAATAGATAGAAAAGGTTTTGCATCTCTCAAACTAGAAAGCACTTTAGCTTAAGGTATGAGTATACCTGTCCGTCATTCTTATTCAATCTATTTCCTATCTATGCTAGGATTCTTCCTTGTTGAAACTACTCCTTTTGAAAGAGAGCTTATGAGCAGGTTCGATTCAAGATCGGTTAAAGCCTTCTGACTTCTCTTTCCTTCATATGAACTATATTCTGAAAACCTAAGGCCTATAGGAACTTAATGTTCAACCTTAATGAATGACTGCAGGGGATTCACGAGAGAACCTACCTTGGCCGGCCTCTCCTTCATTCCTCACTTCCTTGAGCTCGATGTTAGGAATTAGGAAGCTACCTGATGATGCCTTTGTCTACCTCAATCAATAGATGATTAAAGGACTGATTTCCTTAAGATGTGGGGAGCCCAAACAAAGGCGCAACCGAAAGATGAACCGGTGACATTGGCATAAAAGCATTTGTAAAAAGTCATCCATTTTGGCATATCATGTAAAGTAGCCAATTTCGAATATGTCAGGTGCACAAAGTCAAGTGCCGCTATACGCCCTTAGTAGTAAAGGTACCTTAGCTCCTTATTAGTTCATTAGTTTACCACCACCAGAGATTGGTTACCAGACCGGTCCCATTCGACTTCTTCCCAGAGAGGAATATCCCTAGATAAAGAAGTTAAGTACGGGCCGAGAATGTTCTTCAATAGACTTGAATTCGACCCTTTCTTTTGGGAGTGTAAAAGACTGGAGTTTGGAATCCATCTTTGAAGAAAGAAGCCGCCTAACTCCTTCTTTCTCAGCATTGGGCAAATCCTTTTCTATAGCGCATGAAGGCCTATCCGCGTAGGTCATTACTCATGTTTCGAGAAAACTAATAGAGCAGAGACTCATAGACTTGATTGTAGATAGCAGATAACGGAAATAGAGCAAAGCCTTACTCTTAAGTAAAGAGAGGTTTTCGCTAGTGGACAACTAGCTAAGCTATCATACACCTATTTGAATCGACATCAACCTGAAGAAAAGGGATAGGAAATATGAATGAAGCCATTTACCGACAAAGAGTATAGTTAATGAACGAGAAGCAGGATCGCCAACCTGGGAATTCAGATGTTGAGAGGATTCTGCACTAGTCTAGAAAGGAAGTGAAAGTCATTCTGAACGAACTGCTTTCTTTAAACCCTCGCAAGTTTGCTAGCCCTTCTTTTGTCGCTGTGGAGCATACCAACTTTGATTAACATCGAGTTGTATCTCTTCTCTGTATATTTAGAATCTTCTTATTCCAAGCATCCAACCCATCCGAATCTTCGCTTATAGGCCGTGCAGCCCCTTACTTCCCATCAGCTAAGAAATTACGTACGTGAATACGAGTCTTGATACAGCCTTATACGGAAAAAGGGCTATTATCCCGGTTAGTCTGCTAAGTCTGCTCCGTAGTTCAAGCCTAAGTCAAAGAAAAAGATCAAGGCTAAGACCACTTATTCCGCATCCACAGAAAAGGTATCTGTAAGAGCAAAAGACCAAGATGTGCTATCTAGAGCAATCCTTCCCGCATCTATCAATTCATCTGCACCTGAAACTCTATCACACACGGCAAATCGAGTATGGAATTAGAGCTCGGGTGGGGCATCAACCACAACACAGGGACCTATGAGATGCTTTCTTGCAGAACCCAACAAGGGCCCTAACTTAATAGAATAGAGTGAGTGGGAAACCTTGTAAACGCGAGCAGGTTATTCTGTCTCTCTCTAAGTGCATTTCTGATTCAATCTATTCGATTCCAATTCTCACCCCTAGAGTCAGGAGTTGTTGCCCTAATGTAACTTCTTTTTCCTTCGCTAGCCTTGGGGCTTCCAAATTTGAATAAATAATAAATAATATTTTTTCTTTCTACGAGTCCGAACTCCTACGCCCCTTAATCTTGTCTTGCTGAAACTTTTTCTTCAGTTATCTCTGGGAGAACAGACAGGTATTCAAGTTATCCTTCCTATAACTTTTAGACATGGGATCCCTCTTATAACGAAAATCCCGATGTTTATTAAACAAATCCAATTCAAGTTCAAGACCGATGTAAGCTGGAGTCCCATGGGGAGGAAGACCAGTTAAGAAAGCTACGTCTTGTAGGGTAGGGCTCATCATCCAGAATAGAAAATGAAAGGAATTGGTGGAATAGAATCCTTTCTTTCCTTTGGTCTTAGGAGATGAATTAACAAGAGTAACGTTGAGTTCGACTCTTTATGCAGGGTTCAGTGGCCAATCCGGTTGATTCAGCATCTGATCCACTACATATAGAAAGGCTCTATCGGGCATCTACGTAAATTTTAGACAACCCTCTTCTCGCAGTCATAGCCAGAAGATAGGTGGGAGCAAAGCAAGGAATGTCGCACATAAGAGATCCATTGTACGCAAAGAGAGCAGTTTCTTTTTTACATAAAGAGGAAGGGGGAAAATCTTCACATCACTGTCAAAAGTGGCATAACAGAGACAAAAAAGAGAATCAGGGGCATCGGCCTATCAAAGCCCCTTGGCACAGGCTCCTTGACCTCTTTTTCCTTTACTTTAGCGGCTGGGAAGGACCTAGACAAGAGGGGACATTCCCCTATTAATGCTATTCATCGGCCGTAAGTTCCCATTCTATTTTTATATGATATTCTTCTTCATAGTAGGAGATGTTCCATCAAAGTATTTCATCTCGGGTAGAGCCCAGTTGGCTTACGTCGTAAGCATGCAAAAGATAGGGGAGCATTTCCCTACACTGCGCACTCACACTAAATGGCATAAGAGGCTAGTAATAAGGAATAGTCTAGATAAGTCAAAAGGGGGGAGCCAGTAGGAAGGAGGTCAAAAGCGTGCCTTAGTTCATCAATATCAGATAGGTGTCGTAATTCGCTTAGGGCGGCGTGGCAGTTGGTAATCTAGAAGTGGACTAGATATCGAATTGAAGTTAGATGTAGCTTTTGAGGGATAGAAACCTTTAGGGTGGTCCCAAATTATCTCAATCAGTCAGCGGCTAGGATAAAGTCTTTGACTCTTCTTCTAGTTTATCACTGCTTTAGACTATTCCTACTATTCATAGTTCTCAATCTGACTTTTCTCGTCCAAGTCTTATATAGTATAGTCTTTTATAGTATATTAAGAAAGAAGAAAGTAAAGCTTTCCCAGAATGGCTTTAACTTGTAGCAGCAAGAGCAAGGAGCTAGAGCAGCTACTTCTACTATATATTCAAAAATAGACTTTTGTTCTCCACAAGGGCTACCCTTACTCTGAGATTGTGCCATACTATCACTTCTGCATAAGACCTCTACCTAAGATCATGTTCTGACTTCCAGTTCTTCTTTTTCTTTATTACTTTCTTGCGGAATTGACTTATCCTACCTTTTAACTTGCCTTTTTTTTCTTCCGAACTTGCGGAGAATTCAATCCTGCCCAGCCCCGCTCTAAATATATCAGTTTCAGATAACACGCATTAGACACCTTCTGAACATCCTGGGGATATTTCTACCCTTTATCAAGAGGGCATGGTTCGCAAAGGAACCAACTATTCGACCCAATAATACATACTGCTGCTGGTGCTTTTCCTATTGACGAAGAATCTGCTTAAAGGATCAACCTATTGATACTCGTAAAGAGGCCTTAAATCGAGCATTGCTACTTCCACGGAGTCTAGTTACTTGATATCGAAGACCGGATATGAGACCTTCTCTTATCTACAATTGACATGTATGAAGCATTGTCTTGAGATCTGCGTCAGTTTAAACCTCTTTGAACTCTAGCTCGGCTTAGCCCGAGCTTGATTTGCCTTGGAAAATAGCTAGTTTCTAAATGATATCGAGCATGCCAGACAGAACTTCTCATGCCGGCCTGCGCTGGGGTTGAGCACTTGGAATCGACAGCAATCACTACAGACAGAAGACAAAGAGTGGTACCATTAGTCCTTAGAAAGGAGTTCTTATTCCAACTTACCCCCGAAATGCTATGGCTACTTCTTGGGAAACTAGGTGGTCGTGGAGTCTGATCCGGCACAAGAAAGAGAACAAAGTAAAGAGGAAAGGATATCTCTGGAAGAACTTGCTCTAC
The DNA here is from genome assembly GCA_023678885.1 of Pogostemon cablin. Classification (NCBI taxonomy): domain Eukaryota; kingdom Viridiplantae; phylum Streptophyta; class Magnoliopsida; order Lamiales; family Lamiaceae; genus Pogostemon; species Pogostemon cablin. Next base: position 17,548,277 of record CM042960.1, read on the forward strand.
CAGAAGCTTCCCCTTTTCCGGCTTTATGCCAAGAATCTGCTGTTTGGAAGATGAATAACATTAATAGGGGACTGGCTATTAATCACGAGATGGTATCTATTCTATTAGAGACTGGTACGATTCAATATCAGTGGTATTATTTCCTTATCTGTCCAAATTCAAAGCCCATCAACATCAAAGGCAGCTCCTCACATGAAATCATGCAAAGGATCTGAGTCCAACCAAATAGCACAGAAAAAGGCCTAAGCCTCGGCCTGCCCAAATGATAGTGGTCTCTACCCAAGTAATTGTGGCCCATGATCCAAAGGACCCGCAACCAGTCAATCATGCTATCATTACCTTCTAACCAATCGGCCAATCACGCTGTCCTTACCTTTCAACCAACCCCTTCGATTCTGTTTCTGCAGCAGTATATAATATAAGTCTCTTACCTTTATACCTACAGCTCAATTTGTTTTCCAGTGATGGTAAGAATCCGCAAAATACTATTTTTTCTTCTGCTTGTATTGTTTCTGAATGGCATCATAGCTACACGAGGGAAAGCGATGCTGCCCACTCTGCCGCAAAGCAAAAGGGGTTTCTTCTCCAAAAAATGCCAGTTCGCCCAACAGGGCCGAGCAAGCAGCATAATTCTATTTTGAGGCTGCGTTTCATTCCAGCAACAGTAGTATATGGTTCAAAACGCCTTGTTCCATCCAGCGCGAATCCCCTCCATCACTAGTGTAGCGGAAGTATTATTTGTATTGCAATAATTCTTAAATGTACAAACACAAATAATGAGCAGACCAGCCCACTTTTATATGTGGGTTCATTTCATAATGTTTTTATATTTTGAATAAAGAAGCGCGCTCCTGTTAGTGTAACGTAGTTGTCATTCTCGGTTGATGGATGGGATAAATGTCTATATCGCTTTGTAATGTTATTGTCATGCTGATGCTATTGCTATATTAAAGAATATAATATTCAAAAGTGGCTTTAGTCCCATTCTTTAGAATTGCCTTTCTCGTACTATGTAAACAAACTTCAAGTCTTAATTGTGTACTCAACAGGAAGCGCCACAGCCTAGGTTTGGTCCACCCCCGATGTCGATCTGTAGTAATAGTTTTCGAAAGTCGTTTTCCGAGGTAGGTTCTATTTTAACCTAGAGCGATTTGCCTGCTTCTTTATAGGCTATAGTTTACCTATATCATGCAAATGTCCAACACTTAGGTGCTTTCTAAGATCATCCTATATTCAAGATGTATGACATGTGTGAATAATGCATGACTTGCATGGTATGCAATCTGAACGTCTACAGAGTACTACTACCTTAGCCTTAGAATTAAACCCGAATTTGCAGTTGATTCAACAAGAGCAACAGTAGGAACAGATAAGCATACTCAGTTCAGGATCTCCCCTAGAAATCCCTCTCTGGCCAATAGGTTAATTGCATCCTAGTCATTAAAAGATAGAAAACAAGAGCTCATTAGCAACATTAACGATAGGTCGATAGCTACAATAGAAACAGAAAGGATACCGTTCAGGCTTTCCACCCTTCACTCACTGATAGATAGATCCTTACACTCCATATTAAGGAAAGAAGTGAACAACAATAGCTACAGATTAACTACACAGATATAGTAATAGTTCGGTAGCAACAATAGGATTGGTAAAGCATCCTACGCTCGGGCTTATTACCCAATAATCTCTCACTAAAACATTAGCTGCTTAAGATCCCTATGAACTAGAAAGTAAAGGAAACAATAGCTACACTTGAAGAAGAGATTAGCTACAAAGACAATCTAGCTACATCCGCTTTAGCAACAGTAGATACTGGAAATAATAGAAAGGATATCAATCGGGCATCTCACCTGAGATTCCCTCTCTTATTTGTAAGGTAGATCCTTAGACTACCAGTTAAGCAATAAACTAAAGGAGTGATTAGCAACAAATACAGATCTAGCAACAACACCTTTTTAGGAACATTAAAGCTACCACCGTTCGGACTGCCCGACTAGGGCATCCCTCTTTCACTTAGAGTTCAATGCTTAAATTTCCTATAATTCAATAATTGTCAGTCGAGAACACCTTATCCTGGTAGGATAGACCCTGGGAAAGGCTACAAGAAGGTGACTAATAATTCTTTTATGGTTCATATTCAGGATTAGGCTCATCCCTGTAGTAATCGGATAAATGGAGTTGTAGACATGAAAGCGTAGGAACTTAATGGGATTCCATTCTTTAGTTTGTCTGATTCGAGGGAAAAGGCCCCGTTGGGTTCTTAATAAGCAGTCTTTTTTCATCTAACTGACAAAGTGGATTTCTTTTTGTCCAAGTTGCTTTTCTTTTTGGAACACAAAAAATACACCTTAATATCTTGCCACCCTTATAGAGAAAAAATCACGCTCTGTAGGATTTGAAACTACGACTTCGGGTTTTGGAGATTCGCGTTCTACCAAACTGAACTAAGAACCCTTTCTTATAAGAATAGAAAAGAATGTAAACATAAACAAAAGGTTGTTTGGCTTGGTGATACTCTTTTGGCGATCAAAAGTGAAAAAGTTGGTTGAGGCACAAAGCAAGAAAGAGGTTTAACGAAGTCTTTTATATCATTTCACTGTCAGTCCCAGGTTCGTCGATACAGAGTCTCCGGTTAGCCTTTAAAGCATAGGACGACTGCTAAGTTTCTATACGAGGTTCAACCCTAGCTTCAACGGGGCATAGCGGGTAAATCTGAAGACTCCTTGACCAAACAACTAGTTAAATATCCCTACCTCCAAGGTTGATTCTGCTCAAAAGTCCATCTTAACTGGTATCGATCTTTCTGAGGCATGGAACAAGACTAATGGGAAAGATCGGCTTATGAATCGATCTGGAATTCCGCTTTCTTCCTCAACAAATATACAGCATTCCATTGGTTGACTCAAGTACTATTTTTCAGTCCCAATGGAGGAAACGTTTTATCTAGTCATTCAGCTGGAGGGGTTTTTTATTTTGTTCCCGTTGCTGGGGGCGTTACTCCCAACATTCCCTTTCTTTTGAGTTTGCTGCTAAAGATTGATTAGACCTTCCAGATGGAGTTATCAATACCATAGCGAGAAGGAGTTTCACTTACTTTTTCTTTTCTTTGAGGGAAGGGGGTCTCAGAGTCACGAGCTCTATCTATAAGAAAAAGAATTGGGCTCAAGTATCCCCGCTTCTTATTATTCTTCGCTCCTAGCTTATCCTGAGATTCTCCATTTCGTGGCCGATAACTCGATTCGAGATTAGAAAGCCCAGCTCCTTTAAGCAAGTTCACTATGAATTGCATTACCTTCTATATATCTCTCACATATTCCTTTCCGTTAACTATTGAGATATCTCATAATGGGCCCGCCTAGAAAGCCTTCTCGCATCTATCAACCGAGGATAACGTCTTATTCATCAAATAAATTACCCGACTATCGGCTTACCATTAACTCTTAGAGTATAGAGTGACTCTTCTCCGGACGCTTCTAGCCAGTCTGGCCTGACTATTTATTCAAGATAGATAGGGGTCAAGTAAATACTGGAACAGCTGGCAAAACAGTCCTTTCTTCAACCACTATTGTGGTAGGAACACATTCTTCGAGCGGGATTCTAACTTGAAACAAAGTCAAAGCTATAGGCTAGTTGCAATGCCATCTTAATCTTATAGTTGTTTTCACTCTTCTAGTTTACTGCTCTTAGAGTCGATTTCTACTCTAAAAACTGAGAGTCCGAAATCACAAGCTGATGAGCTATATGTGAAGTTAAAAAACCTAGTTAAGAAAGATATAACTATCAAGCTGAAACTGGAACTCGAGCCAAAAATGGTTGGAAGGGTCCAGGCTGCCAACCACGCTTCACTGTATTGCAAAATCGGGAAGTGAGGGAGGGGGCATTTTCCCGAGACCTCTACTGACAACTGACAGGAGTTCTCCCTTCGAACTTGGCAAGTTTATTCTCCCTCTTCTGGGTGGCTACTTGACCTCAAGTGCCCAATAAGGGACAACTCATAGACCTTGAGACACTGCTAGTATAACTCATCATCCACTGCAACTGCGAAAAGTCATTCTTTCGGCTTTCTTGCTTGTTTCAGCATTTCTACATCTTATTCCATTGGTCCCATCTTTGGCTGCTGATTTGTGCTTTGGTCGAATTGGAGGGAGTTCTAACGAAAGTAGCGTAGGCCAAGCTGGGAACTCAATAAGACTTTCCAGCTAGGAATGATGGGTTTAGCCCCTATTTCTCCTCCTTAAGAGCCCCTAAAACATTTCATAACTGAATGAGCTTACCCAGAGTCAAAGTCCGTGTACTACAATGCTCCATATTGAGCCTCGATCGGCACAGTAGGTCACGTTTCCATGTGAAATTGGCACTCCGTCTGTGAAAAGAGTTTACTACTCCGCTGATCAATCCAACACAATAATCCCGACTAGGCATCAGGCTTGATTCGGGATCACTAATCACTCACAGAATCGAAAAGAGCCAAAGCTACCTTACTAAAAAATAAAGAAAGTCGGGTAGGGGATACCTTCTTTGAAAGGAAATGGGATTCATATTCTTAACCTAAGGATACCGAAAGAAAGAAAACAAGACTTTCCGCCTGAAAAGAATCAACCTATTATAAATCGACATATCCCAACTCTCCTCTCTGTCTACCGAGAAATAAAAAATAAGTACCGAGTCTTGCAGGTCTGCTACTTCATTCTCCTACTTTTGTTTGTATTTTTTCGGTGATCTCAATGTATTTCAGATTCTGCTTTCCTTTTCTTAACGATCTACGGGCCTTCCTCTTCCTCTTTTTTAGTAAGGTCGGGCTTTTCGACTTCGTTAAACCTTCCTGTTAGGCTTCGATCATTAGTCGTGGGTGAAACATCTCTTGATTCATCTTTCCCATTCAGGAGTATAAGCTCTTTCTTTTTGAGCTAGATGATTTTCTAGGCTAGGAGGGTGAATTCAACTAGCGATACTGATCCTCTCTGCACGGAGAGAATCACTCAAATAAGCTACTACAAACCTTGTTTAGAGCAAGAGAAGGGATAAATCTAAGAGGTAAGAAGGTCGTAGAAGATTAGTCTGCTCTTGAAGAAGCTAACTCTCGAAAGAAAGCTCATGGAAAGGGGATCCACTCTTGAGTCCACGGAGCCTAGGCCTGCCTTGCGAGTCTTTCTTGAACATGTTCGTAGAAGAGGCGCTTCAAGTGAACCTCTGTAGAGTCCGCTAAAGTCAATCAAATCTATAATCAAATCATAGACCCTTCCAAACGAGCTATGAAGGAAGCTATGAGGCCAGAACTCGAGTGCAGAGCAATTGACTTATGATTCCATACTGAGCCCTAAAAGAATGAATCCTATTGAAGCGAGTAGTAGACTAGCGGCTACGAATCAAGGAGAGAACTAGAAATTGATCTCTCACTTTATCAAATCCCAAGACCTTCTCTCTACTTTTCAAAGAAAGGGGAAGCCTTAGCCTCACCCCGTTGCTTGATAAGATATAATACGATTCGCTTTGTCTTTTCTTTGCTCTCTAGCATGTCTCAAAGGTAAGCTAGATTTTAATGGATGGGAGCATAGCAAGTCAAACCCAATTCTCTTTGGCTAGACCTAGATCAATAGGGAATCGAATGAGCTATAAAAGATAAAAGGCAAAAATAAAGCCTATAAGTGGTTCGTCCCTTGATTCAGTTATCATTTATTTACCGAAGTCTGTAGAAGTCTCATGATTATCAATCAGTCATAGCCTTAGCTGAGGCATTGAGGTGAAGTACACATGATAATTTACAGTAAGAAGAAGGTGCAGATTCTGATTTGGTCTATCTCATATCTTTCTTCTCTGCAACTCGGGCCTAGAAGTCATAAGGAAAGGAAGGCTAGTCCAGAAACTACTAACTGTCAATAAGGTTCCTTTAGGAACTCAAGCTGAAAGCACCGGAACACTTTTCTCTTGCCCGAGAGGAGCATGAGGAGGGGATGCTGTGTGAGAGAAAAGGTCGATGAACTTACTTAGGGACTGCACCGCTACGAGGATGAGTTGCTCATCTCCGTCATATTTCTCATTTTGTTCCAGTCCCCTACTAGGAAAAAAATCTATTTAAGTGGCGGCGGTATGGTTGGCTCTGGTTCAGTACATAGACTGCTCTTAAAAAAATGTATTGAGTCGGGGTATCATCATTCTTTGAAAAAGGCTACTCTCCTTCCTTTCGTTCTCAGACCGATCAAGATAGCTTGCAATCTATTGATCTGAGGGATAAGATATTGTATTTAACTCAAAATCACTCTGAGGTTTTGTAACATTGTGATGTTTCTATTGTGCGGCCTTCCCTTGAGACTGACTTCATCTTCCCACCACGCTATAGCAGGGCTAAATCTCTGATAGGTGATGGTGCCCTAGGTAGCTGAGTCTTGGTTAGAGGTCGAGTCAGTCTGGAGACCTACGAGTACGACTAGCTACTCTGACACCGGAATTTCCACTGAAGGAGCGAAAAAAGTAAGTAGAACAGAGCATACCTCAAGATAGAGGATAGAAACGAAATAGCCCGCTCTTTTAGTAGGCTAGTAGATCAAAATAGTAGAGGCAATTATGGGGAGAAAGAATAGAAAGAGAAAACAAGAAATTCCCCTACTCAAATTCTCTATATGGTAGGTTTGGTATGAATCCTGAAAGTACTGCAACAGAGATCTGCAATCAACAGAAATATGAAGATATGATGAAGATGGATAATTTTCAATCAGCAGAGAAGCTTACCGATCATTATTATATTATCAATTATGTCGTAAATAGTACTGCAGTGGACGACACTGAGTGGAAGGCTCCTAAGATGTCGGCCGTTCAATTATCAGCTGCAGTAACTGCTTGTGCTCGTATTTACATGTATCCTTTTATTTCCAGACCAGACTGTTATTACACTGATCAGACTCTATCATTCTAGAAAATCCTTTATCTGACGATTTTATTTCGTCCATGGAATTAGGAAAGTTTAAACTGGAATGTAATGTAAGGAAATGATTATTCTTAGCCCCTAAGAGTTATACATTAGACATAGATGATGATCGAAATATTAATAGACACAAAGAACATGCTAAAGAGTTAGTCACATCAGATTGGTTTCAAAGACAATTAGCAAATTTATCTCTAACTAAGCAGATACCCATTTCAGCTAACTTCAGAATAGATTAGAAAGAACTCAAGATTGTCAAAAAAGATTGACTCCTCAAACTCGGACTACCACAGATTCACAAAAGAGAGAATGTCTATGATTCAAATAATGTATGGATAGACACACGACCTATAGATGTAATAGACTTAAGAAGTCAAGATGTTACCACTATTTTCAAATATGAACTATTGCAGAATAATGATGAATCACTCAATCAGTCCACTAATGAAGATAAAAAGACAATTACTGAAGATAAAAAAAGGCCGACTACAATACAATTACAAGCCTAAGAAAATCCTAAATTGAAGAAAAGACCTAAACCCGACGAATAAATGATAAAAAAAGAGCAGGGCCCTACCTTTTCTTCCTACTCTCTGGTTCATCTTCAGACTGGTCCATTTTAGTGCATAACAGGCATATGGAACACCTGTGTCAATATGATAGAGCCGATTATATAATACCATACCACCTGAGAATGAGAAATACAAGCCTCAAATTTGAATTTAAACGCAATTATTGTTTTAATATAACATAGAATGTTCATATTTCCCTTTCCATTTATATGTGTCGATAGTTGTGCTCACGTTAGCCTTGTTTTTAGGGCTTTCAGCTGCTCACGAGGAACGTTTGGGTCATTTGCTGCCCAGGCGGCATTGCTGGCTAATCGACGAATTATTATTTCTACCATATCCAAGGGAGGAGATGGTAGTGATGATTCATCGTAGTTTTTGGGCCAGAACAACCTTATGAGCTTTTCCTTCTCATTTTCTATCATAGGCCCAATCTTTTCGGCCAAGTGCTCTTTCAGTTGTTTAATTTCCTCCAATTCTTTGGAAATCAGGGCCCTTTCAATATCATCTGGATCTTCAGATGGGGTGGTGAAATTTAGATCGAGAAGGGGCGGTCTCAAACTCGAGGTTCCCCTTTCAGCCTCTCCCTCGTATGGAGGGCTGCCCTCCATGAAAGAAATGAGCCAATCGGGGGAATCCAAAAATGGAATGACCCCCACACTCAAGATGAGTGGTAAATAGTGCACTAGAGAGAATATGAATGAGATTAAAAATGCATCATTAAAGCGAATAATGCAATTGTCTCAGTTAGAGCAAAGCCCGGAATGGCATAATCGAATAACTGTTTCGCCAATGATGGATTTCGTGCCACGGCCTGTCTACTAAGATCATCATAGATTATTAATGTGTGCATTCAATTATTGCGGAAATATTCCCCCATGGCACACCCAAAATATGGGGCAAAAAATTGCAGAAGAGCAGGATCCGAAGCGGTGGCTGCTACAGGAATGGAATAATATTAAGCATTAGCTTTTGAATGAATTTGAACTAATTGTGCCACAGTTGAGCATTTCTGTCCAATCGCTACATAGACACAATACAATGTCTCACTCTCAGAGTTGGCCTTTGAGTTCAATTGCTTTTGATTTAATATGGTATCGATAGCAATAGCTGTTTTTCCAGTTTGTCGATCCCGGATTATAAGTGGTTAGTTCTGCAGCTCTGGGAGAGAGTTCCATAATTCCATAAGGAACTATCTTTTAGGGAGAATGCCACGATAAAAAGACTGATTATTACAAGACATAGTTGATTAGATCTGGAAAGTTAAAAGCTCTATGCAGACCTAACTCCTCGGACCATGCATGACCATGTCATAATAGGAATTGGTGAGAAAGCTTGGGCTTTGAGCTGCCTCGTCTCCAATTACTGTCCGAATAAGGTCAAACATGTTCCGTTACGGAGGTAATTGCCTATCGGAAATAAGCATCCACTCCTGATAGTGCTCACAGACGCCAAAAAGAGCCCTCCTATATCCGAGGGGACGCTCTGGGCAGTCGATGTGATACTGACTATCGAATTTGGATGAAGTGGATAAATCGATATTACTAAAGTGGGTAGTTTCATTAAGAAAGTTGACATTAGAACCCTTTTTATTTTGATAAAGGGTTATCCGCTTAGTGAGCTAAGTCAAGTCCAAGTCGGCTATCGTCCAACAAAAAAGATCCCTCACTATACACTTTCGAAATCAAAAATTTCATTTATGAAATGCTCATTCCACCTTCCTCTTCTTTCTTAATCTGTCAGCAGTTTGCTTCACCCCCGGTGATCGGCTGTCACGAGCCGATTTCGGGCTACACTGGAGTGTCTCTACCTTTTATCATGGGCTAAAGCTCTTTGGGCGGAGGCTAATATGTTATCTTCAAATCCAATTGAGAGATTGAAGGATCTATTTCCAATTTCTCATTATATAAGCTATTTAAAGATGATGAAAATCTCGTAAAAGAGATCAAAGGCAGAACAAGATGGAAGAGAAGTTCCGTCATTCTTATTCATATAGAAAAGACAGATTTCATGATCGAATACGAAATCAAAGTATGAGTTCTTTTGTAACCGATGTTGGTAATGCATTTGATCAAAGCATTGGAATTTGGATTCTTTTTCTTATGTTAATATAGTTGGGTAGGTAAGTAAGGATATCCGAAGGATAGTCCTTCGAAGGGCCCCTCTCTTACTTGTGTTTAATGAGGAGGCTACCTAACATAGAGGTGAATATAGCCCAGGTTGTTCTTTCTTCCTATTACTTTAGCTAAGGCTTGGAAGATTATCATGTGTTAAGCATAAGACAAGCTTCGATGACTAATCGTCTTGATCATTGAAAAAGATAGGATTTTGACATAGTTTAAATACCTTTTTGTGAAAAAACTTTACTATACGAAATTACTGAAAAAACTGGTCTTCCAACATCACTCTTATCAGTGATTGATCAAAAAATTCCTGGGTTTCATGATTTAAAAATGCTTAAAAATTTTGTCTGCAATGGAAGCCAAATAAAATAAGTTATCCCATGGTGTTTACCACTAACCATCCCTGGATCCTTCCCCGGGGTGCAATAGCTCAACTCAAGCATCTCTACATTTTCTTGGGACCCTTACTCTTTTCACTCTATTTCCGAACAAAGAGCGTAAAATCCCCAGAATGCTTTTGTACACCTCTCTGTTGAAGAAGAAGGATAAGGGCTGGAGATTTAGGCTCAGAGGTATGGGAACTACAAGGCCAGAGGGTTTAAAAGCCACATAAGCCTGACTGAAAAATAATTGCTTCATGACCAATAGCTAGTGAACCGTATCCTACCTTGCGGAGGTGTTCTAGGCTTGCTCCTGGGTCTTTTTACTCCATGCAATCAACCAAAAAAGCTCTGTTTCGGTACAGTAAGGGGGCACCCTATAGTTTATAGATGCCTTATTAATGGGGAAAATTTCCTAATAATAAGAGTTGGTGGATATCCATCCATAGCCTATATCTGCCTTCAACCTTGGGATAGATTTTGCAGAGAAAGGGCTATAGAGAGCGATCATAGGGGCTCAAATACTACCGCCGCATCCAGTCGAAAAACCCTCGTAAATTTAGCAGCGCGTCGAGTTCCATTCATAGAAGGAACTTCAGATCTGACTTTGCACATCTCTACTGTCGACGAAACTTAGCAAGCCAAATTCCCTTCTAAGAAGCAGACATCAATAGAAGTTTTTTCATCTTCCTAGTGGAGAAAGTTAGCTCATTGAAGGATCTTCTCTACAACTGGGCGACAGATAACTTGGCACTATGTAAGAGCAAATTATGTCTATGTATAATGCTCTCCATATCTAAAATCTAGATTGTCGACGTGGATTCATGTCACTCCTTCTGGTGGAGTCCTACCAAGCTATGCTATAGGATAAAGGAAGAGAATCTAGAAAATCATAGAGGGGCTGAAAGCTCCTTCCATGGCTTTCTGCTCTAGCTTAAACTTACCTAAGATAGAAGAATAAAACTTTTCATTTGGTAGTGGCTCACTCAGAAAAACAAAGTCAGTGTCCGTGTAGTAGCAGTCCTCTCTAGAGATAGTTGGGTACATATAGATTCTAGCATAGGCTGAGATAGCTGCAGATATTTGAACAGCTGAGTTCTTTGGTGGCTTCCAATAATCAGATCCCGCTACGGTAGGAAAGGTAGTAGTTGTTCTCGCTAAGCATATCGCACTGTATCAACTCATTAAATTTGAGTCTTTATATTGAGCTTCATCGTAGATCTCGGTTATCGTGCTTTTAGGGTGAATGCCAAATCGACCATAGAGCTTATTCATAAGGCTCTTGTATAGATAGGACAATGCTTAATTCCCTTCTTTCTTAGCCTCTGACATGCTTTCAAAGATTGAGCTAACAAAGTCATAGAAAGGACTTTACATCTCCTCAAAGAGGTAGCCTGAGATTGGGAGAATAGTGTAACCTAGCGTACTTGTGTACTTGAATTCCTCACTAAAATAGACACATACGAATTACCCAGTTGGAAAGATGAGAGTATTATCCTTCTTTAGATAGGGCATAAAGGGTCTTTTGAGAGTTTGAGGACATACCACATATGCCTTTCTAAAGCCAAAGAGGCTTCCCCATACCTTCCAGATTTCCATGCCAGACAGGCCTACCACCAGGCAATTTCCAAGGAAATTCCTTCATGACAAAGGGATAGAGAGAGTTCACATTGTAGTGGTATAGTATCTTATCGCTGTATGGCTTGTATACATTTACATGACCACCGTAGTATCCGCTCCTAAGAAAATCATCTTCATTCTTGCTTGGAATGTGGATAGGGAACTTAGAATCATCATAGTAATTACACCTAAAGATATGTAGAGCTAGTGTAGACATGGTTATCTTGCTATCTATGTCAATATCATAAAGCTTCCGATAGATCTATTAAGCTTTTTAGACTCCAAGGAGAAGGATGTCCTGCTTTAGAGAATCTATTAGCATTTTTTGCTTACTAGAAAGATTGGCAATTGTCAACCCCGTAGGTGTAGATCCTTTTGGACCAAGATCAGGGCGTAGATTTGTAACTAGTATCCCCGCTAGGGAGAAGATTCAAGGAGTCTCTGAAGCGGAATAACATCTTATTACCTGTATAGACAGCTATCTCGTAAACCATATTCTTTCTCATCAGTGGTTTGATCTTGAACCACTTATGATGTTGTGCTAGGTGCTTCACTATGAGAATTCTATCGAATTTTGCGAGGTTTTGATAGTAAACTGTTAATATGGTTTTTGCATTTTTAGCAAGACTTTCGATCCTTAATACCAAGTCAGAAAGGACCTTAGTACTCTTATCTTCAAATGAATCATAGAATATGTAGTCTTCACTAAAGTAGGTATAAATCCACGAAGCTTTGATCTCTCTACCGGGATAAACCAGCATGAGACCAGCAGCATAAGCATAATGAATGTCATTGATAAATAGAGTCTCGGTGTCGGCAACAATGAATGGTTTCAGCTCACTCCGACATACTTTGATTGTCCTTATATAGGTAGGATAGCTACTCTTACAATTGCTGATTTTTCTTGCGGGCTCGATCTCATTCCATTCTCCTTGAATGACTGAAGAAAGGGTGCTCTTTCTCTCATCTTCAGATAGGACATGCATATCCTTCTTTTTCCCTTCCGTATAGACTATGATTAGGATTTAAAGTACAAAACTTCTTTCTATTACGAATAAACTGATTCTTAGGTACGCTCTCTCTTACTAGCTCATTGCTTTAGCGCATTTCCCTCTCTTCGCTCTATTGCTTACTTCCCCATAGGGCGGTAGTAAGAAGCTTGATAACCATGTGTTACAGGCCGTGGAAATGAAATGAGTGGATTGTTTAGCAGCACATGCAATTTCAATACTTTTTCTTCTTGCTCCGGTAACCCACTTCCTTGGCTTGATAGGAAACCTCAGTTGAACATTATACCTTTCCGGCTTAAAGAAATGAGGTTGTTTAAGCTAAAGACCTGCTATGGATCCTAGGAGGAAAGACCTGGGAACGGGGGACAAATCAATAGGAAATGTTACTTCTATTATGCCATTGGATGTTATCGGAAAAGTCATACAAGCAGCTATTACACCCAGAATTTACAAGTAGATGAGTTTTCTAGTTGGCTATGTTAATATAGCTTAGATAAGGAAAATCTACGAGAAGAAAATGAGCCATCCTCACCAATTGCAATTAAGTCATTCGAACCCACTTTCGGACTGCAGACAGGCAGATATGAATTATGCCCTACGGCTATTACACATGACCTGAGGAAGGAAGAAAGGAAACTTGGTCTTAAGTATTTAAGTATTAGGCTGATCGGCTAATATGATTGACTCGCAGACTGAATGGAAGTGCGATTGTAATTGCTTTACCGACATAAGTAATCATTCCAAGCCCTGGAAGTCTTACCACCAGTCTTGTGTAAACCAATCTAACCACTGAAGCTAACTATCTTACTTAATGAAAGCTCGACCTGCGGAATGGGACTGTTAGAGGTAAAGCCCACTTCCCAATGAAAGCCTTGCCTCGTAGCAGACTTCTGGCGAATCCTCCCCAGACAGTTCTGAAGATGTGAACACGGCGGAGGAGGCGGAGAACAAGGTTATACATTAAAATATCCATCTAAGGAAGGGCGATTTGGCGGATGGCCAGTCCGTCTAAGAGATACGTAAAATCATAAATGATAACGAGGACGGGGGGGATCATCAAATCCCTTTAATAACCGAGGAGATCAAGCGTGAAAATGCAGACATTGAAAGTAAAAATTCAGAAAGAAAGACAAAAAAACCAGTGCCTTTCATATAGATCGAGACATGTAGCTTGATTCTTGACTCATTCCACACTGGAAAGAATTGTAGGAAATCGTTCGATAACACTTCTTCTTATTTCTTTCTCATGATATCCAACGATCAAGGCAATTCCGGTGAAACTCTTTCATTTCATAGAAGTGAATTCTTATTCTTACGAATAAAATAGCATTTCTTATTGATTTGTCTCCAGGACAGGACATATTTTATGTCTGATTTTGAATTAGCCATCGCTACACTATTCCCAAGGACTCATAAAATCGAAATAGCAAAATTCTTGGGTCTTCTCAATGGGTTCAAAAACCACACTTTTATCTATATCATTATAGCATACTTCCAAATATCCACTCAGAGGAAGATCTTTTCGTAATGGATGACCCTCGAAACCATAATCTGTTGATATACGGTGTAGATTCGGATGATTAATGGAAGAAACACCAAACATATCCCAAACTTCTTGCTACCACCAGCCGGCTGATGGAAATGGACTGACTACCGGAGATATTCGTGTTACTTCGTCTGCACTGGTTTGTACATGAATGCGTTAGTTATACCGAATACTCAGTAAATTATAGACCACTTTAAATCTTCATTTTCGAGAGCGATAATCAACTCCGCAAATATCGATCGAAACTTGAACCCTTGTATAGGTATGCAATTTAAGAAAGCAAAACAATTGAAATGGGTAGTCCGTATTGGTATCAGATCTATTCCCATGTTCCGATCTTTCCATTTTTTGGACCTATTTCTTAGGTAAAATATCCCAACTATATTTGAAAATGAATTGGTTATCCATAAAGAAAAGAGAAAGAAAGCTTTCTTGTAGTTCCGCTTCTTCCTTGAAAAAAGAAGAAAGACTTATCTTGGAAGTAGTCACTTGCCTTGGTTTTTCCAACAATAAGAATGAGATGAAGATCGAGCCTTAGGTCGAGTCTTGGTAGACGAAACACGAAGACAATCTCATCTTACAATCGGTTCAAACAATCTAATCAAATCACCCAGAACTCATTCATAGCGCTTAGTGTAACGACTATCTTCTTCTCATATGTGAATATGGCTAGAAGAATAGACTTTTAGAGTTCCTCTATTGACTGCTTCAAAGATCTTTCTTCTTCTTCTTCTGTTGCTATCCATCCCCGTATTGGAGACCTTCTTTCGTCTACCCTTTCTTGGGACTCCCTCTCAGGTCGATCTGGTTCACTCGTTGCATCAGACCTTTCTTGGTTCACTCGTTGCATCAGACCTTCCCTCAACAGTTTAACAAACAAATCTTCAAATAGCTGGTGTCGGGTAAGATTTTCAGTCTACCAGCTCATCTTATACCAATCGCCTATAGACCGAGTTTGGGGTTTGGGTTTAGGGAGCTCCAACTTCTCCTTGTCGTTCTAGTCTAGTACGAAGCTCATATTCTTTCATTTCTCAATAGGACCGGACCCACCCTCCTTTGGGTACACGTTTAGATCCACCCACCGTTCTATTATAAGAAAATGGAATGAGAGTTGTCTTCACTTATCTTTTATCTGGAAGATCGATTCTTTCTCTATTTTTGAGTGCCTATTTGCCTAAGTAACAATTCCATAATCTAACTGTAAGTTACACTTGTCTTATGCTTATGCAGCACCTACTCTTGAACGAAGTGCGGAGTCGTTCCTAAAGAATCTATGCGCGGCCTACATTAACGTATCGGCATGCCCCTTGCTCTGCCCCTATCCTAATTTTCATTTCCCTTTTGGCCTTTATGATCTCTTGGCCTGCGCCTCCACTTTCTATTCTAAATGGACTCTTTATGGCGCTTGGGTGCTAAGCTTTCTTTCAAGCCAGTACAAGACCCTTTCTTTATGATCCGCCGCTGTCAGCTACAGACCCAGAGTAGGACCTAAACAATGAACTCTTCTCTTTGGCAAGATCAAACCTTTATGAAGACGAGCATACGATGTGACTTGAAGCACGCCCTCACTTCACGTCTTATGACTGTGCTCGTTGGGCATTAAGCCTAAGGTTAATCTGACCCTTACCACTGGCTCCGCCTTCGTTTTTCTTTCGGTGGGACAATTTTTCTATCAATTTCCAGTGATCAAGAAAAGAATGCCGTAATGGAATGGACGAGGCCTATTCTCATCTCTTCACCTCATCCAGTTCCTAGTTTCTAAGTTACTGATGAATCTAGCTATGAGAGATTCCTTATCTCATACATCAGGGTCGAAATGAAAGAAGACAGGATAGACTTTGATACCTCCGCTTTTCTTTCTTGATTGCTTCTTTGGTTGATTGATTCTTGAAGATAAGCATACAGATAGAAAATAGAAAAGAGAATCAGTTGCTTAATGGCCCGCGGCCAACCATAGAAGCCTGAGAATAATGCCAAAAAGGGGGATTCAACTGAATTCCTGAGATCATCATGAAGCTTGAGAGCCGAAAGATTCAAAAATAACGGAATTTCAGGCCTCTTGAAAATACCCCCACGAGTGTTTCTCCAAGGTACCGAACCGATGTTTTTGTTAGTAAACCTTGCCTCCCCTACTATGATGCTACCAGAGTGGATAGAGACCAATAGCATGGAAGCACACGCGAACCTTATTTAGTAGGGCAAGGGGAGAGCGGACGCGGGCCCCTAACTATATTTACTAAAAATGGACCCTATTCCAAGACTTTCAACCTTCACTCAAAAAAAAAAAAAAACTTCTAAACACCCACTCAAATGGGCAACTTCCTTGTAACTAGCCATTTCTTTTTAGCACCTGGAAAGAACCAGTACTCAACTTTTAACTCTCCTTTGACCCCTATTCTTTTTTCTTTTCTTTGCTGCCCATGAATCTCAACTGGTAAGCAACGAGGCGAGATGAGGAGTAAATGTAGTACCAACGAAATAGGGGAACAACCACGGAGGGATCAGCAGCTTGACAGGAAGAGATCCTTTGGAAAGAAGGAATAACCTATTTCTTTGGATCCAGCATGTTTAGGTGCATATCTTTTGTCTTGTTATAGGGCAGGATCATGACTCGACGACGAATGTTCAGGGAAGCTGTACTCACAGAATTATCTGTAGGGGGAAGTCCTACCCCACTTATTACCAAGTACGGGAAAGCAGTAGGAGACACAGAAAGTGGCGTCGTAGATGAACCAACCAACTCAATAGTTGAACTGATAGCCATGAATCCACCCATGACCTTTTGAACCTTTTGAATAAGGTTATTTGTAGTCTATAGTTGCTCAGTCGAACTTTTGGATAGACTTTTTCCTAACAATAAGCTAGAATGGAGCCTATTTTAAGAAGAAAGAATAGAGACAGGCCAATGAATGATGCAAAGAGAAAGCGGTTTAAGGCCTATTGAAAGCACTCTCATGATATTTTCCTTCAAAGGGCCGAAGTCAAGGTAAACCAAAGCAATGCCTTAGCCAAGACCTCTTGCCAATTCCCAGAACTGTGTAGGCTTGCTTAGCATAGGCTACACAAGCTAGGTTCACGCTTGAAAGCCAGAGCTAGTCTAATAACTACCGATTCTTCTCACCCTTGGGGCACTGAAGAACCTACCTTAACCTAGGAAAGTGACTTCGATATGGAGCAGGCCTTGAAATAGGTCTAATAGGAATCAAGGGAGCCCTATAAAAGCAATATGACCTTTCACATAGACCAAGGCCATGTCGTAAATCGATAATGCAAGCCATACTTTTGAACCATTGGTTTCAATGAAAAAGAAAGCTCTCTCGTCAGTTAGTGTTTATTGGTAACCTTAGTTTAAAGGGAATGGGTGCAAAGAGGCAGAGTGAAACGCTGTTCACGTCACAACTACTATGTTGGCTGTTACTATTTGTATTGATCATAGCTAATTCTAATTCAATTGTGACAACCTCTTTTCTACTCGGCCGTACGACATGAGTTTCCAATGTATCGTTCCCTTTAGTAGACTCGCATGACCCCCCTGGGGCAAAACAAGGACAGGCATTCCCTATAGCTTTGTTCAGCCTTATCTTATAGATTGAACCTCACCATACCAACTCATTCTCATATCTTTTAGCTCTTCTAATGAAACTAGGACTTATCTCAGCTGTGGTAAGACCTCATTGGTAGGGATGACATTCAACTCCTCCTTTGAGTAGTCTCATTAGGAACGGAACTAGTAATCGAAGAAGAAGGCTTTGACTAATTTCCTTAGAAGCTTAGAAGCATCTGTCTCATGCCAAATGTCTTAGATAATTGCTGCTCTAGAAGAAGGATCAATAGTTCAGCTAGCCAGCTCCTAGATATAGATATGGAAGATCAGGTACTCTTATTAGCATATTTCTTGGTAGATCTACCTAGATGGATTTACCTTGGATCGGGAGGTTGATCGGTGTGAAATTCTCCTAGATTTTAGCTTGATTTTTGTGGCTTTAATTCAATAATTGAGCATGATTTTAATGAAAATACTATTAATTGCTTGATTATTTGGAGAAATGTATTTTTGTGTATTTTTTCATAAAAATGGGTGATTTTGACAAAAATGGATTCTACAAGTGAAGAGGAAGATGTGGGAGAAAACGGAGCTCGATTTGGAGTTGAAACAAGCAAGAACGGGCCAAAGGAAAATTTGTTATAAATCTCATTTTTGGTCTCATGAGCTAAATTATCCCACATTGATTACTTACCACAAATTCATCTCACTCTACCACTACATGAACCCACTTGTCCAACATTGGAAACTCACTCAAATTTCTCTCATCCTTACTACTATAAATATCCACTTCCATGAAAGCCACCATTGATCAATTCATTACCCATTTAAATTCCATTAAATTAAATCATTTTCAAGATTCAATAGTTGAGAGGGCTTTTAAGTAAGAGCTCCATAGTTGAGATCCCTACTTCTTTTTGGGCGAGGGATCCGTAGTTTTAAATATTTTTCTAGATTAGGATTTTAATTGCTGTCTAAGAAGGTGGGAACACCAAGGAAAGGATGAGCATGGTGGATGAAAAAACTTCATTCGGTGAAATCTAATTCTACTTATTATATTTTAATTTTCTATGTTTTGGATGTTTAAGTGATGTCTAGATTATGGATTAATTTGTGATATTGTTTAATTGTGTTCCCGGCTTTGATTAGTTTCTTTTATGGATGCTTAATTGCTTAATCTATATGTTTGATTTGTGTGGTTAATTATCTAATGCATGTGGTTAGAACGAGAGTTCAATTATATGTTTTAGGAATTAATTGAATCATTTCATCAAGTGGGTTATGTGGATTAATGTGGGAAGAGTTGAAGAGGACCCCTTATGTTTAGAACTACATAAATGGACACTAGAGAGGTTAGATCGAGAGGTCAATTAATCTAGTGAGGGGAACCCAACCTTAGTGAATTCATAGTACCTAGAAAGGGAATATTACCTATGATTTAGTACCTTTTAGGGAACTCGTACGTGTAATTAGTACCTATTGGGAGGTGTTCACTATGGTCTCGATCCTATATGCTATTTTAGGGTGTTTGTAAGGGCCTACATCCTCTTCATCTCGAGAGAGAGTTTAGGTGGAATTTGTGATCGCTCTTACTATGATAGCTTAAATTGAGAGGCAATTAGATGTGTTACATGATTGATCCATTTGAATTGCATCATGAAAACTTCCTTTGCATTGAAAATTCCAAAAATATTTTAATTAGTTTTTTTTCTTGTTTTTATTATCTCTCTTCTCGGTTGTCCCTAACTAATTTGAGACTATAACTTGAAGGCCATAAATCCTAAATTCCCTTGGGTTCGATAAATTCTTTAATTGGTCATCCCGACTATTAACGACCAATCAAATGACGCTGTTGCCGTGAAATTTAGTTGTATTTGTTAATTCGGGTTTTGTTAAGTGTTAGGATAGGGACATTTTTTATTTGATTTGTTTTTTTGTTTTATGGTTGTGTTTGTAGGGACGAAAGAATGGTGCCATGGTATTGGCCTTGAAGAGCAAATGAGTGGTGCAAATTAAGGTAAAAAAACCATATTCTCAACTTAAATTCGACTTTTTCTAATTCAAGTTTGGGGAGACATGTCGTTTGTTACCTGACTTTTCTATGGTTTGAATTATAAAAATTGCATCGACGAACTCCTACTTGAGCATATTGCACCGGCGCACGTTTAAGTCCTTACTCTTTTCTTTGGCACACTTTTTCTCCTTTTTTTATTTTTACTTTAAATAAGGAGAAATCTTTCTTGGCTCTCTTGTGCTTCATTGTGAGAAATTTTGAGACTATGATATTTGGTTAGAACGTGTGACGAGATGGATTTTTACTTATGTACTTGTTGAGTTATGGTTTGTGCTTATTTTATGTTTCTTTCACTATTATAAGCCCGTGAGCTTTTGAGCCTTTAAATCTTAATATTAAACATTTTTTCTTTTCTTGAGTGCATAATTCTTTTGTGTGCATTCTAGAACTTGCCATTGTGTCTTCTTGAAACTACACGTATATGAAGATTGTTGGAAATGATTTAAGGCCATCTTTGTTTTGATAAGTCACTTAGCCAAATCGATCCTACCAAATGAAATCATATCGTAGTTTCCCCTTTGTGCCTTATTATCCTTATTTCTTTGACAACCTACAAATTTAGTCATTTTTATCCATATTTTATATCCTAATCACCTTTGTCGATTAATAGAGGACTAATGGGGATGAAGAGGTTGAATTTAGCTTACAAGAGAGTTTGGAAAGAGAGAAATGGTGAAAGTGCAAGAAAAGATGGATAAAAGATGAAATAAAGAAAAAATAGAGGTTGTGTGAAAAGAAAAAAAATTGAATAAAGCTTGTATCAAAGAAATATAAAGGTGCTCTACTAGAAAAATGAAAAGATAGCCCTTGGGGAAAAAAGAGAAGAAACTCAATATGGAAATAAGTTAAAAAAAAAGGTTTATTAGTGTGTCGGATGGAAGATTACATTTTTCTTAAGGTGAAATGAGAAAAAGAGAGGACGAGGGTTGAAGTGATCAATCAACTTAAATTCTCTATTAATCTTGACCTTACTTTTCCTAAAAATTTTCCTACCCAAGAACAAAGAGCCTACATTACAACCCCATTAAAGACCTTTTTGATTCAATGATTAACACATACAAGTGGTAGAGAGTTTAGACCTTTGGCAAACATATGGTAATGACATGCATTTGAATAGATTTTTGAGAGTATACATTTCTCCCATACACCTCTTGAGTGTGAGAGTGAAATGCAAAATCTAGAGAGGAGTAGTGGAAGTCTCACTTGCTTGCATATTTCTTAAGCTTAATTTGTATGCATTTAAATTGATGTTTTGTCGCTTGTTTTGATTTAATTAAAATGGTTTTGAAATGACTCAATCTTATTGATATCTTGATTCAATTCTAGGTGAATTCCCCTCCTCGTTCTTTCTTTTCTTTCGTTGCTCGGGGACGAGCAACACATTAAGTTTGGGGGTTTGATCGGTGTGAAATTCACCTAGATTTTAACTGAATTTTTGTGGCTTTAATTAAATAATTGAGCATGATTTTAATGAAAATACTATTAATTGCTTGATTATTTGGAGAAAGGTATTTTTGTTTATTTTATCAGAAAAATGGGTGATTTTGACAAAAATGGATTCTACAAGTGAAGAGGAAGATGTGGGAGAAAACGGAGCTCGATTTGGAGTTGAAACGAGCAAGAACGGGCCAAAGGAAAATTTGTTATAAATCTCATTTTTGGTCCCATGAGCTAAATTTTCCCACATCGATTACTTACCACAAATTTCTCTCACTCTACCACTACATTAACCTACTTATCCCACATTGGAAACTCACTCAAATTTCTATCATTCTTACTACAATAAATATCCTCTTCCATGGAAGCCACCATTGATCAATTCTTTATCCATTTAAATTCCATTAAATTGAATCATTTCCAAGATTCAATAGTTGAGAGGGCTTTTAAGTAAGACATCCATAGTTGAGATCCCTCTCCCTTTTGAGACGAGGGATCTGTAGTTTTAAATATTTTTCAAGATTAGGATTTTAATTGCTTTCCAAGAAGGTGGGGACACCAAGGAAAAGATGAGTTTGGTGGATGTAAAAACATCATTCGGTGAAATCTAATCCTACTTATTATCTTTATATTTTCTATGTTTTGGATGTTTAAGTGATGTTTAGATTATGGATTAATTTGTGATATTTTTTAATTTTGTTCCCGGCTTTGATTAGTTTCATTTATGGATGCTTAATTGCTTAATCTTTATGTTTGATTTGTGTGGTTAATTATCATGTGGTTAGAACGAGAGTTCAATTATTTGTTTTAGGAATTAATTGAATCATTTCATCATGTGGGTTATGTGGATTAATGTGGGAAGAGTTGGAGACGACCTCTCATGTTTAGAACTACATAAATGGACACTAGAGAGGTTAGATCGAGAGGTCAATTAATCTAGTGAGGGGAACCCAACCTTAGTGAATTCATAGTGCCTAGAAAGGGAATATTACCTATGATTTAGTATCTTTTAGGGAACTCGTATGTGTAATTAGTACCTATTGGGAGGTGTTCACTATGGTCTCGATCCTATATGCTATTTTGGGGCCTTTGTGAGGGCCTACATCCTCTTCATCTCGAGAGAGAGTTTAGGTGGAATTTGTGATCGCTCTTACTATGATAGCTTAAATTGGGAGGCAATTAGATGTGTTATATGATTGATCCATTTGAATCGCATCATGAAAACTTTCTTTGCATTGAAAATTCTAAAAATATTGTAATTTGTTTCTTTTTTTATTTTTATTATCTCTCTTCTCGGTCGTCCCTAACTAATACGAGACTATAACTTGAAGGCCATATTCTTAAAATCCCTTGGGTTTGATAAATTCTTTAATTGGTCATCCCGACTACTAACGACCAATCAAATGGCGCCGTTGCCGGGAAATTTAGTTGTATTTGTGACTTCGGGTTTTGTTAAGTGTTAGGATAGGGACATTTTTTAATTTTGGTTAAAATTGATTAAGGTAAGCGAACCTTATCGTTTGTTGTAAGTGACCAAGTTTAAATATCGAACAAAGGGAGATTTAAATCAAGAGTGTATCCGTGTTTGTTTTCAACCATGCTTTAGAGGGGTGATCGAATTTTTAGTTTTGAAAATTGAAAAGAGCAATTAAACTAACAATTATCTAAGCAAGAACCAAATAAAAACAATTAACAATTAAGATGATCAAATAAAGTATCAAGTAACCAAATTAAATGAGATGGATGAGTAACAATATAAAGAAGAGTAAGGCTAACCACATTCAAGATCAAGGATACAACATGACTTGTTAAACTCAAATGGCAAATACTAATAATCATTGGAATAGAAGCAAAATCACAAATAATCCCCTAATCCCTAGGCCAAGGAAATTAGGTTCTAAACTCATTACAAGTTTTAAGCGCATAAGATTGAATTTCACTTTCAATTCCCTTAAATTACTATGATGGCAAAATTAGTCTTATCACTCAATTAATAGACCAAATATGATCAACCAATTAAGTGTTCTCACATGAATGTTTTAAGCATATAAAGATGCAACCACATACTTCATACACTAACACACAAAATCCACATTATAACATGATTCAATCAAACCCTTAATCATAATATTGGATTGGCCCTCCTAATACCATAAATAGGGAATTCAACCACACACATCATAATACAAATAAAGTAAATCAAAAATCATGTAAGAAATTCCAAAATCACATCAATTAAACTATTAAATATTTAACAAATCCATAAATCCCTAATACATCATGTGGATAGCCTCACAAGAGGTCTAGCCAACAACAAACATCATCAAAACATCATTACAATGCTTAAAGACATCCATATTTGCAATTAAAACTAAGAAAATGCAAAGTAAAGGTGAGATCTCCCCTATATTGGAACTTTGGTTTGTTACTCTCCTTCAATATGCAATCCTTCCTTCTTGTGCCTCAATCTCCTTTAGATATGTGATGAATGAGTGAAAACCATGAAGATTGATGGGTGAAAGTGTGAAAATGGTGGGAAAATGGTGGAAAATGAAGTGAAAAATGGATGGAGATGGTAGTGTGTGTGGAAAATGGTGTGGAGTGCGTGTCTTTCACGAAAATGGAGGCTAGGGTTGATTCTCCAATCCAAACTTGGAGAAAAAGTAGCCAAAATGGGAATAAAAACAAAATTTCTAGACAGTTGGCTATTTTCACAAAAAATTCGACCGAATATTTGTGAGGAACGTCGAATTTTCTATAATTCAGCTTAAAAATTCGACTGAATTTTATGCTCTGGTCGAAT
This sequence comes from Pogostemon cablin, assembly GCA_023678885.1. Taxonomy (NCBI): domain Eukaryota; kingdom Viridiplantae; phylum Streptophyta; class Magnoliopsida; order Lamiales; family Lamiaceae; genus Pogostemon; species Pogostemon cablin. The sequence goes on from CM042960.1 coordinate 17,572,302, forward strand.
TCCTCTGTCAGTGTGCTCAGCCTCTGCTGCCTTGTTTTCCCCTTGATTCTGCACAAAAATTCGACCGAATTTATGTGATAATGGTTGAATTTTTGTGTCAGTTTGCTATTTTTCACTCTTTTGCACCATTTTCTCCATTTTTGCTCGTTTTCTCCTCCGTTACACCTGTACGTGCATATTTTAATATTTGACTCATATTTTCTACCTTCTCCACCATATAAAAAGCGAAAAAAATATGAAAACACACAAAACAAATACAAAAATAACCTAAAATCTAGGTGAATTCAATGACGATCAAACCCCCAAACTTATAGCGTTGTTCGTCCCCAAACAACATAATGAAAGAAAAGAACTAGGTGGTGAATTCACCTAGGAAAAGAAATCATGAAAACACAAGTAACAATATACCACAATCAATCCTCTTTAACTAACTTAATCAAATAGCATCAACATGAACAATGTCAATCACATACAAAGTTAACAAGTTCAAAAGTCAAAGGAAGCGAAGTAATGTTACACTTCGATCTCAAACCTTTCGGGAGTATGAAGAACACTCAACACTCTTTGAAGTATGTAAGGATAAAGCATTCATCGACCAATCATACTCGACTCACCATAAGCTTGCAAACGGACTACCCTTCTCAAGCCACCAAAACTAAACACAAAGATCAAAAAGGACTCTCATTTGGATGTAAGGTGCGGCTCTTTGGTAAAGTATGATAAATTTGGATAAAAGTGTCACATTTTTGGGAGGGTGATCTAAGAGATGATCCGTGATCGTTCTTGACATCATTCTTACTTTATTTCCAACTTTCTTTCCCTTTCTTTTCACTTCAAAACTTGAGTGATCAAGTTAGCTCCTCAATTTCATTTTTCTTTCTAATAACATAGAGCTTTTTTATTCTTTTGGTAGATCCACTCGTTTCTTATTGCCTTGGAAATGACTCTTTAGCTTTTGTAGAATATTAGCATGTATTAGCATCACTTCCTTCCAACATTTATCAACTCACTAACTTTGTTCTTGTTCTGTTTTCCTCTTTACCCCTTTTCTTATGATTTTCTTCACTTCTTTCCACTAAAAACCAACTCTTTAGTCACCCACACGAAAGGTTTTTATAAGGCCAAAAGTGAGATTTATTAGGCTTGTAATGAGCTTTTTAATCAAAGAAGAGGTTTAAGGCTCAAAGTGGAGGTTTAAGGCTCAAAGTGGTTTTCAAGGGAGGCTTGTAATGAGCTTTTTAATCAAATCAGTCATCAAGCATTTAAAAGTATTATATCATCACCCATTTTTCGAATCCAAAAAAAGAGAAAATAAAAAAAGAAAATCTACCCCACAACACAAAGACAAACAAAGCAACCAAGCAACACACTAATCAAGAAAGAAATAAAGAAAACAAAAGAACATCACAAAAGATGAATAAAAACATCCATACATCCCAAGGTCTAGAAATCCTATTACAATCCCAAATGAATCCAAAATCTACCACAATCCAAAAAATCAAAATAAACAACAAAATCTCCACAGCTAGAGTTTAAAAATACAATCCAAACATAGTCAAATCTAATCACAGTTTAAGAACAGATAAAGAGATAGAGAGATAGAGAGAGAGAGTAAGGGATGGAGAATAGAAAAATCCAGCATGCTACGTCTGTAGGTCCTAGGACTTCTCGGTGTCATTGCCATCATCCTCCTCACCGATCTCCTCGATGTCCTCATTATCATCAACCACCTCGGTGTCCTCATCCTCTCCTACTTCTTCAGGTACATCTTCATATTCTTGAGGTGGAATATACACACTCACTCCACTCATCTCACCACGCTCGAAAGTAGAGCGAGGTGCTCTCTCATTCTCTGGATCAACTTAGGGTCCTCGGTCATCTCTTTGTCCGAAACATGTCTCCCTAATAGATATTGGGCATTATCTGTACAGAACTTCTGGAGAGCCTTCTCATGATCAGGACCAATAAGTGCAAGATTTCCTTCTGGACAGGCAGGGTAGATGGTCGTCAAGCTGATAGACCTAAGTGGGAAAAACTTAGCCATAGGAAATAAAATCACCCAGTCTCTCCCTATCTGCTCTATCACTCGAGCCTGCTTCATACTTGCTACATCTAGATTTGCTCCACGAATAAGCCCTTGATTTGCTGTGTCCAAACCGAGTCCTTCAGCTATTATGGTAACCAACCCTCCTATCACAATCTTCTAAGTGCTTTTGCGTTTGGCCACTCTCTTAGCAGTGGCCATCCAGTATGCTAAAAAATTTTTTATGTATCCCACGTAGGGGTTCCTTATGTGTGCTGCTCAAGAGTTGCATGGGTCATATTTGAATGGCCTTTCAAGCAAGGCTCTGTGAGTGATAGAGTGCCAAAAGTTTTGCTCCACAAAGTCGGATCGAGTCTCCCAATCCTTCAGTGTCTCTTTCCTCTGGTTGTGAAAGAATTGATTCATATCCTTTGATTCGTAAGTGTACTCTGTATTCCGGAGCTTGAACTTCATTATCCTAGGGATTGAAAACCTTGTATAATTCTTCACCTCCAGAGTTACCAAGAACTCTAGAGTAAGCCCTCTATAGGTCTCCGGAAATCTTGTGGCGAACCAATCTAATCCAACACTTTCCATCATCCCTAACACTTCATTCTGGATTCCCATTACTTCCATGCATCTCATATCTAACCATCTTGTTCTTTCTATTTTTGGGCCTAACATCCTCCATTTTTGATATTTTTCTTTCCATTCCTCTTGAGTGAACTCGACCCCATAATCGGAAGGATGCCACCTCTTTCTTAAGAGAAAAGTGTTGATTCTGTCAAAATTTTCTTGAGTTAACTCTCCCTGCAAGTCTTGTTGTCTCACCTACAAATATACAAGTAGATTAATTCATTTCTAAATAAACAACCAAGAGGCATTCATGCTTCATAAGCAATCAACACACTTAATTTCAAAGCAAAACAAGAACATCACTTTCATGATTCTTGGTAAGCATGGAGTAAGGGTCATTACGCACAAATCAAGTGCAACACTTCATATCAATAATCAAGACAAGTAGTAAAATGCATGCTTCAAATTCCTCAACATTCCTCACAATTTAACAAGTTCAAAACATGCATCTTATACTCTCCACACACACTTGATACATGTACATGCCTCAATACTCAACAATTTAACATGTTTGGACACTTCTCATGCACCTCTACAAATTTTATGAAAACAATCACACACTGCTCACTTAACACATTCCCAGGCCTATCAATCACATTCCTCAAGTATTAAACTCCAAGTGTACAAAAATTTTCATTGAGGCATTTTTACGAACACTTGGTGGGCAAGAATATCAAGAATCAACTAAAACCCACATGAACACATGCAAATTTGCCCAATCTCTCCATACAGTTAACATGTATCTCAAGAACATCATGCATCTAACTCAATTTCAACACAAAAATTGCCAATTGAACAAAACAAGTATGCATTTAACATTTTTGCTCTAAACTCAAACAATGCAGTCAAATTCCCCTAAAATTTCAAAACCAATATGCTCACACTCAACAATTTCTCACCCCTTCAACATTTAAACAGTTCAATCATCAAATCCCAATAATATAATCATCAACCCATCACAATTCATCATGTATTTTCATCTATTGCAAATAGGATTCAAAAACTATAAGAGAAGGGTTGAAGAATTTAACATTTTCTCTTCAATGGGATGAAATTCGATGGGTAAGGGGTGAATATCGAAGCCCACACTTCAAATTTCCAACGGGAGTAGGGGTCGATGTGTGTGCAGTGCGTGAGGAAGAGAGAAATCGAGTGTGAAGTGTATGAACGTGTGGGAGAAGAACAGGGGAGACGGGTTTTAAAAACAGCCCTCTGACATAAAAATTCGACCAAAATTTTATACAGGGGGTATAATTTTTATGCCTCCCATCTTTTACTTATCTGGGCTAGCGCTAACAAAAATTCGATCGAATTTTTCTGAGAGGGTCGAATTTTTATGAATTTGTTGACTTTTCCACGCGCTGGTCAACTGTAGAGTAATTAGAGCACACTCATAAAAATTCGGTCGAATTTGTATGAATATGTGCCCAAATTTGCAAAACTCACTATAAGGAAAATTTGACGCACTGAGGTTGAATTTTTCTGCCAGAATCACTAAAAAATTTTCTTCCTCTGTTTTCTCAACATTTATCCAACAATCATCATATATGATCAAATGTACTCAAAAACTCAAGCTATAAATCAAAACATACACCAAAATACTCCAAAAACACAATCATGCTTGTCAAGAAAAATTTAAAATTAACCACAAATCACGAGAAAACTATCAAATCCACAATAAGCACCCACAAACTATGTAATGCACTCAAGTGGTGAGTCACACCACGCACTCTCCCCCAAACTTAAATCAAACACAAGTGAAGACTTTAAGTTTGCAAAAAGTGGTGGGACTTACCCTTGAAGCATCCTACGTATCGCTTCTCGTAATCCAATTCTTTAATTACCTCAACAAGCACGATCAACCTACACCAACAAAAATACAAACAACACATGAAAAATAAAAGAAAAACCTACTCTAATAGATATCATGATGAGTTTTAAGAAGAAAGGGTGTCCACATACACTATCTCCTTTTGAGAAGGAGATAGGTAATGCTTAACCTGATGACCATTAACAACGAACTCATCATTTGGCCCTTTGAGTTTCAATGTATGTCCTCCGATGACCTTCAATACTTCAAAGGGACCCATCCACTAAGACTTGAGCTTTCCCGGAAACAATTTCAATCTTGAATTGAATACTAGAACTTTATCTCCGGGAGCAAATGTTTTCTCTCTCAACTTGGCATCGTGCCACTTTTTCACTTTATCTTTGTAAATGGTGGAGTTATCATATGCTTTTTCATGAAATTCCTCCAACTCCACCATCTTTAACAACCTTGCTTGTCCGGCTTCCCCCTTATCCATGTTAAGCTTTTTAATTGCCCATAAAGCACGATGTTCCAACTCAACGGGAAAGTGGCAGGCTTTTTCATATACCAATTGGTAAGGAGAAACACCTAGAATAGTATTGAATGCCATTCGATATGCCCATAAGGCATCATCGAGCTTCTCCGCCCAATCCTTTCTTCCCCCATTGATTGTCTTTTCCAACACTAACTTGATTTGGTGATTTGAGACTTCCGCCAAACCATTTGCTTGGGGATGATAAGGAGTGGCTATCCAGTGTTTTACTCTGTATTTTTTCAAGAGTCCCTCCATCAATTTGTTCACGAAGTATGAACCTTCATCGCTCACCATGGCTCGTGGGAATCCAAATCTACTAAAGATGTTCCTTTTCAAGAATTTTGCACCATAAATGCATCATTAGTCTTGGTGGAGATCGCCTCCACCCACTTGGACACGTAGTCCACCGCCAACAAGATATATATACCCTTGAGACGAAAGAAACGATCCCATAGAGTCAATGCCCCATACATCAAAGATTTCTACTTCAATATTCAAGGTCATATGCATTTCATCCCTCTTTCTGATTCCCCCCACTCGTTGGCATCTATCACAACTATTCACAAACTTCTTGGCATCTCCAAATAAGGTAGGCCACACGAATCCCGATTAAAGAACCTTGGCTCCCCTCTTGTGGTGACCAAAATGCCCACCACAAAGAGATAAATGGCACAACTCTAGAATCCCTTTAACCTCTTCATTGGCTACACATCTCCGGATAACTCCATCCGCACAAGTTTTAAATAAGAATGGCTCGCCCACAAATACTTCTTCACTTCCATGTAGAATTTCTTCAACTTGTACTCATTAAGAAGTGTGGGTCCAATGCCACAAGAAAGATAGTTCACATAATCAGCGTACCAAGAAGATAAACTAACCATGAGAGCAAACACTTGGTCAACCTCTACCTTAAGGATCTCCTCATCTAGAAATTTTTCACCAATCGGAGTCAAATCTTCATCTCCCTCTTCTCTTTCAAGTCTTGATAAGTGATCCACTATCACATTTTCAACCCCTCTCTTGTCCTTAATCTCCACATCAAACTCTTGTAGATGTAATACCCACCGAATCAATCTTGGCTTTGCATCCTTTTTATTCGTGAGATAGTTGATGGCCGCATGATCTATGTATACTGTCGTTCGAGTTCCAACTAAGTAAGGGCGAAACTTCTCAAAGGCATAGACCACCGCTAGAAATTCCTTCTCCGTGGTGGTGTAATTCACTTGACAAGAGTTAAAAGTCTTAGAGGCATAGTAAATGGCTCTAAACTTATTCTCTTTGGTTTGCCCAAGCACCACTCCTATAGCTTGATCACTTGCATCACAATGCAACTCAAAATGTACACTCCAATCCGGAGCTACAAATATGGGAGATGAAATCAAAGCCTCCTTGAGTACCTGAAACGAAGCAAGACACACTTCATCAAATTTAGTATCCTTTTCAAGAAGCTTACAAAGTGGCTTAGCAATTTTTGAAAAATCCTTAATAAAGCGGCGATAGAAGCCCGCGTGGCCTAAGAACGATCTAACTCCCTTCTCACAAGTGGATGGAGGAAGACGTTCTATGGCTACGACTTTTGCTCTATCCACTCTCAATCCATGCTCTGAAATGTGGTGTCCCAATACAATCCATCGGTAATCATAAAATGACATTTCTCCCAACTAAGGACAAGGTTTGTCTCCTCACACCTCTGCAAACAATAGATAGATTAGTCAAGCACAAATCATATAAAGAACCATAAACAGAGAAATCATCCATGAAAATCTCCATGATGTTTTCTATCAACCCACCAAAAATGGCCATCATACATCTTTGGAACGTGGCAGGAGCGTTGCTCAAACCAAATGACATCATCCTAAATGCGAAGGTGCCATAAGGACAAGTAAATGTAATTTTCTCTTGATCTTCCGGGGTTATCAAAATTTTATTGTATCACGAATAACCATCTAGAAAATAATAATACTTGTGTCCCGCTAGTCTATCAAGCATCTGATCAATGAAAGGGAGTTGTAAGTGGTCTTTATGGGTATTGTCATTGAGTTTTCTATAGTCAACACACACTCTCCTACCGGTGGTAGTCCTCGTGGCAATTACCTCATTAGTATCGGACCTCACTATGGTCATACCACCCTTCTTTGCTACCACGTGCAAAGGGCTCACTTAAGGACTATCACTAATTGGAAAGATGGTACCCGCATCAAGCCATTTTAACACTTCCTTTCTTACAACCACTTGCATTATAGGATTAAGACGTCGTTGGTTTTGCACACAAGACTTATCCTCTTCCATTAAATGAATCTTATGTATTCATAGAGAGGGGCTTATACCTTTCAAGTCCTTAATAGACCAACCAATAGAAAATTTGTGCTCTCTTCACACCCTCAACAATTTTTCCAATTCTAAGTCATTTAAGGATGAAGATACAATTACCGGATAAGTGTCATTTTCCCCCAAGTATGCATACTTCAAGTGCTCCGGTAAAGGCTTTAACTCCTCCTTTTTCTCCTCTTTTTCCTCTTCTTTGGGCTCATCATCAAGCTTCTTTTCAAGCACCTCTGTCGCTTCCTCCAATGTAAGCTCAGTACAAGAATTCAAACAATGCAAATCATCAAATATTTCATCATCATTAAAACAACAAGGAGAGTTAGAAAAATCAATAGAGATAGAGAGTGGCTCATTATTGATTCCAAATGGTCCTTTAAATGAAAACAATGTTGATGCTCTTCAATAATATCCTCCATCACTTCTACTCATCTACACTCATTGCTCCCCCTCGGATATCTCATATCTTCTTTTAATGAAAACACCACTTCTTCTTCATTAACTCTAAGGGTCAACTCCCCCTTCTCCACATCAATCAAAGTCTTCCCCATGGCTAGAAATGGACATCGAAGAATTAATGAAACATTTGCATCTTCGTCCATGTCTAACACCACGAAATCAACGGGGAATACAAACTTGCCAACCTTTACCAAGACATCCTCCACAATTCCCTTTGGGTACGTCATAGACCTATCGGCTAATTGAAGAGTTACCGATGTAAGCTTGACTTCTCCAATGCCCAATTTCTTAAAAATTGATAAAGGCATCAAGTTGATGCTAGCACCCAAGTCACATAGAGCCTTGTAGCTCTCATGTTCCCCCATCTCACACGGAATAGTAAAACTACCCGGATCTTTCAACTTAGGTGGGAGCTTCTTTTGTAATACGGCACTACACTACTCTGTGAGATTCACCGTTTCATGCACTTGAGCTACATTTCTTTGCCATAATATCCTTCAAAAATTTTGCATAGTTGGGCATTTGTAGAAGAGCGTCCACAAATGGGATATTGATATGGATCTTCTCTAGCATTTCCACAAACTTTGTAAATTTTTCATCTAAGCCTTTCTTCAAGCATCTTTGTGGAAATGGAATTGGTACGGGCAATTTAGGAATCCCCCATTCATCCCTTTCGAAATCTTCCTCTCTCTCTTTCCTTATTACTTCTTTACACTTTTCCCACTTCTTCAGGGATTTCAGTTTCTCTTCATCAAGTGTAGGGATCACTTCATCATTCTTATCTAACTTAACTTCTTTCTCTTTCCGTTCTTCATCCTCAACTACCACGGGCTCTTGTTCACATACTACTTCTTCCACTTCCTTAGGCATCGGAGGTCCATCATATCCTGTTCCACTTTGAAGTTCGATGGCCTTGCATTGCTCCTTTGGATTAGTGTTAGTAGTAGACGGAAACTTCCCTTGTTGATGAACACTCCCCCTTTCACTTGCTATTTGGCTCATGTGGTTCTCTAATGCCTTCATTCTCTTTTCATTCACTTCTTTTTCTTGCCTTCTTTCCTCCTTTTCAAGCTTTCTCTCTTCTTTCTCTATCAACCTCTCATCCCTTTCATGTTTCAAGAGCTCAAACATTTTACCCATTTGATCCTCGACCATAGACTTCCCTTCATTATTTTGAGCTTTAGCCCCCGGATTGATCCCCAGTGGAAGTGTGAGGGCATTACGTTGATTTCCATATGACAAGTTTTCAAACCTCCTAGGTTGTTGATAGTTGCCACTGAAATTCCCTTGACCAAATCCACCTTGCCTAGGTGGGTATCCTCTTCCTTGGTGTCCAAAATTTCCTCCATAATTTCCTTGGAAGTTTCTTCCTTGCATGAAGGAAACTTCCTCGAGTGACATCACGGGTTGTCCCCAAGATTCTTGAAATTCTATGTTGGAGGTCATACCTTGGTGAGACATTTGAGGTGTAGGTAACTGAACATTTGAACTTGGAAATGGTTGACTCATGATGGGCACAGGCATAGAACTCTGAGAAACTTGAAAATTAGCATTCATCCTCTTGAGTATCTCTGAGATAGCCATTTCAGTGACATCCTCTTTCGGTGCTTCCACTTGTTTCATGCACTTCTTCCATCTTTGCTATCCTTTCCATCTCATACATCCCTGAAGAACGATCCAAATGTCACTGTCCTGTATTCAAAGCAATTTTCTCACAAATAGCTATAGTCCTCTCCGGTGTTTGCCCCAATATAGATCCTCCCAATGAAGCATCAACAAGTATCCTCGAACCTCCATTCAATCCTGCATAGAAGAATCCTACTTGCTGATCAAGTGGGAGCCCATGCTGTGGACACATCCAAAGCATCTCCTTAAAGCGATCCCAAGCCTCGCTAAAGGTTTCAAGAGGCAACTGCTTGAACTGTATGATTAAACCCTTCAGATGCAACATTTTTGATGGTGGAAAGAACTTGTTCAAGAACCTCTGAGCTAACTCTCTCCATGTAGTGCAAGATCCCAGAGGTATAGTATTGTACCAAGCCTTAGCCCGATCCCTTAGTGAGAAGGAAAAGAGCTTCATCTTGATAACATCTTCACTCACTCAGTTGATTTTAATGGTACTAGCCAACTCTGTGAACTGAGATAGGTGAGCATTAGGGTCTTCCATAGCACCACCCCAAACTGATTTGCTTGCACCATGTTAATCAACCCCATTTTGATCTCAAAATTGTTGACATTCAATGGTGGCCCCAATGCATAATTTCCTACTTGTGGTAGGAAATGATCTCTAACATTCACGCCAACTCCATTGTGCCTTTGAACTTGAGGTTGTTGCACTACCAGAGGAGCTTGTGGAATATTTCTAGCTTCTTGTTGTGCTAGCAATTGTTGAATAATGGCTTGCAACTATTGATTATGCAAGTGCACTTGGTGGAAATTTGCTTGTTGCATAAGCTCCGGATTCACTTGAAAACCTTGAGCATTTTCCACACCATGCTGGAATTTTTGTCCATTTCCCTCTTCATCAACACCATTGCCATTAACTTCTTCCAATCCGTGTTCCATTTCTTCCTCCGTTGGGGATAACAACTCTCTCCTTCTTCTTCGTAAGGTAGCCTCTAACTCCAAATCCAAAGGCTCGATAGATTGTGACCTTTAACGAGTGTGCATACACCTATAAGATTTATCAAGTTAAATCACAAAGAACTATAATAAAAGCAAATAAAAAGAAAGCAAGTAAAAGTACTCATAGTAAAAATAATTAAAGGCAAACTCGTTACTCCCAAGATTTAATCTCTCCCGTTGCAACGGCGCCATGAACTTAGACTCAATTTTAGTTAAAATTGATTAAGGTAAGCGAACCTTATTGTTTGTAGTGAGTGACCAAGTTTAAATATCGAACAAAGGGAGATTTAAATCAAGAGTGTATCCATGTTTATTTTCAACCATGCTTTAGAGGAGTGATCGGATTTTGAGTTTTAAAAATTGAAAAGCGCAATTAAACTACCAATTATCTAAGCAAGAACCAAATAAAAGCAATTAACAAATAAGATGATCAAATAAAGTATCAAGTAACCAAATTAAATAAGATGGATGAGTAATAATCTAAAGAAGAGCAAGGCTAACCACATTCAAGATCAAGGATACAAAATGGCTTGTTAAACTCAAATGGCAAATATCAATGATCATTGAAATAGAAGAAATCACAAATAATCCCGTAATCCCTAGGCCAAGGAAATGAGGTTCTAAACTCATTACAAGTTTTAAGCGCATAAGATTGAATTTCACTTTCAATTTCCTTAAGGTACTATGATGGCAAAATTAGACTTCTCACTCAATTAATAGATCAAATATGATAAACCAATTAAGTGTTCTCACATGAATGTTCTAAGCATATAAAGATGCAACCACATACTTCATACAGTAACACACAAAATCCATATTATAACATGATTCAATCAAACCCCTAATCATAATATTGGATTGGCCCTCCTAATACCATAAATAGGGAATTCTACCACGCACATCATAATACAAATAAAGTAAATCAAAAATCATGTAAGAAATTCCAAAATCACATCAATTAAACTATTAATCATTCACCAAATCCATAGATCCCTAATCCATCATGTGGCTAGCCTCACAAGAGGTCTAGCCAACAACAAACATCATTAAAACATCATTGCAATGCTTAACAACATCCATATTTGAAATTAAAACTAAGAAAATGCAAAGTAAAGGTGAGATCTCCCCTATATTGGAACTTTGGTTTGAAACTCTCCTTCAAGATTCAATCCTTCCATCTTGTGCCTCAATCTCCTTTAGATATGTGATGAATGAGTGAAAACCATGAAGATTGATGGGTGAAAGTGTGAAAATGGTGGAAAATGGTGAAAAATGAAGTGAAAAATGGATAGAGATGGTAGTGTGTGTGGAAAATGGTGTGGAGTGTGTGTCTTTCATGAAAATGGAGGTTAGGGTTGATTCTCCAATCAAAACTTGGAGAAAAAGCAGCTAAAATGGGAATAAAAACTGATTTTCTGGACAGGTGGCTATTTTCACAAAAATTCAACTGAATTTTTATGAGGGACATCGAATTTTTCTGCAATTGAGCATAAAAATTCGACCGAATTTTTATGCTCTGGTCGAATTTCTCTGTCAGTGTGCTCAGCCTCCGCTGCCCTATTTTCCCCTTGATTCTGCACAAAAATCATTTCACCACTAAGAATTTTTGTGTCGGTTTGCTATTTTTCACTCTTTTTACACTATTTTCTCCATTTTTTGCTCGTTTTCTCCTCCGTTACACCTGTACATGCATATTTTAACATTAGACTCATATTTTCCACCTTTTCCGCCATATAAAACGCAAAAAACAATACGAAAACACACAAAACAAACACAAAAACAACCTAAAATCTAGGTGATTTCAATAACGATCAGAGGTCTATTCCAGTTTCGAGCTACCTGTGGGAGTGAAACAATCCTCATACCTCGCCTATCCCCTCGAAGCTGCTCTATAGCTCGCTTCAGGTATTACACTCACTGGAGTTAAATAAAGCTTTTGATCATATTCAGCCGCTGATGAAAGCACTAACTTCCCTTGAGACTGATATTACTTTCTCAGTGGAATTGTCATATATTCTTCCCCTAAATGGAAAGGAGCCCCTCTTTTATCTGAGGAGTCTTGATTTCTTTCGACGAAGCAGGTAAAGAGATTTCCCATTTTCCAAGATTAGCTAAAATCCCTACCCTAAAGGAGAAGTTTTGGAAACTGGAGGAGGGGACCGCGGTATCATGTTAAATGAATTGACAAGTCCTAATAACAAGAAGTCAAAAGACCAAATCGGGAGAAAAAGGCGGTGGACATTCTCTTTAAGTAATCAATGGTGCACGAGTGATTAAGTGGGCATCTCCTGATTCAATGCTCTACTACGGCCGCTCCTACTTTCTTCTTAGTGGTTTGGTACTCCCATTTTCAAGAAGTAAGAAGGGCTCTTTGTCGCTACCGGAAAGCCAGTGCATGACGATCCCTTCCCCTTTCCTCACATCAAGGGATAAAAAGGAAGAAGATTATAGCCAGCCTATACCCCGGTATCCAAAGCCTAATGAATTCCAGTCTCCATTCCTTTCTAGCTAGCTCAAGGTCAATGAGTGTCTTAGATTAAGCTTTCTTAGAAAATGTCAGAACCAGAAGTATTGAATTCTTTCCATCCCTCCATATCCCTTATCTCTCCTCCCATACGAGTCAAGAAGGCGCATCCAAGACCTGGTGAATTATTGGCATTCACTTCGATTTCTCTTCAAGTATTGGAAATTATTGTACCACAAGTCCTCCTACATAGCCAGCGGTGTAGCGTGAGTTGGAGCCTTTGATCAAGATGCCCGCAATGGAGAGCTGTTTTTCTGAGAATCAATAGAGAAGGAAGCCGCCCCTTACTAAGAACTATCCGGGCCAGAAATACAGAAGTAGAAGAAAGGGCTTGACCCACTTTCTCCACCAAGTGAATAACCTTCGCATTTTCAATGTGAAATTGGGTTGCTCGTAATCCCTGATCTTCCTATTTTGGAGCCGCCAAACTCCTAGGAACTTCACTTATAGGAAAGCTAAGATAAGAAAGAGACCGCCCATCCCAATATGCCTTTGGAGACTTTTGTTGTTTATTGTTAGGCGAAATCAATCCTTTCTACTAAGGTAAGATAGAAAAATAGATTGACCTCCAATCTTCTTGACGTATACCTCTTTGATTCTCAATAGAAAGATGGATTAGCCCATTCTCCTATGCGTTCATTTCATTGAAGTAGATTAGATTTCCTTACCTTAGCTTAGTCAACTAATAGTAGCTACAGGAAATACTATTTTTACTGGTAATTAGTCTAGGCTATTCTTTTGCTATTCCGAAGCAAGTAATGCGGATAATACTATTTTTATCGGTAATAACCTTCTTTATTGAGTGGGTCAGATCCTTCCTTCCGAATAATCAGAATTAGTATATGATCAAACTGCTTTCGCTTAATCGAAGAATGATTTAAAGTCTGATACTATTGAATTGGATGATGTGGTACTTGATGTAGCTGAAGAGTCCGCTTTATCCTTATCAATTGAAAAAGAAAGGAGAATAGGTTCAAACTTTCTTTGATTTAGCTTTATTTCTAGGCAAATGGAATGAATTGGCTTTGCCATCATTTAGTTAACGAAGTTCGGGTACAAACAAAGGTGATTTGCAAACTTTCTCTCTATTCATTGAGAAAGGGTTTACGGGCCAACATTGGCATCAAAACTTGGGTTTTCGACCAAGTTTGTTATGAGGAACCCGAGCTCAAAAGCTTTTCCATGAGGGACTTCCCTTTCTTTAGGAGACCTCCAAGGTGAAAGTAACAGGTTCCTTTCCTTTTCAAGAGAAACTCGTTTAGATGAGGTGAGTCAAATATGGATGAGGATGGGCCTTCCAGGGCCGGAAGATGAGGAAAGGGCGAATGGGGATAGAAAGAAAGAATAGCGTATGGAAGTCGAGATTAAGATAGGCTAGCAAGAAGGAGAGAATGAGATAAGGATGCCAGTAGGAATGAAAGAAGGACTTTTTTTCCTGTCCTCAAAATGGGAGAAAGAAGGCAACTAAAAGTGCCGCTAAATCAAATCGGAATAGGATAAAGAACGTACGAAGGATCAGAAGATTCTAAAAGTCTCCTTTCATTACTTATGGATAAAGCTCTTAACCTTAATATTTTGCGAACAAAAAGATCTTCAAATTATAAATAAGAATGAGATTCTTTCAACTAGATGTGCTCCTTTGGCTGGGTTTGAGAGAGAATAAGATAGTTGGTATAATAGCTAGTCCAACTTCATTGTATCTGAAAGCGATAACAGGATGTTAGGTCTAGTAAGAAGACTTTTTGGATAATTTACTTCCATGAATAGACTGTTAGGTTAAGAAGAATAGTTTGGGCTCCTAGAAGTCACGATTTTCTTGACCGATAAAGGAGACACGAATATGAATGGTCCTCTCAGATGCAGACCATCTGTGTTGCCTACTAGATCCAAGTAGTACAGAGAGCTAAGAGAGCCAAAGTGGGACAACAAAGCAGGAGTTTCAAACTAAGTTCAAAGGTTGACCTAGGGAAATTTCCCAAGATGAGAAATATGGATGCCCTGCAGGTCTTGAGTAATTCGAAACACATATAAAGGAAGGTCCATCGCTTATTCTTTACCGGTTCTTGAGTTCTTCAATTAAAGAGGGAAAATGAACCAACAAAAACACGTGGAATACCAGTATCCTACCTAGGATAAGTCAGATGTGAGCAATGAGGGAATGAGTTAGGACTCTCACTGTAACCACTACCACACTTTTGATAGGTGGGACATCAATTTGAATTAGATTTCAAAGTAGTTAGCTGATTATGACTCGATTGCTAATTGAATTACTACTTTTAGTAAATGAAGAATAATAGAATAGATGAAGATAAAAAATAAGACGTTGCATAGTACCCTTACGAATACCAACATCATTAAAAGAATACGTGCTTTCTCGTCCTCTTACGGGTACTTACTCGTGCACGGAATCATAAAAGAGGAGGTCTTACTATATATATTACTTATGTTGTCGCAGATGAGTTCTTACTTATTAGTAGCATATCCGTTGTTAATAACTTTATGCTCTTAACCTATATCAGCCAGTTCAATAAAAATGCTTTGTCTTGTTGTCTATTTTAGCCCTATTTGATTTAGTAAGAGGGAAGGCTTTGTTTAAGAATATCTTTTTGATCTAAAGCGATTGAAAAAAATTGCTTTTTTTAAGATTTATTGGTAGGGCATCTAGTAGACTTCCGTAGGCCAGCTAGGGGAATGGTTAACCACATATATAAAATAAGTTGGGGTTGAATCCCCTAGTGTAAATTATGTTATCTGACTTAATCCATCTGGAAATTAAATAAAGAAGGTGCTTTCACTTTGTTCTCCTATACCTCTACGCTTTCATGACTATTAGTCATCCCTTTTAGGGCTATAGAGAATTCTTACTCTTAAGGCTAATTCTCTTCCTGGGAGGGTTTTAGATATGAGATAGCCTGAGGGTAAGATTTTCTATGGCAGATGCTTTTGAATATTACTGCTCTCTTTATTATATGCTTTCCTGGAGGACTACTATCATATTCTTTTGTCCCAAAAAGGGAAAAGAATGGTAGTTTGACCCTGATCGGGACCATGTTCAAATTTGATTTTCTAGGATGATACTTTGGAAACCACATTTTCATTCTACTGGTCTCGGGTTTCGGATGAGCCAGAATCGTAGGTAGATCACTCTCTCTCCTAATAGATCGATCAAGCTTCCCTCTTCAAATATCGCTCCAAACGTTAGTATTTGAACCATCCCCGATGATGGATCTAATATACCTTTTCAGAACGTCTCCGATCGAGAGTATCGATCTCCAAATGTTAGAGGTGTGGTAGGATGGACGTACATCCCAGAAGTTGTTCCCGCGAATGTAGTGTAGTGTTCCTGGATTTAATTGACCCATAAGCAAGGTTTGTTGGAATCTTTTTTCCATCCATGCTAAAGTAGCGCAGCAAGATTGCAATCCTAAAGCCTCCAGACCCCCCAGCCTTCCTTCCGCTTTCGACCGACAGACATCCTTTCATGCTAAAGGAAAGATTTTTATTGAATTAACCGCCTCTGAAGGCGAATCCACTTGAGCCTGGTTTCATGCATTTAGATTAGGCCTATGATTCAAACATTTACTCTCAGGGCTCTGAATACAATGATTTTCCGCATTCTGGTTCTTTCTTTCAGTAGAGAGTTTGTTGACTGCGTAGGCTATTGAGAGTGAAAATAAGCGTGTTATAGTGTCCAATCTAATACCTTTATGACAGAAATTGATGTTGTATATTAGCACAAGTGTCTTATATTCAATATATATGTGAAAAGATGCGTTTAAGGTGTTTTATTGTGTTTTAGGTAGAAAAAGGATGAAAAGTGCAAAGTTGGAGAAAAGGTGCAATTTGTGCAAGAATGCTGAAAACGCACATCCAACTTTCGTAATTTTTTGTGTTGTTGTGGAGATCAAAACTTTTTCGTGTGATACATGGTTGGAAATCCACTGAAATGAGGGTTTATTTGGCGTAAAGAACACCTCAATCGGATTCCAAAAGAGGAAGTTATGATAGAAATGGTGACGTCGCGCGAGCTGTGCCAAATAGAATTACTGTGCTACTTTCCGTGGCTTGTTGCATATTCAAATCTTGGAGTTTTCTTATGTTCTTTATATGGATAGAAAACCAAGGAAGAGAGGATTGCGTGAGCTCAATAATCACTCAAATTGGATCTTGGACGTGGAAGTTATACGCAAAACTGTGAGACTGTGCAAGATAATTCGACCACAACATTTGAATTCGATCTGACCATGTGGTCGAATTGGATGTCAAAAGAAGCAATTCGACCACGACACCTCAATTCGACCTGCTGTGATGGTCAAATCCAATACCTGAAGCTCGAATTCAGTGTCTGAAGCTTCCATTAGGGTGATTCGACCTGCAATTCGACCAGGGGAAGTGAATTCGACCTAGCTTCGTGGTCGAATTGACATGCAAAAACTTACCATATCCGTATTTTTACACCCTCAATGCGTGTGATCACTCAAAAAGCCCATTCCAAAGCCTATAATGAGAGTTTACAAGTATAAAAGGGGGTGTAGATCACACCATTAAAAAAAACAACAAGAGAGCCATAAGAGAGGCCATAACCATACTACACCCCACAAGGGGGGGTCACACCCCAACCATCATCCACTTCCTTTCCTCCATCCATCCATTACTTTGAAGATTCATTGTGAAATCAAGAGGAAAACCAAGAGGAGGATTCAAAACGGAGAAGGACGCGACGACGCCACATCTAGAGGATTTTATTATTTTCTAATTTTTCTTATAATTTTCCAGACATCCGGTTAAGATCTATCCAACACCCGTGATTGTTCTTTGTAACATCATGGGCTAGAGCTTTTTTGGTAGAACTAGGGTTGTGAAGGTTTTATCTAGTTAATTGAACTTCCATGTGTATACTCCGTACAACACTACTTGTGGATTTATTTTATATATGATTGTGCTTTCTTAATTCATACTCACAGTTGTTTTGTGCATCATTAACTGTTATGTAGAGTCTGAATACATATATTGGTTATTAATTGAGTGCGTTCACTGCTGAGTAGGATTCCATGTTATGATTCTAAGTGAGGGGACTCCGAAGCTTCATTAGAACTATAATATATGAATACTTATTAATTGAATTGAATTCGAGTTAGTAAGTAGGATAAAAAGGTTAATTTTATAGTACCTATAAAGGGAGATCATATCGTGTTAGAGTACCAATTAGCCAGGGAAATAATTGATACTGATAATACCTAGAAAGGAGGGTGAATTATATCTCTTGCTCCGAGGTTATTCACACGTGTAACACGCATGTTTACTTGTGTCTATAGAGTAGATATGCATGGTTTAGTGATGCGTCCATATTCCACAAGGTAGAGTCGGACACCAACACACAGAAGGTAAGTTAAGTAGTAAAACTGAATTTTCTTGGAGCTACATATTTTCATACTTGATCCACTTTCGTATTCTTCAAGTGTTATTTATTTTATTTGTTATTTTAATTAATTTTTTATTAGTTAATTATTCAATCCTCAAACGTTATTGCCTTACGACTTAATTAATTTAGTAAATAATTAAATTGATAATATGCCATCCTTTGGGTTCGATAATCACTTGGTCGCTTGCTTAAGCTGCAATTGATATCCTTAATACTTGGGATTAATTTTGCGTGCAAAGAAAACACGCATCAAGTTCTTGGCACCGTTGCGGGGACGGCTGTTATTATTGATTTTATTATTTCGAGTTGATTAAGACTTTTATTTGTGATTATTTATTTCTATCTAACCTTGATTTTTTCTGAGGTACTTGTGCACTAGAAAAGGATAGGAAGGAAAGGAACGAATAACACATTGTGCTAAACATGGACGGAGCAAGGCAGAATCTGGATAATATTGCTGAAAGTGGTGGGTTGTCCCAAGTTTTTACGAAAAAGACAAACTATAATGTTAAGAAAAATGTTAAAACAATCACAATAACAAAACGTAAAATACTAACAGAACATCAAGATAAAACAGCGGAAGACATATAGAGAGAATTTGACACAGGAATTTCAAAACTTTCTACAGGGGTTTAATCCTGCAGAGTCGATGGCAAAACAATCTCCATTAAAGGGATTACGAAAAGGTTATAAGACAACACTTGGAAAGTGAAGCCTAAAATACAAGACTGATCAAATTGATACGATAAAAAATGAGAGAATAAAACTACCAACGATTGGCAGAAAAGAGTATGAATACTCCGTAAACACTAATCTCTCTAAAAGATGAAACTCTACAAGTTTATGAAAATGTTATGTCTAATTCTCTACCGAATACGATATCCATCAAGGACATTATATAGACTTCTCATGTAACGGATATGGAGAACAACAATAATTAATCTTCTCTGGATAGGCTTCAACTTCTCTTCCAAACTGCAGGAGTAATTCGAATTCAAAAACTTGAGTTCTATTCCATCCCGCGTTTCTCATCCATGTCATCTGATTCAGCTGCCATCCAAGAAACTATTGGACAACTAACTTTGTAAACTCCCCCTGAAACTTATCCGCTAATAACTACTATATGTTACACGGAAATGTTAGCAACAACGGGGATAAATGGTATGTAAAGAACAAATGAAAAAGGTAAAACATATTAAGTGGGACACAAAAATCACACTAACAATCTCCCCCTTTTTGCCTTTCTACACAAGCACATCCAGAGAATGATAGAACAACAATAAATAACAATAAAACATATAATATTATAGAGAAAATATAAAACAAACTAGAGAGACAATAATATAACATAAAATCCTGAAGTACAATATAATAATACTAAAATACTAGATAAACATACGACAGAAAACATAACAATAACAATACCACAAAAGCTCTACAACATAAAATAAGAAACATAATAATTAATGCAATAAACAAGCAAAGAAGCAAACTCCCAATATATCATCAATTCAAAACACCAGAATTTAAATCTCCTACATTCCACATGTGAATCCCACATTCCACATTTTCTTATTTCCAACAGAAATCAAAACTCCCCCTCAGACAATTTCCCCTAACATGATCAAACCATCATTTCATTAGGGCCTGCATCTGAAACCATCATTCTCATTCTCATTCTCTTCTTCCCCTGCTTGTGTAGAGAGGTTCAATCGTGAATCATGGTTAATGAGGTCAACGGAAAGAATCATGATGAGAGGGTGAATATGAATAACATAAGAGAGTTTTAAAAAAAAGATTTTGTCAAGGAATGAAAGAGCATAAGGAAAAAGTCACTCAAATAGTCATGTCAAAGCTTTTACAACAAGTGCACAACTTTCAGAAAACATGAATATGAAATGACTTTCTAAAGACTTTAAGAGATAATCCTAGAAAATGATATGATGAAAAATCCATCATCTTTCAATATATACAGGCAGCGAGATGGTCACAGCGAGTTACATACATTAATAAGTAGTTCAAAGAACCAAAGGCTAAAGAGAACGAGAAAGAGAAAAACAAACAACAGAACGAACACAAAACACGCATGTTGAGATCTAAAGTGAACTAGATTAAAAATATTTTTGGGAATCAAAAGAAAATTATTAAGTCCTGTAATGAGAAATTTGGTACAAATAAACCGTAAGTACTTTGCTAGTACTGATGATATTATAGGAATGATGAAAAACCATACTCACATTACCGAAGAGAACACATCGTAGTATCCACCTCCGTGTGTCTAATGGTCTCAATGAGATGAATTAATCATTTATGAATTTTTTATTATTTTTCTTCTTTCTTTCTGCCTTTTTTTCCCGGCATTAAGCCAAATCATCTTTCTTTTTACTTAGGTGCATGTCCAATAAAACATTCCAGATAACAATGTTCCTTTGAAATTCGAAAAAGTTTTCAAAATGAATTCACTAAGATCAAATCAACATAACACGATCAACAAAAATTAAAAACAATCACACACACGAAAATGTTATCCAACAAGAGGTAACATTTTAAACAACAAGTTATACAACACACAGACCAAGAGATTTTCGAAGAGAAAAAAGTCTCTCAAAATCTAAAGCCTTTGTAAAAATATCTGCCAACTGCATATTCGTAGATATATACTCCAATTTCACATAATTTTGTTCAACCAAATCTCGTATGAAATGATGCCTTATATCAATATGTTTAGTGCGGGAGTGTTGTACAGGATTTTTTGAGATTCTATCGCACTAGAATTATCGCAAAAAATAGTTAGAATCTCATTTTCATACCCGTAATCCTGAAGCATTTGTTTGAACCACAACATTTGAGTACAACTGCTTCCAAACGCTACATATTCTGACTCGGCTGTGGATAAAGAAACACAATTTTTCTTACGGCAATGCCAGGACACAAGATTATTTCCAAGGAAAAAACAAGCTCCACTTGTGCTCTTCCTGTCATTAACATCACCTGCCCAGTCGGAATCAGAATAGCCAACAAGTTCAACATTAGTACTGTTAAAGAACCACATCCCAAACTCAATTGTCCCAGAAATATAACGGATAATTCTCTTTACAGCTTGAAGGTGGGAAATTGTTGGATCAGACTGATATCTTGCACATACTCCAACACTATACATAATATCAGGTCTACTTGCAGTTAAATACAATAGACTCCCTATCATGGATATGTATAGAGTGCAATCAACTTTCTCACCAGCATCATCCTTACACAATTTTTGTGTTGAACCCATAGGAGTTCTACAACTCTTTTAGGACTCAAGACCAAAACGTTTGACAATGTTTTTTGCATATTTAGACTGGAAAAAGAAAATCCCATCTTTTGACTGCTTCACTTGCAAACCAAGAAAGAAATTAAGATCACCTACAAGACTCATTTCAAAAGTCGAGGTCATGGCGGACACAAACATATCATTAAGTTTTGGACAAGTAGAACCAAACACTATATCAACCTTGTTAAACAGCGTACGATCAACCTTTCCTCTTGAAAAACCAAAATCAATAAGAAAGTCAATGAGACGAGCATACCAAGCACAAGGTGCTTGTTTCAATCCATAAAGAGCCTTTTTTAATCTATACACATGAGACAATTTAAATGGATCTTCAAACCCTTTTGGTTGTTCAACATATACCTCCTCATTCAAGAACCCATTTAGAAATGCTTCCTTCACATCCATTTGATGCAAAGTTATTTTAAGATAGTATGCAATGGCAAACAAGAAATAAATAGACTCAATCATAGCAACAGGAGCAAAAGTATCATCAAAATCAATTCCCTCAACTTGGGTGTATCCCTGAGCAACTAATCGAGCATTGTTACGTACAATGTTACCACATTCATCAGATTTTTTTGAAAATCCATTTAGTACCAATTACGTTTTTATCAGACGACCAAGGTACTAAATCCCAAACATAATTTCTGGTGAATTGGTTTAACTCTTCATGCATAGCTTCTACCCAGCAATTATCTTTAAGAGCCTCAGCAACATTCTTAGGTTCATTCAAGGAAATATAACACCTAACATGGATAAAATCAATCACAGAAGACATGCATATGAATTCTTCAATATCTGAATACTGAATAGAAGACATACAAACAGATCTAACCATATTCTTGTAATTGATTCTATCTTTTTTACGAGTTTTGATCCCAGAAGATGAATCAACAATGATAAGTGTAGATGAATGATTCTTTTGAATTCTGCTCGAAGGTTCTCTCAGATTTGATCTATGAACATCTCCAGAATCTTCGACATCTTACTCACTTCCAGAATCATTCAATGTTACTTCAGATGTCGTAACATTTGGGGTCACATTTTTAGAAGACGTCCTTTGATCAGATGAACTTTGACCATAAAGAAGATCAGAAGTTATCAAATTCGCTGATTCACCTGAAATGCTAGAAAGATCATCAAAAGTAACATTAACAGATTCTTGTATGCTTCTCAGCCTAAGATTAAACACCCTATAAGCTTTGCTGTTTTGAAAATACCCAAGAAAAATGCCTTTATCACTTTTGAAATCAAACTTGGCTAAGTGATCTCTATTTTTCAAGACATAACATACACACCCGAAAACATGAAAGTATTAAGATTAGGTTTTTTACCATTCAGAATTTCATAAGGAGTCATGATAGATCGTGATCTTAAATAAACCCTATTCACAACATGGCATGCTGTATTTAAAGCTTCAGCCCAAAATCTCTTTGACAGATTCTTAGAAGATAACATCACACGAGTCATTTCTTGCAAAGTTCGGTTTTTCCTTTCAGCAATTCCATTTTGTTGTGGTGTTTTAGGAAAAGAAAATTCATGAAAAATCCATTTCTTATCACAAAAACCAGTTAACAATTTGTTTTCAAATTCTTTTCCATGGTCAGTTCGTATCCTAGCAACTTTCATATTGAAAGAAGTTTCAAATCTTTTCACAAGTTTCTTAAAAACAACAAAAGCATCAGATTTTTCACGTAAAAAACCAACCCAAGTGAAGCGAAAGAAATCATCAACACAGACCAATGAATATTTCTTTTCTCCCAAGATTTCAACTTCAATAAAACCCATCAAATCCATGTGCAATAACTCAAAACTACGAGATGTAGTTGAATGTGATGACATTTTATGTGACACACGAATTTGCTTACCTTTTTGGCACGGACCACACACAATTTTCTCTGTAAAAGAGATATTAGGAATGCCTCTAACTGCATCATACTTGATCAGTTTCTGCAAAGTACAAAAATTAACATTCCCCAATTTGGAATGCCAAAGAACAGATTTATTCAATTTAACACTATTACATGAATTTTCATTTCCAATCAAGTTGCAATTATCAACCGACCTCTTACCAGTCATGACACACTTTTCAGAATCATCATACACATGACAAAAATTCTTATCAAATTTGACAAAAAGATTGTCATCACACAATTGACTAATACTTATGAGATTAGCAAGTAATCCTTCAACATGTAAAACATTAGTAAAATTTGGAAATCCACTGACATTTAAGGCGCCTTTTCCAACAATCTTTCCTTTTGAACCTCCCCCATAAGTAACATTACCTCCATCAAAACAATGATAATTTTTCAAGTACTCAAGGGATCCAGTCATGTGACGAGAACACCCATTATCAAAATACCAACGTCCAAGAACAACAACTTTCAAAGAAGTGTAAATCACATTACAAATGGTACTTGATTTTTCAGCATGATTCGAAACAGGGTTTTATGACTGAATATGAGATGACATTTTGGACAACATTTTACCATCTTTCAGATCATTCAAATATTTTGGATAGTAAGGTTTAATGTGACCAGGAGTGAGAAAATGATGACAAATGAAGACCCTTTTCTTATTTTTAGAAACAACCGAATTCTGATCATTAGAATTTTTACCAAAAAATGAAATTGATTTTAAAAAATGAGAATCTTTTAAACCCAAACCAGCAGTATTGTTTTGAGAATCTTTAAAACCCAAACCAACAGTATTATTTTGACCAACAGAAAGAATTTCATTCAAGGTTGATGTCGCATTATTGAATTTTTTAAAACTAACCAATGAAACTTCAAGTTTTTCTTTGAGTTTTGACAACTCAAGATCCTTTTTTAGTGAGAGCCACTTCAAGTCTTGTAATGATAGTTTTCTGTTCTTCATTTTCAAGAAAACTTTTTTGAACGACATCATTTTGAATTTTGTATTTTTCAAGAAGATCAAAATACAATTTCTTTAATTCAAAACAATACTTTTGTCATCATAATCATCATTGTTAGACTTCTGACTCGATTCATTTTCTTCAAAAAATGCAGTTAAACAACGACATAAGGAAGAATCCTGATAATCAGAAAATGTCATGTCACATGATTTAACATCAGAATCAACATCAGAGTCATAGTCACACAAACTTTCATTATTAACACAGAAGGCAAATTGATAATCATTTACATCAGAAACATCAGACTCACTTTCATCATCAGACAAAGTAACATTCATGTTCAACTTCTTTTTCTTCTTTCTCAAGGCCATCGAATATTCATTTGCATAATGCCCAAAACCACTACAGGCTCTGCATTGCACTGAGTCAATGTAATCAGGATCAAACTGAGATTTTTCATTCTCACCCTTTTTACTGGACTTTTGCAGATCGGACCTGATAGGAACTTGTGCACCATTATTTATATTTATCTTTGGCCTTATTTCATTTTTCTTATTATTCATCCTCTTAAGATTATAATTGAACTTTTTTGCAAGCAAGGCAATATTCTCATCATCATCGTCAAATTCTTTTTCCTTTTCAACATTAGTTTCATGTGACGTTGAATACGAGGTTTCACTTTTCAAAGCAATACTCTTACTTTTGAAGGAAGCATTTTGTTGAGCCATGTTCATCTCAAAAGTTTTGAGAATGCTCATGAGTTCACTCAGACTCAAGGTATCTGTGTCTTTTGCTTCTTCAATGGCAGAGATCTTTATGTTTAACCTCTCCGGAAGAGATCGAAGAGTTTTATTTACTAACCTTTCATTGCTGATGGGATCTCCAAGTGATTGCGCTTCATTTGCAATGTCATACAGTTTTTCAGCATAGGAGGAAATGGTCTCATCTTCAGACATCCGTAGATTTTCAAATTGAGTACCGAGAAATCTCAATTTTGCTCTAAAAACGCTTTGTGATCCTTCACAATGTTCTTGCAGAATTGTCCAGGAATCCTTGGCAACAACACAGTTAGAAATCAATTTAAACATTACCATATCAACTGCAGTGAAGATTGCATTGAGAGCCTTTGAATTGTAATTTGAAAGATTTGTTTCTTCAACCGATCAGTCAATCTCCTTTTTAAGAATCGGATCATTGTCACCATCCTGAATTCTAGGAGGGGTCCACCCAGTGAGAATACTTCTCCAAGACCGTTCATCAATAGACTTAATATGAGCACGCATTTTGACTATTCAAATAGAGTAGTTTGTGACATCAAGAATAGGAGGACGATAAGAAGGAGTAATAGGCAAATCCATTTTTTTAAGAAAAACACTTAGGACAACAAGGACCGATACTAAGTGATGTCTAGTATTAGCTCTGATGCCAATTGATAGTGGTGGGTTGTCCCAAGTTTTTACGTAAAAGACATATAGAGTATTTTGTTAAGAAAAATGTTAAAACATTCACAATAACAAAATGTAAAATACTAACAGAACATACAAATAAAACAGCGGAAGACATATAGAGAGAATTTGACACAAGAATTTCAAAACTTTCTACAGGGGTTTAATCATGCAGAGCCGCATGGCAAAATAATCTCCATTAGAGGGATTACGAAAAGGTTATAAGACAACACTTGGAAAGCGAAGCCTAAAACACAAGACCGATCAAATTGATACGATAAAAAATGAGAGAATAAAACTACCAACGAATGGCAGAAAATGGTATGAATACTCCGTAAACACTAATCACTCTAAAAGATGAAACTCTACGAGTTTATGAAAATGTTATGTCTAATTCTCTACCGAATATGATATCCATCAATGAGATTATATAGACTTCTCATGTAACGGATATAGAGAACAACAATAACTAATCATCTGGATAGGCTTCAACTTCTCTTCCAAACTGCAGGAGTAATTTGAATTCAAAATTTTGAATTCAAAAACTTGAATTCAATTCTTCAGTCCTATTCCATCCCGTGTTTCTCATCCATGTCATCTGATTCAGCCGCCATCCAAGAAACCGTTGGACAACTAACTTTATAAACTCCCCCTGAAACTTATCCGCTAATAACTACTATATGTTACACGGAAATGTTAGCAACAATGGGGATAACATGGTATGTAAAGAACAAATGAGAATGGCAAAACATAGTAAGTGTGACACAAAAATCACACTAACAGTTGTCATACGTGAATTATCATGAACTATGGAATTGGTAACATGGGGTTGATATGAGCAAGGGAGAAGATGATTATTTTAGGATACATCCCGCTTTTATTAACATAGTAGAGAAAAATCCCTTTTCTGGAGGTCGCTTTGAAGATCCATATCAGCATCTCCAAAAATTTCTTGGTTATGCAAACACTCAGAAAGGTGTTGGAGCTTATGATAATGCTAGGCGGATCGCCCTATTCAAGTTCTCTTTGATTGATAAGGCGGAAGCTTGGTGTGAGACTCTTGATGCAGTCGATTGCACTACATGGGACCAACTGCAGCAGAAGTTCTTAGAGAGATACATGCCACCCTCAATGATCTTAAGAATGAGGCAAGAGATCACCCAATTTGTTATGCACCAAGGTGAGAAATTTCATGAGGTATGGGACAGGTTCAAAGACATGCTCAGGAGGTGTCCACAGCATGGAATTTCGAAATCTCAGTTCATAAGCATCTTCTACAATGGATTAGATTGTGAGTCACGTATTTTTATTGATGCATCATCAAGTTGAGCGTTGTTATCAAAGATAGCACTTGAAGTAGAAAAGTTGTTTGAAGACATCTCAACGAATTCACGTGACTGGCCTACAGAGAGAGATAGAGGATTATATATACTTGCTAAGGTAGCGCAAGTTGAACATCAAGTGGTGAACTCGAGTAGGGATGATGAGATCTTCTCTAGTCTAGCTAACATCAATAAGCTACTAGAGTTCCAACAGAGGCAGATCACAGAATTGACGCAAAGGGGGCCTAGTGTGAAGCAGTACGAAGTGAAGAGTGTTGATGATACCTTCAATCGATACATGGCTGAGAACGATGCAAGGATTGATTGTCTTGAGGATACCATGAATGTTGATCATGCATATTTATCTAAGTAGTTGAAGGACCTTACTTTGATTATGGGGCAGATGACCATGAACGTGAATCAATTGACACAAAAATTGGAAGATAAAGCCATCACGTTAAGTCTAGAACACAATATGAGGGACTGATGAGGCCGGAACTAAAATCAGAGACGTCGGGAGCCCGATTCAACCCTAATTCGACCAGCATGCCTGGTCGAACTTAACAGAGGAGGTCGAACAAGACATCTGTACATGATTTGGAAGCATCAGAACCTCGATTTGACCAGAAACACCAAGATTCGACCAGACCTCTGGTCGAATACAGGTCGAACCCTACCCTCTGAAGCACTATGTTTCATCAGAAGTTCGATTCGACCTGAAGCCATCCAATTCGACCAGACCTCATGGTCGAATCGAATGACATAATTCATACAGAAGCTCAATTTGACCAGGATCACTTCAATTCGACCAGAACTCAAGGTCGAATCATGGTCGAATCCAAAAAACAGGGAGATAACGAACTTCCAGGTGCACAATTCGACCACTACATACCCAATTTGACCAGCAGCCGTGGTCGAATCCAGGTCAAACCCAACTGTTCTGCACCATTTTCCATGCCGAATGCTCCACATGATGTTGATGTTACTCCAGTACCATTACACAAGCAGAATACTGAGCTTACAATGGAGAAGAAGTGGGAAAGAGCAAAGAAGTTGAGAGCCAAGAAGCTTAGACTGCAGATGGATAATGAAGATGTGGTTTTCTCTTTCGATCATGCAATGAAGATGCCCATGGAGACTCAATCATGCAAGAGCATAGATGTGGTTTCTAACTTGTTTAATCTTGATTTTTCTAAGGCAGATGATTCTGAATTTAAGTGGAAGATTGACAAGGATGTGTCTAGACAGCCATGGGAGGAAGGAAATTCCAATGATCATATTTTTTAACCAAGAAAGGTGAGTTGTTGAGTATAGACAAGAAGAGGGAAAGAAAGTATTTGAAGGTGAGGATGCGATAAGACCATCATCCGATCAAGTAGATTAAAAGGTTACATCCGTCGTGACTCTCCGATGTTAAATATGAGCGCCTGTTGGGGGCTTGCCCTTCCATTTTATTGTTTTATTTCTTTTGTGTGAGTAAGAAATTTTTATATTTAAGGTGCTTACCAATCGACAATCACATCTTTTTGCAAACTTAGTTTCAAATTATGTTTCTACTAAGTTTTGGGGGTGTGATGTTATTATCTCATTAATGCACCAAGAGTATAATCTTTTCTTTGTAATGTTTACTAGGGGAGTTAATTTTTTGCGGTATGTCGAAACTTTAATCGATTTTGAAGTTTCAATTTTTTGCAATTTGCTTAGAGTTCAGTGTTGGTGTTTCTAGTGTGTGAAGTCGATTAGGTAGTCAATTGATTCTTTTTTATAGTTTTCCCATTTTATTTTTGACGAATCTGTAATGATGAGTGTGTTTGAGCTTTGATGATAGAAAAAGGTAACTAGAGTGGCAAGACGAGTTCTACACTGAGGCTTTGACTCGAGGAGCTCGTGCATTTTGAAGGAGAAATCAGGTGCACTGGTTTCATTTTTCTAAATCTTTATGTGTGCTTTTAATTTATGGGAGCGAAATGATTGATTTAGTGCTTGTGATTCATGTGAGCTTATATTTTTAAATTGTGCTTAAAATTCATATGCTCTTGAAATTGATGAAGGAAGTGTACTTGAGTTATATTGTGATAGGAAGATCTATGTTTACTTGTGGGATATTGCTTACCATGAAAAATGCTCTGTTACTTGTTAAAAACCCATGTGAGATTTTGAGTCTCGTTGATCATGTTACATAATCACATGATATTTCTTTAAGGTGAGTATCATTCTTGTGCCTGTATTCTAGAACTTGCCTCTTGCCTTACTTGAAACTACATGTATGTTAGATGATGGGAGATAATCTTAGGCCATCCTTGAATTTATAAGTCACTTAGCTAAATAATTCCTTACCAAATGATGTTTATCCGTAGTTAGCCCGGTGAGCTTAAAAGCCTTATTTCTTTGGCAACCTACAAAAATAGCCACTTTGATATCCTATTTGAGCCTTAAATTCCTATATTTAGTGGATAATTAAATGTTGTCAAAGTGTGTGAAGTTGATTTTGATGGAGTTTGGAAGGAATAAAATATTTGGAGCTGTACAAGTGATTATGAGCTTAAAAATAAGTTGCTTAGGGGTAGTGCCCGAAACTGGTACCCCGAAATGTTAGAGGTAGTGCCCGAAACTGATACCTAGAGAAAAAAAGAAGATAAAGGAAAGAAAAGTATGTTGAGCTTAAAGGAAATGAGAGAAAAAAAAATTAGAAGAGCATGAAGCTGGATAGCCTTGAAGTGTAAAAATCTGCAGTACAAAAGATCTCCGTTTTTAATTCTCTACTAATTGAGTCACTTTATCCATATATTTCCTACCTTAACCAAAGAGCCAACATTATGTCCAAACAAAAGTCCTTTTTGATCCTATTGTCGAATCATATTTTTAGTGGTGAAGAGTTTGAAACATTTGGCAAGCTTATGGTTACGCATGCACTTGAATGGAATCTAAGCGTAAACACCATAACCCATAAGTGTACATCTTTTACACTTGAGTGCGAGTGATATATACTTCCCGTGAGGACATGTAAATGGAGCATTTGAATTGGTGGTGATTGTCTTATCTTGTATGCTATGAATTGATTATTACATGTAATTAAAGTTGCATGACCTAAGTTGAGGACAATTGTATGTTGAATGGGGTATTGGTCATAGTCCTTGTTTCCCTGCTAATTTTCTTACCCTCTCTCTCTTTATTTTTATTTTGTTTCCTCGGGACGAGCAACGAGTAAGTTTGGGGGATTGTTTAGAGTGAAAATAAGCGTGTTATAGTGTCCAATCTAACACCTTTATGATGAGAATTGATGTTATATATTAGCACAAGTGTCTTATATTCAATATATGTGAGAAAAAGGTGTGTTTGAGGTGTTTTATTGTGTTTTAGGGGAAAAAGGATGAAAAGTGCAAAGTTGGAGAAAAGGTGCAATTTGTGCAAGAATGCTGAAAATGCACATCCAACTTTCATAATTTTTCTGTATTGTTGTAGAGATCAAAACTGTTCGTGTGATACATTTTTGGAAAGCCACTGAAATGAGGGATGATTTGGCTTAAAGAACACCTCAATCGGATTCCAAATGAGGAAGTTACGATCGAAATGTTGACGTCGCGCAAGCTGTACCAAACAGAATTGCTGTGCTACTTTTCGTGGCTTGTTGCACAATCAAATCTTGGATTTTTCTTATGTTCTTTATATAAATAGAAAGACAAGGAAGAGAGGATCGCGTGAGCGCAAGAATCACTCAAATTGGAGCTTAGGTGTGGAAGTTATAGCGAAACGGTGTGACTGTGGAAGACAATTCGACCACAATATTTGAATTCGACCTGACCATGTAGTCGAATCCTGGTCGAATTGGATGGCAAAAGAAGCAATTTGACCACGACACCTCAATTCGACCTGCTGTGCCGGTCGGATCCAGCACCTGAAGCTCGATTCCGGTGTCTGAAGCTTCCAGTAGGGCGATTCAACCTGCAATTCGACCAGGGGAGGTGAATTCGACCTAGATTCGTGGTCGAATTGACGTGTGGAAACTTACCATATCTGTATTTTTGCACCCTCAATGTGTGTGATCATAGGCTACACCAAGGGTGCTACGAAATGAATTGGCATTAGCCGGTGCAAACCCATCATGAAGAAGAGGGTAGGAAGAGGTGTGCTGACTTCTTTGTCACCGGTCACTTGAGTGCTTTCAAGCATCTCACGAATCTATTTATGTTGAGATAGAAATAGTGCCGAGACCAGCAGGTGTGGGAATCACCTCAACACCCAGCAAAGAAGGTTCAGTCCTGTGTTCCAACTTTCTACCATCTAATGTAGTCTATTTCGGTCTGATTCATATGTTTTAAATAGATCTTTAGTCTCATGTGGTACCAGTCACCTCGGTCCAAAAGGAGAGGCATACTCTGACTCCGCGGCTGAAGAGGTTGCACCAGATACTTGATTCTTAAGCTAAAGAATTTTGATGATCAGACTCTAAGACCTAGTTCCGGTTATAGGTACTACCAAACTCAGTAGAGAAAGGTCTTCTTCGGTCAAAGCCAACAAGTAGCTTCCAACGGGAATTTTTGAGAATTCACTAGGTACTATCCGTCTTCTTTGCAAATGGGTTTAGTATTCCTTCATGTCTGACTTCCTGGACTACAGATACATACTTTACCTATTAGCTCTCTAAGAGGATGGAAAAAAGTCGAAGCTCCCAAGGGCACATTGAGCGGCATCTTTGTGGGATATGAGTTAAGGATAAAAGGAAAGGTTGTAACCTAACAACCTGTCGGTGCTCTCTGTCTCGAAATGTCATCTTTGATAAGGCATCATCTTGGTGGGCACCTAAATAGATGGCACTGCCTGATTCCATGGAGATAGAAAAAAAGCTCCAAGAGAGATTTAGGGAGCAATCTAAAGAAGTAAAACTAAGTTCAGAAGATACCGAGGCACCCGAGTCACCACGTGAAAGAGAAGTTTAAAGGGAGACACCAATAGAGAAAAGCCCGTGGCCGTGGCAAACAAGTGTGTATCACCGAGTTTCAGAGGAGAATAGCCAAAGTTAGTTAGAAGATATTATAGTTGAATGAGTCAGAGAAGAAGTTATGTCACAACCACAGCTAAAACAAGTGTGTAACACTTACCACTTTTCTATCACCCCGGAATTGTCCCAAACAAGTCAAAAAAGGATCTTAGATACCGGGGACCTGCTTCGCGAGACCATTTTGGACTACACATGGTTAAGCTCTGTGGGCGGTGCTTTCTAGATCCCTCTCTTGACTCGCAAGACGCGCTTTACTCCCCATAGATTAGATCGAGGTTTCTTTATCCCATTGCCTGCTTGTTAGGCTAGATTCTATCCGATCTTCTTTGGCTGCTTATATACAAAATAAGTTAACCCTTCCAATTCTGGTAATCTTTCAACCCATCTAGGATTTCGGCTAGCCTTTTTCCATCACTTCCTTACTCGAGATCGAGTCTACTACTTCTTAAGTCATGTAGAACTCGTATACTATATTGGACAAGTTCTGCCAAAGAACCCTTTCTACTCTACAACTCGCTCACTTGCCTAACAAACCTTTCCAGTTTCATAATAAAATAGAGGTTCATAAAAAGTAAAGTCAATGTCTTGTAGAGCCTGCATTTTGAAGGGATCCTGGATGTGTACATCCACTCAGATGAGTTGCTTTTCTCGTAATTCGAGAATATGGATTTCAATCGATTAAGGAGCTGCTGATGAAGAATAGACAAATGGATAGTCCATACCAACAAAGAGATCCTAGGCATGTGGGCCAGTGTTAGAGCAGTTGCTCTTAGTATATTGATCAGGGAATGCGTACTCCCAACATACGAATAATGAAGAAAGTATGCTTTGCCTTTGATCAGGTGTTCCCAAAAAAGAGAGAAAGAGATAGCATAGATCTGCGCGCTAGGAAAAGAAAGGGGGTCTGGCGCCTTTTGAAGAAATGTAAGTCTTGCTAAGTAGCTATATATGCCTCCGCATGTTACATCTTTCATAACCTATTTAGGGCATTTTCAATAGAAACAACAACAAAGGCAAGAAATAACTCGATAGCTATTATAAGATAGCAAGCAGACGCGAACTTTCTCTCAATTTGCAAGTACTGCTATAAGCTAGTTTGTAATACTTGATGTACTGTATATAGCTATAGCTAGCAAGATGAGCAAGACGTCACTTACTATATTAGTATCGGCTTACTATATTAGTATCGGTTTTTTTTCGCGAGCCAATTATTTGTGGCGCTAAAGAGCAAGACGTCCTTACTATATTAGTATCGGCTTTTTTCCGCAGTTTGAAGAAAAGAAGAAATGTGTAAATTCTACCCTCATCCACTCAATCAATCAGAACCAAGATTTTTTGTTCCCGAGGCTTGCCGTCCGTCGCGAGATCGCCTTACGCATAAGGACCTGATCTATTCTAGGCTAGGATCTTGGGGCCCAAGAGGTACTAGGTCATCCTCCAATTGATAGATTGATTTTGGGATTGAATTCACATTACTTCTAAAACATAATTTATGGATGGCAGATCCGCAGCAGGAGCGGTATCTAAACTGACTGACGGGTTTTTGCCCAATCCCGTGACTTCTAAGTTGACTGGTCGGAATTCACTGCTCGAAAGCAGAGAATAGATTATACTAGTGGATCTATTTCTTTAGGCTGAGTTGACTGCTTCAGTTTTTTATCAGTGGGGCTATGCTCAACCTATTACCGAGAGGAAATGGATCCAATGCATGCCGGCCTAGTGTGTAGGGACTCATCAATAATGATTAGGATGGGGATTCGCCATCTACTTTATATACAAGATTTGGGGATAGTTCGTAATAAGCAGTGGTGCTTGCTCGAGCAGCACGCTATGTATTGTTCATGTCTGGTTTGCCCTAATTAGAAAGAACAGATCGAGTATGGACAAGCGCTTAATGCACGAACTCATACTCCTCCCTCCAGTCAAGAAGTTCGTTCTGATCTCTCAAGAAGTCTGCTCTCGGTGGATAAAAGTGTGATGAAGGAGTCCGCAAAAACAGAAGTGGATGTTGCCCCAACTGGTATCACTGAGTGAAACCTTTACTAGTCTCCGACTGTTGTGTCCCTTAAATCAAAGTACTTTGATGCTCATGTCCTATCTCAAGATATGGGGATAAGACTCTTTTAACCAACGTTTACAAACCGACTAATGGTGTCTATCGTTAGTCTCCTCCAATCTCAATCGAACGAAGGATTGGAAGCAGAAGAGGTACCAAGGAAATGTAAATGGGACTCTCCAAAGGGAATGACCAAGGAAGATCAGTTCGTGTGATTCTTCAACTGAAGAGCCCCATCTAGATAAAGATTAGCATTCGAACCTCCAAAAAATGTCATAAGAAAAGATATGCGAAACGGCTGTTCCTCAGAATGATTTACCTTAGGTAGCTGCACGCTGGCCTTCTAGAGCTAGTCCCAAAGGCCTTCCATTCGAAAGTAGCAACAGAACTCTTCTTTCCTATTGATAGGAGTTTTCTCAACACACAATTAATCCTCAAGTATGAAGGATATCAATTGTAGTTTCGAAGGTGACCAGGTTATATATCGAACCCAAGGGACGGATAAATATCAATTTAATTATGTTCTAGTAAACTAAGACTATGTTGGAATTAAAACGGTTGTGATTTGAAGAGTAAGTAACAACTAATAATTAAGATAACAAGTAAAAATAACAAGAAGAAGGGACAGTAGGTTGTGATCAAGTAAGATAGTAGGTAGTTCGTCAGGTAATCCAGTTCTACTTATTAATTCATACTTTCGTGTGACGGTGTCTGACTCTGCCTTGTGGTTTATGGACGCATCACTAAACCATGCAAATCTACTCTATAGACACAAGTAAATATGCGTATGACACATGTGAATATCCTCGGGGCTAGATGTATACTTCACCCCCCTTT
This sequence comes from Pogostemon cablin, assembly GCA_023678885.1. Lineage (NCBI taxonomy): Eukaryota > Viridiplantae > Streptophyta > Magnoliopsida > Lamiales > Lamiaceae > Pogostemon > Pogostemon cablin. The sequence goes on from CM042960.1 coordinate 17,607,508, forward strand.
CTAGGTACTATCATAATCAATTATTTCCCGTGAACTTAGTAGTCTAACCCGATTTGATCTCTCTTTATAGGTACTATGAAATTATACTCTTTATCCTACTTATTATCCCGAATATGATTCAATTTAACAAGTATTCATATAAGATAGTTCTAATAAGTCTTCGGAATCCCTTCACTTAGAATTATAACATAAAACCCTGCTCAGCAGTGAACGCACTCAACCAATAACCACGTGTATTCAGACTCTACACAACAATTATTGATGCACAAAACGACCGTGAGTATGGATTAAAAATGCGCAATCTTATATAAAATAAACAACAAGTACTGTTGTATGGAGTTTACACACGAAAGATAAATTAACTCATGAAACCTTCATAACCCTATAACTACCGAAGCGGCTCTAACCCATGATTGATCTAGGAACAATCATGGTTAGTTGGACCGATCTTACTTGAATCTCCAGTGGAACTCTGTCATAGCCCTTCTGGATGATGTAAGATCACTTTCCTCCCAACTCTACGTCTCCACGTCTTGGTTCTTCACTGTATCTAGATACTTGAATTTTTGAATGTCTTTTTTGATGTTGCATAAGCCTTCTTTTATACTTGTAATCACGTCTACTGGGTTTGGCATGTGCTTTTTAAGTGATCACACGCATTGACAGTGTAAAAATACGGATATGATAAGTTCCTGAGCATCAATTCAACCTCAACAACAGGTCGAATTGACCAAAAGTCAAATCGGAAGTCGAATCAGCCTACTATAAGTCCCAAGTGTTCGATTCGACCAACTGCCCTGGTCGAATTGACGCGACGAGGTCGAATTGGCCTCCCAGCCAATCGATTCGACCTCGATTCGATCTGATGCCCAGGTCGAATTCCCCTGTTGTGGTCGAATTCGCCTTCGGTACAACTTGTGTTGCCAATTCGACCTGAAAGGCAGGTTGAATTGACCTCCTTCAGCTCGAATCGCACTCCTTCTTCGCCCAAACAGATGGCTTCGACTTCCTTTCTTCAGTATTCAACACTTCCACTCCGATATCCTTCGAAAAACCACTCAAATAGCTCCAACAACACCTGATTCATGCCTGTTCACAATATTTATCAGTTTACAACTGATTTCAACCTTCAAACACTCCAATATAGCACAAATCCAGGCGCAAGATTCATGAATTATCACACTCATAACCTATTAGTCTATGAACTATTGATGCTACTAATACGTTTCCTTTCGCCTGGAGCTGGGTCAAAGATCAGTCCAACCTGGGATCCGCGCTCAAGTCACCGGAAGAAGCAACAGGGAAGGATGTTGTCGCAGTCAAGACTTCGGATTTTAGTGCACTATTTCCTTTTTCCACACTTGTTAGAAAATCCGTGTTTTTGGCATAAACTGGTCAAAAAATAAATAAGAAATGAAAAAAGTTATTTCCATATAACTGCAAAACCTATAATATGCTATTGTTGATCGGCTTTTTGACATGACTTCACATGAAAAGTGGCAAAAAGGGGACTACTTTGGCATCTATATCTGCCTCAAAGTTTGAAAAAAGTTGTCATGTTCTGACCAGAAATTTCATTTCTCACTTTTCCATATAGAGGAGATAACAATTTTCCAAATTGTCAATAGTATTGATTGGTTTTTTGTCATGAGTCAGTTTTACACCTATATGCAACGAAAAACTTATCTTTTTGCCAATCTTATTGGTAGGGAAATTGCCTTGAGTCACTTTGACCCCTAATACGAGTATCAATTGTTTTCAACTGGGAAATGAGCTAAGGCTAAGCTACGCTAGAATCCTTTGTATGTTCATTAGAAAGCGTGAGGGAAAGGCACATATGCACGATGATCGATTGCATACCGACGATGCCCCTGGCCCAATGGAAAGGCAGTGGAAGGATCGGTTGAAGCTGGAGTAGTGTCAGTCGAGTAACAGACCAAGGGGGGTAGGACCGATCAAAAATCACTCGTAATAGGCACAGCGACTGGCTTTCCTTTTGAAGCAGTTTTTGGAGTTTAAAGAAGGCAATTCGTAAGAGAAGTAAATAAGTTTGATTGCAGTTATTTCCCTAGTAAGATAGCATAAGTTGACCAAGGGACAGACCAACTGTATATTTATATACGAGTAAGTTCGACATATGCGATCAAGTCCTTAAATGTTTTGTAAGAAGATGCCCCTCTGGTTTAAGTAAATTCACCAGATTAAGCACCTGGTAATAGCGCCTAAGCTGGAAGAATCCAAATGAACGAACGGGCTTACGTCCTAGCAACGTTAGCAATGTAGGGGTTAGCTCAAAGGCTCGATAAGGATGCAACACCTGTTTCTGTTTTGTAATCGGACGAAGCACCAAAAGCGGATCTGGCAGTTTAAGGAAAGTATATTATATAGAGGGATGGGCCATAGCAAAATCTATAATGAAAGGTAACAGCAGTCTTTGCTTTCGAAGAAGAAAAGGAAGGACAAAGAGAAGAAGACCTAGCCTCAAAAAGTAGTTTTGCAAGTCCAGGGACGGGCTCTAAGGCTATTTCCGCTGAAGCTTTCCATGCATATGAGATTGATTTCTTCGAAGTTGAGTAAGAGGCACCTGGAAAGGAGGTTGTTTATGCCAAGTGGACGAACTGGATGGAAATGAGTAAGAGAACAAGGTGGAAAAAAAAAAGATGACTCACGTATGATACGGGGAAGCCATGTATCTGGTTTAGCTTTCTCGCATATGGAGAAGATCCCATTGGTAAGTAACCTACTTCACTTTATGATACGGGGAAGCCATGTATATGGAGACTTCTCTTCAACATCCTTAATGGCTTCTGCTGGGGGCTCGGCTCTACAACTATATATATCCTATCGTGGTGTCCCCACCTCTTTCGCTTTCGCCATGGGCTCTCCTTTCATTCCCCTAGCACCTTGTTGAATTGAATGAATAAGGAGTAAACTAAGGATCTTAGCCCCTGAACGTGGCTAGTAGCTTTAGAAGTCGATCTAGAGGTTGTAGTTGGAGTCAAGCTCTTAGCTTTGTTAGTAGCCTAGGAAAGATTCCCCATTTGGTGTGCCGTAGCTGCTTTCCACGACTACGAGCTACTTTCTAGCTTTCTGGTTAGTCTATACTGGTTAGACTGGTTAGTGATTTCACCCTAAGTAGTTGTAGTTGCAGTGGACAAAGCCTCTTCTTTCGCGTTAGCTGCCTTTCGTTTCTCTTTATTTCTGGTTTGTGACTGGCTGTTTGTATCACCGGTTGGTAAACGGATTCTTGGGAGTCTATTCTGACATAGACAACTCCTTTTGGCTGGCATCCAGTACTTATGTAGCGCTTGTTGGACAAGCTAAATTCATTCTTTCGTGCTCAGCTTGAACGTGCCCTTAGGGCTTCAGAATGTATGTCAAGGGACCGTCCCCCAATGGATATAGAAGGTAGCACCACCGAAGATAACTCCATTAGAAGAATTCCTTTATTCGGATGCGGGCACCAATGGAAAATGGAAAAGAGTAGGCAGTCAGGTTCCTTGGTCGTGCTACCCTCTAACTGAAAGAGGATAGAGAATAGATACCATCTCGTGATTGATGAAGGGCTATACTGTGCACGAATCATGGAGGGTAATGTGATAAGGAGATTAATTGTGCTCCAAGAAATAGGTAATTTTCGAAAATATTCAAAAATTCTCGAAAATTCTCGCTGGCAGTTGCACGACTTCACGATTTTGAGGATAACTTCCTCGTCAAAACTCCAATTTAAGTTATTCTTATGCTCACGCAATCTTATTTTCCTTGGTTTTCTATCCATATAAAGAACTAACAAGCCATGAAAAGTGGCACAACCGTTCTGTTCGGCACAGCTTGCGCAGCGTCACTATTTTGATTATTACTTTCTCGTTTGGATTCCGATTGAGGTGTTCTTTATGCCAAAACAATCCTCTCTTTTGTGGCTTTCCATCCATATATCACAATTTTAGTTCAGAGCTCCAAATTACACATAAAATTACACAAGTTGGACGTACATTTTTCAGCATTCCTACACAAGTTGCACCTTTTCTTCAACTTTTCACTTTTAATCTTTTTTCCACCTAAAATACAATAAAACACCTCAAATGCACCTTTTTCTCACATATATCGAATATGAAAACTTATTCAAATATATAATAATAATTCTTATAAAAAAGGTATTAAATTAAACACTAAAACACGCTTATTTTCACTCTCATCATTGGCATTTGGATCTTTTGGTTAACGTGAACAGTTAGGGTTTTATGCAATTCTACTACAGCGGAAGCATAAGAGCATTTGAATTACCTTTCACTGGGTTTGATGTAGATGTTGAACAACAAGAACAAACAACCACCTAATCTTCTGTTGTATTCCTAAGCCACGCCTTGATGTTGTGTAGGCAACGATCACCATGACGAACTCAATCTGCAGTTCTACTCTTCCTCACGTTTTTGGCATTTATATTGTACCGGATTGTTGAGATTGCTATATATAGACTACAACAGGGACCAGGAGGAGAAATTAGGGTTTGGGGCCTCCCATTGGGCTTAAGAATTCAAATTTAGCCCAAAACTTATACTTAAGTCCAATAATAATAAATCAGTCCACTAAAGAAAAATTATTGCATTGCCACCCTAATTCCAAATTATGTAATGCGCTCCTTCTTATTATGAGTCCGTTAATCTCTCCATGTTTAAGATTCAATGCCCATTAATTAATTAAGTTACTGACAACTATATTAATTAATATATTTACTGAGAGTAGTACCACTCAACCTAATTATCATGCCAGAATAAATTCACCTGCAGGATATACATGATAATCATTATGAGCTCCTCAAGGGGACATCATCAACCAATTCTGTTAGGACATAGATTCCTTCTACAATCAACAGCACACCATAGAGACAACACCATCTCCCAACTCACCGAACATATTGATTTAAGTATTAAATCTCACCCATTGATGAATTAAAGAAATAAATACTGGCTTACATGTCGAAGTTAATGTATAGGGATTAAGAGTACGGACACCCATAATATAGAGATCAAGTTCTATTATATAGTCAGTATAAACAGAACGATCTCAGCGGGGTCCTGCTCAATACACAAGTGCACTAGTGTAATTTTATAGTTAAGACAGACTAATGGCAAATCACACTACAACCATACCGATAGATAGTCCTCGTCTATCTTGATTGTGAACATCTGTTTATAATTTATAAGGATCCGATAATATGATCTTCCCTATGACGCCGCACACCACATTATCCATATTATAAAGTAAATGACTTTTACAATCAATATAATTGCAAACGTTTGATCACATGATTCTTGTTTCAAATATTGTCTAAACATTGTTCATACATAAAGCTAGACTTTTAGTATATAATCCAACAATCTCCCACTTATACTAAAAGACTATGCTACCATATTCGCTGCCATAGATTACCACTCCCGCTACATGGCAGCTTTCGCCTTAAGGTCCTTGTAAAGGATTTACTAGGTTATCCTCTGATGCAATCTAGGCGACAACAACCTTCCCCTCATCATACGATTCTCGTATCAGGTAGTATTGGCTCTTAATGTGTTTAAGTACTTTATGGGCTAGTGATTCCTCAAGTTTGCAACTGCACCATTTTTATCATAATAAATTGTGATAACCTTGGGCAAAACTCAGAATCACATCTAAGTCCATTACGAAGTTTCTGGAACCACATAGATACTTTGGCTGCCACAAGGCTCCAATTATCATCTTTCCATGGTGGAGTCCGAAATATATTTCTATATAACACTCCTCCATTCTATGGATCTACTTCCAATTTAAACAAATAACCCTGAGGTGGATTTACTGCCGTTCCCATGATTTGAAAATTCAAATCTATGTAACCGTCAAGAAGTAATGAATATGTCCAGTATGCCAACATATAATTTCCATTCCTTCTCAGGCACTTCAAATATGTCTTACAAAAATTCAATATTCTTGTTCTGAGTTACTTTGATACTCACTGACTGTGCCATAGGCAAAACAAATATCCTATCTCGTGCATAATATTCTATAGATTAAGCTTCCTTATTGCCGAACCATAGGGAACCGCCTTTATCTATTTTATCTTCTTTTATGTCTTAAGATACAAATTCTTAGATAAAGTCACATGCTAAAACGAGTAAAGATTGTATCACTTCATGAAGCTCTACATAAGCCCAATATCATATCTTGTGATCCGTATGATCGCAAGGATATATATTGCTTCTCTTAAGTCCTTCATTACATACTGCTTTATTAACCATATCCATACGCCCGACAATACTCTTTCATTGTTTCCAATGAGTAAGATATCATCTACGTTCATATAAGAAATACCATCATGTTTCTGTCACTCTTTTCAATACACAAGGCCCATCCGAGCATTGATTAAATCCATATGACTGGATTTTCTAATCAAAACGGACGTTCCATGATCTTGTAGCTTACCTTAGTCCATCGATGGATAATTTTAAGCTCACACTCAAAATGCTCTTAGCCCTTTGCAATGAATCACCCTAGTTGCTTAACATAGATGTTTTTCTTAAGACTACCAATCAGGAATGATGTCTTGATATCTATTTGTTGCACCTCATAATCAATATGAGCAGCAATAAGTAAAAGAATCCAGATCGACATAGGCATAGCTGCCAAGGAACAGGTTTTCCCTCGCAACAAGCTTTGCTTCAAAGGCTTCCACCTCACTACGCGATCCTCTTTTTATTTTATATGAGCACTTCCAACGGCTTTTACACCATTTAGTGATCCTACAAGCTCTTAAATTTAATTTAGAATCCATAAATTTTATTTCAAAATTCATTGCAACATACTAAGATTCCGCATTTCTATCTTGTAGTGCTTCGTCGTATCCACGGGCTGATTTCATGTTTACTAGGGACCAAGTCTTACGACTCTCCCAAAACATATATCTTTCAGGTTGTAAAACAACTCTCCCACTAAGACAAGGCACTGCAGAAAAATTATCTATCAGATGTGACACGCAATGCAGTTTACTTGTGGTATATCCTCTTGTACAATTGTACTATACTTTGTGTTTCCCTTCTCACACTTTTAGAACAATATATACATGGTTTTGTGATTTATTATATAGTCCCTTCTAAAAATCTAGTGTTCGTGTTAACAGTCACTTTCTGATCTTTTGGACTATTTAAATAAACCACCCTTCATTTTCAAAGATATCACACGAACAAACAAACATCATATGTTATGTTGTTTCTAGGGCTTACTCATAAAATGAATTTAGTAATTTCAAATAATTAACCATCTATCTAACCATTTTCATAAGAGTCATATTCCTTCCTTCTGTCACACCATACAGCTGGGGTAAGCCTGGTATTGACAACTTGGGATTCAATCCCAACCACTGACAATTAGCTCCTAACTATCCTAAGAGGTACTCGCCACCACGAATAAATCATAGTGACTTGATATATTTTCCACGACGCTTCATCATATCAGTCATGTACTTCTTGAATCTAATCATAGTACTCATACTTGCAGAGCATCAAATAAATATATCTTGTTTCTAGAATAATCGTTAAACAAAATGACGAATATTCATAACCACGTCCTGCCGATATAATCTTAGAATCGCTTAAATCAGAATGAACCATTTCCAAAATATCTTTTCATGGCTTTATACCCCTTTGCCTTGTAAAGGCAATTAATCATATTCACTTCCAAGTAAGACTCACAAATTCAATAGTTTCCACTTCCAATAAACCTAACGGTCCATCGGCTATCAACTTTAGATACGTACTTAAGTAAAATGATCTAGTCTTAGATGCCAAAAGGTATGTTTAGTTCATCTCCAAAGGTTCTTTTTTCTTATAATGGTTAAAAAATGCATTATTAATTACTATTTGTTGCATCCGTGGGATAAACATGATTTAAGAGTGTACAAATTGTCACTATCGTACCATAATGCTCCATCCTTCATTATAATGACCATATCATTTAAATGAAATAGAGTATCTATCCATTAATACATAGAAACCGAAATAAAATTCTTTCTATGAAAGCGTACGTGAAGATAATTTCTCAAAGTCAAACGTTTATTCCTATCATAAGATAAATAAACAACTCCCACTGTAATAACCACTACTTTCGTAGCTTACCCATGTACTCAATAATCTCATTATCACTTAGTTGCAGGTTAGTGATTTCGGTATTTACACACAACGTGTCAGTAAACGCCATCACTAATCACGATTCAACAACTAGTGAATTAAGATACTATCCTTCTTCACATTTTGATGAAAATTGGTTTTGCTTCGCCATATGTTTTGTCAGAAATTCCCACCTTATACAACCTCTTTTAATTTTGTGTAACTTGCTCAAAACGCTAAGGCAAATTGTGGAGAATAAATTGACTTATGTTTTCCTTCAATTTTTACTCCAAATATATTCAATTCAGTCATCATATTTAACAATGACCTCTTGCCTTTTATCTTTCTCAAGTATCTGAAGAGTCGCATGAGACCATCATACTTCTATCTCTCACCTCTTCACTAGAGATTTTAAGAGGCACTAGAGGGCATTCTTAGTGAAAACACATTTTTATTTTCCTTAGCAGTAATATTTAAAACCAATATTCTTATCAATCATTTATTTTTGACCAATAAGTATGTTTTCTTTTAGTTAACAATAAGGGAAATAAACTATTCGAAAATTCAGAGAATCAATTAAATAAATACAACGATCAAACTCTTTGAATTTTAAATTTATATTGATTCCCTCAATAAAAAATATAAAATAAATTCACCGACATCTCGAGCATCGTGAATTTGCATGCCACATTAGTGTGGACGTATACAAACCCTAACATTCACAAGAGAAGGTATTATCCATTAATTCCATACGTCATAATTAACCTTATGACTCAATGATTAATAGTCGATTGTCCTTTAGCCATGCAATTTAATAGCAGTGACTCCGTTGGGGAGGATACTTATTAATTGCACCTAAGTGTATACCATTATTTGATACTAATTATGTTACCCAAGCTTGTGTGTCTTACAGTTAGAGAAGTCCACATGCGCTCAAATAATTTCCTATAATCATCAATTATGAATTTGTACCAGTGATCCGCAAATAAAACTCATCCGTTGGGGATGAAGGCACTATAATCGACTCATAAGCTTACTTACATCACATTACAAATAATAATTATTTAATAAAATTTATTTCTAGAGATCCACAAATAAAACTCATCCGTTTGGGAGAAAGGCACTATAGCCGACTCATAAGCTTACTTGCATCACACAAAAAATCAATAATGGAGGCCGCAGGATCTATGGCCAATCCCTCGCCCACTTACTTATTTAACAAGAGGGTTTTTATATGCATACAATAAATACCAAATATAAAATACGCAAACAAATATGCTATTATTACGATAAATAAGGTAGTAAATCAAATAGCACATGATCCAAATATATAACAATAATTAAGAAATAAAAAATTATGGCAATTATATATTAGTAATAAATACATAAATAAAATATGTTGACTTGGTCAACATTCCAAGATTACTTGCGTAACAAAAAAAAGTCTTGTGCCCCAAGATATCTCATCCTCGGACCACACACCACCGCCGAAAACCACCAGCGGTACCGGTGCCTCTTCATCCTGCTTTGCCTACCGGAACACTGCCCTTCGCTGGAAGCAGCAACATTCCATCCACCTCATGGCCCTCTAGAATACACGTCGGTAAAAAAAATTGCTGCTCGATGAGAACCTTGCTACCAGCCATCTCTGCCCGCCAGAAAAACTCTATGAACACCGGTCGTGCCTTTAGCTAAAGTGATCCGCACCGTTTGCTGTGGGCAGCATTGTCGGTAGTTGCTACCGATCGCCGCTGATCCACACCGTTGGGAATGTGCAACCAGCGCCGCATGTTCTGAGTTCCGACGACACCCAGCCTCGTTCCTCTGATGTGCTGGCCATCGACTAAGTCTTACCGAACTAAGCGCCGATCCGAATGGACAGTTTGCAGACCTGCTCCAGAAACCAACAGACTCAACCAGGTGTGACTCGCCCGAAAAACCACTATAGACTCGTTCAAAAACTCTGGAACCCGCTCGGAACTCACACTGAACTCGCCCATAATATTTCCCAAACTCGCCCAGGTCCCTGCTTGCTGCCGGTCCCGCGCCTGCTCCGTGATTTATATAACTGCGCTCACCTGCCATCGCCAGCCTTCCATCTCAGAGTATAACAAACCCGAAATAGTACAATGCCATCACGTTAAGGTATGGAATATTGTATGAGGGACCGATGATGGCGAAAACGAATTCTGGAGCTCCTGGAGCTCGATTTGACCAAGGTTTGACCAAGCTAGAAGGTCGAACCACACTGTCATGGTCGAAACAAGCACCTGGGCAACATCTAGAGCATCTTAAAGTTTGGTTCAACCAAAACCACAATGGTTCGACCAACCCTGAAGTTCGAACTAGGGTCGAACTGGCCTGTCCGCGACCCTCTATTTTGTTTGAAGACGGGTTCGACCAAAACTATCCTGGTTCAACCAACCCTATTGGTCAAACCATGGTTGAACCGACCTATACGCGGGATGTTGAAATTTCTGATGTCGGGTTCGACCATTACACACCTCGTTCGACCAACACTCGAGGTCGAACCAAGGTCAAACCGCCTCGTCCGACACTGTTTCCATGCAGAGTGCTTTACCTGATGTTGATGCTACTCCAGTGAGGACAGATTACTGAGCTTATAGCAGTGAAGAAATGGAAAAGAGCAAAGAGATTGAGAGCCAAGAAGGACAATACGGAGAAGGTTGAATGTGACGAATGGGGAATTCCCAAGACAAAGATACCTCCTCCGTTTCCTTTCAACTTAGTCAAGAAGGGATTGAAAGAAAAGTTCAAAAAGTTTACAGATATCATAAACAAGATAAGCTAGAGCATTCCTTTCTCTGAAGCAATCTTGGAAATGCCCTACTTTTCCTGCTTTCTAAATGATATAATGTTGAGGAAGAGAAGCTTGAATGGAATTGAAACAGTGAATTTTTCTGAGAACTGTAGCTCAATCATTCAGAGAAAGATGCCAGCTAAGTTAAAGGATCTCGGAAGCTTCACTATTCTATGTGAAATTGAAAAGGAGCCGGCACGACGAGCCTTTTGCGATCTTAAGACAAGCATCAATTTGATGCCATTCTCAATATTTCAAAGGCTTGGTTTTGGGGAGTTAACTCCCACGACAGTGGCTCTACAATTGGTGGATAAGTCTAAAACTTTTCCAAAGGGAGTGATTGAAGATGTTCTTGTGAAAGTAGAGAAATTGGTCATTCCTGTTGACTTTCTAGTGCTTGAGATTGAAGATGACAAGAATAATGTTTCTCTTATCTTAGGGAGGTCATTCCTTGCTACTGCCGGAGCTATGATTGATGTTCAAAAAGGTGAGCAAAGGCTGCGAATGGATAAAGAAGAGGTTCTATTTAACCTTGATAAAGCAATGAAGATGCCGATGAAGACGTAGTGTTATAGCATTGACATGGTGGAGGAGATCATGAAGAAAGATATATCCTTGATCCATTCGAATGATCCTTTGGAGACATGCTTGATTGAGTCTCTTACTTTTCCACCACGGAGCTAGATGAGCTCTCTAACGAGGTATGTATTGAATTTCTTGAAAATCTACTTGCTTTGGAAATGACAGGTATGAATAAAAAAGGACCAAGTTTGAAGAGGTAAAGTGGACTAGAAAGTACTTGCAATTGGATAGAGAGAGCATAACAAAGGAAGAGAAAAAATAGGAGTTGAAACAACTACCGGAGCACTTGAAGTATGCCTATCTAGGTGACAATGAAACATATCCGGTAATTGTATCTTCTTCTCTAATTGTATCTTCTTCTTCTTCTACAATTGGTTGGTCTCTTGATGATTAGAAAGGTATTAATATATCATATTGTATGCATAAGATAAGATTGTTAGATGAGGCTAAAAATAGCATTCAGAATCAGCGGAGGGTAAATCCCGCTATTCAAGAAAAAATTAGGAAGCAAATCTTAACATGGCTAGATGCAGGAATTATTTATCCAGTTAGTGATAGTCCCCATGTGAGTCCATTGCATGTTGTATCTTAAAGGAGGGCATGACTATTGTGAAGGCCGATGAAGGCGAGACTTTAGCCACTAGGATTTCTATGGGATGGTGTGTGTGTACTGATTACAGAAAACTGAATGAAAATACATGCAAAGACCACTTCCCACTTCCTTTCATGGATCAAATGCTTGATCTTCTTGTAGGGTATGATTTTTATTATTTCTTAGATGGGTACTCGGGGTATAATCAAATTATGATTGCACCCGAGGATCAAGAAAAGACTACTTTCACTTGCCCTTATGGAACCTTTACTTTTAGGAAGATGCCTTTTAGGTTGTGTAATGCACCTACTATATTTTAGCGCCGCATGATGGCCATATTTGATGGGTTGATAGAAAAGATCATGGAGGTGTTTATGAATGATTTTTCTGTGTTTGGTTCCTCCTTTAATATTTGTTTGCCTAACTTATCTACTGTTTTGAAGAGAAGTCAAGAAACTAATCTTGTCTTGAATTGGGAGATGTGCAACTTCATGGTAAGAGATGAGATTGTTCTTGGGCATCATATATCGGCTAAGGGATTGCAGGTGGATAGAGCAAAGGTGGTGGCAATTGAGAAGCTTCCACCACCTACTAATGAGAAGGGAGTGCGGCCCTTCCTGGGACATGTAGGATTTTATAGAAGATTTATTAAAGACTTCTCTAAATACTCCAAACCGTTGTCTCATTTACTTGAAAAGGATGTTCCTTTTATTTTGATAATGAATGTCTAATAGCTTTTCAGGTTTTGAAGGAGGCACTTATTACTGCACCTATCTTGATCACACTGGATTTGACTCAACAATTTGTACTTATGTGTGATGGAAGTGGTTTAGCACTTGGAGTGGTACTTGGGCAGATGAGAGAGAAGAAGTTATGTGCCATCTACTATGTGAGTAAGACTTTTGATGCAGCAAAAAAGAACTACACTATTACCAAAAAGGAGTTTCTAGCTACTGTGTATGCTTTCAATAAGTTTCGACAGTATTTGGTTGGCATGAAGGCTATTGTGTACACGGATCATTCTGCTATCTGGTACTTGATGGAGAAGAAGGAAGCGAAGCCAAGGATCATTAGATGGGTTCTTCTTCTATAGGAGTTTGATATAGAGATCCGAAGTACGAAGGGTACAGAAAATGTGTTGGCAAATCACCTAGAGACAAGGGAACATTGTGATAACTCTTTTGATTTCATTGAGAAGATGTTTCCTGATGAGAAGATTATGGCAGTATTTACAGAAGGAGCAGAGAGAGCTTGTGTAGTACCTACTCAAGGAATGGATCTATAGTATGCAGATTATGTCAATTACATTATCGTGGGTGAAATTTTGAGAGATCTCAACAGGTATCAACTTTAGAAGTTTAACAGGGATGTTGAGACTTTTTCATATGGTATGATCCATTCATCTATAAACTTTTTACAAATCCTATCGTCCATAGGTGTGTGCCCGAGATGGAGATAGAGAGTGTTCTTGATTTTTGTCATACACAACCTAACGGGGGCATTTCGGAGCCCAAAAGACGACATCAAAGGTACTTCAATCTGCTCTTTATTGGCCTACTTTGTTTAAAGACTGTGAATCCTTTGTAGCAACATGCGATAGATGTCAAAGGATGGGAAACATAAGTAGAAGAGATGCCACTTCAGCTGAGCATTGCAGTTGAAATCTTCGATGTATGGGGAATCATTTTATCGGGGCCATTTTCCCCATCTAAAGGATTTCACTACATCTTTCTAGCAATGGATTATGTTTCTACGTTGGTAGAATCCATTCCTACTCGCATGAATGATTCGAATACTGTGTTGTCTTTCTTAAAGAAGCATATCATTGCCCGCTATGGAGTTCCTAGAGCACTTGTAAGTGATGGAGGTTCCCACTTTGTCAATAAGCTTCTTGAAAGGGTTCTCAAGGAATATGGTGTAAAGCATAGGGTTACTATACCCTATCATCCTCAAACTAATGGGCAAGATGAAGTCTCCAACCGAAAAGTGAAGTAAATATTGGAGAAAGTAGTCGGAACTAATAGAAAGGATTGGTCTATGAAGCTCGATGATTTTTGTGGGGGTTCTAAACTGCATACAAGACTGTGCTTGACATGTCTCCTTATCAAATTGTCTTTGGGAAGCCGTGCCACTTACCCGTAGAGATTCAGCATAAAGCTTTTTGGGCGTTGAGAAGTTTGAACTTGTGTGTCTTAATGATCAAAAGGAGTTGAGGTTGATGCATATTAATCAACTAGACGAGTTCAGAAATCAAGCTTATAAGAATCCTGTGATCTATAAGAAAAGAATGAAGAAATGACATGATTTGAAGATCACTTACAAGGAATTCAAGCAAGGTGATGAGGTATTACTCATTAACTCTCATTTGAAGCTCTTTGCAGGAAAATTGAAATCAAAGTGGACAGGGCCGTTCATTATCCATAAAGCCTACGGAGGGGGAGTTTTGAGAACATAGACAAAGACGGAGACATCATCGCAGCACATGGGCATCGATTGAAGTATTATAAGTTGTCGGATGATACTTGTTTCGTCTTTGAGGATACCTTGCACTGAGTTAGTACCTTCGTGACTCTTCAAAGTTAAACAAGAACGCATGTTAGGAGCTTTCTCTCCTGCTTTATTGCTTTATTTCATTAGTGTAAGTAAGAAATTTTTATATCGTGCTTACTTATTGGAAATTACGTCTCTTAGCAAACTTAATTTCGACTATACTTTCTACTAAGTTTGGGGGTGTGATGTACTTACCTCATCGTAGCACTGAGAGTATAATCTTTTCTTTGTAACGTTTGTTAGGGGAGTAGATTTTTTGCGGCATATTAAAACTTTAATCGGTGTTGATGTGTCGATTTTTTACAATTTGCCTAATGTTCAGTAGTGTTTTATTTATTGTGTCGTATGCGGGTATATCTACATTGATTATTGAGTCTTAATAGTGGTTCTCTAGTATAGTTTTCCTCCGTTTTGGTACCTAATGTTCGTTTTTGAGCTTGAAGTTAGCAGGGGACGAAGAAAACTTGATTTTGAAGAAGCAGCAGCATGGTTTGACTATTAATAGAGGTCGAACCAGCAATTAGAGAAAAAGTTTCAGGCTGGTTCGGCCAAGAGTGTTGTGGTTCGACCAAGGGTTCGAGTTGAACCGCCACCTGAAAGTTTATTACAGGTTGGTTCGACCGCGACGTCCTAGTTTGACCAAGGGTTTGAGTTGAGCCAAATGTAGAATGTGTCCAGAATTGTGGTTCGACCACGACAAGGTGGTTCGACCACGTAGTTCGAGCCGAACCGCGTAGGTAAGTCTTGTTTTAAGTGGATTTTCGTCCCTATTTTGTACATTCTTCACACCACCCTAACTCGAATTTGCTCTGAACCAAAAACCCTCTCTTCAAAACTTTGATTTTAAATTATTTTACTCCGATTAAACCACTTCCTGCCCTTTCTACACTCTAATTCTCACTAATTTGGAGATTTTTAGTTGAAAAACTTGGGTTTTCTATTCAATTTGGAGATTTTTCTTCATTGTTCATACTAAGCCACGAATGAATCAAAAGGTACATTCTCTTAACTCTATTACTCTAGGATTGAAGTTCTATTGCTTGATTTTAAGTGGCTAAGTCGATTGAACTCGTTTTTATATGGATTCATGGTGCAATTTGAATTTTTGTTTGAAATCTGATATGAACAAGTGATGGGTCCAATTTTAATTGTTGATTTGTTGTTCGACCTTGATGTTTACATGAAGTTGTTGAGTAATTTGAGTGGTAAATTGAAGCATGATAGAATTTTGAGTTGAATTATAGAGTTTGATAGATGCATGCTTAAGAAAGTGAAGTGAATGATGAAATTATTGAAAGGAAAGGCAATCGAGATTCGCTCCAAGAAGAGGGAGGATAGGTGATGAGAGTGTAAATTCACGTATTTTAGGCTCTGATTTTCGTGGAAATTGAGTACAATTGAGTCTTTTATTAAGACGAGTCGGTATGTTTATGGAAAAGTCACGAATCAGAGGGTACAAGGGCTTTTTGAGTTGTACAAAAAAACAGGTAGAAAGGGCTTGGAATTAGAAGACACAATTTTTGAGGCAATTTTCGAAGGTCGTTCGACCTCAAGGCCTTGTCCCTCAAACATCACTTTGGTCGAACAAGGTGGCCAAGTCGAGCAAAATTCCAGATTTATCCAGAGAGCTTGCTCGACTTGGAGATGTTGCTCGACCAGAATCACATTGGTCGAGCAGATGAGTGAAGTCGAACAAAATGTGCAAAAACTTACAAAGAGCTTGCTCGACCATTGCTCGAGTTAAAGGCCTTGCTTGACCAGGCCAGGCTTGGTCGAACAGATTCTCGCTGCTTCTATTTATGGTAATTCCGGATGTCTTTTACAAAATTTGACGTGTGCTTCAAGTAAAAGCCCATCCTAAGCCCATAAGGAGGTTCCACAAGTATAAAAGAAGAGCTTTCACAAGAGAAAAGGAGGACACACATTGTTCATCATCTATCGATCTATGAAACCCTACCATCATCCGAAGGAGTCGTGAAGAGAGGTTCATCTGGCGCATTAAGTATGATCACACCAATTAGCCATGATTGTTCCTAGATCAATCATGGGCTAGAATTGCTCTGGTAGTTCTAGGGTTATGAAAGTTTTATAAGTTAATTGAATTTTCATGTGTAAACTCAGTATAACACTACTTGTGGTTCATTTTATATAAGATTGTGTCTTTTCAATTCATACTCACGGTCGTTTTGTGCATCATTAACTGTGTGTAGAGTCTGAACACATATCTAGGTTATTGATTGAGTGCGTTCACCGCTGAGCAGGATCACATGTTATAATTCTAAGTGAAGGGATTTCGAAGTCTTATTAGAACTATCCTATACAGATACTGGTTAATTGAATTTATTCGGGTTAATAAGTAGGATAAAGAGTATAACTTCATAGTACCTATAAAGGGGGATCATATCGGGTTAGAGTACTAAGTGCACGAGAAATAATTGATACTGATAGTACCTAGAAAGAGGGGTGAAATATATCTCTTGCTCTAAGGATATTCCCACATGTCATACACATGTTTACTTGTGTCTATAGGGTGAACTTGCATGGTTTAGTGATGCGTCGATAAACCACAAGGCAAAGTGGAACAATAACACATGGAAAGGAAATTAATAAGTAAAACTGGATGCTCGAAGAACTAACACATTTCTCACTTGATCACAATCAAAATTTCTCTATTGCTTGTTTATTAGATTTGCTATTTAAGTTATTCTTTATTTAATTTCGTAATAACTCCAAACCAATTTGCCAAACATAATCTTAATTAACTAGAATATAATTAAATTGATAACAATACGTCCCTTGGGTACGATAATCATTTGGTCACCTATAGAGACTACAATTGATATCCTTCATACTTGGGGATTATATTGTGTGTTTTTTTAGAGAATCCTAATCAAGTTCTTGGCGCCGCTGCCGGGGACAACATAAATTATCAGTTTATTATTTCCAATTCAATTTAGATTATTATTCTTGTTTTTGATTTCTAACACTTATTTTTCTTAGGTGTATGCTCACAAGATCGAAAACAGATGAATTAGCGCCATATAATCTAGAGATTGGAGCATTGTCGAGGAAGAAAAAGAAGAAGAATAAGAACAAGAACGTAGACCCAACTTAGGCTCTTGATTTAGGAGTTGAAGTTGACGTGCTGAATTCAAAAATAATTGAAGCTGCAACCGAAGTTAATTTGGAAGTAGAGATAGTCAACATGCCAGCGAATCCGGATACACTTGCCATCCGTGAAGTCTTTAAGAACAACGGATGAGGCAATGCGAGGTTGTTAGGAGCAAGAGGGACCGGAGCCAATTTTGATTTACACCCTGCTCTTATAACCATGATAGAAAGGAGTCCCTTCTCTGGGGGAACATTTGAAGATCCACAGCAACATCTAAATAAGTTCCTTGGGTATGCAAGTACACAAAAAGATGCAGGAGCTTATGAGGATGCGAGGAAGATAATTTTGTTTAAGTTCTCGCTGAATAAAAAGGTGAGAGATTGGAACAATAATCTCGATGCTGCTGAATGTGATACATGGGAGAAGTTGAAAGTGAAATTCTTGGAACGATACATTCCACCTTCAAAGGTGTTCAAGATGAAACAAGAAATCAATCAATTTGTTATCCATGGCAATGAGAAGTTTCACAAAGCATGGGATAGATTCAAGGACATGCTTCAAAAGTGCCCACAACTGGGCTATCTAAAGCTCAATATATCAGAATATTATACAATGGGTTGGATTGCGATTCTCATGTGTTACTCGATGCTTCTTCTAATGGAGCATTACGTACAAAGTCACCCATTGAGGCCAAGAAACTTTTTGAGGATATTTCGATGAAATCAAGAGATTGGCTCACCGACTGATAGAGTGAGAGGCACTTATGTTCTTCGTAAAGTAGCACAGGGTGAGCAAACTATGGTGAAGTCGGGAAGAGATGATGAGATCATCTCAAGTTTGACTAACATTAGCAAGCTACTAGAGTCTCAACAAAAGCAGATCTCAGATTTATCTCAGAGAGTACCAATGATGTAGCAGGATGGTGGCTATGAGGGAGCTAGCCAAAAGGAGGTCGAGGAGGCAAATTACAACAATCGTGGTCCCCCGAGTAATTACCAACAACCAAGAAGGCCGGAGTTTTCATGGAGCAATATGAATAATGCGGTGCAACCTCCTATCGATGTTGATCCGGGAGCTAAAGTGGAAAAAGATAAATCGGGTTTCGAGGATACGGTGAACATGTATATGGCAAGAAACGATGCAAGAGTGGATCATCTAGAGGCCAAGTTAGAGAAGAAGATTGATGTTAATCGTGAGGATTTGTCTAAACAAGTAAAAGACCTTACGTTGTTGATGGGGGAGATGACAGGTAACGTGTAAAAGTTGACTCAAACTATTGAGAAGGGTAAATTTCCATCTCAAATTATTGAGAATCCAAAGTTTCCATGCTATCACATTGAGATCGGGAATGCAATATGAAGGCCCGATAATGCCAATGAGCGAAAATAAAGGAAACAGATGAGTTGCTCGACAAGATTGGATTTGCTCGACCAGACCTTCTGGTCAAGCAACTTCTGAAAAAATAGAATTACGATACTTTGTTTTCTGACAATCCGTTCGACTTGCACAAAACCGCTTGACCAGACCATCAAGGTCGAATGAAAGTCGAACAACAGAAGGGTTACGAGAGCTCACGATCAGGCAGGTTGCTTGACTAAAATCTATTTGCTTGACCAAACCATGTTGGTTGAACAGAGGTCGAGCAACACTTAAAGGAACAGAGTACATGATGAGCCAAGTTGTTCGACCTAACTGAATATACTCGACCATTCCATTATGGTCGAGCGATGGTCGAGCATCACAGTTTAGAGTCCCATTTAATACGTAATGCGAGACTTGTTGATCTGAACATTTCAACTACACCTCAAGAGCAGAATACCGAGCTTACAGTGGTAGAAAAGAAGTGGGAAAGAGTTAACAGATTGAGAGCCGAAAAGGATAAAGCGAAGAATGTTGAACGTGATGAATGAGGGATTCCCAAAAAAAAGATACCTCCACCATTTCATTTCAAGCTTGTCAAAAAGGGATTGGAGAAGAAGGTTAAGAGGTTTTTAGATATCATAAACAAGATAAGTTTGAACATTCCTTTCTCTGAAGCGATCTTGGAGATGTCGTATTATGCCCGTTTTCTGAAGGATATACTTTTGAAAAAGAGAAGCTTGAACGGAATTAAAACAGTGAACCTTTAAGAGAATTGTAGCTCAATCATACAAAGGAAGCTGTCAGCTAAGTTGAAAGATCCAGAAAGCTTCACTATCTTATGCGAAATTGGAAAGAGGCCAACACGACGAGCCTTGTGCGATCTTGGGGCAAGAGTTAATTTGATGCCATTATCTATTTTTAAAAGGCTTGGTTTGGGAGAGTTAACTCCCACATTGGTGGCTCTTCAATTGACGGATAGGTCTATGACTTTATCCGAACGGTGTGATTGAAGATGTTCTTGTCAAAGTAGAGAAGCTTGTCTTTCCTGTGGATTTTCTTGTACTTGAAATGGAAGATGACAAGGATAATATCCCTCTTATCTTAGGGAGACCATTCCTTACTACTGCAGGAGCTATGATCGATGTGCAAAAGGGTGAACTACGGTTGAAAATGGATAAAGATGAGATCTTATTTAACCTTGACAAAGCAATGAAGATGCCAATGGAGACTCAATGTCATAGTATTGATGTAGTGGAGGAGATTGTGAAGGAAGACATGTTTTTGATCTTGTCAAAGGATCCTCTTGAGATATGCTTGGCGGAGTCTCTTACTTTTCCCACTACGGAGCTAGATGAACTCTCCAACGAGGTATGTATTGAATTCCTTGAAAATTTACTTGCTTTGGGTGATGACAGGTATGAGTCGAAAAGGACCAAAATTGAAGAGGTGAATTGGACTAGGAAGTACTTGCCTTTTGATTGAGAGAGTGCACCTCAGGATGAGAAGAAGAGGAGTTGAAACTATTATCAGAGCACTTGAAGTATGCCTACTTAGGTGATATTGAACAATATCCGGTAATTGTATCTTCTTCCCTTGATGATGTTCAACTGGAGAGATTGTTAGATGTGCTTAGGAAGTATGTCTACGATTGGATGGGCTCTTGATAATTTAAAAGGTATTAGTCCTTCATATTGCATGTATAGAATAAGGTTGTTAGATAAGGACAAGAGTAGCATTCAGAATCAGCGGAGGGTGAATCCCGCTATACAAGAAGTGATTAGGAAGCAAATCCTAACGTGGCTAGAAGCTGGGATTATATATCCCATTAGTGATAGTCCCCATGTGAGTCCATTGCATGTAGTAGCTAAAAAGGGGGCATGACTATTGTGAAAGTCGAGGATGGAGAGACATTAGCCACTAGGATTCCTACGGGATGACATGTGTGTACGGATTACAGGAAACTAAATGAAAACACATGGAAAGACCATTTTCCCCTTCCTTTAATGGATCAACAGCTTGATCGTCTTGCAGGGTATAAGTACTATTGTTTTTTGTATGGGTACTCAGGTTATAATCAGATTATGATTGCATCCGATGATCTAAAAAGGACTACTTTCACTTGCCCATATGAAACTTTTGCCTTTAGAAAGATGCCTTTTGGATTGTGTAATGCGCCTGCTACATTTCAGCGTTGCATGGCCATATTTGATAGGTTGATAGAAAAGATCATGGATGTGTATATGGATGATTTTTCTGTGTTTGATTCCTCCTTTGATATTTGTTTATCTAACCTCGCTACTGTTTTGAAGAGATGCCAAGAAACTAATCTTGTCTTGAATTGGGAGAAGTGTCACTTCATGGTAAGAGATGAGATTGTCCTTGGCCATCATATTTCGGCCAAGGGATTGTAGGTGGATAGAGCAAAGGTGGTGGCAATTGAGAAGCTTCCACCACCTACTAATGAAAAGAGAGTGCGGTCTTTCCTTGGACACACTGGTGTCTAACAACTTTTCTGGTTTGGAAAGAGACACTTATTACTGCACCTATCTTGATCACACCGGATTGGACTCAGCCATTTGTACTTATGTGTGATGCGAGTGATTTAGCACTTGGAGTGGTGCTTGGGCAGTTGAGGGACAAGAAGTTTTGTGCCATTTACTATGCGAGTAAGACTATTGATGTTGCACAAAAGAACTACACGGTGACTTAAAAGGAGTTTTTGGCTGTGGTGTATGCATTCAATATGTTTCGATAGTATTTGGTTGGTATGAAGACTATAGTATACACGGATCACTATGCGATTCGGTACTTAATCAGAAAAAGGAAACGAAGCCAAGGATTAGTAGATGGATCCTTCTTCTGCAGGAGTTCGATATGGAGATCCGGGATAAGAAAGGTACGGAGAATGTTTTGGCAGATCACATATCGAGGTTGGAGACAAGGAAACACTGTGATGATTCTTTTTATTACATTGAAGAGATGTTCCCTGATGAGAAGATAATGGCAGTGTTTGTTGAAGGGGCGGAAAGAGCATGTGTGGTGGCTACCCAAGGGATGGATCCATGGTATGCGGATTATGTGAATTAAATTGATGTAGGAAAAATTCCGAGAGATCTCAACTGGTGTCAACTTGCAAAATTCAAGAGGGATGTTGAGACATTTATATGGTATGATCCATTTGTCTACATGATATGTACAAATTCCATAGTCCGTAAGTGTGTGCCTGAGATGGAGATGGAGAGCGTTCTTGATTTTTTCCATTCACAACCTAATGGGGGCACTTCGGAGCTCAAAAGACGGCAACAAAGGTACTTGGATCTTCTCTTTATTGGTCTACTTTGTTTAAAGATTGCGAGACCTATGTGGCGACATGCGATAGATGTCAAAGGATGGGGAACATAAGTCGGAGAGATGAGATGCCACTTCAGACAAGCATTGTTGTTGAGATCTTCGATGTATGGGGGATCGAGTTCATGGGGTCATTTCCCCCATCTAATGGATTTCTTTACATCCTTTTAGTAGTGGATTATGTTTCAAAGTGGGTGGAAGTCATTCCCACTCGTGTGAATGATTCAAAGACTATTTTATCTTTCTTGAAGAAACATATCTTTGCCCGCTATGGAGTTCCTAGAGCACTAGTAAGCCATGGAGGTACTCACTTCGTCAATAAGCTTCTTGAAAAGGTTCTCAAGGATTATGGTGTTAGGTATAGGGTTACTACACCCTATCACCCTTAAGCGAATGGGCAGGCGGAAGTCTCCAACCGATAAGTGAAGCAAGTTCTGGAAAAGGTAATCGAAACCAATAGGAAGGATTGGGCTATGAAGCTCGATGATATTTTGTGGGGGTTCTGGACTGCGTATAAGACAGTGATGGATATATCACTATATTAAATTATCTATGGAAAGCCGTGCCACTTTCCCATGGAGATTCAGCACAAAGCTTTTTGTGCATTGAGTTTGAACTTGTCTTTAAAGGATCAAAAGGAGTTGAGGATGACTCATATCAATCAATTGGATGAGTTCAGAAATCGTGCTTACAAGAATTCAGAGATCTTTAAGGAGAGAATGAAGAAATGGTATGATTCAAAGATCTTATAAAAGGAGTTCAAGCAAGGTGATGAGGTATTACATTTTAACTCTCATTTGAAGCTCTTCACAGGGAAATTGAAATCGAAGTGGACGGGGCCGTTCATTAACCATAAAGCCTATGGAGGGGGGAGTTTTGAGGTTATGGACAAAGATGGGGGACATTTTCGCGACGAATGGACATCGATTGAAGTGTTACAAGTCGCCGGATGATACTTTCGTCATCTTTGAAGATACCTTACACTAGATTGGTACCGTCGTGACTCTCCGACGTTAAACAAGAGCGCCTATTGGGGGCTTTCCCTCCCATTTTATTGCTTTATTCATTTTCGTGTGAGTAAGAAATTTTTATATTTGACGTGCTTATTGTTCGAAAATTACATATCTTTGCAAACTTAGTTTCCACTATAGTTTCTACTAAGTTTGGGGGGTGTGATGTACTTATCTCAGATAGCACGGAGAGTATAATCTTTTCTTTGCAACGTGTGTTAGGGGAGTTGATTTTTTGCGATATATTAAAACTTTAGCCAGTTTTGATGCATCAATTTTTTATAATTTGCCTAGTGCTTAGTGGTGTTTTTATTTTTAAGGTGTCATTGTAGAGTTACACTTGATGTTATATGGTAGGAAAGTGGTTCTCGAGCTTAGAAATTGCTATCTAGATACTTGATGTTGTCCTATAGTTTCATTGTTGCAAGGAAATACGAGAAAGGTATGAACGAGCAATGGTCGAACGAAATGTGTAATTCTTCCAATAGGGTTGTTCGACTTTTAGGAGGTTGTTCGATCATGCTTTTTGATCGAGCAATGGTCGAACGAAATGTGTAATTCTTCCAATAGGGTTGCTCGACCTGAACAAAGTTGTTCGACTAAATTAGAAAGTTGAACGGAAGTCGAACAAAATGTACAAATTCTTCCAGAGTGTTTGTTCGACTTGGACTCTGCCGCTTGACCAAGATGTCGTAGTTGAGCGACGGTCAAAGAAAATGTGTAATTTCTTACAGAGAGTTCGTTTGACCAAGTAATGGTTGCTCGACCATAAGTGTGAAGTCGAACGAAGGTCGAGCCGGATAGAGGAGAACAAGAGGCGCGACTGGGTTGGTTGCTTGACTTCAAGCACCTGTTCAACCAACAAATTTTGGTTGAACAGAGGTCGAACGATGCCCATTTTTAAAGGCAATTTCAGGTTGCTCGACCTAAAACCCTTGTTCGACTAATCCTCTTCAGTCGAACGGAGCCTGGAGTCAGTTTTAAAGGTTAGTTTTCATTCCGTTCGACATACACCCGTCACCCTTTCTCGAGCACCGATTCCAAACTGTAAGTTTATCTTCCAAACTCTTCCTTACACTTTAATCCTTCATTCCACACACTTCCACATTCAAATTTGAGGGATCTTAAGTCCGATTTAGGGCGCGAATCAAATTATTTTGGGGATTTTTCGTCGATTGCACCATATAAACACCATGTCAAGCAAAGGTATATTTCTTCTCACTTTTTACTCTTGAATAGTAGTGATGATACTTAGTGAAGAATGGGTGAGTGGATTCATGCTAGTTTTGGTTGGATTTAATGGTTGAATTGTTGAAGTTCTTATTTGAGATTGCACTTGAATCTTCATGGTTCGATTTACGTTGAATTGTGGAATTTTTGTAAAATTTATCATGTGCTTAGTATGAGCTTGAAGTTAATTTCGAATTATATATATGGGCTCATTGAATTTAAGTGTTGTTGTGGTGCAATTGAGGGTGGAAGATGAGCATGCTAGATTTTTGGTTGAAGTTTATGTGACATGAAAGCATGTGTGAGTGGAGAAGTGATAAGACTAAAGGAGTTTCCATTATTCTTGATTGAAAGTGTTGAGGTATAGTGCAAACAGTGATTGAATGAACACTTGAGGTTGAGATTGATTGAAGCACATGAATATGAAGTCTTGAGTAGGATTCATGCTAGTCTAGGTTGAGTATATTTATCTCTTTTGGTAAGTATTGAAGTACTGTTCTTGTAGGAAAAGGGATTTCTTCATCATCTAAGAGGAAGGGACCTAGGTTGCCTTCGCTTGGAGAGATAGTCAAGAAAATGAGGATGGAGAAGAGGAGGCCATCCGACTATGAGCTGAAATTTCCAAATTAGGAGGAGAAGAAGGATCTTTGGGCTACAATAGCGCAAAAGATCACAAGGACGCGGTATCAGGATGACCATGCTATGAGGGAAATGAATATTCTCACCGACATTCGTTGGATGTTCGAGCAGGTGGGCATTACTCGGTTTATGGGGATGAAGAGAGAGACATATTTCCACATAACTACGAAGGTCTTGTGCACGTTAAGGATTGAGCATGGAGACCGATACCTTCCTTATGGTATTCGGATGATGATTGGCGGGCAAGAGCAGATGATGTGGGCCTAAGAATTTAATGAATTGATTGGCTGTGAGAATGAAACGGATGTGGAGCGTGATGACTTCAAGCCGGATGAGTTTTGGAGAGATATTACGTGGAGGCAAGAGCGTTATAATTCGAATACTTCCAAGGTTGCCTTCATTCGCAACCCGTGATCGCTTACATGGACAGAATTTTGAGCAACAAGCTGTTTGCTTGGTCCGAAGGAAGTAGCATTCCGAGGGGAGAGTTGTATATGTTATGGTGCATGCTTCATGGAGTTCATTTTAACATAGCAGTGTACTTTTTCAATCAGCGGCACAAGTTCACGACTCATGGATTTCGGCGCGTGAATATCGGAGGACTCATCACATTGATAGATGAGTACTATAAAGTTGATTTGAGCAGGCATAGGCCTATCCGAGGGGATCCGGACTTGAAACTGACAACGTGTGTGAGGATGGGGCTGATTGAGCGGCTAGATGATACTTGGATGTTTATCCGTGGCAAGAACCCTAGTTCCTTCAGGTTTCCACTGGTGATTATTGATCTCACCACCGTTAGAGTCAACAACAATTTATTGATGAATACCATGAAGCACATGGTGATCTCAGAGACGTGCTTGGAAAGGGGAGATTGGAGGCTCCTTGCTGATATGCTGGCTCATGGGATCGTCTTAGGTGAGGATGTGGTTCTGATAGGAGATCTGACCGATTTTGTAGAGGAGAAGCTGCAGCCACCACCCACTTTTGATTATTCGGGGATTGATATGCCCCAGGTGCAGCCTTAGCAACCT
Source organism: Pogostemon cablin (assembly GCA_023678885.1). NCBI lineage: Eukaryota > Viridiplantae > Streptophyta > Magnoliopsida > Lamiales > Lamiaceae > Pogostemon > Pogostemon cablin. The sequence continues at coordinate 17,633,920 of CM042960.1, forward strand.
CAGGAGCAGGAGTTTTTCGAGCCACCACCACAGCCACAACCGCAACAAGATTATTGGGTAGTTCAGAATAAGTTTTATCGGGAGCAGTTCCGATTGATGCACGAGCACTTCACCATGCTGAATGCAAATTAGCAAGAAACAAATAGACAGCTGGCGCTTGCGAATACTAACTATGCTGCACTCAATGCGCGTTATGATGCCATGGATGGTCGGTTGATGCAGATGTATGATCATGGGCGCTTGATGGATAGGAATATCAGTGACTCCAAAGAGCGTTTGATCGATGGCGTGAGGATGATGATGCTCCGTAGGAGTAGATTTGCTAGGTCTTTTATATTTTCTGATTCTTCTCATCCCCCATTCTCTTTTTCACTTTACAGGTGGAGACTTGATGGCTATAGGTGTAGTGAGTGATTCATGTGTGAGTGGCATGTATTGATTTTGATGATGATTGATTGATTGATTGTTGGGAGATGTGTACTTGGAATTACAACTGTTTAGTGATGATGATGGTTCATGTAATGCATGTGCCTTATTTTGATGCATGTTGATTTGTTGATGACGAGCATGTTCTATTTTACTTGTAGTTCATAGAAAATTGATATTGATTGCATGCTTTGAAGAGTACTTAGGATTCTATTACCCATGTGAGGATTTGAGCCTTTTGATTGTGCTATACGCATGATAGTTTATTCTTGAGAGTCGTTTGTATACTCGTATTCTAGAACTTGACTTGGAGTCTTGTTTGAAGTCTATAATTGATAGATGCTAGGAAATGATCTTAGGCCATTGTTGTTGATTGAGTCACTTAGCCATATTTATCCTACCTTATTATATGATTATCATTGGAAGTCTTTTTAAGCTTTTAAGCTTTTTCTTTGGCAAGCCATTGTTAAATAGTCGTTTACCTTGTTGAGCCTTGAACACCTATTACTACTAAAGAGTGGAGGTAAATGAATATTATATGAACTTTTGAAGAGAAACATGAAAGAGTGATTTGGTGTAGTAAGAATCAAGAGACAAGAGGTTAAATCTTGCAAGGGTTAGTGCCTAAAACCGGTATCCCTAATGCTAGAAATGGTAGTGCCCGAAACAGGTACCCTTATACTTGAAGAATACCGAAATTGGTATTCTACTGCGAAGAGAAAATGTTGATCCATGTAAAGATGGAGGAAGCATGTGTTGAAGTGATCATAAGAAAGACGAAGGAGAGAAGAAGGAAGTTGTTGAAAAGTAAATATCCAAGGTACTTCTTTGCTAGTAATTTAGTTACTTATCCATATTCCCCTACCTTTACCAAAGAGCCAACGTTACAACCTATATGCAAGTCCTTTGTGATCCTAGTATTGAAGTAGTTATAGATGGATTTTTGAGACCCTTGTCAAGCTTATGGTTACGCGAGTATATGAATTGAAATTGAGTATCGATACTTATCCATAAAGTGTACATCTTTTACGCTTGAGAGAGAGAGAGAGTAAAACACTTACCCGTGAGCTAGATGACTTAGCACTCGTAGAAGTACTGTGATTGATTGATGTTTTAATGAATGAAAGGTAAGCTGGATTGCATGACTTGAATTGATATAATTACATGTGTTAGGATAGGTTGTGCTTGATCTCGTGATTACACTCTCGGTATTTATTTTGATTTTTGTTGCCTTGGGACGAGCAACATATAAGTTTGGGGATTTGATAAGAGTGTAAATTCACGTATTTTGAGCTCTAATTTTCGTGGAAATCGAGTACGATTGAGTCTTTTATTGAGACAAATCGATATGTTTATGGAAAAGTCATGAATCAGAGGGTACAAGGGCTTTTTGAGCATATTTGTACAAGAAAACAGGTAGAAAAGGCTCGGAATTGGAAGACACGATTTTTGAGGTAATTTTTGAAGGTCGTTCGACCTTAAGGCCTTGTTCGACTATCATTACTTTGGTCAAATAAGGTGGCCAAGTCGAGCATAATACGTAGATTCATCCAGAGAGCTTTCTCGACTTGGAGATGTTGCACGACAAGAATCATCTTGGTCGAGTAGATGAGTGAAGTTGAACAAAATGTGCAAAAACTTATAGAGAGCTTGCTCGACCATTGCCCGAGTTGAAGGCCTTGCTAGACCAGGCCAGGCTTGGTCGAACAGATTCTCGCTGCTTCTATTTATGGTAATTCTGGATGTCTTTTACCAAATTTGACATGTGCTTCAAGCAAAAGCCCATCCTAAGCCTATAATGAGGTTCCACAAGTATAAAAGAAGGGCTTTCGCAGGAGAAAAGGAGGACACACATCATTCATCATCCATCCATCACCGAAACCCTACCATCATCCGAAGGAGTCATGAAGAGAGGTTCATCTAGCGTATCAAGTAAGATCATACCAATTAGCCATGATTGTTCCTAGATTAATCATGGGCTAGAACTGCTCCGGTAGTTCTAGGGTTATGAAAGTTTTATGAGTTAATTGAATTTTCATGTGTAAACTCCGTACAACACTACTTGTGATTTATTTTATATAAGATTATGCTTTTTCAATTCATACTCACGGTCGTTTTGTGCATCATTAACTATATGTAGAGTCTGAATACAAATCTAGGTTATTGATTGAGTTCGTTCACCACTGAGCAGGATCACATGTTATAATTATAAGTGAATGGATTCCGAAGTCTTATTAGAACTATCTTATATAGATACTTGTTAATTGAATATTATTCAGGTTAATGAGTAGGATAAAGAATATAATTTCATAGTACTTATAAAGGGAGATCATATCGGGTTGGAGTACTAAGTGCACGGAAAATAATTGAAACTATAGTACCTAGAAAGGGGGGTGAATTATATCATTTGCTTTAAGGATATTCCCACGTGTCATATCCATGTTTACTTGTGTCTATAGGGTGAACTTGCATGGTTTAGTGATGCGTCCATAAACCACAAGGCAGAGTCGTACAATAACACATGGAAAGGAAATTAATAAGTAAAACTGGATGCCCGAAGAACTACCTAATTTCTCACTTGATCACAATCGAATTTTTTTCTATTGCTTGTTTATTAGATTTGCTATTTAAGTTATTTTTTATTTAATTTCGTAACAATTCCAAACCAATTTGCCAAACATAATCTTAATTAATTATAATATAATTAAATTGATAACAATCCGTCCCTTGGGTATGATAATCACTTGGTCACCTATCGAGACTACAATTGATATCCTTCATACTTAGGGATTATATTGTGTGTTGAGAAAATGCTCATGAATAGGCAGCCTCGTGAAGACGAGGTTACAAAGAAGTTACACTTGAAAGAGAGGTTGCCGAGGAACTTTAACATACGAATGTAGAATTGGGAGGAGATAAAAGATCGATGGGATGATATGTCTGATAAGATCACTCGCACGAGGTACCAGGATTATGGGGCCATGATGACGATGCATATCCGTGATGATATTATGTGGATGTTCGATCAAGTGGGCATTCTTCGTTTCATGGAGTTGAAGAGGCTGACGTACTTTCATGTGACTGTGGAGGTTTTGTGCTCGATTATGATTAAGAAGAGTTCTAGTTCTCTCCCTTATGAGTGCTCATTCCAGCTAGGAGGCGAGATGAGAATGTGGACAGCTGAGGATTTTAATGTGTTGCTTGGAACCCCGAGGGGGATTTCTAGGCACAAGAACGGGTACTTCATGGTGAATGATTTTTGAAGATCAATTTTGAGAGAGGACATGGATTTTAAGACGAACGAGGCTCGTGCTACTTTGATCTGAAACCTAGTCCTTAGATACATGGATAGAGTTTTGGGCAACACACTGTTCGACCGATCTGAGGGGAGTTGCGTATCTAAGGGGGGTTGTATGCTCTCTAGTGTATGTTGAATGGAGTGCAGTTTAATGTGAGTTTGTATCTGATTCAGTATCTCTACAGATTCAGGAATTCCTCTTTTTAGAGAGTGAATATTGAAGAATTACTTACTCCTTTGGTTAAGTCATACCACATGGATTTAACTGGCATTACACCCATCTTGGAGAATCCGGACCTAGTCATGAGTGCGTGTTAAAGCTGGATTTGCATATCATCGAGATGGAGACTGTCTTTACATTAGTTGTTCTAGGCCCTTTTCTTTCATGTTTCCATATGATGTGGGGGCTTTGACTACGATCCGGAATGATGATAATAGGTTGATGAACTCTCTGGCACACGAGGCTATATCAATTACGTGCTTGAGGAGAGGTGATTGGAGGACCGTGGCTCAAATGTATGCTGTAGGGATGTATCAGGAACTGCAAAGGATTATAGATCAAGGGCAGCATTGGTAGTTAGAGTCACAGCAGCAGCATCAGCACGGAGAGCATGGAGAGTACGATGATGAGCATGTTGAGATGCCTGGAGAGGAGCCAGTCCATCTTGGGATGGATATTCCACAGCAGCATGAGTTGCCACCCCCACCATATCCAGCACAACCACAATACCAGTATTGGGGCAGCCCTGACGAGTACTACAAGGAGCAGTTTTGGATGATGAATGAGCACCTCGTCAATGTAAACAACAATCAGAGGGAGACAAACCGCCATCTGAGCTTGCTTACCACGAGCTATGCCGCGCTCGATATGCGTTACAATGCGCTATATGCCAACTATGTGGTGATGGATCAGCGATTAGGGGACTTTAATGATAATTATGAAGCTTTGGATAGGAAGGTGTATGCCCTACAGAGAGATTTCTATGATTGGCGCCGGGGTGATAGTGATGATGATGCTCTGGAGGAGTAGAGGGCGCCAGGTTTTCATCTTTATCTGCTACATCTCATCCCTCTTCTCTTTTCTCTTTAGAGGATGGCGGGAGTGGCATGTATTGATTTTATACTAATTCTTAGATTGGATTGATGTGTAATACTTGATTTATGAGGTTGGACTAGATTGGTGTACTTGATACTGGATTGATATGATGGGTTCTTTGCTGAGTATGTTACATTTGTATTTTGCATGTGTTAATTTTGTTGATGAGAAACATGTATAACTTGTTAAATATGTGGAGTTCATTGTGGAGTTGATCTTGATTATATGCTATGAGGAGTGCTTATGATTCTATTTACCCATGTGAGAATTTGAGCCTTATGAAATCATGCTACATCCGTGCATGATAATTTATTCTTGAGAGAATCGTTCATATGACCGTATTCTAGAACATGGCTTGGTGTCTTGTGTGAAACTTATGATTGATTAGTTATTAGGACATGATCTTAGGCCATTATCTTTTATTTGAGTCACTTAGCTAAATTTTACCTTCCCATATATTGTATAAATCATTGGAAGCCCAGTTGAGCCTTTCAAAGCTTTTTCTTTGGCAAGTCTTGATAAAAAGCCTTTATTTATCGTTTACTTGAGCCTTGTTGAATACTCTATTCATTAAGGTGAATAAATGCTAGCTTGATGTGAAGAAGAAAGGAAAGGAAAGAAAAATTTTGGTTGAGCGATATGAAGTGTTATGAAAAAGATATATGGTTAAATCTTGCTTAGGGGTAGTGCCTGAAACCGGTACTCCGACTGCTTAGAAGGGTAGTGCCCAAAATTGGTACCCTTGTACTTTGAAGAAAGGAGTAAAGAAGATGTTGATTCCAAGTGAAGAAGGAAAAGTTAAATCACAAAGATCATGAGAATAAGATGGAGAAGATGAAGTTGTTTGATGAAAAGCCAAAATTCTATGGTAATTCTCTACTAGTGAATTAGTCACTGTATCTATATTTTCCTACCTTTACGAAAGAGCCAACATTACAACCTAAAAGCAAGTCCTTTGTGATCCTAGTAACGATCTAATTATAATTCGATTTTTTGAGACCTTTGCCAAGCTTATGGTTACGCGGAAATATGAGCTGATTATGAGCGTATAAATTAACATGTTTAAGTGTACTTTACACTTGAGAGCGAGAGTAAACACTTATCTTGTGCGTCAGATGACTTAGTACTCCGAAGCGTATTATAATTGAGTGATGTTTTTGCATGAACGAAATGTATGATGCGAGAAGTACTTGTTTTAAATTGATAGAATTGCATGTGTAAGTATGTATTGTACTTGACTTGATGGACTTGTGAATTTTACACTTACTCCTGTGGTTTTGATTGCGTTGCCATGAGGCGAGCAACATGCAATTTTGGGGGTTTGATGAGAGTGTAAATTCACGTAATTTGAGCTCTCATTCTTGTGATAATGATGTATGATTTGTTCATAAGTAGAGATAAATCGAGATATGTAGTGGAAAGTCACGAATTAGGTTCGTGTGAGGCCGTTTGAGCGGATTTTTGAAGGAAAACAAGAGAGAAGTGCTCGGAACCGGAAAAGGGGTGTTTTAACACAAGGTTCGACCAAGAGGAGAGGTGGTTCGACCACCGGTGCTAGTCGAATTAGGCACTTGGAAGCTGTTTCAGAGGGATTCAACCACGACATCGTGGTTCGACCAGGCGTGTTGGTCGAACCGTGGTCGAACCAAAAGCCTGAAGATTTGCAAAACACGGTTCAACCATGAAGCTCTGGTTCAACCAGTGGTTCGGGTCGAAACAACTTCCTGCCAGTTCATTACAGGCCGATTCAACCAAGTCATGAGTGGTTCGACCAAGGGCTTTGGTCAAACCAATGCGCGAGAAGATTCAAGGTCCGTATTTTTACACCTTCAGTACGTGTTTTCACTCAAAAAGCCCATTAGTGGTCCGTTGGATAAGCTAAAGCTATAAAAGGAAGACCTTACGCAGCAGTAAAAGGGACCATTCACCACCTTCATTCTACACAACATCCAAAATCCTACACCATCCTATGAAGATGTGGAGAGAGATTTGTCTGTCGAATTAAGTGAGAACCAAGTGAAGATTCAAGACGGAGAGAGATGAGACGGCGCCCACATCTAAGGTTTACTTCGCATCTTAATTTATCTTGTAATTTTCAAGACTATGGGTAAGTTCTATCCAACCATCATGATTGTTCTTCAATCAATCATGGGATAAAACCGCTTCAGTAGTTCTAGGATTTATGAAGGTTTTATGAGTTGATTGAACTTTTTTGTGTATAATCCGTACAACACTACTTGTCGTTTATTTTATGTAAGACTATGCATTATTTAATTCACACTCGGAGTTGTTTTGTGCATCATTATTTGTTATGTAGAGTCTAAATACATATCTTGATTATTGATTGATTGAGTTCACTGCGTAGCAGAATTATATATTATGATTATAAGTGAGGGGACTCTAAAGTCTCATTAGAACTATTTTATATAAATACTTGTCAATTGAATCTAATTTGGGTTAATAAGTAGGACAAAGAGGATAACTTCATATTACCTATAAATGGAGATCATATCAGGTTAGAGTACTTAGTGCACGGGAAATAATTGATACTGATAGTACCTAGAAAGGGGGTGTATTATATCTCTTGCTCCAAGGATATTCACACGTGTCACACGCTTATTTACTCGTGTCTATAGAGTAGATTTGCATGGTTTAGTGATGCGTCCATATTCCACAAGGCAGAGTCGGACATTGATACATGGAAGGGAAGTTAATGAGTAAAACTGGATGGCCTGAAGAACTACCTATCTTCTCACTTATTCACTTTCGTTTAATCTCTACTGATTGTTTATTTTCATTGCTATTTTAATTTTTGTTTATTGGTTACTTAATCATCACAATTATATTGCCACCTTAGTCTTCATAAGTTATATTATAATAAAATTGATAATAATACGTCCCTTGGGTTCGATAATCACTTGGTCGTTTATCAAAGCTACAATAGCATCCTGCACACTTGGGGATTAATATTGTGTAGTGAGAAAACGCTCATCATCAGGTCAAGTTATACTTAACATATAAATCAACAACAAAACATAATAGGTTACTTGGATAGAGCTAGTTTCAATACATAGGTTATCAAATAAGAATAAAAGATCAAAATATAAATGATTCCCCTTCCATTTCTAGGTACTAAAACGCTGCTATGAATTTCCCTTAGAAGGTACTTATCTACAGATCAACCCCGCAGGTACTAAAGAATTAAAACTAAGGTTTCCTCACATAAAATTTGCATAAGGTCATGCAAAGATAATTAGGCATCTAATATTGACATGTCTAACAGTCAAGAGTTATATCAGTCAATTTTCCTATATCAAAGACTATCCATGCAATCATGAAACACATAACTAATATCAATCATACATCACTCACAGGTCAATGACTTGAACTTATAATCAAAAATAAAAATTGAACACTATCATATAAAACTCGTAAAATCAATAAAAGAATAAATATTTTGCAGAAATCATAGAAATCAATATCTAGGTCTATTAATCAAATACAATATAAACCTTCAAAATCTTAAAATTATCAAAAAGAAAATAGTTCATGGTATTACAAGCAGCAACCATGACAGTGGAATGAAGCTTAACCATGAGTACAAATCAATCAAGAAAAAATTAAAGAAAGAAGAAAAAAAATTTAGTCCAGTGTAATTATTCGTCTTCTCTTTAATCTTGATGATTCTCCTCTATTCTCCTTCTAGAGTAACAAACACCATGCTTGCGTGTGAGGGATGAAACGTGAAAGGCCAATATGTTGGCATTTGATCGTTTGGTTAATGTGAACCGTTAGGGTTACATACAATTCTATATTCAGCGGAAGTAAGAAAACATAGAAATGTATTACCTTTCACCAGGGTATGTTGAAGAAGAAAGATTCTCACTGGCAGCCTGCGCAGGTTCACCGTTTTAGACATAACTTTCTCATCTGATCTCCTATTTGAGTGATCTATGGGCCAAAACGATCCTCTCTTCAGTGGATTTCCAACGGTATATCACACGTCCAGTTTGGAGTTTCACACAATTTTAGAAAAATTGTAGAAGTTGTCAAACAGAGTTAGGCGTGATTAATCAATTGATTATCGTGTGGGCGACGATATTCGAGATCTTATCAATTTGATGTTCCCTCACCTTCCTCACAGTGTTAGGCATGATTAATCAATTGATTAGGGTTTCCAGGCAGCTGAGATGACTTATATATGGGTTACAGCAGGGACCAAGAGGAGAAATTATAGTTGGGACTCCATTGGGCTAAGTATCTAAGCTTAGCCTAAAGCTTATACTTAAGTCCAATAATAATAATATATACCACTAAAATATTATTATTGCACTTCCGTTCTAATACCATAATTATGTTATGGGCTCCTTCTTATTATGAGCACGTTAGTCTCCCCATGTTTAAGATATACAATGCCCATTAATTAATTAAGTTACTGACAACTCCATTAATTAATATCTCATCCGAGAGTAGCACCACTCAACCTCATTATCATGCCGGAATAAATTCATCTGCATGGTTTACATGATAATCCTTATGAGCTCCTCAAGGGGACATCATCAACCTTTATCGGATAAGGATTCCTTCTACAATCAACAGCACACCATAGGGACAACACTATTTCCCAACTCACCGAGTTTGTTGATTTAATTACATATGAATCTCACCTATTGATGAATCAAAGAAATACATACTGCCTTACGTGTCGAGATTATTGTATGGAAATACATCCATAATAACTGAGATCAAGTTCTTCTATAAGTCAGTATAAGTCGAACGATCTCAAGCGGTCCTGATCAATACACACAAAGTGCACTAATGTGATTCTATAGTCAAGACAAACTAATACCAAATCACACTACAACCATCCCGATAGAGAGTCCCCGTCTATCTCGGTTGTGAGCATCTGTTTATACTTTATAAGGAAATCGATAATATGATCTTCCACGTGTTGTCGCACAATATATTATCTACAGTATAAAGTAAGTGGACTATTGCATCGACATATAAGTAAGTTATGAGACGCAATCATTTGATCATATGATTCTCATTTCAAATAAAATGTTACAACATTGTTCATACAAAAAGCTATACTTTTAGTATATAATCCAACAATCTCCCACTTATACTACAAGACTATACTGTCATATTTTCTGCCATACATCTGATTCCCACTCCCACTCTACGACTATCAAAAGCTCTCGCCTTAAGGTCCTTGTAAATGGATTTACTAGGTTATCATCTGATGCAATCTTGACGACAACAACCTTCCCATCATCATACGATTTCTCGTAACAGGTGGTACTTGCGCTCCATATGTTTAATTGCATATGGACTCGTGATTCCTTCAAGTTTGCAACTGCACCATTATTATCACAATAAATTGTGATAATCTAGGGCAAACTTAGAAACACTTCGAAGTCCATCATAAATTTTCTAGAGTCATTTAAATACTTTGGTTGCCTCAGAGGCTCCAATTTATCATTTTTCTATGGTGGAGTCTGAAATATATTTCTATATAACACTCCTCCATCTTATGACTCTACTTCCTAATATTAAACACATAACCTTTGAGGTGGATTTACTGTCTTCCCTATCTGATTTGAAAATTCTGAATCTATGAAACCCATAAGAAGCAATGAATCTGTTCAGTAAGTCCACATATAATTTCTGGTCCTTTTCAGGTACATAAGTATATGTCTTACCACAGTTCATCATTCTTGTTTCGGGTTACCTTGATACTCACTGACCATGCCTTCGGCAAAATAGATATCCGATCTCGTGCATAACATTCCTTGGATTAAGCTTCCTTATTCACCGAAGCATAAGCAACCGCTTTCATCTCCTTTATCTTCTTTTGTGTCAAGACACATTTCCTTAGACAAAGTCATATTCTAAAACGAGTAAGGATTGTATCATTTCATGAAACTTGAGATAAGCACAATATCTTATCTTGTGATCACCATGATCGCAAGGATATATTTTTACTTCTCTTAAGTCCTTCATTTCATACCGCTTTATCAACCATACCCATACGCCCGACAATACTCTTTTATTGTCTCCAATGAGCAATATATCATCTACGTACAGTACAAGAAATACCACCACGTTTCCGTCACTTTTTTCAATACACAAGACACATTCGCGCATTGAATAAATCCGTATGCTATAATTTCCTCATCAAAATGGATATTTCATGATCTTAAAGCTTGCTTTAGTCCATCGACGGACACCTTTAAGCTTACAATCAAAATGCTCTTAGCCTTTTACAATGAATCACTCTGGTTGCTTCACATACACGTTTTCTTCACGACTTCTAATTAGAAAAGCTGTCTTAACATCTATTTGTTGTACCTCATATTCAATATAAACAACAACAAATAAAAGAGTTCGGATCGAATTAGGCATAGCTACCGGTGAACAGGTTCCCTCATAATCGAATCCTTTCTTTCTGAGTATACCTTTTTCGCAGCAAGCTTTGCTTCTAAGGTTTTCACCTTACCGTAGATCCTCTTTTATTTTGTATGACCACTTCCAATGGCTTTTACAACATTAAGTGATCCTACAAGCTCCCAAATTTGATTTAAAATCCATAGATTCTATTTCATAAATCATTGCAACTTATTAAGACATCGCATTTTTATCTTGTAGTGCTTCGTCGTATCTATGGGCAAATTCCATGTTTATTAAGGACCAAGTCTCACGATTCTCCCAAAACATATAACTATCAGGTTGTAAAACAACCCTCCCACTATGACAGAGCACTACAGGAAATTGTGTATCAGATGTGACACGCGATGCAGTTTACCTTGTGGTATATCATCTTGTACAATTGGTACTATTCTTTGTGTTTTCCTCTCACATCTTTTAGAACAATTTATACATGGGTTTGTGATTTATTACATAGTCCTTTTCCAAAAATCAAGTGTTCGTGCTAACAATCACCCTTTGATCTTTTGGACTATCAAATAGAACACCCTTCATTTTTCTAGGATATCCCACAAACAGACAAACATTATTACGAAATGGTATTTCTAGAGCATACCCATAAAATGAATTTATTAATTCGAAATAACTCATCATTTATCTAATCATTTCCATAAGAGTCATATTCCTTCTTTTTGCCATATCATACAGTTGGGGTTAGCCCGGTGTTGACAACTTGGGATTCAATCCCAACATCTGATAAATAGCTCCTAAATATCCTAAGAGGTACTTGACACTACAATTAAGTCATAATGACTTGATATATTTTTATGACGCCTCACCATACCAGCCATGCAATTCTTGAATTAATCAAAGAACTTAGATATGTAGTGCATCAAATTTATATATCGGTATCTAGAATATTCATCAATTAAATTGACGAATATTCATAACCACCTCTCGAATGGATAATCTTGGGATCGCATAAATCAGAATGAACCATTTCCAACATATCTTTGGCTCTAAATCCCTTTTCCTTAAAAGGCCTTTAATCATTTTATTTCCAAGAAAGACTCGCAAGTCAGATAGTTTCCACTTCAGATAAACCCAATGGTCCATCGGCTATCAACCTTTGAATCCTACTCAAGTAAAATTGATCTTGTCTTAGATGCCAAGAGTATGTTTAATTCATCTCCGAAGGTTCCTTTCTCTTACTTAGATTAGAAGATGCGTTATTAATTACTATTTATTGCATCCGTGGGATAAATATGATTTAAGAGTGTACAAATTGTCCACCAACGTACCACAACAGATTATAGCTCCATCCCTCGTCACTATGACAACGTCATTTAAATGAAATGGAGTATCCATCCGTAAATGCATATAAATTGAAATTAAATTCTTTTTATGAAAACGTATGTAAAGACAAATTTTCAAAATCAAACGTTCATTCATATCATAAGATAAATAAACAACTCCCACTGTAATAGCCACTACTTTCGTAGCTTGCCCATGTACTCAATTATCTCATCATCACTTAGTTACATGCTTTTTAGTGATTCTGGTATCTACACACAATGTGTTAGTAGATGTCATCACTAATCATGCTTCAATAACTAGTGAATGAGATATTAACCTTATTCACATCTTGATGAAAATTGATTTCCTTTGCCACTTATTTTGTCAGAAGTTTCCCACCAAATACAGTCTCTTGTAATTCAGGTGGAACTTGCTCAAAACATCTAGGCAAATTATGGAGAAAAAAATTGACCTAAGTTTCCCTTTCAATTTCTACTCCATGTTTTCCAATTCATTCATCAATTCAACCATGACCTCCCACCTTTAAACATTACTCAAGTATCCGAAGAGTCGCATGAGACCATCATATTTCTATGAACCTCTCACCTCTCCACTTAGAGACTTTATTAATAGGCATCACAGAACATTCTTAGTGAGAGCACATTTTTATTTTCCTAAGCAGTAAGAATTAAAACCAAGATTCTTTTCTAATCATATAATTTTAGACAAGTAAATATAATTTCTTTTAGTAAACAATAAGTGAAATAAACCATTCGAAATTACAGAGAATCACAAATAAATACACCAATCAAATATTCGAATTTATCCATTTATATTGATTCCCTCAAAATAATATAAAATAAAATTCACTGACATCTCAAACACCGTGAGTCTGCATGCCACGATACTGTGGACGTGCACAAACTCGAACATTTACAAGAGAATATTTTACCCATTAATTTCATTTGTCAACCTAACCTCATGACAAAATAATTAATAGTCAGTTCCTCTTTAGCCATGCAAATAATAGCAGTAACTCCGATGGGGAGGATACTTATTATTCACACCTAAGTGTACACCATTATTTGATCCCAAGTCCGTGGCCCATGCTTATGTTACTTACAGATGGAGAAGCACACACGCGCTTGGATAACTTTCTACAATCATCAATTACAAGTTTATAACAGTGAACCACATATAAACTCATCCGATAGGGAGAAGGTCTATGCCAACACGCAAGTTCATGTGCATCACCTTACAAACAATAATTATTTAATGAAATATGTACCAGTGATCCGTGATTAAACACATCTGATGGGAAGGAAGGTCTATGTCAATACGCAAGTTTACTCACATCACTTACAAACAAATAATGGAGGCCGCGGGAATTAATTATCAATCCCCTCTCCCACTTAGTAATTCAACAACAAGGGTTTTAACATGCATATAATATTCAATAATAAAATACGCAACTTAGCATGCTCCTATTACTGCAAATAAGGCAGTAAATCAAAGAGAATCATGCATACATATATAATAATAATCAGATAATTAAATCAATTATGAATAGTTATTTATTAGTAAATTCGATTGTTCGCCACCAAGCATAAATATCGGGAAAGACCTCCAGATTATCAAATTTTGAAAATTTCTAGATTATCAAATTTTCGAAATTTTCAGATTATCAAAATTTTAAAAATTTCCAGATTATCAAAATTTTGAAAATTCCAGATTATCAAATTTCAAAATTTTCCAATTTATCAATTTTTTGAAAATTTCCAGATTATCAAAATTTTAAAAATATCCAGATTATCAAATTTTCAAAAATTTCCAGAATATCTAATTTTCAAAATTTTCAGATTATCAAATTTTCAAAAATTTGTTGAAATTTCAAGATTATCAAATTTTCGAAAATATCCATATTATCAAATTTTTGAAAATTTCCAGATTATTAATTTTTTAAAAATTTCAGATTATCAAAATTTAAAAAAATTCCAGATTATAGAATTTTTGAAATTTCCAGATTATCAAATTTTCAAAAATTTCCAGATTATCAAATTTTCGAAATTTCCAAATTATCAAATTTTCAAAAATTTCCAGATTATCCAAATTTAGAAATTTCCAGATTATCAAATTTTCAAAAATTTCCAAATTATCAAATTATCAAAAATTTCCTGTTTATAAAATTTTCAAAATTTCCAGATTATCAAATTTTCAAAAATTTCCAAATTATAAAATTTTCAAAAATTTCAGATTATCAAATTTTCAAAAATTTTCAGATTACCAAATTTTTTAAATTTCCAGATTATCAAATTTTTAAAAATTTTCAGATTATCAAAAATTTGAAATTTCCAAAGTATCAAATTTTGAAAATATGTGTATTGAGCAGGACCGCTTGAGATCGTTCGACTAATACTGACTTATATAAGAATTTGATCTCAGTTATTATGGATGTTCGTGCTCTTAATCCCTATACAATACCTCGACACGTAAGGCAGTATGTACTTCTTTGATTCATCAATGGGTGAGATTTACATATAATTAAATCAACAAACTCGGTGAGTTGGGAAATAATGCTGTCTTTATGGTGTGTTATTGATTGTAGAAAAAATCCTTATCTGATAAAGGTTGATGATGTCCCCTTGAGAAGCTCATAAGGATTATCATGTAAACCCTGCAGGTGGATTTATTCCGGCATGATAATGAGGTTGAGTGGTACTACTCTCGGATGAGATATTAATTAATGGAGTTGTCTGTAACTTAATTAATTAATGGACATTGTATATATTAAACATGGGGAGCCTAACGAGCTCATAATAAGAAGGAGCCCATAACGTACTTATGTGATTAGAATGGTAGTGCATTAATAATATTTTAGTGGTATATATTATTATTATTGGACTTAAGTATAAGCTTTGGGCTAATCTTGGATACTTAAGCCCAATGGAGGCCCAACTATAATTTCTCCTCCTGGTCCCTGCTGTAGCCTATATATAAGTCATCTCAATTGTCCAGGAATCATAATCAATTGATTAATCACACCTAACACTGTGAGGAGGGTGAGGGAATAGCAGATTGAGCAGATCTTAATGATCGTCGCCCACACGATTCGAGATTGGACTTGGGAATACAGCAGAAGATCGAAAGGTTGTTTGTTCAACTTCCACATAGATCACTCAAATCGGAGATCAAATGATAGAATTATGTCCAAAACGGTGAACCTGCGCAAACTGCCAGTGAGATTTTTTCTTCTTCAAAATACCCTGGTGAAAGGTAACACGTTTCTATATTTTCTTGCTTCTGCTGAATATAGAATCGTGTGGAATCCTAACGGTTCATGTTAATCAAACGATCGAACGCCAACACGATGAAGGGAAGAGATGGAAGGTAAAATTGCGATGGGGGCGATGGATAAGGGTTTTCACCCTTAGAGTTTGTGTGGTTCTCGATTTCAAAGTATGGTGAAGTCCAAGAGTTGGACATGTATTTATAGGCTAGAAAAGGAAATAATATAACCTTTGGTTGTCTCCCATTTGACCTTGCTTCACACTCTACTCTTTTTCTCTTTAATTTTCATCTAAAACACAATATAACACCTCAAATGCACTTATTTCTCAAATGTATGAGAAGTACGAGATTTGTACGAATATGGGAAAATAGTCCAACAAAAAGATGTTAAATTGGACCCTAAAATACGCTGATTTTAACACTCAAAAAGAAATAATTTGATAAACATTCATATACAAAACAGCTCATTTGGGTTTTAAGATAAGATGGTCGAGTGGGTTTGTTTGTGGTAGCGACTTGAAGGGTCAAAATCAACTCACATCAGAGCAAGTGGATCACAATTTCTGTTTTTTCATAGCTTCCATTCTTTTGATCAAATTTAGTGTATTCTGGCCATTTCTGTGCATTTCTTCTTGTTGCAACTGATCCATCAATAAGAAGGAATTCATATTCCTCAACTGATTGATGTGTTCTTTATTTCATATTCATCTTAACTCTTTCTGTTGAACGAAGTGTGGGTCCAAGTATTACAATAACCGAACCCATGTTCCAATAGTGGTAAAATTAAAATAGAGTTTTTGCCATCAATTTTGTCATAATCGTAAATAAAATAGAGTTTTTTGCCATCAATTTTGTCCAAACTAAAAATAAATATTAGATGAATATTGAATTACAAAAATGTTGTGACTGATTCCAAGATTCTCTTCAAATCACAGTTCTGACATCTGCGATGAGGCCTAAGTCTCCATCGATTTTTTATTTTCATTGCCTCCATAGTGGAACGCCTCGAACTAGTGACATTATTCATCGATGTGTCAGTCGATGTCCAACTCTAACACTATCCGTACAACCTCATCTTCAAAATTGGCAAAATCGATATCCTTGAGAATGGAGGGGAGAGTTTGATGAATAAGGTGTTTAACCATCGCCATTGGTGTTGAACACTTGAAGGCTTTCTCGACCTCTCCTTCTAGTAAAGATTGTTACTTGATGTTTCACAACTGGACGCAGATATGTCTTCATTATTCGAAATAAACCTTTAATTAGAGATTTTCCATGGGATGTGATGCGTAATTTTTTTGCGTGCAAAATGAGCAAGTGTACTCTATCGCTTGTAGCCACGAGTGATCAAGTTTAATATCAATCAACGGGAGAAAACAAGCTAAAGTCTAAGCGATCTTGAGTTTATCATAATTTTATAGAGTCCACTCATGATTGGATTTTGGTTTGTGAACTCGATTTCAATTTTGGTTAAATTGATTTAGAGCAAGTGTACTCTATCGTGTGTAGCACGTAAGTGACCAAGTGCAAAATTTATAAGATATCGAACCCAAGGGCAAAAGTGGGTAGCCATATTTAAAAGATGTTTCACTCTAGTAGGACTAATCAAAGAATGAAGGGGTAGATTATGCTACAAACTAACAACTAGGAAATCAATTAAAGATAGAACATATACAAATGAGATGGAAAATGGATGAAGGTGAACAATCTAAGAAGTATGTAAGGCAAACAACATTCTTGGTAAGGTATATATAGACTCACACACACACATGCAATGATGGTTTTCATGTTATGATATTAAGGGCAATCACGTTTGTACTCCTAATCCCTATGGTCAAGGTGACTAGGTTCTCAACTCTTTTACAAGTTTAAATCTCCTAGGATTGTTCTTACTCTCAATTCCCCTGAATGTACTATGATCATAAGTTTGGTTCCCCTCACTAGTTTATCACTAAAGTCCTATCATGAGGTTTTAAGCACTTGAAGGGTATGGTTTGCCTCTCCTCATACTAATTAAGTCATCTCATGCAATCATTGATTCAATTAAACCACTAAGCATAATATTGGAATGGTCATTCTAATACTATGAATAGAGAATTTAACCACACAAATCATACATAAAATGAGAATAAGCATTCATGATAGAAAATATTCATAACAATCATTTTATCAAATATGTGGTGTGCAAAATCTACATAATACCTAACCAATCATATTGCTAGCCTCACATGAGGACTAGCCACTATAAATCATAATAGAATCAATACATTCCATAGCTTGCACCAATTGAGCCAAATAATGAAGAAAATAACAAAATAAAGGTAAGTTGGCTCCACTTTGATGGTGAACTTCCTCCCCTTTGATCATGCTAAAATCTTCAATCAATGATGAATTACTCTTCTTAGATTGGTGGATAGATGGATTTATGGATTGATTTGAGAAAATCAAGTGGATTGGATGGGTGAAGTGAAGGATGGAAGAGATGGAGATGAATGTGTGTGATTTAGATGTTTAGTGTGTGTGGATACTGATCCAAAATGATTCATCTCGAATTTTATGGTCAAAACATGTATTTATACCCACATGGAAGCTTGTAGAACAAGTGGATATAATAAAACTGCCTTTTGCACCTACACTGGCCGTGTAGCAGCACACGGGCCGTGTAGGGTCATCGCGTGCAGCGCAGACTCACCGTTTCGAGCATAACTTTCACATTCGATCTCCAATTCGAATGATTCTTGCGCTCACGCGATCCTCTCTTCTGTGGCTTTCCAACCATTTATCACAAGTATAGTTTTGAGCTCTACAAGAATACAGAAAAATTACACAAGTTAGACTTCAGTTTTTCAGCATTTTGCTTTGGCTCGTTCTTCCTAATTTCAACTCCGAATTGAGCTCCGTTTTTTCCCACATCTTCTTTATCGTGTCTAGAATCAATTTTCACCTGAAAATCACACAAATTACACCGATTTACCAATTCTCTAAATATTCACAAATATAGCACAATTTAAGACACTTAATCATGAAAATCACATATTTATCATTTCACACCACACATCTCCATATCTTCATAAACACCACCCAATGATATACAAAATGAATAAAAGCACACAAAATACATAATAAAAGACACTAAAATCTAGGTGAAATTGACACCGATCATCCCCCCAAACTTAAAGTGTTGCTCGTCCTCGAGCAATGAAAATGAGAAAACGAGAGGGGGAATTTTCACCTAGAGAAAGACCTAACGAACATAAGCAATAACATATCGTAAGTAACAAGGACTACAAATCATATCGAGTCACACTACAACATTAAAATCATGACATAAAAAGTTAACAAGTTCGAGTCTAAGAAAATTAAGAGTAATAATGTCCCTTCCGGTCCAAACCTCACAACGGGTATCAAAATGCCCTCAACACTCCATGAAGTAGGGTAATTTTTACTCATCAATCGATTGAACCCGACGCACCATAGGCTTGCTCACGGACTACATTCAGAAGCCACCAAGGCTTCAACTAATGATCAAAAAGGACTTTACTTTTGGATGTAATGTTAGGCTTTTTGGTAAGGGTAGGGAGATTATGGATAAGAGTGACTCATCGAGTGTAAGTAATCGAAGAGATGATCAACTTCTTCAACTTCTTCACGTTTCTTTCTTCATTTCTTTTCTTTTCTAATCACAAGCACTAATCATTTTCATTCCTTGGATTTCTTGAGCTTCTTTTAATTTGCATGCTTCCTTTCTTTCGACTTTTGAATTCCTTGAACATATTTTTTCTTGTTTTGCTCCTTTTTTCTTATGTTGAGGCTGCATGTGCATTTGGTTGAGCTCTTTTCATCATTCTCTTGCTTGTTTACAATTTCCTTTCTTCTCTAACATAATTCTCACATCAAACCTTGTAAACCATCATCTCCTCAATCACCCACACAAAAGGTATTTATGTAAGGCTTGAGTGGGTAATCATGGCTTGTAATGTGCTAATATCACAAGAAATAGGCTTTAAGGCTCAAAGTGGTTAACTAGGGATGATGTATAAGGTAAGGAAATATAAAGCAATGACTTTAAAGTAACAAGGATGGCCTAAGATCATGTCACTAACCTCCACCAATCGGGCTCATTCCCGTAGTCCATGAGCAAGTTCTAGTTTATCAAGGCTCAATCGATCCACCCATTAAGAAATTTAACCATGGATGCACAGTTGAGGCTCAAACGTTCACAAGCTTTTGCTCGGACATAGTTCGCCATCACTTATCTCAAAACAACATGTCATTACTCACATTCAAAAACGACTCACAACATCCCAAAACATACCACCAATCAACCCTATACAATAATAAAAATACAAACAAAACACAAGAGCAAAGACTCGCCAAACAAGGAACAAGACAACAACACAAAACAAACAAAAATGACCTTCCATCCATTAAAAGAAATTGAAGAACATATTCTCATCATCCAGTAACATATAAGCTCAAGATTTTGCCACCTTATTCAAAAATAAGAAAAATAAAGCAAATAAACCTCCCAAGTACATAACAAATGAAGTAACATGTCAATCCAATCAATTAAAATCAAATCAAATTGTCTATGCTAAGAAATTGGAAAAGATGAGTAGTAAAGTGAACTCCCTGAAAAGGAATCTAGAGGTGGAAATAGCTAGCACGGACAAACGGGCTGCATACGAGATGAACTAAAACATTGGGATGCGTATGGAGTGAATGACGTGTTTGAAACTGCTCGCGAACTCGGATTTTTTTTAAAACTGCTTTTAGACACTACGCGGCTCGTGTTTCGCTACACAACCTAATTCATGGCCTTGTAGCGTTTTCTGATGCTCGAGCACGGCTGCGTGTTACAGGGCTGTGCTCACCACATGGCCCGTGTTCCTTCTCACCTGCACGGCTCAAGCTCGAAGCTCGGCCTTTCTTCTGGCCGAGTAGCGACTTCTGGTGTCAGTACACGGCCTGTCCATATAGGGTTGTGTACTGAGCTCGGCCCGTGTATCATTTTTACCCTGTTTTGAACTTCACATTATACCTCATTTTTGCCCTGTTTTTGCACTTCCAATATACCTCACATATGCTCAAAATTTCATCAAAAATCATCAGCTCAACAATTATAATCAAAATATGAACTAACATGTACTTCAACACAACCAAACTAATGAAAATCAAACCGATACTCATAAGAAAAAGTTTAAAATTTACCCAATTTTACAAGAAGAACTCTCAATCAATATAATAAGCACACTCAAGTGGTGAGTCACAACACGCACTCTCCCCCAAACTTAAATCGAAACAAGTTGAGAATTAAGTTTGCAAAAAAAAAGTGGTGGGACTTACCCTTGTAGTTTCCACCAATGATCTTCTTGTAGAGAAACATATGTGATGGGCGTTTTCTCAACACACAATTAATCCTCAAGTATGAAGGATATCAATTGTAGTTTCGAAGGTGACCAAGTTACATATCGAACCTAAGGGACGAATAAACATCAATTTAATTATGTTCTAGTAAATTATGACTATGTTGGAAATATAATAGTTGTGGTGCTGAATTAAGTAATGAATTACAATCGAAATAACAATTAAAAATAACAAGAAGAAGAGATATTAGGTTGTGATCAAGTAAGATAGTAGGTAGTTCTTCAGGTAATCCGGTTCCACTTATTAATTCATACTTTCGTGTAAGGTGTCCGACTCTGCCTTGTAGTTTATGGATGCATCACTAAACCATGCAAATTCACTCTATAGACACAAGTAAATATGCGTATGACACGTGTGAATATCCTCAGAGCAAGACATATAATTCACTCCTCTTTCTAGGTACTATCAGTATCAATTATTTCCCGTGCACTTAGTACTCTAACCCGATATGATCTCCCTTTATAGGTACTATGAAATTATACTCTTTATCCTACTTATTAACCCGAATATAATTCAATTAACAAGTATTCATATATGATAGTTCTAATAAAACTTCGGAATCCCTTCACTTAGAATTATAATATAAAACCCTGCTCAGCAGTGAACGCACTCAACCAATAACCACGTTATATATTCAGACTCTACACAACAACTATTGATGCACAAAATGACCGTGAGTATGGATTAAAAACGCGCAATCTTATATAATTTAAACCACAAGTATTGTTGTACGGAGTTTACACACGAAAGACAAATTAACTCATGAAACCTTCATAACCCTAGAACTAACGAAGTGGCTCTAGCCCATGATTGATCTAAGAACAATCATGGTTAATTGGACCAACCTTACTTGAATCTCCAGCGGAACCTCTGTCATAGCCCCTCCGGATGACGGACGATCGATCTCCTCCCAACTCTACGTCTCCATGTCTTCTTGTATGATAGATCATATGATTTAATCTCTTATGATGCTACATAAAACTTCTTTTATACTTGTAATCACGTCTCCTGCGCTTGGAATGGGATTTTAAGTGATCACATTCATTGACGGTGTAAAAATACAAATATGGTAAGTTCCCGAGCCTTAATTCAACTTCAGCAACAGGTCGAATTGACTCCTCCAAGTTGAATCACAGGTTGAATCGGCACACTATAAGTCCCAGCTGCTCGATTCGACCAACTGCCCTGGTTGAATCGAAGTGATGAGGTCGAATCGATATTTCTGCCAGCCAATTCGACCTCGATTCGACCTGATGCCCAGGTCGAATCACCCCTGTCGTGGTCAAATCCACCTTCTATACATGTTGTGCTGCCAATTTGACCTGAAGAGCTAGTCGAATCGATCTCCTTCAAGTCGAATTGCACTCCTGCTTCGCCCAACGGATGGCTTTGACTTCCTTTCTTCAGTTTTCAACACTTCCACTCCATTTTCCTTCGAAAAACCACTCAAATAGCTCCAACAGCACCTGATATGTGACTTCATACAATATATATTGGTTTACAATCGATTTCATCCTTCAAATACTCCATAATAGCACAAATACAGGCACAAGATTCATGAATTAACACACTCATTAAATCCCAAACTTACATGTTGCTCGTCCCGAGGCAACGCAATCAAACCAAGGAGTCGTGTATAATTCACGAGATCACCAAGTACAATACATATTACACATGCAACTTCATCAATTAAAAAAATATGTATTTCTTGCATAATACATATCATTCATGCTAAACATCACCCAATCATATTATCATTCGGAGTACTAAGTCATCTAACTCACTAGATAAGTGTTTACTCTCTCACTCAAGTGTTCGTTGCACTTCGAAGGTCAATATATACGCTCATACTCAATCGATACTCACGTGTAACCATAAGCTTGGCAAGGGTCTCAAAAATCAACTCACAATCAACTAATGACTAGGATCACAAAGGACTTGTTTTCAGGTTGTAATGTTGGCTCTTTGGAAATGGTAGGAAAATTTGGATAAGTGACTCAAACACTAGTAGAGAGTTACCTTGGAGGTTTTTGCTTTCTTCATTCGGCTACATATTCTCCTCCAATTTCTTCTCTTGCACTTGCAATTTTGAATTTCCTTCTCTTTCTTGCATCAACATCATTCTTCTTTTGATAACTCGGGTAACCGTTGTAGGCACTACCCTTTTTGACAGCAATCGGGGTACCTGTTTTAGACACTACCCCTAAATAAGATTTAACCATACACTTCTTTTAATCTACTCAACCACATTCTATCTTCCTTCTTCTTCTTGCAACACTTATTCACCTCAACTCTATACCAATGAATAGGGTATTTAAACAAAGCTCAAGTAAAAGTTAATTATGGCTCTTATATTCGGCTTACCAAAGAAAAAGCTTTTAAAGGCTCAAACGGGGCTACCAAAGATATACATAATCAACAAGAAGGTAAAATTTGGCTAAGTAACTCAATTAATCAAGAATGACCTAAGATCATATCCTAGCAATTCAACAATTGTAAATCTCACACAAGACTACAAGCCAAGTTCTAGAATACGTTCATATGAATGATTCTCTCAAGAATAAACTATCATGATCAAGCATGATTAAAAGGCTCAAATCCTCACATGGGTAAATAGAATCCTAAGTACTCCTCATAGCACATAATCAAAACAATTTCACAAGAACTCTACATACTTATCAAATTATACATGCTTCTCATCAATGAAAATTAACACATGAATGTATGAATGCACAAAACAAAAAAACCATACATCATAGTCAAGCATAGCATCATCATCTTGATACCTTGTTCGTGCTATCTTCTCAGCAACTTCAGCCCATTTCTCCTTTATTGTGCAAAGTGATCGAATGGGTATGAAAATCGGGGGTAAGAACACACTTACATGGCCCAATTAGACCTCGATTCGACCTGCGTACGAGGTCGGATTAACTTCACTGTGGTCGAATTGACCTTTTGGACAATTTCCGCCTTCAATTCGACCTCGATTCGACTTGGTCTCCTGGTCGAATTGTCGTGCCTCAGATCGAATCCACATACTATAAGTTTCAGGTCCTCAATTCGACCTCAATTCGATCTGAGCTGCTGGACGAATTGAAACAGTTGTGGTCGAATTGGCTCACTGGAAGATTTCGCATTTCGATTCGACCTCGATTCAACCTGGGCCTCAGGTCGAATTGGGCTACTGGACAATTTTTCCCTCTCGATTCAACCTGCAAGCTTAGATTCGACCATGCTCCCTGGTTGAATTGGCTCCCTGATGCTCCAACATCGAGTGTTTTTCATCCCCTACAGACTTCAAGCTTAAAAACGAACATTAGGTACCAAAATAGAGCATAACTTTATTAAGAATCAATCCTAAAACTTAACATTCATGAGTAACTCCGCAAACAACTCAAAACATAGAACAGAACACCACTAAACATTAGGCAAGTTACAAAAAATCGACACATAAAAACCGGTTAAAATTTTAATATGCCGTAAAAAATTAACTCCCCTAACAAACGTTACAAAGAAAAGATTATACTATCGGTGCTTATTAAGGTAAGTACATCACACTCCCCAGACTTAGAAGAAACTATAGTCGAAACTGAGTCTGCAAAGAGACGTAATTGTCGATATGTAAGCACTTCAAATATAAAAATTTCTTACTCACACAAAAGAAATAAAACAATAAAGAGAGGGAAAGCCCCTAACAGGCTCTCTTGTTTAACGTCGGAGAGTCACGATGGAATGCATAATATGTAGACTACTGACTAAGAGGGCGATCTTCTTTTATCTTTACCTTCCAATACTTTCTCCCCCTCTTATCATCCACACTTACCACCTTACCTTTCTTAGGCACCATACGATTAGTAGAATCACCTTTCTCAAACTTTCGCATATCATTCCTGTCAATCTTCCACTCAATTTCGGAATCATTCCTATCACCATCAAGATCAAAGTCAGGAAAAAATTGATCACAAAATAAAGAAAGATAGAAAGGACTTTCAAATTTGTAGGTATCCGGTGGTAAGTTAGGAGGCTTCAAGTAGGCATCATCTTCTCTTCCTATGGCTACATCCTTCTTCTCAACCTTAGATTTCTCCAATGCATACCTATCATCACTTAAAGCAAGTAACTTCTCAAGATATTCAACACATTCCTCATTGGAAAGATCATCAAGCTCCGTAGTGGGATAAGTAAGAGACTCCATCAAACATGTCTCAAGAGGATCCTTAGACAGGATCAAAGACATATCTTCCTTCACAATCTCATCCACCACATCAATACTATGACATTGCGGCTCTATAAACATCTTCATTGCTTTGTCAATGTTGAATAGGACCTCTTCTTTATCCATCTGCAACCTAAGCTCCCCCTTTTGAACATCAATCATGGCCCCAGCAGTAGCAAGAAAAGGTCTCCCTAAGATAAGAGGGATATTATCCTTGTCATCTTCCATCTCAAGTACAAGAAAATCCACATGAAAGAATAGTTTCTCCACTTTGACAAGAACATCTTCAATGATACCCTTTGAAAACGTCATCGACCTGTCCGATAATTGTAGATCAACTATTGTAGGAGATAACTTCCCCAAACCAAGCCTTTGAAAGATAGACAATGACATCAAATTGATGTTTGCCCCAAGATCGCACAAGGCTCGTCGTGCCGGTCCCTTTCCAATCTCACACAAGATAGTGAAGTTTCCCAGATCCTTCATCTTCTGTCGCAGCTTCCTTTGGATGATCGAGCTACAATTTTCAAACAAGTTCACCGTCTCAACTCCATTCAAGCTTCTCTTCTTCAGCAATATATCCTTAAGGAATCGAGCATAGTACGTCATCTCAATTATCGCCTCAGAGAATAGAATACTCAAGCTTATCTTATTTATGATATATGAAAACCTATTGAACTTTTCCTCCAATCCCTTCTTAACCAGCTTATAAGGAAATGGCGGAGGTATCTTTGTTTTAGGAATACCCCATTCATCACGCTCGACCTTCTTCGCTTTATCCTTCTCGGCTCTCAACCTCTTGGCTCTTTCCCACTTTTTCTCTGCTACAATCTCAGTATTTTGCTTATTCGGAACCAATGGAGTAATGTTTACATCACGAGGAGTGTTCGATGAAGAAACAGGTGTGGAACGAGGCAATTCGACCTCGATTTGTCCAGGTGCTCTGGTCGAATTAGATACGTAGTGGTCAAATTGATCTCCTAGAACACGATTTTCACCCTGTATCTCCGATTCGACCTGTAAGTCTTGTTGAATTGAACTCCCCCTGGTCGAATTGGCTCACTGGAAGATTTCTGTCCACCGATTCGACCTCAATTCGACATGAAGATCTGGTCAAATTGAAAGGCTGCTGGTCGAATTGGGATTATGATGAAATAGAGTGCTCCGGAAGGGTGGATTCGACCTCAATTCGACCTAGCCCCCAGGTCGAATTGAATTGATTTTGGTCGAATCGAGACACTGGAGCTTCCAAATCATGTCCAGGCATCCAATTCGACTTCTCCTGTTGGATTAGACCTGTGGTGTTGGTCGAATTGGGGTCGAATTGAGCCCTTGATGTGTCCAATTTCAATTCCAACCTCATCGGTCCCTCGTACTGTGTTCCAGACCTCAATGTGATGGCGTTGCAGGACTTTGGATTCTTAATACTTTGAGACGGGAGCTTCCCTTTCTCAATAGTTTGAGTGAGCTTGTTAACATTTTCTACTATCCCCCCCATCAAAAACGTAAGGTCCTTCACTTGCTTGGATAAATCCTCATGGTTTGCATCAATCTTCTTCTCTAACTTGGCCTCAAGACATCCAATCTAGCATCATTCCTAGCCATGTACCTGTTCACCGTATCCTCGAAACTCGGCTTTCCTTCTTCAACTTTTGCACCCGGATCAACACCCATCGGAGGTTGAATTGCATTGTTAGGATTACTCCACAAAAACTCCGACCTCCTAGGCTGTTGATAATTACCCGGGGGTCCACAATTGTTGTAGCTCCCCTGGTAATTCCGGTTGCCCTGATTTTGATACCTTGTTCCTTGAATACTTTGGCCCATAGAATAATTTGCTTCTTCCATATCCTCTTGGATCGTTCCATCATTCATAACTTACTGCATGATGATCGGTACATGCTGAGATATATCGCTGATTTGCTTTTGTTGCGACTCAAGTAGCCTGTTGATATTCGAAAAGCTAGAGACGATCTCATCTTCTCTACTTGTTTTCACCATAGAATGATCAACCTTAGCCACTTTTCCAAGGACGTAAGTACCTCTCACTCTATCAGTTGGCCAATCTCTCGAGTTCATCGAAATATCTTCAAAAGTTTCTCGGCCTCTACGGATGACTTAGTAAGCAACGCTTCATTAGAAGAAGCATCCAATAACACACGTGAATCACAATCTAATCCATTGTAGAATATGCTGATGTATTGAGCTTTAGATAGCCCATGTTAAAGACACTTACGAAGCATGTCCTTGAATCTGTCCCATGCTCATGAAACTTATGTCCACTACCGATAGCAAATTGGTTAATGTCTTGCTTTATCTTGAACACCTTCGAAGGTGGCATGTAGCTCTCAAGAACTTCAACTTCAATTGCTCCCAAGTAATACATTCAGCTGCATTGATAATATCGTACCAATCTCTCACCTTTTCAGACAGCAGGAATTTAAACAAGAGGATCTTTCGCTCATCTTCATGATCTCCTACGTCTTTTTGAGTACTTGCGTAGCCCACGAACTTATTTATATGCTGCTGTGGATCCTCGAAAGTCCCTCCTGTGAAGAAGTTCCTTTCTATCATTCTAATAAGAGCGGGGTGAAGATCAAAGTCCGCATTGGCCCCCTTGCTCCTAGAAGCCCAAAATTTCCATCCCCGTTATTCTTGAAGACTTCACGGATGGCTAGATTGCCTGGATTGGCCCTTTCGTTGGCCATGTCGACTATCACTTCTTCCAAATTAACTTCAGTTTCAGCTTCAATCGTTTGTGAATTTAGCACGTCAACTTCAACTCCAAGGTTTAGAGCTTCAGTTGGATCTACGTTCTAATTCTTACTCTTCTTCTTCTTCTTCTTCCTTGATGATTCTCCGATCTCAAGATTTTATGATTTAAATTCACCTTTCTTTGATCTCGTGAGCATACACCTGAAAAGAATAAGAGTTAAAATAGTAAAATAAGAAAAATAGTCCTAATAAACTAGAAATAACAAAAAGATATTTTAAGCCGTCCCCGGCAACGGCGCCAGAAACTTGCAGGGCATTTTCTCAAAACACAATTAATCCTCAAGTATGAAGGATATCAATTGTAGTTTCGAAGGTGACCAAGTTATATATCGAATCCAAGGGATGGATAAATATCAATTTAATTATGTTCTAGTAAATTATGACTATGTTGGAATTATAATAGTTATGGTGTTGTATTAAGTACCGAATAACAATCGAAATAACAAGTAAAAATAACAAGAAGAAGAGATAGTAGGTTGTGATCAAGTAAGACAGTAGGTAGTTCTTCAGGTAATCCGGTTCCACTTATTAATTCATACTTTTGTGTGACGGTGTCCAACTCTGCCTTGTGGTTTACGGACGCATCACTAAACCATGCAAATTCACTCTATAAACACAAGTAAATATGCGTATGACACGTGTGAATATCCTCAGAGCAAGAGATATAATTCACTCTCCTTTCTAGGTACTATCAGTATCAATTATTTCCCGTGCACTTAGTACTCTAACCCGATATGATCTCCCTTTATAGGTACTATGAAATTATACTCTTTATCCTACTTATTAACCCGAATATAATTCAATTAACAAGTATTCATATAAGATAGTTCTAATAAAACTTCGGAATCCCAACACTTAGAATTATAACATAAAACCCTGCTCAGCAGTGAACGCACTCAACTAATAACCGTGTTTTGTATTCAGACTCTACACAATAATTATTGATGCAAAAAATGACCGTGAGTATGGATTAAAAATGCGCAATCTTATATAAAATAAACCACAAGTAGTGTTGCACGGAGTTTACACACGAAAGACAAATTAACTCATAAAACCTTCATAACCCTAGAACTACCGAAGCGGCTCTAGCCCATGATTGATCAAAGGACAATCATGGTTAGTTGAACCAATCTTACTTGAATCTCCAGCGGAACCTCTGTCACAGCCCCTTCGGATGACGGACGATCGATCTCCTCCCAACTCTATTTCTCCACTTCTTCTTGTATGATAGATCATATGATTTAATCCCTTATGATGTTGCATAAACCTTCTTTTATACTTGTAATCACATCTCATGGGCTTGGAATGTGCTTTTTAAGTGATCACACGCATTGATGGTGTAAAAATACGGATATGGTAAGTTCCCGAGCCTCAATTTGACTTCAGTAACAGGTCGAATTGACTCTTCCAAGTCGAATCACAGGTCGAATCGGCACACTGTAAGTCCCAGGTGCTCAATTCGACCAACTGCCCTGGTTTAATCGAAGTGACGAGGTCGAATCGGTATTTCTTCCATCCAATTCAACCTCGATTCGACCTGATGCCCAGGTCGAATCACCCCTGTCGTGGTCGAATCCACATTCTGTCATGTTGTGCTGCCAATTCTACCTGAAGGGCTGGTTGAATCGATCTCCTTCAGGTCGAATTGCACTTCTGCTTTGCCCAACGGATGGCTTCGACTTCCTTTCTTTAGTTTTCAACACTTCCACTCCGATTTCCTTTGAAAAACCACTCAAATAGCTTCAACAACACCTGATTCGTGACTTCATACAATATATATTGGTTTACAACCGATTTCATCCTTCAAATACTCCATAATAGCACAATTCCAGGCGCAAGATTCATGAATTAACACACTCATCAAAATGCATCACAACACTTAAGGTACGTCCACCACGCACTATCCCCCCAAACTTAAATTGAAACAAGACTTTCGATTTAAGTTTGCAAAAAGTGGTGAGATGTCCCTTCACACTTCAAATCAAGCACTTCTCATATTTTCAATACGCAACCTTCTCAATGAGCACAATCAATCTACATGTCAAAAATACAAGAAAACTAAATCAAAGCATTTAAATGAAAGAAATAAAATAAACGATGGGTTACCTCCCATCTAGCGCTAAGTTTAACCTTTTCAAGCCTGACGGATCATGGAGAACTCATTGGAATGGCCAAGGATATCGTTTGTTCTTGCCATCAAATTTTAATCTTTGTATTTCTTCCTCTAATAGGCATTTGTGACAAGTAACGACCATAGTACCATCCTTCAAGATTGGCTTTAACAATTCAACTCTCTTGAGCTTGCATTCCATTAACCTTTCCTTTCTCGACCACCACTTATTCCTCTTTATCAAGTATGCTCCCAATATTTCTTCAAGCTCTCTTTTGTACTTAAGGCATTGAGAAGAATCAATAGGTAAAACAAAGTCAATATAAACAATATTTTGAAAATCAATGCAACTTGAAGAGTTAAAAGGTGTAGATATGCTCATTTCACTTCCGAACTCCTCATCAAGTGCTTCTAGACCTTGTTCTGCTTCATCAAATTCATACTCATCTCTTAATTCTTCATCTTTACTTAACTTTTCCTTATCAACAAGAGATAAGAAATCATAGATATTCTCTTCCTCCTTTAAGCTTTCTTCTACCTTAGGCTCTTTACTCATCTCACTTGAATTTTCATCCGCCAACTTTTCTTCTTCCTTGTCTTCCTTATCCTCACTAAGTTCAACATCTCTTGAGTCTACACTATCCCCCGAACACTCTTCCACCTCCAAATTTTCATCAATCTTTTCATCAAAATTCTCCTTTTCATGAAGAGTGTTCTGTTCTTATATCAGTTGACTCATTCGATGTTCTAGGGCTTCAAGTCTCCTATCATTTTTTTCTTCTCCTTATTCATGCATTTTCATCATTTGACTTAATTGATCTTGCAAGGAAGGTCTCCCATCATCATATAGTGGACACTCTTCTTGGAAATTCTCTTGAACATACCCGTTTTGCATACATGTTTCCTTTTCCATTTGGTAATTGGGCATGTTACACATTTGTCCCCCATTAAAGTTGAAAGTAGGCATTGAGTAGGTATTTTGAGGCTCATAGCTTGAAAGACTTGGTTGAAAACTTTGCCTTGTATCACTTCCGTAAGCATATCTTCTAAGCAATTCCATCAAGGCATTATTTTCGAATAGAGGAGTAACCATAGGAACTTGATTGTTGTAAGAACTTGGTATGGAATAAATGTTTCCTTGATACAGTTGGAATGTATCCACATTATAAGCTCCTTGCCATCCCCCATATATTCCATTGTTGTAGCTTTGAGAGCTTGCTTGACTCATTTGACTACTATACCCATAGTTGCTCTCATCCTTGTAGCCATTTGATTGTTGTGGTGTAACCAAACCAAGTAGATTTCCATAATTTCCTCCCAAGTATTGGTTCCAACCATCAATATTCACACTTCTTCTTTTCAAGGCTCACTACAACTTTCTTCACTTACTATTTTTGGTTTCTCTTGCTCCCCTTCTTTCAAGGTTGTCGTACCTATCAAGAAGAACAAGTTAGAACAAGATTTTACAAAGCAAATATAAATGCAAAAAAATAACAAAAATGTCCTAAGTAGAGCTAACAAATTCAAATACGTTACACCGAAGGCTTTCGCCCCGACAATGACGCCATGAACTTGGTTTCAATTTTGGTTAAATTGATTTAAAGCAAGTGTACTCAATCATGTGTAGCACATAAGCGACCAAGTGCAAAATTTATAAGATATCGAACCCAAGGGCGAAAGTGGGTAGCCGTATTTGAAAGATGTTTCACTCTAGTATGACTAATCAAAGAAGGAGGGAGTAGATTATGCTACAAACTAAAAAATAGGAAAGCAATTAAAGATAGAACATGTACAAATGAGATGGAAAATGGATGAAGGTGAACAATCTAAGAAATATGCAAGGAAAACAACATTCATGGTAAGGTATATATAGACTCATACACACACATGCAATGATGATTTTCATGCTATGATATTAAGGGCAATCACGTTTGTACCCCTAATCCCTATGGCCAAGGAGATTAGGTTCTCAACTCTTTTATAAGTTTAAATCTCCTAGGATTGTTCTTACTCTCAATTCCCATGAAGGTACTAAGATCATAAGTTTGTTTCCCCTCACTAGTTAATCACTAATGTCATATCATGAGGTTCTAAGCACTTGAAGGTTTTGGCTTATCTCTCCTCATACTAACTATGTCATCTCATGCAATCAATGATTCTATTAAACCACTAAGCATAATATTGGAATGACCATCCTAACACTATGAATAGAGAATTCAACCACACAAATCATACATAAAATGAGAGTAAGCATTTATGATAGAAAATATTCATAACAATCATTTCATCAAACATGTGGTGTGCAAAATCTACATAATACCTAACTAATCATATTGATGGCCTCACATGAGGACTAACCACTAAAAATCATAATAGAATCAATACATTCCATAGCCTGCTCCAATTGAGCCAAATAATGAAGAAAATAACAAAATAAAGGTAAGTTGGCTCCCCTTTGATTGTGAACTTCCTCTCCTTTGATCATGCTAAAATCTTCAATCAATGATGAATTCCTCTTCTTAGATTGGTGGATGGATGGATTATGGATGGATATGAGAAAATCAAGTGGATTGGATGGGTGAAGTGATGGATGGAAGAGATGGAGATGAATGTGTGTGATTTAGGTGTTTAGTGTGTGTGGAAACTGATCCAAAATGATTCCTCTCGAATTTTATGGTCAAAACATGTATTTATACCCACATGTAAGCTTCTAGAATAAGTGGATATCATAAAACTTCTTTTTACTCCTACACGGGCCGTGTAGCAGCACACGGGCCGTGTAGGGTCATCGCGTGCAGCGCAGTCTCACTGTTGCACGCATAACTTTCACATCCGATCTCCGATTCGAATGATTCTTGCGCTCACACGATCCTCTCTTCTGTGGCTTTCACAAGTCTGGTTTTGAGCTCTACAAAAATACAGAAAAATTACACAAGTTAGACTAGCATTTTTCAGCATTTTGCTTTGGCTCATTCATCCTCATTTCAACTCCGAATTGAGCTCCATTTTTTCCCACGTCTTCTTTATCGTGTCTAGAATCTATTTTTACCTGAAAATCACACAAATTACACCAATTTACGAACTCTCTAAATATTCACAAATATAGCACAATTTAAGGCACTTAATCATGAAAATCACATATTTATCATTTCAAAACACACATCTTCATATCTTCATATAACACCACTAAATGATATACAAAATGAATAAAAGCACAAAAAATACATAATAAAAGACACTAAAATTTCGGTGTAAATGACACTGATCAGTTTAAAACAATTAAAAATTAAAATTAAATTAGGTGGGTTGGCCTGCATGCCATGGTCTGCAACCCGTAATGACAAGGATTGGGCCTTCAACTATGCAAATAATGCCAATGGGAATAAAAGATTATGAATGAACCAAATAAAGTAAGAGTTAGACTAGCAACACTAGAGGTATGGAAATTCTAGGATTAATGCATCAAACTTATATATCTCTGGGCTTAGAATAAAAGCAATCTCAATTTCCACTTAAACGTCTCTCTTTCAAGATGAAGAGGATGTAGATCCTTACAAATATCCCTACAAAGATCCTAGGATTAAGTCTTAAACAAACACCTCCTAATAAGTATTAATATCCTATAAATTCCCTTAGAGAAGCGACCAAGTTATATTATCGAACCCAAGGGACGGATTATTATCAATTCAATTAAAATCTAATTTATTAAAACTATTATGGCAATAAAGTTGATGATTAAGAAACTAAATATCAAGTAATTTAAAATAATTAATAAAATAAATAACAGTAGAGATTGAACGAAAGTGAATCAGTGAGAACATAAGTAGTTCTTCGGGCCATCCAGTTTTACTTATTAATTTCCCTTCCAACTATCAATGTCCGACTCTGCCTTGTGGAGTATGGACGCATCACTAAATCATGCAGATCTACTCTATAGATACAAGTAAATAAGCGCATGACACGTGTGAATACCGGTTAAAGTTTCAATATGCTGCAAAAAATCAACTCCATAACAGACGTTACAACAAAAATATTATAATCTCCGTGCTACGATGAGGTAAGTACATCATACCCTCTCCAAACTTAGTAGAAACTATAGTCGAAACTAAGTTTTAAAGAAGATGTAATTTCCAATTTGTAAGCATGTCAAATATACAAATTTCTTACTCATACTAATGAAATAAAACAATAAAACAGGAGGGAAAAGCCACCAACAGGCGCTCTTGTTTAACGTCGGAGAGTCACGACGGTACCAAATCAATGCAAGGTATCCTCAAAGATGACGCAAGCATCATCCAGCGACTTATAGTACTTCAATTGATACCCATCCGCCATGATCTTCTCATTGGGAAACATCTCCTCAATGTATTCAAAAGAATCATCACAATGCGGCCTTGTCTCGAACCTTGATAGATGATCCGCCAAAACATTATCCGTTTCCTTCTTATCTCAAATCTCCATATCAAATTCCTGTAGAAGAAGGACCCATCTAATGATCCTTGGCTTCGCATCCTTCTTCTCCATTAAGTACCGGATCGCAAAATGATCGGTATACACAATGGTCTTCATGCCAACCAAATATTGTCAAAACTTATTGAATGCATACACAATAGCTAGAAACTCCTTTTTTGTGACAGTGTAGTTCTTATTTGCTGCATCAAAAGTCTTACTCGCATAGTAGATGGCGCAGAACTTCTTTTCATTCATCTGCCCAAGCACACTGCAAGTGCTTGATCACTTGCATCACACATAAGTACAAACAGTTGAGTCCAATCCGGTGTGATCAAGATAGGCATAGTAACAAGTGCCTTCTTCAAAACCTGAAAAGCTGTTAGATATTCTTCATCAAAAACAAAAGGAACATCCTTTTCAAGTAAATGAGAGAGAGGTTTGGAGTATTTTGAGAATTCTTTGATGAATCTCCTATAAAATCCTGCGTGTCCAAGGAAGGACCACACTCCTTTTTCATTAGTAGGTGGTGGAAGCTTCTCAATAGCCACCACCTTTGCTCTATCCACCTGCAATCCCTTGGCCGAAATATGATGGCCAAGAACAATCCCATCTCTCACCATGAAGTGGCACTTCTCCCAATTCAAGACAAGATTAGTTTATTGACATCTCTTCAAAATAGTAGAGAAGTTAGATAAACAAATATCAAAGGAGGAACCAAACACAGAAAAATCATCCATAAACACCTCCATGATCTTTTCTATCAACCCGTCAAATATGACCATCATGCAACACTGAAATGTAGCAGGTGCATTACAAAATCCAAAAGGCATCTTTCTAAAAGCAAAAGTTTTATAAGGGCAAGTAAGTAGTATTTTCCTGGTCCTCGGATGCAATCATGATTTGATTATACCCCGAGTACCCATCCAAGAAACAGTAAAACTCGTACTCCGCAAGACAACCAAGCATTTGATCCATGAAAGGAAGAGGAAAGTGGTCTTTGCATGTATTTTCATTCAGTTTCCTGTAGTCAGTATACACATGTCATCCCATAGGAATCCTAGTGGCTAGAGTCTCTCCATCATCGGCTTTCACAATAGTCATGCCCCCCTTCTTAGCTACAACATGCAATAGACTCACATGAGGACTATCACTAATTGGATAAATAATTTATGCGTCTAGCCATTTTATCTTTTTGCTTCCTAATACTTCTTGAATAGCGGGATTAACTCTATGTTAATTCTGAATGCTACTCTTAGCTTCATCTAACAATCTTATCTTATGCATGCAATATGATGGACTAATACCTTTCAAATCATCAAGAGACCAACCAATTGCGGACTTATACTTTCTAAGCACATCTAATAACTCGTCGAGTTAATCATTAGTTAAAGAAGAAGATACAATTACTGGATATGTTTCATTATCACCTAGATAGGCATACTTCAAGTGCTCCAGTAGTGATTTCAACTCCTCTTTCTTTTCTTCTTTGATTGTGCTCTCTCTATCCAAAGGCAAGTATTTTCTAGTCCACTTCACCTCTTCATACTTGGTCCTTTTTTATTCATACCTGTCATCAACCAAAGCAAGTAGGTTTTCTAAAAAATCAATACATACCATATTGGAGAGCTCATGTAGCTCGGTGGTGGTAAAAGTAAGAGACTCCGCTATGCATGTCTCCAAGGGATCCTTAGAAGACATATCTTCCTTCACGATCTTCTCCACCACATCGATGCTGTGACACTGCGTCTCCATTGACATCTTCATTGCTTTATCAAGGTTTAACAATACCTCCTTTTTATCCATGTGCAGCCTTAGCTCACCCTTTTGAACATCAATCATAGCTCCAGCCGTAGCAAGGAATGGTCTATCTTAGGGGAACATTATCCTTGTCATCCTCCATCTCAAGTACAATTCTCTACTTTCACTAGAACATCTTCAATCATCCCTTTCGGAAAATTCATAAATCGATCCACCAATTGTAGAGCAACGGTTGTGGGAGTTAACTCTCCCAAACCAAGCCTTTGAAATATTGACAAGGGCATCAGATTGATGCTTGCCCAAGATCGCACAAGGCTCGTCGTGCCAGCCCCTTCCCAATCTCACATAGAATAGTGAAGCTTCCCGGATCCTTTAACTTTGCTTGCAGCTTCCTCTGTATGATCAAGCTATAGTTCTCAGACAAATTCACTGTATCAATTCCGTTCAAGCTTCTCTTCTTCAAAAGTATGTCTTTAGGAAGCGGGCATAATATGGCATCTCTAAGAGTGCTTCAGAGAAATGAATGCTCAAGCTTATCTTGTTTATGATATCTGAAAACTACTTGAACTTTTCTTCCAATCCCTTCTTCACTAGCTTGAAAGGAAACGGAGGTGGTATCTTGGTCTTTGGAATTCCTCATTCATCACGTTCAACCTTCTCCGCTTTATCCTTTACGACTCTCAATCTCTTTTCTCTTTTCTGCTATAAGCTCATTATTCTACTCTTTGGATGGCACTGGAGTAGCATCGACATCAAGTAAATCATTCAGTGTGGAAAATAGTGCAGAACGATGTGGTTCGACCAGGGTTCAACCTGGTGTGATTGTCGAACCAGGCAAGTAATGGTCGAACCGTGCTTCTGCAAGTTGGTTCTCCCTCAGACAGGTTGGTTCGACCACGGTTCGACCAACAGGGTTGGTCGAACCATGATGATCGTGGTCAATCGCCTTTCTGAAAAAAAAGGGTGCTCGGATAGGCCGGTTCAACCAACAGGTTTGGTCAAATCGTGTCGGTCGTGATCGAACCACACTTCAGAGAAAATAGAGTACTCAAGACAGGGGGATTCGACCACAGTTCGACCAACTGGTTTAGTCGAACCAAGATAGTCGTGGTCAAATCGCTCGGCGGTGATCTCCGGAGGTTGCCCAGGTGTCTGGTTCGACCTACTTAGTGTAGTTCGACCATCTGTGTTGTTTGAATCGAGGTAGAATCGGGCTCTTGGACCTTCAAAACTCATTTTCGGCATCATCAGTCCCTCATATTGTGTTTCAGACCTTAGCGTGATGGCATGGCACTTTGTTATGGGAACTTACCTTTCTCCACTGTTTGCGTCAATTGGTTGACATTCCTGGCCATCTCCCCCGTCAACAACGTCAAGTCCTTCATTTACTTAGAAATATCCTCATGATTTGCATCAATTTTCTTTTCAAGCTTGGCCTCGAGACGATCTACTCTCGCGTCATTCCTTGCCATGTACCTGTTCACTGTATCCTCATAACCAGGTTTCCTTCTTCGACCTTAGCACCTGAATTAACACCAATAGGAGGTTGTACTACTGTATTAGGATCTCTTCATGAAAACTTCGGCCTCTTTAGTTGTTGATAATTACCCGGGGGACCATGATTATTGTAGTTCCCTTGGTAATTCTATTTTTCTTGATTTTGGAACCTCATTCCTTGAATACTTTGACCCATGGCATTGTTCGCCTCTTCCATCTCCTCTTGGCTAGCTCCTTTATTACACACGTCCTGCTGCATAATTGGTACTCGCTGAGCTATGCCAAACTAGAGACGATCTCATCTTCTCTACTTGACTTTACCATCATGCGCTCAACCTACGCTACTTTTCCAAGAACATAAGTGCCTCTCACTCTCTCAGTTGGCCAATCTCTTGAATTCATCGAAATATCCTCAAAGAGCTTTTCGGCCTCAATGAATGACTTTGTAAGCAATGCTCCATTAGAAGAAGGGTCTAGTAACACTCGAGAATCATAGTCCAATCCATTATAGAAAATACTGATTTATTGAGATTTAGAAAGCCCATGCTGTGGACACTTTCAAAGCATGTCCTTGAATCTGTCCCAAGCCTCATGAAACTTATCATTACTATGGATAACAAATTGATTGATTTCTTGTTTCATCTTAAACACCTTAGAAGGTGGCATGTAACGCTCCAAGAATTTCAATTTCAATTTCTCCCAGGTATCACATTCAGCAGCATTAAGATTATCGTACCAATCTCTCGCCTTTTCATTCAGCAAGAACTTAAACAAGATGATCCTCCTCGCATCTTCATGAACTCTGCATCTTTTTGCATACTTGCATAACCAAGGAACTTATTCAGATGTTGCTGAGGATCTTCAAGGGTTCCCCCCAGAGAAGGGACTCCTTTCAATCATGCTGATAAAAACAGAGTGTAGATCAAAATCAGCTCCGGCCCCTCTTTCTCCTAACAGTCCCGCATTGCCTCCTTTGTTATTCTTAAAAACTTCACGGATGGCAAGATTATCCAGATTCACCGCCATGTTGACTGCTGCTTCCAAATTAAATTCAATTGCAGCTTAAGTTTCTTGTGGATTCAGCTCGTCAACGTCAACTCCTAAATTAAGAGCTTTAGTTGGTTCTATGTTCTTATTATTCTTCTTCTTCCCCTTCTTCTTCCTTGACGATGCTCCAATCTCCTGATTATAAGCTTCTAAATCTCCTACCTTCGACCTAGTGAGCATACACCTAAGAAAAATAAGCGTTAGAAAATAAAGAAAAGAAATATATAGTCTCAATTAAACTAAAGATAATAAATTAATATTAATGCCATCCCCGGAAATGGCGTCAGAAACTTGATGGGTGTTTTCTCAACACATAATTAATCCCCAAGTATGAAGGACGTGATTGTAGATTTGATAAGCGACTAAGTTATATTATCGAACCCAAAGGACGACTTATTAACATTTTAGTTAAAATCTAATTTATCAAAACTATTATGGCGATAAAGTTGATGATTAAGAAAATAAATAACAAGTTAAAATAACTAATAAAATAAATAATTGTAGAGATTTAACGAAAGTGAATTAGTGAAAAGATAGGTAGTTCTTCGGGCCATCCAGTTTTACCTATTAATTTCCCTTCCATGTATCAATGTCCGACTCTGCCTTGTGGAGTATGGACGCATCACTAAACCATGCAAATCTACTCTATAGACGCAAGTAAATAAGCGTATGACACATGTGAATATCCTTGGAGCAAGAGATATAATTCACCCCCCTTTCTAGGTACTATCAGTATCGATTATTTCCCGTGCACTAAGTACTCTAACCCGATATGATCTCCCTTTATAGGAACTATGAAGTTATACTCTTTATCCTACTTATTAACTCGAATACGATTTAATTAAAAGTATTTATATAAGATAGTTCTAATGAGACTTCAGAATCCCTTCTTTTAAAATCATAACATAAAATCCTGCTCAGCAGTGAACGCACTCAATCAATAACCTAGATATGTATTCAGACTCTACATAACAGTTAATGATGTATAAAACAACTCTGTGTACGAATTAAAAACGCATTGTCTTATATAAAATAAACCACAAGTAGTGTTGTACGGAGTACACACAGAAGTTCAATAAACTTATAAAACCTTCATAGACACTATAACTACTGAAGCAGTTCTAGCCCGTGATTGATCAAAGAACAATCATGGTGGTTGGATAGATCTTACCCATAGTCTTGAAAATTACAAGATGAATTAAGATGTGAAGTAAACCCTAGATGTGGGCGCCGTCGCGTCTCTCTCCATCTTGAATCTTCACTTGGTTCTCACTGGATTCGACAGACGAATCTCTTTCCACAGCTCCGTGGATGGTGGTAGGGTTTTGGATTTTGTGTAGAATGAAGGTGGTAAATGGCTCCTTTTTTCCTTGTGTAGGGTCTTCTTTTATACTTGTGAGCTCTCCTTACGCACCTAAGATTGGCTTTTTGAGCTAAAACACGCACTGAAGATGTAAAAATATAGATCCAGAGGTGTCCAGCGCATCAGTTCGACCAAAGACCTTGGTCGAACTAATAACCACTGGTCGAACAATAGGTCGAATCGACCTGTAATACATTGGCAGGTCAGGGTTTTGACCAGAATGGCCCCTCGAATTAGATGCTTTCCATTCTAATTGCCACTGCAAAAACTTAAGCTTTTGGTTCGACCATGGTTCGACCACTATGCTTGGTCGAACCACAGTGTCGTAGTCGAACCAAACTCATGGCACATGAAGTGTACGTATGATGAAAAGATTCAATAAACTATCTTAAATACATAATTGATTTCTCAATCTAATCATATGCCAAAGACAATTAACCACACAAATTAACATAAACATCAAGAAATTTAACATCAATAATAGAAATCCAACAACCCCATTCAATATATAAATTCAAATGTAAAAACCCCAAAATTATCCAACACCATTCATGTTGCTAATCTCAAAAAAGATATTAGCCTACAATAATTCTAAAGAAAACAAAAGAATTGTATCTTCAAAACCCATGGCAGTTTATAAAGTTGATTACGATAATTTGAATGAAAACTCACTTGAATTTCTTCAGTATTGATCTTATTCCACCCATTGCAATTTCCACTCTCCCTTGTGTCTTTTGCTCCCTTGGATGGTGAATTGGATGGATGTATCAAAGATGGATGGAGGTGAAATTAATCTAAGGACTAGGTAATGTGCTGGTCAAGTTTTTGTAAATTTTTCAAAATTTCTATTTGTTGATCAATGCACAAAAACTCAAGCAAGTTTTTATGAATTTCAATTTTCTTCAATTT
The DNA here is from genome assembly GCA_023678885.1 of Pogostemon cablin. NCBI lineage: Eukaryota > Viridiplantae > Streptophyta > Magnoliopsida > Lamiales > Lamiaceae > Pogostemon > Pogostemon cablin. The sequence goes on from CM042960.1 coordinate 17,675,307, forward strand.
TCTCCATGCACCATTCTCTTCTTCATCATTTATACTCATAATCACCTATTCTTAGACATGAAAATGCATTATCACCATGTAATGCTGCTATATCTTTCTTATTTTCTTTTTTACTTTAATTATATTGCATAGTTTGAAAATACATTATCACCATAAATTCTCAATTCTGAAAAGATATATAAAAGATATAAAAATATGAAAAATACTAACTAAAACAAACATGACACAAAATCTAGGTAAATTAGACGACAATCAAGAGGAAAATGGGTTCTTTGAAATTATGGATTTAATTTTAAATTTTCCTAGGTTGCAGTTAAATTTTCTTTGGTGTCATGTTCAATACCATGTAATAGTTAATTCTAAAAATGCTTATTTATATCTGAGACACAAGTTCCCGGTTCCTTCATCGAGCCTATAGATATGGAGTCACTATATTCCATATAGGAGGTCGACTACTGTATGGAAAGTCATCTGTGGAGTACACTACAGGGATGTTAAGCTAAGGGTTTTAAGGATATTTCATATGAAACTTTTGCAAAAATCTTGAAGAAAGTACTGATCATATCTTCTCCTAGTGCTCCATTACAATAGAGGCACTTCAACACATATTAAATGGATTTGCCTTTGGTGATCACATCCAGCTTAATCAAGGTTTCATCTCACTGATCCATAATGCAGTCTTTATGAATGACAGCACACAGGTCATAGAAATTTTCAAGTGTTTCCTTTATCACTTTCTTTTGGTTGGTCTAGAATGCTCGTAACAAGGTCAAGATATATGATACCCCAACCGCCACTGATAGAGTCATTAACTAGATAATGATTTATATCAAAGAATTTAATTATTATAATGCAAGCAACATGTTCAATACCATGGAAGTTCATCAAACTCTCCATTTATTTTGTGTTGATACGCAACCACCAAAAGCACCTAACATCACTCTGTCCACTGGACTGCCCCGCCTCCGGGGTGGAAAAAAAACAAAATGGATGGAAATGTTTTTGGTACTTCTGGAATCCTCTCATGAGGGAGTTTTTGAAATTTTAGAGGATTCATCAAGTGCTGCTTCAGTAGTGGTTTTGGGATTAGTTTTGCTTTCGAGGCTAAGCTTGCAACCGCTCTTTTATTTGTGGAGATTGTTGCGGCTTGCGACTAGCATCCCCTTTGGATCGAAACTTACTCTAATTATATGGTTTATGATCACTAGTACCTGAACATGAAATCACTTGTTCCTGAACATGAATCATGATTATGATCACTTTAAATAATTTAGTTAGGTGGATATTATGCAGTCTTCTTTGAGAAAGTACTCTTTTTTCCTCCCTATGGTTGATCCAATTGAGTTTTTGATGAGAGTGAAAATAAGCGTGTTTTAGTGTCCAATCTAACACCTTTTTGCTGAAAATTATTGACATATATTACCACAAGTATCTTATATTCAATATATGTGATAAAAAGGTGAACTTGAGGTGTTTTATTGTGTTTTAGGTGGAAAAGGATCAAAAGTGCAATGTTTGAGAAAAGGTGCATCTTGTGTATGAATGCTGAAAAACGCACATCCAACTTGTGTAATTTTTTTGTGTTTGTGTGGGGCTCTAAAATGGATGTGTTATACATGATTGGAAAGCCACAGAAGAGAGGATCGTTTTGGAGTAAAGAACACCTCAATCGGAGTCCAAACGAGAAAGTTATAATCAAAATGGTGACATCACACGAGCTCTATCGAAAAGAATGGTTGTGCCACTTTGCATGGCTTGTTACACCTTCATATCTTGGAGTGTTTCTGAGTTCTTTATATGTATAGAAAGCTAAGGAAGAGACGATTGCGTGAGCGGAAGAATCACTCAAATTGGAGTTCGAATGTGGAAGTTATACGCGAAACGATGAGACTGCGCAAGCTGGCGCGAGCTAGTTCGACCAAAACCAGTGGTCGAACAACTCGTGTCGTGGTCGAACCAGAAGCCTGAAAATCTGCAAATTTGTATTTTTACACCCCAAGTGCGGGTATTTCGTGTTTTCCAATAAAAAGCTCATCCAAGGTCCATAAGGAGAGATTACAAGTATAAAAAGGGATGTAGATCACATCATTATTCATTGGAGAGGAACTACAACACAATTCTACACCCCACAAGGGTGAATCACCCACCCCAACCATCATCCGTATCCTTTCCTCCATCCCACCATTATTTTGAAGATTCATCTGTGGAATCAAGAGGAGAACCAAGAGGAGGATTCAAGACGGAGAAGGACGCGACGACGTCCATATCTAGGGTTTTATTCGATTTCTAATTTATCTTATATTTTCCAAACATATGGGTAAGATCTATCAAACACTCATGATTGTTCTTCGCAACATCATAGGCTAGAATCGTTTTGGTAGTCTAGGGTTTTGAAGGTTTTATGAATTAATTGAACTATCGTGAGTATACTCCGTACAACACTACGTGTGATTTAGTTTATATATGACTATGCAATTTTAATTCATACTCAGAGTTGTTTTGTGCATCATTAACTGTTATGTAGAGTCTGAATACATATCTTGGTTATTGATTGAGTGTGTTTACTGCTGAGCAGTTTTCATGTTATGATTCTAAGTGAGGGGACTCCGAAGCTTCATTTGATCTGTCATATGAATACTTGTTAACTGAATCTAATTCGAGTTAATAAGTAGGATAAAGAGGATAATTTTATTGTATCTATAAAGGGAGATCATATCAGGTTAAAGTACCAAACGCGCGGGGAAATAATTGATATTGATAGTACCTAGAAAAGGGGGTGAAATTATATCTCTTGCTCCAAGGTTATTCACACGTGTTACACACATGCTTACTTGTGTCTATAGAGTAGATTTGCATGGCTTAGTCAGACATTGATACACGAAAGGAAATTAACAAAGTGAAACCGGATTACCCTAGAGCTACCTATTCTCCATTCTTGGGACACTTTCGTATTCTTCAAGTGTTATTTAATTTTTTTTTATTTAATTTTTGTATTTTAGTTGTTAGATTAAATCCTCAAACTTTTATTGCCAACATTCATCTTAATTAATTTAGTGAATAATTAAATTAATAATACGCCGTCCTTTGGGTTTGAGATTTAACTTGGTCACTTGCTTAAGCTGTAACTGATATCTTTAATAATTGGGGATTAATTTTGCGTGCAAAGAAAATTTGCATCAAGTTCTTGGATGTTTCAGAGATCATCAATGGCCGGTTCGATCTCGATTCGACCAAGGTCTTGGTTTAACCAATTCCTAAGATTATCAAGTGAAAAACTACGGAAGAGATGATCGTTTTCGCACAAGAATCACCTCAATCAGAGATTGGATGCGAAAGTTATGCTCGAAACTGTGAGACTGCACAGCCACGCCCAAAAGACCCGTTCGACCAGTCGTTCCAATTAAATAATCAAGTAATGAAGATACCCATGGAGACTCAATCATGAAAGAGCATAGATGTGATTTCTAACTTGTTTAATCTTGATTTTAATAGGACAAATTATTCTGGAATTGAGTGGAAGATTGATAGGGAGGAGGCTAGACAGCCATGGGAGGAAAGAAATTCTGAGGATCATATTTTTGTAACCAAGAAAGGTGAGGTGCTGAGAGTAGACAAGAAGAGGGAAAGAAAGTACTTGAAGGTGCGGATGTGAGAAGACCACCCTCTATTGGTGGCTTGTCCCTTCCGCTTAATTACTTTATTATTTCTTTCGTGTGAGTGAGGAGTTATTATATTTGAAGTGCTCACGTTTTGGGCAATTACATCTCTTTTCAAACTTAGTTTCGACTTACATTTTTATTAAGTTTGGGGGAGTGTGATGTACTTACCTCGTCTTATGAGCACCGAGGATATAATTTTTCCTTCTTTGGTTGTTTGTTTGTTAGGAGATTAATTTTTTGTGGCATATTAATATTTTAACCGGTGTTGATATGTCGAATTTTTGCAACTTACCTAATGTTTAGTGTGTTGTGTTGGTGTGTCTAGTGTGTGGAGTCGATTAGATAGTCAATTGAGTCTTTCTTATAGTTCTTTTATTTTATTATTGATGAATCATGTGATGATGAGTGTGTTTGAGCTTTGATGATAGAAAAGGTAAAAGGGGAGGAAAGACGAGTTCTACGCTGAGGCTTGACCTGACCGAGTTGAACAACTCGAAGAGCTCGTGCATACTTTGAAGAAAAATCAGGTGTCCTCATTTCCTTATTCTTATTTTTATGTATGATTTTAATTCATGGGAGTATAGGATTGAGAATTTGGTTTGGTGATCCACATGATCTTATATTTTTAAATTGTGCTTGAAATTCATATGCTCTTGAAATTGATGAAGGAAGTGTACTTGAGTTATATTGTGGTATGAAGTTCAATGTGTACTTATGGGATATTACTTACTATGAAAAGTGCTCTATTAGTTGTTAAAAAACCATGTGAGATTTTGATCATCTTTGATCATGTACATAATTACATGATATTTCTTTTTTGGTGAGTATTGTTCTTGTGTGTGTATTCTAGAACTTGCCTAGCTCTTGTCTTACTTGAAACTACATGTGTGTTAGATGATGAGAAATGATCTAAGGCCATCCTTGAATTTATGAGTCACTTACCCAAATAATTCTATATTAAATGATGTTTATCCGTAGTTAGCCCTGTTGAGCCTAAAAACCTCATTCTTAGGCAGCTTACGAGAAATAACCACTTTGAGCATCTTAATTTTTTGAGCATTGACTGTCCTTCTAGAAGAGAATTAACGGCTTTTCAAAGTGTATTGATGGAGTTTGATAACAACCTGGGAAGGAATGAAATTAGTGTTAAAACAGTGATTGAGCTTGAAAATGCATTAAAGGAAAATCATGGAGTAGTGCTTAAATCTAGTACTCCATGGAATCAAACATCCTAGGGTAGTGCTTAAATCTAGTACCCTATTGATGATGTGCGAGATAGTTCCTGAAACTGGTACCGTGAGAGGTAAAAAAAAAAGAGAAAAAGAAAAAAGGAAAAAAATGTTGTGCTAGAAAGAAAGAGAAAAAAAAGTGAATGAGTTGAGGAGGATTTGTGCTTAATTGAAGTGAAGATGAAGAATGAAAGATCATGAAAGGCGCGCTTGATTGATCCGAATTTTGAGTCACTTATCCACATATATTTCCTACCTTAACCAAAGAGCCAACATTACATCCAAAACAAAAGCTCTTTTTTATCCCATTGTCGAATCATACTTTTATTAGTGGATAGTTTGAGACATTTGGCAAGCTTATGGTTACGCATGCACTTGAATTAAATTTGAGCGTAAACACCTTAACTCGTAAGTGTACATCTTTTATACTTGAGTGCGAGTGATATATACTTCCCGTGAGAACATGTCAATGGAGCATTTGAATTGGTGGCGATTGTTTTATCTTGTATGCTATGAATTGATTATAACATGTAATAAGAGTTTCATGACCTAAGTTGAGGACAATTTTGTTGTGAATGGGGTATGAGTAATAGTCCTTGTTTCCCCACTACTTTTCTAAATTTCTCTTTATTTTTATTTTGTTGCCTAGGGACGAGCAACAGGTAAGTTTGGGGGATTGATGAGAGTAAAAATAAGCGTGTTTTAGTGTCCAATCTAACACCTTTTTTATGGAAATTATTGTCATATATTAGCACAAGTATCTTATATTCAATATATGTTAGAAAAAGGTGCACTTTAGGTGTTTTATTGTATTTTAGGTGGAAAAAGGATCAAAAGTGCAAAGTTGTAGAAAAGGTGAATCTTGTGTATGAATGCTAAAAACGCACGTCCAACTTGTGTAATTTTTCTATATTCGTGTGGAGCTAAAAAATGAAAGTGTGATAAATTTTTGAAAAGCCACAGAAGAGAGGATCATTTTATGGTAAAAAATACCTCAATCAGAGTCAAAACGATAAAGTTATTATCAAAATCATGACATCGTGCGAGCTGTGCCGAACAGAACTACTGTGCCACCTTGCATGGCTTGTTACACCTTCAAATCTTGGAGTTTTTTTAGTTCTTTATATGTATAGAAATCCAAGGAATAGAGGATTGCGTGAGCGGAAGAATCACTCAAAGCGAAGTTCAAATGTGGAAGTTATACGTGAAACAGTGAGACTACGCAAGCTGGCGCGAGCTGGTTTGACCTGTGCCAGTGGTCGAACCAATCGTGTTGTGGTTGAACAAGAAGCCTGAAAATTGGTAGATTCGTATTTTTATACCCCAAGTACATGTATTTTCGTGTTTTCCAAGAAAAAGTACATTCAAGGTCCATAAGGAGAGCTTACAAGTATAAAATGGGATGTAGATCACATCATTACTCATTGGAGAGGAACCACAACATAATACTACACCCCACAAGGGGGAATCATCCCCAACCATCAACCACATCATTTCCTCCATCCATCCACCACTTTGAAGATTCGTCTGTGGAATCAAGTGGAAAACCAAGAGGAGGATTCAAGACGGATAAGGACGCGACGACTCCCACATCTAAGGTTTTATTCGTTTCCTAATGTATCTTGTATTTTCCAGACATATGGGCAGTGGCGGACCCAGAAAATTAATTTTGGGGGTACGGTATACTCCCCGTCCTAAAGAGAACTTTACAGTTATTGTATATATGAAGTTTAAGAAAATTGTTTTTTGTTTTACTTTTAGATATAGTGTGATATTTTTATGTAAAAATAAATTATGAAGTAAGTTATGCTAAATAGGTGACAATTTTAAAATTAAAGTGCAGTATTTTCTTATTTGGAGGTGTGAACTTCTTTATGAGATATACAAAAATAGAAAATATCAATTTATTTATGGGATGGAGGGAGAATAATCTTAAAAATATTATTGACGGACAAAAATATAAAATGTCAATTTGTTTATAAGACTCAGGGAGAATAATATTAAAAATATGATATACGATAAATAAATTAAATTTTAAAAATTATAATTATTATTGACACTCTCAATTTTGTAATAAAATTTTTTTAAGACATTATTATCAAATTTCTTTTTAAAAATAGTAGGAATTGATTGTTAATTTTGTATTTGAATGAATAATTTAAGAATACGAACAAGTGAGAAACGAGTGAGAAAAATGTGATTGCTTTTGTGAAACATGAATATTAATATATTGGGTGTATTATGTGAGTGTAGCATGAAGTAAGGTTTAAAATAAAAAAAATATAATAAAGGAAAAGAAAATAAGAAAAAAAAGAAATAATATAAATATATTTTTTTGAAAAAAGTAGACATAGGTGAATCGAAAATAAGAACAACAAAAAGAAAATAATATAAATATATATTATTATTTAATAAAAAAATAACTGAGAGGTCGAGGACTCTCTCTGGATTAATCGAGAATAAGAAAAATAAAGAGAAATAATATAACATATATTAATTAATTTAGTAAAAAGAAAACACAATGAGGTGATAGTGAATCAAACTCATGACCTGCTATTGAGTAACAAGAGGTTAAACTACTAATTTAAGAGGACTGTTAGTTGACTACCCTATATATATATATATATATATATATATATATATATATATATATATATATATATATATATATATATATATATATATACTCTTTAATTTTCGTTTTGGAGGTACAGATGTACCCCCATGTACCACGCTGAGTCCGCCACTGCATATGGGTAAGATCTATCTAATACCCATGATTGTTCTTCGCAACATCATGGGGTAGAATCGTTTTGGTAGTCTAGGATTTTGAAGGTTTTATGAATTAATTAAACTATCGAGTGTATACTCCGTATAACACTACTTATGGTTTAGTTTATAATTGACTATGCATTTTAAATTCATACTTAGAGTTGTTTTGTGCATCATTAACTGTTATGTAGAGTTTGAATACATATCTTGGTTATTGATTGAGTGCGTTCACTGCTGATCAGGATTCCATGTTATGATTCCAAGTGAGGGGACTCTGAAACTTCATTAGAACTGTTATATATGAATACTTATTAATTGAATCTAATTCGGGTTAGTAAGTATGATAAAGAGGATAATTTTATAGTACCTATAAAGGGAGATCATATCGGGTTAGAGTACCAAACGCTCGGAGAAATAATTGATACTGATAGTACCTAGAAAGGGGGGTGAAGTTATATCTCTTCCTCCAAGATTATTCACACGTGTTATACACATATTTACTTGTGTCTATAGCGTAGAATTGCATGGTTTAGTAATGCGTCCGTAGCTCACAAGGCAGAGTCGGACACTGATACACGAAAGGGAGATTAATGAGTGAAACTGGATTATCCTAGAGCTACCTATTCTCCTACTTGATCTACTTTCGTGTTCTTCTAGTGTTTATTTTATTTTAATTGTTATTTAATTTTCAGTATATTAGTCATTAGATTATAAACCTCAAACATAATTTCCTTGTCTTAATTAATTTAGTAAATAATTAAATTGATAATACGCCGTCCTTTGAGTTTTATATTTAACTTGATCGCTTGCTTAAGCTGCAACTAATATCCTTAATACTTGAGAGTTTATTTTGCGTTCAAAGAAACGCGCATCAGTTTTCTTTTAGAGAGGTTTTAATGAGGCCATCTCAGATTTGAGATGGGTCATTTAGGGTCACCTTCCTTTTGAGATACCTGTTTGGCCATTTTATTTCCGGCCTTGCAATTTTAGTTTGGCATTGCATTGTTTTTCATCATTTTTCTTCATTTGCTGACTTTTTTTTTCAAATAATATCGCTTATTTGGCCTTGATGGAATGTTAATATTGCTATTTTCAAGTAACTTGTAAAATACTCATGCGATGCACGATTTTTAAAAGTAAATAATATATATATATATATATATATATATAAGTAATAATAAAATAAGATAAGAGTATTTTTTTAAAGAGATGCTTTCTTCTTAAATAGTATTTATATAAGACATATTATGAGATTAATATATTTAATGATATATAATTAATCAATTATTATAGTATTTTTTACAGTTAAAGTATAATTTTAAGGTAATTAAAATTATGATTAATCGAGTATGATGAGTAATTCATTAAAATATCATTTAATATAAAGATTTGTGTAAGACCGTCTCATTGTGAAACAGATAGAAATGGAACTTTTATTATGAAAATAAACCCAATTGATTAAAGTAATAACAATGTTATTAATTATTTTATGAACCAATATTTATAATATAAATGAAAAGTGATAAAATTTTAAAAAAATGATAACATATTAGGATATATAAATTAAAAAATTAACTTATTATAAGAGTGTAAAATGGTCATATCGTGTGACAATCTCATACAAGAGTACCCAAAATTTAAAGGTGGTTATAATTTTATCTAGTAGAAGTATTACATATGAATAATAAATCATATTATAAGATTCATAACCACTAAAAAAATATTTTAATGAATCATTCGTCATACTTTAATTACTATAAAATTATATTTTACCTTTCTAAATGATATACTTTTATTAAAAATCATATTAGAAATACATGGATCTATCAATCTCATAAGAAACTTTATCTACCTACAAAGCATAATTAAAATAATATTTGACGTACAGCTAAATGCACATTTTATTTTAATAAAAATATAATTTCTTAATTAGGTACACATTCTTTTTAAATTTTTATGTTAAAATTTTCAAGATACGTATTCTTCTATACTAATATAAATATATACTTTTAATATAAAAATAATTTTAATCATCTAAAATAATATAACTCTTACTTATTAATTTATATTAAAATAAAATAATTTATTAGAACTTCTAAAATTTTAATAATAAATTAAAAAGAATTTTAATTTATATATTTTTTAAATAATAAAATATGATAAAAATAATTTCAAATGAAGAAATTGATATTAATTATAGAATCAATTATACTGATAATAGGAAAAAATGAACTTTTGGTCGAAGCATATAATTTCAAAAATGGTCTTTTCTTACATTTTTGGTCTCATTAGTTATTTGATTGATTATTCCGTCAATTCTTTAACGGAAAAAAAATGTGCGTAACCCAAGCCCGTTAGTGACCAAGAGAAAGTTAGAAACATTTGACCAAATTAGCTAAAATCCCAAATTTATTCTCAATAGTCAAAATTATCTCCAGTGCTTCCTCTCCAACCTCTTTGGCCTCTGGCAACACTGCTGCGCCGGCGGTGCCACCTCCCGCCTCAACGACGCTGGCATACCATGCTTCTCCCTCTCCACCCAGGACACCACCACCACCCACGACGCCCAACCCAGCCCATCCTCCGGCACCACCATGCAACTCGACTTTGCCACCCACCACTTCCTAATAGATGGTTATAGAAGATTTCAGCATTGCATCACCCACCACTGAATCTCCCTCCACAGTCCAATGGTGGAAGAGTATCAGATCTGGCCCGCACAATTATGAACAGTATCAGATCTGGCCCTTACTAGATCTTCAAACCTTTCCGCTGCCTTTTCTTTTCACGGCGGATGGTGATAGGGCTTCCAACCGGTGGAGTTCGTGACTTCGGCGGCGATCGACGGATAGCAGCAAATTTGGAAGTTGATGAGCGGCAGTTGCTGGTGGTGTGGCGATCGATGGCGGATGGAGCGCGTCGGGGCTCGCTCACGGTGTTTGCGAGGCAGCGACGGTTCGCTCGCAGCAGCTACGGCGGAAATGAGGGTAATTACTATTCACCCCAAGGGAAAAGGACACATGGTCAATTCAACATGGATGGGGTTGAGACTTGAGAAGGTGAAGGTCCATGTTGAGAAGGTTAAGGGATCGACTCCTTGATTTGGTTGAGAATAATGGGGATGGAATGGTAAGTACTGGGTATCAGGAAGAATATGCCTGAATGTAATTATGTTTTACTTTAATTTGATATTTTTAGTTAATAATTTCTTTTCTATTTTATTATTATTATTATTATTATTATTATTTAGTTAACATCTTTCATCCAAAAACTAACTGACAGGATTAAAAGTGTAACTTTTGGGACAAAAAAAAAATTCTGGATCAAAAATGAAATGAGATTCTTCTTATGGGACCAAAAGTATATTTTTCCCATTGAAAATATGGATGTCAAATCGAAGATCTTTAAAATACGCATAATTTGATATATTTTTCTTATAAAATCGATTTGAAATATTAATGTTATAAACATTTAAAATTTTGAGTGATTTTAAGATAAATGAAATATTTTGAGTGGTTGGTTAAAAATAGCTACTTATTCTCATTTTCTCTTTAGCATGTATTTCAAACACTCAATTCAAAAATTGACATGTTTTATTATTTTTATTTTTTATTTTTTATTTTTATAGATATTAATATTTATAGAAGTGCATTTTGGCGGGAACTTTACTTATTTACAACTATCTTATTATTATATATATTAGCAACTCCACCATCATCCACCTCCATGAACTTGTCCGCCACATTTGTATCTTCTTCAGGGGATACCTTCTTATCACCATTCTTAGAAGTTGGACTAGCAACATCCTTGACACCACAACCATCAACTCCACCATCATCCACCTCCGTGAACTTGTTCACCATATTTTTATCTTCTTCAAGGGATAGATAACGTTTTCTATCTCTATCATCACTAGAGAATGTTTCTACACTCTTTAAATTATTCCCACCCTCTGATGAGACCTCGTTGATTTCAGCACTATAGGATGTCTCTACCCTCTTTCTATTTTTATTAAAATCAGCAATTTTAGATCCTCTCTGTGTCAACCCTCTAGAACATTTATGTTCTCTCATTTTCAATAATTTTTTACTTTCTCGTGCCATGAAAGACACTAACATATTACAAAAGAGATAATCAAAATCACTCACTAGGAAAAAAATTACATTGCAATCCACTATTTTGTAATCAAGATCAAGAAAAACTAAGATAAAACTTCTAAATTTGAACCATAAATAAAACCTATGGAAATCATGATTAAGAAAAATCAAGATAAACCTTCCAACTTTGCACCATAAATAAAACATACTCTTACAGGGTGCTCCTTCAACATCCACTTGTAAAGCTTCCTACAAACCCTTATCATCCTTCACAATATGTAATACTTAGTTCAGAATTGATGGGCCCATCTCTTGAATCTCTTCGTTAATATAAGTTTGATTGACCTTTGTGTTGGATTGTATAATAAAAGTCTAGCTTTAGTAAGAACAATGTTTTAACAATTTATTTGAAATGAGAATCAATGATCAAATGATCATATTATCGGTTTCCTTATAGAGTACAAACAAATGATCACAACCGAGATAGAAGGGGACTCTCTATTGGGTTGGTGATTTGATATTAGTTTGTCTTGACAATAGAATCACATTAGTGCACTTCGTGTGTATTGAGCAGGACCGCTTGAGATCGTTCGATTTATACTGACTATATAGGAGAACTTGATCTCTGTTATTATGGATGTTCATGCTTTTAATCCCTATACAATAACCTCGACACGTAAGGCAGTATGTATTTCTTTGATTCATCAATGGGTGAGATTTATATGTAATTAAATCAATAAACTCGGTGAGTTGGGAAATAGTGTTGTCTCTATGGTGTGCTGTTGATTGTAGAAGGAATCTGTATCCACTATAGGTTGATGATATCCCCTTGAGGAGCTCATAAGGATTATTACATAGACCCTGCTGGTTGATTTATTCCGGCATGATAATGAGGTTGAGTTGTATTACCCTCGGATGAGATATTAAATAATGGAGTTGTCAGTAACTTAATTAATTAATGGACATTGTATATATTAAACATGGGGAGACTAACGGTCTCATAATAAGAAGGAGCTCATAACGTAATTATAGGATTGGAATAATAGTGTAGTAATAATATTTTAGTGGTATATATTATTATTATTGGACTTAAGTATAAGCTTTGGGCTAAACTTGGATACTGAAGCCCAATGGAGGCCCAACTCTAATTTCTCCTCCTGGTCCCTGCTGTAGTCCATATATAAGTCATCTTAACTGTCCAAAAATCCTAATGATAATTAATCATGCCTAACAATGTGAGGAGGGTGAGCGAACAATAGATTCAGAAGATCTCAAAGATCTTCACCCACACGACGTCGAGATTGGACTTAGGAATACAGTAGAAGATCGGAAGGTTATTTACTGCTACTATTCATTAACTTTAATGATTTTTCTAAAATCATGTGGAAATCTAAACTGAACTAGTGATACACCGTTGGAAATCCACAGAAGAGAGGATCGTTTTGGCACATAGATCACTCCAATAAGAGATTAGATGAGAGAGTTATGCCCAAAACAGTGAGGCTGCGCATGCTGCCGGCGAGAATTCATCTTCTTCAACATACCTTGGTGAAAGGTAATACGTTTCTATGTTTTCTTGCTTCCGCTGATTATATAATCCTATGGAACCCTAACTATTCACGCTAACCAAACGATCAAATGCCAACAATTAGTATAAGAGCATCGGTTTCGTGGTGAAGCGTAAAACGTTAGACTAGGGTTTATGTGCCATACATGATTAGGGTTTAGAATTAAACTTTTATTGAATACTCTAATTGTACACGGCAGTACAAAAGCACTGTACGATGACCCAACGGGGCTGCCTAATGGCAGCGAAGAGAGTCAACGTTAAGGTGGCGGTATAACCACGCTACATGGTGAAACGGTGGCGTGGTGTGATGGTTGAACTGCTCACACGGCTGCCATCAATGGAAGAACTCGAGAGCAATGAATGACATGGCTAGGGTTTGGCGAAACCCTCATGGTGATGCAACAATCTGAGGCTAGGGTTTGGAAAAACCCCCATAGCTGGAGCCTACCGTGCGGGGCTGGCGGATGTCTCTCGGTGTTGGGCGACGATGGCTGGTGGGATGGTGGTGATGCACGGTATGGCAGCGCACACATGAAGGGCTTCACATCGCGACTGCACCATGGGATCTTCATGGCAAAGACATGTTGAAAATCGACACACCGGCGATGACATATGGAGACAACGGCGCAACCGCCGACGGAAGGCATGAGTTGTGCTTGCTGGCATCATGACTTTTGGCATCAGCGAAGCTGCTAGAATGCGGGTGGGTTGGTGGATGCGTGGAGCGGTGATGTGGCAGAGGTTGGCTGACGGCATCGGCAGAGGTGATGTGATGATCTACAGCGACCAACAGCGTACGGCCAAGCCGCTGATGGGCAAGTCTTGCTGAATTTTCGAGCCAGTCGGACGAGTTCTGGGTCGAGTCTGCAAGTGGCCAGGTCGGGTCTGGGTGCAGGCTGGGGCGGGTCTATCAACTATCCCGAGCGAGTTGGCATGGCCAAGTGTGAACGCTGGCGGCAAGGCGAGATTTGTTGCATGTCAGTTGGGCGGTGATTTGCGAGGGTGACACTCGTGAGTGAATTCCCATCTGCTGAAACCTGTTGTCGGGCGTAGTGTGTTGGGAAGCATGCTGGACGCTCATTGCAAGCATGCTTGGCGGGCTAGGCACTCGCTTGCTGGCGTGCTGGCTTAAATCAGCCGGAGGCTGGCCGGGCACGTCGTCGGGTGAATAGCACATGGCAGTGCAAACAGATTGACAGGGCCTAGTGCGTTCATTGGCAGCTTGGAGCAAGGTGTGCTGCAAAGTGTTGGAAACTCATGGTCGTGTGGTATGCTCGCTGGTGGGCAGAAGGATGCACGTTGGCCCATGATAGCTGCCGGGTCAGGCGTGTTTTGGAATACGGATTGACCAGATGAGACGCACGGTAGGTGGGCAAGAACGTACGGGGATGCACACGATTGTGTGCCTATGACATACGGGCCGTACTTATGGTATTGCTGGGCGTGCTGGTGCAGAAAGCAGGTAGGCTGCCGTGTGGAGTGTCGAGCAGTGCGCGCGAACCTGTGCACTGAGCTATGGATTGATGCGCTGAATTTGGCAAGGTGGGTAGCTCGAGTCGAGATTCGGCTTGAGACTTAGCTCGAGTCGAGTTGCATTTCTGTTGTTGGATTTTGTTTTGGTTTCGAGGCGCTGCCCCAAGTCCTGCAACCTCACCGGGGAGGTCGAATCCCGCATAGTGGCAACTGCTCAATTTTATGCTTGGTGGCGAACATTCAAATTCGCTGATATATAGCTATTATAATTGGATTTAATTATCTAATTATTGTTATGTATGTATGCATGATTCTATGTGATTTACTGCCTTAATGTGCTGTAATAGGAGCATGCTAGGTTGCATATTTTATTCTATATATTGTATGCATGTAAAAACCCTCGATGTTAAATTATTAAGTGGGAGAGGGAATTGGTTAATAATTCCCGCGGCCTCCATTATTGGTTTGTAAGTGATGTAAGTAAACTCGCGTGTTGGCAATAGGCCTTCCTCCATAATGGATGAGTTTATTCACTGATCACTAGTACAGACTTCATTAAATAATTATTGTTTGTAATGTGATGCACATGAACTTGCGTGTTGGCATAGACCTTCCTCCATAATGGATGAGTTTATATTTGGTTCACTTGTACAAACTTATAATTGATGATTGTAGGAAGTTATTCGAGCGTGTGTGTACTTCTCTAACTATAAGGCACATAAGCTTGCGCAATGGACTTGGGATCAAATATTGGTGTACACTTACGTGTAAATAATAAGTATACTCTCCAACGGAGTCACTGCTATTATTTGTATGGCTAAAGAGGAACCGACTATTAATTATTTTATTATAAAGTTAGGTTGACTAATGAAATTAATGGGTAAAATCTTCTCTTATAAATGTTCGGATTTGTATACGTCCACACTAACGTGGCATGCAGATTCACGGTGCTTGAGATGTCGGTGAATTTTATTTTTATATTATTTTGAGGGAATCGATGTAAAAGGATAAATTCGAAGATTTGATCTGTGTATTTATTTATGATTCTCTGAATTTTCAAAATGGTTTTATCTCGCTTAGTGTTTATTAAAAGAATTATATTTACTGATCCAAAATTAGATGATCAGAAAAGAATCTTGGTTTTGAATTTTACTGCTTAGAAAAATACATGTGTGTTCTTACTAAGGATGTCATGTGATGTCTATTAAAGTCTCTAGTGGAGAGGTGAGAGGTTCATAAAAATATGATGGTCTCATAACACTCTTCGGATACTTGAGTAAGGTTGATAGGCGAGAGGTCATGGATAACTTGATGAATGAAATGGACGAACTTGGAGTAGAAATTGAAAGGGAAACCCAGATCAATTTATTCTTCATAATTTACCTGGACGTTTTGAGCAAGTTCTACTTGAAATACGAGAGGTTGTATATGGTGGGGAACTTCTGACAAAAACATGTGGCGAAGAAAATTAATTTCATCAAGATGTGAATAAGGTTAGTATCTCATTCACTAGTTGTTGAAGCATGATTAGTGATGGTATCTACTAACACGTTGTGTGTAGATACCAAAATCACTAAAAATATGTAACTAAGAGATGATGAGATTATTATGTACATGGGTAATCCTACGAAAGTAGTGCTTTTGTAGTGGGAGTTGTTTATTTATCTTCTGATAAGAATAAACGTTTGATTATGAGAAATTATCTTTACGTACATTTTCATTGAAAGAATTTGATTTCACTTTCTATGCATTTACGGATGGATACTCCATTTCATTCAAATAACATGGTTATAGTAATGAGGAATGGAGCTATAATCTGTTGTTGTACGTTGGTTAAAATTTGTACACTCTTAAATTACGTTTATCCTACGGATACAAAAAATTGAAATCAATAACGCGTCTTCTAATCCTAATAAGAGAGAGCCTCTTATGAAAATGGTTAGATAGATGATCAGTTATTTGGAATTATTAAATTCATTTTATGGATATTCTCTACAAACAGTATTTCATATGAATGTTTATATGTTTGTGGGATATCCTAGAAAAATAAAGGTTTATTTAGTCTAAAAGATCGAAGAGTGTTTGTTAACATGAACACTGGATTTTTGGAAAAGGACTATGTAATAAATCACATACTCATGTATAAGTTGTTATAAAGAATGTGTGAGGAAAAATACAAAGTATAGTACCAAAACCACAAGGTAAACTGCAACGCATGTCACGTCTGATACACAATTGAGTGTAGTGCCCTGTCGTAGTAGGAGGGTTGTTCGACAACCCGTAAGATATATATTTTGGGAGAGTCATGAGACTTGGTCCCTAGTAAACATGATATCAGCTTATGGGTACGACGAAGCACTACAAGATTGAAATGTGAAATCTTAGTAAGTTGTAATGAATGTTGAAATAAAATCTATGGATTATAAATCAAATCTGGGAGCTTGTGGGACCACTAAATGTTGTATAAGCCATTGGAATTGGTCATACGAAATAAAAGAGGATCATACGGTAAGGTGAAAATTTCGAAAGCAAAGCTTGTTGCTAAAAACGTATACTCAGAAAGAAAGGGTTCGATTATGAGAAAATCAGTTCGCTGGTAGCTATGCCGATGTCGATCTGGATTCTTTTATTTATTTTTATTCATATTGATTATGAGAAATATCAAATGGATGTCAAGACAGCTTTCCTGAATGGAAGTCTTGAGGAAAACATCTATGTAAAGCAACTGGAGTGATTCATTGCAAAGGGCTAAGAGCATTTTGATTGTAAGCTTAAAGGTGTCCATCTATGGACTAAAGCAAGTTTCAAGATCATGAAACATCCATTTTGATGAGGAAATCCAGGCATGTGGATTTATTCAATGCGCTAATGTGTCTTATGTATTGAAAAGAGTGATGTAAATGTGGTGGTATTTCTTATATTGTATGTAGATGATATATTGCTCATTGGAGATAATGAAAGAGTATTGTCAGGCGTATGGTTATGGTTGATAAAGCAGTATGAAATGATGGACTTAAGAGAATCAAAATATATCCTTGCGATCATGGTGATCACAAGATAGGATGTTGTGTTTATCTCAAGCTTCATAAAATGATACAATCCTTGCTTGTTTTAGCATATAACTTTATCTAAGGAAATATGTCTTGAGACACAAAAGAAGATAAAGGTGATAAAGGCGGTTCCTTATGCTTTGACGAATAAAGAAGCTTAATCTAAGGAATGCTATGCACGAGAATGGATATCTGTTTTGCCGAAGGTATGAATGGTGGGTGTTAAAGTAACCCGAAACAAGAATGTTAAATTGTGCTAAGACATATTTATATACCTGAAAAGGACTAGAAATTATATGTGGACGTACCGGACAGATTCATTGCTTCTTATGGGTTATATAGATTCGGATTTTACAAATCAGATGGTGACGACAGTAAATTACGAGAAGTTGTATGATGAGAGAAAGGTTGTTGTCACAAAGATTGCATCTAATAATGACCTAGTAAATACATTTACAAGGACCTTAACGTGAGAGCTATTGATGGTCGTGTAGTGGGAGTGAGAATCAGATGTATGGCAGAATACATGACAACATAGTCTTTTAGTATAAGTGGGAGATTGTTGGATTGCATATTAAAAGTCTGGCTTTAGTATGAACAATGTTTTAACAATTTATTTGAAATGAGAATCAATGATCAAATGATTGCATCTTATAATTTATTTATATGTCCGATGCAATAGTCCACTTACTTTATACTGTAGATAATATGTTGTGTGACAACACGCGGAAGATCATATTATCGGTTTCCTTATAAAGTATAAACAGATGCTTACAACCGAGATAGATGTTCATTCTCTTAATCCCTATACAATAACCTCGACACGTAAGGCAGTATGTATTTCTTTGATTTATCAATGGGTGAGATTTACATGTAATTAAATCAATAAACTCGGTGAGTTGGGAAATAGTACTGTCTCTATAGTGTGTTGTTGACTATAGAAGGAATCCGTGTCCGCTATAGGATGATGATGTCCCCTTGAAGAGCTCATAAGGATTATCATGTAGACCTTGCAGTTGGATTTATTCCGGCATGATAATGAGGTTGAGTGGTACTACTCTCGGATGAGATATTAATTAATGGAGTTGTCAGTAACTTAATTAATTAATGGACATTGTATATCTTAAACATGGGAAGACTAACAGGCTAATAACAAGAAGGAGCCCATAACGTAATTATGGGATTAGAATGGTAATGCAGTAATAATATTTTAGTGGTATATATTATTATTATTGGACTTAAGTATAAGCTTTGGGCTAAGCTTGGATACTTAAGCCCAATGGAGGCCCAACTCTAATTTCTCCTCCTGGTCCCTTCTGTAGCCCATATTTAAGTCATCTCAACTATCCGAAAATCCTAATGATAATTAATCACATCTAACACTGTGAGGAAGGTGAGGGAACAGATGATTGAGAAGATCTCGAAGATCGTCGCCCACACGACGTCGAGATTGGACTTGGAAATACAGCAAAAGATCGGAAGATTGTTTGCTGCTGCTGTTTGTCAACTTCCATAATTTTTCTAAAATCTTGTGAAAATCTAAACTGAACGTGTGATACACCATTAAAAAGCCACAAAAGAGTGGATCGTTTTGGCGCATTGATCACTCAAATTGGAGATCAGATGAGAGAGTTATGCCCTAAACGATGAGGCTGCGTAGGCTACCGGTGAGAATTCATCTTCTTCAACATACCATGGTGAAAGGTAACATGTTTCTATATTTTCTTGCTTCCACTGATTATAGAATCATATGGAACACTAACAGTTCACGTTAACCAAATGATCGAACTCCAACACTTTGATGCATCAACAACCTCAAAAATCTTCACAAACTTGTCAATAGAAGAATCATCTTGCCACATAGTACGTTCAAGGTCCTCTACTGACACGTTAAATTTTAAAAATACATATCTTTTATACTAAGATAAATATATTCTTTTTAACAATAACAATTTTAAGTTTCAATATTGATTTGTAATCTTTTTAAAATAATTTACTTTATCGTATATTAATGTATAACTATGGGAAAATTTCACTTTTAGTCCCAAGAGAATTGTTGACTTGTAAAAGTAGTCCCATATCCATAAGGTGGTCCTAAAAGTTTTCATTTTTGGTCTCAATCGTTAGTTTTTGGATGAAAACCGTTAGATTTAAAAAAAATAATTGAAATTTTTTATATTTATTAAAAAATGCAACTAATATTCGATCAACTGCTTCAACTGTCTTCCCAAATTTACAATTCACAATTATCTTCCATACTCCAATTGAACCCAAATTCACAATTATCTTCTATACTCCAATTGAATCTCCAATTGAACTTCAAATGGTGATAGGCTTAGTAATTAAATCAGAAACCAAATTATAAATACAAATCCACTAAATTCATCAAAAATATTATAAACCTGACCCATCACAACATCACTAATCCACACAACAATATCCAATTGCTTACCTCCACGCCACTAACAATGTCCTCCTCCACCCTGTTCACCACCCCACCTCAGACACTGCAATTGATATGTGGGGCCATTCGTCAGTGGAAGCAAAGGTAAAAATGACGTCGGAAGAGGTGCAGCTTCCGACCTGAGCAACTGCGGAGTTACATTGAATCAAAGTCGGCGGTGACAGAGGAAGTGGTGTTTGGGTTCGAGGCGGCATCTTGATCCTGATCGATGTCGGGTGGAATCCAGATTTGGAGTGGTTCTTCTTCTTGAAGACCCAGCATCGGGGTGGAATCCAAATCTAGGGTTTTTCTTATGGCGATTCGCTTGGAGCTGCTGACATGGATGGCCTTGTCCCGGCCTGTGGCCTTCCAGAATCCAACAGCCATGGCCTGATTCGTTCGGATGTAGGAGGAGAATGGGATATCAAGGCAGATGGAAATGGATTTTTTCTTCTGCAGACAAAAGTTCATGTGAAAGATAGTTTGAGAGAGAGATGGATAGATCTTGGTTCAACCTAATCCCTAAACCCAATATTCCTTCTGTTAGTCAATTCCGTTAGTTAATGATGGTAAATCACTTGAAATTCTTATTGGACTAATTTTTGAAGTAAAAGGACCATTTCGAAAATCTTCTATTCTCATGGGACTAAAATTAAATTTTTCTCGTATAACTATTAAAATGCTAATTTTCATAATACTTTAAAATTTTAATAAACTAAAATGAACCATAACAGATGTTATAAAACTTCCTACAAAAGACTTGGACGATTATTTGAGGGACATCATAAATAAATAATATTATATTATTAAATAATTATTGAAGTTCGTTTAATTAAGAAATTTCTAAATGCATATCTTGTAAATATTAATGTCAGCACTATTATTTTTCTTTTATATATATAGATTTAAAAAATTTATAATAAATAAGATTAGGATTAAAATAGGGGTGAGTTTATAATAATGAACTTTAAATTTTTTACTATTGATCTAAAAAATCAAAATGCCAATTTAAATATTCATAATTACTCAAAAATATACACCCGCATACCTTTATAATTGAAATTAAATAAATAAATAAAGTTATGCCTTCGTTCCAACCCATTACACTATTCATACCTTCTTTATTTATTTGTCTCATTACATTATTCACAATCTAAAAATAATAACGCATGATTGGTAGGTTTGAATCGATTAGAAATGGAATCACTATTCCTAATTTCATTCCTAATATCACCATTGGTATGTTCAAGGAATGGGAATCCCGATTCCATTTGGAATCACCATTCCCTCAAGCATGGGCATGGTGATTCATCCCACCCGCCATGGTATTATCTATTCCAACACCATTTGAAATCAACTTTTATTTTATTTTTTCAAATTTATGTAGCTAAGAAATATAAAAAGTCGTAAATAATATTTTTTAATTTTTACCACATTAAATTAAATTATGTAATTACCATGAGGCAAGACATCACCCAATTTGTTACGAATAAGGGTGAGAAATTTTATGAGGCTTGGGATAGATTTAAAGATATGCTCAGGAGGTGCTCACAGCATGCAATGTCTAAAGCTTGTACATAAGCATCTTCTACTATGGATTAGATTGTGAGTCGCGTATTCTTATTAATGCATCATCAAGTGGAGCGCTGTTATCAAAGACAACACTTGAAGTAGAAAAGTTGTTCAAAGACATCTCTATGAATTCACGTGACTTGCCTACAGAAAGAGTAAAAGGATCTTATGTACTTGGTAAAGTGGCTCAAGTTGAACATCAAGTGATGAAGCCATATAGGGATGATGAGATCGTCTCTAGTCTAGCTAATATCAACAAGCGACTAGATTCCCAGCAGAAGTAGATTGCAGAGCTGACACAAAGGATGCCTAGTATGAAGCAGCAAGAAGTGAAGAGTGTTGAAGATACCTTCAATCGATACATGGCTAAGAATGATGCAAGAGTTGATCGTCTTGAGGCTACTATGAACTCTAATCATGCAGATTTATCTAAGCAGTTGAAGGACCTTTCTTTGATGATGATGCAAATGGCCGAAAATGTTAATCAATTTACACAAACATTGGAAAATGAATGTTTCCGTCTCAAGGCATAACGAACCCAAAAGAGTGTAAATCCATCACATTGAGTCCAGGACATAGTACGAAGGTCCGATGAAGCCTGTGGATGAAAACGAGGAGAGCAGAGCCCTAGTTTGACTAGACTTACAAAGTTCGACCAGACATGCTGGTCGAACTATGGTCAAACAACTTTTGGAAAATTTGAGAAACGAATAACTATTTTCTGGCTCGCCGTTCGATCAAAGCATTCCAGTTCAACCAGACCTCTCTGGTCGAACTATGGTCGAACCAGTACCTGTCGATCCGAAAAATTAAGTTCAGTTTATAGAGCCCAGTTCAACCAAAACCTTGCAGTTGGACCAGGACTCTCTGGTCGAACTACAGTCGTTCCAGCACCCTCTGAACTGGACAGACTGATCCTATTTTCAGACACCCAGTTTGACCAAACTCATTCGGTTTGACCAGACCATTTTGGTCGAACTATGGTCGAACCGTGGCAATCGACCCTTGTTTCTGTACCGAATGTTGTACCTATTATTTAGAACACTTTAGTATCATGAAAAGAGAAGAATACAGAGCTTATGGTAGAGAAGAAGTGGGAAAAAGCCAAGTGATTGAGAGTCGAGAAGGACAAGGCGAAGGAGGTTGAAAGTGATGAGTGGGGAAGACTAAAGACAAAGATACCTCCTCCGTTTCCTTCAAGGTTAGTAAAAAGGGGATTGGAAGAAAAGTTCAAAAGGTTTCAATACATCATGAGCAAAATTAGCTTGAACATCCCTTTCTCTGAAGCAATCATGGAGATGTCATATTATACCCGATTCCTCAAGGATATTAAATCGAAGAAGAGAAGCTTGAACAGCGTGGAGACGGTGAACCAGTCAGAGAATTGCAGCTTGATCATTCAGAGTAAGCTGCCTACAAAATTGAAGGATCCGGGAAGCTTTATTATTCTTTGTGACATTGGAAAAGGACCGGCATGTAAAGCCTTGTGTGATTTGGGGGCAAGCGTCAATTTGATGCCTTAGTCCATATTTAAAAAGCTTGGTTTGCGGAGCTCTTACCCACGAATATTGTTCTTCAGTTGGTGGATAGATCCGTGACTTGTCTGAAGGTTTTAATTAAAGATATTTACTTGAGATGGAAGATGGCAAGGATGACATTCCCTTATTTTAGGGCAGCCGTTCCTTGCCACAACTGAAGCCATGATAGATGTTTAAGGAGGAAAGCTTATACTGCGGATGAATAATGAAGATGTGGTTTTCTCTCTTGATAAAGCAATGAAGATGCCCATGGAGACTCAATCATGCGAGAGCATAGATATGGTTTCTAACTTATTTAATCTTGACAGGAAAGATAATTCTGGATTTGAGTGGAAGATTGACAAGGAGGAGTCTAGACAATCATGGGAGAAAAGATTTGTTAGGATCATATTTTTATGACCAAGAAAGGTAAGGTGTTGAGTGTAGACAAAAAGAGGAAAAGAAAGAATTTGAAGGTGAGGATGCGAGAAAACCGTCCTCCGATCTAGTAGTTAAAAGCGGTATTCTATCGTGACTCTCCGATGTTAAACATGAGCACCTATTGGGGGTTTTCCCTTCTGTTTTATTGCTTTATTTTTTTCGTGTGAGTGAGGAGTTATTATATTTGAGGTGCTCACGTTTTGGCAATTACATCTCTTTTCAAACTTAGTTTCGACTTACGTTTTCACTAAGTTTGGGGGGTGTGATGTACTTACCTCATCTTATGAGCACCAAGAGTATAATTTTTCCTTTCTTTTATTGTTTGTTTGTTACGGGCTTGATTTTTTTTGGCATATTAATATTTTAACCGGTGTTGATATGTTACTTTTTTTGCAACTTACCTAATGTTTAGTGTGTTGTGTTGGTGTGTCTAGTGTGTGGAGTCAATTACATAGTCAATTGAGTCTTTCTTATAGTTCTCTTATCTTATTATTGATGAATCAGTGATGATGAGGTGAGTTTGAGCTTTGATGATAGAAAAAGGTAAAAGAGTGGCGAGACGAGTTCTATGTTGTAGCTTTGACGTGACCGAGTTGAACAACTCGAGGAGCTCATATACAAACTGAAGAAGAAAAATCAGGAGCCCTCCTTTTCTTTTTTTAATTTTTATGTGTGATTTTAATTCATGGAGTGAGAGTATTAAGTTTATATTTTGGTGATCCACATGATTTTATATTTTTTTAATTGTGCTTAAAATTCATATGCTTTGAAATTGATGAAGGAAGTGTACTTGAATTATATAGTGATATGAAGTTCTATATGTACTTGTGAGATATTATTTACCATGAAAAGTACTCTATTACTTGTTAAAAACCCATGTGAGATTTTGAGCCTTGTTGATCATGATACATAGTCACATGATATTTTCTTTTCTGTTAAGTATCGTTCTTGTATGTGTATTATAGAACTTGTCTTGAGTCTTCTTGAATATTCAAGATTAGTCTAGCGGACTATGGAAATGACATTAGGCCATCTTTGATATTTAGCCCATCTTTCCCATATTCTTTATCTGAATTCATTAAATCCTTTGTCATCCCGTTTGAGCCTTTTTAAATAAGTCTTTTGATAGCCAATAAAGATTAATTGAAGAGAGTGGTGATTTGAGGGATGATAAGGATGATGAAAGAAGAGTCGTAAGGATGAAAAGGAAAATTCCTGGAGTAGTGCTCCAATCTAGTACTCCATGGAAACAAACACCCTAGGATAGTACTTAAATGTAGTACTCTGTGGAGGATGCGAGAGGTAGTGCCCGAAACTGGTACCTCAAAAAAAAAGAAGTGAAGAAAAAGAGAATGATGGAGTTGAAGAGTTAGAAAAAATTGGAAAAAAAATATGTTGTGCTTGAAGGAGAAAGATGGGAGAGTTTGATGAGAATGTTGTTCTTGAATAGAAAGTGATGAAAAAAAGATTGAGAGAGATGGTCGCGTGTCGATCCGAGTTTTGAGCCACTTGTCCATATATTTCTTACATTTTCCAAAGACCCTACACTACAACCGAATAAAAGACATTTTTGATCCATGAATTGCTAGCTACAAGTAAAAAGGAGAGTTGAGACAATAGGCAAGCTTATACTTCTCGTGAGAACATGTGAATGGAACATTTGAAGTGGTCGTGATTGTATTAACTTGTATGCTATGAATTGATTATTACATGTAATGAGAGTTGCATGACCTAAGTTGAAAACCAATTGCATTGTGAAGGGGGTATTGGTCATAATCCTTGTTTCCCCGCTAATTTTATTAATCTCTTTCTCTTTATTTTTATTTTGTTGCCTCAGGACAAGCAACCGGTAAGTTTGGGGATTGATGAGAGTGAAAATAACCGTATTTTAGTATCCAATTTAACACCTTTTTGATAGGAATTGTTGTTATATATTAGTACAGGTGTCTTATATTCAATATATTTGAGAAAAGGGTGCATTTGAGGTGTTTTATTGTATTTTAGGTGAAAAAAAAATATAAGTACAAAGTTGGAGAAAAGGTGCAACTTGTGTAGGAATGCTGAAAAACACACGTCCAATTTGTGTAATTTTTCTGCATTCGTGTGGAGCTCTGAACTGAAATTTTTATACTTTGATGGAAAATCACCGAAGAGAGGATCGTTTTGGCATAAGGAACACCTCCATCGAAGTCCAAACGAGAAAGTTATGATCACAATGGTGACGTTGTGCAAGCTGTGACAAACAGAACAGTTGTGCTACTTTCCATGACTTGTTACACCTTCAAATGTTGGGTTTTTGTGAGTTCTTTATATGGATAAAAATTCAAGAAATAGAGGATCACGTGATTATAAGAATCACTTAAATAGGAGTTTGGATGTGGATGTTATGCGCGAAACGATGAGACTGCGCATGCAGCTCGACTAGTAGTTAGACCAAAACCACTTTGGTCGAACTAGGACATGAAAATTTATTTTCGTCGGGTTTTACACCCCAATGCTTGTATTTTAGTATTTTCCAAGAAAAAGCTCATCCAAAGTCCATAAGAAGAGCTTACAAGTATAAAAGGGGATGCAGATCACACCAAAGAAGAACCTCAACACAATCATCCTACACCACACAAGGGGGAATCACTCCAACCATTATCCACATCCTTTCCTCCATCCATCCATCCCTTTGAAGATTCATCTGCTGAATCAATAGGAGAACCATGAGGAGGATTCAAAACAGAGAAGACACGACAACGCCCACATGTAGGGTTTTATTCGTTTCCTAATTTATCTTGTAATTTCCCGAAAGATCTATCCAAATCCCATCATTATTCTTCGCAACATCATGGGCTAGAACCGTTTTGGTAGATCTAGAGTTTTGAAGGTTTTATGAATTAATTAAACTCTCTTGTGTGTCCTCCGTACAACACTACTTGTGGCTTGATTTTATATATGATTGTGCTTTCTTAATCCATATTCATGGTCGTTTTGTGCATCTTCAATTGGTATATGGAATCTGAGTATATATCTTGGTTGTAGATTGAGTGTGTTCACTGCTGAACAATATTCCATGTTATGATTTTAAGTGAGGGAACTCCGTAGCTTCATTATTACTATCATATATGAATGCTTATTAATTAAATTGAATTTGGGTTGGTAAGCAGGATAAAAAGGATAATTTTATACTACCTATAAAGGGAGTTCATATCTGGTTAAATTCCAGACGTGGGAAATAATTGATACTGATAGTACCTAGAAAGGGGAGTGAAATTATGTCTCTTACTCTGAGGTTATTCACACGTATTACACGCATATTTACTTGTGTCTATAGAGTAGAATTGCATGGTTTAGTGATGTGTCTATAGTCCATAAAGCAGAGTCGGCCTGCACTTGAGAGGGAAGTTAATAAGTAGTAAAACTGGATTACCCTAGGGCTACTTATTCTCCATTCTTGAGTCACATTCGTATTCTTCTAGTTTTTAATTTATTGTATTTGTTATTTTAATAATTTTTTTAGTAGTTTAATAATCTAATACTCAACTGTTATTGTCTTTTGTCTTAATTAATTTAGATAATAATTAAATTGATAATATATCGTCCTTTGGGTTCGATATTTAATTTTATCGCTTGCTTAAGCTGCAATTGATATCCTTAATACTTGGGGATTAATTTTGCATTCGAAGAAAATGCTCATCAGATGCACGACCCGCTCGACTCGAACACTAGAGCTCAAGTCGAGCTCGAACACAAGCTCGACTTGAGCTCTAGTGTTCAAGTCGAGTTCGGTCGAGTCTTGTCCTTATCTTCCATTTTAGCTCCCGACTCCATTTTGCTCTATTTTTTACTTGTTTACATACATTTATGCTCATTTGCACACATTTATCAATCTATATCACAATTTTCCTAATTAAAATGAATTCCACCAAAAGTTACAGAAATACAGATAAAAAGATACAAAAATTTACAAATAAAGACACTAAAATCTAGGTGAAAATGACGACGATCGACGTTTATTTATCATTTGATAGGAATAAAACTCTTATTTTGAGGAATTGTCTTTACGTACCTTCTTTTAGAAAGAATTTAATTTCAGTTCTAAATTATTTACGGATGGATATTTTGTTTCTATTAATGACAAGGTTGTTTTAAGGAAGAATGAAATTATTATCTGTGTTGGTACTTCGATAAACAATTTGTATACTCTTAATCCAATCTCTCCCACAATGCAACAAAAGGAATCGAATAATACATCTACTAATATGAGAAAAGAACCTTTGAAAATGAATCAAATATACCTTTGGACAACTAAGACTAGGTCATATTAACTTGTATAGGATTCAAAGGTTGATATCATCTAGACCTTTGAGTTCATTAGAAATGGAAAATTATCCAACTTGCAAACCTGCTGGGAAGAAAAATGACCAAAAGGTCATTCAAGGCAAAGGGGTATAGAGCCAAAGATGTGTTGGAATTGGTTCATTCTAATTTATGTGGTCCTATGACAATCCAGACAAGATATGGTTATGAATATTTCATCACTTTCATTTTCAAGTATTCTAGATACGGATATATTTATTTAAATCCCCGCAAGTCTGAATGCTTTGATAAATTCAAAGAGTACAGAACTAATGTAGAGAAGCATATTGGAAAATTTATCAAGAAATTACAATCTGATAATGGTGGAGAGTACCTCTTAGGAGTGTTTAGGAATTATTTATCAGAGGTTGGGATAGAATCCCAATTGTCTACACCCAGCACACCCCAATAGAATAGTGTGGCACAAAGAAGGAATAGGACTCTTATGGAAATGGTTATTTCAATGATGAGTTATTCAGGATTGCCAAATTCATTTTCGGGATACGCCTTAGAAACAGCGGCTTACATTTTAACTTTAGTACCTTCTAAATCAGTACTCTCTACACCCACAGAATTTTGGACTGGGTGCAAGCCTAGTCTGAAACACATTCGGATTTAGGGTGCTCCGGCATATGTATTAAAGGAATATACTGGTAAGTTAGAAACGCTTACTGATGTATGTCTATTTGTGGGATATTCTAGAAGAACAAAGGGTGGTTAATTCTGTAATCCAAAAGATCAGATGGTGATCGTTAGCACGAATGCCAGATTTTTTAAAGATGACTATTGAATGAACTACAAATCCATGAGTAAAATTGCTCTAGAGGAAGAAAGAAGGGAAACACCTAATTTAATATCAATTGTACAAGAGGATATATCATAAGCCACTACACCGCATGTCACATCTGATACACAATTACTTGTAGAGCCTCGTTGTAGTGGGAGGATTGTGAAACAACCGGATAGAATCATGTTTTTGGGAGAGTCGTCAGACTTGGTCCCTGGTGAACATGAAATCGTCTATGGAGTTATGACGAAGCACTACAAGATAAAGATGCATTATCTTGGCAAAAAGCAATGAAATCTGAAATAAAATCCATGTATTCTAATCAAGTTTGGGAGCTTGTAGGACCACCCAACGGTGTAAAAGCCATTGGATGCAAGTGGGTCTATAAAAGAAAAAGAGGATCAGACATTAAGGTGGAAACCTTTAAGACAAGGCGTGTTGCGAAAGGGTATACTTAAGTTGATCTGGATTCTTTTATCTGTTGCTACACATATGTATTATGAGGTATGGTAAATAGATGTCAAAATAGCTTTCCTAAATGGAAGTCTTGAGGAAAATATCTATATGAAACAACCAGAAGGATTAATTGCAAAGGGCAAAGAGCATCTTGTGTGTAAGCTTAATAGGTCCATTAATGGACTAAAACAAGCTTCAAGATCATGGAACATCCGTTTTGATGAAGTAATCCATTCGTATAGATTTATTCAATGTCCGGATGAATCTTGTTTGTACAAGAAGAGTGACGGAAACATAGTGGTATTTCTTATACTTTACGTAGATGATATCTTACTCATTGGAAACAATGTAAAGCTATTTTAGGTCGTAAGGGGTTATCTAATCAGTTTGAAATGAAGGACATAAGGGAAGTCATATACATTCTAGGGATCAAAGTAATAAGGCATCGCAAAAAAAGAATGTTGTGCTTATCTCAAGCTTCGTACATTGATATAATCCTTGCTCATTTTAGCATGCAAGACTCTAAGAAATGTTTTCTACCTTTTAGACATGTAGTGCCTCTATCAAAGGAAATGTGTCCTAAGACACAAAAGGAAATTGTGAAAATAAAGGCGGTTTCTTATGCTTCAGGAGTACGAATCCACATGTATACAATGCTGTGTACGAGAATAAATATCTGTTTTGCCGTAGGCATGGTCAGTAGGTATTAAAGTAACCCAGGACAGGGCATTTGATTACGGTAAAATATATTTTAAAGTACCTACGAAGGACCATGAATTATACGTTAGTTTACCAGGCAGATACTTTGCTACCTGTAGGTTACACATATTTGGATTTCCAGTTAGATAGGGATGCTAGTAAATCCATCTCGGGTTATGTGTTTATTCTTAGAGGAGGGCCCATAATATGGAGAGTGTTAAGTAGAAATGCGTTTCTGACTCCACCATGGAATCTGAATATGTAGCTACCTCTGAGGCAGCTAAGGAAGCAATATGGCTCAGAAACTTCTTAATGGACTTGGACGAGATTTCTCGTTTGCCCAAGTCAATTACAATTTATTGTGATAACAGTAGTGCAGTAGCAAACTTGAAGGAACCACGAGCTCATAAGGTGAGTAAACACATTGAGCTCAAGTACCACTTGATATGAGACATCGTTAAAAGAGAGGAAGTTGTTGTCGCTAAGATTTCATCGGAGGATAACCTAACTGATCCTTTCACTAAGAGCCTTCCAGTAAAAGCGCTCAATGGTCATGTAGAAGGAATGAGGATTAGATGCATGTCAGCAGATATGGTAGCATAGTCATAGTCATTTAGTATAAATGGGAGATTATTAGATTGTATACTAAAAGTCGAGCTTTTTGTATAAACAATGTTTTAACAATTATTTTGAAATGAGAATCATTTGATCAAATGTTTTGCATATTATAATTGGTTTATATGTCATTATAAAAGTCCATTTACTTTATATTATGGATAATATAGCGTGTGGAGTCACACGGAATATCATATTGTTAGCTCTTTATAAAGTATAAATAGATGTTCACAACCGAGATATACGAGGACAATTTATCGGTATGGTTGTAGCGTGATTTTGTATTAGTTTGTCTTGACTATAAAATTACGCTGGTGCACTTTGTCTGTATTGAGCAGGACCGCTTGAGGTTGTTCAATTTATACTGACTATATAAAAGAACAAGACCTCTGTTATTATGGAAGTTTGTCCTCTTAATCCTTATTCAATTACTTCAACGCCCAAGTCAGTATTTGTTTCTTTGATTTATCAATGAGTGAGATGTATTCATTAAATCAATATACTCGGTGAGTTGGGATATAGTGTTGTCTCTATGGTTTGTTGTCGATTGTAGAAGGAATCTGTATCCTAATAAATTAGGCTGATGATGTCCCCTTGAGAAGCTCATAAGGATTATCATATAAACAATGCAAGTTAATTTACTCTGGCATGATAATGAGGTTGAGTGGTACTACTCTTGGATAAAATATTAATTAATTGAGTTGTCAGTAACTCGTTTAAGTAGTGGGCATTGTATATCTTAAACAGAGGGCGTTTGACCGGACTCATATTAAGAAGTAACCCATAATATAATTTGAGATTAGGGTGGTTGTGCAATAATAATTCTTTAGTGGACTGAATTAATTATTATTGGGCTCACGTATAAGTTTTGGACTAAACTTGATTACTTAAGCCTAATAGGAGGCACAACCCTAATTTCTCCTCTTGGTCCCTGTTGTATGTATATATAAGTCATCTCAGCAGTCCAGTCACTCGGTATTACACGCCTAAAACTATGAGGAAGAGAGGAGATTGCATATTGAGACTGTCTCGAAGATTGTTGCCCACACAACATCAAGACTAGGCATAGGAATATAGCGGAAGTCTGTAAGGTCGTTTACTGCTGATGTTCGATCTCTAAGCACACAATCCACAATGAAAGATAATTTATTCTATTTATTTCTGCAGCAGAAAAATTACATTGAACCCGAACGAATCATGTGGACCATAAGATTCGATCACCATCAGGTGGGCGGTGGGCGATTGGATGTGGAAAAGCTTTTGAAAAATTGTGACCATCAACACTTTCATCTTGAGGAGAAAGAAGAAAGACAGCGAACAAGGTGGAAAGAGAGAGAAGATGAGTGGATTCGGTTCCACAAATATGTTTTGGGAACGGATCCACAAAAGTGGTACTCAATAAAAAAATGGTAAAGATAGTTGGCCAGATTTTAGCTAGCTAGAATCTTAAATGTGATGTTCTAATTACTTATTTATCCTTATTGGTTTTTGGAAATTTTGCAAAAATGCCCTATTTGATACTCTTTCTTTAGAATTGACACCCATCATAATTTTTTTTTAAATGTAACTCTTGAAAATTTTGAGACATAATTTTCCTTCTCTTAAATAATAAACAAGGGCTCTACTAGAATAAAAAAAATCAGGATCAACATTCTAAAACCATTTTTCTCATTTCACAGACACGATTCGAGAAACCAAGCTTTGGAGGTTATACACATTCTCTGCCCCTTCTCATTCTCAATCTTGCATAAGCAATGAATTTTAAGGCGCATAAAAGAATGGGCTCTGGTGGAGGAAGAAGAAACCCTAATTTTGCAGGATGACGCTCTGCCGCTCAACCAAGTTGTATTTGTTGTGTGTCTCCATGTGGCGTTCTGACCCTGTATTTTCAAGTTTTTGTATTTATTTTTCGATTTAACTCTTTTGTTGTCTAGCAGTTGTTTGTTGATTATGTAGGTAGCCTCTTTCTATTTACCTCTTGTGTTATTTGTTGGCTTTGGAGGTAGAATTTCAAAATTGCAAAATGTGAAATTATGGAGTCTAAGCGTGTTCTACACTTCTCTGTTTAGATTCTGAATGCTGGATATACTTTATGTGGATTTGAATAAAGTTGTTTTTATTTTGAAATGGAAAAATTACACTAGACCTAAATTGAAAAAATTAGAAATTATTTTCTTATTATTTGAATTGAGTAACCAAAGTTAAAAGATATGTTAATTCGTGGTGCATATATATATATATATATATATATATATATATATATATATATATATGAATTAAGCTTCTAATGAACATGTGTACTTCCATAATTTGTAATGGCAGTTTCTAGAATAAATCTTATCATATTTTCTACAATATTTTTTCTAAAACTTGGTAGCTGACATTGTATTAAACTATAACTCATTCACAAAATTCAAAAGAATCCATGTAAGATGATGAGGTATTGTGGTTTTGTGACTTGGTTTATGTAACTTGTGCTCCCTGGTAAGCTGCAGGCACATCTAGAACTTCATTAATTGTCACTATTGGTCCATCTCCATACCATCGAGCTGAGACTGCAAGTACCATACTATTTGGATAAATGGTGAGTTCTTAGAGTCAAGTGCAATGATCATGGTGCAAGAATGATTTCTTAATTGAATATAAATATAGGTGGTGATAATTGTGCAAATTAATTCTGAATTCTACTCAAGATATGAAGGTAGAGAACATGCATTCCTCACTTTCATATTTGTTTTAAGTGAACTCTAGTGGATTTTGATAAATATATCAATCTATTGTTCAATTCTTTTATGATACAAATCTATTTAATTTTCCTTTTCAATTTTTTAGTTAGCCGAATTGGAACTTCTTGAAGATGAAGAAAGGCAATTTAGGGCAAAAATTGATTTTCGATCATATTGGGATGTTCTTAAAAAAATCAAGAATACATTTAAAGGTCAGAGCATGGCATCATTCAAGAGTTCGTGGTTTGGACATTTGCTATGAGTGGAGAAGATTCAAATCAAAGCTCAGCTAAATTATCACTTCTTGCTTCGACTTTGGTGCTCTATGACCAAACATCTAACCAACGTGGAGGAGAATATTGCGATTTTTTAGCTATCATATTTGTTGAGTGTCTTGCCACCGGATACTTGATTGATAAGAATGATCATTCAAACTATGTGGATTGGAGAAAACGATTTCAGGTGGAGCTATTTTCAAATTAACTCGTAACACTATAACTAGTAGTAATTTAGTTTTTTTATGAACTTATATTAATGCAATTTGCAAAGCAGAATAACTTAGCATTTTGTGAACTCAAAATATTATAAATTTAGGTATTTGGTTTGAATCATTAACTTTTTTATATATTAGAAGTTCCTTTAATCATTGTTATTCGTATATTATTAGATGTACTTTCAGATTTAGGATTATAATGTTTGTGCGAGAGTTTCTTATACTACTTATTTCAACCATGCGATTATGGGCTTCTATTAGAAGAAACTTCATGTACAACCAATATTGTACCTACTTACTAGACCACACACGCGACCCTGCATGCAATTGTTTCTGTGACTATTTGTAAAAATATATAATTGTATATTTGGTCGCACAACCAGTCGCATGAAGGGTTGCAGGTTACCAAACCAAACAAGCGACTCTAGCTACAAATGTTTGTGCAACTATGTACTTCTATTATAAGCAAATTCATGTGCAACAAATCAAGCAACTGCTTACTAGACCACAAATGTGGCCCTGCATGCCATCGTTTTTAGACCTACTATGCGACCCTACATGCTACCTTTTGTGCGACTAACTTTGTGATGTATTATGCGACTATTATGAAATATTTCATGCTACTACTTACGAGACCAGACACGCAACCCTGCAAGTGACTAACAATGCGACTATGTGCAGAAGCCATAGTTGGTTGCACAAATGTTCGCGTAACGGGTCGCGTGTTACATGCGACCTTGCATGCGACCAATGTCCGACATTTCATGCAACTACTTAAATATAATACACGCGACCGTTTATGTGACTGGTTGTGCAACTAATTATGCGACTAACAATAAAATGGGTGAAAAGATAGTGGTATTCTAGTTTAAAATTACGGGTATTTGAGTCTCAATTTTTTAAAAATTGCATTTTTCTATATATTTTATGGTGGGTGGCAATTTTAAAAAAGAAGAATTGAACGGGGATTTTCGCAAATTTCCCTTGGGTTTTTATCTTAAGTTTACAGCATTTTATGGGCATTTCTAAAATTTTAATTCCTCATTTAATGTCGTGGTGGCTATGACTATTATTAATGCATTTCCCATTTATTATGGCAAAAACTCACATTCCGTGCACCTTTAGAATTTTGTGTTAAATTGTATATCTTTTAGTATACAGATGTGTACCCTTTATTTTCTAAAGAAAATTATTGTGTGTATCTGGGCGCATGAACAACATTCTGTGCGCCTTTAGAATTTTATGTTAAATTGTATACCCTTTAGTATAAAAATGTGTACCCTTTATTTTCTCAAGAAAAAAATATTAATGAAAAGTGTATACCCTTTAGAACAAAATGGTGTACCTTTTATTAATTAAAGTGTATACCCTTTAGACCAAAGCAATGTACCCTTACCCATAATACTAAATTTCTAAAGACGCACGGAATGTGTTCCCGTGCAGCCGGGCGCACGCAAGCCTCACTCATTTATTATTCCTATTTAACTATTTCTCCTACAAATATTATATATTTTAATTATTATAATTTCAATAAAATAAGTCAGTCTTTAATTAGTTTTTTTTCCAAATTAATAATAATACTTTTATTTTTGTTATATCTGATAGTTTATTTGATAAAGTTAACATTATTTTAATTTAAAAAATTATTTAAACTTATTAATATATTTATTATTACTATTATTAATGCATTTCCCATTTATTAATCCTATTTAACTACTTCTCCTACAAATGTTATATATTTCAATTATTATAATTTCGATAAAATAAGTCAGTCTTTAATTAGTTTTTTTTTTCAAATTAATAATAATACTTTTATTTTTGTTATATGTGATAGTTTATTTGATAAAGTTAACATTATTTTAATTTAAAAAATTTATTTAAACTTATTAAAATATTTTTTTTAAATCCTACATCCGTCTCATGTGAGATAATTTTACACTTTTTAAAATAGTTATCACTTTCAATAGTA
The DNA here is from genome assembly GCA_023678885.1 of Pogostemon cablin. Lineage (NCBI taxonomy): Eukaryota > Viridiplantae > Streptophyta > Magnoliopsida > Lamiales > Lamiaceae > Pogostemon > Pogostemon cablin. The sequence goes on from CM042960.1 coordinate 17,711,219, forward strand.
ATTATTATCACTGTCGTTATAAAATGTTATCACTTTCAATTTATATTATAAATTTTTCATGAAATATTATTATCACAAATATCAATTTTTAATATAAAAATTAGAATTTGTTAGAGCATATTTACTCTCTAATACAAAGGAGAAAAAGAATTACCCTCAGCTATACAAATTAGTTGTAGTTTCCCTAAATTAACCTTCTTCTCTACCTAAATGTCCATCGCTCAAATAAGGGTGCACGTGGTGGAGGAGAATCTGAAGGTCATCGGAGGTTTGGCAATTAGTGGGAACTCTAATTCAGTGCCGCTGACGCCAAAGTAGGAGGAGGTTGGGCGGAGTGGCCGCTGGGACGATAGTTTCTAGAGTTCCGTCGGTGGTGCTGAATATCCCAATCAGGCATTTTCGATGATGAAAGAGCGGATCATGCTGGGCCAGCACAGGAAGGTACAACAAATTCAGCCATAGGTACAAGCTGTTGGATTGTATACTAAAAGTCTAACTTTTTTGTATGAACAATCTTATAACAATTTATTTGAAATGAGAATCATATGATCAAATGATTGCGTCTTAAAATTTATTTATATGCACGATGCAATAGCCCACTTACTTTATACTGTACATAATATGTTGTGCGACAACACGCGGAAGATCATATTATCAGTTTCCTTATAAAGTATAAACAGATGCTCACAACCGAGATAGACGGGGACTCTCTATCGGGATGGTTGTAGTGTGGTTTGGTATTAGCTTGTCTTGGCTATAGAATCACATTAGTGCACTTGTGTGTGTTGAGCAGGACCGCTTGAGATCGTTCGACTTATACTGACTTCTAGAAAAACTTGATCTCAGTTATTATGGAAGTTCGTGCTCTTAATCCCTATACAATAACCTCGACACATAGGGCAGTATGTATTTCTTTGATTCATCAATGGGTGAGATTTACATGTAATTAAATCAACAAACTCGATGAGTTGGGAAGTAGTGCTATCTCTATGGTGTGCTGTTGATTGTAGAAGGAATCCGTGTCCGTCATAGGTTGATGATGTCCCCTTGAGAAGCTCATAAGGATTATCATGTAAACCCTGCAGGTGGAATTTATTCCGGTATGATAATGAGGTTGAGTGATACTACTCTTGGATGAGATATTAATTAATTGAGTTGTCAGTAACTTAAATTAATTAATGGACATTGTATATCTTAAACATGGGGAGACTAACGGGCTCATAATAAGAAGGAGCCCAAAACGTAATTTTGAAATTGGAAAGGCAGTGCAGTAATAATATTTTAGTGGAATATATTATTATTGTTGGACTTAAGTATAAGCTTTGGCTAAGCTTGGATACTTAAGCCCAATGGAGGCTCAACCCAATTTCTCCTCCTGGTCCCAGCTGTAGCCCATGTATATAAGTCACCTCAGCTTATTTGGAACCCTAATCTAATTCATTATTCACGTGTGATGAGGGTTGAGAGCATGTTGAGGAGGTCTCATAGATCGTCGCCCACACGACGTCGAGATCGGACTTGGGACATACGGCAGAAGATCAGAAGGTAGTTTGATGCTGCTGTCCACCACCTTGCGAAATTTATATAAACTCGTACAGTACTCAGAATTTTATGATCAATATATTGACGGAAAGCCGTTGAAGAGAGGATCGTCTTAGCACAAAGATCATTTAATTCCGACATCAGACGAGGAAGTTATGGCCATTCTTGTGGGACTGCACAGTCTGTCAGCGAGAATCCTTCATCTTCTACATACCCTGGTGAACTGTAATCGTTTCTATGATTTATTGCTTTCGCTGATATTAGAAACGTATGGATCCCTAATGGGTCCCGTTAATAAATGATCCAAGCGCCAACAATTAGTATCAGAGCCTCGGTTTCATGGTGAAGCGTGAAACGTTAGGCTAGGGTTTACATGCCTCTGTGGATTAGGGTTTAGGAAATCGTGGTTTCTTATTTTATACCCTACCCTGTTGATCATGGTACACACACATCTGCACCGGTGTTGAAAGCCGACTGGACTTGGTAGAGACGGTGCACGGCGGCGCCGGAAGAGCTACTCAATCTCTAAGGCGACGCATGGTTCAACTATGGCATGGTGCGACTAATAGAGTCGAGGTGAAAGGCTGTGTGCGATTCAAGTCAGGCAAGGCTTGACATGGTCGACGAGTTGACACTGCGAGAGGTTTAGAAAGTCGACTCGTACGGCGCAACTCATTGATGGTCTCGCGCTGCATGGACGATGGCCGGTGGCTTGTGTGGCACTCCACGGTGGCTTCTTTGCAGCGATCATCGCGCGGTGTCTTGGCTGGTGTCTCAAGGCTGAAAGGGTGAAAGGCGTAGTGCTGGTTAGAACAAAACTCAGCAGTTGACGATGCTGGAATGAATCGTAGGCGACTGCCGCTGAGCGACAAGACGCTGGCAGGTGCGCGATTCTCCACTACAGCAGCTATTGGACGACAGCCAAATCAAGGCTGGACTAAATCGTTGAGCGGCGGTTGTTTCTGATTTTGAGCTGCACCAGATCGTGAGTGGCGTGGGTTTTATGGCCATTGTCAAGATTCGTCAAGTATGTGAGTAGATGTCTTGGTCATGCTGATTTGGCGGAGGAACGATGGCTGCCGGCGTGTCACTTGCGGGTGGAGGCTGGTGCGGAAACTGGGTATGATCGGCGACAAAGCTGGGAAGCGGACCCCGCTGTGATCTGACCAGCAGTTGAAGATGGCCTGACAAATATTCAGAGCGAGTCTGCAATGGCTTCTTGTGGATCAGCAGGACTATTCTGGGTGGGCAACGCATGCTTCTGAGCGGGTCTGTTGGAGGTTTCGGTTGAGTCATGTCTGTTTCTAGGGCGGGTCTGAAGTTGCTTTCGAGCGGGTCTGCAGAGTTTTCGAGCAGGTCGCTGGAGTATGGCGAGCGGCGCGGTGGTGCAACATGATCAACGTTGAATGTGCGGTGGCAACAATTATCACCAATGATGAGGCGACTGCATTGCGTTGGTCAGGCGTGGCACGGGTCATCGCGAGCAGATCGACATATGTGTGTGATTGATGGCTCATCAGCAGCGGCAATAGAGAAGATACCGCTATAGCAGTTGCAAGCAATTGCCGAAGAGTGGCGCCGTGGCGTGGTAGCGATACTGGTGCTGAATCGGTAGCCACTTGACAAGGCGGGACCAGGATGGCTGGAGAGCGGGCTATTGTTTATGTCCGACCAGCTGATGCGACGGCTGGCAGCAATCGGAATGCACTACAGAAAGCTGACCAACGGCAATTTTTATGTTGTACTGGCATCGGAAACATGGGGAGCCACATGTCCGGCTGTGCAATGCGTGTTTCCGGCGAGTAACAGTTTTTCTGGTTGGCAGTGGTGTGGTTGGTTCTACGCCAGAACAGAAGCAGTTTTCGGATTGTTTAGTAACCGTGTTCTGTGATGACATGGCATGTCACGTGTGATGCTAGTGCGTGAGTAGTTTTGTAATGTTGTGTTGGGGTTGGCTTGGGGCACAAGTTTTCTTACTTGTTGTGCAAGTCATATCTTTTGATTGGTTGAAGTGTTGGCTAAGTCAACTTATTTTTGGCCAATTTTTATTTCCTTATATATAATTGCTAATAATTATTTTTATTTGCCAATTATTATTATATATTTGGATTGCATGTCCTATTTGATCTACTATCTTATTTGCCGTAATAGGAGCATGCTAGGTTGCATATTTTATTTTGAATATTATATGCATGTTAAAAACCCTCGGTGTTAAATAACTAAGTGGGAGAGGGGATTGGTAATTAATTCCCATGGTCTCCATTATTGGTTTGTTAGCAATGTGAATAAACTTGCGCGTCGGCATTAAAGCCTTCCTCCCCATCGGATGAGTTTATTCATAGATTGTTGGAACAGACTTCATTAAATAATTATGTTTGTAATGTGATGCATATGAACTTGCGCGTAGGTATAGACCTTCCTCCCTATCGGATGAGCTTATATGCGGTTCACTGGTACAAACTTATAATTGATGACTGTAGTAAGTTATCCGAGCGCGTGTGTACTTCTCCATCTGTAAGGCACATAAGCTCGCGCAATGGACTTGGGGTCAAATAATGGTGTACACTTAGGTGTAAATAATAAGTATCCTCCCCATCGGAGTCACTGCTTTTATTTGCATGGCTAAAGAGGAACCGACTATTAATTATTTTGTCATAAAGTTAGGTTGACAAATGAAATTAATGGGTAAAATCTTCTGTTATAAATGTTCGAGTTTGTAAACGTCCACACTATCGTGGCTTGCAAATTCACGGTGCTTGAGATGTCGGTGAATTTATATTTTATATTGTTTTAAGGGAATCAATATAAATGGATAAATTCGAAGATTTGATTGGTGTATTTTTTTTATGATTCTCTGAATTTCAAATAGTTTTATTTCACTTATGGTTAACTAAAAGAAATTATATTTACTGGTCCAAAATTAGATGATTAGAAAAGAATCTTGGATTCTAATTTTACTGATTAAGAAATACATGTGTGTTCTCACAAAAAACTTATCATGATGCATATTAAAGTCTCTGGTGAAAAGATAAGAGATTGATAGAAATATGAAGGTCTCATGTAACTCTTCGGATACTTGAGTAAGTTAAAAGGCGGTAGGTCATGATTGAATTTGATAAATGAATTGGAAATACATGGAATAGAAGTTGAAGGGGAAACCTAAGTCAATTTTATTCTTCATTGTTTGCCTAAATGTTTTGAGCTAGTTCCACCTGAATTACAAAGAGGTTGTATATGGTGGGGAACTTCTGACAAAACATATGGCGAAGAAAATCCAATTTCATCAAGATGTGAACAAGGTTAGTATCTCATTCACTAGTTGTTGAAGCATGATTAGCGTTGGCATTTACTGACATGTTGTGTGTAAATACCGGAATCACTAAACGCCTGCAACTAAGTGATGATGAAATTATAATATACATGGGTAAAACTACGAGAGTAGTGGCTGTTGCAGTGGGAGTTGTTTATTTATCTTACGATATGAATAAACGTTTGATTATGAGAAATTATCTTTACGTACGTTTTCATAGAAAAAATTTTATTTCAGTTTCTATGCATTTACGGATGGATACTCCATTTCATTTAAATGACATGGTCATAGTAATGAAGGATGGAGCTATAATCTATTAAGGTACGTTATTGACAATTTGTAAACTCTTAAATTATGTTTATACCACGAATGCAACAAATAATAATTAATAATGCGTCTTTTAATCCTAATAAGAGAAAGACTCTTATGCAAATGATTAGATAGATGATGAATTATTTGGAATTACTTAATTCATTTTATGGATAAGCCCTAGAAACAGTAATTCATTTGAATGTTTGTCTGTTTGTGGGCTATGCTATAAAAATGAAGGTGATTTATTTAGTCTAAAAGATCGAAGGGTGATTGTTAACACAAACACTAGATTTTTGGAAAGATACTATGTAATAAATCACATACCCATTTATAAGTTGTCCTAAAGGATGTGAGAAGAAAACACAAAGTATTAGTACCAATTGTATAAGAGGATATACTACAAGTTAAACTGCAACGCGTGTCACGTCTGATACACAATTGCGTGTAGTGCCTTGTTGTAGTGGGAGGGTTGTTCGACAACTTGCAAGATATATATTTTGGGAGAGTCGTGAGACTTAGTCCCTAGTAAACATGGATAGAACCCACGGATACGACGAAGCACTACAAGATCGAAATGAGATATCTTAGCTAGTGCAATGATGTTGAAATAGATTTGATGAATTCTAAATTAGATCTGGCTGCTTGTAGAACCACGGATGGTGTGAAAGCCATTGAAAGTGGCTCTGCAAAATAAAAGAGGATCATACGATAAGGTGAAAATCTTGGAAGCAAAGCTTGTTGCGAAAAGGTATACTCAGAAAGAAAGGGTTCGATTATGAGAAAACCTGTTCGCCGGTAGCTATGCCTAAGTTGATCCGTACTCTTTTATTTGTTGCTACTCATATGAAATATGAGGGATAGCAAAAGATGTCAAGATAGCTTTCCTAATTGGAAGTCTTGAGGAAAACATCTATGAGAAGCAACCAGAGTGATTCATTGCAAATGGTTAAGAGCAATGTGATAGTAAGCTTAAAAGTGTCCATCGATGGACTAAAGCAAGCTTCAAGATCATGAAACATCCATTTTGATGAGGAATCCAGGCATAAGGATTTATTCAATGCGCGGATATGTCTTGTGTATTGAAAAGAGTGAGGAAAACGTGGTGGTATTTCTTGTATTGTACGTAGATGATATATTGCTCATTGGAGACAATGAAAAAGTATTTTCAGGCGTATGGGTGTGGTTGATAAAGCAGTATGAAATGAAGGACTTAAGAAAAGCAAAATATATCCTTTTGATCACGGTAATACGGATCACAAGAAAGGATGTTATGCTTATCTCAAGCTTCATGAATAGATACAATTCCTACTCGTTTAGCATGTAACTTTATCTAAGGAAATGTGTCCTAAGACACAAAAAGAAGATAAGGTGATGAAAATTGTTCCTTATGCTTCGGCGAATAAGGAAGCTTAATCTAAGGAATGCTATGCACGAGAATAGATATTTGTTTTGCCGAAGGCATGAACAGTGGGTATCAAGGTAACCCGAAACAAGAATGAAGAACTGTGGTAAGACATATACTTATGTACCTGAAAAGGATCAGAAATTATATATGGGCTTACCGAACAGAATCATTGCTTCTTATGGGTTACACAGATTCAGATTTTTCAAATCAAATAGGGATGGCAGTAAATCTACCTCAAAGGTTATGTGTTTAATTTTAGGAAGTAGAGTTATAATGTGGAGGAGTGTTATATAGAAATATATTTCAGACTCCAAACTCCATCATGGAAAGATGATAAATTGGACCCTATAAGGCAGCTAAAGTATCTATATGACTCTAGAAACTTCATGATGGACTTTGAAGTATTTATAAGTTTGCCCAAGATTATCACAATTTAAATTAATGATATTGGTGCAGTTGCAAACTTGAAGGAATCACGAGTCCATAAGGCAATTAAACACATGGAGCGCGAGTACCACCTACTACGAGAAATCGTATGATGAGGGGAAGGTAGTTGTCGCCTAGGTTGCATCGGATGATAACCTAGTAAATCCATTTACAAGGACCTTAAAGCGAAAGCTTTTGATGATTGTGTAGTAGGAGTGGGAATCAGATGTATGGCAGAAGACATGACAGCATAGTCTTTTAGTATAAGTGGGAGATTGTTGGATTGTATACTAAAAGTCTAGCTTTTTTGTATGAACAATCTTATAACAATTTATTTGAAATGAGAATCATATGATCAAATAATTGCTTCTTATAATTTATTTATATGCACGATGCAATAGTCCACTTACTTTATACTGTAGATAATATGTTGTGCGACAACACGTGGAAGATCATATTATCAATTTCCTTATAAAGTATAAATAGATGCTCACAACCGAGATAGACGGGGACTCTCTATCGGGATGGTTGTAGTGTGGTTTGGTATTATCTTGTCTTGGCTATAGAATCACATTCGTACACTTGTGTGTATTGAGCAGGACAGCTTGAGATCGTTCGACTTATACGAACTTATAGAAAAACTTGATCTCAGTTATTATGGAAGTTCGTGTTCTTAATCCCTATACAATAACCTCGACACGTAGGGCAGTATGTATTTCTTTGATTCATCAATGGGTGAGATTTACATGTAATTAAATCAACAAACTCGATGAGTTGGGAAGTAGTGCTATCTCTATGGTGTGTTGTTGATTGTAGAAGGAATCCGTGTCCGTCATAGGTTGATGATGTCCCTTTGAGGAGCTCATAAGGATTATCATGTAAACCCTGCAGGTGGAATTTATTCCGGCATGATAATGAGGTTGAGTGGTACTACTCTTGGATGAGATATTAATTAATTGAGCTGTCAGTAACTTAAATTAATTAATGGACATTGTATATCTTAAACATGGGGAGACTAACGGGATCATAATAAGAAGGAGCCCAAAACGTAATTTTGGAATTGGAAAGGCAGTGCAGTAATAATATTTTAGTGGAATATATTATTATTATTGGACTTAAGTATAAGCTTTGGGCTAAGCTTGGATACTTAAGCCCAATGGAGGCCCAACCCAATTTCTCCTTCTGGTCCCTGCTGTAGCCCATGTATATAAGTCACCTCAGCTTATCTGGAACCCTAATCTAATTCATTATTCACGTGTGATGATGGTTGAGAGCAGATTGAGGAGGTCTCGTAGATCGTCGCCCACACGACGTCGAGATCGGACTTAGGACATACGGCAGAAGATCAGAAGTTAGTTTGCTGCTGCTGTCCGCCACCTTGCGAAATTTATATAAAATCGTACAGTGCTCAGAATTTGATGATCAATATACTCATGGAAAGCCATTGAAGAGTGGATCGTCTAAGCATAAAGATCATTTAATTCCGACATCAGACGAGGAAGTTATGGCCATTCTCGTGGGACTGCACAGTTTGTCAGCGAGAATCCTTCATATTCTACATACCATGGTGAACGGTAATCGTTTCTATGATTTATTGCTTCCGCTGATATTAGAAACGTATGGAACCCTAACGGGTCACGTTAACCAAATGATCCAAGCGCCAACACAAGCGCCATTGCAACCGCATCAGATTTCTCATTTTCACCATAAACAAACCTGCGCCCTTGATTTGGCTTCTCAGGATTCAGTCTCAAGGTACACTTTTAAACAATTCTGTAAATAAATCATCTCTAAATAATGTGTTTATTATCGTTTTTTTGCCCTTCTCTTCAATTCAATAGAAGATGATTTGTGTAGTGATAATTGGTGATTTGATTCATACGTTGATGGAAGCTTAAATCCATCATAGACACAAGCTATTTATCAAGAACAATTCATACAAACACCTAGGACGCTGAATTGCCTCCTATAATAGAGGAGGTGGAATGTGAAATTCTGTCAGTATTCGATCACTCTGTGCTTGAAGAGAAAGCTTGAAATGTTGACATTCAATAAAACCTTCTTAATTTTGTACATATATGTTTTGCTTGTGTAAATTACATGAATAAAAGACTGGTTAACCTTGCCAATTTTCTTCTTTCTCATAGAGCTTTTAATGGTTTAAAAGAACTTTATGATTTGTTCTTAATCTTACACGATCATGGAACATATGATATTTGCACATGTAAATATGATCTATGAATATATGATTGTGAGCAACATTCTGTTGTAGAATTTTAGCTGTGAAATTTCTTTTTTCATGATTATAAAGTATAAAGTATATCGTATATTGTCTTATGCATTTCATACACTATTGTATCTTGAATTATGTCTAATTAATGATTCTGAGCTCTTTCTAGGAAATTTTGGTGTTGAATCCAGATTTTCAACTGCTGCTATTTGCAAATTTTCTTCTAATGTTATTATTTTTGAAAAATTCTCTATTATCTTACACATTGGATTGTCATTCTTTTGTTATTCAGTGGAGCTGAGATTGGAAGATTTGTTGCTATGCTTCGAAACCTTTCTCCCACGCTAAAGTCTTGTGCTGTATTCGCTCTTCTTTAGGTAGATCATCGCTCACTAAAAGCTTAACGAGAGTACTAAAAAACTACCTTTGTGGTTAGCCTTAAAAAGAAGGTTTTCCTTTAGAGTACAGGCATGCAATGTTGAGGATTGTTGAGGTTTGTTTTTTTTCATGAGAATCCTCTCAGTTGAGGTTTTATTTTCTCATGAGAATCATCTCAGTTGAGGTTTATTATAAATAGCTTTTTGAGGTTTATTTTTTCGCATGAGAATCCTCTCAGTTGGCGCAGTTTGTAAGAAAATAGAATATATATCACAAGTGTTGGTGTTCATTGGGTTCATCATGGTATTCTCCATTTCTTATAGTTCACAATTTTGGGTGGCCGGCATGCAATGCATCACGCAACCATTCTGCAGAACGCTAGAGCTCCACGAGTGCTCCGTGTAGCAGCAGCAGCTAGTGGTGCACCCCTTGAAGTGAAAAATTTTGCTCGTATCGTACTAAGAAACCTAGAGCAGCATAATCAGATGGAATCTTTGGTATGAAAATCTCATTCATCTGTTGGTCAATAACCTCGTCAGTATCTAGAGTTGGTGAAAATAAAGAACGCTTGCAGCATAGATTTTTTGGTTCTTTTCCAATTGTGAAATTGATACTTGTACTCTGGTTTTGATTGATATATAGTTCAGTATTTTGTGATCACATCTGTTCACTGACTATGCATTGTTTTTTTAAATAAAAAATGATGCACTATTACATTTCAAGTGAGCAGGTTCCTTAAAAATTAAAGGACAGCTCTCATTCTTTCACTTTGCACTCCCTGTTTTCAATATTAATTGGAGTACTATAATATACTCCCTCCCTCCGTACAACCTTTATCTTTCCATTTACTATTTTTGTCATTCCCACACTCATTTTCATAATTCTAAATTGAAAACATCACATCTATTAATAATCCCATAAGTCGTTTAATTAAAAAAATATGATTCCCACTACACATATAACATACATTTTAATTGATTTATCATTTAAAAATACTACAATATATTTAAATAATCAATAAAATAAGTAAAAAAAATAAATCATAACCACATATATCGTGTTGATGAAGATAATTACTAGAAGAAATAAGTACTGGTACAAAAGTTATTTACTATACAAATATAATTTGGCTTTCCACCGATTTAGTTCAAAATGTGCAAACACATAGTGCAAAAATCAATTTTGCACAATTTAATTAATTTTGCATAATTTAATATGTGGAGTCGGAATTTGTGTGAAAGACGACTTAGGTTAAGAAATGTGCAAGCACATTCTGCAAAAATCAATTTTGCACAATTTAATCTATTTTGCAAAATTTAATATGTGTAGTTGGAATTTGTATGAAAGACGAATTAGGTTAAGAAATGTGCAAACACATTGTGCAAAAATCAATTTTGCACAATTTAAATTGATTGATTGTGTAAACTGGAGTTTGATCTGCTTCGCCGGGACAACGAGTAGGAGAAATGGAGGTTTGGGCTCTAGAAGGATTTGGTACGTGCAAAAAATAATAAATGTATAAAAAAATTGTACAAAAAAAATTGTGCAAAACAAAAATGTGCATAACAAAATTGTGCAAAACAAAATTTACAAACCAAATTTGTGCAAAACAAAATGTGCAAACACATAGGGGTATTTATGGCATCACAATCTATTTTGTGTAATTATAAGTATTAGTTCTTAGTGTCATGTAGTTTATAACAATTATGCATTATTTCATGTATCCCATAGTAAGTGGCCAAAAATTTTAATTAAATTTTAGAATTTAATATTTTTATTAATAAATTTAAAAAAATAACAGATAAAAAATTAATCATTGATTAAAAAAAACATTTACTCATTCATTTATATTACATTTTTATATTATACTCCATTCTTTTCAGAGGAACACCATAAAAATATCTTTTAATTAGTAATTAATTTATTAAAAAAGATCGACTAAAAAGAAACATAAAAACTAAGAAATTTGATTAGAACTTAAAAAAAATTATGCAATGGATGTATTGAGAAATGTGAAAATGTCACATTTGGTCTCATAAGAATTTCTCCAGTTCAATTTTAGTCCCGTTGGAATTCACTGGTCCCATAACTTGCGGATTTGGTCCCAAAAGAATTTTATAATCATAATTTTTCGAAAATTTTCATCCCAAATTGACTTATATTATTATAAACTACCAGATTTATATTATTTTCTATCTTTCAACATAGACATAGTCCATTACGACAATTCCCCCCTGTTTTCTTTCTCAATAAATATTGTATTAGTTTTCTTTGGGGATTATTTTTGCAAATTATGGAATCAAATCTACAAGTTGTCATTTTGGCCATGCTAACGGTTCAGAATATTTCGTTAACTATTAACATATTTTTATGAAAATTTCATATGGGACTAAATCTGTCAGTTTTAGGATCTTTTTGGCATTGAACAATTCTTACGGGACCAAAAGTGTAATTTTCCCATTGAGAAATTATTTGAAAATAGAAGACATGATTAAAGTTATGTTATTAATGATATAATTATTAATCTCGAAAATCTATTAACATTTAATTAGGAAAGAGGGAATCAACTTAAATATTATAGCAAGATGAGATCATCTCACGGATTCTAATTCGTGAGACGAATCATCTACTAATCTAATTAATTTTTTTTATAAGGGCCCTATTTGATGCAACTAAATTAGAAAATTGAATAATTAGTTATGAAAAGAAATTAATTAAGTCTTTTATATATATATATATATATATATATATATATATATATATATATATATATATATATATATATATATATATATATATATATATATAAGATTCACAGTCCAATCAAATGGTGACATATGAATTTTCATGATTAAAATATCTATTTTAGTTTATTATTTTATTTAGGAATTTAATAAATTAATTCCTAAGATAAATTAATAAATAATTGATAATTAATTTGAGTCCAACAAATTAAATGATGTTTAAATTAAATAATGAGGTCTGACCCAAGTCAAATAAGCTCAAGTCAAATGTGGTCCGACCCAAGTCAAACAAAGCGTGGAAAGGTTCAAACCTGAAGAATCAAGTCAAATCTATATTAACCAATCAAATTGTAAGAATGGAAAGACCCAAGCCCACAGAATTAGGTCAAATCAGCAATTGACCAATCAAATTGCGAGTTATTTATTGGGGATCCTCACCCTTCACCTATAAAAGGAGCCCTCCTCCATTCATTCCAGATACACCGAGAGCGATTCTTTACGAAGATCAAAGACTTTTGAGTTGTTCGATTAGTTCTTCGATTTCTTCAACGAGAGTCAACTCAAAAACGGAATATATTTGGGATTCAGGTTTTAAACCACCCAGATTAAGCATTCTTAAGTCAAGTTACTTGGTGAACGGTCTATAATTTGGGATTCAAGTGCTAAACTGACTGGATTTAAGCGTTCTTAAGCCTAGTTCTTCCAAAAACGGTCTATAATTTGGGATTCAGGTGCTAAAGCGTCAGAATTTAAGCTTGCTTAAGTCAAGTTCTTCGGTAAACGACCTATAATCTCGGACTCAAGTGCTAAACGGCCTGGATTTCAGCCATCTCAAGTTAGTGTTCTTCCGAGAACGGCTTATAATTTGGGACTTAGGTGCTAAACTGCCCGGATTTAAGCTTGCTTAAGTCAAACGGCCTATAATCTGGGATTCAGGTGCTAAACCGCCCGAATTTAAGCGTTCTTAAGTTAAGTTCTTAGACGATCTTCATGAAGTTAATGGCATTCTAATATACTGAACAAAGTTCTTCACCGGAAATTTTCATAGATCAACGTTTAATTCAAGTAAAGGCGTAGCCTCCGGATTAACGTCAAAAATCCACAAAGCCGAGTTTGGACAACCTTCATCTGAGGATCCGACTCAACATACTCCACTCAAAATCAGCGCAGTCAACGTACAAGTCAAAGTCAAGGTCAAAGTCAAGCCAAATTGGTTCGAGACAAGATTCAGATGATCGATTGAGATTGTAACTTGTTTACATTATCTTTTATATTAAATCCGTCTGAAATTATCTTAGTACACCTTTTTGTGTTTATTTTATTATAAATACAAAAGTTGTCGCTATATATATAATTTAATCTATATAATTTTATTATCTTAAAATGTAATAATTTTAAAATTTTTATTTTTAATTTAAATAGAACAATTCATAGAATAAATAGAAAGTGAGAAAATATTATTATAAAGTGGGAAAAGACTTGAGTGAGACCGTTTTACGGATCTTCTTATGTGAGATGGATTACCCATTAACCCACTAAATACATTTTTAAGGGCCATGTTTGGTTATTATTAAATTAGAAAACTTAAAAATTAATAATAATTCCTTCTATTTATACTACAGATGCGTCGAGCATCCACGGCGGAAAGTTCGATAATCCTCCAGGTAGATTGCTAATTAAGATTACTCCATCCACTATATTAATTAATTTTTAGATTTTTAGATTTTTTTCTTTATTTTTATTATTATTTAAAATTTTAATAATTAAAAATTTTTATCCATTATGTTATTATAAATTATAAAAAAGGTGATACACAATGGATGAGAAGTGATACCAATGCTGTAAACTATTTCATGAATAATTTATAAAATAAATAAAAGTAATTACACTTTAAATGAAAAGTGATAACATCTTAAATAAAAAGTGATAATTAATAAAGAAAGTATATTTCACGAACAATTTACTGAAATAATAAAAAGTGACAACATTCTTAATAAAAAGTGATTCATAATAAAAAAAAAAAGTGATATTTGTTTAATTGAATAATTTCAGGAACAATTCACTAAAATAATAAAAAGTGATAACACTTTTTTATAAAAAAGTAATTCTTAATCAAATAAAAATGTTATCAGTATAATTGAATTAGTTCACGGAAGTACAATTTATTGGAATAATAAAAAGCGATAATATTTTTAATAAAAAATAATACATCATAAATAAAAAGTGATAACATTTGTTAAATTATTTTATGAATTATTTGTAGATTGAATAAAAAGTGATAATATTTTTAAGATATAGTGATACCCGATTAAAATAAAATGATAATAAAATAGTTGAACTATATAAATAATTACTAGTAATAATAATATTATTAAATAATTAATAATAATAAGATAATAATTTTATTGGGAATGAAAATTAATTTATTTGAAATAACAGCTGTGATTTGATGTAATTTGCGTTGATATGCATGTAGCCGCCCATTTTTGTTTATTGGTAATTTTATTTAAGGAACCAAACAAGGCCTGTTTTTCTTTAATTATTTTTTATTTTTTATTATTATTTTATATTAATGGATAGGATAAGATCCGTCTCACATAAGAAGATCCGTGAAACGGTCTCATGCATGACCTATCCTATAAAGTGATATTCAATCAATTTAAATTGATAATAAAATAGATGAATTATCCAAGAAACTATTTATAATGATAATAATGACAATAATAATTATAGATAATATTTTTTAAATAAAAGTGAATAATAATAAGAATTACTCCCTCCATCCCGGAAAACCTTTCACGTTTACTGTTCCACGTTTTTTAAGAAAATGTGCACTTTTTGACTAACTTTATTGACTTTGGAGGGTATTGTAGTATTTTAAGTAATAAAAAGTATAAAGTAATGATATGTGTGTGAAAAAGGAGTGACAAATTTGAAATTAAAGTAACTTTTGAGGTTGTTAGATAAAGTGATGTTTCCTTTTTTTGGTGTGTGAAGTATTTTGTGGGACAAACAAATGAGGAAAGTGTGAAATGTTTTATAGGATGGAGGGAATATAATACAATTAGAAAAAACTGATTTGAATTATAATGGCCGGGTCTTTATTTATATTGAAAACAAACAGCGCTCTTACTTATTTTTTTATTTTATTTAAAATATATTTAATTAAATAAATGATAATTCGTCTCACGAATTAGGATGCGTGAGACGGTCTCACCCTAGACTTACCCAAATATTATCACTAGTATGGTGCCCGCGTATAACGCGGGTTATCATGGTTGTTATGTACTCCCTCCATCCAATACTTATCTTCACACTTTCCGTTTTCGTCCATCCCACACTTATCTTCACCACCCAAAAAAGAAAACTTCACATTAACCAACAACCTCAAAAGTTATCCTAATTTCAAAAATATCACTCCCACCTAACACACATAACATACTTTATAATATATTTATCACCTAAAAATACCACAATACCCCTAAAAAGTCAATAAAGTTGGTCAAAAAATAACTTTTCTTAAACTCCGTATCTACAGTATCGGTACAGATAAGTATGGGACGGAGGGAGTACTATTTATTGTTTTAACATTTAAATTATTAAATAGATATCAATCATAGATTTGAAATAATTAAAATATACTTTTTGTTTGACCACGAAAAAAAAACCTTAAAATATATAAATTCAATAGAGTGAAAAGTATGCATTTTCTATTTATTTTCTAGTAATAATGTATTGCAAGTTATTTTTCACATGTCATTTGTCTCTTTAAGTCTAGTTTTCATTGTTTTTCTAAAATTTATTATTTCATTCAAATAAGCCATAAAATAAAATAAATAAGTTTTATAGGACCCAAAAACTAAAATTTATTATTTCGTTCAATACACATAATAAATAAAATTTCTAATTGTTGATATATTCAATTCAAAACTACCCATATTAATTTTTTTAAAAAATGAATATACATGTATACAAACTTTTATTAAAAAAAATAATAGTATACTTCAAAAAGTGAAACGATATCATATTTATTATTTAAATCAAAATTTCAAAAATCTCTCTTTACACCACGTTGAGGGCCTTATTTGTTAATTTCCATTCATTGTTGAGACAAGGTATCTTCAATCCTCTCTTACTTTTCACTCTTGAAACTACTACGAACAGTTGTCCACGTTTGAAAACATGTCTCATTAATAATACACAACACATTGTAGAGATTGTCCTTGACTTCTATTAATAGTCACAGCATATCAAACCTTAATAGAAAATTATTTTCTCTGAAATTTTAATGAAACAGACTCATCAAACGGACTGAATATCATTCTAGGTATGAAGTCTAAATCTCCAACATTTTTTTCTGATAACATTTAACTCTCAATAACATGATTTTCCATTCTTCTATACATTAGAAAAATGTAAAATTCAATGATTATAATTATAAATATATCGTACTAATCATCTTCAAGTTCAATAGCAATCCTCTTTATTAAATTGTCTTTGACATCAACATTTGTCATCTTTTCAATTAGCTGAAAGTTCCTATTATCTCTAAATACCATATTTCAAAATATGTTAGGTGATAAGAGTAAAAATAAGCATGTTTTAATATCCAATTTAACATATTTTTTTATAAGAATTATTGTTAGATATTAGCACAAGTGTCTAATATTTGATATATGTGAGAAAAAGGGTGCGTTTGAGGTGTTTTATTGTATTTTAGATAGAAAAAGGAATCAAATGTGTAAAGTTGGAGAAAATGTGCAATTTGTGCAAAAATGCTGAAAACGCACGTTCAACTTGTGTAATTTTTTTGTATTTGTGTGGAGCTCAAAACTAAAAGCTTGATGAATGGTTGAAAAGTCACAGAAGATAGGATCGTTTTGAGTAAGAAACACCTCAATTGGAGTCCAAACGAGAAAGTTATGGTCAAAATGGTGACGTCGCGCAAGCTGTTCCGATTCAGCACGGCTGTTCCGCTATGCATGACTTTTTACACATTCAAATGTTAGAGTTTTATGATTTCTTTAAATTTATAGAAATCCAAGGAAGAGAGGATCACGTGAGCGCAAGAATAACTCAAATCGGAGTCTGGATGTGGAAGTTATGCGCAAAACTGTGAGACTGCGCAATTCAGCTCGACCAGCCACTCGACCAAGAGCTGTTTGGTCGAACGGGGACACGGAAGCCAGATTTTTCAGATTTTACACCTCTTGTTTTCCAAGAAAAGTCTCATCCAAGGTCCATTAGGAGAGTTTACAAGTATAAAAGGGATGTAGGTTACAGCTGAAAAGCGCGGACCGCAACGCAATCATCTTACACCCCACAAGGGGAATGACCCCCTACACCATCACATCCATCATTTCCTCCATTCATCCATCACTGTAAAGATTCGTCTGTGAAATCAAGAAGGAGAACCAAGAGGATTTGAAGAGACAGAAGAGAGAAGGAAGAGGCTTCTACACCAAGGGTTTTCCTAATTCTTTTCTTCTATTTTTTAATTTTCCAGACTATGGGTAAGATCTATCCAACAACCATGATTGTTCTTCGCAACATCATGGACTAGAACCGTTTTGGTAGATATAGTTACTTGTGGATTTATTTTATATATGATTGCGCTTTCTTAGTCCATATTCACGGTCTTTTTGTGCATCTTCAACTGTTATATAGAGTCTGAATATATATCTTGATAGTTGATTGAGTGTGTTCACCACTGAGCAGGGTTTATTATTATGATTTTAAGTGAGGGGACTCCGAAGCTTCATTAGAACTATCATTTATAAATACTTAGTAATTGAATTGGATTCGGGTTGATAAGTAGGATAAAGAAGGTGATTTTATAGTACCTATAAAGGGAGATCATATCGGGTTAGAGTACCAAAAGCGCGGGGAAATTATTGATACTGACAGTACCTAGAAAGGGGGGTGAAATTATATCTCTTGGTCCAAGGTTATTCATACGCGTTACACGCATATTACTTGTGTCTATAGAATATATTTGCATGGCTTAGTGATGCGTCCATATTCCACAAAGTAGAGTCGGACATTGATACACGAAAGAAAAATTATGAGTGAAACCGGATTACCCTAGATCTACTTATTCTCCTATTTGATTCACTTTTGTATTCTCCCAAGTGCTTTTATTGTGATTGTTATTTAATATTTTTGTTAGTAGTTTAATAATTAAATTCTCAACCTTTATTGTCTTTCGTCTTAATTAATTTTGTAAATAATTAAATTGATAATACGCCATTTTTTGGGTTCGATATTTAACTTGGTCGCTTGCTTAAGCTGCAACTGATATCCTTAATACTTGGGGGGGTTAATTTTACGTACAAAGAAAACGCTCATCACTAGGTATTTTTAAATAATTTACTCCTTTCATAAATATAATATATTTAATTTATTTATTAAATAAATATATATGTATCATATATAATATAAATAGTGAATTTTTTAATATAATAAAAATAGTGATAATTTTTATCAAATCTAAACACCTTTAATTTTAAAATTTATATAATACATTACAATCTCGAATTATTTGTGCTCAATTTGAAAATAGATAATTTTTTTATAAATGAATTCAAATTTATTAAACAATATCTCAACAATAAGCAAATAAAAGGAACAAAACATGATTTGTGGAACAAAAATGATTTATGTTTACATTATATTTAAGAAAAGTATGATTGACTTTTCTTTTATGCGGTCTGTTTGACTATTTTTTATTGACTTCTTGTCATTTCTTTCACAACGTATTATCCTTCAGTTGTACTCTATTTTTCTTTTTCCTTTTAATAAAATGATAACTATTAGCCAAATTAAGAGAAATCATAAATATAAAAAACACTAAACTTGCCACATTGCACTTTGAAAAATTTTAATTAAAAAATGTGATTTGCTTTAATATATAAGATGTTAGACTAATATTAACTTTTTTATAGGCCCATATATATATATATATATATATATATATATATATATATATATATATATATATATATATATATATATATTATTTTCTTTAATTAAAATTCCAGCCTACTCTACTTTAAAATTTTTCAATCAAGTCCACTTTAAAATTATCATTTAAAAGTATATACAAATAAATAATTTAAAGTAAATGTGCTCAATGAGTTTCGAACTTGCGACCTCTTCAAAATTGTTGAACCAATCATACTAAGCTATCTCACGAATTTGTAAGAATTATAAATAAACTCATCATAATCTGACACCTCCCATTTCAAAATTCTAATTAAGAAAACGTATTTTTTTATTATATAAGAAGATTGATAAAAAGGTTATATTTGCCCATCAACATTAATGTTTTACTCTAATTTACAAGAATGCCATTTTTTGGCTGGCCAAATTCTGACCAAATAGCAGGTCCATATAAAAACATAGATTTTCAATTAATATAAATTAACTTTTAAAAGATTATAAATATTGAGTTTCTTTAATTATTATTTCCTCTATCCCAATTTCAACTTCACCCTTTCCGTTTTGATCCGTCCCAAATTCAACTTCACATTTCTATAAAAGGAAAAATCAACTAACTAATGTTCCTCTAACATACTTTAATTTCAAATTTGCCATCATATTTTTAACACACACAACATAATTTATCATTTATTTATTACCCAAAAATATCATACTACCACCAAAAGTAGGAATGTAATCGAACCGAACCGAGCCAAGCCGGACACTACTAGGCTTGAGTATCATTTGTTTAGGAATTATCAAACTCGAGCTCGAGCTCGAACTCATCCAGAAAAAAATATATCAAACTCGAGCTCGAACTCAAACTATTTGTTAAATCTCGCGGACATGTTCACAAACACATAAAGTAACTTTTTCATGAACATTTAAATATTTTTGAATATTTCGTTTATAAACATCTAATGTTATCATAATATTAAATAAAAAAACTAATAAAATATAATCATAAATGTTAAAAAAATATTTAAATAATCATTAAAGTTATTATCATATTTGTGCGGTTTAATGTAAAACTTAAAACATATTGATTAATTTTATTTATATTTACTTTTTTTATTAGTAACATATGTATATTATTTTTAAATTAAAGTAATATTTTTTTTCATCCATCAATGACTTATTCATTGGTTTTTTCATATGGATTAATGAATATTATTATTTTAATATATAGTGATAAATATTATTATTTTGTACAAACTGAATTGTTGTATTAGTGATGATTGGTGAGCCATGCGCTGGGTCCTTTTGTTGAAAAGATAAAATGTTAGAGTGAGAATTGTATCATCGTTAATGAGGTGATTGAGAGATTTATTCCACTATATAAAGTACAAGTATTTGCTTGAATTATTCAAGAAATTATTCTACGTGACATACATCAATCTGATCTAAATAAATTACAAAGATATGAAAGAATCAATTTATGTCTTATTACCCCCCCTCAAGTTAAGCGTCGAATGTAGTCGGACACCTAACTTGGATCTTAGAAGCTCAAAACTTGGTCGAGGCAAGCTTTTTGTGAAGATGTCAGCAAGTTGAAGTTCAGAAGGAACAAATTTTGTTCTAAGCTTGCCAGAAGAAACGAGTTCTCGAATGTAATGAGAATCAATGTCTATATGCCTAGCTCGTTTATGAGCTACATGATTTTCACTTAGAAAAACAGAACTCTTATTGTCACAAAGTAAAAGAGGACATTCAGGTGGCAATGCTCATAGCTCACGAAGCAAATGTGTTATCCATACATCCTCTTGCGCTGTATTGGCTAATGCTCTATATTCCAATTCACAACTTGAGCGAGAAATAGTAAGTTGTTTCTTTGCACTCCAAGATACCAAATTACCACCAAGGAAAATTGAATACCCATAAGTAGACCGGGGCGTCTCAACACAGTGAGCCCAATCAGCATCTGAATAACCAATAATCAGAGAGCTCTCTTGGTGAGTGAATGTGAGACCATAGTTGAGCGTAGACATAACGAAGGATCCTCTTGACAGCTGAGAAATGATCTGTAGTAGTCGAATACAAGAATTGACTGACTTGGTTGACAACGTATGAGAGATTTGGATGGGTGATAGTAAAGTATTGGAGAGCTCCAACAAGAGATTGATATAACAGCAGATCTTTAAATGGCGATCCTTGACTAACAAGATAGACTCCGGGAGCAAGAGGTGTTGCAATAGGTTTTGAGTCGAGGAGATCTGCTCGAGTGATAATGTCATGAGCATATTTCACCTGACTGAGAAATAAACCATTAGGCTGTTGCCATATTTCTAAGCCAAGAAAATAATTTAATTTCCCCAAATCCTTGAGTGCAAATTCTTGATTAGCTAGCACAATAAAAACGACGAAGTGAAGATGGGTCATTTTCTTTGACAATAATATCGTCAATATATAATAACAAATTGATAATAACGGATTCATGGTAATAGTAAAAGAGAGAAAGATCAGCACGGCTACAAGTGAAATCCAAACTTGTAAAAAACGTGCCAAATCATTGAAACCAAGTGAGGGGCGCCTGTTGAAGCCCTTATAGAGCTTTTTTAAGGCGACACACATGATTAAGATATTGAGTATCAATGAATCCCGGGGGTTGAGCCATGAAAACTAGTTTAGTGAGAAATCCATGTAGAAATGCATTTTTAACATCAAACTGATGAAGAGACTATTTATTTTGAACAGCCAATGAAATAATAATCCGAACTATTGCAACTTTCACCACCGGACTGAAAGTGGGCGAAAAGTCTGAGCCTAGAACTTGAGTAAATCCTTGAGCAACAAGCCTCACTTTGTGGTGTTCAATTGAACCATCTGAGTGAAACTTTGTTCAAAAGACCCATTTAGAGCCAACAACATTTAATTCCGGCGGTCGCAGAACGAGGTCCCAAGTATCATTAGCCTTAAGAGCATTCAACTCCTCATGCATTGCCTCAAGCCAATGCGGATGTTTGGCAGCTGATTTAAATCCCTTGAGTTCTGTAGAAGATAGAAGAGCATAAAGCAATGGGGTAGAAGCAATATTAGGTTGGATAGGAGCATCCGTTAGCTGATGGGGTTGCAGAGATTGCTTAGGAGAATCTGGTGTGTGTGATGTAGGATGCATGGGTGGAAGGGAAGTTGTTTGCGTATGAATGGAATTTTGAGATATAGAATTAATATGCTCATCTGCTGAGCATATTTGACAAGGATTAGTAATTTGAGGAATTGACTCTTTGACAAAGGACTTATGATTGGCCTTAATGTGGGAAATGCTAGCAGGTTCCATAAAAGGTGAAAAATCAAGATTATCAATGTGAATATTGGTTGTATTTCAAGAAAAAGGAAGATATGACTCATCAAATCAAGCATGGCGAGTGATATAAAAGCGGGAAGCATTAGGATCGTAACACCAAAAACCTTTATAATTGCTACTATAACCCATAAAAATGCAAGGATGGCTATGAGGGGCCAATTTATGTGGAGTGTAATCACAAAGATAAGGATAAACCCGACAACCAAATATTTTAAAATGGGCATAATTTGGAGTAATACCATGCAAGAGTTCGAAGGGTGATTTATTATCCAAAATTGGTGTAGGTAATCTATTTATGATATAAACAGCTGTTGAAAAAGCCTCAAACCAAAATGAAGCAGGAATATGTACATGAAAGAGCAGAGAAAGACTTGTCTCAGTTATATGTCGGTGTTTACGTTCCACACAACCATTTTGTGCCGGAGTGTACGGACAAGAAATTCGATGATGAACACCAAGTTGAGTAAAAAAAATTTGAACTTTATAGTTGGTAAATTCAGTGCCTCCATTACTTTGAAAAACCTTTAAAGAGCTAGAGAATTGATTGCACACCAATGTATGAAAGCGAACCAAAACGTCATAAAATTCAGATTTGGCACATAAAGGGTATAACCACATGAAACTAGAAAAGTCATCAATGAATACAACATAATAATGAAATCCCTCATTAGAATTAATAGGTGTAGGTCCCAAAAGATCACAATGTATTAAATCTAAAATAGAAGAGGCTCGTTTTTCATTCAAGGAAATGTAAGACGTTTGCTTGCTCTTAGCTAACTCATAAGAGGAGCATAAACCAGGTTTAGGCAAAAATGATGTAACAGATAATTGCCTTAATTTATTTAATAACTTAATAACATGAAAACTTGCATGCCCAAAACGAGAATGCCATAATTCAAAATAGGCTTTAGATTCCTTATCCTTCAATGTAGCGAATAAAGCGGGACTACCGTGCTCTAATATATATAGCTCATCACTACTTCTTCCCCAAGCTAGTGGATTCTGAATCATAAAAAAATTGTTAGAGAATAAAACATCAACCAAAAAATCAGAAGTCAACTTGCTGATGGAAATTAGATTTTTAATTTGTAATATGTGATACTACCAAGATATTTAATAATTGCAATTCATTAGAAATTTTGCATGAACCACTGTGTGATATATTTATGTTATCTCCATTACCAATGATAACATGACTTTTACCAGTATAAGGCTCTATCGAGTCGAGATTGCCAGTTTTTGATGTCATATGGGTCGATGCTCCAGTATCTATGTACCAATCTGAAACTGGGTCATCAAAAACACGACATTGAGCATCAAAGGCTTGGGATAAGTTTGATGAAGGAGGATTAGATGGTTGTGCATAACGTTGAGAGCAAGTGGTAGCGTAGTGACCATCTTCACGACATATTTGCCAACGAGGAGTGTATAGTTTTTTTCCTGGGTTTCCACAACCACAGCCTTAATTACGATAAGCAGATTGATATCCTGAAGGTTGAACTTGTGAATGATGACCCATTTGAAATTTATTTCAAGAATTATTTGAATGATTACCACGACGCTGAGTGGCAAACGCAACGGGCACCGAAGAAGAATCACCAATAGATTAGTTGAAATTTTCATAATTTCGAGCTTGAGATAATAGATCATGAAATGGAAGAGCCAGTGAAATAGCCATTCGAACATCGGAGAAGTTTGTGAATTGAGGGCCAAGACCTCGAAGAAAGAAATGGAATTTATCCATCTCAGGTATAGGGTGCCTGATGACAGAAAGTTCTTCACACACCATTTTGAATCGGCGACCATACTCTTCAACACTGGAGGAGTCTTTACGAATCATATGTAATTCACCTCAAAGTTGATGAATTGGCGAAGAAGATGAGTGGCTAAAGGCCAATTTAAGGGCGAGCCAAATTGACCTTGCAGTGGAAGAGCCCACAACTTCAGTCATAGATTCTTCTATTAGCCTTGAGTATAAGAGACTAGCCACTTTTTGATCTTTGATACAACACAGATTGTGATCTGGGTTTGATGCAGTTTTCCCATCAATTTCAACAGTGGGAGAGGGAGGAATGGATGATCCATCCACAAACAAGAGTAGATCGTGACTCTTAAGAGTAGCAATGACCTGATTTTTTCACATTAGATAATTAGATGCAGATAATTTAATAGTTATCATGTGAGAAAGTTGAGCAATATTGACATTTTCTGCCATGAGAAAGATGAGAAGGAGGTTTGGTGGATGTGTAGAGAGAATGAGCATAGTGAGAAAGAGAATGAGCAGAGTGAGAAGAGAAATAAGACTAGGGTTTTTCAGTGAATTAGGCTGATGATACCATGAGTGAGAATTGTATCACTGTTAATGAGGTGATTGAGAGATTTATTCCACTATATATATAGTACATGTATTTGCATGAATTATGCAAGAAATTATTCTACGTTTTATCTAAATTAATTACAAAGATATGAAATAATCAATTAATCAATTTATGTCTTATTAAAATGTACTTTATAGTGGATGACTAAAAGGAAAAAATATAGGAGTATATCTTATCAGGGACGGATGAAGTATATGTAGTGTTAATTGTTTAGAATATATTTTATTTTGAATTTAGTTTATTGATTTAAACCTTTACAAATTATTATTTCTCTAAAAAGGAAGTTTTTGATGGGTTTGATAAAGAGTAAAATATTCTTTAAAAGTGATATACAAAAAAGTGATAGCAACCCTAATAGCTATTTATTAACAATATTCATATGAATATATTGCAGATTTATTATTATTATTATTATTTGATTGTGTGGCACAAATAGATTATAGTTTTCATTGCTTTTATATAGTATATATATATTATTATTATTATTATTATTATTATTATTATACTATATTATCATACTTACCACCCAAAAAAAGGAAATTTTACATTAAACAACCATCTCAAAAGTTCTTTAATTTCAAAAATATCATTCACACCTAGCACACATAACATACTTTATAATTTATTTATTACCTATAAATACCACAATACCCCTAAAAAGTCAATAAAGTTTGTCAAAAAGCAACTTTTCTTAAAAATGTATAAAAAAATTCAATTTAATATTATCTATTAAAAATTAATAAGTATTTTTTTAATTATTAATAATATATGATCTGAATTTATGCTTACTTTTATTTTTTCATATTAATCAAGTAAAATGTTAAAAATGAGATCTGCCCAAAAAAGAAAATAAAAAATTAATGAGGTATTAGAATTTAAAATTCATATATTGTGAAAAGAATTAAATTAGATACACATACATCCAAAAATCCCTCAACTCAAATCAGCATTGTGCAACTAATTATCACAAAAACTAAAGGAAGAGAGATTATCTAAAATCAACGTAACTATAATCAAACTACAAATACAGTACACTCGAGTGAGAATTCCTTTTTCTATCTCACGAAAAACTCCATCAAAAGAGTCTATAAGCTTCAAGTAGAGATAGATTCTCTAAACTCAATGCAACTATAATCTAGCTACATTCACAATACACTCAAGTGGAAATCTCGTTTTCCTATCTCAGTAAAAACTCAATCAAAGTAGTTATTTTTAACATTCAAGTATCAGAAAGACAATATCTTAACAAATTTAAAACAAAATCTGAAAAGACTTCTAAGCATGTATATGCTTAGAGAAATTATGTTTAGAGTACTTCCTACATTTGCAGTAATTTTTACATTAGCAAAAGAGAAAATATTATTGCAAGAATGCCTCTGAATGAATTTAGGAACAGCCCACAAGATATCTCATCTTGCCCTGCTAAAACTTAACATATGTAATCATTAAATGGTGAGTTTCAATGTTTTCAAGAGTAAAAAGAAAATTTACATATTTTTCAAGAAAAAATAAATAGGATACCTTCAGCAAGATTTAATAGAGATTGGATCTCGCCTCAGAAAAATATTAAAACGGCCATGTAAAAAGAAATTTAAGATTAGGAAAATCAAATTAAAATAAAAAGTCAAAATTAATAATCTTACATAAATTATAAGTTTATCAAGATTTTAGAATCTAATCAAATCATATAAATCATCAAATAAGAATAGATATGAAGGAAAATCTACCAAAAAAATCATCATTATTAATTATTCTTTAATGCTTTAGGTAATCACTTTCGAAAGTATTTTATTTGTGTATTATTTGAGGGAAATATCAATTTAGAAAAATAAAGTGAGAGTTGAATAAGTAGGTTTTTAAGAAAATTATACCGAAAATAAAAGGTCAAAATTAAAAATCTTACATGTATTAAAAAAATTTTAAGATTTGAAAAATCAAATTATATAAACTATTCCAATTAGTGGAAATTAAATTATAAGAATAGATATCTAAGAAAATAAATTAACGACATACCCTCAGTTTCTATCAAAGCCTCCATCCTCATCTGAAATTAGAAATACCTCAAAATGCAGCCAAAAATAAATTTAGAGCCTGAATATTGATTTAATCTGAAAGGATCAACATGTAACATCAGCTGGAATAATATCGGTTGGACCTCAAAGTCTCTCATTCCCCCTACCAAATCTGCCTCTTCCTCGGGCAACAAGTGATCCCTCTACAAAATAAGAACATGGTAAACATATGTTTTCCAGTGTTGCAGGAAGTGACAATAAAGGAATTAGAGCATATCACACCTTCTCCATATCAAGTTCAGTTGACACTTTCACTTGATCAGTTGGTATGGAAGGTTGATACATACTCCGTCAATCCCGCGTTAACATTTGCATTTGGTTTTTGCACGTAGATTAAAAGATATAATATTTTAATGTATAGTGAGGAGAAAGAAATAATATTTAATGTAAAGTAGGTAGTTGTATTAGTGTTGTGTGTGGTCCTACATGTAATAATTAATTATTTTGTGTGGGCCCAACTGATGAGCGTTTTCTCAACACATAATATTAATCCCCAAGTGTGAAGGATGCTATTGTAGCTTTGATAAGCGACCAAGTGTTTATCGAACCCAAAGGACGTATTATTATCAATTTAATTATAATCTAACTTATTAAGACTAATATAGCAATATAGTTATGATGATTACGTAACCAATAAACAAATAATTAAAATAAATAAGGAATAGAGATTAAATGAAAGTGAATAAGTGAGAAGATAGGTAGTTCTTTGGGCCATCAAGTTTTACTCATTAACTTCCCTTACATGTATCAATGTCCGACTTTGCCTTGTGGAGTATGGACGTATCACAAAGCCATGCAAATCTACTCTATAGACACAAATAAATAAGCGTGTGACACGTGTGAATATCCTTAGACCAAGAGATATAATTCACCCCCCTTTCTAAGTACTATCAGTATCAATTATTTCCCGTGCACTTAGTACTCTAACCCGAAATGATCTCCCTTTATAGGTACTATGAAGTTATTCTCTTTGTCCTACTTACTAACCCGAATCTTATTCAGTTAACAAATATTTATATAAGATAGTTCTAATGAGACTTTGGAGTCCCCTCACTTAGAATCATAACATGTAATCCTGCTCAGCAGTGAACACACTTAATCAATAATCAAGACATGTATTCAAACTCTACATAACAATTAATGATGCACAAAACAACTTTGAGTATGAATTAAAAATGTATGGTCTTATATAAAATAAACCACAAGTAGTGTTGTATGGAGTATACGCACGGAAGTTCAATTAACTTATAAAACCTTCAGAAATCCTAAAACTACCTGAGCGGTTCTAGCCCATGATTGAACGAGGAACAATCATGATGGTTGGATAGATCATACCCATAGTTTTTAAAATTACAAGATAAATTAAGATGCAAAGTAAACCCTAGATGCGGGCGCCGTCGCGTCTCTCACCGTCTTAAATCTTCAATTGATTCTCACTTGATTCGATAGATGAATCTCTCTCCACAGCTCCGTGGATGACGGTAGGATTTCCAATATTGTGTAGAATAAAGGTGGTGAATGGTGTCTCTTCTCAGCTACGTGGGTTTTCCTTTTATAACTTTAACTCTCTTTATGGACCTTGGATGTGCTTTTTTAGCGAAAACATGTACTGAAGATGTAAAAATACGAATCCGGAAGTTTCTCGCGCATTGATTTGACCAATACCCTTGGTCGAACCACACATAGCTTGGTCGAATGGACCTGTAACGAATTGGCAGGTGCCTAGTTCGACCTGAACACTGGTCGAACCAGAAGCTTCATGGTTGAACTGCATTTTGCTAAACTTCAGACTTCTGGTACGACCATGGTTTGACCACCATGCTTGGTCAAACCACTCTGAAACATCTTCCAGGTGACTGGTACAACCATGGGTGCTGGTCAAACCACCCCCCATTTGGTCGAACCGGGTGCCTAAAATACCCGTTTTCCGGTTCCGATCACTTGTATTCCATTTTTCTTCAAAAATAGTCTCAAACGACCTGATTCGTGACTTTCCACTACATATCTCAATTTATCTCCACTTAGGATCAAATCATACATTATTCTTACAAGAATCAGAGCTCAAATTACGTGAATTTACACTTTCATCAAACCCCCAAACTTACTTGTTGCTTGTCCTGAGGAAACGAAATAAAAACCATAAGAGTAAGTGTAAAATTCATAAGGCCATCAAGTCAAGTACAATACATACCTACACATGTAATTCTATCAACTTCAAAACAAGTACCACTTGCATCATATATTTCATTCATGCAGAACATCACTCAATTATAATACGCTTCGGAGTACTAAGTTATCTAGCTCACAAGATAAGTGTTTACTCTCGCTCTCAAGTGTAAAAGATGCAGACTTTTGGGTTAATATATATGCTCATATTCAATTCATATTCCTGCGTAACTATAAGCTTGGCAAGGGTCTAAAAAATCAACTTATAATCACTTCGTTACTAAGATCACAAAGAAATTGCTTTTGGGTTGTAATTTTAGCTTAAACGTAGGAAAATATAGATAAAGTGATTAATTCACTAGTAGAGAATTACCTTTGAGTTTTGCTTTTCATCAAACAGCTTCTTCTTCTCCATCTTTTTCTTGTGATCTTTGCGATCCATCTTTTCTCCTTCTTCACATTGGTATCAATATCTTTATTTCTCCTTTCTTCAAGGTACAAGGGTACCAATTTCGGGCACTACCCTTCTAAGAAGTCAGGGTACCAGTTTCAGGCACTACCCCTAAACAAGATTTAACCATATTTTTTACTTCTCTTCATATCGCTCAACCCAAAATTTTTCTTCCTTTTCTTAAAATTCAAGCTAGCATTTACTCACCCTAACTCTCTACTAATGAATAGGGTATTCAACAAGGCTCGAGTAAAGGATAAATAAAGCTTTTTTCAAGGCTTGCCAAAGAAAAAGCTTTTAAAGATCAATGGGGCTTCCAATGATTTATACACTATATGGGAAGGTAAAATCTGGCTGAGTGACTCAAATAAACAAAAATGGCCTAAGATTATGTCCTAATATCTAATCAATCATAAGTCTCACACAAGATTTCAAGCCAAGTTCTAGAATACGGTCATATGAACGATTCTCACAAGAATAAACTATCATGTATGGATGTAGCATGATTTCATAAGGCTCAAATTCTCATATAAGTAAATATAATCCTATGCACTCCTCATAGCATATAATCAAGATCAATTCCACAATGAACTCCGCATATTTAACAAGTTATACATGCTTCTCATCAACAAAATCAACACATGCAAAATACGAATGCAACATACTTTAACAAAGAACCCAATCATATCAATCTAAAATAGTATCACCAACCAATCCAACCTCAAGTGTCAAGTATCACACCTCAGTCCAATCTCAAATCAAAATCAGAATATCAATATAAATACATGCCACTCCCATAAGTATCCAACTTGTAAAGAGAAAAAGAGAAGGAGGATGAGATGAAGCAGACAAAGAGAAAACCTGGCACCCTCTACACCTCTGGAGCATCATCATCTTCGCCCCTGTGCCATTCATCTAAATCTCTCTGAAGTGTATCCACCTTTCTATCCAATGGTTCATAATTATCATTCAAGTCCCCTAATCTCTGATCCATCACTACATAGTTGGCATGCAATGCGTTATAATGCAAATCGAGCATTGCATTGCTCGTGGTAAGCAAGCCCAACTGACGGTTTGTCTCCTTCTGATTGTTGTTCAAGTTGACAAGGTGCTCATTCATCAACCTAAATTGCTCCCTAGGATACTCGTCAGGGCCGCTCCAATACTGCTGTTGTGCCTGTGCTAGATATGGTGGTGGTGGCATCTCATTCTGCTATGGAATATCCATCTCAGGATGGATAGGATCCTCCTCATGCATCTCAACATGGTCATCATCGTGCTCTCCATGCTCTCCGTGCTCTCCATGCTGAGGCTGCTGTTGTGGCTCTAGCTGTCGTTGCTACCCTTCATCTACAATCCTTTGCAGCTCCTGGTACATCCCCGCAGCATACGTATGAGCCACAATCCTCCAATCACCTCTCCTCAAGCACGTGATCGATATAGCTTTATGCGCCAGAGTGTTCATCAACATATTATCATTATTCCGGATTGTAGTTAAAGCCCTCACATTATATAAAAACATGAAATAAAAGGGTCTAGACCCCCTAGTGTACAACCAATCTCCATCTCGATGATAAGCGAATCCAACTTTAACATGCGCACTCATGACTAGGTCCGGATCCTCCAAGATAGGTGTAATGCCCGTGAAATCCATGTGGTGCCACTCAGCCACAGGAGTAAGCAATCCTCCAATATTCACTCTCTGAAAAGAGAAATTCCTAAATCTATAGAGCTGCTGAATCAGATACAAACCCACATTAAACTTCACTCCATTCAACATACATCAAAGAGCATACAACTTCCCCTAGATACACAACTCCCCTCAGATCGGGCGAACAATGTGTTGCCCAAAACTCTATCTATGTATCTAAGGATAGGGTTGCGGATCAAAGCAGCACGAGCTTCCTTTGTCTTGAAATCCATGTCCTCTCCGGAAATAGATCTCCAAAAATTATTTGGCTTGAAATATTGTTCTCGTGCTTAGAGATCCCCCTAGGAGTTTCAAATAACATGTTGACAGCTGTCCACGTTCTCTTCTCGCCTCCCAGCTAGAATGAACACTCGTAAGGAAGGGAACTAGAACCCTTCTTGATGGACATCGAGCACAAAACCTATGCAGTCACATGAAAGTACGTCGGCCTCTTCAACTCCATGAAATGACGGATGCCAACTTAATCGAACATCCACATAATATCATCATGGATGTGCATCGTCATCATAGCCCCATCATCCTGGTGCCTCGTGCGAGTGATCTTATCAGACATATCACCCTATCGATCCTTTATCTCCTTCCAATTCTCCATTCGAATCTTAAAATCCCTAGGCCCTTTCCTTAAGCCTCAAATTCCTAGTAACCTCGTCCTCACAAGGCTGCCTATCCTGTCTCTTCTCAGAACGAACTTTAGTCTCCTTTCCTTTTCCTACAAAACAAATTTCAATACCAAACAAATACAATAAAAGCAAACTAATCCTAGTTCGAAACTAACTATACATGAAACTCTACTCAAGACTTCAAGTTATACGTGTATAATCAATTCTAACAAAGCATGCTCCCAACTTCATGTGTTCAATAATTTAACAACAAAACCATACACATTCTAATTCAATTTTCCTTCAAATTAAACTCTTCAACATGAATTATCAACAATTTAAACAACCACTTCACTTTTGTAAGCATGCATCTATTAAATTTCAACAATTCAACTGAAAATTCTTCATGCTTCACTTTACCACTCAAATTACTCAACAATTTCACGTAAACATCAAGGTCTAACAATAAATTAACAATTAAAATTGGACCTATCACTTGTTCATATGAGATTTCAAAGAAAAAATTCAAATTACACAATGAATTCACATAAAAATGAGTTCAATCGACTTACCCACTTACAATCAAGAAATAGAACTTCAATCCTAGGGTAATAGAGTTAAGAGAATGTACCTTTTGATCCTGCCATGGCTTAGAATGAACAATTTATGAAAATCCCCAAATTAGATGGAAAACCCTAGTTTTGCAACTAAAATCCTCCAAATTCATGAGAATTCGAGTATGGGAAGGATGGAAAGTGGTTTAATCGGAGTTTAATCAAGTAAAATTGAAGTTTGGAAGAAAGGATTTTTGGTTCGGAGAGGATTCGAGTGAGGGTGGTGTTAAGAATGTACGAAAAGGGTGAAAATTAGACTTAATACATAACTTAACTGTGCGGTTCGACCCGAACCAGGTGGTCGAACCACCTCATTGTGTCGAACCATGCTTCTGGATGCTTTCTGCACTTGGTTCGACCCAAACCATTGGTTGAACCAGGGCATCAAGGTCGAGCCAGCCTGTAACAAACTTTCAGGTGGCTGGTTCGACTCGAACCCTTCGTCGAACCACAGCACCTTTGGTAAAATCACTCTTTAAATTT
Organism: Pogostemon cablin; assembly: GCA_023678885.1. Lineage (NCBI taxonomy): Eukaryota > Viridiplantae > Streptophyta > Magnoliopsida > Lamiales > Lamiaceae > Pogostemon > Pogostemon cablin. Next base: position 17,744,325 of record CM042960.1, read on the forward strand.
TTTCTAATCCACAATTTGACTCAAACCAACTGGTTCGACCTTCACTCTTGTTCGAACAGCCCTCCTGATCCTTCAAAATTGACTCTTCTTCGACCCCTGCAAACTTCAAGCTAAAAAATGATCATTAGGAACCAAAAAAGAGCAAAACTAAAGCTAGAGAACCACAATTTAGACTCAACAAATAATCGTATATATACTCCACATACGACTCAATAATAAAACACCAATAAATATTAGGCATATTGCAAAAAATCGACACATCAAAACTGGTTAAAGTTTTAATATGTTGCAAAAAATCAACCCCCCTAACAAACATTACAAAGAAAAGATTATACTTTCGGTGCTACAATGAGGTAAGTACATCACACCCCCAAACATAGTAGAAACTATAGTTGAAACTAAGTTTCCAAAGAGATGTAATTTTTGATAAGTAAGCACGTCAAATATAAAAATTTCTTACTCACACTAATGAAATAAAGCAACAAAACAGGAGGGAAAGCCCCCAATAGGTGCTCTTGTTTAACGTTGGAGAGTCAAGATTGTACCATATCAATGCAAGGTATCTTCAAAGTCGACGCAAGCATCATTCGGCGACTTATAATGCTCCAATTGATGCCCATTTGCTGCTATGATGTCTCCTTCTTTGTCCATGGTCTCAAAACTCCCCCCTCCACAGGCTCTATGGATAATGAATGGTCTCATCCACTTTGATTTCAATTTTCCTGCAAAGAGCTTCAAACGAGAGTTAAAGAGTAATACCTCATCACCTTGCCTGAATTCCTTGTAAGTGATCTTCGAATCATGCCATTATTCATTCTTTCCTTATAGATCACTGAATTCTTGTGTGCTTGATTTCTGAACTCGTCTAGTTGATTGATATGCATCAACCTCAACTCCTTTTGATCCTTAAGACACAAGTTCAGTGTTCTCAATGCCCAGAAAGCTTTATGCTGAATCTCTACGGGTAAGTGACACAGCTTCCCATAGACAATTTGATATGGAGAAATATCAAGCACAGTCTTGTATGCAGTTCAAAATCCCCACAAAACATCATCGAGCTTCACAGCCCAATCCTTTCTATTAGTTCGGACAACTTTCTCCAATATTTGTTTCACTTGACGGTTGGAGACTTCAAGTTGCCCATTAGCTAGAGGATGATAAGGTGTAGTAACCATATGCTCGACACCATATTCCTTGAGAACCCTTTTAAAAAGCTTATTGACGAAGTGGGAACCTCCATCACTTACAAATACTCTAGGAACTCCATAGCGGGCAAAAATATGTTTCTTTAAGAAAGACAACACAATCTTTGAATCGTTCATGGGAGTAGGAATGACTTCTATCCACTTAGAAAAATAATCCACTACTAGAAGGATGTAGAGAAATCCATTTGATGGGGGAAACGGCCCCATAAAATCGATTCTCCATACATCGAAAATTTCTACAACAATGCTCGGTTGAAATGGCTTCTCATCTCTTTTACTTATGTTTCCCATCCTTTGACATCTATCACATGTTGTTACATAGGATTCACAGTCTTTAAACAAAGTAGGCCAATAAAGAGCAGATTGAAGTACCTTAGCTGTAGTCTTTTGAGCTCTAAAGTGCCCCCCATTAGGTTGTGTATGGAAAAAATCAAGAACACTGTCCATCTCCATATCGTGCACACACCTACGGATGATAGAATATGTACAAATCTTGTAGAGGAACGGATCATACCATATGAAAGTCTCAACATCCCTCTTAAACTTCGTAAGTTGATACCTGTTGAGATCTCTCGAAATTTCTCCTACGGCAATGTATTTGACATAATCCGCGTACCATGGATCCATTCATTGAGCAGGGACTAGACAAGCTCTGTCCGCTCCTTCAGAAAACTTCGCCATAATCTTCTTATCAGGGAACATCTCCTCAATGTAATCGAAAGAGTCATCACAATGCTCCCTTGTCTCCAACCTTGATAGGTGATCCGCCAACACATTTTATGTATCCTTTTTATCTCGGATCTCCATATCAAACTCCAGCAGAAGAAGGATCCATCTAATGATCCTTGGCTTCGCTTCCTTCTTCTCCATCAAATACCGGATCACAGAATGATCCGTGTATACAATGGTCTTCATTCCAACCAAATACTATCAAAACTTATTGAATGCATACACAACAGCTAAAAACTCCTTTACAGTTACAGTGTAGTTCTTTTGTGATGCATCAAAAGTCTTACTCGCATATTAAATGGCGCAGAACTTCTTCTAATTCATCTGACCAAGCACCACTCCGAGTGCTAAATCAGTTGCATTATACATAAGTAAAAACGATCGAGTCCAATCCGGTGTGATCAAGATAGGTGCAGTAATAAGTGCCTCCTTCAGAACCTGAAAAGTTGTTAGACATTCATCATAAAAAAAGGAACATCCTTTTCGAGTAAGTGAGACAACGGTTTGGAGTATGTTGAGAAGTCTTTGATAAATCTCCTATAAAATCCTGCATGTCCAAGGAAGGATCGCACTCCCTTCTCATTAGTAGGTGGTGATAGCTTCTCAATCGCCACTACCTTTGCTCTATCCCTCTGCAATCCCTTAGCCGAAATATGATGCCCAAGAACAATCTCATCTCTTACCATGAAGTGTCACTTCTCTCAATTCAAGACAAGATTAGTTTCTTGACATCTCTTCAAGACAGTAGACAAGTTAGATAAACAAATATCAAAAAAGAAACCAAAAATAGAAAAATCATCCATAAACACCTCCATGATCTTTTTTATCAACCCATCAAATATGGCCATCATGCAGCGCTGAAATGTAGCAGGTGTATTACACAATCCAAATGGTATCTTCCTAAAGGCAAAGGTTCCATAAGGGTAAGTGAAAGTAGTCTTTTCCTGGTCCTCGGGTGCAATCATGATCTGATTATACCCCAAGTACCCATCCAAGAAACAATAAAAATCATACCATGCAAGACGATAAAGCATTTAATCTATGAAATGAAGAGGGAAGTGGTCTTTGCATGTATTTCATTCAGTTTCCTATAATCAGTAAACAGACGCCATCCCGTAGAAATCCTAGTGCATAGAATCTCGCCATCATAGGCCTTCATAATAGTCATGGCCACCATTTTAACTACAACATGCAATGAACTCACATGGGGACTATCACTGATTGGATATATAATTCCTGCATCTAGCCATGTTAGGATTTGCTTCCTAATCACTTCTTGAATAGCAGGATTCACCCTCTGCTGATTCTGGATGCTACTCTTGGCCTCATCTAATAATCTTATCTTATGCATGCAATATGATGGAGTAATACCTTTCAAATCATCAAGAAACTAACCAATCGTAGATTTATACTTCCTAAGCACATCTAATAACTCTTTGAGTCGATCATCAGTTAGAGAAGAAGATACAATTACCGGATATGTTTCATTGTCACTTAAATAGGCATACTTCAAGTGCTCCAGTAGCAGTTTCAACTCCTCTTTCTTCTCTTCATTTTTTGTGCTCTCTCTATCCAATGGCAAGTACTTTCTAGTCCACTTCACCTCTTCAAACTTCGTCTTTTTTTATTCATACCTGTTATCAGCCAAAGCAAGTAGATTTTCTAGAAATTCAATACATACCTTATTAGAGAGCTCATCTAGCTCTGTGGTGGGAAAAGTAAGAGACTCCATCAAGTATGTCTCCAAGGGATCCTTCGGAAGGATTAAGGACAAGTCTTCCTTCACAATCTCCTCCACCACGTCAATGCTATGACACTGCATCTCCATTGGCATCTTTGTTTCTTTATCAAGGTTCAACAGAGCCTCTTTTTTATCCATCCGCAACCTTAACTCACCCTTTTGAACATCAATCATAGCTCCAGCAGTAGCACGGAATGGTCTCCCTAAGATAAGAGGGAATTATCCTTGTCATCTTCAATCTTGAGTACAAGAAAATCCACAGAAAAAATCAGTTTTTCTACTTTTACAAGAACATCTTCAATACACCCTTCAAAAAAGTCATTGACCAATCCGCCAATTGTAGAGCAACTATTATGGGAGTTAACTCCCCCAAACCAAGCCTTTGAAATATTGACAATGACATCAAATTGATGCTTGCCCCAAGATCGCACAATGCTCGTCGTGTCGGCCCCTTTCCAATTTCACATAGAATAGTGAAGCTTCCCGGATCCTTTAACTTAGCTGGCAGCTTCTTTTGTATGATTGAGCTGTAGTTTTCAGACAAATTCACCATTTCAATTCTGTTCAAGCTTCTCTTCTTCAAAAGTATGTCCTTTAGAAAGCGGGCATAGTAAGGCATCTCCAAGATTGCTTCAGAGAAAGGAATGCTCAAGCTTATCTTGTTTATGATATCGGTAAACTTCTTGAACTTTTCTTCCAATCCCTTCTTGACTAACTTTAAAGGAAACGGAGGAAGTATCTTTGTCTTGGGAATCCCCCGTTCATCACGTTCAACCTTCTCCACTTTATCCTTATCGGCTCTCAATCTCTTTAATCTTTCCCATTTTTTTTCCGCAATAAGCTCAGTATTCTGCTCTTTGGATGGTACTAGAGTAGCATCAACATTACGTAAAGCATTCGGTGTGGAAAATGGTACCGAACGAGGTAGTTCGACCATGGTTTGACCATGGGTACTAGTCAAACCAGGCGAGTAATGGTCGAACTGTGCTTCAGAAAGTGTGTTCTCTCCCATACAGGCTGGTTCGACCAACATGATTGGTCAAACCATAGTGGTCGTGGTCGAACTGTGCTTCAGACAAAATTGGGTGCTGCGGACAGGCTGGTTCAACCTTGGTTCGACCAACAGGGTTGGTCGAACCATGAGGGTCGTGGTTGAACCGATCGGCGGGAAGCTCCAGAGGTTGCCCAAGTTCTTGGTTCGACCTCCATGATGTGGTTTGACCTGCTGGCTTGGTCGAACCGTGGTTGAATCGAGCTCCTTGAGCTTTAGAATTTGTTTTCGGCATCATCGGTCCCTCATACTGCATTCCAGACCTTAACGTGATGGCATTGCACTGCTTTGGGTTTGTTATACTTTGAGATGGAAACTTCCCCTTCTCTACGGTTTGTGTTAATTGGTTAACATTCCCTGCCATCTGCCTCATCAACAACGTCATGACCTTCATCTGCTTAGATATATCCTCATGATTTGCATCATTTTTTTCCTCTAGCTTGGCCTCCAGGCAATCCACTCTTGCATCATTCCTCGCCATGTACCTATTCACTGTATCTTCAAAAATAGGTTTTCCTTCTTCGACCTTAGCACTCGGATCAACACCAACAGGAGGTTGTACAGTTGTACTAGGATTACTCCATGAAAACTCCGTCCTCCTTGGTTGTTGATAATTACTAGAGGGGGCCACGATTATTAAGTTCCCTTGATAATTCTGGTTTCCTTGGTTTTGGAACCTAGTTCCTTGAATACTTTGACCCATGGAATAGTTTGCCTCTTCCTATTCCTTTTGGCTAGCTCCTTCATTACCAACATCCTGCTGCATTATTAGAACTCGCTGCGCTATATCAATGATCTGCTTTTGCTGAGACTCAAGTAACTTGTTGATACTAGCCAAACTAGAGACGATCTCATCTTCTCTGCTAGACTTAACCATAGTATGCTCAACATGCGCTACTTTTTCAAGAACATAAGTGTCTCTTGCTCTATCAGTTGGCCAACTCTTTCATTCATCGAAATATCCTCAAAGAGCTTTTCGGCCTCAACGGATGATTTTATAAGTAGTGCTCCATTAGAAGAAGCATCAAGTAAAACTCAAGAATCACAATCCAATCCATTGTAGAAAATACTGATGTGTTGAGCTTTAGATAGCCCATACTGTGGACATTTTTGAAACATGTCCTTGAATCTGCCCCAAGCCTTATAAAATTTTCTTCACTCCCGATAGCAAATTGATTGATGTCTTGCTTCATCCTAAACACCTTGGAAGGTGGCATGTATCTCTCCAAAAACATCAATTTCAATTGCTCCCATGTAGTGAATTCCGCAGCATCAAGAGTATTGTACCAATCTCTCACCCTTTCAGTAAGCGAGAACTTAAACAGAATAATCCTCCCCCATTCTCATGATCTCCTACGCTTTTTTGTGTGCTTGCATAACCCAGAAATTTATTCAGATGCTGTTGAGGATCTTCAAAGGTTCCCCCCAGAAAAGAGACTCCTTTCAATCATGCTGATCAAAGCAGGATGAAGATCAAAATCCACAGCGGCCCCTCTTGCTCCTAAAAGCCCCAAATTGCCTCCTCCATTGTTCTTAAAGACTTCACGGATGGCATGATTATCCGGATTCGCCCTATCTTAGGATATGTTAACTACTCTGCTTCTGAATTATCTATGGTTGCAACTTCAATCTCTTTCGAGTTTAGCACATCAACTTCAACTTCTAAATTAAGAGCTTCAGTTGGTTTTATGTTCTTATTCTTCTTCTTCTTTCCCTTCTTCTTCCTCAATGATACTCCAATCTTCGGATTATAAGGTTCTAACTCTCCTGCCTTTGATCTAGTGAGCATACACCTAAGAAAAATAAGTGTTAGAAAATAAAGATAAGAACAAAATAGTCTCAATTAAACTAGAAATAATAAACTAATAATTAATGTCGTCCTCGGCAACAGTCAACACACAATATTAATCACCAAGTGTGAAGGATGCTATTTTATCTTTGATAAGAGACCAAGTGTTTATCAACCCAAAAGATGTATTATTATCAATTTAATTATAATCTAACTTATTAAGACTAATATGGCGATATAGTTGTGATGATTAAGTAACCAATAAACAAATAATTAAAATAACAGTTAAAATAAACAAGCAATAGAGATTATACGAAATTGAAGAAATGAGAAGATAGGTAGTTCTTCGGGTCATCCAGTTTTACTCATTAACTTTCCTTCCATGTATCAATGTCCGACTCTGCCTTGTGGAGTATGGACACATCACTAAGCCATACAAATCTACGCTATAGACACAAGTAAATAAGCGTGTGACACGTGTGAATATCCTAAGAGCAAGAGATATAATTCACCCCCCTTTCTAGGTACTATCAGTATCAATTATTTCCCGTGCACTTAATACTCTAACCCGATATGTTCTCCCTTTATAGGTACTATGAAGTTATTCTCTTTGTCCTACATATTACCTCGAATCTTATTCAATTAACAATTATTTATATAAGATAGTTCTAATGACACTTCGGAGTCCCCTCACTTAGAATCAAAACATGTAATCATGCTCAGCACTGCTCAGCAGTGAAGGCACTCAATCAATAGTCAAGATATGTATTCAGACTCTACATAACAATTAATAATGCACAAAACAACTTTGAGTATGAATTAAAAATGCATAGTCTTATATAAAATAAACCAAAAGTAGTGTTGTACAAAGTATACGCACGAAAATTCAATTAACTTATAAAACCTTCATAACCCTAGAACTACTGGAGCAATTCTAGCCGACGATTGACCGAAGAACAATCATGGTGGTTGTATAGATCTTACCCATAGTCTTGAAAATTACAAAATAAATTAAGATGCGAAGTAAACTCTAAATGCAGGCACCGTCGCGTCTCTCTCCGTCTTAAATCTTCAGTTGGTTCTCACTTGATTCGACAGACGAATCTCTCTCCACAGCTCCGTGGATGACGGTAGGGTTTCCAATATTGTGTAGAATAAAGATGGTGAATGGTGTCTCTTCTCAGCTATGTGGGTCTTCCTTTAATAACTTTAACTTTCTTTATGGACCTTGGATGGGCTTTTTGAGTGAATACACGTACTGAAGGTGTAAAAATATGGATCCGGAAGTTTCTCGCGCATTAGTTCGACCAACACCCTTGGTCAAACCACACATAGCTTGGTCGAACCGACCTATAACGAACTGGAAAGTGCCTGGTTTAACCCGAACTACTGGTCGAACCAGAAGCTTCGTGGTCGAACCGCGTTTTGCTAAACTTCAGGCTTCTGGTTTGAACACGATTTGACCATCATGCTTGGTCGAACCATAGTGTTGTGGTCGAACCACTCTGAAACATCCTCCAAGAGCCTGGTTCAACCACGGATGCTGGTCGAACCACCCTCATTTGGTCGAACTGGGTGCCTAAAACACCCTTTTTCCGGTTCCGATCATTTGTGTCCCATTTTCCTTCAAAAATCTGCTGAAACAGCCTCAAACACACCTGATTCATGACTTTCCACTACATATCTCGATTTATCTCCACTTAGAATCAAATCATACATCATTATTACAAGAATCAGAACTTCAATTACGTGAATTTACACTCTCATCACCAACATGACAAAAAAGAAAATCTAAACCTTAATTTGGGACAAACAAAAAATGGAAAGAGTAAACTTTAACGTGGGACGGAGGGAGTATTGTACATAACAGAACATGAGTTATTCTAATATAACGGAAGTAAAATAAGAGTTCACAAATTAAATCTAAAATAGAATAACAAAAACTTCACCAATTTCGATATGCTGCGTATGCTTTATTCTATAACATCATAATTCATACAATAATTAGATAAGGAAGAACTTTTTCAGCCTAGATAACAATATTTTAAACCAATCGCGTAAAAGTAAAAATAAAACAATCAAATTTTCACAAAAATAATTGTTTATTATAAATAAGCAAATTTGTCAAAAAATTCAGGATTCCAACAATTAAGAAGCAAATAGTTATGTGAACGATTACTCTACTGCAAGTGAATCAAAAAGATAAATATGCATAAAATTCACATTACCCAATCATATACATCATACTACTTTTTAACATTTCATTATTTCACTTTTTTTCTTTTTTTTCTTCATTGACTTTAAAAGCATGCAGTGACTTTCTAAGGATAACGAATGAGAAAAATTTTTATTCTCCAATCATATAAAACATATAGAGTCCAACATTATGAGTGATATTTTCACCTAGATTTTAGTATTTTATATATCCGTTTTCGTACTATTTTATCCGTATTTATGTGTATTTTGGTTGTGTTTTGTGTTTTTAAGGAATTGTGTGAGAATGAGCTTAAATATATGATTTTCAGATAAAAATAGATTTTAGACGCGAAAAGGAAGACGTAGGAAAAAGCGGATCCCAATTCGAAGTTGAAACGAGGGAGAACGAGCCAAAACAAAAGAAGAAAAATAGGGGTTGCACCAACACGAGCCATTTTCCAAACACGGCCTTATAAGAGGTGGCCGTATTCAGGCACCTGAGACACCTACACGACCACCCTGTGGCTATATTGCAGCACACGAGCTGTATTACGCAACACGGCCCTATAAGCCTTGGTCGTGCTCCGTCATCTGAAATGCCTACATGGCACCCTGTGGCCGTGTTGCAGCTCACGAGCCATATTGCTGCATGATCAGAAAAATATCAAAATTCTTCTAGAAGCTTCCCAAGGGGTATAAATACACAATACTTCAATTTTAGATCAGATTTTGTGGGTTTGAGGCTGCACACACACATCACACATCATTTCCTCCATTTTACACCATCATCTTCATCCATTCACCATCCATTCCATCTACCTTCATCCCACCATCAAAACTTTCATCCATTTGAGGAAAAGAAGCAAAGAAGAGAGGAGAATTGCAAGGGAAGGAAGGAGATCACTATTGAAGCAATTCAAGGGAGTTTTCATCCACACTTTGTAGTTAAACCTTATTGTTTATCATGATTTGTAAGGATCTTAATATCTATGTTAATTTTCTTATAAATATGGTAGACTAATCTCCCTTGTGAGATTAGCAATATGAGAGTTGTTGGTTAATTTTAGGGATTTGTTTATTTTAATTCATATGTTGATTGGATTTATAATTTTCTATCATTGATTGTTAATTGCTTGATTTTTATTGTTGATTTTTATGGTTAATTGTTATGGGCATGTGATTAGATTAAGAAATCGATTATATGTTTAGGATAGTCGATTTAATCAAGTCATCATACACTTTATGTTCATTGTAAGTCTTAAAGAGATAGAGATGTCTTTTATGATTTAGAACCCTTTGATGGAACAACAGATTGGTTAGATCGAAAGGTTGATTAATTGTGTGAAGGGACTCTCATTTCAAACTTAGTACCTAGATGAAATTATTTGAGTGAGAACCAATCCATTGAGCTGTTTTGGGATTCTTAATTGGATTCACATTTTATTCATTTCGAGAGGAAGTTTAGAAGGATTTAGTGTTGGCCCTTAATCCTATATCCATGATGCATATGAATTTGATACATAATTCCTAGAATTACCACTTCTTAAATGTTGTTAATCTCACTTTTGCTTAACTTGGAAAACCAACCACTTCATCATCTATTTTACTTGTTTGATCATTGGTTGTTTTCTTTTATTTTACTTGTTTGAAAAACATATCCATTGATGATTCGTCTCTATAAAATTACAAGAAACGTGAGATCGCTTAAGCACTAATACCTTCCTCCCTGTGGTTCGATAAATTATTTTAATTGGTCATCCTTACTACAAAATGGCTAATCAAATGGCGCCGTTGTAGGGGAGACAATGGTTGCTAGTAGCTTGAAGAAGGATCATTTTAAGTGATCTTAATAGAGACATTTTTTACTTTTGTTATTTGTATTTGCTTTTGAAAATTTTGTTCTAACTTCTTTTCTTTTTAAAGGTGTATGCAAACAAGGTCAAAAGGGAAACAAGCTGAACCTATTGATCTAGAGATTGAACACACTTTTTGGAGAAGGAGAAAGGAGAACAAAACCAAAAGGAGTAATTCAATAGAGAACAATCAAGATGATGAATGTTTTGAGGTTGAGTGTAATGGGGAAGGAGTGCAAGAAAACGCACAAGCACCTCCATTTAATGCCAATCAACAACAAGGTTACCCGAATTTTGGAATTCCTAACAACCAAGCCCTACTCCAACAAATGATACATCAAGCGCTTCTTCAACAAGGTTTTCAACAACCTTATGCGCCACCTCCGATGCATCGAGAGCCTCAAGTAGATCCAGGGGTGATTCGGGATTTCTTTATGCCAAGGGTAATGCCACAAATGATGGGTCCACCAATCAATGCCAACAACTTTGAATTTAAGGCGGGCTTGATTTCTATGGTGAGAGAACAACAATTAAGTGGAACCCCGAATGAAGATCCTAATGTTCATCTTGCTCAATTTATTGAAATTGCCAACACCGTGAAGATGAATGGGGTGAGCGAGGATTGTATCAAGATGAGGTTGTTTCCATTTTTGTTGAGGGATCGTGCTCGAACATGGTTATCTACCATTACTCAGAGTACATGCAACACATGGGATGAGCTTGCACAAATGTTTTTGAACAAATACTTTCCACCTTCTAAGACACTTCAAATGAAGAGCTTGATCACTCAATTCAAGCAAATGCCTCAAGAGAGTTTTTATGAAGCATAGGAAAGGTTTAAGGATATGTTTCGCATGTGTCCACAACATGGTTTTTCGGAGAATCAACAAGTTGGATTTTCTATCAAGGATTAGTAAATGGTCAAAGAGTGCTTGTTAATGCTTCGGTGAGTAGATCCGTACTAGGAGTGACTCTGGAAAGGGCTATAAGGATATTTGATGAAATTGCTATAAATGTTTATCAATGGCCATCGGAGAGAGTAAGTGGATGCTATAGTTTTGAAAGTTTTGATCAAGGGCAACAATTTAGTGTCAAGAGTGCTACTGCTGATCCGAGTATGCCAAGTGTTGAAATGATAGCGGCGGAGGTCTTGAGAAAAAATGAACTTGAATAAAGGTGTGAACAATCAAGGAACTAATATGGTTGAAAGTCAAGTTGATCAAGGGATGCTTCCTCCGAATAGTGTGAGTGGAGAGCAATGGGCCAAGTCTATGCCAATGATAGAAGATGTACTCTACATGCAAGGAAGGAGTTACCAAGGGAATTACCAAAATAATTTCCAAGGTAATTATCCACCTAAAAAAGGAGGGTTCAACAATCAAAGTGGTGGAAGTTCTAGTTCATACCCAAAACAAAGGAGGCAATATAATTTTTCCTACTCCAACTCGAATAATGCGGTTACTTATCCTCCGCAATATCAATCGGGGGCTAAGGCACCAAACAATGCGGGAAGAGTATCGATCAATTAGCTACTTGAACAATTGATGGTATCAAACCAAGTTCGAGATGAAGCGATGAAAAAGGCCGAAGAAGCTAATGACAAGAGGCTTAAGGCTTAGAGTATAATGTTGGACAAATTGCAAGTTCTTTGAGTACTCAACAAAAAGAAAAGTTTCCAGCCATAACCGAAGTCAATCCAAAAACTCAATGTTTGTTTGTTGAAATGGAAGAGGAATGAAAGGTTGAAGAAGGGTTGGCGGAAAGCAAGGTTGTTGGAGAAATGGAAGAAGTAAGTAAGAAAGAAGAGCAAAAGCCTAAATGGATACCTAAGTGAAAAAGGTTGCAAGAGGAAAAGAAAGTGAAGGAAATGGTCAAAGAAGAGGAGTACAAACGTGCCTATTGGGGTATTCCAATCACTCCATTCCCTATTCCCTATCCACAAATGTTTGTAAAGAGGAGAAGAAAAAAGAGTTTGAGGAGCATATGAAAAATCTCAAGAAAAAGTATGAGGAGAAAAGGAAAGAAGAGTCATCCGAAACAAGTGAATCGATGCAGAAAGAGGGGCCTACGAAGATTGGTGATCCGTGTAAGTTCATAATCCTGTGTGATTTTGAAGAGAAAGAAACCCTTGATGCATTGTGTGACTTGGGAGCGAGCGTCAATGTGATGTCTCATGCTACTTTCAAGCAACTTGAAATTGGTGAGGTAAAGCCTACGAGTATCCGTCTTGTAGTTGTAAATGGTGAGGTTGTGAAGCCAATAGGAGTTGTTGAAGACATGGAAGTGAAAGTGCAAGGGCTAGGTTTTTCGGTTGATTTCATGGTGTTGGAAGTGAAGGCGGACCCTAAAGTTCCACTTACTTTGGGAAGGCCATTTCTAGCCACTGGAAGAGCAAAAAGAGACGTTTGAAGGGAGGAGTTATCCTTGAGTTCAAAAGGAAAGAGTATCATAATTTTGTGCAACAAGGAAAAAAGAATCAAATCTCACTTGAAGCCTACGAATGTGCCTCCGGATGATTTTATGGATCATGACTCTATTCTCTTTGACAATTTAAATTTCTTTCTTGACGATTATATGAAAATATCAAATTTTAACTTCTTTTCTTGGGGTGTTGATAGGAAGAAAGCTCCGGAGCTTGATTGGAAAATTGACAAAGGAGAAAGGGAAAGCCAATTAGAATCACTTCTTGATGATGATTTGATGCTTGTAAGCAAGAAGGGAGAAGTTGAGTTAGTGGACAAGAAGAGGGATAAGCAAATTTTGAGAGGATGCGAGGAAAGAGAGTGGTGGACTAACATTTGGTCCAATGATCGTAAAATTCTGTCCAGCTTGAAGACGTTAAACTTAGCGCTAAATGGGAGGCAACCCATTCTTTTATCTTTTAAAGCTTTTTTTTGTTTGTATTTTTGGTCTTGTAGGTAGATTATGCTCTTGAGAAAATGCATATTGAAGAAAAGAGAAGTGCTTAACGTTTTCGAGTAGGCATGACACACCACTTGTTGCAAACTTAATTCTCAACTCTTGTCTTGAGTTAAGTTTGGGGGGCTAGTGCGTGGTGGACATAACTCAAGTCGGTGGATGCATTTGCTTCTCCACAAGAAGATCATTGATGGAAACTACAAGGGTAAGTCTCACCACTTTTGCAAACTTCATTCTCAACTTGTTTCGATTTAAGTTTAGGGGGAGAGTGTGTGGTGTGACTCACCACTTGAATGTGCTTGATAGGATGATGATGAGAGCTCTTCTTGTAAAATTAGCCCACTTTTAAAATTTTTCTCATGAGTTTTGGTTAGATTTTGGTCCGGTTGGTTGTGTGGAGGTGCATGATAGTCCATATTTTTAATGAAATTGTTGAACTAATGGTGTTTGATGAGTCTTTGAGCATGAATGAAGGGTGTTGGAAGCATGAATGGAGCTTGGAGCTAACAACTTCCACTACCAAATGCCTATTGAGGGAGTTGACTCTACACCCTATCACTTCTATTTGATGTTGATTTGAATTATTGTGATTAGCATGTTGCTTCATGTATTATGTTTTTGGGATGTTTACTTTTGTAATTTAGGATTTTCTTTTCAATCAAAGATGGGGATGTTTGTGAGCTTAAGTGTCATGGATGATATAAATATATATTTTATTGTCTATTGATGGATGGTTGATTTTTGTTGCTCCATGTTATGTGCTTTTTTTTGTTCTTGTTTGTTGAGTCTTTACTTTATGTTTTGTGTGTTTTTATTTTTGTCTTGGTATATTTGGTGGTTTATCTTTAGGATGTCATGAGTCATTTTTGAATATGAGTGATGATATGTTGTGGTGATAAGTGATAACAAATTATGATTAAGAATATCTACACTTTCAAATTGTGACATGTTTTACTTAACTTATTCAATTTTGAGATGAATATGGTGTAATAAGTTCTGTCAAGTCCAAGCACAAACTTGTGAGCGTTTTGTGAGCGTTTGAGTCTCAACCATGTATACATGGTATTTCTCTTCATGAGTGAATTTGTTGTTTTTGATAAGGTAGAACTTGCTCAAGGACTATAGGAATGAGCCCGATTAGTGGAGATTAGTGACATGATCTAAGTCCATCCTTGTCATTAAATAGTCATTGCTATATATTTCCCTACCATTAACATCATCCCTAGTCAACTACTTTGAGCCTATAAGCCTATTTCTTGTGAATTTAATACATTACAAGTCATGATTACCCACTTAAGCCTTATATACATACCTTTTGTGTGAGTGATTGAGGAGATGGTGATTAGCAAGGTTTGATGAGTTATTGTGTAAAAGAAGAAAGGAAATGGTAAACAAGAAAAGAGAAAGGATGAAAAGAGCTAAAGCAAGAATGCACATGCAACCTTAAAACAAGAAAAAGAGTAAAGTACCAACAATATGCTTGAGTACTTAAAAGTCTAAAGAAGGAAGCATGAATCAAAAGAAGAACAATCTGAGAAAAGTTGATGATTAGTGCTTGTGATTACCAAAGTTGCGAAAGAAAGATAAGTGAAGGTATGGAAGAAAGTAGCTACCTGATGCGCGTTTTCTTTGCACGCAAAATTAATCCCCAAGTATTAAGGATATCAGTTGTAGCTTAAGCAAGCGACCAAGTGAATATCGAACCCAAAGGATGGCATATTTTCAATTATTTACTAAATTAGTTAAGACGAATTATGGCAATAAGGTTGAGGTATGGAATTATTAACTAATAAATAATTAATTAAAATAACAAATTAAATAAAATATCACTCGAAGAATACGAAAGTTGATCAAGTAGGAGAATAGGTAGCTCAAAGATAATCCAGTTTCACTCATTAATCTCTCTTTCGTGTGTTGATGTCCGACTCTGCCTTGTGGAATATGGATGCATCACTAAACCATGCAAATCTACTCTATAGACACAAGTAAATAAGCATCTAACACGTGTGAATAACCTCGGAGGAAGAGTATAATTCCAGTCTCCTTTCTAGGTACTATCAGTATCAATTATTTTCCTGGCCAGTTGGTACTCTAACCCGATATGATCTCCCTTTATAGGTACTATAAAATTATCCTCTTTAACCTACTTACTAACCCGAATTCAATTCAATTAATAAGTATTCATATATGATAGTTCTAATGAAGCTTCGAAGTCCCCTCACTTAGAATCATAACATGGAATCCTACTCAGCAGTGAACGCACTCAATCAATAACCAAGATATGTATTCAGACTCTATATAACAGTTAATGATGCACAAAACGACCGTGAGTATGAATTAAAAAAGCACAATCATATATAAAATAAATCCACAAGTAGTGTTGTACGAAGTTTACACACGAAAATTCAATTAATTTGTAAAAACCTTCACAACCCTAGTTCTACCAAAAAGGCTTTAGCCCATGATGTTATGAAGAACAATCATGGGTGTTTGATAGATCTTACCCAAATGTCTGGAAAATACAAGATAAATTAGGAAATGAATAAAACCCTAGATGTGGGAGTCATCGCGTCCTTCTCCATCTTGAATCCTCTTCTTGATTCTTCTCTTGACTCCACAAACGAATCTTCAAAGTGATGGATGGATGGAGGAAAGGATGTGGATGATGATTGGGGGTGAACCCCCTTGTAGGTGTAGGATGGTTGTATTGTGTTGTGTCCAATCCGCTCTTTCTATTCAATATATTCTAATCTCCCCTCTTAGTGTGATCTATATCCCCTTTTATAGTTGTAAGTTCTCCTTATGGACTTAGGATGGGCTTTTTCTTGAAAAACACCCAGAAACACGCACTTGGGGTATAAAAATCGGATCTGAATGCGTCCCAGGCATGGTGTTCGACCTAGGGTTCGACCTAGGGCATGGTCGAACCCTGGTCGAATCGAAATCGATAATAATTCGCACTTCAGGCTTCTGATTCGACCAAAATGGCTTTAATTTGACCAAGGGGTCTGGTCGAACTGGACTGTCGTGATCGAATCCCACTTGCGCCGTCTCACTGTTTCGCGTATAACTTCCACATCCGTGCTCCAATTTGAGTGATTCTTGCACTCACACGATCCTCTCTTTCTTGGATTTCTATCCATTTAAAGAACTCACAAAAAATCTAAGATTTGAAGGTTTACCAAGCCATGGAAAGTAACAAAGTAATTCTATTCGGCACAGCTCGCGCGACATCACCATCTTGATCATAACTTCCTCGTTTGGAATCCGATTGTGGTGTTCTTTACGCCAAAACGACCCTCTCTTCAGTGTCTTTCCAACCATATTTCTCAACACCAGTTTTGATCTCCACAAAAATACAGAAAAACTGCACAAATTGGATGTGCGTTTTTCAGCATTCATTGCACAAGTTGCGCCTTTTCTCCAACTTTGCACTTTTGATCTTTTTTCCACCTAAAATACAATGAAATACCTCAAATGCACTTTTTTCTTACATATATTGAATATAAGACACTTGTGCTAATATACAACATCAATTCCCATAATAAAGGTGTTAGATTGGACACTAAAACACGCTTATTTTCACTCTCAACAATCCCCAAACTTACCCGTTGCTTGTCCCGAGGCAACAAAATAAAAATAAAGAGAGAGAGAGTAAGAAAATTAGCGGGGAAATAAGTACTATAACACATACCCCATTCAAAATACCATTGTCCTCAACTTAGGTCATGTAACTTTCATTACATATAATAATCAATTCATAGCATACAAGATAAGACAATCACCACCAATTCAAATGCTCCATTCACATATCCTCACGAGAAGTATATATCACCCGCACTCAAGTGTAAAAGATGTACACTTATGGGTTATGGTGTTTACGCTCAGATTCAATTCAAGTGCATGCGTAACCATAAGTTTGCCAAATGTCTCAAACTCTCCACCACTAAAGTATTATTCGACAATACGATCAAAAAGGACTTTTGTTTGGACGTAATGTTGGCTATTTGGTTAAGGTAGGAAATATATGGATAAAGTGACTCAATTAGTAAAGAATTAAAACTGGAGATCTTTTGTACTGCAGATTTTACACTTCAAGGATATCCAGCTTCATCCTCATCTAATTTTCTTTTCTCTCCTTTCCTTCAAGCTCAACATACTTTTTCTTTCCTTCTTTTTTTCTCGAGGTACTAGTTTCGGGCACTACCTCTAACATCTCGGGGTACCAGTTTCAGGCACTACCCCTAAGCAACTTATTTTTAAGCTCATAATCACTTGTACAGCTCCAACTATTTTATTCCTTCCAAACTCCATCAAAATCAACTTCACACACTTTGACAGCATTTAATTCTCTACTAAATATAGGAATTTAAGGCTCAAAGAGGATATCAAAGTGGCTATCTTAGTAGGTTGCCAAAGAAATAAGGCTTTTAGGCTCAACGGGGCTAACTACGGATAAACATTATTTTGTAAGGAATTATTTGGCTAAGTGACTCATAATTTCAAGGATGGCCTTAGATCATTTTCCATCATCTAACACACATGTAGTTTCAAGTAAGTCAAGAGGCAAGTTCTAGAATACATGCACAAGAATGATACTTACCAGAAAGAAATATCATGTGATTATGTAACATGATCAACGAGGCTCAAAATCTCACATGGGTTTTTAACAAGTAACAGAGCACTTTTCAAGGTAAGCAATATCCCACAAGTACACATAGAACTTCATATCTCAATATAACTCAAGTACACTTCCTCCATCAATTTCAAGAGCATATGAATTTCAGGCACAATTTAAAACAGTATAAGCTCACATGGATCACCAAAACATAAACTCAATCCTTCTACTCCATGAATTAAAAGCACACATAAGAATTAGAATAAGAAAATGAGGGCACATGTTCTCTTCAACGTATGTACGAGCTCCTCAAGTTGTTCAACTCGGTCAGGACAAAGCCTTAGTGTAGAACTCATCTCGCCACCTAGTTACATTTTTCTATCATCAAAACTCAAACACACTCATCATTAAAACGGAAGGGCAAGCCCCCAATAGGCGCTCATGTTTAACGTTGGAGAGTCACGATGGATGTAATCTTTTAAACTACTGGATCAGAGGACGGTCTTCTCGTATCCTCACCTTCAAATATTTTCTTTCCCTCTTCTTGTCTACACTCAACACCTCACCTTTCTTGGTAACAAGTATATGATCCTCAGAATTTTCTTCTTCCTATGGTTGTCTAGACACCTCCTTGTCAATCTTCCACTTAAATTCAGAATCATTTGTCTTAGAAAAATCAAGATTAAACAAGTTAGAAATCACATCTATGCTCTTGCATGATTGAGTTTCCATGGGCATCTTCATTGCATGATCAAGAGAGAAAACCACATCTTCATTATCCATCTGCAGTCTAAGCTTTTCGGCTCTCAACCTCTTTGCTCTTTCCCATTTATTTTCAGCTGTAAGCTCAGTATTCTGTCCTTGGGATGGTACTGGAGTAGCATCAACATCATGTAAAGCATTACGCATGGAAAACGGTGCAGAACAGTAGGGTTCGACCTGAGTTCGACCTGGGTAGGTGGTCGAACCCGGTGAATAATGGTCGAACTGAACACCTAAAAGTTTGTTCTTCCCATTACAGGCTAGTTCGACCATGGTTCGACCAACAGGGTTGGTCAAATCCAAGCGATCGGGGTCGAATCGGGCTTCAGACGAAACAGAGTGCTCTGGACAGTGGAGTTCGACCTCAGTTCGACCAGAAGGGTTGGTCAAACTAGAGTGATCGAGGTCGAATTAGGCATCAGACAAAGTAGAGTATCCTGAACATTGGCGTTCGACCTGAGTTCGACCAGAGCTTCTGGTCTAATCGACTTGTTTTTGGTCGAACTGACCATCTGCTTCTTTCGAATGTCGCCCATGTGCCTGGTTCGACCTTCCCTACCTAATTCGACCACCTGTGCTGGTCGAATTGGGGTCTAACCGGGCTTCTTTCGCGTTAGATTTTGATTCTGGCTTCATCTGTCCCTCGTACTGCGTTCCAGACCTCAACGTGATGGCTTTATTCTCTAATTTTTGTGTCAGTTGATTCACATTTGTGGTCATCTGCCCCATAATCCAAGTTAGGTCCTTCAACTGCTTAGATAAATCTACATGATCAACATTCATTCTAGCTTCAATGTGGTCAACCCATGCATCGTTCTCAGCCATGTATCGATTGAAGGTATCTTCAACACTCTTCACTTCGTGTTGCTTCGTACTAGGCCCCCTTAGCGTCAACTCTATAATATGCTTCTGCTGGGACTCTAGTAGCTTGTTGATGTTAGCTAGACTAGAGACGATCTCATCATCCCTATTCAGCTTCACTTGATGTTCAACTTGTGCTACCTTGTCAAGTAGATATGATCCTCTTACTCTTTCTATAGGCCAGTCACATGAATTCATAGAGATGTCTTCAAACAACTTTTCTGCTTCAAGTACTGTCTTAGATAACAACGCTCCTCCTGATGATGCATCAATAAGAACACGCGACTCATAATCCAATCCATAGTAGAAGATACTTGTGTATTCAGCCTTAGACATCCCATGCTGTGGGCAGCTCCTGAGCATATCTTTAAACCTATCCCACATCTCATAAAATTTCTCATCCTGATTCATAACAAATTGTGTGATCTCTTGCTTTATTTTTAAGATCCTTGAGGGTGACATGTATCTCTCCAAGAACTTCTGCTGCAGTTGGTCCCATATAGTGCAGTCTATGGCATCAAGAGTCCTATACTAAGTTTCTGTCTTATCAATCAAAGAAAACTTGAATAAGACGATCCGCCTAGCATTATCATTAGCTCCAGCACCCTTTTTAAGGTTTGCATAACCAAGAAATCTTCGGAGATGTTGATATGAATCTTCAAAATAACCTCCAGAAAAGGGATTCTTTTCTACCATGTTAATGAGAGCGGGATGTATCTCAAAATCATCATCTTCCCCCTTGCTCATATCAACCCCATATTGGCAATCTCATAGTTCATGAAAATTTCAACTATGGCAACATTATCCGGATTCTGCCTTGCTCCGTCCATGTTTAGCACTGTGTGTTATTGTTCCTTTCCTTCCTTTCCTTTTTCAAGCACAAGTACCTCAGAAAAATTTAAGGTTAGATAGAAATAAATAATCACAAATAAAAGTCTTAATCAAACTAGAAATAATAAACTAATAATAACAGTCGTCCCCGGCAATGACGCCAAGAACTTGATGCGCATTTTCTTTGCACGCAAAATTAATCCCCAAGTATTAACGATATTAGTTGCAGCTTAAGCAAGCGACCAAGTGAATATCGAACCCAAAGGACGGCTTATTATCAATTTAATTATTTACTAAATTAATTAAGACGAATTGTGGCAATAAGGTTGAGGTATGGAATTATTAACTAATAACTAATTAATTAAAATAATAAATTAAATAAAATATCACTCGAAGAATACGAAAGTTGATCAAGTAGGAGAATAGGTAGCTCAAAGATAATCCAGTTTCACTCATTAATCTCTCTTTCGTGTGTTGATGTCCGACTCTGCCTTGTGGAATATGGACGCATCACTAAACCTTACAAATCTACTCTATAGACACAAGTAAATAAGGATGTAACACGTGTGAATAACCTCGGAGCAAGAGATATAATTCCACCCCATTTCTAGGCACTATCAGTATCAATTATTTCCCTGGCCAATTGGTACTCTAACCCAATATGATCTCCCTTTATAGGTACTATAAAATTATCCTCTTTATCCTACTTACTAACCCGAATTCAATTCAATTAATAAGTATTCATATATGATAGTTCCAATAAAGCTTCGGAGTCCCCCCACTTAGAATCATAATATGGAATCCTGCTCAGCAGTGAACGCACTCAACCAATAACCAAGATATGTATTCAGACTCTACATAACAGTTAATGATGCACAAAATAACCGTGAGTACGGATTAAGAAAGCACAATCATATATAAAATAAATCCACAAGTAGTGTTGTAAGGAATTTACACACGAAAGTTCAATTAATTCGTAAAAACTCAACACTAATACAACAACCCACCATACATTAAAATACTCCCTCCTGTTTTTTTTATAAGTCGTTTTGGAGTTGTGCACAGGAATTAGTAAAAAAATTTTACCAAAATTATCCCTAATTAATGATGATAGATATAATAAAAATTTTACATTATCATTATTACATTGAAAGACTCACCGTTCCTAAAATTAAATTCATCTTCAATCAAAAACTTTTGATTCTTCTCCCACAACCTGCGGCAAAAAATCAAAATATAGGGAGGGAATCCAAAATAAAATTGGCATCTCCAACCAAAACCCATTTTGATCTTCTCACATTAAAATAAATGGAGGGATTTCAATTTGTATTGGAGCAAACAAAAATTTAAAAATTGAGACTACCGATTGTATAAAACAATCAGCTCTGAAATATTCTTTACACTCTCCTTCATACATGGATTCTAAATTTATTATAGATTTAAATCAACCTCCTCTAAACATGAATTCACATTTTTTAATAGATTTGAATTAGCCTCTCCCGAATAATGAACATGAATTACACAACCCAGAAACAGAAATTCCAATTTGTGTGATGTTGTCTTCTGCAGAAAATATCATAATCCAGATAAACAAAAATAATGGGATTGAATATCCCATTCTAGAATTAGATATACGAGAACTCGTGCAAGAAAATGATGAAACATCTTCAGAAGATTCAAATTTGGAGCAGATAGTTGAGGATGAATATAGATCAAGTGGGGTAAAGATGTTCGAACAAAAATCAAGATCGGAGGATCTTACTGCAGATGTGACAGATGAACCAGAAACATTAAGGGAAAACAAATCTACACAAACAACGCAAGGTATGATATTTTTTAATAAGCAAAAATTTATATCACCATGGATATGAATGAACATTATTTGTGAAACTATACAGAAACAACGGTCAGAGAAAACACATCCACAGAAAATACCAATGAAAAACAAACAACACTAGGTATATTTTTTTTCTTTCTATTTTTTTAATTACAAACGTGATATAATTGAATATTATTTGTGAAACAAATTGCGTAAAAGTAGGATTATAAGTATGGAGATTGTGATGAATATGATGTGTGAAATGATTATTATAAAAGTAAGGATTATAACTCAATTGTGAACATGATTAGTTTAATTAATAAAAAAAAATTGAATTTGCTATGAATATGTTATTATTGATAATGTTGAAACTTTTAATATAATTAAAAGTAGAATTATAAATATTCCTATTTAATTAATAAAATGAGAAAGAAAAATTACTTATTGTTTCAACGTGCTTCTTGTTTCATTAATATGTATTGTTGAGGATTAGGGTATGAAACTTATTTCACATTTGTTTCAAAAAAAGATGATTAAAAAATTTACTTATAAACATTGTAAATTCATACCATATCCATCAACTTTTTTTTTTATGTTTGATTAACGTTTTAAAAAAAATATCAAGCAAATTTTATAAACTATCAAAGATATATGAAAAAATATCAATATTGGGAGTTTTCAATTTTGAAAAATTATATTTATATTTAAATATGAACAAAAAATCAATTTCATAATATGGACTATAATTTTTATTTATATGAAAAAAATATATAATTTCATGAACAATTACATTTATAGTTTTTATTTTTACTAAATTTATGAATTATAATATTTTTTCGAAGTTACTAGTATTTTTTTTGGTAAGTTATTTTTATTTTTTTTATTTATAGAGATGTCAAATATGAATATATTCTTAAAATTTTGTATTGATATTTTTATTAACTTGAATATTTCTATTGTTAGAGTATTATATTAAAAAATCATTAATTTTAATAAGTTCTCATCATTTAGATTTGCATAAAAAAATTTATTTATTTTAATTGGATTTATTTATGTTATTTTAAATAGGCATTGTTCGAGAAAGAAAAAGAAAAGTTTTAACTGATGCTGAACGATGGGCAGTTTACCGTGCTTTATTGAAAAAAAGTGTCAATGGTAAATTGAAGAAGAATGTCACAAAAGAGGTACAAAGTATGTTCAACATTAAAATGTGCGTACAGTACAAAGAATTTGGAAAATTCATAAAAGGACACATCAACGAACATTGACATCTCTTTCAGAAGCTTTAGGGGTGAGCTACTCAAAATTGTTTAGGCTTCTTAAGCAAGGTGTACTCCGTCGTCATTCAAATGCCATTAAACTACATCTAAAAAAGAAAATAAAACAACTCGACTAGAGTTTTGTTTGTCGATGCTTGATGAAAGCACTACGCTAAATAAATTCAAGTTTAAGGGGATGTATAACTACGTGCACATAGATGAGAAATGGTTTTATATGACCAAAAATGATCAAACATATTACTTACTTGATACCGAGGAAGATCCTGATCGGTCATATCAAAGTAAAAATTTTATTGCCAAAGTGATTTTTTAGTTGCCACAGCTCGTCCCAGATTTGATAATCAGGGAGTAGTGACTTTTCAAGGTAAAATTGGATGTTGGTCATTTGTCACCAAACAACCAGCTCAAAGAAGTAGCAGAAATAGACATGTGGGTACTATTGAGATGAAGGCCATTACTTCTGTGAAGAGGGAGACTATTAAAACATGAGTGAGGCTTGCGTGCGGCCCGGCGCACGGGAACATTGCTTTGGTCTAAAGGGTATACACTTTAATTAATAAAATGTACACCATTTTATTCTAAAGGGTATACACTTTTCATTAATATTTTTTTCTTTAGAAAAAAAAGTATACACATTTTTATACTAAAGGGTATAAAATTTAACACAAAATTTTAAAGACGCACGGAGTGTTGTCCATGCGCCCAGATACACACAATAATTTTCTTTAGAAAATAAAAGGTACACATCTTTATATTAAAGGGTATACAATTTAACACAAAATTCTAAAGGACCAAGGAATGTGGTCCGTGCGCCCGGGCGCACAGAAGTTTTTTCCTTAAAACATTTTTAATTGAAAAAGTCATTCCAGCCATTGTTGAGAAGTGCCCAAGATCGGAGCATATAGAAACTATTTTCATCCAACAAGATAATGCTAGGACACATATTCCACCTAGTGACCCTGATTTTCTTGCCGGGGTCATACAAAGTGGGTTTGACATTCGATTGACTTGTCAACCCCCTAATTCTCCCAATTTCAATATAATAGACCTAGGATTTTTTAGGGCCATACAATCTTTGCAACAAAAACGCGTGCACAAACTATCCCTGAGTTTGTTTGTGCAGTAGAGAAAGCATTCAACAATTATTCACTTATTAAACTAAATTATGTGTGGTTAACGTTACAACTTTGTATGAAAGAAGCCACGAAATTAGAAGGAGGAAATCGATATAAAATCCCTCACATAAACAAACAACGGCTTCAATGGATAGGCTGTCTTCCAACACAGATTTCGTGTGACTCTGAATTAGTACAAGCAACCAAAGACTTGGTAGCAAATTAATTTGGTAAGTTAATAACCTAACAACTTATTTTATTTGTCGTGTTAATATATTAAATTTTTTTTTTTTGCAGGTTCATCGATTTGGGATGGAAACATATGGGTGAATATGATCCTCATTATTATTTAAATATTGCCTTTTTGTTTGTTTATTCTGATAATACGTGAATATATATTTTATTATTAATGGATTTTCTTTTTTAAACATTATTAGGAAAAAAAATTAAACTAAGTTTTGAATTATTAGTCTTGCAAATGCAAATTAACAAATGTCAATACAATCATAAAACTAATAGAAATGATAATTTCACAAAATTAAACGTAAATTTTTACGTTAATTTCATCTATTTTTTATCAAACAACTAGGTAAATCCTTAGAATTTGTGTTTTGATGTCTTCTTCATCTTCATCATTCACCTTAGACCCCTATCCAATTTTACCTATCTTCTCGGTAAACTTTTGCTCACTTTCATTCTTCATTATGTACTTCTGTTTTGCATGTTTACGTATGCAAGGAGTAGAATATTGGTGAGCATCATCACCTTCATCGGAATCTTCTACGTATAAACTAGATGACTCTAGTGCTCTACTTTCATCTGACTGTAGTGCTCTAGTGATTTGCAAAGCAATACTCTTAGCTTTTTCCAAAGACTTTTTGGCCTCTTTAATAACATCTTTCATGGATATTTTTGATTGTTCAAAAGTATCAAAATTTGATTTTACTTTATCATCATCATTCATATTTCAATCCCTATCAAATTAAAAAAATTATTAGATCTATGAAATAAATAGATAGTGGTTAAATTTGAAAAAATATTTTATTAAAAACAATATTGATATCAATATAAAAAAACAATAATATGAAAGAAACAAATATCCTCCAACTAATATATACATGAAAAATCTTTAAAAGGCAAATATTATCATAAACATTATTCATAAAAAAAAAAGACAAACGTAATATGAACTATCAAAACATTCTAAGTTTTGAACTTTTTAAAACTCAGTTTACTTATTACAGCTACATATGAAGGTTAAAAATGCAATAATATGCTACCAATGAACCTTAAACTTAAATAATAAGAATAAGACATATAAATATTAAAGATAAACCAAAATATTTATCTATTATTTGTATAAATATTACAGTTTATCATATAATCACATTTTATTCATTTATACTATCAATATATCTATTTGAAAGAAACAAATATCCTCCAACTAATATATACATGATAAATCTTTAAAAGACAAATATTATTATAAACAATATTCATAAAAAAAGTCAAATATTAATCTTTTATCATCCAACTAACAAAAAATCTTTAAATACGCGTTAGATAAGAAAGTCATGCAAAGTTGTATTGATATGAAAAAACACAAACACAAGCAAACAAATCTTTAGATATTCCGTAAGATAAGAAATTTGTATGGATATGAAGATTTAGATACACATCAACATTATTCATAAAAACTGACCAGTATTAATCTTTTATCCTCTAACTCAATGCGAGATATAAGATGAAAAAAAGAAAAATATACAGAGATGGAGTATAAAATTATGTGTTATATATAGAGTTTAAAGCACAATTAATTTGATGGATGTGAATTAAATTTTTTTAAAAAAGCGTTGAATGTTGAATTGGGAATACGAGAAGAATTGAATAATTAATGAAAAGAGGCATAAATAAATAAGGGTCTTCTAGATATAAAAATACAAAACAACGTATAATATGAGAATTGGAAAAACATCACAAACTACATATATTATGAATAGGAGGAAGTAATATCTAAGAAAATAATAAAGTAAGTAAAAAAGAAAACATTTTAAAACTTCTTGTCTACATTAATAGCACAGCTTAATTCGAGGCGGAAGAAGTATTTAAGAAAGAAATTACTTTTTCCACTAAAAATGTCACTTCCCATTAATACTAATGAAGCTAATCCAACCAACATCTTAATACATTTTATTAACAAAAATGCCACTCTACATAAAATATTTAACATACTTTATTATTTGTTATTTAAAAATATTAAACAAAAGTGTAAGTATTTTTTTTTTAATCTACATAAAAAATTAAAGTGAAAGTTTTTTATAGAATGGAGGAAATATTTTTTCTTTCAAATAGAAAAATAAATATTTACCTTTCTCATTTTGAATCATTAATGTAAGAATCAAAGGATATCATGCCCGTTAAATGACTCGCCAAAAAATCAGAGGATATCATAGCCATTAATACACGCAATAGTCCAACTCATTTATTTATATATACAAGGATCATACTACATTCATGTTTTGAATAAATCGATTCCATACAAAATCCTCTATAAATTAATAGGTTGGATTTAAATTAGCAAAAAATACAATTATTCCAATACTTAAATTTTAGATTTAATGGAGTTTCAAATGGAAATAATTTTTTCAAAAAAAGTCATAATTAGGATATGATAGGTTTGGAGAGTGTTGTGGAAGAAGCATGGTGGGATGCAAAGTGCGGTTTGGCTTAATTCAGGGAGAGAGAGAGAGTAAGTAGGGCGGTGTATTGATAAGTAAGATGGATTGGATAAGTGGCTGCAACTTGGCTGCCTTAAGTCTAAAAGCACTCAAATGCTTTCCTAAATCCTAACCTCACCTTCGTAGAATTAAAATCATCAAATTGGTTACCCCAACACCAACACCACTCTATTTATTTATTCAACCGAAGAAGAGAAGAGAGAGAAGTAATTATCAGCGATGTCGAAGAAGGGATGTGAGTTGTGTGGCAACCCTGCCAGAATGTTCTGCCACTCCGATCAAGCCAGTCTCTGTTGGGATTGCGATGAGAAGGTTCACTCTGCCAATTTTCTGGTCGCCAAGCACTCCCGCACCCTCCTCTGCCACGTCTGCAACTCCCCCACGCCGTGGACCGCTGCCGGTCCCAATCTCGGCCGCACGGTTTCCGTTTGCCACGCTTGTGCTCATCGGGGAGTGTCTCGCCGCGGAAACGGGGGTTCATATTCTCCGGAGGGCGACGGCGGCGAATATAGTAGTGAAGAAAGCGATGATGATTTGAGTGAAATCGAGGAGGAGGAGGATGAAGAGAATCAGGTTGTTCCGTGGTCGGACTCTGCTTCCAGTTCGCCGGCGCCGCCCGTCGCGGCGGCGAGCTCTTCCAGTAGTGAGGAGAATTTTTCCTTTTCGTCCTCAAAGCGACCGCGGGAGATCGCTTCTGAATCTGAGGTAATTTTTCTCCTCCTCCTCAAAAACATTCAAACTCTTTTTTCTAGAACTACCCGAATTTGTATCGGATCGGGTTTTTGGTTTAGGATGAGGATGC
The DNA here is from genome assembly GCA_023678885.1 of Pogostemon cablin. Classification (NCBI taxonomy): domain Eukaryota; kingdom Viridiplantae; phylum Streptophyta; class Magnoliopsida; order Lamiales; family Lamiaceae; genus Pogostemon; species Pogostemon cablin. The sequence goes on from CM042960.1 coordinate 17,772,634, forward strand.
GGGTTGCTGCTCTTCACCAAATCGGAGCTCCGACGAGAAATATTGTTGCGCGCTGGGACTGTTACGGCCTGTGAAAATGCTGCGGCGGGGCGGTGGTGGTGAAGTTGAGGAGACGGCGGCGGAACTGGGTGGAACAGCCGCCATAGTGGAGAAGCTGAGGAGATTTGAGAGTGAAGAAGGAGACGGATCTGAGATGATCCTAAGCCTTTGCAAATTCACCGGAGATTGACTAATACTTATGATTCTCGTTTAATTTATAGATTTTCAGTTCCTTTTCTGATTTTTAATAGTATGCTTCACTGGATTTTTCATTATCTTCATCTTCCAGCTTCCTGGTTTTCATTATCTTCACCTTCCAACTTCCATTATTAGCTAATCGACATTTGAGTGCCCATTAATTGCTATTTTATCAAATAAAAATTGAAGACATGATATGATGTCAATATTCTTTTGTAGAGATATGGAGTACTACTTGGATTGTGTGCCAGGGTTTACCAAATTTATCTGCTTTCTCCGTAATAAATAGTGTACCCGGCCCTGCTTTCTCCATAATAGTTTACACTTTTGATTGTAATCTTGAACGGTTAAATTTTACTCAATCCATCCCGTTTCATTGAAAACGCAAGTTTTTAAACGCAAGTTTTTTTCATTTTGGTCCACTTCATTTCATTGAAGCAGTAAGTATTTTTTATTTTGGTCTGTTCCAATACATAGTTTATATTTTACTTTTTGTTAAAAAGGATCCAAATATATTAATTATTTCTTTTTCCATTGCTCACATATCATACTAATACACCTATTCACTTTACATTAAAATATTATTTCCTGTCCAAGGGTATTCGTTTACTTTTTGCAAGTGGATTAAGAAATATAATAATTTAATATATAGTTAGGTGAGAGAAATAATACTCCCCCCATTCATAATATATGTCGTTTGGGATGTTTTTACCATCCTCATATTATACGTCGTTTTGTATTTTTATACCTAAAAGACCCTTATTTATTTATGCTTCTTTTTATTAATTATTCCATTCTTCTCGTATTCCCAATTCAACATTCAATGCTTTTTTAAAAAAATTTAATTCACATCCACCAACTTAATTGTGCTTTAAACTCTATATATAACACATAATTTTATACTCCATCTCTGAATATTTTTCTTTTTTTCATCTTATATATCACATTGAGTTAGAGGATAAAAGATTAATACTGGTCAGTTTTTATGAATAATGTTGATGTGTTTCTAAATCTTCATATCCATACAAATTTCTTATCTTACGGAATATCTAAAGATTTGTTTTGCGTGTGTTTGTGTTTTTTCATATCAATACAACTTTGCATGACTTTCTTATCTAACGCATATTTAATGATTTTTTTGTTAGTTGGATGATAAAAGATTAATATTTGACTTTTTTTTATGAATATTGTTTATAATAATATTTGTCTTTTAAAGATTTTTCATGTATATATTAGTTGGAGGATATTTGTTTCTTTCAAATAGATATATTGATAGTATAAATGAATAAAATGTGATTATATGATAAACTGTAATATTTATACAAATAATTGATAAATATTTTGGTTTATCTTTAATATTTATATGTCTTATTCTTATTATTAAAGTTTAAGGTTCATTGGTAGCATATTATTGCATTTTTAACATTCATATGTAGCTGTAATAAGTAAACTGAGTTTTAAAAAGTTCAAAACTTAAAATGTTTTGATAGTTCATCTTACGTTTGTCTTTTTTTTTTTATGAATAATATTTATGATAATAATTGTCTTTTAAAGATTTTTCATGTATATATTAGTTGGAGGATATTTGTTTCTTTCATATTATTGTTTCTTTTTATATTGATATCAATATTTTTTTTAATAAAATATTTTTTCAAATTTAACCACTATATATTTATTTCATTAGATCTAATTATTTTTTTAATTTGATAGGGATCGAAATATGAATGATGATGATAAAGTAAAATCAGATTTGGATGCTTTTGAACAATCAAAAATATCCATGAAAGATGCTATTAAAGAGGCAAAATGTCTTTGGAAAAAGGTGAAAGTATTGCTTTGCAAATCACTAGAGCACTATACTCAGATGAAAATAGAGCACTAGAGTCATCTAGTTTATACGTAGAAGATTCCGATGAAGGTGATGATGCTCACCAATATTCTACTCCTTGCATACGTAAACATGCAAAACAGAAGTACATAATGAAGAATGAAGTGAGCAAAAGTTTACCAAGAAGATAGGTAAAATTGGAGAGGGGTCTAAAGTGAATGATGAAGATAAAGAAGGCATCAAAACACAAATTCTAAGGATTTACCTACCAAAGTTGTTTGATAAAAAAATAGATGAAACTTGTAAAAATTTACGTTTAATTTTGTGAAATTATCATTTCTATTTGTTTTATGATTGTATTGACATTATTGTTAATTTGCATTTGCAAGAGTAATATTTCAAAACTCAGTTTAATTTTTTTTCCTAATAATGTTTAAAAAAGAAAATTCATTAATAATAAAATAAATATTCACGTATTATAAGAATAAACAAACAAAAAGGCAATATTTAAACAATAATGAGGATCATATTCACCCATATGTTTCCATCCCAAATCGATGAATCTGCAAAAACAAAAAGAAAAAAATCATATTTAATATAATAACACAACAAATAAAATAAGTTGTTAGGTTATTAACTTACCAAATCAATTTGCTACCAAGTCTTTGGTTGCTTGTACTAATTCAGAGTCACACGAAATCTGTGTTGGAAGACAGCCTATCCTTTGAAGCCGTTGTTTGTTTATGTGAGGGATTTTATATTGATTTTCTCCTTCTAATTTCATGGCTTCTTTCATACAAAGTTGTAGCGTTAACCACACATAATTTAGTTTAATAGGTGAATAATCGTTGAATGCTTTCTCTACTACACAAACAAGCTCAGGGATAGTTTGTGCACACATTTTTTGTTACAAAGATTGTATGGCCCTAAAAAATCCTAAGTCTATTATATTGAAATCGGGAGAATTAGGGGGTTGACAGGTCAATAGAATGTCAAACCCACTTTGTAAGACCGCGGAAAGAAAATCAGGATCACTAGGTGGAATATGTGTCCTAGCATTATCTTGTTGGATAAAAATAGTTTCTCGATGCTCCGATCTTAGCCACTTCTCAACAATGGCTGAAATGACTTTTTCAATTAAAAATGTTTTAAGGCAAAAACTTTTGTGCACCCAGGCGCACGGACCACATTACATGCGTCTTTAGAATTTTTTGTTAAATTGTATGCCCTTTAATATAAAGATATGTACCCTTTATTTTCTAAAAAAATTATTGTGTGTATCTGGGCGCATGGACAACACTCCGTGCGCCTATAGAATTTTTGTTAAATTGTATACCCTTTAGTATAAAAATGTGTACCCTTTATTTTCTAAAGAAAAAAAAATATTAATGAAAAGTGTATACCCTTTAGAATAAAATAGTGTACATTTTATTAATTAAAGTGTATACCCTTTAGACCAAAATAATGTACCCTTACCCATAATACTAAATTTCTAAAGGCGCACGAAATGTGTTCCCATGCGCTCCGGCGCACGCAAACCTCACTCATGTTTTAATAGCCTCCCTCTTCACAGAAGTAATGGCCTTCATCTCAATAGTACCCGCATGTCTATTTCTACTACTTCTTTGAGCTGGTTGTTCGGTGACAAATGGCCAACTTCTAATTTTACCTTCAAAAGTCACTACTCCCTGATTATCAAATCTGGGACGACCTGTGGCAGCTAAAAATATCACTTTGGTAATAAAATTTTTACTTTGACATGACCGATCAGGATCTTCCTTGGTGTCAAGTAAGTAATATGTTTGATCCTTTTTGGTCATATAAAACCATTTCTCATCTATGTGCACGTAGTTATACATCCCCTTAAACTTGAATTCATTTGGCGTAGTGCTTTCATCAAGCATCGACAAACAGAACTTTAGTCAAGTTGTTTTATTTTCTTTTTTCAGATGTGGTTTAATGGCATTTGAATGACGACGGAGTACACCTTGCTTAAGAAACCTAAACAATTTTGAGTAGCTCACCCCTAAAGCTTCTGAAAGAGATGTCAATGTTCGTTGATGTAATTCTGTGTCTTGCACACGACTTAATCAACCTCAACTCATTTACGACCATAATTTCTTATCTTTCTTGACGAAACATCCACATTTGTGCCTAGAGGTGTCCTTTTATGAATTTTCCAAATTCTTTGTACGCACATTTTTAATGTTGAACATACTTTGTACCTCTTTTGTGACATTCTTCTTCAATTTACCATTGACACTTTTTTCCAATAAAGCACGGTAAACTGTCCATCATTCAACATCAGTTAAAACTTTTCTTTTTCTTTCTCGAACAATGCCCATTTAAAATAACATAAATAAATTCAATTAAAATAAATATATTATTTTTATGCAAATCTAAATGATGAGAACTTATTAAAATTAATGATTTTTTAAAATATAATACTCTAACAATAGAAATATTCAAGTTAATAAAAATATCAGTACAAAATTTTAAGAATATATTCATATTTGATATCTCTATAAATAAAAAAAATAAAAATAACTTACCAAAAAAAATACTAGTAACTTTGAAAAAAAATTTATAATTCATAAATTTAATTAAAAAAAACTATAAATGTAATCGTTCATGAAATTATATATTTTTTTCATATATAATAGAAATTATTGTCCATATTAAGAAATTGATTTTTTGTTCATATTTAAATATAAATATAATTTTTCAAAATTGAAAACTCCCAGTATTGATATTTTTTCATATATCTTGATAGTTTATAAAATTTGCTTGATATTTTTTTTAAAACGTTAATCAAACATTAAAAAAAAAAACAGTTGATGGATATGGTATGAATTTACAATGTTTATAAGTAAATTTTTTAATCATCCTTTTTTTTAAACAAATGTGAAATAAGTTTCATACTCTAATCCGCAACAATACATATTAATGAAACAAGAAGCACGTTGAAACAATAAGTAAATTTTCTTTCTCATTTTATTAATTAAATAGGAATATTTATAATTCTACTTTTAATTATATTAAAAGTTTCAACATTATCAACAATAACATATTCATAATATATTCATAGCAAATTCAATTTTTTTTATTTTATTAATTAAACTAATCACGTTCACAATTGAGTTATAATTCTTACTTTTATAATAATCGTTTCACACATCATATTCATCGCGTTCTCCGTACTTATAATCCTACTTTTACGCAATTGTTTCACAAATAATATTCAATCATATCACGCTTTGTAATTAAAAAAATAGAAAGAAAAAAATATACCTTGTGTTGTTTGTTGTTCGTTGGTGTTTTCTGTGGATGTGTTTTCTCTGACTGTTGTTTCTGTATAGTTTCACAAATAATGTTCATTCATATCCATGGTGATATAAATTTTTGCTTATTAAAAAAATCATACCTTGCGTTGTTTGTGTAGATGTGTTTTCCCTTAATGTTTCTGGTTCATCTGTCACATCTGCAGTAAGATCCTCCGATCTTATTTTTGTTCGAACATCTCTATCCCACTTGATCTATATTCAGCCTCAACTATCTCCTCCAAATTTAAATCTTCTGAACATGTTTCATCATTTTCTTGCACGAGTTCTCGTATATCTAATTCTAGAATGTGATATTCAATCCCATTATTTTCGTTTATCTGGATTATGATATTTTCTGCAGAAGACGATATCACACAAATTTGAATTTCTATTTCTGGGTTGTGTAATTCATGTTCATTATTCGGGAGAGGCTAATTCAAATCTATTAAAAAAATGTGAATCCATATTTAGAGGAGGTTGATTCAAATCTATAATAAAATTAGAATCCATGGATGAAGGAGAGTGTAAAGAGTATTTCAGAGCTGATTGTTTTATACAATCAGTAGTCTCAATTTTTAAATTTTTTTGACTCCAATACAAATTGAAATACCCCCATTTATTTTAATGGGAGAAGATCAAAATGGGTTTTGGTGGGAGATGCCAATTTTATTTTGGCTTCCCTCCCTATATTTTTATTTTTTGCCGTAGGTTGTGGGAGAAGAATCAAAAGGTTTTGATTGAAGATGAATTTAATTTTAGGAACGATGAGTCTTTCAATGTAATAATGATAATGTAAAATTTTAATTATATCTATCATCATTAACTAGGGATAATTTTGGTAATTTTTTTTATTAATTCCTGTGCACAACTCCAAAACGACTTATAAAAAAACAGGAGGAAGTATATTCCTTATAAATAAGAAAAAAACTTGTGTGCCTTGGTTGTATTCCCATAGGGGCACAGTGTGTTTAAATAAACATAATAGTAATATATTATAGTTATTCCATCTTAGAAAACGCTTCACGTTTATTGTTCCAAATTGTTTGAGAAAAAGTTGCTTTTTTTTAAAAAAAATTGTTGACTTTAAAGAGTATTGTAGTATTTTTAGGTAACATAAAAGTGTAAAGTAATGGTATGCGTATGAAAAAAGGAATGCAAATTTGAAAATTTAGGTAACTTTTGAGGTTATTGAATAAAGTGATGTTTATTTATTTATTATTTTGGATGGGAAGAGTTTTATTAAAGGATGGAGGGAGTAAAAGTATGTTATATGTGTTATGTAATAAATGATAATGAGTATTGAGTTAGTCTCTTGTAAATTGAGTTTACATTATAAACCCTTGTAAATCATGTAGTCTCTCTCAATTAAAATACCCTAACAATACATATGGTATATAGGATTGCAAGGGGGACACCACAGGGTTTACATCCTGAACTCAGTTTACAAAAGTGTTTGTGTCCTACTCTAAAAATGAGCCTTAACTGCAGACGAAGTACCATGATTATGTATAACACTTTAAAAGGCCCTGACGCAAGGAAAGACCCTAATAGGCTAAGGATTAGTTCGGCCCAAGACCGGATTCGACCATTCGTAAAGGCTCGTGAGCTAAGATCCAAAAGGAGCGTAAAAGCGAGTTGAAAGTATATGTGGCCGACCTTATAACTGTACGTTCGGTATATTACACATCTTTGTATTGGACTTACCTATTGTAAGTTCGGCCGCTAGCCGAGGAAAAGGTCAGCCATCACCTCAGAAGATAACAAAACCCGAAGGCAGTTTGGGAGTAGATACTGAAATTGATAAGAACAAGTCACTCTCCACATCCCTATCAAAAGGACAACATACAAAAGGCATGCCTCACTCTCTTAGCCAATAAGAAGGCACTCAAGGCATAGGACCACCTGCACCCTTCACATTTTTTTAAGCAATGGTCTCCTCCCCAATAGTAGATTTGATTTTCTCTTTCACACATGGCTTCATTAGTTTGGCCAACAGCTAGGGCAAGAAAGGATCCTGTGAGAGGAATTAGGGAAACATATAAATAGCCTCTTACTTATTTAGGAAAAGCAGGTTACACTTCATTGTCTTCTTCCCCAATAGTTGAATGTTGAGAGTTTTAGAGCATGTATGAACAAAAGATACAAATCTTAATAAAAAGGGAGTGCTTGTTCTATCCATCTTTCTATATCTCTATTTGATGAGCTTATTAATGTGTAATTTATTTGCTACTCCAAGCATAACCTCAACCCATTAATAGATCCAAATCTTGGTATTCTTTCATAGTAGTGTTTGGCATCTTAATAGACCCAAGAGACAGGATGGAGGAAATAGATACATATTTCCCCCACCACATCCACCTTAGAGACATGAGGGAGGGAACCGACACCCACTGTCACCACCTCCACCCAAAAGGCAAAATCCATAGTTCACAACACAACAGTTAGGTCAAATATCACCCCAACCTAATAGAATTAGGAAGGCTGCATCACGCCAGAGAGCCTACAGCGCTTCCATTGTAGTACTAGAAGAATACTCGGAGATGTCTTCATTTTCAAGGGGCAAACGGAAATGATAAAGTAGAACTGACGGAAAAGGTGCTCCATAGATTGGAGTAGATAGATAAAAGACGGATGGCAAGGGAATCTGGTAAACCACAACCAATGGTTGGCCGATCTCTTTTTGCTACGGAAATCTACAACATCCTTAGGCAACTGAAAGTGAAATTGTCATAGGTGCCTATCTTTAATTGCGACTCTGACCCTTACGCCCACATAGATAGATATCTAATGTGGATGGAGGCTTATGGAAGTAATGACGCTACCGATTGTAGAACGTTCCCGCTGACCTTGGGAGATAAAGCTCACACACGGTTTAGGACTATCTTAGCTAAGTCGATACACAATTGGACAGACCTCGCCAACTCATTCATCACCGAGTTTGTATATTTGGGAAGGCCAAACGAACCAAAGTACAAGTTTGCTAGCGTGCGCCAAGGCCACAAGGAGAGTCTTCGTGATTTTCAGAAAAGGTTCAATAAATAGAGGTTAATAAGTGAGGTTATGGTGACAAGGCTTACCTAGTCATTGTATCAGCGGCCTTGTACGCAAACACTCCTTAATGGAAAGTTGTTCAGCTTAAGCCCCCCTACGACTTATGATGCTTTCATGACGGTGGCTTATGAATATATTCAGGGCGAGTAAACTTCAGCATTGGCTAAGAAATAAAGTGAACAAGTTAATATAGAGGCAGGAAAGAAGAAGGTGAACAACGTTGGGAAAGATTATAAGGCTCCATCTGCCTATAAGCCTTTTCTAAAAAATAACGAAGTCCAAGCATGCAAACGGAGATGAGGGCCGAGATTAACTTATCCCCGGGTGAAGTGTTTTATCAAATCAAAGACAAGCAAGACTTGAGGTTACTCAGACCGATCTTAAAGGGGCCAGAGTATTTAAACCCGAGAAAATATTGTCAATATCATCAAAACGCATGGCATAACACTAATCAACACTACACCAAAAATACTGATAGACATCGGTTAAAAACTGATGTCTATTTCACCAAGCAGCCGATGTTGAAGCCCCCGATGTTAAAAGTGGGCGCTGATAGACATCAGTTTTTAGCCGATGTCTTTTCTTAGAAAGATATCGGTAGATAACTGATGTTTTTGATATCCAACCGATGTCTTTCTTCGAAAGACATCAGTTAAAAATTGATGTCTTTCCAAGAAAAGACATCGGTTAGATATAAAAACATATTGGTTATAAACCAATGTTTTTCCAAGAAAAGATATTGATTTCGGCCAAAAGACATCGGGTATAAACTGATGTCTTTCCAATAAAAGACATCGATTTCAATCAAAAGACATCAATTATAAACTGATGTCTTTTTCAGGAAAAAAACATCGATTGTAACCAAAAGACATCGTTTATAAACCGATGTCTATTCTTCGATAGACATCACTTTCACATCAAACACATTGTTTTTCCACTGATATCTTTCCAAGTATAGACATCAGTTTCACTCCAATAGACATCGGTTATTACATGATGTCTTTCATTTTTTTTATTTAATTTTTTATATAAATTATATTATTATTAAAATAAAATTAAATACAATCATGCTATATAACTAAAAATTTACAAATTTTTACAAGAATTTCAAATATTTAATTTCAAATACATAGAAAATAATCCTTTATATCTAAAAGTTAAAAAAATATCATAACTAATTGATGTCCAACATATTGTTTTCAATCCACGTATCTGTAAGACGTTTCATGAACACTACTAAAGTCTTCAGACTTCAAATCTTTCTCAGAGAAAAGCATAAAATCTTCATTTTTCTCATTCAGAAACTGCAAGAATTTTGAAAGATAAAATCAGTACATTGATATCATAATACACAAAATGGAATTAAGACAATTTTTTACATTGATATCATAATATCAAATTTTATCATAACTTGATTAATTCAATTTTTTTTATTTTGTGTCAATTTGAATTCTATAATCTTTTACTGAACTTGGTTACAATTTTGGTTTAAATTGATTTAGAGCAAGTGTACTCTATTGTGTGTAGCACGTAAGCGATCAAGTGCAAAATTTATATAATATCGAACCCAAGGGCGAAAGTGGGTAGCCGTATTTAAGAAATGTTTAACTCTAGTAGGACAAATAAAAGAAGGATGGGGTTGAATTATACTACAAACTAACAACTAGGAAATAAATTAAAGATAGAACATGTACAAATGAGATGGATGGTGGGTGAAGGTAAACAATCTAAGAATTATGTAAGGAAAGTAACATTCATGTTAAGTTATATATAGACTCACACACACACATGCATTGACAGTTTTCATGTTATGATATTAAGGGCAATCACGTTTGTACCCCTAATCCCTATGGCCAAGACAATTAGGTTCTCAACTCTTTTACAAGTTTAAATCTCCTAGGGTTGTTCTTACTCTCAATTCCCATGAAGGTACTATAATCATAAGTTGGGTTTCCCTCAATAGTTCATCACTAATGTCCTATCATGAAACTAAGCACTTGAGGGTATGGATTACCTCTCCTCATACTAACTAAGTCATCTCATGCAATCAATGATTCAATTAAACCACTAAGCATAATATTGGCATGGCCATCCCAACACTATGAATAGAGAATTTAACCACACAAATCATACATAAAATGAGAATAATCATTCATGATAGAAAATATTCATAACAATCATTTCATCAAACATGTGGTGTGCAAAATCTATATAATTCCTAACCAATCACATTGCTAGCCTCACATGAGGACTAGCTACTACATATCATAGTAAAATCAATACAATCCATAGCATGCTCCAATTGAACCAAATAATGAAGAAAATAACAAAATAAAGGTAAGTAGACTCCCCTTTGATGGTGAACTTCCTCCTCCTTGATCATGCTATAATCTTCAACCAATGATGAATTCCTCTTCTTAGATTGGTGGATGGATGGATTAATGGATGAATTTGAGAAGATCAAGTGGATTGGATGGATGAAGTGAAGGGTGGAAGAGATGGAGATGAATGTGTATGATTTAGGTGTCTAGTGTGTGTGGAAACTGATCCAAAATGATTCCTCCCGGATTTTATGATCAAAACATGTATTTATCACCCCTAGAAGCTTTTAAAAGGTTCCTAAAATTCTCTGATTTTTAAGCCCAGCTCGACTCGAGTTGCAAGTCGAGTTGGACCTTGCAACTCGAGTTGGCTCTTTGGACAACTTTTCTGCTCCGCACGTCTTGTAACACGAGTTGGACAATACCCAACTCGAGCTCTCGCCTGTCAAGTCGTGTCGTGTCATGTCGATTAGAAACTGGAATTTTCGCGGTACTCAGCTCGACTCGAGTTGCAAGTCAAGTTGGACCTTGCAACTCGAGTTGAGTCACTGCATGCATTCTGACCTTGCTCGATTCACAGCTCGACTCAAGTTGCAAGTCGAGTTGGACCTTGCAACTCAAGTTGGGTCATTTTCAGCAACGCAGTCTCATCGTTTCGTGCATAACTTCTATATCCGATCTCCAATTCAAATAATTCTTGTGCTCACACGATCCTCTATTCCTTGGCTTTCCAATCATATATCGCACCTCCAGTTTTGTGCTCCACATGAATACAGAAAAATAACACAAGTTAAACGTGTATTTTTTTACCATTTTGTTTTGGCTTGTTTTCCCTCGTTTCAACTCCGAATTGAGCTCTATTTTTTCCCACATCTTTTTCATCGCGTCTAGAATCCATTTTTACTTGAAAATCACACAAATTACACCAAAACACTAATTCTCTAAATATTTACAAATATCGCGCATTTAAGGTACTTATTCATTAAAATCACACATTTATCATTTCAAAGCACAAATCTCCATATCTTCATATAACACCACCAAATGATATACAAAATGAATCAAAACACAAAAAATACATAATAAAAGATACTAAAATCTAGGTAAAAATGACACTGATTATTTACTAGCTTTTAAATTTTAGTCAGTATATTTATTCTTTTTCTAAGTCCTTTTACTTTTCCAATGAAGAATTAAAGATTAAAAAAAAGTACCAAATAAAAAATGAAAAAAATAAAAGAATTAGTTTCAACTAAAAATAATGGATCAAAATTGATATTAAAAATTAGTAAAATAATATGATTCCGTGTGACGTAGAGTGATTAATAAATTTATTAAAAAATTATAATTTTATAATTAAAAGTATAAACACGATTCACAATTCATTTTATTATCTTTTCCTGTTATCATTTACTAATGGATAATGATTTTTTTGAATGTCTTAATTTTTCCTCTACTAATTTTTTCTTAATTATCTTGAGCAATCCTTTGAATATCTAAATAATTACCTGAAGCAGAAGAAAACAAATGTATCACATAAATTAGAGATAAAAAAAAAAGCTAACATTAGGAAAGAGATATTAACCATGTAATTTGTATAGAAGGATAAGCTAATATGATCTACATCATACAAGGACCTACACTCCTTTCTTTTCAACAGTTGCAAATCTCAGTTAATTCACTTAGCTGATGACATATCAAAATTAGGATAAGATTCTAAATAATGCAGTACAGACATCCTTAGCAAACTAGCTAGTTCCTATCCAACTTTCTAATATAGCAACTTTCTAGTCTTTCTACCAACCTTATGAGCAGGTTGCATCTCTAAAATTTATTCAAGCAGAACTATTTTTTTTATACCTCATCTTATATATATTTAGACAAAAGTAATTCAAAACCTAAATCAGATAGAAGGTCCTCTAAACATGACAAAATGGAAAAAAGCTAGAACGAATAAAACTAAATTCAGATTGATGAATTCATGTAAATTATATTTTTAAAGAACCAGCATTGTTCAAAGTCACGCATACCACATTCTCTACGAGTAGAACGTTGCATTTGTGACTATAGTAGATCTTAATTATACATCTAAGGTATGATCTAAACAAAAGACAATCACAAAATTAAGAAGCATAAATGAACTGAGTTTCTATGAGAGAAGAGGAGAGGAGTACTAGGGTTAACCTGCAATTTGATTGCTCGTAGCTGAGGATTAGTTGGCAAAAAATGCATTCTGAGCTTATTTCACATGAGAAACTTTATCATCTCAGCCTACATGTGGTTTTGTATTCCAATTTCAATCTTTCTTTAGACAGTCTAATGGCATCTCAAATAATCTGCACATCTAAATCGTTAATAAGACTGTATGACCACCATTAAATCTACCACCATGAACTTCACAAGAATTACAGAATCATCACTTATCAATTACCATACGCCAGTTAGCTCGAAAAATATGGCGTAAGAGGATAATGGCAAAATTTAGTCAGACAGTCTCAAGAAAACTAGCAAAGCTTGGATATTTAAGCTCCCATCCTAGTTCAGCTCAAGTTTTTGAGTTGTTTAGTTTCTTCCCCAAAGGATCTGATGTTCCTTCAGTCAACAACAGGGCAAATGTAATACATTGGGAGTTTAGGACACTAAAAACCGAATAAAGAGCATACGTTAGGTAATTAGATTTCATGAGATGCAAAGTTACCTATAAATACCTCAAACTTCTTAGCATATTTTCCACTCCCATTAACTTAATCCATCGTTTCCTGCTGGAGAAGATATAATAGTCAAGCATAAAATAGAAGAAAATATTAGTACTCAGGAAGATGTAAGGTACCAGTGAAGTCATCAGCAACCATGAAACTGAGTTCATATCCGTTAGAGATATAGTCAAGAAAGTTGTACAGTTGTTTCTCAACAAAGCCATCCACAAACATTTCACTCTTCAGAACCTGAATGCTCATATGTTAGAATTCAAATGATATATACTACAGATTATCAGCTTCACAATTGCAGAAATATCATGTAAGAGTCGCGACACCGGCACCACTGCGCACCGACAGCATTGACGGAGCAACACCACGAGGGTCGCGACTGGGCTTATACAAGACAGATCTGAAATCACGACACCACTAGAGCAGAGGCGGGAATTCACGACACCAGTAATCTGCAATGGTGTTAGGAGGCAAAAATTTATGAAGATCTATACAAAGTCGATGCCCAACTCTATTTGAGAAGGGGCCGTTGCACACGATCGAAAGCCCTAGAAAACGGCGGCTGATGGGAACCCTAGGTGCGCAGGGGCCATCGGAACTTTGGCGGCGGTGGTGTAACTCCAACCTAGCTCCCCTAGATTTCAAAGTTTGTTGCAGGATGAAATTTTTCTAAGTTGTGTCGGAGGGGAGTATCAAACGGGTCATTTGAATTTCTAGGGTATAAATTCTAATATATAAATTTTATTATTTTCAAGACATATTCAAAAGGTTACCTTGTTGGTTTAGCTTAGAGAATGAAATGGAGGGTTGCAGATTCGAGTCATTGGAATGGCTTTAATTTTAAAATTAAAATTTTAAACAACATCAGGAAATAAACATCGGTGCCAAAAAAACAATGTCTATCAGCGTATTTTTTTAAATATGTCGAATAGACATAGCTTAAAATTATATCGGTTAGTGAGTGAAATCGATGTCTATCAGCGCATTTTCTTGGAAAATCAAGTCTATCAGAGAAATAACATCATTTAATAGACATCGATTAATTAAAATCGATGTCTATCAGCATACTTTTTTAGAAATAAAAATAAACATCGCTTGAAAGACATCGATTAGTGAAAACCGATGTCTATCAGCGCATTTTCATAGAAAACCGATGTCTATCAGCTTACTTTTTCGCTGATAGACATCGGTTTAGGAAAAGATATCAGTTTTAAACGAAAAACATCAGACTTTAAGAATAACCGATGTCGATTCGGCGATGTTAATCAGCGTTTTTGGTGTAGTGCAATGTTGAGACTTGATTACAGAACTCTGGATGTTATTCATGGAAGGAAGATTAAAGAGGTTGTTACTCCCCCCTAGCTGAGGATAAAAAGGGATAACTTCCCCCCGCCGCCTGTGAGAGATAAAATCCTAGATAGAGAAAGGAAGAAGTTGCCCCCATCTCCACTTGGGAGGCTGGGGGTAATTGTGAGGAATGAAAGAGCGAATGAATTGTGGCAAGATAGGCCAGGAGAGGTCCACATGATGGAAGAGGCTGAGGTTACTCCATATATCAGCACCTCACAAACATTTACCACAACCTCGAGGAAGGATAGAAAGACTGAGCTTAGGGAATTGGACTTGCAAGTGCTGCAATTCTTTTATTATCCTCGAAAGAGAGAAGTTCGGGAGGTAAGACATATTCTTCACAGAGACAGATTTTCACAGGGTAAGTACACCTAGCACTGATCCTCTTATCATTTCACCAATATTGTCTAAAGTACGCATTCATCAGTGTTTGGTTGACACCGGAGCATTTGTAAATATAATCTTTAAATAAGTCTCTGAAGTCTCGGAGGTAAGAAGCACCAAAAGGTCAAGCCTTATGCTGACAAGATAAAAGGGTTTTGGAACCTCTGACCCAACCCATGATGGAGGTAGATTTATTGGTTAAGTTAGAAAGTTCAAATAGGAGTACCAAAATGCAAAAACATGTTACATTCAAGGACGTGGATCAGCTATCCTCGTATAACTATATCCTCAGACAACCTCTAATCCATGCATTTGGGGTTGTACCGTCTACTTTACACTAATGCCTCCATTTCATCATGGGCTGGTGGCCGGATGGCGATAGTGATCGAGAACCAGAGAAAGGAAATGGAGTTTTCTTTATCAAAAAAATGGAGGAGTTGAGTTACCATAACACGGAATATGAGATGCTAACATTTGAAGATATCTTAATTGATGAAAGAGAGAAGGAGAAATAATGAGAACACGTTAGGAATACGAAAGTAATGTTTGAGATGGAAATAATCCCGATAGGGCGAGAAAGGCAAATGGAAAGAGAGAACTAGGATACCCAATAAAAGAAACAAATTCAAAAATGGTGGAGATCAGTCCAAAGTATAAGAAAATAGAAAATATGAATACCTTCGAAAGAATGCTGGATCCCAAGATCCCAAATAGCGATCCTCGATGCAGAATGAGAGAGGGAGCCTTAGTGGCTGGAGAAACTGAGGAAATCCAGTAAGATCCTAGTGATCTCGAGGTAAAAGTCAAAATTGGAAAGAATGTGAATCTGATTATAAGGGAAAGCTAATAAACAAAATATGGATGTGTTCGTTTAGAACCCAAATGAGACTCCAGGGGTTGATTCGAAGCATGCATGCCATCATTAAACATAGACCCAAACACTCCTTCATCTCGTTAGAAGAAATTAAAGGAAGTTTACATATGAAAAGAATGAGACACTGAAGTGTAAGTGAGGAAGCTACTAGCTAGAAAAAGAATCAGTGAAGCAAAGTATCTCTTGAGAGTGTCTAATCCGGTGCTGGTTAAGAATAATTCAGGAGCCTAGTGTCTATGTTTAGATTACATGGACCTCAACAATGTATGCCCCAAAGATAGCTATCTATTGTCTTCATTTGATCAAATGGTAGATGCTACTGCTGGCCATGAGATAATGAGCTTCACGAATTCATATTAGGGGTATCATTAGATCCCAACGCATCCAGATGATTGAGAGAACGCGGCTTTATATGTGGGAAAAAAAATCTACCACTGGAATAAAATGCTATTTAGATTGAAGAATGTGTGAGTCACTTACCAGAGGCTGGTTAATAAGATGTTCGAGAAAGAAATAGGGAAGTTGTGGAAATGTACATGGATTATACACTTGTAAAGAGCCTGCATAGGGCAGATCACTTTAATCTTCTATATAAAGTGTTTTCAATCTTTCGTTATTACGGAATGAAGCTTAATCATAAAGAATGTACTTTTGGTGTTAGTTCTGAAAAATTCTGCGACTACGTTATTAGCTTTAGAGGAATTGGAATGAACCCTATAAAAGATAATGTTACATGGATATGCAACCCCCAAGGCATCATAATGAAGTCCAAAATCTCATGGGCCGGCAAGCAGCCCTTAACAGATTCATTCCAAGAGTCTCGGATAAGTGCAAACCAATTTTTGATATCATCAAAATAGAGAAATTTGAGTGGACTTAGGAGAGTTAGATGGTGTTTGACAGGATCAAAGAGGAATTGTCCAATCCAGGAATCTTGTCTAAACCATTTCCAAGGAAAAATTTGAACTTATACTTGGTAGCTTTTAAAACAACTATAGGTTAGGTTTTGGTAAAGACCAAGGAAAAGAATCAAAGACTAGTGTATTACTTGAGTCAAGCACTTTGAGATGCCAAACTCGGATTCCCAGTAATGGAAAAGCTAGCTTATGCTCTAGTCATGAGTGCAAGAAAGCTCCGACCTTATTTTGTAGAGCATACAGTCGAGGTACCAACCAAGTTCTTTAGAGACCTAATTCAACCGGCCGTCTGCTGAAATGTTAAGTAGAGTTAGGTCTATATGATATCACATAAGCCCAAGAACCACTATAAAGGGCCAAGTATGGCAAACTTATAGTATAATTTAGCACTCCCAAAACCCTCGCCACAAATGTGATGAGTGTAGAAAAAACTTATGTTCTCCATAGTATAATTTAGCACTCCCAAAATCACTAATTCAAATGCTCCATTCATATGTTCTCACGGGAAGTATATATCACTAGCACTCAAGTGTAAAAGATATACACTTATGGGTTAAGGTGTTTTCGCTCAAATTCAATTCAAGTGCATAACCATAAACTTGCCAAAAGTCTCAAATTCTCACTACTAAAAGTATGATTCGACAATGGGATCAAAAAAGAATTTTCTTTTGGAGGTAATGTTGGCTCTTTAGTTAAGGTATGAAATATATGTATCAAAACTTGGATCAATTAAGTGTGCATTTCCATCATGATCTTTCATTCTTCTTACTCACTTCAATTAAAGCACAACATCCTTCTCAACTCTTTCACTTTTTTCTCCTTCAAACATCACATTTTTTTTACTTCTCTTTTTCCTTTTTCTTTTTCTTTCTTTTTTTCTCGAGGTATCAGTTTCGGGCACTACCTCTCACATCCTCCATAGGATACTAGATTTCAGCACTGCCCTAAGATGTTTGATTTAATGGAGTACTAGATTTAAGTACTATTCCACGATTTTCCTTAGATGTATTTTCAAGTTCAATCACTATTTTCAACACCAATTTCATTCCTTCCCAAATTGTCATCAAACTCCATCAACACACTTTGAAAAGCCATTAATTCTCGTCATGATAGAACATTAAGGCTCAACAAAATTTCAGATGCTCAAAGTGGTTATTTCACGTAGGTTGCCAAAGAATAAGATTTTTTGGCTCAACGGGGCAACTACGGATAAACATAATTTAATAGAGAATTATTTGGATAAATGACTCATAAATTCAAGGATGGTCTAAAATTATGTTCCATCATCTAACACACATGTAGTTTCAAGTAAGACAAAAGACAAGTTCTAGAATACGCACACACGAATGATACTCACTAGAAAAGAAATATCATGTGATTATGTAACATGGATAAGACTCAAAATCTCACATGGGTTTTTAACAAGTAACAGAGCACTTTTCATGATAAGCAATATCCCACAAGTACACATAGAACTTCATATCACAATATAACTCAAGTGCACTTCCTTCATCAATTTTAAGAGCATATGAATTTTAAGCACAATTAAAAATATAAGCTCACAGATCCACAACCAGAAACTTAACCTTTCACTCCCACGATTAAAAGCACACATAAAATTTAGAATAAGGAAACTAGGTCACCTGATTTTTTCTCTTTCAAAATGTTTACGAGTTCCTCAAGTTGTTCAACTCTGTTAGGTCAAACCTCAGTGTAGAACTCGTCTTCCCCCCTCTTTTACCTTTTCTGTCATCAAAGCTCAAACATACTCATCATCACAAGATTCATCAATAATAAAATAGGAGACACAAAAAAAATAAAAAAGACGAAAAATTAAAAACTCGACCACTAACACTAGGAAAGATAAGACAACACACGAAACATAGGTAAGTTAAAAAAATCGGCATACCAACACCAGTTAAAATATTAATATGCCGCAAAAAATCAATCCCCTAACAACCAAACAACCAATGAAAGGAAAAATTATTCCCTTAGTGATCATAAGATGAGGTAAGTACATCACACCCCCCAAACTTAGTAAAAACGTAAGTCAAAACTAAGTTTGAAAAGAGATGTAATTGCCGAAACATGAGCACCTCAAATATAATAACTCCTCACTCACACAAAAGAAACACGAAAGCAATAAAAATAGAAGGGCAAGCCCCCAACAGGCGCTCATATTTAACGTCGGAGAGTCACGACAGTATATGCAGCCTTTTGAACTATTGGATCAGAGGGCAGTCTTCTAGCATCCTCGCCTTCAAATACTTCCTTCCCTCTTCTATTCTACACTCAGCACCTCATCTTTCTTGGTCACAAAAACATGGTCCTCTGAATTTTCTTCCTCCCATGACTGTCTAGACTCCTCCTTGTCAATCTTTCACTCAATTTCAGAATTATCAATCCTATTAAAATCAAGATTAAACAAGTTAGAAACCACAACTATGCTCTCGCATAATTGAGTCTCCATGGTCATATTCATTGCTTTATCAAGAGAAAAAACTACATCTTCATTATCGATCCACAGTCTAAGCTTTCCTTCCTGAACATTTATCATGGCTCCAGCTGTGGCAAAAAATGGCCGTCTTAAGATAAGGGGGATGTTATCCTTGTCATCTTTCATCTCAAGTACAAGAAAATCCACAGGAAAGACTAACTTATCCACTTTCACCAAAATATCTTCAATTAAACCACTTCTGAATAGTCATGGATCCATCCTCCAATTGAAGAGAAATTATTGTAGGTGTCAACTCCCCCAAAACCAAGCCTATTAAATATGGATAAGGACGTCAAGTTGACGCTTGCCACCAAATCACACAAGACTTTACGTGCCGACCCTTTTCCAATGTCACAAAGAATAGTGAAGCTTTCTGGATCCTTCAACTTTGCGGGCAGCTTTCTTTGAATGATCGAGCTATAGTTCTCTGATAGATTCACCGTCTCCGCTCTGTTCAAACTTCTCTTTTTTGATATAATATCCTTGAGGAATTGAACATAGTAGGGCATCTCTTTGATTGCTTCCGAGAAAGGGATGTTCAAGCTAATTTTATTCATGATATCTTGAAACCTCTTGAACTTTTCTTTCAATCCCTTCTTGAAGGAATCGGAGGACGTATCTTTTTCTTAGATCTTCCTCACTCATCTCGTTCAGCCTCCTTTAGTTTATCCTTCTTGGCTCTCAATCTCTTTACTCTTTCCCACTTCTTCTCAACTATAATCTCAGTATTCTACTCATGTGATAGTTATGGAGTGCTCTGAATATCATGTATAGCATTCGGTATGGAAACAAGAGTCGGATGGCCTTGCTCGGCCTTAGATCGACCAGAATGGTCTGGTCGAGCAAGGTGAAACTGGTCGAGCTAGGTCCCTATAATTGAAATATGATTGTTCAGCTCTACACGTGGCTGCTCGACCTTAACTCGACTAGAATGGTCTGGTAGAGTGACTCATTTTTGGTTGAACGAGTTCCCTGTAAACTGATCGTGATTTTTCAGCTCTACATTGTGCTGCTCGACCATTGCTCCACCAAGAGGCTTGGTCGAGCGGCAGTCAAGCGGGGACATTCCGTCTCCATTTTCGCTCGCTGGCATTTTTTACCTTTGTACTGTGTTCCGGACCTCAACGTGATGACTTTGTACTCTTTCCCTTTTTTATGCCTTGAGAGGGAACTTTTCCTTCTTCAATGTTTGCGTCAGCTGATTCACATTCGCGGCCATCTGATCCATTATCAAGGTAAGGTCCTTCAACTGCTTAGATAAATCTGCATGATTAGCATTCACACTATCTTTGATGCGGTGAACCCTTGCATCATTCCTTGCCATATAATAATTGAAGGTATCTTCAACACTCTTTACATTTTGCTGCTGCATACTAGGCTCCCTTTATGCCAACTTTGTAATTTGCCTCTATTGGGATTCTAGTAGCTTGTTGATGTTAGCTAAATTAGAGACGATCTCAACATCCATATTCAGCTTCACCACTTGATGTTCAATCTGCGCCATCTTGCCAAGTACATAAGATCCTCTTACTCTTTCTGTAGGCCAGTTATGTGAATTCATAGAGATGTCTTCAAACAAATTTTCTGCTTCAAGTGTTGTCTGAAATAACAATGCTCCTCCTGATGATGCATCAATAAGAATACGCGACTTATAATCCAATCCATAGTAGAAGATGCTCATGTACTGAGCCTTAGCCATTCCATGTTGTGGGCACCACCTGAACATGTCTTTAAACCTGTCCCACGCCTCATGGAATTTCTAACCATGATTCATAACAAATTGGGTGATCTCTTGCTTAATTCTGAATCCTTTAAGGGTGGCATGTATCTCTCTAAGAACTTCTGCTGCAGTTGGTCTCATGTAGTGCCGTTTTCTACATCAAGAGTCTCATACCAAGTTTCTGCCTTATCAATCAAAGAGAACTTGAATATGGCGATCCGCCTAACATTATCATTAGCTCTAGCACTCTTTTGAGTGTTTACATAACCAAGAAATCTTCTGAGATGCTGATATGGATCTTCAAAAGAACTTCCAAAAAATGGATTCTTCTCTACCATATTAATAAGAGCGGGATGTATCTCAAAATCATCATCTCTCCCCCTTGCTCCTATCAACCCTATGTTGCCAATCCTATTGTTCAAGAAAATTTCATGTATGACAACATTATCTGAATTCTGCCTTGCTCCGCCATGTTTAGCATTGTGTGTTATTCCTTCCTTTCATTCCTCTCCTTTTTCTAGCGCACAAGTACCTCAGAAAAATTCAAGGTTAGATAGAAATAAATAATCAAAAATAAAAATCTTAATCAAACTAGAGAATAATAAAATCAATTATAACAGCCGTCTCCATCAACGGCGCCAAAAACTTGATGAGTGTTTTCTTTGCACTCAAAATTAATCCCCAAGTATTAAAGATATCAATTGCAGCTTAAGCAAGCGACCATCGAACCAAAGGACGGTGTATTATCAATTTAATTATAAGCTAATTAATTAAGACTTACGTTGGCAATAAAGTTTGAGAATTATTAACTAATTAACTAAATTACTAAAAATTAAATAACAATTAAAATAAAATAAAACTAGAAGAATACGATTGTGACTCAAGAATGGAGAATATATAGCCCTAGGGTAATTCGGTTTCACTCATTAATTTTCCTTTTGTATATCATTGTCCGACTCTACCTTACGGAATATGGACGCATCACTAAGCCATGCAAATCTACTCTATAGATACAAGTAAATATGCGTGTAACACGTAACCTTGGAGCAAGAAATATAATTTCACACCCCTTTCTATGTACTATCAGTATCAATTATTTTCCCGCGTGTTTGGTACTCTAACCCGATATAATCTCCCTGTATAGGTATTATAAAATTACCCTCTTTACCCTACTTATCAACCCGAATCCAATTCAATTAATAAGTATCTATATATGATAGTTCTAATGAAGTTTTGAAGTCCCCTCTCCTAGAATCATAAAATGGAATCTTGTTCAGCAATGAACGCGCTCAATCAACAACCAAGATATATATTCAGACTCTACATAACAGTTGAAGATGCACAAAACGACTGTGAATATGGAGTAAAAAATGCGCAATCATATATAAAATAATTCCACAAGTAGTGTTGTACGGAGTATACACACGAAAGTTCAATTAATTCATAAAAACCTTCAAACCCCTAAATCTACCAAACAGTTCTAGTCCATGATATTGCAAAGAAAAATCATGGGAGTTTGATAGATCTTACCCATATGTCTAGAAAATACAATATAAATTAGGAAACGAATAAAACCCTAGATGTTGGAGTCGTCGCGTCCTTCTCCGTCTTAAATCCTCCTCTTGTTTTTCCTCTTAATTTAGTAAACGAATCTTCAAAGTGATGAATGAAGGGTTGATGTGGATGATGGTGTGGGAGGTGATCCCCTTGTGGGGTGGTGTAGGATGATTCTTTTATGGCTCTCCTCATATGAATAATGATGTAAAATATATATAGGTGTGAATAGGGAATAAAATAAGGAAATAAAAGATATGGGTGAATCATGGAGGATTATGTGATAAGGAGATTAATTGTGCTCCAAAAAATAGAAAATATGGGCTAATTTTCGGAAATTCTCGCCAGCAGCTGCGCGACCTCATGATTCTGAGCATAACTTCCTCGTCCAACCTCCGATTTGAGTTATTCTTGCGCCAAAACGATCCTCTCTTATGTGATTTTCAAACCATGTATCACACCATCAGTTTTGAGTTCCAAATGAACACAGAAAAATTATGGAATTTGAGCGTGCGTTTTTCAGCATTCCACTAACTTTGAATTTTTGATCATTTTTCCACTTAAAACACAATAAAACACCTCAAATGAACCTTTTTCTCAAATATTTGAATATAAGACACTTGTGCTAATTAATTTTTAATTTTTTAATTTGGAAAAAATTAAATAAGGCTCTTTAAAAATATTTAGGCATAATGAATTTTTTTTTATAATTAATTTTTAAAATTTTTAATTTGATAATAATCATATCGTGTCATTTATAAATTTTTAATCGGATTATGAACAATCCATCTTACGAAATAGGATTAACGAGACGGCATCACCCAAGTATTTGTCTATAATATTTTTTTCTAAATGATATTCCTATAAACTTTAATCAATGGGGCAGTCTTGCATGAGACCGTCACACGGTGAGACTATTTTACACTCTTTTGAAAAGTTGTCACTTTTTTATTTATATTATAAATTATTAATGGAAATAATTCAGTGTACTATTATAACTTTTCATGATTTGAGCATCACTTTTAATTAAGAATATTGTTGTTCCCTCCATCCTAAGAATACATCCACGTATTTGGTGATACATAATTTAAAAAAAATAATTTTTTATTGTAATGCTGTAAGAAGGTGAATGGATATTTTGGGTAATTGAATATAATAAAGTGTATGATTTAGTTACCTTAAACTAGATTGTGTGTTAAAAGAATGTGATATTTTTATAATAATATTGTAATATTGTAAGATTATTAATATTATATATTGTTTTCATTTAGAGTGCGCAAACATTCTTATCATAGACCAAAATAAAAAGTGTTCTAGTATTTTTGGAACGGAGAAAATATCACATTTTATCCGTGTAACACAATATCTTACATTAAACGATCCCAAACAAGTTTTTATCTTAATTAATAAGAATCTTATTATTTTATTAAAAATATATGTTGTAATAGGAATAAAATAAAAAGTATAAATTTTTATATTAAATACTACAGCATTTAAAACCATAGAATATAAATTTAATTTATGCACAAATCTACACTCATGTTCCCAAATACACAAGAAATTTTATCATTCAAATTTTTAGTCTTGGATGCTAAACCATAGGCTCATGTATCGGTTATAAGGCCCCCAGGGCATAGCTCAAGTGGTAGAGGGGATGGTGGAAAGGCCTTTCAGCTGAGCTTGGTTGCTGCAGGGTGGGGGTTCGAATCCTGTCTTTGGCATGGATTTGGCCTCTTGTAAGCACAAGTTTAACAGTGAGCTCTCCCTATAAGCCACTTGAGGCACATCCTGCGATTTACCTCCTCCACCAATCCCCAGGGCAGGGGCGGTGGGGGCCCCTAATGGTGGGGTACACCATGTATCGGTTATAATCATAATTGGATATTTATGTGGTCCGGATGATGGGATTTGAATAATATAGGGTTATCTAAAGTCACTGACGACGTGTCACGTTACAAGACCTATAAATGATTCTTTCAAATTATTTGCGGACATGGCTCATTCTTGTCCATATGAGATGATTGGTCCATGTGAATTTCAACTGGTCCACGTTCATTGTTCTGATCCGGATACTGGGTCCCGCCAATAATGATTTCCAATATCTTGAATATCGAAACCCAAATTTACTTATCCAGTTCTTTTTCTTTTAAATAAAAATAATGATATAATATACTCGTTCGTCCCATAAAATATTCCACACTTTTCATTTTGGATTGTCCCACAAAAGTTTTGCACATTTTTTAAAAAGCAAAAAGTCAAATACAATCACCCTTTCTCATACACTTTATTACAAAAAAATCACATCTACCTAACACACCTAACATACTTTATCATTTATTTATTACCAAAAAATACCATAATACCCCTAAAAATTATCACTTTCTTAATCTCCGTGCCAAAAAGAGGTGTACAATCTTTTGTGGGACGGAGAGAGTATATGTATATTATTTAGAGCAATGGATCATTGGCGCCCTTTAATTTATTCAAGAAGATCAAATGCACCATCAAACTATTTTTTTTAACAACCAAGTCCTTCAACTCTTTCCAATGAATCAAATTTGTCCTTTATTTTTCATTAGAGCAAATTGGCATTTTGTTAACTGAAAATATTAATACATGTTAGTGAGTGGGATCCATGATTATAAGTAAAAAATTCCCAGCCTGAAAATAATCAACGGAGGAATGAGGTTGTGGTCGGCCGTCGGAGTTGGGGATGAAATCCGCATGCAGTGAAGTCTCGATGGTAATAATACTAAAGATTAGAGAGGAAAAAAAGAAGAAGATGATTTACAGTGATAATCGTGGTAAATCAACAAGATAAATCCTGTATAGCACCGTTGGTCAGATTAAGATCCATGGTACAATTCATCACTGCAGTCCTGTGCCGACGTACAACTCTCACCACGCAAATTTCGCCTCTCAATTCCGCTAAATTCGTCAGTTTCACCAAACCCTATTTAACACTGCTGAAATTCCCGTCGCTGAACGCCACCTTCACCTCCACCGTCGCGTTGATGCTTCTCTTCTGTCTCTTCCCCACTCCGCCGTCGTCGATATGGGCTGACCCGAGTGTGGCGTTACCGTACAACAGAGTGGTCAGTGGCGGATGTATGTGGGGGCAGCCCGGCCTCAAGCCCAAGGTTGTGCCCCAAAAGCTAATTTGTGTTTTTAAGTTTAGCCCACCCTAAAAATATTTTCAGCCCACACAAATGAAGCTAAAAAATAAATATATCTTTTTTCTTCTTTGTATTTTTAAGTTTAGTCAACCCAAAAATATTTTAAACCCACCGAAATGAAGCTAAAAAATAAATATACCTTCTTAAATTATATATATATATATATATATATATATATATATATATATATATATATTATTTTTTAATTATTATTATTATTTTTTATTTTCTTCAATAAACTTAGTCCACCCCACCGTGATTTTCTGAATCCGCCACTGAGAGTAATGGTTCCGCCGTGGAAGTTGAAGCACCCGAAATTGGGTTGCGTTTGCGTAGGCGGATCTGGACGGCGAGGGGTCATGTTGAGCGACGTCGTTTGGAAGTGTTGGTGGCTAAGCGCCTCCTTCAGCACCGCCGCGTCGAAGAAGTTGGTGCTCCGTTGGAGCGTTAGAACAACAAGGCTTGGGTGTGGTAGGTTGCCAAATGCTGTCACCTGGCGTCTCCGCTGCTCGTCGGCACCTTCATTTCCATCTTCATGCTGTTTACACACACAAATATTATTGCAGATTGGAATTATTCAACTTCTTCTCTATCACCTTTAACCATGGATCCCACCCACTAAGTGTTGCTAATTTTTTAATTAACAAAATGCAATTTTGTTCGGTTAATAAAGATAAAGGATACATTTGATTCATTAAAAAAAATTGAAGAACTTGGATGTTAAAAGAAATAATTTAAGGTGGGGTGACAATGACCCTTTGTCCTATTATTTATGGGTGTTTTATTTGATATATTCAATTGTTGTGATGTCAAAACCACGTGAACATATCCTACGTGGCTACCAAATTGAAATGGGCATGGAATTGTGGGATTCTATTTCATTCGGACTTCGGGAAAGAAGAAAGTAACTGATAAGGTGTAATGATTAATATTTGCTTTGCAGAATGCCAGAAAATTCATGCTCAGTATTCTGTTACCGGATAGACTTATAGACATACTCAATTTTTTATTTTTAAGTAATTGGCGACGGTGCCTATTTTCTTTTAAGAATTTTTTTTAATTGTATTACTCGCTTCGTCCCAAGTTTTTGTTAGTATTTTTATTTTGAGGTGTTCTAAACATTAACTCCTTCCATGTCCTTTTAGATGTTAAACTTTCTATTTTGGGTAATCCTACAAAAAATTGCAAATTCCAAACAAAAAGAAAAAAACATTCACACTTTCTCATACACTTTATTTATAAAAATATCATTTGTGCCTAACTTCTTTATCACTTAATTATTACAATAAAATACCATTATACTTCTAAAAGTTACCACTTTCTTAATCTCCATGCCGGAATTGGGGGGTGCAATCTTTTGTGGGACGGAGGGAGTATTCACATTCCATTAACAGTAAAAATACATTATACATTTTACATACTTTTTACATTTTATTCATCATTCCCAACAATTTTTCCTGTTTTACACTTTTTTATCATTCACAATACCTTTATTTATTTTTCTCTTTAAATTACCAACATATCCTTATTTTTCTTACATTATATATTAAAAATATAAGACTTTTTAATCTCTGTGTCCGTATAAACGCGCGTGAACAAATACCCGGGACAGAGGGAGTAATTTAAATACCCAATTTTATAAAAATATCATTAATTCAGTTGTAACTTGATTTGAATAAAGAATTGATATTCAGTGCACTAGGTGCAAGTGTGTACCCATATGTTTATAACTTTTTATCAATAGTGTGTACATATTTTTTAATAATTGTATAATTTTACACTTAGTTTTTCATTAAAAAGACTAACAAAAAATTCGCTAATAAATTGTATACTCCCTCCGTCCACTTATAAGGTACTCCCTCTATCTCATTCTAATGGTTACATATTTCCTTTTTGGGCGTCTCATGCTAATGGTTACATTTTCCTTTTTAGCATATGAGACTCACACAAATTAATTACTCCCCTCTCTATGAGCGCTCACATCACACTAATACACTTACCCACTTTATATTAAGATATTATTTCTCTCATCTCAATACACATTGAAATACTATATTCATTAATCCACGTGCAAAAAGCAAAAGTAACCATATACATATTGAAATACTATATTCATTAATCCATGTGCAAAAAACAAAAGTAACCATAAGGACGGGACTGATGGAGTATTCCTTTTATCTTTTTGGGCGTTCACTTCAAAAGTATCTATATTCTATATTTAGTAAAAAGGTACACCACATGGTCCACCACATGGTCCACCACTTCCCTCTAATACAACTAACCACTACACATATAATAATAATACTCTTTAATCTACGTGCAAAAAACACGATTACCTTCTAAGTGGCCGGAGGGAGTATATTTTTATTCATTAGTGTATAACATTTTTATTCATACATGTATAAATTTCTGAAAGTGGGTTCACGATGCATAGGATAATTAGTCTTGAATATATGATTCGATTGCACATATTTATGATCCGATTGTACACATTTTATAACTCAATTATACATATTTTTATAACTCGGCTGCACATATTATGATGATTAGATTGTACATATTTATGATTCGATTAAAACTTTTAAATCGAGTCATAAATCAAATCAAAGATATTTTTGTCATTTCGGGTATTTTAACATTTATAACTAAAGTTGAGGCATTAAAAAAAAGGTAAAAACTTATAAGAGACCATCTCACGAATTTCATTATGTGGGACGGATCCTCTTTAACCAATATACTATTATCGGTGAATATAATTGACAAGTAATTGTCATATATAGTTTTTTTAGAAAACATATGTGGTAGCACCACATTTCTTTTCAAACTTGTCATTTACTCCATCCGGCCACTTGAAAGGTAACCGTTTGCTGTTTGCACGTGAACAATTCTAAGGTCTTTATTTACTTTTTGCACGTGGATTAAGGAGTATTATTATTATAGGTAAAGTAAGTAGTTGTATTAGAGGGAAGTGGTGGGTCATATTGTGTACTTTTTTTACTAAATATAGGAAATTGATACATTTGAAACGGACGCTAGGAATAGTGAAATGGATACCTTGTAAGTGGCCGGATGTAGTATAATTTTTAAAAAAAGTGCACGCAGCATCAATTTTTTTCTTATGAAATTATTTATTATATTTTTATAATATTTACTTTTTAGAATTCTTCTTATAATTTAATGGATCAACCAATGTATAAAAGTAATGCCATTAAATCTTAAAAATCTTTCAAAAGTAATAATAAAAAAATCTTCAAAGTTTTGGATATTTTAAAAATTATTTAGCAATTCAGAAATTCCTTAAAATTGAAAATGTTTGTGTAGAAATATTGAAAAACTCTAAAATTTAATTTTACATTTAAAAATTAATATTTTCTTACAAAAACACTACTATTTTTTAATATTTTCTTAAAAAACACTACAAATCATTCATGAATAAAAAGAAGTATATTTTAAAATTCAATTAAAATATAATTAAATGAAAATAAGGACCTGTTTGATTAGATTAATTAATCATCATTAACAATTAAATATATCCTTTGAACAAGAAAGCGGCGCTGTTTGGGTTGAAAATGAACACAATTTTTTCTTATTTTATTTAATAAATAATTTTATTAATTATTAAAAATATATATTTTTATTTTTTATTCCTTAAAAATTCATAATCAGATATCATTTTCTATTATATATATTATCACTTTTTATATCTCTTACAAATTAATCATAAATTAATTTATTTAATTGATTATTATTTTTTGGGTCACTTACTATTGGATACATAAAATAATGCATAATTGCTATAAATCACATGATTCAAAGCATTAATACTCATAACTACACAATTATGATTGTTATACCATAAATACCCCAATGTGTTTGCACAATTTGTTTTTGCACATTTTAAGTTCCGGCGGATGCCCGGTGACCGGCCGACGGTGGTCCTGCAGTGGGTGGGTGGGTGAGGGGTAGGATTTGCACAATTTATTTTGCACAATTTAATTTGCACATTTTTGTTTTGCACAATTTGTTTTGCACATTTTTATTAAATTATGCAAAATTAATTTTTGCATAGTTCTTAACCTAAATCGTCTTTTACACGTACCCTGACTCCACATAGGAAATTGTGCAAAATTGATTAAATTGTGCAAAATTGAAGTTTTGCACATTTCTTAACCTAAGTAGTCATTTACACGTATCCTAACACATTGGGCAAAAAAGGGAAGGAGGAGAGACTTGCAACTTAATCCTGACATTGAAAAAGATCCAATTACAGATGTAATGTCAATACTGCCACTCTAAACCTGATGGACACAATATATATGTAGCATCATCTACTATGCACCATGTCACTGTTTATACTTGTTTTGTGTGACTTGCTTTGTGCGAGATTGAGATGAAAATCAATAAATATATGCTCTGGCATTTTTCCATACCCTGCCACCACCAAATGTGACGAGTTCAGCATAAACATGAATTTTGAATTATATATGCTTCGACAGTGAAGAGCAGTTCATAATTTACATAATTCTTCATAATTAAGGCGTATTTAGAAAATGTGTAAGAACAAGTTTCACCAATTTCAATGATTATTTTTAGATGTATTAATTCATATTAAAAGAAAGTGATAATAATATAATATTAATACATAATATTTCCAAGAATTAGACAAATCACTCCAGGTGTTCCTCTCTTCTAATCCATTTAGTGGCCACCCATTTCTCCCCCTTCACCACTGTACAACTTCCATGGAGAGAAGTCCGCAAGTTTAGAACACACACTCTCATTACAACATAGAATATAAAAATAAATCTAGTTTTAATGATCTCAATTGATTCTCATCTTAAACTAATCAATTTAGATAATCTGAAGAATGTGTACCTTTACCGGATCAATCGTCCCGTTTGGGAATAATGAATAGAACAGAAGCCCATCTCTTCGCTGTGGTCTCACCTTCAAACCTATGCACTTCTCGTAATCATATCCTGCATCCATGTTCGAGCCATTTTGCAACCAGGATATCAGATGCTGGTTATCTCCAACAGATATGCCATAGTGCATTGTTTACTTTTGATTCAAAATTCTCTGATATTTGCAGCAACACATAAGGTAAACGAAGATGCTTATTTACCTCGTATGGGAACATGATTTCTCCATTTTCTTCCACATCAGATAAGTACAATAAGAAGGAAGCAATCTGAAGAGCAAGTCAATTAGTTTCTATAGAAGTAACGATTAATTCAAACAGCTCTTATCTATTGAAACAAGGTCATCCATTCGCATATCATGTCCATCTAATGAAAAATTTCCAGAAAATTCTTACATTCACAGTTGCATTTATCTATTGATGCACGAAAACCTACACAGAAAAACATGAATGTCATCAATTATAAGGCGTTTTAACACACCCCAAAATTAATTTTTTTACTAATAAAAGCACATAAAAGAACATACATATAATCTTCACGAATCTGTAAAAAATATTAGCTCCGTCGGGATTTCAATGCCATTGAATCAGCTCAATTAAGACAAAAAAATCTTCCATTATGCTAATAAGAGAGAAGGAGAGCAATTCAACTAAAATTAGCATCTAAATTCCCAAAAACACAATCCTTGGATAAAATTAAATTTAAATCGAAGCATTTTTTGTTATGGAAAACAAAATTAAATTAAAGCAATAAATTACAAATTGAAATTGTTAAGATTTTGAAAGTGGAATTATGGTTTGGGATTACTGAATTTACCTGAAATTTATTAGTTATTGCCCTTCCATCAGAGCTGACTAGAGAAGTAATCCAGTCAGCCAACAAATTCTGAGATCAACAGTGAGAAGAAACTCACTAGGGGGAATATCTTGAAACTGATAAGCCCTGTTCTAGTTTGGGCCTGGAGCATATTAGGTAAAAATTGGGTAAGGGAGATGCCCAAGGAAGGGACTCCAATCTGAGGGAACCATCGAGAGGCGGCGTGTCCAACGTACCACCCGCTTAAGGATCTGACTGGTCGCAGGGCGACAAGTGCAGAGGCGAGAGTCGATGGTGAACAGGAGGCGCAGGGAAACCATCGATCTGCGGCATAGAGTCCAACAGACCCACATAACGTAGCCAACGTGAACCACCTGGTCAAAGGACGGCGAGAGAGAACTTAAGACAAAGACATCAACCAACTGGGAGCGCTAACGCGAATCACCGGTGGTAGGTCGCCGGAAGTGCCGAATTGAAAGTATTCAGTGTGGGTTGAGGATTCGCACAAGGTGAGGCTAC
Source organism: Pogostemon cablin (assembly GCA_023678885.1). Taxonomy (NCBI): domain Eukaryota; kingdom Viridiplantae; phylum Streptophyta; class Magnoliopsida; order Lamiales; family Lamiaceae; genus Pogostemon; species Pogostemon cablin. The sequence goes on from CM042960.1 coordinate 17,804,831, forward strand.
GGCAGAGGTGGCCGGGCAGCCTGAATAAGTAGCGGCCGCCATGAGGAATCCCATAGTAGTGGCAATCCCATCTTTAATAAAGGATATTTCAGGGAGATTAACGTGAATTTATGTATCTAGGAGTTATTTTTATTTTCTATTGTATTGTGATGTAATTAACCTCGAAATTGTGTATCCCAAAGTAATAAACCCTTTATTTTTTATAAATGAGTTTTCATTTTTATTAAGGCTAGTATTTCCCATTCGTGTGTTACACGGTGAGCATTTTATCATAGGATCGTTAGTAATTTTTTTATTTTTATTTTAATAGTTATGTATTTATATGAATATGTTTGAGCTTATCTCATCCGATTTTGGGTGTGGTATGAATTTTGTTGTCGTATTATTTTTTTTATTTAAGTTTATAATTATCCCATATGTGTTTTACACAGAAATAATTATATTTTGTAAATAATTTTTAAGCATTTTATTATATGATTATTGTTAATTATATTTTATTTTTAATAGTTTGATCTCTATAAATATGTATGAGCTTTTCTCGTTCAGTTTTGGTATGATTAGAATTTTGTTGTAGTATTATTTTGTATTTATATTTTTAATTATCATGTATTTGTTTTGCACAAAATTAATTATGAATATTGTTATCTATTATTAGTTTTCTTTCTTATATTTCCTATGTCCGCCCGGCTTTATGGTTATATATTTTCAATATGGGATCCGTTTCTAATTGTTTCATTAGTGATTAAACTATCTCCATGTGACCCTCCTAACTTATAATACAACCATCCACTTTACATTGAAATACTATATTCCTTAATTACCGTGCTAGAAGAAAATGTAATCATTAGGACTGAACAAAGGGTTTTTTTTTTTATTTTTTTTGTATATTGTGTAGTTGTAGTAATGTCAAAAAATTTCGACTTCCCATCATTCTAATCGGTGGAGGTTTGTTTGCCATTGAACATTATAACCAAAACAATAGATTCAACAGATGTTCACCATTTTGGTTAGTTTCCGCTGGTCTGAATCTAGTTATTAATAATTATTATAAATTTCATACAGGTGGCAGTGTTGTAGGATTTTTTTTATTTTTTTAATCTCTAAATGATGAAACTCTCTTCATAACCATTTAGTAACTGCTTTTATTTGCCTGCAAATGATTTATACAATTGAAACCGTCTTTTGATTTTGTGTCTATCATGCTAAATAGGAATCCTTCCATTAACTTAAATTGTTAAATTATTATTGTTAAAAACTGTAGTTAAGATTTAATTAAGTAGAAAAAGTAACCAAACCTAATAACCACATATCACACAATTTTAAAATTAGTGCATTAGGACTTGAACCATTAAATTTATATGACCAAAATAAAAAAAAATCTGAATGCTTAGGGAAAAATTAGTTGAATACAAACTTAGGTGAAAGACATACCTGATTCAACATCAAGAAGGTGATTACCATACAAATTAATGATAAATTCATTTATGTTTTTCACCTTATAGAGCTTGACAGTTGTTATTTTCTAAATATTTTTGAATACCTCCTTGAACACAACGTTCTTACAATTACTTGTGGCCCGATTATTTTGTAATAATTTATTTTTTGTCAAAATTATTGTAGTCTAATGTTATTTACCTCCTCATTCCATTTTGTTTCTCCCGCAGCCATAAAGAGTTTTTGGGCAAAGTTATTGTTGCCCTAATCTTATTAACTCCTGGATGCTGGCCCGCTGAGAATTGGTTGGAGTCCAGCAGCGAGGAAGAGGATCTGTGATGGCGGCGTCCGAAAGAGGGGCGTGTAATCAGTTCAGCTGTAGTATATGTGATCCACCTTGAAGTGGGCGGCGGTTCGGTGGTGCAGAGGTAGAGAAGAAGTGGAGTCGGGGAGAGAAGAAGAGGGAGAAGCTTACCATGTGCCGGATTGTTTAGCCAGAGGACACTTGGATGTTTTAATAATCTGATGCTCATCGTCACGGATCCTCTTCATCGTCACTAGACTCCAACCAATTCTCAGCGGGCCAAAATCCAGGGAGTGAATAAGATTAGGGCTACAATAATTTTGCCCAAAAACTCTTTATGGCTGCGGGAGAAACAAAAGGGAATGAGGGGGTGAATAACATTAGGGCTACAATAATTTTGGCCAAAAATAAATTATTACAAAATAAGTTAATGACATCGAATCTTCACCGAATTTTTAATCACATATCTTATGTAATAATATATTAAATGAATATTGATTGATATACTAATTGAAATTAAGCATATATTAATTAAAAATTAATCAAATTTATATTGTTAAACAAAAAAAAGTTAAATTAAAATCTATTATTAATATAATTAAATTTTATGATTAAAATCAAAGTAAAATCATATGTCTTATGTATATTAAATTATATTATAATAATTTATTAAATGAATATTGATTGATGTGTTAATTGAAATTAAGTATATATTGATTAAAAATCAGTCAAATATGCCAAAAAAATCTCCTATGTTTACCAAAGTTATAGCATAAAATAAAAAAGTAAAATTTAAATAATAAAATTATTATTAGTATAATTAAAATTTATGATTGATATCAAAAGCATTAATTGGACAGTCAAAATTAAAATTGAATTATTTTAAAATAAAGCAAAATTGAAAAAAAAATTGAAAACAAAAGTGAAAAATTAGGTTTGTTTTTATATATGTATAGATTATTATTACTTTTTATTCATCCTATGAATTATTTATAAATTAATATAATAGTTTATCACTTTTCATTAATCAAATATCACGTTCTATTAAAAATACTATCACTTTTTATCCGACCTACTAATTATTCATAAAATAGTTGAATTAGTCAGTTATTACTATTCCTTAGTATCACTTTTATTAAAAATATATCATATTTTATCAATTTTATAAATTGTTCGTGAAATTCACTTTTGTAATTATTTATTATTATTTTTTATTAAAGATATTAAATGTTATCACTTTTCATTAATAGTAATCAATTGGGTATCATTTTTTTCTTGTAAAGGTTATCAATTCTTTTCCTTCTCTAAGAAATCATTCGTAAAACGGAATCACATAAGTCTTTAACATTATGAATTATTCATAACATAATACAAATTAAAAGTTATCACTTTTATTTGATAAATATTTTTTAATATTGAAAAAATTGTTACTATATTTAAAAAATATTATCACATTTTATAAATTTATAATATTTAAATTAAAAATGTAAATTATCTTTTTTTAATTTAATACATTTTAAATAATAAAAAATATAAATTAATTAAGAAAAACATAGAGAAAATATATATACAAATGTAAGGTCTAATTATTTTTCCTTTTATAATTAATTTCTTAATTTTATATTAACCAAACAAAACCCTTTAAATTTGTTAAAACCCAATTAATTTTACTCTATAAATAATTTTTTATTTTTATTTTTTAAATTTCACAACAATCAAACAATGCCATTTAAAATTATTTATTTTAGTTAATAAATAATCCGTCTCACATAAGGGATTCACAATATGTTTTCACCTAAGTCTTTGCCTTGAAAATATATATACATTCAAAATCAAATAATTTAAAAATAGAATAATTAAAATTTCAATTTCCCGCGTAATACGCAAGTTTCATATATATATATATAATTTGTATAATAAATAAAAAGTGATAAATTTTGTTAATAAAAAGTGATATAGGCAAAGACTTGTGTGAGATCGTATCATATGAAGACTATTATGAGACGGATAAGAAGTGATAACATTTTAATACAAAGTGATACTCGAATACATAAAAACTGATAGTGATTCAGTTGATTATTTAATAAGAAGACTCTCATAAGAGGGTTAAGAAGTGATTATATTTTAATAAAATGTGATACTCGAGTTAATAAAAACTAAAAATTGATAGCGAATCAGTTGATTATCTCTTGAATACTTCGTAGTATACATAAAAGCTGATAAAACAAAAATTAATAATAACTTTGATAAAAAGTGATAACTATTTAAGAAACTTTAAAAGCAGTCTCAAGTAAGACGTTCTCACACAATACTTATATCCATTAATATATTATCAAGAAAAAAATATTTTCATTCTATTAAATAATTTAAATTACTTAATGAACAATTAATATAACGTAAAAAAGTGAAAATATTTTTAATAAAAAATTATCTAATCATGTCTCTTCCTTGTATGTATTTATGTTTAATGTTGCTTTATTGTTTTTATAATTCGTAGGTTGAATAAAAAATAATATTACGTTTTTAATAAAAAAAAGTGATATTAATAAATGAAAAGTGATGTTCGTCTAATTAAATAATTTCACGTTTGTCCAATTAAAAAACTTCATGAACAATTCGTATAACGAATAAGACGTGATAATATTTTTTTAAAAAAAAGTAATATGTAAATTATCATAAAAAAAGTTGTAATAATCTAATTGAACAATTTGATTAATAATTAGTTGGATTAATAAAAAGTTATAATAATTCTATTAAAAAGTGATATATTATCCAATTAAATAATTTCATTATATTTATTGAATGACTAAAAAGTGATAATATTTTTCATAAAAATGATACATGTTTAATGGAAAGCATGGGCTCTTTAATTGAATTATTTAATGAATAAATCCGTAAAATAAATAAAAATGATAATAATTTTAATAAAAATATATTCAATAAAATAAATGTAAAACTGTTCATTGAACTATTTATTGCATCAATAATTAATCATAGAGATAAAAGAAATGATTCTTTTAATTAAAAAATCTCATAAAAAAATATATTACTTTAATCTAACTCTTTCTTTACACCAATATATTAATTTTCATCAATTTTAATTTAATTGAATTTATTTGTCTCGTATTATAATATAATATTGTAATTAAATAATTTATTATAATTAATTTAATTAAAATAAAAAAGTAAGTAATTAGATAATCAAATTATCGGCTCATAATCAAATTAGTGCACAAGCGGCTCATAATCAAATCCAATGCTTCCTTTATTATTAACGGTAAGTAAGGATCATTTATGAGACGGTTTCAACACAAGACATATACTTAAAGAAAAAAGATAAAGAATTATGTGAAATTGTTTAACGTAACTTACAAAAAAGGCAAAGACTTGTGGGGATCGTCTCACGTAAGTGTCTCACATAATCCTTTACGTGAGACAAATAAAAAGTAATAACATCATTAATAAAAAGTGATACTCAATCGATGAAAAGTAATAATAGTGCAATAAAAGTGATAACAATTTATAATATATAAATAAAAAATTATAACATTTTATAACGAAAGTGATAACTAATTACGAAAGTATAAAATAATCTCAACATGAAATGGTCTTACACAAGACTTGCCGTTAAAAAAATTGTTATATCTGTTGTAAAGTATTTGATAAGAACGATGAGAGAAGCATAAAGAAGAAAAGAAGAATATAGAGGAGAGAGAAAGATATATTTTTATTAACCGGTATTGTGTATGAATCAGTACAAAACCTTAATATTCCTACTCTTTAATAGAGAGGAAAAATGGTACAATAATAAATAAACTCTCTTCCTATTCTAATGATATAAGGAGTAATATCCATATAAAATATTTCACAATACACCTCCTTGGACATTACGACGTTACGACGTCATATGCCTATATTATCATTTAAAATTTTATACTAGCTGCCTTATTAAAAAACTTTCAACTAAGGAAAAATTTTGTGGAAAAAACTTAGTCAAAGAAAAAGAGTACAGTTTGGTCTTCAGGACCCAATCTTCAGGATTATTTAGAAGTTGTTTCTCCCCCAAGACATTTAACTTGTCTGTCTCATTAAAAACCTTCAACTAAGAAAACCTTCGTAGGAAAAAACTTAATTAAGGAAAAAAGAGTAAAGGTCTTATGATTTTGATATTTTGTATCAGTTGTCTCGTTAAAAACCTTAGACTAAGAAAACCCAGTGGGAAAAACTTAGTAAAGGAAAAAAGAGTATAACTATTGGTCTTCAGGACGTAATCTTCTGAATTGTTTAGAAATTACCGCTCCCCCTCAAGATAACAGTATTTTGAAATATAACTGCTGATTTTCAGGACCAAAAAATTTACTTGATATTATCACTCCTTCTGAAAATGACATTTTTCTGGATTTACATAATAAAATATAACAAGTACATATTAAATATATAATTTGGGAGTAAATAAAACAATGATAAATAATTTAGATTTTTACATAAGCAAAAATGATATGTGTAATATCTCACTACTCTTTTGGAGCATATAAAATAAATTTGTCATGTTTATCATACTATATTAATTGCTCATCTATGCAACACATAATTTATTGCCTTATAAAAGACTAGGAAATGTATCTTTCATCATGCCCCATGGGCTATAAAGTTATTATATGAACAATCTTATCCTTACACCAGTTTGAAACTTAAACATTATGGGGATTATTTAATTATCATTCAAATCAATATACTAATGTTACATTGGTTTCTTATACATAAAGCAATATATTTTGTGTCTTCGATATACTTTAAGATATGTTTAATTTCATGTAACTTCTCTTTGTCAGAGAGTCATAAAATCTTGCTAGCAAGTTCATCATAAGTGCATATCAGGCCTGATACAATTATGAGAAACATGTGCTTTAGAAACACTACATGGAGAGACAAATAGTCCAAAATATCATCATTATATACTTCAAGTATATAGACATTAGTTTTCCAGTTCAAGGGATAAAAACAAAAATTAGCATACAACATGAATAGATATATAAAAATTCTTCTAAAACAATAATCAAATAAATTAACTAGTATTTAAAAATTAAAATATTCTCAACTGCAGGTTGAGTCAACTATTTGGTTTATCCAAGTTTTTCATTTCGAAAAATCCGTCATCTTGACATGAGTTAGCTTATACAAATTTCTTATACATTCCAAACTTAAACCATTCATATACACACACTTTTCATTTTTCTTCAGGAAGAAATTACAAATTAAAATGTAGAATATCCATATTAACTGTTTCAAGGTCTTGCAATAACTAATATTATAAGTTGTGTTATTTTATTCTCATCCAAATTGAGAAGATTTCATCCTTCGTGGATTTTCATGTAAATCATATAATATTGTGTATTTACAGCATATCTAAATATATTGAAATTGTCATATAAATTAAGTAGCGAAATGTAATGTATAATGGGAGAATATTTCATTTATATATGGGTGTTTGCAAGAACCCTTTGAGCTTTAACTGATCACTACTTTATCATTCATATTTTCTTCTTGTTGGCGTTCGGATCTTTTGGTTAACATGAACTGTTAGGGTTCCATGTAATACTATAACAACAAAAGCAGAATATAGAATTGAATTACCTTTCACTAGGATTTGTTGAAGAAGAGCTCGATTAGGTTGACGAAATGACCTTTTTGATCTTCTGTTGTAATCCAAAGTCTAGCCTTGACGTTGTATGGGCGATGATCTTCAAGACTCACTCAATCTGTAATCTTCCCTCTCTATCACACATTGTAGGCACAGGAAATTAGGGTTCCTGATTAATGAGGTGGCTTATTTATGGGCTACAATAGGGACCAGGAAGAGAAATTAGAGTTAGGTCTCCCATTGGGCTTAAGCCCAAAACTTATACTTAAGTCCAATAATAATAATGCAATCCACTAAGGTATTATTATTGCACTGCCACTCTAATCCCAAATTACGTTATGTGCTCCTTCTTATTTTGAGCCCGTTAATCTCACCGTGTTTAAGATATACAATGCCCATTAACTAATTAAGTTACTGACAACTCCATTAATTAATCTCTTATCCAAGAGTAGTACCACTCAACCTTGTTATCATGCCAGAATAAATCCACCTGCAGGGTTTTACATGATAATCCTTATGAGCTCCTCAAGGGGACATCATCAGTATTTAATAGGACACGAATTCCTTCTACAATCAACAACACACCCTAGAGACATCACTATTTTCCAACTCACCGAGTTTATTGATTTAAATGAATAAATCTCACCCATTGATGAATCAAAGAAACAAATACTGACTTACGTATCGAGGTTATTGTATAGGGATTAAGAGCACGAACATTCATAAAAATTGAGATCTAGCTATCCTATATAGTCAGTATATATCAAACGATCTCACGAGGTCCTACTCAATACACACAAAATGCACTAATGTAATTTTTACAGTCAAGACAAACTAATACAAAATAACACTATAATTATCCGAATAGATTGTCTTCGTCTATCTTGGTTGTGAGTGTCTTTTTATACTTTATAAGGAACCGATAATATAATATTTTGTGCGATGCCGCACACCATATTATCTACATTATAAAGTAAATGGACTTTTGCAATAATCATATAAGTAAATTATAATATGCAAAACATTTGATCATGTGATTCTCATTTCAAATTAATTATTAAAACATTGTTCATACAAAAAGATAGACTTTTAGTATACAATCCAACAATCTCCCACTTATATTAAAAGACTATGCTGCCATATCTACTGACACACATCTAATCCCCATTCTTTTTACATGACCATCGAATGCTTTCTCTGGAAGGCTCTTAGTAAAAGGATCAGCTAGATTACCTTTCGCTGTAATCCTAGCGAGAACAACTTCCCCTCTTTTAACAATGTCTCGGATCAGCTGGTACTTGGTCTCAATGTGTTTACTCGCTTTATGGGCTCGTGGTTCCTTCTAGTTTGCTACTGCACCACTGTTATCACAAAAAATTGTGATTGCTTTAGGCAAATCAAGAATAACATCCAAGTCCATTAAGAAGTTTCTTAGCCATACTGCTTTCTTAGCTGCCTCAGAGGTCGCTACATATTCAGCTTCCATGGTGGAGTCCGCAATGCATTTCTGCTTAACACTCCTCCATATTATGGCTCGTCCTCTAAGAGTAAACACATAAACCGAGGTGGATTTACTAGCATCCTTATCTGATTGAAAATCAGAATCAGTATAACCCATAGGCAACAGAGTATCTGCCCAGTAAACCAACATATAATTCTTAGTCCTTCGCAGGTACTTCAAAATATGTTTACCGCAGTCCAATGCCCTTGTCCTGGGTTACTTTGATACCTTCTTACCATGCCCACGACATAATAGATAATCGGTCTCGTACATAGCATTGCATGCATGAGGCTTCCTACTACTGAAGCATGAGGAATTGCCTTCATTTCCTCTATTTCCATTTGTGTTATAGGACATATTTCTTATATAGAGGTACTCCATGTCTAAAAGGTAGAAAACCTTTCTTATAGTCTTACTTGCAAAAACAAGTAAGGATTATATCAATGTATGAAGTTTGGGACAAGCATAACATTCTTTTCTTGCGATCCCTTATTATTTTGATCCCTAAAATGTGTCCGGCTTCCTCTAAGTCCTTCATCTCAAACTGCTTAGATAACCATACCCTTATACATGCCAATTCCTTTTCATTGATTCCAATGAGTAAGATATCATCCACATAAAGTACAAGAAATACCACTACATTTCCGTCACTCTTCTTGTACACACACAATTTATCCGTGTTGGATTGTATACTAAAAGTCTAGCTTTAGTATGAACAATGTTATAACAATTTATTTGAAATGAAAATCATATAATCAAATAATTGCATCTTATAATTTATTTATATGCACGATGCAATAGTCCACTTACTTTATACTGTAGATAATATATTGTGCGACAACACGCGAGAGATCATATTATCGATTTCCTTATAAAGTATAAACAGATGCTCACAACCGAGATAAATGGGGACTCTCTATCGGGATGGTTATAGTGTGGTTTTTTATTAGCTTGTCCTGGCTGTAGAATCACATTAGTGCACTTGTGTGTATTGAGCAGGACCGCTTGAGATCGTTCGACTTATACTGACTTATAGGAGAACTTGATCTCAGTTATTATGGATGTTCGTGCTCTTAATCCCCATACAATTACCTCGACACGTAGGGCATAATGTATTTCTTTGATTCATCAATGGGTGAGATTTACATGTATTAAATCAACAAACTCGGTGAGTTAGGAAGCAGTGCTGTCTCTATGGTGTGTTGTTGATTGTAGAAGTAATTCATGTCCGACATAGGTTGATGATGTCCCCTTGAGGAGCTCATAAGGCATATCATGTAAATCTTGCAAGTGGATTAATTCCGGCATGATAATAAGGTTGAGTGGTACTACTCTCGGATGAGATATTAATTAATTTGAGTTGTCAGTAAGTTAATTATTAATGGACATTGTATATCTTAAACATGGGGAGATTTTGGGCTCATAATAAGAAGGAGCCCAAAATATAATTTTGGGATTGGATGGGTAGTGCATATTTTAGTGGAATATATTATTATTATTGGATTTAATTATAAGCTTTGGGCTAAGCTTGATTAATTAAATCAAATTGAGGCCCAATCCCATTTCTCCTCCTAGTCCCTGTTGTAGCCCAATATATAAGTCTTCTCAGCTTGTTGAAACCCTAACTGAGCGCCACTTTTGACGTGTTGAGAGGGTAGGAGCAGATTGAGTGGATTCTGGAGATTGTTGCCCACACAACACCAGAATTGACTTTGGGTCATACAGCAGAAGATCAGAGGTGTGTCACTACTGTTCATCATCTACATATCAACCCTGAAGAAAGGTAAACTTTAATTATCGCTTCCGCTGTTATTGTTTACTTGTATTCCTAACAGATCACGCTGAACCAAACGATCCAAAAGCCGCCAATTAGTATTTGAGCGTTGGTTTCGTAGTGAAACGTGAGACGTTAGGTAGGGTTTGAGCCATACATGTGTTGATTGTCGTATTGATAGCATGTATGATAGGGCTTAAGTGATTATATGTTTAATCTGGTTATAATCGCATGACAAAGCTAGGGTTTAGTATCCTTTTGTCCATGAATCCTTATTTGCTATGTATTATTGTTGTTGATTGAACAATGAAAGAATTACACACACACTTGCACCATCCGGACATTGAATAAATCCATATGATAGGATTACTTCTTTAAAACAGATGTTCCATGATCTTGATGCTTGTTTTAATCTATAAATGGACCTATTAAGCTTACACAAAAGATGTTTTTTGTCCTTTGCAATGAATCCCTCTGTTTTCTTCATATAGATGTTCTCCTTAAGACTTCCATTTAAGAAAGCTGTCTTGACATCCAATTGCCATACCTCATAATCCATATGAGCAACAATAGATATAAGAATCCGAATCAACTTAAGCATGGCCACAGGCGAAAAGGTTTACTCATAATCGATCCCTTCTTTTTTAGTATATCCTTTCGCAACAAGACTTGCCTTAAAGGTTTCCACCTTATTGTCTGATCCTCTTTTTCTTTTATAGACCACTTGCATCAAATGGCTTTTACACCATTAGATGGTTCTACAAGCTCCCAGACTTGATTATAATATATAGATTCTATTTCAGATTTCATTGCCTTTTGCCAAGATTGTGCATCCTTATCTTGCAGTGCTTCATTGTAATTCCATGTGTCGACTTCATGATCACCAGGGACCAAGTCTGACGACTCTCCCAAAAACATGAATCTATTCGGTTGTCTCACAATCCTCTCACTATGACGAGGTGCCACAGGCAATTGTGTATCAGATGTGACACGCGGTGCAGTGTCTTGTGGTATATCCTCTTGTACAGTTAGTATAATATTTAATATTTCTCCTCTTACTTCCTCAAGAACATTTTTACTCATGGGTTTGTGGTTCGTAACATTATCCTCTACCAAAAATCTAGCAGTCGTGCTAACGATTATCTTTTGAACCTTTGGATTATAAAATAAACCACCTTTTGTTCCTTTGGGATATCCCACAAATAGAAAAACTTCAGTATGCGATTCTAATTTATCAGTATTTGCCTTCAACACATGTGCTGGAGCATCCCAATTCGAATGTGTTTCAAACTGGACTTGCGCCCGATCCACAGATCTGTGGGTGTAAAGGCTACTGATTTAGAATGTACTAAATTTAGAATGTAAGTTCCTATTTCTAAGGCGTATCCCTAAAATAAATTTGGTAATTCCGATTAACTCATCATAGATCTTACCATTTCCATAAGAGTCATATTCCTTCTTTCTGCCACACCGGTTCTCCTGGGGTGTGCCGGTGCAGACAAATGGGATTCTATCTCAGCCTCTAATAAATAATTCCTAAACTCTCCTAAGAGGTACTCGCCACCATGATCAGATCATAGTGTCTTGATACATTTTCCAAGTTACTTCCCCACATCAGCCTTATACTCTTTGAATTTATCAAAGCATTTAGACTTGCGCCGCATCAAATAAATGTATTCGTATCTAGAATAATCATCAATGAATGTGACGAAATATTCATAACCACCTCTTGGCTGGATTGTCATAGGATCACATAAATCAGAATGAACCAATTCCAACAGATCTTTGGCTCTATACCCCGTTGCCTTGAAAGGCCTTTTGGTCGTTTTCCTTAGCAGGATTCGCAAGTTGGATAATTTTCCACTACTAATGAACTCCGAGGTCCATCAGCTATCAACCTTTGAATCCTACTCAAGTTTATATGACCTAGTCTTATATGGCAAAGATATGTTTGATTCATTTTCGAAGGTTCTTTTCTCTTATTAGTAGATGTATTATTTGATTCAATTTGTTGCACTGTAGGAGAAATTGGATTAAGAGTATACAAATTGTTTATCAACGTACCATCACAGATAATAATTCTATTTTTCCTTAAAATAACCTTGTCAATAAAAAAACAGAATATCCATTCATAAATAATTTAGAAATCAAAATTAAATTCTTTCTAAAAGAAGGTACGTAAAGATAATTACTCAAAACAAGAGTTTTATTCTTATTAAAAGATAAATAAACGTCTCGCACTGCAATAGCCGCTACTCTCGTAGCATTCCCCATGAATATGGAAATCTCCCCATCACTAAGATGTCAGGTTTAGTAGAATCCCTGCAAAGAATTGCAGACATGATCAGTGACTCCCGTATCTACACACCAAGTGTCATCAGATACAGCCTTTAAACACGATTCAACAACCAGTAAATAAGATTTTCCATTCCTGTTCTCCTTCAGAAGAGGGCAGTCTTCCTTGTAGTGTCCTGGTTGCTTGCATTTGAAGCACTTGCCTTTAGGCTTCTTGACCACACCACCCATTGCCTTCACAAAGTTCGTAGGTGCAAAGTTTATTTGCCTCCTCTTATTCCTTCCGCCTCTCGGCCTAGGATAAGTAGCATTTTCAGCAATATGAACTTGAGGAGCTCGACGAAACAATCCTTCTGCCACCACAAGTTCTGTCAGAAGTTCCACCAACGTGTATAATCTTTTGTTCATACGTAGCTCAGGCGAAATTGATCAAAACTTTTAGGCAAGCTTTGGAGTATGATATCAAACTAGGTTTCCCCATCGATTTCAGCTCCAAGGACCTCCAACTCATTGAGTTGGCCCATCATTATAAGGACATGATCCCTTACGGGAGTGCCCTCAGCCATTTTGGTGTTCATCAGCAAAGCCATGCCCTCTGACCTAGCAGGTAGACTCTTGTGTCTGAATAGTTCTCTAAGATTTTGCATCATATCATAGGTAGTGTTCATGGCTTGATGCTGATGTTGAAGCACGTTTGACATAGAGGCCAAAATGTAGCACTTCGCCATCTTATCAGCTTTAACCCACCTATTATAACCAGCTCTTTCCCCTTCACTAGAGTCATCAGTAGGTTTGATAGGACATTCCTCAGTGAGTACAAAGATATAATCCTTAGAAGTTAGAACAATGTCCATGTTACGTTTCCAGTCAACATAATTTGTGCCAGTAAGTTTGTGTTATTTAAGTATAACAACAAGTGGATTAAAAGTCATTTGAAAATCCTGAGAATCATATAAATAAATACACAGATCAAACACTTTGAATTTATCAATTTATATTAGTTCCTTCAAAACAATAAAAAATAAAATTCACCGACATCTCAAGCACCGTGAGTTTGCATGCCACGATAATGTCGACGTATACAAACCCTAACATTTACAAGAGAAAGTTTTACCCATTAATTTTATTTTTCAACCTAACTTTATGATAAAATAACTAATAGTCGGTTCCTCTTTAGCCATACAAATAATAGCAGTGACTCCGATGGGGAGGATACTTTTTATTTGCACCTAAGTGTGCACCATTATTTGATTCCAAGTCCATTGCCCAAACTTGTGTCCCTTCAGATGGGGAGGATCACACGCGCTCAAGTAATTTTCTACAATCATCATAAAGAAATTTGTGCCAGTGATCCTGTAAATAAACTCATCCGATGGGAAGGAAGACACTTCAACCAATACGCAAGTTTAATCACATAACTTACAAACCAATAACGGAGGCCAAGGGAATATCTAAATAAACCCTCTCCCACTTAGTTCTTTAAAACAGAGGATTTTTGTATGCATATAATATTCAATAATAATTACGCAACCTAGCATGCTCCAATCATAGCAATTTAAAGAAGTAAATCACTTAGAACATGCAACATAAATTAGATAATTAAATCAATTATGCCAGTTATATATCAAGAATTAAATTGCCATGAAGCACGATGCCTTGCCCCGACATTCCACCATTAAACCGGTGCCTTGCGCGACAAGCAGGATAACTTGCGCCCTAAAAAAGTTTTCATTAGGGGCTGCTCCAACCTGAATGCCGTCGATCACATCACAATCGCTTTGAAACGATCGCCGATCGTGCCGAAAATGATTGCCGGTCGCGCCGGACACGTCTTACGGTCGTGCCACCAGCGTGCGTTTGGTAGCACTACCATGCCATGTGCTGGTGCCACACTTGCCTTCTTCCGTCGCCAGCCCCGAACAATGCTGTCGTACAGTCATCACGCATCCCCAGACCCATTGGCCGTCTCCGCCAAACACCGTCGTCCAACAAGCTCTTCTCGTGCCAGCCACCTATACTAGTTGTGCAGCGGCCAAAACCACCCGTGCCGATCATTGCCCCAGCATCGTGCCATTTGACCGCCGGTCGTGCCGGCCAAGCCAGCCAGTCGTGCCGGCCACGTCAAAACCCACGCTGAAAAATGTCGACAAGTCTCATCTCCACCGTGTAGTTGCCTTCGTTGATCAGTACCGTACGCCTGCTGCACGCCCATCGCGACATACCACTGGCCCACCAAGCACGTCTCCCCACCACCAGTCCCGTCGCCAGCCGGCACGTCACTTGCCAGGCACCACCGACTCTCGTGCCGTAGCCGATGCGCGCTGCAGGGCAGCCATTACCAGTCGGCACCGCGCCATCCATGCGCAAGGCCATGCAGCCCTCTGTCAAGGCTGCTCGCCCGCTATCACCTTACGTGTGCAACGGTGTCACCGTGTGAGCCATCGCCGCCATGCATCGCCGCACAAGCCATGGGCCGTCTCCATCAACGTTCATCATGCCATCGTAAAGGGATAGGGTATTCAACAAGAAACATAATATTCTAAACCCTAATCCACATTTGGCACATAAACTCTAGCCAAACATCTCACGCAGAACCATGAAACCGAAGTTCTGATACCAATTATTGTGTGATACCCGAGCTTCTCACTACTCATGTGTCAATATAATTTAATTTGTGTTATGTGTATTTTATAATTATGTGATTATTATGTGGCAATTATGTGATAATAATGTGACAATTATGTGACAATTGTTTCTATATTTTATTTATCGTTACATTTATTTGAGACATTCGTGATAAAAAATTGTGACAGTATGTGAATATATGTGTGCATAAATATTTACATGCATTAATTTGGATATATGAGTAAATTATTTTATGAGTATAAATACACTTTTCTTAATTATTAAGTATCACACGTGTTCTCGTAATAATAATAGTGGGTAGAAAAATGTACCCGTATGCGTATTAATTTATAAATGTATTATATCTTAGCTATTAAGTATTGCACGTATATTCGTAATGAATAATAATATTAATCTAGTACTTACTATTAATAGTAAGTATATGGAATGGGCTTTTTAAGTGATTACACGCATTGAGGGTGTAAAAATATGGATATGGTAAGTTTTTTAGGCTCAATTTGACTTCATCAACAGGTTGAATTCACCCCTCCAAGTCGAATTGGAGGTCGAATTAACCTACTGTAAGTCCCAGGTGCTTGATTCGACCAGATGACCTGGTCGAATTGAAGTGATGAGGATGAATTGGCATCTCTGCTAATCAATTCGACCTCGATTCGACCTGATGCCCAGATCGAATCCCTCTGTCGTGGTCAAATCCACCTTCTGCTCGTGTTATGCTGCCAATTCAACCAAAAGGGCTGATCGAATTGCACTCCTGCTTTGCCCAAACAGATGGTTTCGACTTCCTTTCTTCAGATTTCAACACTTCCATTATGATTTCCTTCGAAAAACCACTCAAATGGCTTCAAAAACACCTGATCCGTGCCTTTTCATAATATACATCGATTTACAACCGATTACAGCCTTCAAATACTTCATAATAGTACAAATTCAGGCGCAAGATTCATGATTTTACACACTCATCACGGAGAAACTTTATTGGTGTAAGAACTTGGAACGGAATAAGTGTTTCCTTGATATGGTTGAAATGTATTAACATTGTAAGCTCCTTGCCCTCCCCCATATATTCCATTATCGTAGTATTGATCCATTTTTACTCTTCTTCTCAATATCTACTACAATCTTTTTCTCATACTATTTTTGGTTTGTTCATCCTTCTCTTCTATCAAGGTTGATATACCTATCAAGAAGAACAAGTTAGAACAAATTTTTTCAAAAAATATATAGATCCAAAAATAAGAAAAATTTCCTAAGTAGAGCTAACAAATTCAAACACGTTACCTGCTACGGCACCATGAACTTGGTTTCAATTTTGGTATAAATTGATAAGAGCAAGTGTACTCTATTGGCTAGTAGACCGTAGTGACCAAGTGCAAAATTTAGAAATATCGAACCTAAGGGCAAAAGTGGGTAGCCGTATTTGAAAGATGTTTGACT
Organism: Pogostemon cablin; assembly: GCA_023678885.1. Classification (NCBI taxonomy): domain Eukaryota; kingdom Viridiplantae; phylum Streptophyta; class Magnoliopsida; order Lamiales; family Lamiaceae; genus Pogostemon; species Pogostemon cablin. The sequence goes on from CM042960.1 coordinate 17,821,863, forward strand.
CTATTAGAACTAATCGATTAAAGAGGGGGTTGTTTATACTACAAACTAATACCTAGGAAAACAATTAATGATAGAACATGTACAAATGAGATGGGTGATGGTTGAAGGTGAATAATCTAAGAAGTATGTAAGACGAGCAACATTCATGGAAAAGGGTAGACTCACACACACATGCATTGATGAACATCATGCTATGATATTAAGGGCAATCACGTATGTATCCCTAATCCCTATGGCTAAGGCAATTAGGTTCTCAACTCTTTTCACAAGTTTAAATCTCCTAGGATTGTCTCTTACTCTCAATTTTCATGAAGGTACTATGATCATAAGTTGGGTTCCCCTCACTGGTTCATCACTAATGTCCTATCATGAGGTTCTAAGCACTTGAGGGTATGTCTTACCTCTCCTCACACTAACTAAGTCATCTCATGCAATCAATGATTCAATTAAACCACTAAGCATAATATTGGAATGACCATCCTAACACTATGAATAGATAATTTAATCACACAAATCATATATAAAATAAGAATAAGCATTCATGATAGAAAATATTCATAACAATCATTTCATCAAACATGTGGTGTGCAAAATCTACATAATCCCTAACCAATCATATTGCTAGCATCACATGAGGACTAGACACTACAAATCATAATAAAATCAATACAATCCATGGCATGCTCCATTTGAGCCAAATAATGAATAAAATAACAAAATATAGGTAAGTTGGCTACCCTTTGATGGTGAACTTCCTCCTCCTTGATCATGCTAAATTCTTCAACCAATGATGAATTCCTCTTCTTAGATTGGTGGATGGATGGATTTATGGATGAATTTGAGGAGATCAAGTGGATTGGATGGATGAAGTGAAGGATGGAAGAGATGGATATGAACGTGTGTGATTAAGTGTCTAGTGTGTGTGGAAACTGATCCAAAATTATTCCTCACGTAATTTGTGATCAAAACTTGCATTTATACCCATGGAAGCTTTTAAAACACGTTCTAGACTTAAAACTGACTTTGTGCAGAGCTCGACTCGAGATGGTGTAGCTCGGGCCGAGTTGGTGCATCGCATGCAGCACAGTCTCACCATTTCGTGCATAACTTCCACATTCAAACTCCGATTTGAGTAATTCTTGCACTCATGCGATCCTCTCTTCCTTGGCTTTCCAACCATAAATCTCACATCTAGTTTTGAGCTCCACATGAATACAGAAAAATTAAACAAGTTGGAAGTTCGTTTCTGGACAGTTTTTGGCATCCGACGGAGCACGAGTCTGTTCCACACACGCATTCGGCGTGGGCAAGCAAGTGTTTCTGATGCTGGCACAAGGCTCCTGTTGCAGGCCCGTGTTTGGATCATTTTTCGAGATTTCAGCACCAACTCAACTCGAGTTCAGGACTCTGGTCGAGTTCGGGGTCGAGTTGGTGGTCGAGTTCATGACTCTGGTCGAGTTGGTGCAATTCCAGCAATTTTGTTTCGACTCGTTCTCCCTCGTTTCAATTCCGAATTGTGATCCATTTTTTCCCACATCTTCTTTATCGTGTCTAGATACCATTTTTACCTTAAAATTACACAAATTACCCCAAAATATTAATTCTCTAAATATTCACAAATGTAGCACAATTTAAGGCATTTAATCTTGAAAAATCACACATTCATCATTTCAAAACACACATCTCCATATCTTCATATAACACCACCAAATGATATTCAAAATTAATAAAACACACAAAAATACATAATAAAGAGACACTAAAATTAAGGTGAAAACTACACCGATCAGGTACATCAACCTATCAAATTTTACATGCTACATTATAAATAAAATTAAAATCTTTGACTAGTACATAAGATTACATCAACCTATCACACTTAACACACTGCATTACAATTTAAATTAGAATCCAAATCCCCCAAAATATTTATGGAATTCCCTCCAAATATTTATGGAATTCCTTCCTAATAAGCCAACATGTCCTGCTTGTCTTGTCACTATTCCCTCCAAAACACATTACTAATTCCCTCCTAATTTTCAAGATAAATACATTCACCTCTCTAACAACAGCAAACAAAAGAAAAACAAACTGATCAGAAATGGGGAAAAAAATATGAGTTGCAAAGAACTAAATGTCATTGCTCAATTCTTGTTTGAAGCCTCTTCAAATGGCAAGGTTGCACATGGTAGATTCAAGGAAGCTGCTTCCAAATTCTGTGTCGACAGAAAAATTATTTACAAGACATGGGCAAGAGAAAAGAACAAATGGCAGCAGGTAATCTCATTTCATTACATAATATAAAAATGGAATATGCACCTCTTAATCCCACTAACTTTGATAAAGAGAAGCTGCAAGTTATTGAGTATGGTTAGAGGGGAACAATAAGGAGCATTGTAACTGAGATGAAAGTAGGCAAAAGTACAGTTGGAGAATGGGTAAAGAGGGGATTGATCAGATCCCATACCAATGCAATCAAACCAGCCCTCACACATAAGCATAAGATAAGTAGGATGAACTTCAGTCTATTGGCATTGGAAGTGAATACAGATCATAAAGTAATCAAATTCTAGAGCATGCAGCAAATTATTCACATAGATGATAAGTGGTTTAATCTTACAAGAACCACATAAAGATATTACTTGACGCCAGATGAACCAGAACCACATAGAGAATGCCAAAGTAAAATTTTCATCACTAAGGTTATGTTTATTTGTGCAGTGGCAAGACCTTTGTATGATTCAAGTGGAGAATTCCTATTTGATGGGAAAATAGGCATTTTTTCCTTTACTGAACAAGTACCAACAAAGAGAAAGTCGAAAAACAGAGAAGCTGGCACAATGAAGACCAAAACAATGCAATCAGTCACAAAGAATGTGACCAACGATGACTTGATCAATAAGGTAAACTCTCATTAATCTGATTATAGAATTTATGTCTATATAATTTCATATTATACTATGCATCATTGAGTTATAAACCTAAAATAAAGCTCCTAAATAAGAATTCATGCAAAAATATTTATTGTTATAATTTATTTTAGGTGATACCAACCATAAAAGCTAAATGGCCAAATGGATCAAGTAGAGACATCTATATTCAACAAGATAATGTCAAACCTCACATAGATGATAATGATCCAGAATGGAGAGAGGCAGCAAGTTCAGATGGCTTTAATATACACATAGTATTTCAACCTCCTAAAAGTCCAGATCTAAAGTGAATGATCTGGGATGGTTTAGGGCTTTGGAGTCATTGCAAGTGAAAATTTCAGCTAAAACAGTTGATGAATTTTTGTAAGCAGTCAACAATTCTTTTGAGGAATTGTGTCATATTAAACTCAACGCAGTATTTCAAGCCTACAAGCATATTTGAGAGAAGTGTTGGTGCGCAAAGGAGGGAATAACTACAAGATTCCTCACTTGAGAAAGAATGCATTATTAAGGGAAGTGATTCTTCCTACAGATTTGGAAGTGGAACTTGAGTTAGTTCAATCAAGTGTTGATTATCTAATGCAGGAGGGAGCAGAAGATGGCTTGGCTTGGAAGAAGAGAGTGTGGAAGGATTGGTTTGAGACATTGTGTGGTGTTTTGGAGGGGCAGGAAGCATGGAGTGGGGAGGGTTTTTTTGTATATCTAACGTGGAAAGGGGTAGAATCTTAACTATAGATATTTTGTGGCAGAAAAAGTGATTGTTTACAGCTAGAAAACAAGTTGATTTAGTAGTTTGTTTAAGCAATAAACAATCGGCCCCATGATGTAAGTATATTTAAACTATGCTATTCCACTTTCGAATCATAAATTCATCATAGAGTGAGCGAGCAACATCATAGAAAAGAGAAAATAGAAATGGAGCTTAAAACAAAAATCATAAACCAAGAAATGTAATGCATAAAATTTAGAATCATGTTAAATATTAATCGACAGCAGAAATTGTAAATTGAAACATTCAACTTATAATAAGGATTTGGATTGAGGTAATTTGTAAGTAAACAAATTTTGTTTAGTCAATAGCTTTTAACATGGGGCTATTAGCATATTTCTCATTCATTTTCAGATTTTTTTGAAGTTTAAATATTAAATACAAATAACAAAAGTAATGTTTAATCTTTCACATTCAATTTATCAAGTCGATCCACTAAAAAAAATCTTAGGTGGAACACCCTTGAAATAAATAATAAAAAAAGAGAGACAATTTGATAATTTAAAATACTAATCAAGTTTAGAATACCAATAATTAGCATCTGTACCAATAATACTAATAATACAAGATCAAGTTTAAGACACTAATTTAAAGTCACTAATAAAGTTTAGACACTAATCTAACTACCAGTAATACCAATAACTTGCAGCTGTTTCACCTAAACTGCTATACTACCAATAAATCTTTCCATAAGTTAAATAAGACAAAATTTCATCATAAACTTTTTATGCAAATGACATTATATAAATAAGAAAGATTCACAATTTCAAAATAGCCATTTAAATTTTAAAGTGTTTGTAAGCAGAGTAGAATATGAACAATCCATGATTAGAGAAAAATCTTAGCATTTTCATATATTGCGTAACCAACATACGAAGCACACAGGCTTCACTTTACATTACCATTAACAATCAACCAACATTCTGCTGGGTTGGGTTTCCAAATATGTGAAGAGCCCAATATCCAACAAGGTGAAAAAACCCAAGTAGGCCCGATACTTGGTGTTATCTTGTCCCGGAAGTCATTGAAGGAAGAGAGAAGAAAAAAGAGGGTAAAAACAAAATTCACATTTTTGAGAGAGAATCCAACACAGTAATATTGCAGAGGCAATAACCGGATTTTCAAACGTCGGATCGAGCTTAATTTTTGTCAACACGTTCGGGACTAGTGGCCGTAAATTCTGAACGGTGGAGATCGTGTTTTAAGCTTTGTGTTGATGGGAATACTCCGAAAACAAAAGCATATTTTTGGCGATTCAGTTCTGCGCAGTCGAGTGGAAAGAGTCGTTTCTCACAAACTTACCGTTGGATCGAGCTGTAATTTTGATAGAACGTTCAGGACTCACAGAGGTAGATTCTGGACAATGGAGATCAGGTTCTGAGTTTCCTAGTTGAGCGAACACTGAACAGCAGTTGGTGTTGTTGGGTGAGGTCTTTCTAATCTCGTTTGTTATCAAGTGTTGAGTGTCTTGATAAGTTTGTACTAGTACGTCTATGGTGGTAGATTGTAGCTCTTGGATTTTTGTATCATAGTGATATTTTTTGGTGGGCTTCGGTCCCGTGGTTTTTACTCCTCACTTTGAGGAGGTTTTCCATGTTAAATTGCTTGTGTTGTGCATTGTTAATTACTTGCTTTATCGTGAATCATATTATTAGGATTGTTTCCTGCTAGATTCACACAAGAGAGAGATAATTGATCATTCCGCTGCGTAGACGAATAGTTTATACTTTGATTATTTCGTGTGTTTATCCCAACAAAGTGGTATCAGAGCGGGTTGCTGCTCTGTGCCTTGTGGTGAATATAGAAACCAATAGTAATAGAATGGTAAATCTCAATGTTTATAATTATCATATGTGGAAAGGCAAGATGGAGGATCTTCTCTATGTGAAAGATTATTATGTGCCTGTATTTGAAACTAAAAAGCCTGATGATAAAACAGATGATCAATGGAAAATATTGCATCGTCAAGTATGTGGTTACATTACGCAGTGGGTGGATGATAATGTATTGAACCATGTTAGTGGAGAAACACATGCACGAACATTGTCGAAAATGTTGGAGGAACTGTATGCTAGAAAAATTGGGAACAACAAGTTATTTCTAATCAAGCAGTTGATGAATCTAAAATTCAAAGATAATACTCCTATGACTGATCACTTGAATTCATTTCAGGGCATTATTAATCAATTGTCGGAAATGAATATCAAGTTTGAGGATAAAGTACAGGGTTTATGGCTTCTTTTTACATTGTAGGATACATGGGAGACATTCAGGACATCTTTGTCTAATTCATCCCCCAATGGTACTATTACAATGGATTTGGTTAAGGGTAATGTTTTGAATGAGGAAACGTGGAGAAAATCGCAGGGCCCTTTACAGCAATCAGAAGTTTTGTTTACAGAGAAGAGGGGGAGAAGTAATAGTAGAGGTCCAACAGGCAAGCAAAAAGGCAGGAGGAGTAAATCCAACAAACAAAGCAAGGTTGAGTGTTGGAATTGTAAAACTCCAGGACACATAGCAAGGTATTGCAGAAAACCCAAGCAAGATGACAAGAAAAAAATGAAAAAGAAAGGAAGAATGAAGAAACGAAAGATAATGATCGAGTGTCTGCTGCAACAGCTGATTTTCTTATCTTTCGTGATTATGAAGTTGTCAATCTTACATATGGTGAGAGTAGTTGGGTGGTTGATAGTGTGCATCCATACATGCAACATCTCGTAGAGAGATGTTCACATCCTACATGTTAGGTGACAATGGAAATGTTAGGATGGGTGATGATGGCTTATCTAAAGCCATTGGCGATGGAGATGTATGTTTGCGGACTAGTAATGGTGCTACACTAGTTTTGAGAAATGTGAAGCATGTGTCTGATCTTCGGTTGAACTTGATATCTGTTGGGAGACTTGATGATGAAGGTTTCTGCAGTATGTTCTTCGATGGTTAGTGGAAGCTTACAAGAGGTTCTTTAGTTGTTGCTAGAGGTCAAAAACATTCCTCGTTGTACTTGATCAAGTAAAGCTACTTGATGGCTATATTAATCCAGTTTAGAATGAGGGGATAGTTGAGTTGTGGAACAGCAGACTCAGTCATATCAGTGAAAAGGGATTGAAGATTTTAGAGAAGAGAAATCTCATTCTAGGCTTGAAGAATGCATCTTTAAAGAAGTGCTATCACTGTTTTGCTGGAAAGCAAACTTGAGTTGCTTTCAAGGCCTCAACTCCTTCCAGACCATCAGGTATACTCGATTTAATTTATTCTAATGTTTGTGGTCCTATGAAAATAAGAACTCTTAGTGGTGCTTTATATTTTGTTACTTTTATAGATGATCACTCAAGAAAGACCTGGATCTACACGTTGAAGACGAAAGATCAGGTGCTCGATGCATTCAAGCAGTTTCATGCCTTAGTTGAGAGATAAACTGGGAAGAAGTTCAAATGCATCAGATCGGATAATGGAGGGGAATACATTGGTCCTTTTGATGAGTATTGCAGGGAGCAAGGTATCCGACATCAAAAGACTCCTCAGTTGAATGGGATTGCAGAAAGGATGAGAAGAATATTGGTCGAGAGAGTAAGATGTCTGCTATCATAAGCAGGATTGTCTTCATCATTCTGGGGTGAGGCTCTGAGTACTATTGTACATGTTTTAAATCTTACTCCATGTGTTCCTTTAGACTTTGATGTTCAAGACAGAGTTTGGTTGGGAAATGATGTTTCCTATAATCATTTGCGGGTCTTTGGATGTAAGGCATTTGTGCATATTCCCAAAGATGAGAGAGGTCTGAGTTGGATATGAAGACTCGACAGTGTGAGTTTCTTGGTTATGGCCAAGATGAGTTTGGTTATAGACTTTATGATCTTATGGATAAGAAGCTCGTTAGAAGTCGGGATGTTATGTTTGCTGAGGATCAAACCATAAGAGATATTGAGAAGACGGATAACGCAGTTTCTACACCAGGTGATGACTTGATTGACTCAGAAATTATTCCTCATGCTCAAGGACAAGTAGAAGCTGGAGAGGAGAATCAGGATCAGCCTGATTTCAGTAATGATGAGCATGTCGATCATCCTTTGCATGATAAAGAGGATATCGATTAGCCGCAACCACCTGATGTTCAAGAACTAGAGGTTCAAGAACCACCTAGAAGAAGTAGTAGAGCTCGTGTACCTTCTAAGATGTATCCTCCTGATCAGTATGTGCTCTTGACCAACGGAGGAGAGCTGGAATGCTATAGAGAAGCAGTTCATGGAGAACACAGTAATGAATGGTTGGAAGGAATGCAAGATGAGATGAAGTCCTTGCATGAAAATGACACATTTGATCCTGTGAAACTACCAAAGGGAAAGCATGCTTTGAAGAACAAGTGGGTGTATAGGATAAAACAAGATGAGCACACCTCAAAGCCACGATTCAAAGCTAGATTGGTTGTTAAAGGTTTCAGCCAGAAAGAGGGAGTTGTTTTTGAAAAAAATTTCTCTCTGGTAGTCAAAATGTCTTCAATCTGTTTTGTGCTTGGTTTGGCAGCTAGTCTTGACTTGGACATTGAGCAGATGGATGTTAAAACTGCTTTTCTTCATGATGATATAGATAAAGAGATTTACATGGTGCAACCTGAAGGTTTCAAGGTGAAAGAAAAAGAAGACCATGTCTGTAAGCTGAAGAAAAGTCTCTACGGTTTGAAGCAAGCACCTAGATTGTGGAATCATAAATTTGAGCCAGTTATGGGGGAGCAAGGCTACCAGAAGACTATTTCTGATCATTGTGTGTTTGTTCAGAAGTTCTCGGATGATGATTTCATTATATTACTGCTGTATCTTGATGATATATTGATTGTTAACAGGAATGTTTCAAGAATTGACAGGTTGAAGAAACATGAAGGATTTGGGGCCAGCAAAGAAAATCCTTGATATTAACATCACCCGAGATAGAGCAAACAAGAAGCTTCACTTGTCACGGGAGAAATATGTTGAGAAAGTGCTTGAGAAATTTAATATGAGCAAAGCTAAAGTGGTTGGTTCTCTCTTGTCACTCATTTTAAACTTGGTGCTCATCATAGTCCTTCAACCGTTGAAGAGAAGGAAGCAATGAGAAGAGTCCCATATGTTTCAGCTGTGGGAAGCATGATGTATGCAATGGTGTGTACGAGGCCAGACATAGCTCATGCAGTTGGTGTTGTTAGCCGTTATTTGTCTAATCCGGGAAAGGAGCATTGGAATGTTGTGAAGTGGATATTGAGATATCTACGAGGTACGTCTTGTTTGAGACTCACCTTTGGAGGTGGGAAGCCCGAGTTAGTTGGCTACACCGATTCAGAAATAGGATCTGATGTGGATACCAGAAAGTTAATTTCTGCCTGCCTAGTGACATTCGCAGGTGGCGCTATGTCATGGCAATCAAGATTGCAAAAGTGTGTTGCACTCTCCATAACAGAATCAGAGTACATCGCTGCAATGGAAGCATGCAAAAAGGTATTATGGTTCAAAATGTTTATGGAGGAGATTGGATTGATGCAACAGAGGTATGTAGTATTTTGTGATAGTCAGAGTGCTATCCATCTCAGCAAGAATGCTGCATTTCATTCAAGATCGAAGCATATTCACGTGAGATATCATTGGATGAGGGATGTCAACAATGATAAGTTGATTGAGCTTGAAAAGATTCATACAGATGATAATGATGATGACATGATGACAAAGGCATTGCCTAGAGAAAAGCTCGAGGTATGTCGTGTGATAGCCGAAATGGCTAGTCTCTCCACATAATCGGAAAGGGAGAGATTTGTTGGGTTGGGTTTCCAAATATGTGAAGAGCCCAATATCCAACAAGGTGAAAAAGCCCAAGTAGGCCCGATACTTGATGTTATCTTGTCCCGAAAGTCATTGAAGGAAGAGAGAAGAAAAAATAGGGCAAAAACGAAATTCACGTTTTTGAGAGAGAATCCAGCGCAGTAATATTGCAGAGGCAATAGCCGGAGTTTCAAGCGTCGGATCTAGCTGAATTTTGGTCAGCACGTTCGGAACTATGGAAGTACATTCTGAACGGTGGAGATCGTGTTTCAAAGTTTGTGTTGACGGGAATAGGCCGAAAATAGAAGCAGGTTTTTGGGAAATATAGTTCTGCGCAGTCTAGTGGAAAGAGTCGTTTCTCACATACTAACCGTTGGATCGAGTTGTAATATAGACATCACGTTCAGGACTCACAGGGGTAGATTCTGGACGGTGGAGATCAGGTTCTGAGAGTCCTAGAGGTGCGAACACTGAACGGCAGTTGGTGTTGTTGGGTGAGGTCTTTCTAATCTCGTTGTTTGTTATCAAGTGTTGAGTGTCTTGATACGTTGGTAGTAGTACGTCTGTGGTGGTAGATTGTAACTCTTGGATTTTTATCTCATAGTGAAGTTTTTTGGTGGGCTTCGGTCCCGTGGTTTTTACTCCTCACATTGAGGAGGTTTTCCACGTTAAATTGTTTGTGTTGTGCATTGTTAATTACTTGTTTTATCGTGCATCATATTATTAGGATTGTTTCCTACTAGATTCACACAAGAGAGGGATAATTGATCATTCTGCTATGTAGACGAATAGTTTGTACTTTGATTATTCGTGTGTTTATTCCAACACATTCTTCAACAAACAACTTCACATAACAGATTGTAAAATCACCCAAATAAGCAAACCATTTACTCCTTAGAACATAAGCAATTTTCACCCTCATAAAAATATCATCATTGTGTGATCAGAAATGCACAATCAGGTAACATGAAAAAAAATTAACAGTCTCCACAAATCGAATCTTATATTTGCTTTAGAAAATTTTGTTCAATTTTTTTCTTTTTTTTATAGGTGTATACCTTGAGAAGGAAGAAGAAGGAGAACAAGCCCAAAAATATGAGCTACACGGATATTCTTCGAGATATGGTGAATAGAAGTGCTCATCCCACTATGAACACACAATGAAATTTTCAAGGATTTCAAATGCCAAATTGTGAACCTAACTTGCAATCGAATTTGGGAGTACAAGTGCCTAATATGCAATTCCAACAACAAGGTTATTGAGATTTTGGAGTTCCTCATCAAATGCGTCAACAAGTATACCCTCAAGGTGTGGAAGATGTTTTTCAAGAAAATTTTTCTAGAAATCAAGAAGGAAATCAACCACAACTATGGGGAGATTTTCAAGACTTCAACACCTCTTATTCCGCCCAACGTGACTACAAAGAGGAGCTTAGAGAAGAGTTGTTTGAAAAGGTGATGGAAGGTTTGGAAAGTGGGATAGAACGCATGGAGAAGGATAGGAAGTCTAATGAAGCATGGATGGATTGAATGGGTAATTGGTGTGAAATGGTGAAGTGCAATAGTAGCATTCGGTGCTAGATTGGATACCATTGAGCACCAAGTTAGTCAAGTTGTGTCCACCATGGAGAGACTTCAAGAAGAGAACAACAAGCCTTCTACCTCCGGAACAATGAATCTATGCATGGCTATTAAAGATTGGAAAGAGGATAGTTTGGGGGTTGATGAGGCGATGAAGGAGAAGAGAGAAAGAGTTCCTAAGTGGGTGAAAGCTAATGAGTTGAAAGAAGAGTTGAAGGGGGAATTCAATAGATTGTCGAGTCTCTTGAAGATATGGTAGAGAAAGTCAAGATTCAAAATCGAGAATAGATTCACGCCCTTATGGAAGAAAAGAAGCCTCCGGAAACTAAGATCATGGATTCTACTCCACACAAGAGAAAACCTTCACATTCTATTAAAATTTCAAACTCTCTTAAGAACTTCCATGATTTTATTGATAAAAATTTATTTGGTGATTGTAGGAAAAAGGTTGCAAGAGGGCACCAACACTTGTCAATACCCGAATTCTTACCGGGGGATGTGGTTGAAGTTCAAAATGCATATAAAGCCCCATGGAAAAAGTGGAACAAGCGGAAAGGGCCATTCCTTATGAAGAACGCCTTCGGAGAACAATTTCTTGAGCTATTTAACAAGAAGGGAATGTTCTAGTGGTTGAACATGAGAGCAAAAGGCACTACTTTAAGAAGAAAACTATGCAAGTGCCAAAGGATTATTCTAGACCACCATGAGCTTGATAATATCGTCCGAATTGAAGACGTTAAACTTAACACTAGATGGGAGGCAACCCATCATTATCTTTATTGCTTTATTTATTGCTTTCAATAAGGATGATGGATTTGATTTTGTTTTACAATTTTGGTTTGTAGGTTGATTCTGCTCGTGAGGAAGATGCGTGTTGGAAATACGAGAAGTGCTTGATTTGAAGTGTATAGATATGTCACACCACTTTTGGCAAACTTAACTCGAAACTCTTGTTTCAATTTAAGTTTGGGGGATATGGCGTGGTGCGACATACTTTGTTTTGAAGGCATATACTTTTCGTATTTTTTGGGGCAATTATAAAATTTTTCTCATGAGTTTGGGATTGATTTTGGTCCGATTGGTTGTGTTGAAGTACATAATAGTCTATATTCTTATTGCAATTGTTGAGCTAATAGTTTTGATGAGTTGTTGAGCATAAAAGAAGTGTAGTGGAAGTACGAATTGAGCCCGGAGATCAAGTCGAGATTCATTGTGCATTTAATCCGGAAGACCGTGCCAACTATTTCCACTGCCAAATGCCTTTCTAAGGGAGTTAACTTTACATCTCATCACTTCTATGTGCTTAGAATGCCTTGATATTGATTTGGATTTTTGTTTGATTAGCATGCTACTTCATTTGTTATGTTTTTGGGAGGTTTACCTTTCAATCAAATATGGGGATGATTGTGAGCTTAATTGATTATGGATGATATGAATATGTATTTCATTTTCTTATGATGATGATTTATATTTCTTGCATGTTATGTGTTTTTGATTGTTTCTTGTTTGGTGAGTCTTTTCTTTTATGTTTTGAGTGCATTTTTATTCTTGTTTAGGGATGTTTGGTGGTTTGTTTTTGGGATGTCTTGAGTCATTTTTTAATGTGAGTAATGACATGTCGTTGTGATAAGTAATGACAAGTTTTGATTAAGAATCTCCACACTTTCAAATTATGACATGTTATATTTAACTTGTGACATGTTTTATTTAACTTGTTCAATTTTAAGATGAATGTGGTGTAATAAGTTCCTTAAGATCCGAGCATAAGCCTGTGAGAATTTGAGCCTCAACCATGCATACATGGTTATTTCTTCATGAGTGGATCGATTGAGCGTTGATAAGCTAGAACTTGCTCAAGGACTATAAGAATTAGCCCAATTAGTGGAGGTTAGTGACATGATCTAAGGCCATTCTTGTTATTTATAGTCATTGTCATAAATTTCTCTACCATGAACATCTTCCCTAGTCAACCACTTTGAGCCTATAAGCCTATTTCTTGTGAATTTAGCACATTATAATCCATGATTACCCACTTAAGCCTTATATACATATATAACTTTTGTGCGGGTGATTGAGGAGATGGTAGTTAGAAAGGGTTGGTGAGTTATTGTGCAAAAGAAGAAAGGAAATGGTAAACAAGCAAGAAAGAAAAATGATAAAAAGAGATCAAGAAATAATGGACATGCAACCTCAAAACAAGAAAATGAGCAAAGCAACAACAATCTGCTCAAGTACTTAAAAGTTCAAAGAAGGAAGCATATAATCAAAAGAAGCTCAATACAAGGAATGATGATGATTAGTGCTTGTGATTACCAAAGATAAGAAAAGAATAAAGAGAATGTGAAGAAATTCAGAAAATTGGCCATCTCTTCGATTAGTTACACTTGATTAGTCATTATGACTCATATTCTTCCTACCCTACCAAAGAGCCTATCATTACATCCTTAATTGAAGACCTTTTTGATTACTAATGGAAACTTTGGAGGTTTGTGAATGTAGTTCACGAGCAAGCTTATATCAACTTGAGTCAATCGATCAATGAGTGTGGATTTACCCTACTTAAAAGATTGTTGAGTGATATTGATAACCTATGTGAAACTTGGATTAAAAAGGGACTATATTACTCTTTATTCTCTTTTGATTGAACTTGTTAATTTTTATGTTATGAGTTTAATGTTGTAGGATGACTTAGCATAATTTGTGGTTCTTATTATTATTGATGTGTTATTGCTTATGTTCATTTAGTCTTTTTCTAGGTGAAAATCTCTCTCCCCTTGGTTTATCATTTTTGTTGTTCGGGGACACACAATACTTTAAGTTTAGGGGCGTGATGAGTGATATTTTTACCTAAATTTTAGTGTCTTTTTATATCCATTTTCGTATTATTTTATCCGTATTATGTGCATTTTGATTGTGTTTTGTAATTTTTAGGGAGATGTGTGTGAATGAGTTTAAACGTATGATTTTCAGACAAAAATAGATCCTAGACGCGAAAAGAAAGACGTAGAAAAAAGCGGATCTCAATTCGGAGTTGAAACGAGAGAGAACGAGCTGAAACAAAATTGTAAAAACAGGGGTTACACCAACACGGCCAATCGTGTTGCAGCACACGAGCCGTGTTGCGCAACATGGCCCTATAAGCCTTGGCCGTTTTTCGATATCCAAAACGCCTACACGGCCACATCGTGTTGCATCACACGAGCCGTGTTGCTGCAGGATCAGAAAAAATATCAAAATCCATCTAGAAGCTTCCCAAGGGGTATAAATACCCAATACTTCAATATTTGATCATAATTTTCGAAGAGTTTCATTCCTACACATAGATCACACACTATTTCCTCCATTTTACATCATCATCTTCATTCATTCTTCATCCATCCATCCACACTTAATCTCCTCCATCAAATCCACCATCCAAGTGATCAAGGAAGCAAGGGAGAGTAAAGATTGCAAGAAGAAGAAGGAGATTTCCATTGAAGGACTTCAAAGGGGAAATCTAATTCTAATTTTTATGAAATTCTTTATAGATTTGTCATGGGATTTATAGATTCGATTGTCTATGTTGATTTCTCTAAGGCTATGATAAGCTAATCCCTTTGTGAGATTAGCTCCATAATTGGTATTGGATAATTTAGTTTTTAAGCAATTTGATTTTAATCTTGAATGAGCTTTGTGTATTTCTATCATTGAATGTTAATTGCTTGATGTATATGATGATATGTGTGATTAATTGTCATGGGCATGTGATTAGATTGAGAAATCAATTATGTGTTTAAGATAGTTCATTGAATCATTTCAGCATACCCTTCATGTGTATTAATTTAAAATGAGATAGAGATATCCCTCTAGATTTAGAACCCTTTGATAAGACATTTGATTAGCTTGATCGAAAGATTGGTTGATTAGATGAGGGGACCCAAACCATTAGTAAATTCATAGTACCTTAAAAGGAAATATTGCCTATGATTTAGTACCTTATTAGGGAACTCGAGAGTAATTAATACCTATTGGGAGGTATTAATTTTGGTCTCGATCTTATGTACTTTTGGGAGCTTTGTTGAGGGTTTATATCCTATCCATCTCGAGAGAGAGTTTAGGTGGAATTAGTGATCGCTCCTAAGATATATCCATGATAGATTATAATTAATTGCATGATTACTTTATTATCTACGCCATGATTGTTGTTAATCTTATCCTTGCATCATTTAGAACCTATCATTTATCTTTGTTTTTATCTTATTTCTTGCATTAGTGTAAGTGCGTTCATTTGCACGCTTATCCTACATCCCATTCTGTCGTCCTTATAAAATCACGATAAACTTTAGATCGCTTAAACTCTAGTACCTTCCTCCATGTGGTTCGATAAATTCTTTAATTGGTCATCCCAACTATAAACGATCAATCACCATACTTGTCATGAAATTCTTATCTAAGATAATGTTGAACAAAGCAAACCGCCGAAGTCTATTTTTTGCTCATTTCATGATATGGAATGCCAAAAGATCTGTCCAATTCAGTAGATCCCATAATTAGCAGCTTGAATATTGAGCATGTCTTTGAGTATAAAAAATAAGTGAGTCAGAAATGAAGATCCAAATAATGTGGGGCATGGAGGGGAAAGGAAAAAATTTAACTGTATAAAGAATCAGACCTGTTGAAAGGTTAATTCCCTGAAGCATCAAACATGCAACCTAAAAATATTCCATATTTCAAATTCATAAATATGAATATAGTCATCTTTCTACACTAAAAAAAATAATAAAATCATAAAATTAAGTATAAGGGAACTGCAATAATGATAGATGATTTAAATTGTTTAAATTTATAAAAAAAGAAATAAAATTTTAGATCCATAAAACTTTATCTTCACAATAGCAGTAAAATGTTACGCTAGATACCTGACAAATTGAAAGCTTTAGCACACATCTTTATAGATCATTGTATGTCTTCTAACCGATTCTTCATCACATTGCTAATACTCGTTATTACCTGCAACTCAATATTCATCAGCCTTCTGGAAAAACCTCTATTAGAATATGACATTAAATAAATAGATACATTAAATTAAATGTGGTGCATGTAGTGCTACAACAATATTTAATTATTTATTTATTATTTTTGGTAAAGCTTCTCCCAGGAGATGCTTAAACCCTCATAAAGGATCTATCACCTACTACTTGACACATTTAGTGGCGTAGTTACAAAAATAATCTAAGGAGAGAGAATCTGTTTTAAGAATTCTTGCACCATTTGCGAATGCCAGAATCCACTCTTTATTATTATGATTTGAATATCCAGCAATATTTGTCCCCAATCACACCAACGACGAATCATCAAATAAACTACTAAAAATTGCAACAAAAATTCCCAAGATTCCCAAAAGCTATCAATACTCACGCTCCAAACATATACTTTTAATTCTGTTGCCCACTTAGTTTATTAAAAAAAATGATAGGTGAGAATGAATCTTAGAGAAAAGAGGCCAGAGACTAAAAAAAACATACACAAAAACAAAACCAATAAATTTATTTAATTTGGTGAGTAAGAAATAAAAAATCACATTCACGTGGCTTAATCACCTTTCTATTTGAATATATTAAAGGTGTAAAAATATATATCTTAATCATATATGTAACTCTAAATAGAAACTACTTAAAACTAAAAATAAAATAAAATTTTCACATAATTCCAAATTAAAATTCTACGTAAAGAAGCTGATCAAACTAAAAAGAATAATACCTAAATTAGACCTCGTCCCACTCCTTGCGGGGATGTCATGAAATGTTTATGATCATTGTCTTGGTACCATTCTAGAATCCTGCATGTAGGAATATATAAGGTAGATTTGAAACAAAGTTATTATTAGAATTTAATGTCAATATGAATTAAAAAAATGTCTGTTATAGATGAGAGATCAAAAGAAAAAAAAAACTCAATGTAACAGTCTTAGTTTTGCGAGTTCTAAACAAAATTATTGTCGCCTTTTGCCGCTGGAGTTGGTTGAAGTGCTGCTCCCGACCGCTATCTCTTTCGAATCGTGTCGCATGATCCTTCGTCGGGAAAACGTTGCTGCAAATCAATTTCCCATTGCCGAAACCACGCCGCCCTTCGCCGTTACAAATCCAACAAACAGCTAGAACTGGTGTCGCCCTAATCTGAGAAGATAGAAAATACGTTAAGAATTTTTGGGATTTCCAATAATGTGAGAGAGGGTACGTGAAATATTAGTGAATTCACAGATCTTTCAAATCAATTCAATATTTTGTATAATAATATGGTAAGGTTTACTAATTCATTAAATGCAATATTATTAATGTATTAAGGGTATTCCATCCCTTATTAAGGACACGTAGCAGAAGTGGGAAAAAAGTGGAACAATTGCTTCTTTTATATGTATAATAATAAAGATAAAGTTGTCATTTGAAAGGAAAGGCCTTTTCTTTCGTATTAGAAAATCCTAAACGTCCTTTATTTTATTGAAAACGAAAGCCGCTTTGAGATGAGAAAATGCCGTATGGGAGGTGAGCGGGCAGAGTTAATCAAGATAAAGATAAAGATAAATATAAAGATTCAATAGTGTATACATATTTTTTTAATAATTATATATTTTTTTATATTCAATTTTTCATTAAAAAAACTAACAATTAAATTATATACATTTTTGTTCATAATTATATATGTTTTTGTTTATATTTGTATACATTGTTTATAGTGGATGCATCATATCTTAGGATGCACCCAGGTGGACAGTATATTAGATTAATCTTAGAGTAGGTCTTGTGTGAGACCGTCTCACGTGAGACCAATTTTCACTTTTTAAAATAGTTATCACTTTCGCTATAAAACGTTATTACTTTCGCTATAAAATGTTATCACTTTTTATTTATACTATAAATTGTTCATGAAATAACATTATCACCTTTCATTAATTTATTATCACTTTCCTTTATAAAATTTATCACTTTCTGACCGTCTCACTTAAGGGCTTACATGAGATGATCTCACACAAGTCTTTGCCTTAATCTTATTGTTTATTAAGTTACATATATGGAATATATTACTAGTAAAATATATGCTTTTATAATTTGTTCGTACTTACAACTAATATAATTATTTATTACTCATAAAATAATAGTAGTACGTATTAATCCAAATAAATAAAACAAATAAAGTAGATACTTATTTGAGACAGAGAGTATAAATAAATGTTAAAATAAATAAAATTAAAGTAATTAAAAATAATAATAACAATTGAAGAATTAATGAAATGTAGTTATGAGATGGTGAGACATCACAATAATAATAATAATAATAATAATAATAATAAATAAATAAATAATATAAATAATCACAATACTGTATTATTAAAGAAATAATTACAGCAATTTACTTTAGTTGATTCCACCATTTTTCCGACAAGTTGCTGCAGCATTGCGGAAACAAAAGTTGATCCAACTCCAGTAGTGTTTGCAATTAGGAAATTGGTTTTGAGTTTTTCAAAATCTACTCTTAGATTTTAATAAAACCACTAATTAATAATATATAGCATGAAACTCGCGTACTACGCGGGATTATTATTATTTAAATGAAATTAATACTATTATTAATATCTCTGATTATATTATATTAGTTCATATTTTAATTTATCTTTATTGTTAAATTAAAATTTTTTTGACATAATATTATTGTTTTAATTATAGGGGTCATATGTATATTTAATATTACAAATTATTAAACATTATTGAAAACTTCTTGGTAAATCACGTTTTGTGTTTTGTTTGATACATTACCTACTTCATCACGACACAAATTTTCAAACTTTTTCTATCTTTTACTCTTGATACAACAACATATAACTGTCCATATGTAAGAATGGATTTTGGAAGATACACTCCAACTCTTTGAAGAAATTGTCCCTGGACTTGTATTTATCGTCATTGCGAAACACATCACCACAAGGAATTGGCTTCTATTGAATTTGACCATTGTGCTATCATCATAAGGAGTATGAGTCATCTTTGGTATGTAGACAATGTTTTCAATGTTTCTCCCACAAGTTATTTTTGCTTATGTAACATGATTTCTCATCTTTGTAACAATTAATCTTGTACCATTTCGCAATCCAGATCTTTGATAAATGTTTTTGAGAAGTATTATCGGTACTCCATTCTTAAGCTTCAATATGTTGTTTGGAAGTCTTGAACACTTGATAGAATTTAGAAACTTTAATGAGTAAAGATTCTCATTGTTACCTGTGGCCCCATCTAATTTGGACTATTGTCTAAACTCAAATATTCCTTCTCTTTGCCTGGAATTCGAGAAAACACCTTTTCTTTCATGGACTCAACAACTTGATGTGTTGGTGCAAGAATCGTCTTATCTTCAAAGTAGTGTAAAATTTTGTAATGGAAGTAACATATGGATAAATGTACTCAACAATAGAATCTAGAGGATCTTGTACATTTTCCAATAATAGATCATTTGAAATTTCAATATTCTCTCCGAAATCAATTCTTTCTCCTAGATTTTCATCTCCTTAACTCAAAGTCCATCTTGAAAACTCTTCAATCTCCTGTTTAGATTTTTCGATGCCAGAGCTTTGACTCTGCAATCTCCTATTCCTTATTAGCTTAAGTACCTTACAATATTTCCAAAGATAAGAAGATGTTAGTGTGGCATACACAATTTGTTTTCTTGAATCCTTAGTAATTACCTGTAAGATTTGTCTATAACCACCTCCAAAGACAATTGTCTTTCCACTAAATGGCAAATTCTACATATCTCCTCTATATCTCAAAATGTCATTTAAACTTCTATCTAGTGCCTCGAAAAAATATCGATTGGTCATTGGAGCTTCATCCCAAATAATAAGCTTTGTCTGTTTAATTAATTCTGACAATTCTGTTCCTGCAAGTAGAGTCTTCATTTACTAATAGAAGTATTCTAAATCTAGAATGTGTTGTCTATTGGGTAATAACAAAGAAGAAATACCACTTGATGCAACACACAAAACAATCTCACCTTCAGATCAAAGGCCACTTGCAAACGCATTAACCAAAATAAGATTACTATGAAGAGATTATATATTACATTTTCAGTCTTGATTAATTTAGCTATTGTTTTTACATCTAATAAAACTGAATCTTCATTGGATTCAATTGAATTGTTTTGAAGTGAAATATTTGAAAAACAATTGCTCTTAGCTATCATCAATGTTGATAAATTGTTATGTAGAAAAAAATTGAATAAGAATTCATGTGAGAAAATTAAACCTAAGAAGTAAATATTTATCTAATGAGTAGATTAGAAGAAAGTAACTAGATTTGAATTTTTGAATCTCATCAACACCGTCATCATTCAAAATAATTCGACTTGACTAGTACGAATCACACACCATCAAATCATCTAATAATAATGTAAAGAAAAAAAAAGTGAGTCATATTAATAATTTTAATTTTTTTAATTAATACATTATTATATAATTAATATCATTAACTATTCCATTTGTAAATTTTAGCAAACCTCAAAATTAATACAGCAACACCAGATTTTGCCGTCTTAGAGTATTCTATCAATTGATCTGCATATTTTTCCCAAAGAGTACATTTAAGAGTAATTCCTCTAAATCAAGTTGAAAGGAAAAATTATAAAATTGATAAATGGTGTTTGACTTCAAAAATAAAAAATACAATAAAAAAGACATAATTAGCATCATCATATCCACTTTGATACTCCTTTTAGATGGATTACCCTTAGTGTAACGCACTTTACTGACATCAGTTATTTGTCCAATAATATCTATAATATATAAAAAAAATTAAATAATCACAATTAAAATTTATGTATTTTTACATAGTAAAATTAATATTTAAATAATGTAATCTAATCTATCACTCCTAGAACCATTTATGTTTCGTATGCTATAAATTTCAAAAGACAGAATGCGGCAGGTATGTAAGAAATTCAACACAATACACACCGTGATAATAAATTTAACTTACCAATCAAATTTGATTCTTCCACTCTATTTTATAATATTGCGTCAAATGGAATGAAATGAAACTCATATTTAGATATAATCACTGTAGTGCGTCCTCTAAATGCTGTAAATCTATGAAATTCAATCCTATAGTTATGCTGAGCTATTTGAAAATCTTGTTGATTGGACAAAACTTTATAGTTTGAAATACTACCGATATCATCATTCTCTTTTAATCATTGCAAAGATTTATCCACGACAATCTTACTTGCAAATCCTTTAATTTTTGAGCACTATAATTAGAAAAAAAATTTAAAAATCAAAGATAATATTTATTAATTAATTTATATGATGAAAGATAGACCAATATCTGTTCATCCATAAGAAGGACATTATGATATGCAACCTCCTTTAAATTACTCGGATGTAGTACAACCCATTATCGAATAACCCTCACCGTAATTGTCCATAATGCCTTCGCAGGAGTTAAATCAACAATAGAAGTGTGACGTGTAGTTAGTATATTATTGATCATAATGAATCACTGAACTTTTTTCTAGATTATTTTGAATGTTGAAATTATAATGACAATGTATGTTTATATATAATAGGAGGAGATGTTTATTTATGATAATAATTTTAAAATAATGGAATTAGTATCCACACAAATTTATTTTATATTATAATATAATAATAACAATAATAATAATAATAATAATAATAATAATAATAATAATAATAATAATAATAATAATAATGGAGCATAGCATGCATTGTGCTGACTTAGTCATTATACAAAATTTTAATCTAACTCCAAAATAAATTTTACCTAATATAGAATTATGAATAGTGAATAGTAAAGTCTTATTAATCATACGATTTTATTTATTAATCTAACTCCAACATGAATTTTACATAATTTAGAAATATGAATTAGTAAAACCTAATTTAGATTAATGAATAAAAAATTTGAACATAAAAGGGAATACATTATTTAAAATTAAAATATTATTATAATTATAATTATATTAATAATAATAATAAATTATACCTAATTTAGATTTATGAATAGTAAAGTCTTATGAATTATACAATTTTAATTTTTTTATCTAACTCCAAAATAAATATTACCTAATTTAGATTTATGAATACAAGAGGAAAAATATTATTTAAAATCAAAATATTACAATATTAATAATAATAGATTTATTTTCAATTAATTGTTTACAAAAATGAAATAAACGTATATTTAAAATATCTTTACTCAATTTATTACTTAATTTAGATTTATAAATAGAAAATGAAATACATTATTTTAAAAAATAAATACAAAATGAGAAAATTAATTATAAGTAAATAAGGAAAATATATAAAAAATTATTTAAAAATTCAAAAAAAAAAGAAAATTACATGCCATAACGGAGTGCTCTGGAGATGACACATAGGCAGAAAATTTTCTGCTATAGTAAATAAAAAAATATATAAAAATTATTTAAGAATTAAAAAAAAAAAGAAAATTACACGTCATAACGGAGCGCTCTGGAGACGACACATAGTCAGAAAAGTTTCTGCTATAGTATACTTAATATATATATAGATTATTTATGGAAAATAAGATCAAACATTCTATAATAGTTGCTATATATGTTTTTTAATATTGTAAATAATATTTAAATGTAGTATTACTTTTTACTCATGATTATGGTTTAATATTTTTTAATTAACTATATAATAATAATTCTATTTTTATTAATGGTTATTTTAAGAAACTAGCGTAAATATATATATATATATAATATAAATAAAATTAATTTATATATAATATTATTTTAAATATTCTTAAATTTGTAATGAATTGATTAGCATTACTTTTTGTTTTTTATAATTTTATTAATTTCAAATTATATTATATAAACAACTAAAGAAAATAAATTTTATAATTAATATGTTATAATTAAATAATTAAGATATATGTAAATAAATAAATATTAATATGCTAAATTTAAAAAATTAACAAATATTTACAAACTCAATTTTAATATTATTTTATAGGAAATAATGATTTAACTTAAAGAACTTAAGCTTTCAATTCTATACATGAATTATTTTTCAACCTCTTATTCTCTAGAGGTAAATCAATTCAAGAGTACTTGAATCGTCGATCCTCTTTCACTTGAAGAATACTTGAATCAATACTTTAGAGTATATCTTAAAGAATACTTGAAGATTCTTAAGAGGTAATACTTGAATCGATTTTTTTCTCCTGAAAAATTAATTCTTAAAATGTACATCAATTTAAAATACTTGAATCGATCATCTTACTCTTGAAAAATCAATTTTTAGATTGTAAATTTATTCAAGAATACTTAAATCGATTATATTCCTCTTGAAGAATCGATTCTTTAAAGGTAAATCAATTCAATAATAATTGAATCAATTCTCTTCCTCTTGAAGAATACTTGAATTGGTTGTTTAGAGGTAGATCGAATCTCTACTTGATTCTTCGCTCAATCAAAATAAATTTTTATACTTTCATAAATCAATTCTTTAGAGAAACTTGAAGAAAACTCCTATTCTTTTTGGAGAATCGAATGTATGTATTTAGATTGAATAACCAAAAAGGCATATTAAAATTTTAATCATTATTAAAAATAAAAAAAATATTATTTAAAAAAGAAAATATTAAATAAGGAAGTTAATTAAAAGTAAATGAGAAAAATATTAAAAAAAGTATTAAAGAATTCAAAAAATTGAGAAATTTACACGTCACATTAGAGCGCTCTGGAGACGACACGTTACCAAGAAAAGTTTTTGCTATAGTATTCTTAATATATATATATATATATATATATATATATATATATATATATATATATATATATATATACTAGTATGAAATCCGCGTAACACGCGGGATCATTTAATTATTATTCTTATTTTTATAATTGAATAAACAGTATCATATAATTATTCAAGATTAATTATTAGTATTTTCTTTATAGCCATACAACTTCCTTTATCAATATAAAGAATTTATAAAAATGTACACCTTTATAACTTTTGATAATATGATGTATAGCTAAATCATAAAAAGGTTAATATATACTAACTTTATTAATTTGTGTGACTTACGTAATTTTAATTGATTTTTATTATTTTCAAATACATGCTAATGTGATTCAATTTATATATAATATTTAAAAAAAATTATTTATGATAAAAGTTAAGTATTTCTTAATAATTATATAACAGTAATTCTATTTCGATTAATTGGTTTTTTAAAAGTAATTAATATGAAATATAAATTAAATTAAATTTATAAATTATATATTTTTAAATATTTATAAATTTGTGATGAACTTACTATATTTAATTTTTTAACTAAATTTTTTTGGTAAGTCTTGCGTGAGATCATCTCACGTGAGACCATTTTACACTTTTTAAAATAGATATCACATTCGCTACAAAATGTTATCACTTTTTTTATACTATAAATGATTCATGAAATAACATTTTCATTTTTCATTAATTAAGTATTACTTTTCATAATAAAATTTATCAATTTTTGTTCGTCTCATTTAAACCCTTACGTAAACGGTCTCACACAAGTCTTTGCCTAATTATTTAGGTTTCAAATTATATAAATAATAAGTATATTTTAAAATATTTATAAATTAAAGAAAATGAATTTTATAATTCACATGTCATAATTGAATAATTCAAATACATATGAATAATTAAATAAAATTAATATGCTAAAGTTAATAAATCAACATTTTTTTAAAAACTCGATTGCAATATCATTTTCCAACATCGAGTAATATATTAAAAAATATTATATAAAATAATGATTAAACTTAAATAACTTGATGAAAGCTTTCGATTCTTTACATGAATCAGTCTTTTAACCTCTTATTCATCTTAAAAAATACTTGAATCGATTATCTACTTGAAGAGGTAAATCGATTCAAAAAATACATCTTAACAAATACTTTAATAGATTATTTACTTGAAGATGTAAATCAATTCCAAAAATATTTGAATGATCTAGATGAATCAGGTTTTTAACCTCTTATTCATCTTAAAGAATTTAACCTCTTATATATCTTAAAGGATATACACTTGAACATATTATCTACTTGAAGAGATAAATCGATTTAAAAAATACTTGAATCGATACTCTTATTCCTCTTCTTAAAGAATATTTGAGATTATATACTTGAAGAGGTAAACCGATTCCAAAAATACTTGAATGATTCAAGAATACTTGAATCAATCATCTTATTAAATCGATTCCAAAATACTTGAATGATTTAAGAATACTTGAATCGATCGATTATTTTATTCATCTTGATTGAATCAATCCTCTTATTCATCTTGAAAAAATACTTGAATTGATTCTTTTAGAATACTTGAATTGATTCTTGAAGATTTTGAAGAATACTTGAATTGATTTTTTAGAATATTTGAATTGATTCTTTTCATCTTGAAGAATACTTGAATTGATTCTTTAGAGGTGAATTTCAATTATTAGAAGTGAATCGAATCTCGCTCCATCAAAATAAACTTTTATACTTTTTATAAATCAATTATCTAGAGGTACTTGACGAAATTTTATATTCCTCTTGAAAAATCGAATGTGTGTGTTTGGAATGAATAACCAAAAAGGCTTATTTATAAGTGGGGTGTGAGAGAATATTATATAGAATATTCGTTTTCCCCTTATATATAATTTAAATTTATACTTATTAATTTATTTACAACTAACGATTTAGTAATAATTAAATAATGATACCAAAATAAATACAGATATTCAAAATTTAATTAGTCATCAATCAAAATAAAAAAATATATTTTATGTTAAATTAATGAGGTGTACATGTAAGAAAAGATAAATATATTTTTAAGTTATATTTTGATATATATTTTTAATTTGAATTTTTTTAAAATTATGCATATGTTTATTTTTATTTATTATTATCTCAAAACAACTTAAATTTTATTTTTAATTAATATTTTATTCTTAATTTCTATAAATATATTTTTTAAATTTATTACCTGTTTAAGATTAATTAATAAAATAAGAAAATACATTATTTTAAAAAGAAAATATTAAATAAGGAAGTTAATGATTAGTAAATAAGGAAAACGTAAAAAAATAATTTAAAAATTCAAAAAAATGAGAAAATTACAGGTCATCATGGAGCGCTCTGGAGACAACACGCAGGCAGAAAAGTTTCTGCTATAGTACACTTAAGATATATATCTTAAGTATACTATAGCAGAAAATTTTCTTGCTGACGTGTCGTCTTCAGAGCGCTCTAATGTGACGTGTAATTTTCTCAGTTTTTTGAATTTTTTAATACTTTTTTTAAATATTTTCCTTATTTACTTTTATAATTAACTTCCTTATTTAATATTTATTTTTTAAATAATAAGTTTCTTATTTTTAATAATGATTAAATTTTTAATATTTTATTTATTTATTTGAGTATCATTAATTAATTACTAAATCTTTTAATACAATAAATTAATAAATATCGAATTAAATCATATATACAAAAGAAAAGAAGAAAATTCCATATATTATTCTCTCTCGCCCCACCTATAAACAAGACTTTTTGGTTATTCATTCTAAATACACACATTCGATTCTCCAAGAGGAATAAGAGCTTTCTTCAAGTTCCTCTAGAGAATTGATTTATGAAAGTATAAAAATTTATTTCGATAGAGTGAAGAATCAAGTAGAGATTCGATTACCTCTAAAAAATCGATTCAAGTATTATTCACGAAGAGAACTGATTCAATTATACTTGAATCGATTTACCTCTTAAGAATCGATTCTTCAAGAGGAAGAGAATCTTTTCAAGTATGGAGAATCGATTCAAGTATTCTTGAATAGATTTACATCTTAAAATTCAATTTTAATTTCAAGAGTAAGAGGAACGATTCAAATATCTTGAATCGATTTATATCTTAAGAATCGATTTTTCAAGAGGAAAAAATTTGATTCAAGTATTACCTCTTAAGAATCAATTCAAGTATTCTTTAAGATATACCTCTAAAGTATTTATTTAAGTATTCTTCAAGTGAAGGGAGGATCGATGATTCAAATACTCTTAAATCGATTTACCTTTAAAGAATAAGAGGTTAAAAAACTAATTCATTTATAGAATCGAAAGTTTAAGTTTTTTAAGTTAAATTATTATTTCATATATCAAATAATATTAAAATTGAGTTTGTAAATATTTTTTAAAAGTTTAAATTAGTATATTAAAAATTATTTATTTACATATATCTTAATTATTCAATTATGATATATGAATTATAAAATTTATTTCTTTAGTTGTTTATATAATTTGAAACTAACAAACTTAAATTAAAAAAAAATTACATTATAAATTTATGAGTATTTAAAAGAATATTATATATAAATTATATATATATATTAAGAAATAAAATTATTATTATTATATATTTAATTAAGAAATATCAAATCATAATTATGAGTAAACAGTAATACTCCATTTAAATATTATTTATAATATTATGTATATTTTAAAAATATATATATTTCCTTATTTATTTTTAATTAACTTCCTTATTTAATATTTCTTTTAAAATAATGTGTTTCTTATTTTAATAATGAATCTCAATTCGGTAATAAATTTTAAAAAAATTATAGAAATTAAGACAAAAATAGTAATTAAAAATATTTATTTAATTGTCTTATTTACTTTCAATTAACTTCCTTATTTAATACTCCCTCCATCCCAGATATTTTTATCCATTTGTACGTGCACAGAGATTAAGACGTTTTATTTTTTTAATATATATTGTAGGAAAAAGTAGTGATAAATTAGTAATTTAAAAAGAAAAAGTAAATAAAGTTGTTGGAAATGATGAATGAAGTGTAAAAAAGTAATTAAAGTTGTTGGGATTGTAAAAAGTATGCAAAAAAATATTATATATTTTTACCATAAATGGAATGGGTAAAAATAAGTGGGACATCCCAAAATGAAAAGTGAGTAAAAATACCTAAGACGGAGGGAGTATTTCTTTTTAAAAAAATATGTTTCTTGTTTTAATAATGAATCTCAATTAGGTAATAAATTTTAAAAAAATTATAGAAATTAAGAAAAAATATTAATTAAAAATATTAATTTAATTGTTTATGTATATGGTAACAAATAAAAAAATGTCTATAATTAGAACAAAATTTAATTAAAAGCATATATATTAATTAAAAATATTAATTTTCTTATATATTGTCATGCCTCATCAATGACGACCTACGCACGGTGCCACCTCAATAATTTATCATAGAAAAATATTTTTTTTAAAAAATATTTAAAATTTTAATATTCTATTTATTTATTTGGATATCATTATTAATTAAATCATATATATAGGAAAAAAGAATATTTCATATAATAATCCTTCACACACCACCTATAAATAAGACTTTCTGATTATTCATTCTAAAAACACACATTAGATTCTGTAAGAGAAATATAAGTTTAATTCAATTTTTCTATAGAATTGATATATGAAACTAAAAAAATTTATTTCGATAGAACGAATCAAGTAAAAATCTAATCTACCTATTCTAAAGAATCGGTTCTTTAAGAGGATGAGAACTGATTCAGGTATTAATGCTTGAATCGATCTACTTCTTAAAAATCAATTCAAGTATTCTTTAACGAACCTTGAATCGATTTACTTCTTAAGAATCAATTCTATTATTTAATATCTACCTCTAAAGTATCGATACAAGTGTAATTTTCTTAATTTTTGAATTTTTGAATTTATTTTTATATATTTTAATTATTTACATCCAATTATTTTCCTTATTCAATATTTCCTTTTTTTAAATAATATATGAACATATTTTTTAAAAATTTTTTCTTATATTCTCCCACCATCCCACCCTAATGGTTATATATTTTCATTTTGGGCGTTTTAATGGTTACATTTCCCTTTTTGATATATTAGACCCACACAAAATAAATAAAATATATCTATGGGACTGACCTACAACACTGATACAACTACCCACTGTATAATAAAATATTATTTCTCCCACCTCAATAAACATTAAAATACTTTATTAATATTATTTCTCTCACCTAAATACACATTAAAATACTTTATTATTCCTTAATCGCAATGCAAAAAGCAAACCTAACTATTAAGACGAGACGGAGGGTGTACTTATTTTGATTTATTTACTTTATTATAATTAATATTAATTAATAAATAAATCTTTCAATATAAATAAATTAATTAGTATTAAATCAAATCATGTATAAAAAAAATAATAAATTGAATTTTTTAATATAAATTTATAAGAATTATTTTAATTTAAATATGAAATATTTGATATTTATTTTAAACAAATAATAAAATTAAAGATTTATTTTTAAGAGGTCCATATTTCACTTAAATACGATAAAAAAAATGAAATACTATCAACTATATAAATATATAGCAAAGAGACTAAATTGTCCACATGTAGTTGCATATTATTTTAGCGAGACGGGGGAGTAATAAACAGTTCTCAATTGTATTATGTTATAAGGTAATATTTAAAAAAAAATACAAGTCAATACTCTTTCAAAAAATTAGAATATATATGCATATATATTAACTATACACATGATTTAATTATATGTCACATTATTAAAAGTTAAAAGTTATAATTTTTGTAAATTCTTTATATTGATGAAAGTAGTTGACTAGCTTTAAAATAATAAAAAATTTTTGTAATTAATGTTGAATTGTTATATGACAGATATTATTTAATTATAAAAAATAAAATAAGAGTATTAATTAAATGATCTCGCGTAGTACGCGGGTTTCATACTAGTATATATATATGTGTGTGTGTAAAATTTATAAGGACTCATTATATTTAATGTGTGTATATAAATATATATATATATATATATATATATATATATATATATATATATATATATATATATATATATATATACACGCACACACACATTAAATATAATATAATAGATTCCTTTTTCGCTAACGTTGTTGTTCACGTATGATCTTACTATTTATTTATTCTTCCTATACTTATTGACTTATTTATCTTAGTATCATTAATTGGAATTAATAAATAAATCATTCAATATAAATAAATTACTCCCTCCGTCCTAGGAAAGATGACACACTTTCTATTTTGGGTTGTCCCACAAAAGTTTGCACATTTCTAAAAAAGTAAAAAGTCAAACACAATCACCCTTCTCCATACACTTTATTTACAAAAAAAATCACCCCTACATAACACACATAACATATTTTATCATTTATTTATTACAAAAAAAATATCATAATACCCCTAAAAGTCACCACTTTATTAATCTTCATGCCAGGAAAGGGGTGCAATCTTTTCTGGGATGGAGAGAGTAATTAGTATCAAATCAAATCATGTATAGAAAATAAAAGAATAAATTGAATTTTTTTTATATATAATTGATATTTATTTTAGACAACCAGTAAAATTAGGGATTTATTTATTACTAAGAGTTACATATTTTGATCATAATTGCACTTAAATACAATGAAAAAAATGTAATACTAACAATTATATAAATATACAACATAGAGAAAAATTGCCTCTATGTGGTTGCATATCTTTTTAGAGAAACAGGAGGAGTAATAAATAATTTTCAATTGCATTATGTAATAAAGTAACAATTAAAAAAATACAACTCAAGATTTTTTCAAATAATTAGAATATATGTACAAATATATTAACTTTTTACTTGATTTAGTTATACGTTACATTATCAAAAGACAAATGTTATAATTTGTTGCAAATTATTTCAATTGATGAAAGAAATTGTTTAGCTATAAGAAGAAAAAAATCTATTTAATTAGTGTTGTTACGTTATATAACACAAATTATTTAATTATGAAATAAGAATAATATTTAAATGATCCCGCGTTGTACACTGATTTCATACTTTTATATATATATATATATATATATATATTTATTTATAAAACCTATTATTTCTCAATCCACTTACATTCTCCCCCTAAATAATATCCATGATACTCTTAACGAATTTAGATGATATTTTTTTTTGTCAAATTTCGAATAAAATAAATTACGTCACAGTCAAAGTAAATTCCCAGATTTTTCCAACAATTAACTCTTAATATCATTATTAAAATGTCTCTAATATTAACAATATGTGTAACTCAGGCTAATTATATTGTGCACCCCGGTGCAACCTAAGATACGGTGCACTCATTTTAAAAAATATATACAAATATGAACAAAAATATATACAATTATGAACAAAAATGTATACAATTTAATTTTTATTTTTTAATGAAATTTTGATTGTAAAAAATATATAATTATTAAAAAACATGTATACACTATTAAATAAAAAGTTATACACATATGGATGATAATTTTTTTAATGAAAAATTTAGTATGAAAAAAGTATACAATTATTAAGAAATAAATATACAAAATAGAATAAAAACATATACAAAATAAAATAAAAAGTTATAAATACATGAGTGTACCCTTGCACTCGGGTGCACCTATTATCAACTCTTTTTACTAAGCATGGAAATACATTTGGCATCTCCCTTACAAGAACTATAATATACTACAAAGATTCTTAATCCTTTGACCATATTATTGTCCAAAACTTGCAAATTCATAGTTTCATCTAATGACAAAACCAACTAACCCACAACTAATATGATAACCAAACATTTTCCACTATTAGTGAATCTACCCTGACAAGGAATGCAAGTAGAATTAAAACACCTAAATCTATTGGTAGTCGATCTGCTGATAATTGTTATCTGATTGGTAACAACACTTACTGCAACATCACACAACATGATGAAATTGTACTTTAGCATAAACAACTTGGCCATTTAAATTACAAAAATTAGTTAAGTTGGAGGCTATTAAAAGATTGCCTAAGCTCAGTTTAAGAGATCCACCTGTTTGTGGTTCATGCCAATAAGGTAAGCTGGTAAGATCCTCGCACAAAAGCACATCTATGTGCACGTCTTCAAGGTGTTTTGAATTGCTTCACATGGATCTTATGGGTCCTATGGAGACTAAAAGTCTTGGTGGTAAAAGGTATTCCTTAATTATTGTTGATGATTTTTCTAGGTTTTCATGGGTTGAATTTATTATAGAAAATCTAATATATTTAACATGTTCAAAGTTCTTTTAAAAGGTTTTAAAAATGCTTTTAATCTTAGAGTATGTAGGATTAGAACTGATCATGGTAAAGAGTTTGAAAACAACATATTTGCTGATTTTTGTGAAAAGAAAGGCATTATGCTAGGGTTTTCTTCTTTTAAAACCCCCAGCAGAATGAGATTGCAAAAAGAAAGAATAGAACACTACAAGAAATGGCTAGAGTCATGCTTACTTCAATGAATGTGTCTAAAAGATTTTGGGCTGAAACATTGAATACGACATGTCATGTGTTTAATAGGATTCATTTTTGACTAGGATGTTCTATTACTTCTTATGAACTGCTATACAAGAGGAAACCAAACATGAAATACATTCATGTGTTCTGTTGCATGCGCTATATTCTAAATGATAGAGCGTATCTTTCAAAGTTTGATTCTAAGAGCGATAAGGTATTTTCATAGGATATTCTAAGAAAAGCAAAGCTTACAAAGTCTTTAATCTTAGAACCAGAACTGTTCAAGAATCTATCAATGTTTTGTCTGATGATTCATCCAATATTGAAGGTAAAAAGATGAAAGATGATATCTCTAATTTGGTTGAAATTGTAGAACCAATTAAAAATGTTGAGCCGAATGTGATCACATCGCCTACAACATCAAGTGTTGATTCAGAAGAAGATGAGAACCAACTCCACAGAACTCTAAAAGTACTCTTTCTTACTTATATAAGAAAGAACACCCTTCATCACAGATCATTGGTGAGTCCTCTGTTGGTGTTCAAACTAGAAGGAAAGGTAAATTTAGAGATGTAATACGATCGTTTTGCATGTTAAACATATGCAATAAGGTATGTGTTGAATATTATTTCTCTTTTCTTGAACCCAAGAATGTCACTGAAGATTTAAAAGATGAATGTTAGATTCAGGCTATGCAAGATGAACTTGAACAATTCACTAGGAATGATATTTGGAGTCTAGTACCGAAGCTTATAAACACTAATGTAATTGGAATTAAGTGGATTTTCAAGAACAAAACTGATGAATCTGGTAACATAGTAAGAAATAAAGCTAAACTTGTTGTACAAGGATACACACAGGTTGAAGGAATAGATTTTAATGAAAAATTTGCTCCTGTAGCTAGAATAAAATCTATTTGGCTTCTCTTCGTTATTACAAGAACCTTTTGTTGAACAACCGAAAGGTATTGTTGATATATTTCATCCTGATGATGTGTATATATTGAAGAAAGTTTTGTATGGCCTAAAACAAGCTCCTAGAGTATGGTATGGTAGACTAACTGATTTCTTACTTCAGGTTGGATTCATTAGAGGTGAGGCTAATAGAACTCTTTTCATTAAGCATGAATCTGTTAGCTTTTTGATTGAACAAATATATGTTGATGACATCGTATTTGGAGCAACATCACAAGTCATGATGGACTGCTTTGTGAAAGCGATGACTACCACATTTTAGATGAGTATGGTTGGTGACGTAAATTACTTTTTAAGACTCCAAATCAAGAAAAATGAAAGTGGTATCTTCATCTCACAGAGTAAGTATGCAAGGAACTTAGTGAAAAGATTTGGCCATGAAAATTCCAAGCTTATGAAGACAACTATGGGAACATCACAGAAACTATGCAGAGATGATGTCGCCCCAGATGTTGACCACACTCTTTATAGATCTAGCAGATATTATGTATAGTGTTTGTGTATGTGCTAGGTACCAAGCAAACAACAAGGAATCTCTTATGCAAGCATTAAAGGGGATGATTTGCTATGTTGCTGGAACAAGTGAGATGGGACTATTATTTTCGAAGGATACAAATAGCTCACTAGTTGGCTATAGCGATGCAGATTGGGCAGGTGATTGTGATGATAGGAAGAGCATTAGTGGTGGATGCTTCTATATGGTTAACAATCTATTTCTTGGTATAGTGAAAAAAAATGCATATCCCAATCCACTGCTGAATCTGAATATATTACTGCTGGAAGTTGATGCACACAACTGCTTTGGTTGAGAAAGACGTTAGATGATTATGTGCTTAAGACAAATGCTTTAGTGAATTTGTGATAACACGAGTGATATAAACATTTCCAAAAATCCTATACAGTACTCACTCACTAATTATATCAGCATAAGACATCCTTTCATTAGAGATTTAGTTGAGAAAGAAGTAGTTAAATTGGAGTATATTTCCACTGAGAAATAACTTACTGACATTTTCACGAAAGCACTTGATTTTAAGAGGTTTTCTTCACTTAGGAAATCTCTTGGTCTCTGCATTCCATGAGTCATGCATGATATTTCTTAGAGTGTCTAGACTCGACACTACTTTAAGTTTTATCATTTTATGTCGAAATTAATTGATTCGGTAGCTTATTTTCTTATTGTTAACTATATTCTGGTTTAATCTTGAGATGATATTCTGGACATACACAGCTGAAAGCACTAGTTCTAAAAAAATTAAAGGTCTAAACATGCTGAGTAACTAGGCACACGGGGCTGACAAACACGATGTGTTCTTTTCTAAAGGCTGTTTAGTTTCAAAAAAGAAATAAGAACACTCTTGGACTATCACTAAGTAACCAGACACACGGGGCTGACAACCACGATGTAATCTTTTCAAAAGGTGGTAAGTTCCTTGAGAATGAAAAGTGCATAAAAATCCATAAAAGGATAAATAATGTATGTGTGTCTGCATAAAAAATTAACCTTGATCGATTTTTCCAGAATGTTTTTAGCTCAAGAAAATATTTTATTAAATTAATTATTTTCAATACATTAAGTGATGAAATTTATAGTATATATATATATATATATATATATATTAATTATGCATATTGTTTCTCATTTATTTATAAAGGCCGAATTTTTATCTAATATAAGTTAGTGGGCCTTATTAACTGCTGCATTCTTCTGCATTAACACACGATCAGCAATTATCACTTAGTGGAAGTAAACCTTCAATCCTTTCTATCTTCTCCTCTCTTTAAATACCTGATGAATGGTGTGTGAGTTAATATGCTGTTAATATTGCTTGCTTGTTTAATCATTACACAATAGTCTCTCTCATATTTTTTATTTCAAAATTCAAATTTACTGTCTTACTCATGTATCTCAATGTCTCCTCCAAACACAAACATTCCCTCTTCCATAGGTAAGCATTCCTCTTCATCCAAACCCCCATCTTCCTCTCACAAATTGACTCCAATCCAAACCCTAGCTTCGATGGCCAAGAATATCGTGACTTGTGCTATCCAGAATGTGAATCTAGTGTTGCTGTACTGCCGCTTGGACTTGTTATAAAGTCAGTCGTATCCAAACAAATTATTCTTCCTCAAGGTATTCAGAACTCTGTACTTCTCTTGCTTCAGGCTCAGGTCGCCGATTCAAGCGTTATAGTGTCTCGAATCGAAGTCCCAATGCTTCAACCTCCTCTTACTATTGTCCAATCTGATATTCCCGTTCCATCATCTTAAATTCCAGCTCAAAATCCTACTCATATGTTTGATATAACTGTCGAGACTCAGCCCTCTGAAACAATTGAACCATCTGACCCTGTTCAAGTACCATTAACATCATCACCCATTATTCTCCTATTCATAATGAGCCGAATCCGCCTGTGCCTTTTCCCTCGACATCACAGTCTTTTCTGATTATGTCAAAGGTGACCAAGAAGACTACTCCTAAGCCCAAGGGTCAAACCGTTGCTTCACTGGATGTTCCCAATATTACCAAAGGGAAATCTCTCATTTTCTTGTCTAATTCTGATGATGACTCTACTCCGATGGATGTGGATGTTTCTGGAGAGAATTCCACGATGGCTGAATTTTGCAGAGTCCTGAAGAAAAGGAGCAGAGGCAAGAAAGTTGTCTCTGATGTTGCCACAGCTATTGCAACACCAGAAGAAGAAGCTGATGATGATCTAAACCAGCTGATTGATGATATTGCCGCTGATGTTGCCACTGATAAAGAAACCCCTATTGATGCGGATGCAGATCCATCTGACCCTGACCCTGATTCATCATCTGATGATAAGGAGGATGCACCAAGATTCTGATAAAGGTGTTACTTCTGATGATTCTGGTGAGGATGCTCCTGCTCCCAATGATGAAGTTGTTCCGGAACAAGATGCTAATGATGATGATGAACCGGCTGATGATGTTGATCCTTATGCTGAAGATAATGATGATTCTGACTATGATCTTGAATACTTTGGAGCTGATCATTTCTACTTTGGTGATGGTAAGACAAGATACAAGAAGTTTCTAAGAAATATGTTAGTCATGAAAGGAAAATGAAAGATGCAGATATTGTCACACATAATCTCACTCAATTCTTTGAAAAACGATGTCTGCTTAAATCTCTCAGGTACTCTAGTACTTTCTGTAACAGTTGAATTTGTGAGTTTTATGCAAACATTTGTTCAAGCATGATTAGAGTACTAGTACTAAGTTTGGAAAGATTTATTTTAGGAAAAAGGTTTATGATTTTTCTCATGAAAAGAGAAATGCATTGTTGGGGGCTGTACATGCTGAAAGTGATGAGGATATTGATGATATGGATGAGATTGTTTATGTGATCACTGGAGGTCTTATTACTAGTTGGCCTAAGAATTTGTTCAGTCCAAGTCTTACAAGTCTACATGTTGTCTTGCACAAATTATGTGTTTACAATTAGTTGCCTACCTCTAATATAACTAGAGTTATTACTGAGCATGTTGTGATGATCTATAAGATAGGAAAGAACCTACCATTTAACCTTCCCATTTTATTGTCTTATTTCGTGTGGGTAAGAAATTTTTATATTTGTGGTGCTTATTAATCTGCAATTATATCTCTTTGCAAACTTAGTTTCAAATATAGTTTCTACTAACTTCGGGGGTGTGACGTTCTTACCTCATTGTAGCACCAAGAGTATAATTTTTTATTTGTAACGTTTTCTTGGGGAGTTGATTTTTTATGGTATATTAAACCTTAAACTAGTTTTGATGTATCGATTGTTTTGCAATTTGCCTAGTGTTCATTGGTGTATTTATTTTTGTAAGTATGAGCGGAGTTATATATACTTAATTTTTATAGTCTAAGAAGTGGTTCTCTAGCTATTATTTTGGTTTCATATGATCATTAATATTATTTTTTAGTCTGAGTTTTGCAGAAGATGAAGAAATCTCGAGAAATTGAGTGTCGGAAGCCCACTCGACCAAAAGTGTGGCCGCTCGACTATTCACTGAGGTCAACCGGTGGTCGAACGGACAACTGTAAGGCGGATCCTGAAGTTTTCAGAATGCAGAGGTGCCGCTCGACCAGAACATCTTGGTCGAGCAAGAGGTCAAGCGGAGTATAGAGGCGGGTTCAGCTTATAGAAAGGCCGCTCGACCATGACAAGGGTTGCTCGACCTGGCAGCTCCACCTGAGTGGAGTAACAGATTCACGAATATAAGGTCAGTTTCTGCACTGCTCGACCATTTCTCACCACCCTTTCTCGAGCAACCACCTCGAACGGTAAGACTTTCACCCCAATCACTTAGAATATTTTTCTTTACCCAAACCACACACATTCCACATCAATTTGTGAGATTCATGTCAAATTTGGGGCTTTCTTTTCAACTTTGGGTTTAATTCTTCATCACTTCTACGCACCCATGGCTGGAGATAAAAGTATGTTTTCTCAATACATTCCCCTTGAATTTGATTGTACTTCAATTAGTTTGAATGGGTAAGTTGATTAAGCATGTTTTGGTTTGAATTGTGATATGAAATTGGTTGTTTTTGTTGAAATTTACATGAATTTGCATGAGTTCAATTTTACGTTGGATTGATGGAATTGTGTGAAATTGATGATGCATATGTCACGGGCTTGAGTTTAATTATTTAATTTTTGTATGAGCTCGTTGATTTGAAGTGATAATTGTGATTAATTTGAATTTTGGAATAGTGTTGATGCTTAGGATTGATGTTAAAATTTTGAATATCTTTTGGAGTCCTATTGAAGCATGTTGGTATTTTGAATCCTTTAGTGATACTTCGGACTTACAATGTCAATTTTTCCATAATTTAAGGTGTCAAGGTTTATCATATGATTAGTTTATACATGTGAGATTGTGGAGAAGTTGAGTTTGAATTGTTGAGCATATGATTTGAAGTCTTGAGTTGAATCTATGTGATAATAAGTCCTAGGAGTGGTATACTTGTTTTCTTGCCTATGTTTTGTATTGAATTATAATTTTTGTAGGTAAGGGCATTGCTGCTTGTTCAAAGAGAAAGGATAGTGGAGTACCAAAGAAAGGAGAGATGGGTAAGAAGCTTAAGAAAGATGGGAAGATGCTATCGGATTTTGGTTTGCAAATACAGGATTGGGATGATAAGAAAGACTTATGGGGAGAAATTTCGAGGAAGATCGCTCGGACTAGGTACCAGGATGATGAAGCCATGGTGGAGATGAATATAATTAATGATATTTGGTGGATGTATAACCAAGTAGGAATCAACGGATTCATAGATTTGAAGAGGGAGACGTACTTTCATATTAGAGCGGAGATGCTATGTACTTTAGAGGTGATTCGTGAGAATTCCGTCCTTCCTATACATCAGCATGGTTCCGACTTGGAGGGGAATTAAGATATTTGTATGCTAGTCAGTTCAACCGGATGTTTGGATGATCGGAGGATTTATCAACGCAATAGGATAAAGGCTTTATTGCTGATGAGTTCTGGAGATCGATCATGGGATTGCAAGGAGCTTATGATGCACAGTGATTGAGGGCTGCTTTCATTCGAAATCAGGTGATCGCACAGATAGATAGAATCCTCGGAAACACCATCTTTGCCCGAGCTAAGGGTGGGTGTATTCCGAGAGGAGAGTTAATGTCTTATTGTGCATGATGAACAGGGTCCACTTCAATCTGGGAGCTTATGTTTTACAGCAGCTGCATTGGTTCACTTTACACACATTTCAGAAGGTGAACATTGGAGGATTGATCACACCGTTGGTAGAGAAATACAATGTGGATTTGTCTAGGTATAGCCATTATTGGTGAGCTGGATTTGATTCTTTCGACGTTTGTGAGGATGAACTTGGCTTAACGAGAAGAAGGTGTACGGATGTTCATCCTAGTGATTAATCCAATTTCTTTTAAGATGCCCTTCTCTCTCATTGATCTCACCACAGTTCAGATCAATGTGAATCTATTGATAAACACTCCTCCTCACATCGCGATCTCTACTATGTGTTGCGCTAATGGAGATTTGCGAAATTTTGTAGATATGCATGTTCAGGGTGTGTATCTTGATCTTTATATGATATTAGTTGGCAAGAAAGAGTATGAGGAGGATGAGCCACCTCAGCAGCAGTAGTTTGGACCATAGCCACTGCCATTTGGCATCCAATTCCTGAGGTGCATATGGAGATGCCTCACGACATTTCGGAGATGGGTAATCCTCCGATGAAACCACCACCACAGCAGCAGCAACAGCAATATGATTTTTGGCAGTCTCAGGATCGCTTCTAAGAGAGCAATTCAGAATGATGAATGAGCATTTTGCCACGATTATTACTAATCAGCAGGAGACAAATCGCCAACTTGCCTTGGCGAACATGAACTATGCTGCACTCAACCTGAGGTATGATGCTATGGATAGAAGGAGGAGAGATGAATGAGAACTACGAGGCACTTGATAGAAAGGTTGATAGTTTCATCAGGGACTTCGATGATTGGCGCAATGATAATGATGATGATGCTCTGGAGGAGTAGAGTGCGCTAGGTTTTTCTCTTTGTCTAATTCTTCTCATATCCCTTCTATTTTTCAGTTGACAGGTTGGGGCTTGATTGGTGGTTGATTTGGGAATTATGAGATTCATGCGTGAGTGTTATGTACCGTATTGATGATATTGATGGTGTTGATGGATATTTGTATATTTGGTGATGATTGATGGATCTATATTGACTCTTTGGTATGCATGTGTATTTATTTTTTTACATGTTGATTTTGTTGGAGAAAAGGCATGTATTGTTTATTACTACTTGTAGTTTATATGGAAACTGATGTTGATGCATGCTTTGAAGAGTGCTTAGAAAATCTATTACTCATGTGAGAATTTGAGCCTTTTAATTATGTTACATCAATGCATGATAGTTTATTCTTTGGAATCGTTCATACGTTTATATTCTAGAACTTGACTTAGAGTCTTGTTTGAAATTCATAGTTCATAGATATTAGGAGATGATCTTAGGCCATTATTGATAATTGAGCCACTTAGCCTTAAATTTACCTTACCTTATAAATGTGTATATCATTGGAAGCCATGTTGTGCCTTTTAAAGCTTTTTTTGGCAAGCTTACGATAAAATCCTTTATTACGTTTACTTTAACTTTGAAATACCCTATTTATTAGTAGAGAGTTGAGGTGAATAAATTTCTAAGTGATTAAATTGAAGAAAGAAAGGAAGGAAAATTGTGTTAGTGATGAGTAAAGAGAGATTGTGATTAAATTTTGTCTAGAGGTAGTGCCTAAAACCGGTACCCCGAAGTCTTAGAAGGGTAGTGTTCGAAATTGGTACTCTTGTATTTCTAAGAAAGAAGATGTTGATTCCAAGGAAAAGAAGAAGAAGAAGAAGAAGAAGAAGAAGAAGAAGAAGAATCAGAAAGATCATGAGAATGATGATGGAGAATAATGAAGTTGTTTGATGAAAAGCAAAACTCCAAGGTAATTCTCTACTAGTGAATTAGTCACTTTATCTAAATTTTCCTACCTTTACCAAAGTGCCATCATTACAACAAATAAGACAAGTCTTTTGTGATCCCAGTATTGAAATGATTATAAATTGGTTTTTGAGACCTTTTCTAAGCTATGGTTACGCGGATGTATGAATTAATTATGAGCGTATATACTAACCCTTGAAGTGCACATATTTTATACATGAGTGCAAGAGTAAACACTTACCTAGTGAGCTAAATGACTTAGCACTCATAGAAGTATTGTGATTGATTGATGTTCTTACATAGATGAAAAGTATGATGACTGCATGTCATGATATGATGAATTACATGTGTTATTAAGTCGTGCATGTATATGGATCTTGTGAATCACACTCTCTTGCCTTTGTTTTGAATTCGTTGCCTCAATACGAGCAACATGTAAGTTTGGGGGTTTGATGAGAGTAATAATTCACGTATTTTGAGCTCTGATTTGGGTGAAAATTTAGTACGGTTTGGGCTATTATCAAGGCAAATCGGCATGTTTGGGAAAAATCCACAAATCAAATGCTACTAAGGTTATTTGAGAATATTTATACAAAAAATAGGATAGAAGTGCTCAGAATCGAAAAACACGAGTTTCGAGATGCTGCTTCACTTCAGGAGGAGCCACTCGACCTGCACTACTTGGTTGAGCGAGGTTGAAGTTGGTCAACTGAGTGTCTGTACAGTGTTTCAGCGAACAAGGAGGCCGCTCGACAGCCGCTCAACTTGGCCGATGTCTGCTCGACCTCGCCAGTTTTTATTGAGCGGGGACACCAAATGCTATTTTTTGGTAATTCTGACCCTCCTGTGCGTGAATTGATGTATTTTTCAAGAAAATGCCCAGTAATGGTCCGTAAGGAGAGTTTTACAAGTATAAAAAGGGATGGCGATCACATCAAAAAGAGAGTTAGATTCCACATCATCCTACACTAGATAGATGAGTGTGTAAATTCACTAGTTTTAAGCCCGGATTCGTGTACTTATGGGGTGTTAGATGGTTGTAATTTAATGTGAATTGATATACATGGTGGAAAGTCAAGAATCAAGTATCTTCAATGTTATTTGAGTTGATTTTTAAAGGAAAAAAAGTTGGAAGTGATCGGATCTGGAAAAAAGGGAGATTTAAAGGTAGATTCGACCAAGTAGGCATGCAGTTCGACCAAGAAGGAAGACGTTCGACCATCAACTTTAGTCAAACTGGTGGAGAAAACATGCCAAAAGTGCCATTCGACCAAGACATTGCTGTTCGACCAAGCTATTTGGTCGAACCGTGGTCGAACCAGAAGCCTAAAGAGACGCACCTCTAGTTCGACCAGAAAGTTTATAATTCGACCAAGATTCTGGTCGAATCCGAGACCCGCAACCGATGTACAGGTCGATTCAACCAGGAGTTCAACCAGAGGGAATCAATTCGACCTGGGCTGTTGGTGGTACTGACATGCGGAATATAACCATATTCATATTTTTACACCTTCAATGCATGTGTTCGCTCAAGAAGCCCATCCAAGGCCCATAAAGAGAGTTTACAAGTATAAAAGAAGAGCTGTCGCAGGAGAAAAGAGAGATATACAATCCATCCACCACCGAAACCCTACTATCATCCGAAGGAGTCGTGAGGAGAGGTTCGTCTAGCGAGTCAAGTAAGATCATACCAACTAGCCATGATTGTTC
This sequence comes from Pogostemon cablin, assembly GCA_023678885.1. Taxonomy (NCBI): domain Eukaryota; kingdom Viridiplantae; phylum Streptophyta; class Magnoliopsida; order Lamiales; family Lamiaceae; genus Pogostemon; species Pogostemon cablin. The sequence continues at coordinate 17,864,525 of CM042960.1, forward strand.
CTAGATCAATCATGGGCTAGAACCACTCCGGTAGTTCTAGGGTTATGAAAGCTTTATAAGTTAATTGAATTTCCATGTGTAAATTTCGTACAACACTACTTGTGGTTTATTTTATATAAGATTGTGCCTTTTTAATTCATACCCACAGTCGTTTTGTGCATCATTAACTGTTATGTAGAGTCTGAATACATATCTTGGTTATTGATTGAGTGCGTTCACTGCTGAGCGGGATTACATGTTATAATTCTAAGTGAAGGGATTTTAAAGTCTTATTAGAACTATCTTATATAGATACTTGTTAATTGAATCTTATTCGGGTTAATAAGTAGGATAAAGAGTATAACGTCATAGTACCCATAAAGGGAGATCATATCGGGTTAGAGAACTAAGTGCACGGGAAATAATTGATACTGATAGTACCTAGAAAGGGGGGCGATTATATCTCTTACTATGAGGATATTCAGACTTGTCATACGCATGTTTACTTGTATCTATAGGGTGAACTTCCATGGTTTAATGATGCGTTCATAAACCACAAGGCAGAGTCGAACAATAACATATGGAAAGGAAATTAATAAGTAAAATTGGATGCCCGAAGAACTACCTAATTTCTTACTTGATAACAACCGTATTTTCTCTATTGCTTGTCTATTTAATTTGCTATTTAAATTACATGTTATTTAGTTTCATAATTATTCCAAACCGATTTATGAACATAGTCTTAGTTAACTAGAAAATAATCGAATTGATAATAATCCGTCTTTTGGGTTCGATAATCACTTGGTTGCCCATCGAAACTACAATTGATATCCTTGCATTACAAGTCGTCGGATGATGCTGACGTCTTCTTTGAGGATACCTTGACCTAGATTGGTACCGTCGTGACTTTTCGACATTAAAAAGAGCACTTGTTGGGGGCTTTTCCTCTCATTTATTGCTTTGTTTCTTTTGTGTGAGTAAGAAATTTTTATATTTGAAGTGCTTACTTATCGGCAATTACATCTCTTTTCAAATTTAGTTTTCGCTATAGTTTCTACTAAGTTTGGGGGGGGGGGGGGGGTGTATGTACTTACCTCATTGAAGCACCGAGAGTATAATCTTTTTTTGTACCGTTTGTCAGGGGAGTTGATTTTTTACGGCATATTGAAACTTTAACTGATTTTAGTGCATCGATTTTTTATAATATGCCTAATGTTCAGTGGTGTTTGGTATTGTTTTTTAGTGTCGTATGCGGAGTTACACATATATATTGAGTTTTAGGATTGATTCTCGAGCTAAGTTTGCTCCATTTCGGTAACTAATGTTCGTTTTTGAGCTTGAATTGTGCAGAGGATGAAGAAAATTCGACTTTGGAGCACCAAGTGTGCGATTCGACCAGAGGTGTAGGTCGAACTGAGGAGCTCAAGTTGAACTGATGATCAGAGAATTCGTTATAGGTCGATTCGAGTTGGTTCGACCAAGCTGGAGGTCGAACTTGAAGTCGAACTGGAGATCAGAGAAGTTTCTACAGGCCGATTCGACCAAGAAGGGTTCGGTTCGACCAAAGGGGTAAGTCGAACCAAGGTCGAATCGCGGACCTGAAAGTTTTGAATAGAGGAGTTCGACCACGACAGAGTGGTTCGACCAAGGCATTTGGTCGAGTCGAACTGAGATACGGAAGCCTCCAGAAATGTGGTTCGACCACGACAAACCCGTTCAACCAGTATAGCAGGTCGAATCGTACCAGGTAAGTCCATTTTTAACCCCGTTTTTCACCCCCATTCGATCACTTTGCACGCCACCTTTACTCGAACTCGCTCTGAATCGAAAGCCCTTGCTTCTAAACTTTGATTCCGCCCAATTTCGCTCTAATTAAATGACACTCCACACTCTTTACACTCAATTCATTGTGTTTTCGGAACTATCTAGTTGCAAAATTAGGGTTTCATTGCGATTTTGAAGGATTGTCACACTTGTTCATTCTTTAGCCATAGCCGATTCAAAAGGTATGTTTTCTCGACTCTATTAACCTAGGATTGAATTTCTAATTGTCGATTGCAAGTGGGTAGGTTGATTGAATGAGTTTCTATAGGAATTCATGGAGAAATTTAAGTTTTTGTGTACAATTGCATATGAACAATTGATGGGTTCATTTTGATTGTTTATTTGTTGTCAAACCTTGATGTTTATGTGAATTTGGGAGTAATTAAGGAGTGTGAGATGAAGCATGTTGGATTGTGAGTAATTTAAATAGTAATGCATGCTTGTGGTTAATAAAATTGTTTGTTGATCATATTGCATACTTGATGTTGGAATGGAGTTGAGTAGGAATGTGAATTGAATTGTTGAATCATGAGGACAAAACATGCTTCTTTGGTGTGACTATGCATTGAAAAATTTGAAGTCTTGAGTAGAGTTGAATGCTAGTTCAATATGAATTAGCTTGGTTTTCCTTTCTTGTTGTTAGTTTTGAAGTATTGTTTTAAGGAAAAGGAAAGGAAGTCGAGGTTCGTTCCAAAAAGATGCAAGATAGACCTTCTCACGAAGATGCTGTGACAAAGAAGTTAAGTTTCAGAAGAGGTTACCTATGAATTTCAAGGTGCGGGTGAATGATTGGGATGATATCAATGATAAGTGGGGTGATATATCAGACAAGATTGCTAGAACGAGGTATCAGGATGATGGAGCAATGGTTACAATGCGCATTCGAGATGATATCCTGTGGATGTTTGATCAAGTAGGGATTTTTCGTCGGTTCATGGAGTTGAAGAAGCCTAAGTATTTCCATGTGACTGCTAAGGTGCTTTGTTCGATTACTGTTAAGAAGGCATCTCCCAAATAAGTGTACATTCCAGGTTGGAGGTGAGATGAGAACATGGTCGGCTGAGGAGTTGAATGCACTTTTCAAACTCCGAGAGGGATCTCTAGAAATGAGAATGGATTCTTCAATGTTAATAACTTCTGGAGAGAAATTTCTGGGGGAGATATGGATTTCAAGACAAGTAGTGCTCGTGCATCATTGATCCGGAACCCGGTGCTCTGATACATAGATCGAGTGTTGAGCAACACACTATTTTCTCAATCTGGGGGGGAGCTGTGTATCGAGGGGAGAGTTTTATGCCCTCTTGTGTATGCTCAATGGAGTGAGATTCAATGTGGGATCGTATCTTATTCATCAGCTATACAGGTTCAGGAGCTCACCGTTTCGGAGAGTTAGCATAGTAGGTTTGCTTGCTACTGTGGCTGAATATTATCACATGGACTTCATCGGTATTACACCCATGCATTCTTGAGGATCCGGACAAGGTCATGAGTACGGGTATGAAGGGTAGATTCGCTCATCTTCGCGATGGAGATTGGTTCTATACGAGGGGATCGAAGCCCTTTACTTTTATGTTTTCATTTGATGTGAGTGAGCTGACTTCTATCCGGAATGAAGGCAACAATTTGATGAACACGTTGGCGCATGATGCTCTCTCCATCACTTCCTTGACAAAAGGTGATTGGAGGACAGTAGCTTAGATGTACGTGAGGGGATGATGGAGGATCTTCAGAGAATTGTAGACGAGGGGCATTTTCAGCCACATCTTCATCCACAGCCACAGCAGTAGCAGGAGCATGGAGCGGATCAGGTGGATCCGGAGATGGGAGATCCGCAGCCGCATGAGATGTCACCACGTCCCATTCCAACATGGCCACAGCAGCAGTGGGCTGGTCCTGATGCTTATTTTCAGTAGCAGTTCGATTGATTCATGAGCAGTTCATCACAGTGGATGTGAACCAGCAGGAGATCAATAGACAGCTGGAATTGGCAAATGCAAACTACGCAGCACTGGATGGGAAGTACAACAAACTTTAGAATAACTATGTAGAGATGGATAGGAGATTGGATAGGATGAATGTTCATGAGCACGAGTTGGATAGGAAGCTAAACAGTCTTCATAGAGATTTGGATCGATTCCGCTCGGAGATGAGTGATGGTGATGACGAAGAGGGTGCGAGCGATGATGATGCTCCGGAGGAGTAGGATGCACCAGGTTTTTGTTCTTTGTCTCTTTCATCTCATCTCCCTTCTCTTTTTCTCTTTACAGGATGGGTATTTGTGGTGTGAGTGGCATGTACATATATTGGTATGATTGGATGTTAGATTGAGATATGATGATTGATACTCAAGGGTGGAATTGGTTGGATATACTTGTATGGATTTTCATGATATGAGGGTTCTTGGCCTTTGTATGTTGCATTCATATTTTACATGTGTTAATTTTTGTTGATGAGAAGCATGTACAACTTGATAAGTATGTGGAGTTCATTGTGAAATTGATGAATTGCTAAGACATGATCTTAGGTCGTTATTGGTTATTTGAGTCACTAAGCCAAAATTTTACCTTACCTGTTAATATATGTATCATTGTAAGCCCTTTTGAGCCTTAAAGCTTTTTTTTTGGCAAGCCTTGATAAAAAAAAGCCTTATTAAACCTTTACTTGAGTTTTGTTGAATATCCTTTTCATTAGTAGAGATTTGAGGTGAATAAGTGCTTGTAAGAATGAAAAAGGTAGAAGCTTTGTTGAGAAGTATGAAAAAGGAAGAAATTTGGTTAAATCTTATTTAGGGGTAGTGCCTGAAACTGGTACCCTGACTGTTTAGAAGGGTAGTTCCCGAAATTGGTACTCGTGATCAATAAAGAAAGATGATCTTGATGCCAAGGAAAGGAAGGAGAATAAAAACCATGAAGATTATGAGAAGAGGATGGAGAAAAAGATGAAGCTGTATGATGAAAAGCAAAACTCCGAGGTAATTCTCTACTAGTGAATTAGTCACTTTATCTAAATTCTCCTACCTTTGCCAAAGAGCCAACATTACAACCCGAAAATAAGCCATTTGTGATCCTAGTAATAAATTGATTGTAAGTTGATTTTTGAGACCCTTGCCAAGCTTATGGCTACGCGGAAGTATGAATTGATATGAGTGTATATTAACCTATAAAAGTGTATTATCTTTTACACTAGAGAGAAAGTAAATACTTATCTTGTGAGCTAGATGACTTAGTACTTCGAATTGCGTAATAATTGAGTGATGTTTTATATGAATGATATATATGATGCTAGTAATACTTGTTTTCGATTGATGAAATTGCATGTGTGAATATAAATTGTGCAGAATGTGGTGGTTGAGTGAATTTTACACTACTCTATGATTTTGATTGAGCTGCCTCGGGACGAGCAACATGTAAGTTTGGGGGTTTGATGAGTGTGTAAATTTACTAGTTTCAAGCCTAGATTCATGTACTTATGGTGTGTTAGATGGTTGTAATTCGATGTGAATCGATATACATGGTGGAAAGTCACGAATCAGGTGTCTTCAAGGCTATTTGAGTTGATTTTTGAAGGAAAACGAGTTGGAAGTGATCAAATCTGAAAAAAAGAGATTTAGAGGTGGATTAAACCAAGCAGGCGTGCAGTTCGACCAAGAAGGAAGTCGTTCGACCAGCATCTGTGGTTGAACTGGTGGAGAAAACATGCCAGAAGTGCTATTCGACCACGACATTATCGTTCGACCAAGTCATTTGATCGAACCGTGGTCGAAATAGAAACCTAAAAAGATGCACCGGCAGTTTGACCAGAAATTTGTAATTCGACCAGGATTCTGGTCGAATCCGAGACCCGCAATCGATGTACAAGTTGATTCGACCAGGAGTTCGACCAGAGGAAATCGATTCGACCTGGGCTGTTGGTCGAACTGACATGTGAAAAATTACCGTATTCATATTTTTTCACCTTCAATGCGTGTGTTCACTCAAGAAGCCCATCCAAAGCCCGTAAGGAGAGTTTACAAGTATAAAAAAAGAGCTGTCACAAGAGAAGAGGGAGATATGCCATCCATCCACCATCAAAATCCTACCATCATCTGAAGGAGTCGTGAGGAGAGGTTCGTCTGGCAAGTCAAGTAAGATCATACCAACTAGCCATGATTGTTCCTAGATCAATCATGGGTTAGAACCACTCTGGTAGTTTTAGGGTTATGAAAGTTTTATGAGTTAATTGAATTTCCATTTGTAAACTTCGTACAACACTACTTGTAGTTTATTTTATATAAGATTGTGCCTTTTTAATTTATACTCACAGTAGTTTTGTGCATCATTAACTATTATGTAGAGTCTGAATACATATCTTGGTTATTGATTGAGTGCGTTCACTGCTGAGTTGGATTACATGTTAAAATTCTAAGTGAAGGGATTGCGAAGTCTTATTAGAACAATCTTATATAGATACTTGTTAATTGAATCTTATTCGAGTTAATAAGTAGGATAAAGAGTATAACGTCATAGTACCTATAAAGGAAAATCATATTGGGTTAGAGTACTAAGTGCATGGGAAATAATCGATATTGATAGTACCTAAAAAGGGGGGCGAATTATATCTCTTACTCCGAGGATATTCACACGTGCCATACGCATGTTTATTGTGTCTATAGGGTGAACTTGCATGGTTTAGTGATGCCTCCATAAACCACAAGGCATAGTCGGACAATAACACATGGAAAGGAAATTAATAAGTAAAACTGAATGCCCGAAGAACTACTTAATTTCTTACTTGATCACAACCGTATTTTCTCTATTGCTTATCTATTTAATTTGCTATTTAAATTACATGTTATTTAGTTTCATAATTATTCCAGACTGATTTATAAACATAGTCTTATTTAACTAGAAAATAATTGAATTGATAATAATCCGTCTTTTGGGTTCGATAATCACTTGGTTGCCTATCGAAACTACAATTGATATTCTTGCACTTGGGGATTAATTTTGTGTGTTGAGAAAATGCTCATCATATATCCAAACCTTAACTCCACCCGCAGAAGCTGTAGAGAGATATTCATGCAGCGAATCAAGTGAGAACCAAGTGAAGATTCAAGACGGAGCGAGAAGCGACAGCGCCCACATCAAGGGTTTACTTCGCAACTTAATCTTATAATTTTTAGACTAAGGGTAAGATCTATCCAAACACCATGAATGTTCTTTTAAGTATCATGGGCTAGAACCGCTTTGGTAGTTTTTGAGTTTTGAAGGTTTTGATCTAGTTAATTGAACTTCCGTGTTTATACTCCGTACAACACTACTTGTGGATTTATTTTATATTAGACAATACTTCATTAACTCAATATAAGACAATGATTTATTAATTCATACTCAGAGTTGTTTTATGCATCACTAACTGTTATTTAGGGTCTGAATATATATCTTGGTTATTGATTGAGTGCGTTCACTGCTGAGCAGGATTATATGTTATGATTCTAACTGAGGGGACTCCGAAGTTTAGTTAGAACTATCTTATATAAATACTTATTAATTGAATTGAATTTGGATTAGTAAGTAGGATAAAGAGAATAATTATATATACCTATAAAGGGAGATCATATCGGGTTAGAGTACTTAGTGCACATGTTACTGATAGTACCTAGAAAGGGGGGTATAATTAAGTTCTTGCTCCAAGGTGATTCACATGTGTTACATGCATATTTACTTGTGTCTATAGAGAGATTTTTATGGCTTAGTGATGTGTCCATAATCCATAAGGCAGAGTCAGATATTGAGATACGGAAGGGAGATTAATTAGTAAAACTGGATCGCCCGAAGAGCTACCTATCTTCTCACTTGTCAACTTTCGTTTATTCTCTACATTCTTTATTTTATTTGTTATTTAATTATTTTATTTTGTTAGATTAAACATTACTCTCCACTTAAATTGCCAAACAATAGTTTCTCTTAATTTAAATAATAATAAATTGATAATCAATCGTCCTTTAGGTTTGATAATATAACTTGGTCGCTTATCTAAGCTACAATCACATCCTTCATACTTGAGGATTAATTATGTGTTGAGAAAACGCCCATCAACCTCTCATTTGAAGAAGGCGGCAGCATGATTCACGTCTATAAATAGAAACTGTCAGACTTCATTCCTGGTACGTGGAAAAACTTGGAATGCTCCTGCATAAAGAGTCGTCGGACCTAGAGTTTATTCTCTACATTCCTTTTGTAGTATTTTCACTAACGTTGTAACATCTTGTTCTGCATCACGTGAATGGTATTATCCTGTTCAATTTGTGTGTACTATTCACAGGCAGTGGAAGTGCACACTTGAAGTAGGACTTAGATATAACAATCTAGGTTTTGCCATTTGGGAACATGTTTAGGATTTTATCCATCTTTGTATTTGAAGAGTTGAAGAAATATTTTCATCTCTTAGAATCTGATTTTTTTATAACTTTTTCCAAGTTAGTGATATTTTTTCATGAGGTCGCCACAAACTTATTTATAAGTTTGTATAAAGATTGAGTAATCCGTGTGTTAAGTCTTACGTTGTATAAACTTGCAATATCACATTCAAGTTTAATATTTTGATTAGAGTCGGTGTTGTACGAAGTGCGTCACATTTAGAAAAACATCACTGACGTAAACACAATTACACCCGCATAAATAATAATATACTATATTTTATATTTTTAGATTAACATAACAATAAAATATAAATATATAAAATATATGAATGTTAATTAGTACGGGTATACGTGTTATTGATAAAAGGGCATTAGGCGGTACAGGTATCATAATAAATTTTTTAAATGGGACGAGTATGGTACAAGTAGATGATATTTAAACGGATATAGGTATGGGTACCCCAAAATAAGAAACCATACCCGTTTCCATCCTTACTCTTGTAAGAAAATGTTTATGTGAGACGAGTTTTGAAATGGATCGTCTTATTATTAAAGTATAATCGTTATATATAGACAATGTACACTATTGGATAGTTAATGTATGATAAACGATGTACTAAAGTATGGTTTTAAGTGTTATAATATGATTGATCACTACCTAATAATTCATCGTAATATATAACACCTTAAAGTCGTACTTTAGTACATCATTTATCATACTTTATTAAAAACATGCTTTAATATGGGATGACCCATCTTACAACCGTCTCATAAGAGACTTATAAGGTATTCATTTTTTAGTTTTGGTTGTTCACCCTAAAGTATCCATTTTTTTTATTAGTAAAAAGAACCCACACATGACTCACTACTCATCACTAATAAAACTAAAAATTTTATATAAAATAATACTAATACCTCATAATCTACATATAAAAAACAAATGATTTTCTTATTAAAAGACGGAGGGAGTATTTCTTTATTTCTCGTGCATCCCACAGGTAAAAAATTCTAGTTTAAGATAAATATTAAACATTCTATAATCAATTATATTAAAATTATTTTATTTTAATTGATATCTATCTATTTTTGAATAAATAAATATGATCTCTCTATAAAGCTCAATTATTATCATCTTATTTCTTAAAATAAAGATATTGTTTACTATAATTTATATTTTTTTAATCTTAATTAAATAACTAAGATATAAATAAAATAATACATAAAATATTATTTGATATAAGTTACAAATATTAAATAAATATTTAGGGAGACAATCTTGACGAAAATAAAATTGACCAAAAGTAAAAATGAATTACAAAACTTTGAAAATACATTTTATAAATTAATCCTAAAGATTTAACAAAAAAAATATATTCGACGTGTTTTGAATTCACAATTTTAAGTGCTCGTTTGGTTGATGCCTTTACATGAGGGAATGGGAATTGAATGACAAATTGGGTATTTGATATAAAACTTTCATTCCATGAACAGTAAAATGATTCCATAAAATTTGGGAATCACCAATTCCTAGGTAATTTGGGTTGAATGACTATCATTCCAATGACAAAAGGCACGTGAATTCCTTCTACTTTTTCATTTCATTAACAGTCCCCATATTTATTTTTTTATTTTGTTTCACATGGAATAAATAATAGTAATAATATTTTATTTTATATTTAATTAAAATTTTAAAATAAAATAATTAAAATTTAATTTTATACCAAAATGTTAATACAAACCAAACAAAATGAATGACTATGATAGTGATTTCAAATATTAACCAAACACTACACTTATAATGTCCATATCTATTCACATTCCTTAATACTTTCATTCTCATTCTTATTCCCATTCCACAAAACATACCAAATACCCCCTAAAATCTCTGAAATTAATTCTGCGATGGCCAAATTTAATACTCTAAACATTGATCGCCTTTGTTAATGATTGAATCTGCAAATGAGATAAAAAAAAGTACAATATGATTTTTATTTTTATTTTTTATAAAAAAAGTTTATAAAATATAAAGAAAACACAGAACATGAGGAAAAAAAATATAAATCATAAAGTAAACGAAAAATAAAGAAAAGAATTATACTTCAAATGAGACTGATTGAACCTGCAAATAAGATTAAATAAAAATATTAAAGATAAAATAAATTTAAATATAAAAATAGGTTTTATAGTATAAAAAAGAAAACACAATAAATGAAGAGAAAAAAAGAAAACAAAAATAATACTCCATCCGTCCCACCAAAATGTCATCATTTTACTATATTGGGTGTCTCATTCAAAGATCCTAATTTTTCATTTTTAGTAAAAGGGCCCCACATATGGCCCACCACTCACTACTAATACAACTACTCATTACATATAAAATAATAATATTTCTTAATCAACATGCAAAAAAATGGAGATCTATGGTCGAGACGGAGGGAGTAAGATAACAAAAATTAAAAAAGAATGATACCTGAGAATGATTGAACCTGCACATAAGATTAAATATATATATATAAAAGCTAAAATTAATTAAAGTAGATTAAAAATAATATGAAAATAGGGTTTATAGAAGAAAATATAAGGAAGAAGAAACAAAAAGTTTATATATAACGACTGGAAAAAAAAGAAAAAATAAAAGAGAGAGTGAAAATTTTATTAGGTAATGAAAAAGTTTGTATAGAATGACCTGAATAAATGAATGACCATGATCGAAAGAAATCAATAGTGAAGAAAAAAAGGCGATAAAAATTTATAAAAAAAAACACTGAAATGTTTGCTATTATATTTATATATATAGATGAGACAGACACATACCACTAATACAACTAGTAATACATGTCCCGTGCGTTGCACGGTCTCGCGTTTCTATAATATTAGCATATTTTGACTTAAAATTCATCTTAACTTGCATTTTTTTTATAATATAATCCCTCAATAGAACGTATGATTCTTTTTAGCAATACAAAAATCAAGAAACAATGCATTTTAAATATATAACTAAAGAAAATAATGACAAATATTGAGCATTCATCCATACTACATATGTTCCTTTTTAGCAGTAAGAAAATCAGAAAACAGTATCATGCATTTCACGCTTTAGGATTTTTTTTCAAATAAATAGCTCTTAACTCAAAATATATTTTAAATTATTTTTTATATAATATACTCCCTCCATAATAAATGCTATGTAGACTCGTGGGGTACAGGATACAAAAAATCACCGGGGTAAAATCTTAATTTCACCCTTGAAAAGAAAAATATTCCCTACCGATAAATGGTAAACCATTGGGGTACAGTATGCCCTAAACTATTGGGTAAGAGTATACCATAAACTACATAGGTAAATTCGTAATGTCACAATTGGAACAAACACTAAACCCTGCCGATAAATATTAAATCCTTGGGGGATATTATGCCCTAAACCATTCGGTAAAAGTATATCATAAACCACATGGGTGAAGTCGTAATTTTAGCCACAGAATGAACACTAAACACGGCCGATTAATATTAAACCCTCGGAAAGGGATGGCAACGAATAGTGTACTCGCTTATTCTGGGTACTCGTACCCGTATCTAATTAAATAATAACTATTGATACCCGTCCCCGTCTCATACAGTTTACAAATAACCGCGGGTACACGTACCCATTTAGTATTATATTATTAATTAAATATAAAAAATATAACATATTAAATAAATATTTAATAAATACGATTAAATAAAACTTATAACTATTAATTTAATATCATATATTATAAATTATATAATATATATTACTCCCAGTGTCCCGTAGAAAGGTTTACATTTTCTTTTAGCACGGGCATTAAGAAATATTATATTTTAATGTGTATTGAGGTAAGAGAAATAATATTTTAATGTGTAGTGGGAAGTTGTATTAGTGTAGTGTTGTGGGTCCCATGGAGATGTTTAAGTGATTTTTGTGGGTCTCATTTACTATAAAAAAATGTAAACCTTTCTATGGAACACCCAAAATGGAAATGCGTAAACATTTCTGCTGGACGGAGGGAGTAAATTTTATAAAAATATATACATATAAAAGGGGTACCCACGGGTATTGAGGCATTACGCGTACCTCCCCATTAGGGTTCAGGTAGGCCGGTGTTCTGCACAAAAATTCGTGCTTTTCATAGGTCGTTTCCATACAATTTTTGCTCTATTTTAGAATTATTTGTGCAGCTTATGATTTATTTTTATATATTTTATGACTTCACGGGTATTGTTGAGATTTTACAGATTTTAAATCTTATTTTGGAATTAAATTTATAAACTATTAAGGAAGAGTTGAAAGAGATGTAATAGATGAATGTTAGCAAGAAGGTGTGAGAATTTGTATGTTGATCAGGCCGCATGGATTTACGTACTGTGAATTAATGTGTGGTTGGGCCATGTAACTATAAAAATACTACAATTAGTTGGGGCATGCATGAGAAATCTGCAGACAAATGTTCAAGTAACATTCCATCTTATTAATTAGTACAATGTGGATTTGATTTCAATAATTGTCACGTCAACAGCTTAGTGAAAAGGAAGCAGACAGCGTACATGTTTGGTTGGAGGCCCAATATAATTTGTTAATTCATATATGAAGAGGTAGGAAAAAGCCCATAACACACATGCTGCATCCAGAAGCAGAACACGTATGTCCCCTGTTCCAACGATCATCACACAGAACGCCAAAGCCTCTCACCTTCGCACATCCCGCCATTCTTACCTTCACCCCATTCCACCCACTTCATCTATCCATCATCCCGGTGTACTCGATTCGAGGAGGAGAATCATCACGATTGGAAGAGATGGAGAAGGAACTCGAACCACGTTAATACTAGTGTTTAGTATCTTTTCTTTATTCTTCCTTGTTGTGATTTTGGTATGAATTGTATAGCAATGAGGGTCGTGTGTAACCTTATGGGCTAAATACTTTTACAGTTCTAGGGATTGAAGGTTAGCGTTGTTGATTTGGAAACCTAGACAACTTTTGTGAATTCATACTATTGATATTCTAATTTATTTGATTATTTCAGACTTTTTTTATATGTGTATAACGTTTTCACAATATATCATTGATGTTGCTCATGATGCTTGGCATATTATGTTAGCTTGTGTATATATATATATATATATATATATATATATATATATATATATATATATATATATATATATATATATATATATAAATATATTGTCTATTTGCTAGGGATTATAGTAGCTTGTTAGTCAAACTAGCTATCCAGAGGTTTTTGAAGTTTGCATTATTAGTATATAGGAAGGAGGTTCATAATTATTTATGCATCTTTTGTTATAAATTAGATTATACTATTACCTTTAAATCGAATCATATTTGATGGGTTAATAGGGCTAGGTGATATATTTCCATTAAACATAGCATGAATGAACAATATGACGTTTAGGAAACCAAATCAAATGCACTAAACCTGGTACCTTAGAGCTGTCATTATCTCTTATTTCACTCTAGAATTATTCTTTGCTTTACTTTTATTTATTAAGTTATTTATTATTTCAATTCATTAGTTAATAATTGAAGTTAAATCCTAAAATTGGTTACATAATTCTAGTTGATTAGTAATATAAAATAAATAGATAATTAACTGTCTTCTAAGGGAACGATATTTTTAACTTGGGTACTTGCCTCTGCAATTGACATGCTTATACTTGAGGGTTAAATTGGAGTGCGCAAAATACGCCGAATAATTTTACGGCGCCGTGCTGCAGGGGATAGTTTTAATTATTTATTTACTTTTATTATTTATTTAATTAGAATATTTCTGTTGAGATTTAATTATTTTTACCTTGAATTTTTCTTGAAGTTGCATGTACACCAGGTCAAAGAAGAGAACTCAAGATCTCGAATGATCCGGAAGTTTAAGCGTCTGCAAGAAAAAAAGAGGAGCAACAAAAAATTTCAAAGTACCTCCTAAAGCTGATAAGGTAGGTAACGATTCCAAATAAGAAAGCAGACACACCGAAACTTAAAGCAGTCGTAGAGGAGGAAGAAAAGCAGATTGAAGATCAGGCTATCCCAAAAGAGGCTGAATCAGAAACAGAACTAGTAACAGCAGTAATGGGAAAAAGAGTTACACATGAGGATGACATTGTCATCCGAGAGATGTTCAAGTCCTCCAACTTAGGAGGATCATGCGTAGTTGGGGCCATTCAAGCTGAGGCCAGCCCTGATTAACATGGTGGAGAAAAACCCCTACTCCAGAGGTGTTTTCAATGAACCCTACGGAGATTTGAAGCGCTTCAACAGGTACATGGATACAATGAAAGCCGCTGATGCTACTAATGATAGATGGAAGATAAGGCTTTTTCAATTTACTTTGGTTGACAAGGCGAGGGAGTGGTATGACAAATTGGCAGGAGATAGTTGCTCTAACTGGTCTGAGCTGCAGTAGTTGTTTGTGGTCGATTTATGCCACCTAGTACGATTCTTGCACTGAAGCAAGAAATATATCAGTTCAAGCAGAGGAGAGATGAATCATTTGGAGAGGCTTGGGAAAGATTTACTAATTCATTGAGGAGATGCCCACAACATGGATTCAAAAAGTCTCAGCTCATCAGTGTCTTCTACAATGGTCTCGATAATGAATCAAGAGTGTTATTTGATGCATCTGCTGGAGGAACAATTTTTGGCAAGACGTCAAATATCGTGGAGAAGTTCAAAGATATCTTTATGAACTTTAGAGCTTGGCCATCGAAAAGGATTCTAGGGAGTTACATACTTGGTAAAGTTACAAAAGTTGAAGAGAAGTTTTATGAAGCTGATAAGAATGATAAAGTTATCTCTCATTCGGAGCAAATGAACAAACACTTTGTTATTTTGATATTAGGTAATAGTGGGGGAGGCAACCTGTTGGAGTTCGATCGTTTGATTAACGTAAATCGTTAGGGTTCTATGCATTTCTAAATCAGAGAATGCAAGAAACATAGAAACATATTACCTTTCACCAGGGTATGTTGAAGAAGATGAAGAATTATCGCCGGCAGCCTGGGCAGCCTCACCGTTTAGGGCATACCTCTGTCATCCGATCTCAGATTTGAGTGATCTATGCACCAAAATAATTCTCTCTTCAGTACCATTCCAATAGTTTATCACATGTATAGTTTCGAGTTCTACATGATTTTAGAAAAATTGTGGAAGTCGACAAGCAGCAGCAGCAAACAACCTCTTGATCTTCTGATGTATTCCCAAGCCCAATCTTGACGTCGTGTGGGCTACAATCCTCAAGATCTTCTCAATCTGCTGTTCTCTCACCCTCCTCATAGTGTTAGGTATGATTCAATTATCATTAGGGTTTTCGGACAGCTGAGATGACTTATATATGGGCTACAGCAGGGACCAGGAGGAGAAATTAGAGTTTGACCTCCATTGGGCTTAAGTATTCAAGCTTAGCCCAAAGCTTATACTTAAGTCCAATAATAATAATGTATACCACTAAAATATTATTACTGCACTATTGTTCTAATCTCATAATTACGTTATGGGCTCCTTCTTATTATGAGTCCCTTAGTCTCCCCATGTTTAAGATATACAATGCTCATTAATTAATTAAGTCACTGACGACTCCACTAATTATTATCTCATCCGAGAGTAGTACCACTTAACCTCATTATCATGCCAGAATAAATTCATCTGCAGGGTTTACATGATAATCCATATGAGGTCCTCAATGGGACATCATCAACCTATAACGGACACGGATTCCTTCTACAATCAACAGCACACTATAGAAACAGCGCTATTTCCTTACTCACCGAATTTGTTGATTTAATTACATGTAAATCTCACTCATTGATGAATCAAAGAAATATATACTGCTTTACGTGTCGAGATTATTTTGTAGGGATTAAGAGTATGAACATCCATAATAACTGAGATCAAGTTCTTCTATATAGACCGTACAAATCGAACGATCTCAAGTGGTTCTGCTCAATACACACGAAGTATACTAATGTGATTCTATAATCAAGACAAACTAATACCAAATCACATTACAACCATCCCGATAGAGAGTCCCCGTGTATCTCAGTTGTGGGCATCTGTTTATACTTTATAAGAAAACCGATAATATTTTTCCGCGTGTTGTCGCACAACAAATTATCTATAGTAAAAAGTAAGTGGACTATTGCATCGTACATATAAATAAATTATAAGACACGATCGTTTGATCATACGATCCTCATTTCAAATAAATTGTTATAGTATTGTTCATACAAAAAGCTAGACTCTTAGTATACAATCCAATAATCTCTCACTTATACTAAAAGACTATGCTATCATGTCTTCTGCCACACATCTGATTCCTACTTCCACTACATGACCATCAAAAGCTCTCGCCTTATGGTCCTTGTTAATAGACTTACTAGGTTATCATCCGATGCAATCTAGGAGACAACAATCTTTCCCTCATCATACGATTTCTCGTAACATGTGGTATTTGCGCTCCATGAGTTTAATTGCTTATGGGCTCGTGATTCCTTCAAGTTTGCAACTGCACCATTATTATCAATAAATTGTGATACCCTTGGACAAACTTAGAAACCACATCGAAGTCTATCACAAAGTTACTAGAGTCATACAGATGCTTTGGCTACCTCAGAGGTTCTAATTTATCATCTTACCATGGTAGAGTCTGAAATATATTTCTTTATAACACTACTCCATATTATGACTCTTCTTGCAAAATTAAACACATAACCTTGTGGTGGATTTACTGCCGTCCCTTTCTGATTTAAAAAATCCAAATCTGTGTAACTCATAAGAAGTAGTGAATATGTCCGGTAAGTCCACATATAATTTCTAGTCCTTTTCAGGTACATAAATATATGTCTTACCACAGTTAAATATTCTTATTACGGGTTACCTTTATACCCCACTGTCCATGCGTTTAGTAAAACAGATATCCAATCTCGTGCATAGCGTTCCATAGATTAAGCTTCTTTATTCGCCAAAGAATAAGGAACCAACTTTATCACCTTTATCTTTTTTTATGTCATAAAAGACACATTTCCTTAGATAAAGTCACATGGTAAAACGTGAAAGAATTGTATCAATTCATGAAGCTTGAGATAATCGCAAGAATATTTCTTGCTTATCTTAAGTCCTTTATTTCATACTACTTTATCAACCATATACATACGCCTGATAATACTTTTTCATTGACTCCAATGAGCAATATATCATCTACGTACAATACAAAAAATACCACCATGTTTCCGCTACTCTTTTCAATACACAAGACACATCCGCGCATTAAATAAATCCATATTACTGGATTACCTCATCAAAATAGATGTACTTTGAATTCAAAGCTTGCTTTGGTCCATCGATGGACACTTTTAAGCTTACTATCAAAATGCTCTTAGCCCTTTGCAATGAATTACTCTAGTTGCTTCACATAGATGCTTTCCTCAAGACTTCCAATCTGGAAAGCTATCTTGACATCTATTTGCTATTCCTCATAATCAATATGATTAGCAACAAATAAAAGAATCCGGATCAACACAGGCATAGCTACTAGCGAACAGGGTTCCTCATAATCGAACCCTTTCTTTTTTAGTGTATCTTTTCGCAACTAGCTTTGCTTCAAAGGTTTTCACCTTACCGTTTGATCCTCTTTTATTTCGCATGATCACTTCCAACGGCTTTTGCACCATATAGCGGTCATACGAGCTCCCAGATCTAATTTAAAATCCCTAGATTCTATTTCATAAATTATTGCACTTTGCTAAAATTCCGCATTTATATCTTATAGTGTTTCGTCATATCCGTGGGTCAATTTTATATTTATTAGGGACCAAGTCTCACGACTCTCCCAAAACATAAATTTATCCGGCTATTTAGCAACCCTCCCACTATGACAAGGCACTACATGCAATTATACATCAGATGTGAGACGCGATGCAGTTTACTTGTGGTATCTCCCTTTGTACAATTGATACTATACTATGCGTTTCCCTTCTCACAACTTTTAGAACAACTTATACATAGGTTATGATTTATTACATAGTCCTTTTTCCAAAAATCTAGTGTTTGTGTTAACAATCACCCTTTGATCTTTTTGACTAAATAAATAACCCTTCATTTTTCTAGGATATCCCACAAACAGATAAACATTCATACGAATTACAGTTTCTTGGGAAAATCCATAAAATGAATTTAATAATTTCAAATAACTCATCATCTATCTAATCATTTCCATAAGAGTCTCTCTCCTATTAGAATTAGAAGACGCGTTATTAATTTCAATTTGTTGCATCCGTGGGATAAACATAATTTAAGAGTGTACAAATTGTCACCAATGTAACATAACAGATTATAACTCTATCCTTCATTATAATGATCATGTCATTTGTAATGAAATAGAGTATCCATCCGTAGATACATAGAAACTGAAATTAATTCTTTCTATAAAAACGTACGTAAAGACAATTTCTCATAATCAAATGTTTATTCCTATCATTAGATAAATAAACAACTCCCACTGCAATAGCCACTACTCTTGTAGCATTACCCATGTATATAATAATCTCATAATCACTTAGTTGTAGGCTTTTAGTGATTCCGGTATCTACACACAACGTGTCAGTAGTTGCCATCACTAATCATGCTTCAACATCTAGTGAATGAGATACTAACCTTGTTCGCATCTTGATGAAATTGGCTTTCCTTTGCCACATGTTTCGTCAGAAATTCCCCACCATATACAACCTCTCGTATTTCAGGCAGAACTTTCTCAAAACATCCAGGCAAATTTTGAAGAATAAATTGATCTAGATTTCCCCTTCAATTTCTACTCCAAGCATTCCCAATTCATTCATTAACTTATCCAAGACCTCTTGTCATTCTATCTTTCTCAATTACCCAAAGAGTCGCATGAGACCATCATATTTTTATGAACCTCTCACTTCTCCACAAGAGACTTTGATTAATAGGCATCACAGAACATCCTTAGTGAGAACACATATTTATTTTCCTAAGCAGTAAACATTAAAGCCAAGATTCTTTTCTAATCATCTAACTTTGGACCAGTATATATATTTCTTTTAGTCAACAATAAGTGAAATAAAACTATTTCAAAATTCAGAGAATCATAAATAATTATACCGATCAAATATTCTAATTTATTCATTTATATTGATTCCCTCAAAACAATATAAAAACAAAATTAACCAACATCTCAAGCACCGTGAGTCTGCATGCCATGATAATTTGGACGTATACAAACCCGAACATTTACAAGAGAAGGTTTTACCCATTAATTTCATTTGTCAACCTAACCTCATGATAAAATAATTAATAGTCAGTTCCTCTTTAGTCATGCAAATAACAGCAGTGACTCCGGTAGGGAGGATACTTATTATTTGCACTTAAGTCCATTGTGCAAGCTTATATGCCTTACAGATGGAGGAGTACACAAGCGCTCGAATAACTTCCTACATCATCAATTATAAGTTTGTACCAGTGATCAACATATAAACTCATCCGATGGGAGGAAGGCACTATAGCCAACACACAAGTTCATGTGCATCAGATTACAAACAATAATAATTTAAAGAAGTCTGTTCCAGCAATCCATGAATAAACTCATCCGATGGGGAGAAAGGCCTATGTCAACATGCAAGTTTATGTGCATCATACTACAAACAAGAATTATTTAATGAAGTTTGTACCAGTGATCCGTGAATAAACTCATCCGATGAGGAGGAAGGTCTATGCCAACACGCAAGTTTACTCATATTACTTACACACCAATAATGGAGGCTGTAGGAATCAATTACCAATTCCCTCTCCCACATAGTTATTTAACACCGAGAGTTTTTACATGCATATAATATTTAAGAATAAAATAGCAATTCTAGCATGCTCATATTATGGCAAATAAGACAGTAAATCACTTAGAACATGCATAACATATTTATAACAATAATCAGATAATTAAACCAATTATGAACAGTTATATATCAGCGAATTTGATTGTTCGCCACCAAGCACGAATGTCGGCAAAGACTTCTAGATTATCAAATTTTCGAAAATATCCAGATTTTCAAAAATTTGAACCCATCGATATCGACATGGTCGATATCATCCAGATTTTTAAAATCATCGATATTGACCAGATTATCAAATTTTAAAAAATTTCTAGATAATCAAATTTTCGAAACTACCGATATCGACCGTCGATATCGTCCAAATTATCAAAATCATCGATATCGACAAGCAATCATATATAACAAGGGTAGACATTTAAATCAATTATGGCAGTTATATATTAGGAATTAATTCGACATCCATATATAACTATAATAGACAATCAATTATGGCAGTTATATATTAGAAATTAATTTGCCCTAAATAGGATGTCTTGTCCAACACTCCAGCGATTGGACCAATGACTTAAGCAACAAGCAGGATTACTTGTGCCCTAAGTTGTCTATCATCAAATGTCACATATCCGCCGTGCACGACAACGTGCGAGAAAACGCGCGCTACTCTTGCAGCGCGTCATCATCCGTGCATACTGCGCCTACAGTGCGTCAGCATCCGTGTGTAAATCTATCGCACGCCAGAACCCGTGTGCGCTAGGCCTACCGCACGCCATCATCCATGTGCTGTGCCCGCAACGCGCCATCATCCGTATGCGCTACGCCTACAGCGCGCCAACATCCGTGTGCCAAAAATTCTGGCACGCCATCAACCATGACATCACACTACCTTATGCATGTCTCCACGCTCGGCAATGAGTTCTCACACACAGCAACCTGCATGGCAATCCATTCTCTCACATGGCAACAAATGTGCGAGACTTACTCCTCACTCGGTAGTTAGCGTGCCAACGTGCACCCTCCATGCATTCCTTGCATGCCAACGTGTCCGCCTTTGGGCTCCAACACATGACAGAATATTTCCTCACACTGCAGCAATCGTGCACTGACAAGCATCATCACATGGCATCCAGCGCAACAGCAATCAAGCACACGCCTGCTCTCCCATCAGCCAACACGCACCCGTGCGCCATGACGAGTACCAGCACTCAGCAACACGCGGCTGCCTTGATGCTTCCGTGTGGGCTTACCCAACGACACGCCTTTAAGCCATGCACAATAATCTCCTCGCTCGGCAGCCATCGTGTGCATGACTCGCCCCGTCCATCTATCAGACCCGCTCAGAACTTGCTCGCCATCGTGTCCCAACACACGACTGTAACCGGGCATCCCTTGCTCGTGAATGGGATTCATCACACAGGATCATCCATGCGCCTTTTGCTGGCAATCCAGAATGCATGGCCGTCAATAGCTTCATCTCCTGATTTCTCTCCAGGCGCTCATCATCGTCTTTCACCGTGAATTTCATAAACAGGTACGGTTCGAATCTTTTACCAGTGTGCAGAATCAAAGCCAAAAGACGAACAGAATAGATATAGGGTTTCCATGGATAATCAATTATACAAAAACCCTAACCAAGCATGTAATTATATTTCGCACAAAAAACACATAAACCACATAAACCCTAGCCTAACGTTTCACGCTTCACCACGAAACCGAAGATCTAATATCAATTGTTAGCATTTGATCATTTGATTAATGTGAACCGTTAGGGTTCCATGCATTTCTAAATTAGTGGAAGCCAAAAACATAAAAACATATTACCTTTCACCAGGGTATGTTGAAGTAGATGAAGAATTCTCGCAGACAGCCTGCGCAGCCTTACCGTGTTGGGCATAACTCTCTCATCCGATGTCGGATTTGAGTGATCTACATGCTAAAACGATCCTCTCTTCAGTGGCTTTCCGAAGCTGTATCACAAGTATAGTTTAAAGTTCTACAAGATTTTTGAAAAATTGTGGAAGTTGACAAACAGCAGCAGCAAACAACCTTTTGATCTTCTGCTATATTCCCAAGTCCAATCTTGACGTCGTGTAGGCGATGATATCAAGATCTTCTCAATATGTTGTTCCTTCACCCTCCTCATAGTGTTAGGTGTGATTCAATTATCATTAGGGTTTCCTCAAGACTTATATATGGGCTACAGCAGGGACCAGAAGGAGAAATTAGAATTGGGCCTCCATAAGGCTTAAGTATCCAAGCTTAGCCCAAAGCTTATACTTAAATCCAATAATAATAATATATACCACTAAAATATTATTACTGCACTACCATTCTAATCCCATAATTAAGTTATGGGCTCCCTTTCATTATGAGCCCATTAGTCTCTCCATGTTTAATATATACAATGCCCATTAATTAATTAAGTTACTGACAATCTATTAATTAATAACTCATCCGAGAGTAATACAACTCAACCTCATTATCATACCGGAATAAATCCACTTGTAGGGTTTACATAATAATCCTTATGAGCTCCTCAAAGGGGCATCATCAACCTATAATTGACACGGATTCCTTCTACAATCAACAGCACACCATAGAGACAACACTATTTCTCAACTCACCGAGTTTGTTAATTTAATTACATGTAAATCTCACCCATTGATGAATAAAAGAGATACATATTGTCTTACTTGTCGAGTTTATTGTATAGGGATTAAGAGCACGAACATCCATAATAATTGAGATCAAGTTCTTATATATAAACAGTACAAGACGAACGATCTAAAGTGGTCGTGCTCAATACACACGAAGTGCACTAATGTGATTCTATAGTTAAGACATATAGATCTTCCGCATAATATGATCTTCCGCGTGTTATCGCACAATATATTATCTACAGTATAAAATAAGTGGACTATGCATTGTACATATAAATAAATTATAAGATGCAATCATTTGATCATATGTTTCTCATTTCAAATATATTGTTATAGCATTATTCATACAAAAAGCTAGACTTTTAGTATACATTCCAACACAACCAAGGGCCTACAAGTAATGATGTGGTGATGAACATTCAAGAGGTTGACACAAATTATGTTACTGGGTAGAGTCTCCAGGGTTCAAGTGCACCTCAAAATTGGCAAGGAAACATGTACCCTCAAGGAAATTCCTACCAAAGGAATAACCAAGAGGGAGGTCCTAGCAATCAAGGAGGTCCTAGCAATCAAGGAGGATGGCAGAATCAAAAGAGGCATGAGAACTTTGCTTATTCAAATCTGAGTAATGATATTCCATACTGTTGAGAATGAAAATAAGTGTATTTTGTGTCCAATCTAACACCTTTTTTATGGGAATTGGTATTATATATTAGCACAAGTGTTTTATATTTAATATATGTGAGAAAAGGGTGCACTTGAGGTTTTTTATTGTATTTTTGGTGGAAAAATGATCAAAAGTGTAAAGTTGGAGAAAATGTGAAACTTCTGTATGAATGCTGAAAAACGCACGTCCAACTTTCATAATTTTCTATGTTCCTGTGGAGCTCTTAATTAAAAGTGTGATAAATTATTGGAAATCCACTGAAAGGAGGATCATTTTGGTGTAAATAACACCTCAATCGGAATCCAAACAAGAAAGTTATGATCAAAGTGGTGACGTCGCGCGAGCTGTGACGAACAGAAAAGTTGTGTAAATTTTCATGGCTTGTTACACATTCAAATCTTAGAGTTTTTGTGAGTTCTTTATATAGATAGAAAGCCAAGGAAGAGAGGATCGCGTGAGTCTAGAATCATTCAAATCGGAGTCCGGATGTGGAAGTTAAACGCAAAACAGTGAGACGGCGCAAGTGTGGTTCGACCACGATGATGTGGTTCGACCATCTATTTTGGTCGAACCCTGGTCAAACCACATGCTTGATTGCGTTAAATGGCCGATTTCTATTCAACCATGGTTTGACCAAGCCTATAAGTTGAACCATGGTCGAACCACATGCCTAGGACACGTCCAGATCTAATTTTTACACCTCTAGTGCATGTTTTCATCTTAAAAATCTCATCCTAGGTCAATAAGGAGAGCTTATAAGTATAAAATAGGATGTAGATCACACCAATAATTGGATTGAAGGAGACAACAACACATTCATCCTACACCCCACAAGGAGGGATCACCCTCCAACAATCATCCACATCCTTTTCTCCATCCATCCATCACTTTGAAGATTCTTCTGTGGAATCAAGAGGGGAACTAAGATGAGGATTCAAGATGGAGAATGACGCGACTACGCTCATATCTAGGGTTTTATTCATTTTCTAATTTATGTATTTTCCAGACATATGGGTAAGATCTATCCAACCCCACGATTATTCTTCGCAACATTATGGGCTAGAACTATTTTGGTAAATCTAGGGTTTATGAAGATTTTATTAATTAATTAAACTCTTTGTGTGTCCTCCGTACAACACAACTTGTGTATTTATTTTATATATGATTATGCTTTCTTAATCCATATTCATGGTCATTTTGTGCATCTTCAATTGGTATATAGAGTCTGAATATATATCTTTATTGGGGATTGAGTGCGTTCACCGCTGTACAGGATTCCATATTATGATTCTAAGTGAGGGTACTCCGAAGCTTCATTAGAACTATCATATATGAATATTTATTAATTGAATTGAATTCGGGTTAGTAAGCAGGATAAAGAGAGTAATTTTATAGTACCTATAATGGGAGATCATATTGGGTTAGGTTCCACACGTGGGAAATAATTGATACTGATAGTACCTAGAGGGGGGTGAAATTATGTCTCTTCCTCGAAGTTATTCAATGTGTTACACACATATTTACTTGTGTCTATAGAGTAGATTTGCATGGTTTAGTGATGCATCCATAGTCCACTAGGCAGATTCGATCTGCACTTGAGAGGGAAGTTAAGTAGTAAAACTGGATTACCCTAGAGCTACTTATTCTTCATTCTTGAGTCACATTTGTATTCTACAAGTGTTTATTTTATTGTTATTTTAATTAGTTGTTTAGTATTGCCTTTCATCTTAATTAATTTAGATAATAAATAAATTGTTAATACGCCGTCCTTTGGGTTCGATATTTAACTTGGTCGCTTGCTTAAGCTGCAACTAATATCCTAAATTCTTGAGGATTAATTTTACATTCCTAATTTTGATCATGGAGCTAAGACTGAAGAAGGGAAGCCCAGTATTGATGATGTGTTGGCAAAATACATGCAGAAGAATGATGCTAATATCAACAAGATCAATAACTGCATAGTACTCATGGACTCCAATATGACAAAACAGAATGAGGAAGTGAACAAGTAGTTGCAAAATCTAACATATACAATGGGCCAAATCTCCACCACAGTGAATCAGTAGCAGCAACAATTTTAGAAAGGGAAGTTTCCTTTAGATACAGAAATCAACCCTAATGAGAGTGCAAAAGCGATCAGTTTGGTGTCCGGGAAAAAGTACGAGGGTCTAGAGCTGATTCAAGACAAAACAGAGCAAGAGCAAGGTCACTCATCCAATAGCTCGGAACCAGTTCAAGCTGAGCGAGGATTGAGGGTCACCAAGTCGATCCAAGCAGCATTCCTACAGATCAGGCAGAGCCTCAGGGTACAGTTCAACCCCAGCTAGAGAAAGCTCACCTTTGGAATTCCCTGCACGTCCAAATTCTATAGTGAACCAATCTGATGAAGCCATCACTGATAAAAAAATGACAGCGAGCAAAGAAGTTGAGAGAAACGGAAGAGGAGTTCGAGAAAGATAGTTTTGGTCTCCCAAAAACTAAGGTAGCAATTCTGTTTCCTCAAAGATTGTTATCGAAGAGCCTCGATGATGTTCAGAAAGTTTGCTGAGGTAATGAGGAACATCCAAATTAGTATTCCTTTTTCATAGCCCTTGGATCAGATGCCTTACTATGCAAGGTTTATTAAGGAACTTATCTCGAGAAAAATAAGTTTGAACAGTGTGGAGATGGTTAACCTAACTGACAACAGCAGTTTTATAATCCAGAGAAAGTTACCCAAAAAGCTGAAGGATCCTGGTAACTTCATCATTCCTTGTGAAATAGGAAAAGGACCTCCAAGGAGAGCATTATGTGATCTGGGAGGCAGTATAAACTTGATGCCCCTTTCAGTTTTCAAGAAGCTTTGTTTGGGGGAGCTGGATCCTACATCTGCGGCCTTACAGTTAGCAGACAGGTCATTGACAAACCCAGAAGGAGTTATTGAAAATGTTCTAGTGAAGGTATCAAACTTGGTTTTTCCGTTTGACTTCTTAATTCATGATATGGAAAATGATATGGAGGGAGCACCTCTAATCTTGGGGCGTCCTTTCCTTGAAACTGGAAGAGCTATGATTAATTTATTCAAAGGAGAGTTGAGGCTTAGGGTAAATGACAAGGAAATCTTTTCTCTTTGAACAAGGCAATGTAATGGCCCACCGAACAGCAGCAGTGTAAGTTAATGGAAGTAGTAGAGGAGATAGTGGAGGAGGACTTGCCTTTGATCTTGTATAAAGATCCCGTGGAAACATGCATAATTGAATCTCTAACTTTACCTACTATTGATCTTGATAAAATGTCTAATGAACTTGCTATTGAATTTCTTGAAACCTTACTTAATCTTGATGAGAGCAGGTACAAGCAAGAAGACGCACCAGTGGAGGAAGTCATGTGGATAAGCCAATACTTGCCTCTTCATGTTGTAGGCAATGACATAAAAGAGGAGAAGAAGGCCGAGCTAAAGCCACTTCCAGATCATCTCATGTACGCTTATTTGGGAGAGGATGAAACTTCTAGTAGTTTTGAGAAAGCAAAAGTCTGCAATAGGGTGGACAATTGAAGATTTAAAAGGAATTATTCCTGCTTTTTGCTTGTATAAAATTAGAATAGAAGATAAAACTACATGTTCTGTGCAGCATCAACGGAGGTTGAACCCTGCTATGCAAGAGGTTGTTAGGAAACAAGTGCTTACATAGTTATATGCAAGAATTATCTTTCCTATTAGCAATAGTACCAATGTAACTCCATTGCATGTGGTAGGTATGAAGGGGAGAATGAATGTAATTAAATCTAATAATGGTGAAGTGCTTGCTATTAGGGTACCTATGGGGTGGCGTATCTGTGTAGACTATAGAAAGTTAAATGAGAACACACGTATGAATTATTTTCTTTTACCCTTTATGGATCAAATGTTGGATAGACTAGTAGGGTATAATTTTTACTGTTTCTTGGATGGGTACTCCAGTTATAATCAGATAATGATTGCACTGGGGGATCAGGAAAAGACCACATTTACCTGCGTCAATAGCACTTTTGCCTTTAGGAAGTTATCGTTCGGCTTATGTAATGCACCTGCAACTTTTCAAAGGTGTATGATGTCTATTTTTGAGGGTCTTATTGAAAGAGTCATGGAAGTGTTCATGGATGATTTCTTTATATTTGGTTTTTCTTTTGACTCTTGTTTATCTAACTTGTCTTTTGTCTTGGAGAAATGTAAAGAGTCTAATGATGAGTGTGTAAATACACATGTTTTGAGCTCTGATTCATGTGATAATGATGTATGATTTGATCTTAAGCCAAGATAAATCAAGTTGTATAGTGGTAAGTCATTAATCGGGTGTGTTTAAGTCTGCTTGAGTGGATTTTCGAAGGAAAACGAGATAGAAGTGATCGGAACTGGAGAAAGGGTGACGTAGGCACCAGGTTCGACTAGCAGGAGAGTGTTCGACCAGTATCCATGGTCGAACTAGGCGAAGAGAGGAGACAGAAGTGTGGTTCGACCATGACATTGTGGTTCGACCAAGTATGGTGGTCGAACCAGAAGCCTAAAGAAATGCAGTTGGTGATTCGACAACAACACTCTGGTTTGACTGGGCATTCGGGTCGAACCATGGACCTGCTAACAATTTACAGGCCGGTTCGACAGGCCTTGGTTGATTTGAACAGGGGCCTTGGTAGAACCGATGTATTGGACACGTCCAGATCAGTATTTTTGCACCTTCAGTGCATTTTTCGCTCAAAAAGCCCATCCTAGGTCCATAAGGAGAGTTCACAAGTATAAAAGGAAGACCCTACGTAGGGGAAAAGAAGACCATTCACCACCACCTTCATTCCACACAACATCCAAAACCCTACACCATCCATGGAGCTGTGGAGAGTGATTCGTCTACCGAATCAAGTCAGAATCAAATGAAGATTCAAGACCGAGAGAGACGTGATAGTGCCCGCATCTAGAGTTTACTTCGCATCTTAATTTATTTTATAATTTTCAAGACTATGGGTAAGATCTATCCAACAACCATGATTGTTCTTCGATCAATCATGGGCTAGAACCGCTTCGGTAGTTCTAGGGTTTATGAAGGTTTTATGAGTTAATTGAACTTCCGTGTGTATACTCCGTACAACACTACTTGTGGTTTTTTTATATAAGACAAAGCATTTTTAATTCATACTCAGAGTCATTTTTTGCATCATTAACTGTTATGTAGAGTCTGAATACATCTCTTGGTTATTGATTGAGTGCATTCACTGCTGAGCATGATTCTATGTTATAATTCTAAGTGAGGGGACTCTGAAGTCCCTTTAGAACTATCTTATATAAATACTTGTTAATTGAATCTAATCCGGGTTAATAAATAGGACAAAGAGAATAATAACGTCATAGTACCTATAAAGGGAGATCATATCGAGTTAGAGTACTAAGTGCACGTAAAATAATTGATACTGATAGTACCTAGAAAGGGGGGTAAATTATATTTCTTGCTCCAAGGATATCCACACGTGTCACACGCTTATTTACTTATGTCTATAGAGTAGATTTGCATGGTTTAGGGATGCGTCCATACTCCACAAGATAGATTCGGACATTGATACATGAAAGGGAGATTATAAATTTGATTTTGATGATATGTGTTTACATGCTTTTCAGTTTCTTAAGGAAACATTGACAACTGCTCCAATTCTCACTCCGGTTTGGGCTCAACCCTTTGTACTGGAATGTGATGCTAGTGATAGTTCTTTGGGAGTTGTTTTAGGGCAGATAAGAGAACAGAAGTTTCATGCCATGTATTATGTGAGTAAGAAGTTCGATTCTGCTCAAAAGAATTACACTATCACCGAGAAGGAATTCTTGGTGGTGGTGCATGCCTTTGATAAGTTTCGACTTTACTTAGTGGGCATGAAAACTGTGGTTTACACTGATCACTGAGCTATCAGATATTAGATAGATAAGAAGGATTCAAAGCCAAGGATAATCAGATGGATTCTCTTGCTTCAAGAGTTTGACATGGAGATTCCTGATAAAAAGGGTAGTGAGAATGTCTTAGCCGACCACCTGTCGCGTCTTGAGATGAAGGAGTACTGTGACAATACTGCTGAGGTGATTAATGATTACTTTCCTGATGAGAAAATACTGATGGTGGATATCAAATAGGTCTTCACTGTGTCAAAGACATACCCCGAGAAAGAGAAAATAGATGCCCCTTGGTATGTTGACTTCGTTAACTACATTGCCACAGGGGTGAAGCCTTATCAGTTGAGTAGACATCAGATGGTCAAGTTTTTGCACGATGTTCAATCCATCTTATGGGAAGAACCATTAGTCTACAAAATCTGCATGGATTCTATAATCCGTAGGTGTGTTCCTGAGGTTGAATGGGAGAGTGTTCTAGACTTCTGCCACTCGTAATCGAATGGGGATCATTTTGGCGCTCAAAAGACTCCTCAATTTGTGTTGTATCGGCCTACCTTGTTCAAAAGTTGTCAAGAATACGTGGATACATACGATAGATGCCAGCGAATGGGGAATATTTCGAAGAGAGATGAGATGCCTCTGCAGACTAGCATAGTAGTCAAGGTTTTCGATGTGTGAGAATCGATTTTATGGGGCCATTTCCCCCATCTAATGGATTCCTTTACATCCTACTTGCAGTGGACTATGTTTCAAAATGGGTGGAAGCAATTCCCACCGGGACAAATAAGGTAAGAGTGGTACAAGATTTCATAAAGAAGAACATTTTCAACCTGTTTGGGTGCCGAAGGCGCTCATAAACGAGGGAGGAAGCCACTTTGTCAGTAAGTTGATGGAGAAGGTGTTAGGAGATTATGAAATGAAGTATAGGGTTACTACACCCTATCATCCTCAAGTAAATGGACAAGTTGAGGTTTCCAACCGTCAGATTAAGCAAGTATTGGAAAAAATAGTAGGAAGCACAAGGAATGATTGGTCCACGAAGCTTGATGATGCTTTGTGGGGATTTAAAAAAGCTTTCATGACTGTTTTAGGGATTTGTTAGATTGTATACTAAAAGTCTGGCTTTTGTATGAAACAATATTTTAACAATTTATTTGAAATGAGAATTATATGATCAAACATTTTGCATATTATAATTTATTTATATGTTTGTTTAAAAGTCCAGTTACTTTATACTGTAGATAATCTGTTGTGCGACAACACGTTGAAGATCATATTATCAGTTTTCTTATAAAGTATAAACAGATGCTCACAACTGAGATAGACGATGACTATCTATCGGGATGATTGTAGTGTGATTTGGTATTAGTTTGTCTTGACTATAGAATCACATTAGTGCACTTAGTGTGTATTGAGTAGGACTGCTTGAGATCGTTTGACTTGAACTGTCTATATAGGAGAACTTGATCTCAGTTATTATGGATGTTCGAGCTCTTAATCCCTATACAATAACATCGACATGTAAGGCAGTATGTATTTCTTTGATTCATCAATGGGTGAGATATACATGTATTAATTCAACAAACTCGGTGAGTTGGGAAGTAGTGTTGTCTCTATGGTGTGTTGTTGATTGTAGAAGGAATTCATGCCCTATTTAGGTTATTGATGTCCCCTTGAGGAGCTCATAAGGTTTATCATATAAATCTTGCAAGTGGATTAATTTCGACATGATAATAAGGTTGAGTGGTACTACTCTCGGATGAAATATTAATTAATTTGAGTTGTCAGTAACTTAATTAATTAATAGGCATTGTATATCTTAAACATGGGAAGACTAACGGACTTTTAATAAGAAGGAGCCCAAAACGTAATTATAGGATTAGAACAGTAGTGCAGTAATAATATTTTAGTGGTATATATTATTATTATTGGACTTAAGTATAAGCTTTGGGCTAAGCTTGGATATTTAAGTCCAATGGAGGCCCAACTCTAATTTCTCCTCCTGGTCCCTGCTGTAGCCCATATATAAGTCATCTCGGCTTACTAAAACCCTAGACCTTGTACCTCTTTTGATTTGAGAAACAGGAGGGAAGCAGATTGAAAAGATCCTAAAGATCATCGCCCACATGACATTAGGATTGGACTTGGGATTACAGCAGAAGATCAAGAGGTTGTTCTCTGCAGCTTTTCTTCAACAACATACCCTGGTGAAAGGTAATGTAAACTTTGATTTATTGCTTCCGCTGATCTAGTTTACATGGAACCCTAACGGTTCACGCTAATCAAATGATCGAACGCCAACAATTGCTATCAGAGCATCAATTTTGTGGTGAAACGTGACATGTTAGGTAGGGTTTACGTGCTATACGTGTATTAATTATCGTATAGAAAGCATGTGAATTATGGTTTATATAATTTTGTATTATCCGTATAAACCCTATAATTGTATCGCCGGAAATCGACTTGCTATTGAGACTGGACGCGACTTGCTCGATGGCTATTGCGTTATCGTGACTAGGTTACCCTGGTAAAAGTCGACGGAGAAAGCATGATAGGACGTTGATGGCTTGTCGTGTGAACCCAACGATGGGATTTTAGAAGTTGTGATTGTCGCAGATTTTCGTGACTGGCAGAGCTGCACATGACGACAGGGTACGCTGCACCTCCTACGATGGATGACGGTGGCTAGGGCTGACTGTGAGCATCGTCATTAGCACGTCTGATGGAGGTTCCGAGGGCGTCTGACGGCGATCCGAGCGAGTCAGCTGAAGTTTTCGAACGTGTCTGGACTATTTACGATCGGTCCTCTATTGCTTCACAGTCGAAACTTCATCGTGACCGATCTGGTCTAGTGCAAGGATGCGACTGATGATTAGTAATAGGACGGCGTTGACTGGAAGTAATTCACGGTGCAAGCGAAAAAGCTGACGTGGAAGGAAATCAACAGCGTGATGTCTCCTGCCAGTTAAGGCACTGAGAGGTGGAGACTAGACAGACGACGGGCAGCATTAGACCTGGACAGCAGGCTACGGGCGAGTCGACGGTGGTTTCCAGTGAGTCGACTCGACATTTTCGGGCGGTCTCTATGAATTTCCAGTCGGGCCTGCTCCTTATCTGGATGGGTCTGAAGGTAGATTCAGGGCGAGTCCTTCGCTGGTCAGGATGGGTCTGAGGCCTCTTCCGATCGGGTCTCCATGCTTCTCAGGTTGGGCCTGCACCTCAACTGGTCGAATCTTCCTAGATGTGGCATGGCAGCTCACGGAAGCCGTGAGGTAGTGTTGCATGCTGTCTGGCACTGAGCACAGGGGAAGAAGCAACTGCTGCCAGTACGATCACAGCCTGCTGCAGGCACGGGGGTACCAGGCATGGGTACGTGCGGCAGGGCTGTCAAGAAATGGGACAACGTGGTTGTCGTGCCAGCGCGCATGATGCTAGGGGGCATAGGTTGTGCCGGGGCATTCTAGCGAGCAGTACGGAGCACAAAAGGCTGCACGAATCTGGTGAATGCTTGGCATTGTGAAAGCAGGACACGGCTGGATGGGAACAAGCAGAAGTAACTCACGTAACGTGTGGGCTTAGTTCCTATGGAATTTCCTTGGACAACCTTGATGGGCTACACACTTCGTGCAGTTGGTGCTTTTGGGCCAGCCAGGCTCGTTTTCGTAATTCAACGATTTCTGTATTTAATTCGTTATGTATAACTGCATTAATTATTTTATTTGACAATTATTGTTATATATGTGAAAAGCATGTTCTATGTGATTTATTTTTTTAAATTACTTAAAATTGAAACATTCTAGTATGTGTATTTTATTATTGGAATATTATATGCATGTTAAAAACCGTTGGTGTTAAAATAACTAAGTGGGAGAGGGGATTGGTAAATTATTTCCGCGGCCTCCATTATTGGTATGTAAGTGATGTGAATGAACTTGCGCGTTGGCTATAGTGCCTTCCTCCCTAACGTATGAGTTTATTCACGGATCACTGGTACAATCTTTTTTATGATGGTTGTAGGAAGTTATCCGAGTGCGTGTGTACTTCTCCAAAAGTAAAGCGCACAAGCTTGGACAGCGGACTTGGAATCAAGTAATGGTGTACACTTAGGTGTAAATAATAAGTATCCTCCCCAACAGAGTCACTGCTGTTATTTACATGGCTAAAGAGAAACCGACTATTGATTATTTTCTCATAAAGTTAGGTTGACGAATGAAATTAAAGGGTAAAACCTTCTCTTGTAAATATTCGGGTTTGTATACGTCCACCCTAACGTGGCTTGCAAATTCACAGTACTTGAGATGTTGGTGAATTTTATTTTATATTGTTTTGAGATACTCAATATAAATTGATAAATTCGAATTGTTTGATCTGTTTATTATTTATGATTCTCAGGATTTTCAAATGGCACTCAACTCACTTTTTGTTATGCTTAAAGAACACAAACTTACTGGCACTAATTATGTTGACTGGAAATAAAATATGAACATTGCTTTCACTGCTGATGATTATATCTTTGTACTCACTGAGAAATGTCCTCCGGAACCTACTGATGCCTCTACCGAAGAGAAAAGAGTTGCTTATAATAGGAGCATCAAAGCTGATAGGATGACTAAGTGCTATATTTTGGCTTCTATGTCAAATGTGCTTCAGACTCAGCATCAAGCTATGAACACCGCCTATGATGCATAATCTTAGGGACTCTTCGAGCACCAGAATCGTCCTACTAGGTCGAAGGGCATGTCTGTACTGATGAACACCAAAATGGCTGAGGGCACTTCCGAAAGGGAGCATGTCCTTAGGATGATGGGCCAACTCAATAGTTGGAAGTTCTTGGAGCTGAAATCAATGTGGAAACCCAAGTCGATATCATACTCCAAAGCTTGCCTAGGAGTTTTGAGCAGTTTCGCCTGAACTACGGTATGAACAAATATTTGTACACGTTGACGAAACTTCTGAAAGAACTTGTGGAGGCGGAAGAACTGTTTCGTTGACCTCCTCAGGTTCATGTTGCTGAAAATGCTGCTCATCCTAGGCCTAAAGGCGGCAGGAATAAGAAAAAGCAAGGAAATTCAGCATCGGTGAACCAAGGAAAGCAAAGGTTGGTGCGGTCAAGAAGCCTAAAGGCAAGTGTCTCAAATGCTAGCAGCCAGCACACTATAAGGCTGACTGCCCTCTTCTGAAGGGGAATAGGAACGGTAAGTCTTATATACTAGTTGTTGAATCATGTTTAGCGGTTGTATTTACTGACACCTGGTGTGTAGATACGAGAGCCACTAACCATGTTTGCAATTCTTTGTAGGTGTTCCATCAAACCCGACAGCTTAGTGATGGGGAGATTACCATACTCATGGGGAATGCTACAAGAGTAGCGACTGTTACAGTGGGAAACATTTATTTATTTTTCAATAAGAATAAAACTCTTGTTTTTGAGGAATAGTCTTTATGTACCTCATTTTAGAAAGAATTTAATTTCAGTTTCTAAATTGTTTTTGGATGGATATTTTGTTTCTTTTAATTACAAGATTGTTATAAGGAAAAATGAAATTATTATCTGTGATGGTGCATTGATAGATAATTTGTATACTCTTAATCCAATTTCTCCCACAGTGAAACAAATTGAATTGAATAATACATCTACTAATAAAAGAAAAGAACCTTTAAAAATGAACCAAACATATCTTTGGCATCTAAGACTGGGTCATATTAACTTGAGTAGGATTCAAAGGTTGATAGCTGATGGACCTCTGAGTTCATTAGTAGTGGAAAATTATCCAACTTGCGAATCCTGCTTGGAAGGAAAAATGACCAAAAGGCCTTTTAAGGCAAAGGGGTATAGAGCCAAAGATCTGTTGGAATTGGTTCATTCTGATTTATGTGGTCCTATATCTGTCCAGGCAAGAGGGGGTTATGAATATTTTGTCACTTTCATTGATGATTATTCTAGATACGGATATATTTATTTGATGCGCCGCAGGTCTAAGTGCTTTGATAAATTCAAAGAGTACAAGGCTGATGTGGAAAAGCAACTTGGAAAATATATCAAGACACTACAATCAGATTGTGGTGGCAAATACCTCTTGGGAAAGTTTAGGAATTATTTATCAGAAGAAGGGATTGAATCACAATTGTCTGCATTAGGCACACCCCAACATAATGGTATAGCGGAAAGAAGGAATAGGACTCTTATGAAAATGGTAAGATCAATTATGAGTTACTCGGAATTACCAAGCTCGTTTTGGGGATATGCCTTAGATACAGCAGCTTACATCCTGAATTTAGTAACTTCTAAATCAGTAGCTTCTATACCCATCGAATTGTGGACCAAGCGAAAGCCTAGTCTCAAACACTTTTGGATTTGAGGTGCTCCAGCACATGTGTTGAAGGTGAATGCTGATAAGATAGAATCGCGTATGGATGTTTGTCTATTTGTAGGGTATCCTAAAGGAACGAGGGGTGGTTTATTTTATAGTCCTAAGGACCAAAAGGTGATCGTTAGCACAAACGCCAGATTTTTGGAAGAGGATTATGTAATGAACCATAAACCCAAGAGTAAAATTATTCTAGATGAAGTAAGAGAGGAAACACCAAACATAATACCAACTGTACAAGAGGATATACTACTGGACACTGCACCGTATGTCACACCTGATACACAGTTGCCTGCAGAGCCTCGTCGTAGTGGGAGGGTTGTGAGATAACTAGATAGATTCATGGGATTGGGAGAGTGTTCTGACTTTGTCCCTGGTGAACATGAAATTGACCCATGGAATTACAACGAAGCACTGCAAGATAAAGATGCTCAATCATGGCAAAAGGCAAAAAAATTTGAAATAGAATTCATGTATTCTAATCAAGTCTGGGAGCTTGTAGAACCACCCGATGGTGTAAAAGCTATTGGGGTCAAGTGGGTCTATAGAAGAAAAGGAAGATCTGACGGTAAGGTGGAAACCTTTAAAGCAAGGCTTGTTGCTAAAGGATATACTCAGAAAGAAGGAATCGATTATGCAGAAACCTTCTCGCCTGTGGCCATGCTTAAGTCAATCCCAATTCTTTTATCTATTACTACTCATATGGATTATGAGGTATGGCAAATGGATGTCAAGACAGCTTTCCTAAATAGAAGTCTTGAGGAAAACATTTACATGAAGCAACCAAAGGGATTCATTGCAAAGGGCGAAGAGCATCTTGTGTGTAAGCTTAATAGGTCCATTAATGGATTGAAATAAGCTTCAAGATCATGGAACATCCATTTTGATGAAGTAATCCAGTCATATGGATTCATTCAATGTATGGATGAATCATGTGTGTACAAGAAGTGTGACAGAAACGTAGTGGTTTTTCTTGTGCTCTACGTGGATGCATGATATTCTACTCATTAGAAACAATGTAAAGGTATTGTTGGGAGTAAGGGTATGGTTGTCAAAGCATTTTGAGATAAAGGACTTAGGAGAAGCCGAACACATTCTTAGGATTAAATTAATAAGGAATCGCAAGAAAAGTATGTTGTGCTTATCCCAAGCTTCATACGTTGATATGATCCTGCTCGTTTTAGCATGCAAGATTCCAAGAAATGTTTTCTACCTTTCAGACAGGGAACACCTCTATCTAAGGGAATGCGTCCTATGACACAACAGAAAATAGAGGAGATGAAGCTAGTTCTTTATGTTTCGGCAGTAAGAAGCCTCATGTATGCAATGCTATGTATGAGACCGGATATCTATTATGCCGTGGGCATGGTCAGTAGATATCAAAGTAATCCAGGACAAGGGCATCGGACTACGGTAAAGCATATTTTGAAGTACCTGCGAAGGACTAGAGATTATGTGCTAATTTACTGGGCAGATACTTTGTTACCTTTGGGTTACACTGATTCAGATTTTCAGTCAGATAGGGATGCTAGTAAATCCTCCTCGAGTTATGTGTTTACTCTTGACGGAGGAGCCATAATATGGATGAATGTAAAGCAGAAATGCGTTGCGGACTCCACCATGGAAGCTGAATATGTAGCAGCTTCTAAGGCAGCTAAAGAAGCAGTATGACTTATGAACTTCTTAATAGACTTGAATGTGATTCCGGGTTTGCCCAAAACGATCACAATTATTGTGATAACAGTGATGCAGTAGCAAACTCGAAGGAACCACAAGCTCATAAGGCGAGTAAACACATTGAGCGCAAATACAACCTGATATATTGTTGGCGTTCGATCGTTTGGTTAATGTGAACTGTTAGGGTTCATGTAAACTAGATCAGCGGAAGCAATAAATCAAACTTTACATTACCTTTCACCAGGGTATGTTTTTGAGGAAAAGATGCTAAGAACAACCTCTTGATCTTCTATTGTATTCTCAAGTTCAATCCTAACGTCATGTGGGCGATGACCTTTAGGATCTTCTCTATCTGCTTCTCTCCTATTTCTTACGTCAAAAGAGGCGCAGGGTCTAGTGTTTCAGTAAGCTGAGATGACTTATATATGGACTACAACAAGGACTAGGAGGAGAAATTAGAGTTGGGCCTCCATTGGGCTTAAGTATCCAAGCTTAGCCCAAAGCTTATACTTAAGTTCAATAATAATAATATATACCACTAAAATATTATTACTGCACTACCGTTCTAATCCCATAATTACATTATGGGCTCGTTCTTATTATGAGCATGTTAGTCTCCCCATGTTTAAGATATACAATGTCCATTAATGAATTAAGTTACTGACAACTCAAATTAATTAATATCTCATCCGAGAGTAATCCCACTCAACCTTATTATCATGCCGAAATTAATTCAATTGCAAGATTTACATGATAAACCTTATGAGCTCCTCAAGGGGACATCATCAACCTAAATAGGACACGGATTCCTTCTACAATCAACAGCACACCATAGAGACAGCACAACTTCCCAACTCACCGAGTTTGTTGATTTAATACATGTATATCTCACCCATTGGTGAATAAAAAAAATACATATTGCCTTACGTGTCGATGTTATTGTATAGGGATTAAGAGCACGAACATCCATAATAACTGAGATCAAGTTCTTCTAAATAGACAGTACAAGTCGAACTATCTCAAGCGGTCCTACTCAATACACACTAACTGCACTAATGTGATTCTATAGTCAACACAAATTAATACCAAATTACACTACAACCATCCCGATAGATAGTCCCCATCTATCTCAGTTGTTAGCATCTATTTATACTTTATAAGAAAATTGATAATATGATCTTCTGCGTGTTGTCGCACAACATATTATCTACAGTATAAAGTAACTGAACTTTTGAACAAATATATATATATTATAATATGCAAAATGTTTGATCATATGATTCTCATTTCAAATAAATTGTTAAAATATTATTTCATACAAAAGCCAGACTTTTAGTATACAATCTAACAGTCGCCATACCAAATAGATTATGTAAAATCTTGCCACCTTCCTGTGGAGATTGAATATAAAGCTCTTTGCGCGATTAAGCAGTTGAACATGAGCATGGAGGATGCTAAGGATTTTCGAACAACTCAAATCAATGAGTTAGACGAATTATGAGAGAGAGCGTATGAGAATTCAAGGATCTTCAAGGCACGGATAAAGAGATGGCATGATGCGAAGATCCGTTTCAAAGAATTCAATGTTGGTGATCAGGTGCTTCTTTTCAATTCTCGTCTCAAATTGTTTGCAGGTAAGCTAAAGTCCAAGTGAATTGGACCATATGTCATATATAAAGCCTGTGGAGGGGGGAGCTTTTAATTGAAGAATTAAAAAGGTGAGATCATGATGGCGAATAGACAACGATTAAAACACTACAAGTCATTGCCTGATAAGAAAGTGCTCTCTCTTGAGTACTTAAGTTAGAGGTTTGATTATGTCGTGACTCTCCAACGTTAAACGTGAGCGCCTGTTGGGGGCCAACCCTCCCATTTTTTTATTTGCTTTATTGAGTCTGTGTCGATGTAGGAATTTTATTAGGTGTTTCTCGACTATGGTATATACTTCTTTACAAATTTATGCTCTCACTTTGTTTGATCTAAGTTTGTGGGGGTTACGTATATACATGTGTCTTGCTGCACTGAAGTAAAGTTGCTTCATTGTGTTGTGTGCTTGGATAATTAATTTTTTGCGATTTTTTGGTATTTTTGAGTCAATTGATTATATTGAGTTGTCAATTTTTTGAGATTATCTAGGTGTGTTGTTAGTTTATTTTTGTTGCGTGTTAATCTTAGTTTCAGTGTGGCTATTTTTGGTTCTCTAAGATGATTTTCTGATTTTTCGAAGCACTTGATGGATTATATGTGTTATTTTACGTGTGGAATTGAGTTCTTGAGTACTAGTGATGATGTTTTATGTTGGATACTTGATTCTAGGTGGATGCTTGTGCATGATCTAGAAAGGAAGAAGGAGTCGGCTGCAACTCATATGAGGTAAGTATATTATTCTCTTCATTCTCTCATCATTCTTTGATTTATATTTTTATATTTCAAGACCTCTTAAAT